>CANSZD010002981.1:0-1388413 GCA_947648045.1 Beta corolliflora
ATGTCGGTTTATGTTAATCTTAGCATATAAATAGGACTTTAACCCTAATTTTCGGGGAGTTTTGGGACTTGGTAATTATATCATCATTATTAGTTTATACTTTGGGTTTTTAGAGAGAGAAGTTAGAGAGAGAAACTTGTAGATCTCCATTGTTCTTCAAGACTCCACCTTCCTTCCATTAATTCAAATATCTCTTTTCTTCTTCCTTTTTCTCCTTGTTTTATATTATGATGTTTTATTATTCTTCTCTATTTTCTTTATTTATTTCAATTATGCTTACATAATTTTGTAATCTATGGTTAAGTTGAACCCTAGTGTGAATTAATTCATGATTATTTCTTTAAATCCCCAAACTAATTGTTGAATTGTTCTTGCTTAATTGATTGTGCATATTCCAATACTAGATTAGGGATAACTAGTATTGTTATGATTCCTTTGTCTTGATCACAACGGGAGTTGGGTTTTGACGGATTTGAATATTTCAATTAAGGACATGAAGTTCTCCACGGGAGTAAGGTAGAATGGATTGTTAGGAAGTTAGAGTGTTGCGTTTAATGTCTTTAATTTGCATGATTCCACTGAGTAGGCTTGAGTGCATATTAGAGAAGTCATAGATACTCGGAGAGGTTTATGGTATTTTATAGGGTGTACTTTTCCTTATGAGCATTTAATCGACTAGTTTGGGGTAGAAATTATTGTTGTATTAATTCATGCTAGTGGGGATACTTAACTATAGAGTCTTTTATTTATAGATTGATTAGTATAGTTTATTCCACCATTATTCTTGATATTAAATCTCCTTTAGTCTTACCATTACTTAAGGGCTAATCATAGAACAACTTTCTCTCAAAGGGATCGACCCGACTTACCCTACTACATAGTTAGGAGGATTAGTTAGGCTATTTATTTTTGTTAGGTGCGCGACACGCCTATCAAAATTTTGGCGCCGTTGCCGTGGGAGATAGTTTGTTTTATTTAGTTTTTATTTTTTGGTGAGACTAGACCGTATATATATTTTTTTTCCTTTCTTTTTTCGTATCATGGAGTCATATTATTATTTTGATGGGGATAATTCTTCCGATAGGCACTCATAGTCATAATTCTTGTGGTTCTCATGTTTATAGTTTTGATGCATCATATCAAAATTCTCCCAATTTTTGCATGAGTTCTCATGAATTACCATACATGGTCCATGAACCCAATATTTTTGCTAGTAATTCTAGAGCAATTTTTTCTTTTCCTCAATATGAGAATGAATTGTTTTGGAAATACTATTATAGACTTGGCGATTTTGTTGGTCCTAACCATGGAATTGAAATTTAGGATATGTGCCTAGTGATTTATGAGGGTTTAAATGAAGAAACTAGGGAGGTGTTGGAGTCTATGTCTAATGGTCAATTTCTATCTCAATCACCCGATTATTGTTGGGGATCAAATTGGAGTGGTCGGCTCGTAATAATTATGAGTGGGATATGTCTTTATCTTCTAGACCATCCTTTTCATCCGAGATGCATATTACAACACCTCCTTATTGCTCAAATTGTCAATCTACTTCACATGATTTTTCTTCGTGTGATGTGACGTTAGTGAATGATTTTAACCCCTCACCCCAATATGAATTTGATTATTACACTCAAAATTCTCATCCCCAACCGTATATTTATGATGTTGATGATGCCGGTTGTATAGAGAATGAGAGTTATGAGGATGATGATCAAATTATAGGAGAGAGCAATGTGATGGATATTTTAAAGGAGGAAGAGCTCCTTTGTTGAAATTTCCTCTTTGGAGGAAAGTCAAGTCGAGAGTGAAGTGATTTATGAGTCTTTATCGGTACCACCTATAGTTTTTGAGTCTCATGTTCCTTTTTCTAAAAAACTTGATCTTATTCCTTCTTCCCCTATATTATATCCTCCGTCGTTCCTTCTTCCTCCCTTCTTGAATGACTTTTATGATAATGTAAATAATGTAAATTTAGTTTCTTTTCCTTCTTTTGAGTCATGTAAAAAGACTAACAATTTTTCTTTTTCTTCTTCTTGTAAATATAATTTTTCCTTTGATTTTTCTTTTTGTAGTTTTAGTAATTTTTTAGTACTAATTTTTTTCATTTTTCCTTTCCACTCTTATATAATATGCTCCGAGATGTTTGCGGGGAACATATGATAAGCTTCTTAGAGCATTGAACTATTATGAGTGATCTACTAGTCTTAAACGGTCATGCAAGACCTTAAATCGTGCTTATCGGGAGGCAACCCGACTTTGTTCATTTATTTTTATTTTTTGGTTTGACTAACTTTGCTAATGTGTGACGAAGTCTATTGCTAGGTACAAGCATAGCCAATTTTTTTGGCTAAGTTCACTGCCTCATTACAACTATCGATTGTGGTGGAGGTGTCGATGCTTTTTGACACTCCCTTTGATTACCCACCCCTTTTGTAAGTTGTACCTCTCCCTCATTTAATTCCTCTTTGTTCACATTGAGGACAATGTGTCATTTAGCTTGGGGGAGGATGTTTGTCATCATTACTTAGCGCATGTTAGTTGCATCTAGAGTAGTTTTTTTTTTCATTGCTTTCGTAGGATGTCGCACGGTTTGTACCGCTCATTAGGAGTGGGAGTTTACGTGTAACCAAAAACATTGTATTGCTTTCATAGTTGCATTGGCATATTTCATCTCATATTAGATTTCATGTCATTTTAGTTGCATCTATGGGACTATTGCTAGCACTTAATGAGAACCTTGCTTATATTTTACTACAATTCCTAAGCATAATTCATCTTGTTCATGATTCTTCATAGCACGATTGTTCGCAATTGATTGTTTGTGGTAAGATTGATTGATCTCTCTCTGGCTCGATTTAACTTTATTGTGCAGACACCTTAAACTAAGTGAGCTTTTGTGCCTATAAACTGACGTATATGTGTCAGTTATGTTCTTTCATGTGTGATTAGTTCCTTAGTTGTCGCATTGATCTTGATTTTGACTTAGTACTCCTTGATATTTGCTAGTGCATACATTTTGATATGATTGAGGCTTTCTATTTCATGATCTCAGCTCCAGAGTTATTCTTGTTTTCATATTATCCTTCCTCTAACCCCGCTGAGCCTTTTCGACTATGTTTGATTGCTACCTACATTATATTACAAGCCATTGGCCTCATTCGATATTTGTCCTAAGCCTAGCTTGGGGGAGCGAGTATTAGTTTTGGTTTGGTTTGTATTGAATTGAAGTGCTCTATTTGTAGTTTAGAAGGATGGAAAAGTATGTTTAGTGAGCTTTGAAATTGAATTGAAAGTTCGAAAAAAAAAGAAGGTGAAAAATGAAATGAAAAAGAAGTAAAAAAAAAGTTGTGAATAAAGTGAAATAAAAAGGGTTATGATTGAATTTCTTGAGTAAAAAGTGTTGTTGATTATATTTGGAGATTGTTGGTTGTTGCACGGAGTTGTTGTGACCTTTCTTTGGTCATGTTTTCGGCTATATAATGCTCCCCCCTTCTTGGTTTTTCCACCACAATTCCCAAATTATTTTCCATACCTTTAACCTCAACCCCCTTACAACCCTTAAAAGTCCTCTTGATCATTGTGTATTGTATTGTTGAGTATTAAGTGAGTCAAAAAGTCAAAGTTAAAGAGTTTATGTTTCATCTGAGTCGACTTGTTTTAGGTTGAGTATTATCATTTATCCTTTAAACACATGAGAGATTTGAGCGCACATGACTATAGTGAGGTCTCGTGTGTTTGGTTAAATCCAAATTGGGAGAGATGGTATGTGGTATGATTGGAGGGTCGATTGCGATACATGGCATGCTATGCGGCTTTGTTTGAGCTTGTATCGATGCTTGGTTTGTGTAGTGATTTTATCTCTTGTGTTTTCGCTGAGTGTTTAGCCCCGTTGTAGTCCTATATTGTAGGTCGTCTTTCTTTTCCAATGTTTATGTCTTATTGCTTGGGGACAAGCAATGGTTTAGCTTGGGGGAGTTTGATAAGTGCATATTCTAACATCATTTAGTTGCATATTAGGGTGCATTTTCATGTAGTATTAGAGCATTTACTTGCATTTATGCATATTTAGGTCCATTTTCGTAAGCTACGATGCTTTCACGGGTTGTTTGGTCTTTTGATGTAATCTCAGGTACTTTGGACTCCTATTTTAGGACATGATGATTTAGGCACGTAGATGACCTTCAAAACGATATATTATGTGCCCAAAACGGATTGAAAGTGAAGAAGATACACATGACTTTGTGTACTTGTGCGAAATATGACACCTCTTCACCATTTCACTCGTAACTTTTGACTCAAGAATGATAATGAGGTAATTCCAACTGGGTTGGAAACTAGACTTCAAGAGCTTTCCAACGATATATTGCAGGTGTGAAACAAAGCTCTGGATCAAAAGTTATTGCTGTTCAAAGTTGAGCTGAAGCCACTGTCTGGACCGCACGCCCGTGCGGATATCTGCTCGGCCGTGCAACCTGCAATCAAAAGTCACTGAAGCTTCTGCCTCGCTCGCACGACCGAGCGAGATTTCGCTCGACCGTGCATGACCCTGCACGCCCGTGCAATATGTTGCTTGCCCGTGCAACCTGCTGTAATGTCGTATCTTCCGCGTGACCTAACTTATGTCGGTTTATGTTAATCTTAGCATATAAATGGGACTTTAACCCTTATTTTCGGGGGGAGTTTTGGGAGTTGGTAATTATATCATCATTATTAGTTTATACTTTGGGTTTTTAGAGAGAGAAGTTAGAGAGAGAAACTTGTAGATCTCCATTGTTCTTCAAGACTCCACCTTCCTTCCATTAATTCAAATATCTCTTTTCTTCTTCTTTTCTCCTTGTTTTATATTATGATGTTTTATTATTCTTCTCTATTTTCTTTATTTATTTCAATTATGCTTACATAGTTTTGTAATCTATGGTTAAGTTGAACCCTAGTGTGAATTAATTCATGATTATTTCTTTAAATCCCCAAACTAATTGTTGAATTGTTCTTGCTTAATTGATTGTGCATATTCCAATACTAGATTAGGGATAACTAGTATTGTTATGATTCCTTTGTCTTGATCACAACGGGAGTTGGGTTTTGACGGATTTGAATATTTCAATTAAGGACATGAAGTTCTCCACGGGAGTAGGTAGAATGGATTGTTAGGAAGTTAGAGTGCTGCGTTTAATGTCTTTAATTTGCATGATTCCACGGGAGTAGGCTTGAGTGCATATTAGAGAAGTCATAGATACTCGGGAGAGGTTTATGGTATTTTATAGGGTGTACTTTTCCTTATGAGCATTTAATTGACTAGTTTGGGGTAGAAATTATTGTTGTATTAATTCATGCTAGTGGGGATACTTAACTATAGAGTCTTTTATTTATAGATTGATTAGTATAGTTTATTCCACCATTATTCTTGATATTAAATCTCCTTTAGTCTTACCATTACTTAAGGGCTAATCATAGAACAACTTTCTCTCTGTGGGATCGACTCTGACTTACCCTACTACATAGTTAGGAGGATTAGTTAGGTTATTTATTTTTGTTAGGTGCGCGACACGCCTATCATTCGCGGCGCGCATGTTGGTCGTATTCCCGGCCGTGGCGGCATTACTACCGTCGCCGGATCTGGCGGTCTTCCTTCTTCTGCTGCCCCCCTCAGGTCTTCTACTTCGCGACCTGTTGCTAGGGGTAGCGTAACCAGAAGGCGGCAGCGTGAGCCAACAGCGGCGGATACTTCTGCCAATAAGCGGCCCGCCACAGCGGATCCCTCAGCTTCTGTCCCTGCTCGGGACGTCGTCCATGTCGAGGATGTGGACGTGAATGCTCCTCCGGAAGGCCAGGAGCATGGCGAGGTCGCGACCACTGGCCCTGGTCATCACAGCGGGGAAACTTGGCTGTCGGGATCTTATTCTAGCATTCGTGAGAAGATCCGAGAGCTCATCACAATGGCCAACTTCTTATCCAACTTATCTCCCAGTATCTTCTCTCGGTACCATGAGTGGATCGAGAAGAAAGAGGTGCCGCTAAGTGACGCAGTGACGACCTCCTTTGCTCGCCGGCCCGTCATCTCCGTCAAGATTTATCAGCCTGACTGGGACGTCAGGGAAGATGAGTCGCTGTATGCCGACATTCCTGAGAACGGTGGCATTATTGCCTACCGTATTCTGAAGGGCATGCAGCTGCCATTGGACAGACCGGCAGGGTCTTTGGTGACGCCTACTGCGAGGCTGGCTCACGACCAGCTTGTGGTACGTTTTCTCACTATATTACTTTGTCCCTTGTTTTTGTATTTCTGTTGACGTTCTTCTTTTCTTCTTCGCAGGCCAACAATGCTGCTCTTGAGCTGATTGAGCAGTACGTTGAGTACCAGAAGCTGGCGGATAGCTACAAGCAATCGCTGGAGACTTACCAGGATCTGCTAAGGGACACGGAGGAGAAGTTGGCGACAAAGACCGCAGCCTTACAACCCCTCGAAGATGAGCTGCAAACGTTGAGGCCGCGAGCTGCTTTGTTAGAGGAGACTGAGGCCAATGTTGATGCACTGACCAAGGCTCTTGAGGCTGCCAACTCTGAGAAGGAGATTGCCGTGCTGGACGCCAAAGCTAAAGCTGAAGCTAGGGGGGCCGCCAAGGCTATTGCTGAGTTTCAGCAATCTGATGAGTATGCGACGACCCTCCACAAGAGGTATGATGGCGGATGGGCGGCCGCCATGAGATGTGTCTGCAAGACCATTCCGGGATTTGACTGGAATGTGATTGAAGATGCTCATACTGCCGGCCAACATCTCTCGCCCTTTGAGGGGGATCCGAAGTTTACTGATGAGGACGCCATAGCCGATGTGGATCCTCGGGATCTGGCAGAGCAGACAAACCAGGATGCCCCCCTTCTTGAAGTTTTTGGCGGCCTTCTCTCAGCTCTTCCTGCTCATCTAATAGCTTATAGTTTGTAATCTTTTGAATATTTCGATTAACACTTGATTCGGCCCATGTTGGCGTTTGTAAATTGAATTTGTATTTTGATTTGAAAGTACTTGATTCCAACTGAAAGCCTTTTATTGGCCGCCATCATTTTTCTAATGTAGTTGGCCGCCAAGCAAGTAGTTTTTATTCTATGGAAAAGTACTTTTGCATTTCAGTTTTGTTTTGCTAATGTTTTAATCCTTGTACGATCGTTGCATGACTGTTAATGTTTGTTCATAAACGCCAGTTGTCGTCTGGTCTGTTATGTGATCGCGAATGCACATGAGCCTGTCATATGGCTTTTGCTTTGTGCCAGGTCTATCATACGACCGTTAACGTAGATTGAGCCTGTCATATGGCTTTTGTTTTGTGCTAGGTTTGTCATATGAACGTTAACGCACTCTGAGTCTGTCATATGGCTTTTGCTTTGTGCCAGGTCTATCATACGACCGTTAACGCACTTTGAGCCTGTCATATGGCTTTTGTTTTTGTGCTAGGTCTGTCATATGACCGTTAACGCACTTTGAGCCTGTCATATGGTTTTTGTTTTGTGCCACGTCTATCATATGACCGTTAATGCACTTTGAGCCTGTCATATGGCTTTTGTTTTGTGCTAGGTCTATCATATGACCGTTAATGCACTTTGAGCCTGTCATATGGCTTTTGTTTTGTGCCAGGTCTATCATATGACCGTTAATGCACTTTGAGCCTGTCATATGGCTTTTGTTTTCAATTTATTGACCTGTCATATGGTCAGTTAACATACATGAAAATAATAAGATGATGAATGAATTGCTAGCGGAGGTTTGTATTATTTACGTAATGAAAAGTGGCTCTCGGCCTATTACATCTCATGAATCAAACATAATATTTCTTTAGGACGCTAGCATTCCAACAGTTCCTGAGCTCCCTGTCATCCATGCCTTTTAGAATGAAAGAGCCGGGAGCAATCTTCTTGGCTATGATGTAAGGACCTTCCCAATTAGCAGTTAGCTTCCCTTCAGTATGCGCCTTGCCGGTGGCTGCTGTTCTGCGAAGGACTAGGTCGCCAACATCTAACGGCCTCTCTTGGACTTTCTTATTGTAAGCCTTGCTGATTCTATCTTTGTAAGCAGCTGCTCTCAATTCCTTCATGAGCCTTATTTCTGGCAAGAAGTCTAGGTTTTCCCTGAGTGCCTGGTCGTTTCTTTGAAGGTCTTGGTGCTTGATCCGGTAAGAGGGTAGGCCCACCTCTACCGGTAGCATCGCTTCTGCACCAAAGGTCAACTTGAAAGGGCTTTCTCCCGTCGCTTCCTTCTCTGTTGTTCTATTTGACCATAACACCGCCGGCTCCATATCAGCCCATACTCCTTTGAACTCATCTAGTTTTTTCTTCAATGCATTCAAGATTTGTTTGTTCGCAGCCTCTGCGTGTCCGTTGCTCTGGGGATGGCAAATGGCTGAGTATGCAAACTTTACGCGAAACTCCGTTAGAAAAGCTTGTATGGGACGGCAATCAAATTGGACGCCATGGTCGAAGATGATAGCAGTGGGAATCCCAAATCTTGTCATAATGTTCTGCCAGATGAACTTCTTGACCTGATTTGCTTTGATTTTTGATGTCGGTTCTGCCTCTATCCACTTTGTAAAGTAGTCAATGCCCACTATTAGGAATCTCCTCCCTCCAGTTGCTGTGGTGAATGGTCCCAGGATGTCCATTCCCCACTGGGCGAACGGAATTGGGCATAGGATCGGCTGCAAATCATTGGCCGGCCTGTTGATGACGGAGGCATATCTCTGGCATTTGTCGCACCTCTTAACATAACCCTGGGCATCCGTCAGCATACTCGGCCAATAGAACCCAACTCTTAGTGCCTTCAACGCTTGGGCTTTATAGTCCTAAGACTGAACTTTTATTGTCCGTAGACTGACTTTATTGTCCTAAGACTGAGCTTTTATAGTACTAAGACTGAGCTTTTATAGTCTGTAGACTGAATAGGGTTTACATATAATGCAAACTAGACCTAGAGAAACTTTATAGTCCTAAGACTGAGCTTTTCTAGTCCGTAGACTGACTTTATAGTCCTAAGACTGAGGTTTTATTGTCCGTAGACTGACTTTATAGTCCTAAGACTGAGCTTTTATAGTCCGTAGACTGACTTTATAGTCCGTTGACTGACTTTTATAGTTCTAAGACTGACTTTATAGTCCGAAGACTGACTTTAATAGTCCTAAGACTGAGCTTTTATACTCCGTAGACTGACTAGGGAATGAATTGGGCCTAAATGGACCTATGATTGGATTAGATTAACATATAGATTTGATATAGACTTGGAGATGCATATGGGTTTGACAGTGGAGATAGACTAGGATTGGACTTAGAATGGAATGGACTGAGACTAGATTTGGACTGGCTTGACATAAACTAGGGTTCACGTAAAGATGCAAATGAACCTAGATTTGACATGAGCTAGACTTATATGGGCCTAGGATGGACTCTAATGAATGCATGGACTCGAATTAGATGGACCCTATATGAATGCTAAATGGACTCTAATGCACATGGGCCTAGAATGAATGCAAGTGAATCGGATTGATTGGATTGGATTCGATGAAGGTGTTTGGATTGGGCTTAGAATTTTCGAAATTTGTTTTTGAAAGGAACCCCTTGTTTTATCATTTGTTCGAAAAGAGGATGGATTAATTTTGAAAAAATATTTTTGCCAATGTTCCGTATGATGATGATTAGTAAATGCTTTTTTGAAAAAAGTAGAATAGAAGAGGGTGTTGGATTGATTTTGAAAAAAAATGTAAGATGTAAGGTAGGATCGGGAGAGGAAGATTAGTTGAACAACGAGGAGAAAGTGGGAAGAGGTACACATGTATGATGATTCTAACTCAGCAATGACCATTTTAGATGCACTTTTTAGGACAGACTCGACCTTGCATGAAGAGACTGATTTTTGAATGTTTAATTAGGTGAGACTCCTAGAATGACCATGTATCACGCGGATGCGCATGCACGCACACACATAGGACCGAACGTAGGATTGACAATTACGACGGCTAAATTAAAGAAAAGCGTGCGAAGCACAAATTGCGTGCCGCATGCCGCGCGTTTGGCGTGGGAATGGTGCGCCAGTCGCAATTTGATGCGCTTGGCGCACTACTCCCCGACACATTTTTCGGGGATTTAGGCGACGAATTGGCCGATTGATGAATTTTTCTTGTTTTTAGACGCGCTTTTAGGAACGACGCATAAGAATGACAATTTGACAAAATAATAGCAGACAAGAATTGCAATCACAGGCAAATGTCATATAACATGGATGGAAAAGTTCTCAACCTAAAGTCCAGTTCTACATTAAACTATTGGTCAAGTTTAGGTTAAGGCTGAAAGGGTCTATGACAAAGAGATTGATCCCACGCTTCGTACCCCTGCTTAAAGAGTTGGCCACATGTAAGACGCACTCCAGTCTCAAGTCAGGAACAAGAGAACAATACCATAGTTGGGTAGGTTTGCTTATGACTGAGATCCAACACTATCGCTCAGGAAGCTTTTTCGATGGACAAAGCGCAAACCCCTCGGGGGTGACCTCACACATAGAACATGTGCGAATGAGGCAAGGTAGGTTGTCCTTATGGTGGCTGAACAGTAGCCATGCATATGCAAAACAGTATATTATTCAAAGGCATAAAAATAAGAATGAATCGTATTTTTCAAGTCTCACCCACTCATTTAAAAAATTAATTTTTTAAAATCCTCCCCAGTGAAGTCGCCAAATTGTAGGCGTGTTTTTATTTCACCTACGCGGTGTGAGCGCGTATTATATGTGACTACCCCACTAGTAAGGTTTTATTGAAAAGTGTTTTGTATTGAAAGAAGTCGCCAGCAATTCTTTTTAGGAAGAATCATAAACCTAATTAGATATAGGAAAAACATAGGGACAAATTATCCAATGTAGATTTCCCCAACCTGACTCCATAGATGGTCAAAATAAACCAAAGATTGACTTCGGGGGTGAGGGTACGAATATAGTCATAATGAACCACATTCGCCAAGAGTTGGCCTCTACTAAATATCGATTCATTGCAGATTTTAAGCCAAAGAATAATCAAATAATGTTTTAAAGCACCCTAAAAATATTTAGTCTAAGTAGGTTCAAGAAACACATAAAAAGACTAACTTTTAGTGACAAGTTATTATGCAACCAATATTACAGGGAACCTAGCCGGTGGTACAAATTAATCTGATTAATATTAGAACAATTCTTTAGGTCTTTGATTAGCAAAAATAACATGTGGGTGATAAAAGCAATAAAGTAGGACAATCACATAATATGCATAGAACAAGCAGGCAGGCATATAATAATGTATGAAAAGAAATAAAAATAAGAAACGAAAATATTACAGGGAGTTATTATAATATATAAAATACTTACAGTCGCAGGGACGAGTTAACAATCTACATCATGAATAGAATGTTAGTAACTTCATGAAAATATTAAAAATAAATAAAGAAAATAAAGAAAGATCGTTAATTTATTTGACCCTCAGAAATTATACCACCGTCCGGGGTCGTTGATTTGTACGGATCTGGGAAAATTGAACGTGGGAACGAGCCTTAAAAAAAGTTGTTATCTTTAGAAAATAGGTTGTATGCGTTGTATGTATTTGTTGAAGGATATTGATTTGTTTGTTTTGCAAGAGTTGTATGTTGTACGGTGATGACGAGGACGAAGGTTTATATTAGATTAGTTTATAGTAGTTCGGTGTATGGAGGATGTAGGATATTGTACTAATGATTAGTATTAGGCGGCAAGATTATGGTGGGGGTGTTAATGTAAGGTAGCAGTAGAGTTGTTAGGCGAGAAGTGATGAAGGTTGATGATGATAGAGATCAAGGGTGGTGATTGACCTGGATAGCAATAGAAGAGGTAATGGGAGATCTGTAGTGTCGGGAGCTGAGATAAGAGGAGTTGTGATGCGCTTGACGAGTCTAGGAGTAGGTTGACCGTGTTGCCTCATTGTTGGACGTTCCCAAGTTATAATCTCACGACCTACCCTGAACAGAAATCGAATGGACCTCGTGAATTTTGAGAAATAATGTTTTCGAAATGAGAAATGGAGATGAGAAATGGAAATAGGAGAAATGATAAATAGAAGTGGAAATGGAAATAAGAATGGGAAATGAAAATGGAAAGTGATTTTGAAATGAGAATGGTTATGGGTTTTGGATTGGTATAGACTTGACCATGATGGAGACATGGGCCTAACTATATGCAAATGTAGACATGGACTGGACCGGATTGGACTATGCAAGCGATCGAATGATTGCCTATGCTAGCTTCGCTAGACTTAGGGGATGAACTTTTATAGTCCGAAGACTGACTTTTATAGTCCGTAGAATGACTAGGGTTTACATATAATGCGAACTAGACCTAGGGAAATTTTATAGTCCTAAGACTGAACTTTTATAGTCCGTAGACTGACTTTATAGTCCTAAGACTGAGCTTTTATAGTCCGTAGACTGACTTTATAGTCCTAAGACTGAGCTTTTATAGTCCGTAGACTGACTAGGGTTTACATATAATGCAAACTAGACCTAGGGAAACTTTATAGTCCTAAGACTGAACTTTTATAGTCCGTAGACTGACTTTATAGTCCTAAGACTGAGCATTTATAGTCCTAAGACTGTGCTTTTATAGTCCGTAGACTGACTAGGGTTTACATATAATGCAAACTAGACCTAGGGAAACTTTATAGTCCTAAGACAGAACTTTTATAGTTCGTAGACTGACTTTATAGTCCTAAGACTGAGCTTTTATAGTCCTAAGACTGAGCTTTTATAGTCCGTAGACTGACTAGGGTTTACATATAATGCAAACTAGACCTAGGGAAATTTTATAGTCCTAAGACTGAGCTTTTATAGTCCGTAGACTAACTTTATAGTCCTAAGACTGAGCTTTTATAGTCCGTAGACTGACTTTATAGTCCGTAGACTGACTTTTATAGTCCAAAGACTGACTTTATTGTTCAAAGACTGACTTTAATAGTCCTAAGACTGAGCTTTTATTGTCCGTAGACAGTCGAGATAGACTAGGATTGGACTTAGAATGGAATGGACTGAGACTAGATTTGGACTGGCTTGACATAAACTAGGGTTCACGTAAAGATGCAAATGAACCTAGATTTGACATGAGCTAGACTTATATGGGCCTAGGATGGACTCTAATGAATGCATGACTCGAATTAGATGGACCCTATATGAATGCAAAATGGACTCTAATGCACATGGGCCTAGAATGAATGCAAGTGAATCAGATTGATTGGATTGGATTCGATGAAGGTGTTTGGATTGGGCTTAGAATTTTTGAAATTTGTTTTTGAAAGGAACCCCTTGTTTTATCATTCGTTAGGAAAAGATGATGAATTAATTTTGAAAAATGTTTTTGCCAATGTTCTATATGATGATGATTAGTAAATGCTTTTTTGAAAAGGTAGATTAGAAGAGGGTGTAGGATTGATTTTGAAAAAAATGTAAGATTTTGAAATTTGATTGAATATGGTAAGGTAGGATTGACAGGGAAGATTAGTTGAACAGCAAGGAGAAAGTGGGAAGAGGTAGACATGCATGATGACTCTAACTCTACAATGACCATTTTAGATGCACTTTTTAGGACAGACTCGACCTTGCATGAAGAGACTGATTTTTGAATGTTTGATTAGGTGAGACTCCTAGAATGACCATGTATCACGCGGATGCAGATAGACAGACGCATATAGGACTGAACGTAGGATTGACAATTACGACTGATAAATTGACGAAAAGCGTGCGGCGCACATCCATGCATCTGGTGCGGGAATGGTGCGCCAGACGCAATTTGATGTGCTTGACGCTTTACTCCTCGACACGTTTTTCGGGGATTTAGGCAACGAATTGGCCAATTGATGATTTTTTCTTGTTTTTAGGCGTGGTTTTAGGAACGACGCATAATAATGACAATTTGACAGAATAATAGCAGACAAGAATTGCAATCACAGGCAAATGTCATATAACATGGATGGAAAAGTTCTCAACCTAAAGTCCAGTTCTACATTCAACTATTGGTCAAGTTTAGGTTAAGGCTGAAAGGGTCTATGACTAAAAGATTGGTCCCACGCTTCGTACCCCTACTTAAAGAGGTGGCCACGTGTAAGACGCACTCCAGTCACAAGTCAGGAACAAGAGAACAATGCCATAGTTGGGTAGGTTTGCTTATGACGAGAGATCCAACACTATCGCTCATGAAGCTTTTTGGAAGGACAAAGCGCAATCCCCTCGGGGGTGACCTCACACATAGAACATGTGCTAATGAGGCAAGGTAGATTGTCCTTATGGTGGCTGAACAGTTGCCATGCATATGCAAAACAGTATATTATTCAAAGGCATAAAAATAAGAATGAATCGTATTTTTCAAGTTTCACCCACTCATTTAAAAAATTAATTTTTTAAAATCCTCCCCAGTGAAGTCGCCAAATTGTAGGTGTGTTTTTATTTCGCCTACGCGGTGTGAGCGCGTATTATATTTGACTACCCCACTGTTAAGGTTTTATTGAAAAATGTTTTGTATTGAAAGAAGTCGCCAACAATTCTTTTTAGGAAGAATCATAAACCTAATTGGATATGGGAAAAACATAGGGACAAATTATCCATTGTAGATTTCCCCAACCTGACTCCATAGATAGTCAAAATGAACCAAAGATTGAATTCGGGGGTGAGGGTACGTATATAGTCATAATGAACCACATTCGCCAAGAGTTGGCCTCTACTAAATATCGATTCATTGCAGATTTTATGCCAAAGAATAATCAAATAATGTTTTAAAGAACCCTAAAAATATTTTGTCTAAGTAGGTTCAAGAATAACATAAAAAGACTAACTTTTAGTGACCAGTTATTATGCAACCAATATTACAGGGAACCTAGTAGGTGGTCCAAATTAATCTGATTAATATTAGATTAATTCTTTAGGTCTTTGATTAGCAAAAATAACATGTGTGTGATAAAAGCAATAAAGTAGGGCAATCACATAATATGTATAGAACAAGGCAGGCATGCATATAATAATGTATGAAAAGAAATAAAAATAAGAAAAGAAAATATTGTAGGGAGTTATTATAATATATACAATACTTACAGTCGCAGGGACGAGTTAACAATCTACATCATTAATAAAATGTTAGTAACTTCAAGAAAATAATAAAAATAAATAAAGAAAATAGAGAAAGATCGTTAATTTATTTGATCCTCAGATATTATACCACCGTCCGGGGTCGTTGATTTGTACGAATCTTGGAAAATTGAACGTGGGAACGAGCCTTAAAAAAAGTTGTTATCTTTAGAAAATAGGTTGCATGCGTTGTATGTATTTGTTGAAGGATATTGATTTGTTTGTTTTGCAAGAGTTGTATGTTGTACGGTGATGACGAGGACGAAGGTTTATATTAGATTAGTTTATAGTTGTTCGGTGTATGGAGGATGTTGGATATTGTACTGATGATTAGTATTAGGCGGCAAGATTATGGTCGGGGTGTTAATGTAAGGTAGCAGTAGAGTTGTTAGGCGAGAAGTGATGAAGGTTGATGATGATAGAGATCAAGGGTGGTGATTGGCCTGGATAGCAATAGAATAGGTAATGGGAGATCTGTAGTGTCAGGAGGTGAGATGAGAGGAGTTGTGAGGTGAGGTAATTATATGAGCTGAAGAAAAGTTAGCCGTGGATTATCAGAGTGAAGAGATTGCCGTGTAAGTTTTGAGGCACCAGATGATTTCTGAATTGTTAGGGGGGAGATATTATATAGTGTAGGTAGGTTTAGGTAGTTGAGTTGCAATAGGTTTTTGAAAATAATTGAGTCTCTAAAAAGATTTTTATAAAATAGTTAGATAAAAATATTTGAAATCACTTTGGAAAAAGATGATTTTTTATAAAAAGATATTTTTATTATCAAAACTAATCAATAAAATTAATTATTTTTATTAATTAATTTGGGCTAGAAAAGGGGTTTTATAAATTGGGCTTTCATAAAAACTATTTTAAAAGGTTTTCAAAGATTGGCTGTTTTTTAAAAAAGAGTTAGAAAATGGTTTTGGGCTTAAAACATTTTATTTTAGACTCGTTCTTTATTCTTTCCTCGATTCGAACCAATTGGAGCAGGGTATTAGTCATCATAGGGTACTAAACGGGGAGACACGATTATGTGTCTACAGTCCTACACGCTTTTTTATCACCCACATGTTATTTTTGCTAATAAAGACTTAAAGAACCGTTCTAATTAATTCAGATAATTTGGAAAACCTACTAGGAACCTTGTAATATGATTGCCTAATAACTTATCACTAAAAAATTAGTCTTTTATGTGTAACCTGAACCAACTTAGACTAATGATTTTAGGGTGTATAAAAATATTAGGAAAAATTGTCAAGAATAAGTCAACCTTTAGGCCATCCGCTAAAAACAAGTCAACCTTTTGATTATCCTTGAATAAGTCAACCTTTAATACCAATATGTTTTTAACAAGTCCTTGCTTGTTGTTAACTTATTAAACTGCTTAAGTATGATATGTGTAAATCTTCAAAGGGATGAGAGAGAAAACGAAAAGAAATTAAAAATAACAAAAAAAAAAAGAAAAAAGTCAGATTATTTGTAATTTAACTTGTTTAAAATTGATAAGTACTAAAGAAAGACTTATTCAGGATATAATCAAAAGATGACTTATTTTTAACGGATGGGACAAAGGTTGACTTATTATGGACAATTATTCCAAAATATTATATGATTATTCTTTGGCATAAAGTATGTAATGAATCGATATTTAGTAGAGGCCAGCAATGGGCAATATAGTTCCTGACCGTATTGTACCCTCACCCCCAAACTCAATCTTTGGTTCATTCTGACCATATACGGAGTCTAGACGGGGAAATCTACATTGGATAATTTGTCCCTACGGTTTTCCCATATCCAATTAGGTTTATGATTCTTCCGGAAAAGAATTGTTGGCGACTTCTTTCAAAACAATTTTCAATAAAACCTTTATAGTAGAGTAGTCAAATCCAATACGCGCTCATCCTGCGTAGCCGAAATAAAAACACGCTTACAGTGGCAAAAGGTTTCAAACAAATTCATGGTATTGACTATGATGAAACCTTCTCACCAGTAGCCATGCTGAAGACCATTAGGATAATCTTTGCAATTGTTGCCTTTCATGACTATGAAATATGGCCGATGGATGTCAAAACTGCTTTCTTGAATGGGTTCTTGAAAGAGGATGTGTACATGACACAACCTCAAGGTTTTGAAGATCTAGAAAATCCAGGGAGGGTATGCAAGCTTAAGAAGTCCATTTATGGACTAAAGCAAGCATCAAGGAGTTGAAACCTCAGATTTGATGAGGCAGTCAAGAAATTTGGCTTTCTTAGAAATGAAGAGGAATCTTGTGTATACAAGAAGTTAAGTGGGAGTAGTATTACTTTTCTGGTATTGTATGTGGATGACATACTTCTCATAGGAAATGATAAAACCATGCTTGAGTCGGTGAAGTAATGGCTTAAAAAAAAATTTCTCTATGAAAGATCTAGGAGAGACAGAGTACATATAGGAATAAAGATCTATAGAGATGGATCGAAAAGGCTGATTAGACTTATTCAAGAGACTTATATTGATAAGGCTCTTGCAAGGTATAAGCCGGAAAACTCCAAAAGAGGTTTCATTCCCATGCAACATGGCATAACACTTGGCAAGACTCAGTGCCCTTCGAGTCCTGATGAGGTCAAGTGTATGAGAAATGTTCCCTATGCTTCTGTAGTAGGATCTATTATGTATGCCATGATATGCATTCGACCGGATGTTGCATATGCTTTGAGTATATGCAGTAGATACCAGTCAAATCCAGCAGATGAGCACTGGATTGCAGCGAAAAACATCCTTGAGTACTTGCGAAGGACAAAGGATAATTTTTTGGTTTATGGTGGAGATTATGAGTTGGTTGTTACTGGATACACCGATGCAAGCTTCCAGAATGACAAAGATGATTTCCGATCTCAATCTGGTTTCATATTTTGTCTCAATGGAGGAGCTGTGAGCTGGAAGAGCTCTAAGTAGAGTACCATCGTGGATTCTACAACAGAGGCTGAGTATATGGCAGCCGCTGATGCAGCAAAGGAAGTTGTTTGGATCAAAAAGTTCATTAGTGAGCTTGGTTTAGTTTCTATCATTGAGAATAGCATTGAGTTGTATTGTGACAAAAATGGTTCCATTGCTCAGTATAAGGAACTCATATCGCATAAAAGGTCTAAACATGTGCTCCAGAAATCCCATCTGATTCGAGAAATCGTTGGAAGAGAGGATGTAAAATTAAGCAAGGTTTACATTGAGGATAATATAGCAGATCCTCTGACTAAACCGCTTGCTCAACCTAAGCATGAGTGTCATACTAGATCTATGGGGTTTAAGCATATGGGAGAATGGTTTTAGGTTGTTTACTTCATGTTTACAATCGTAAAGACATTTATTATGCTTTTAATGTTTATGAATAAAAATTCGTTTCTTATTTAATTGTTTTGTTTAGTATTAAATAAAATGTCCAAATAATTTGTGTTTTCAGATAGGATTATCAAAAACGTTTTGATAATGGAACCCTATAAAGTGAACTGAAATCACAATTTATTTAAAGTCTCTAGTCTAAATCAGTAAATTGGACATAAATGATTTATTTATAAGACTTGTATATAATAAATTGATAGCGCAGTTTCATGGGCTATGCAGACATAGAGATGTCTAATTGATTATATGGATGTATACTTGATACATTGAGACTAATTAGATTGTAAAAGTAGAATCGAACTACTATATTTAGTGGATTCCTTAGACATGATCAGTATGTCTTAATAACTACAATATAATTAGTTTAACCTTGACGTTGTTAAACGTCGCGCCGTAAAAGGAGGTTATTAAGGCAGTGATCAGGTGGGCTAAGAATTGAGTGGGAGTTATGGTCATACAAGAGTGGATAAGTTCTCCTATTAAATAAGAATGGTGTCTGGGCCTCTTGATGAACGAGAACTGGAAAATTGCATGGCCATGCGGAATAGGATTAAAGAGTTAATCCTTATTTAAGCAGGTCGAACTCAGCAATCAAGGAATATAAATTTGAGAATAACATGGGTGTTATCAAATTTGGTATTAAGTGTCTTAAGAAATTTAACATTGCGCTCTTGTCTTCGGACAAGTGGGAGATTGAAGGAATATGTCCTTAGACATCCCGATAATTATTAAATATAAATAGAAATGATATTATGAAGATAATAAAGTTAGTTATTTTAGTAATAGTATTTTCTTGCTAGAGAATAAATATGATTAATAAGACAATATTGATTGGGCCTATAACTTAAATAATTAATCCTATGAGGTCACACATTGTAGCACAAGTTGGACAAAGCAATCCAAATCCATTTAGGATTAGGGTTGGGCCGGTCCTAAGGGGAATAGGAGGAGAATTAGTTCTCCTAACTAGCCTATGACTCTTCTATTGTATATAGGATATAATATTAGGATTTATGTGATCAATTCCTTAAGCAGTTTCTTTTCACAAGAGAGAGAAAGTGAAACTCTAAACTATTCCCTCTAAATCGGCGCCTATACCATCAAAAACAAGAGAATATATTCTCTTCTGTTCTAGCAAACGTTGGTGTTCAATTGGTGCTCGTGGAGTGATTAGAGGAGCAACACTTTGGGCTCTCGGATCTTCAAAGCTTGCATAAAAAAGGGAAATCACCCTACAAAGGTTTTACATCTAATCGCTATTGAATGATTCATGTGTTTGATTATGTTTGCGATCCTATGATAGATGTTAGGAAATTGTTTCCTAAAATTCCGCTATATGCATCTATATGTTCCTATACTTCTCTCTCAACCCTTCCTCTACAAAAGCATTCCTTTCCAAGTTAACTCCTTCAAAAGTCTTTGTTGGTGGGTATTCCGTCAAATTGGGATCATTCGAGTTCAAATCGACTTGCAGTGATTATTACCGGGTCTAGCCAGGTTAGATCGCCGATTCATGCAATTTTGAAGCGAAAGTCCATTCATATTGGATACCATTTTTCATCATTTTTTTTGTCTAATTAATATCAGCAAATCACCTGCAACAATCGTTTGGTATCTCAAAGTGTGATTTCTTAGCCCTTTATCAATTTTGAAGAGGAAGGCCGCTCTAATGGAATGCAATTTTGGGAATAGATAATTTACACACTCTGGTTTGTTATAGGGAGGATTGACGAGCTACATTGATTTATCCTTTAGTTTCCCTCTTTCTTCTCCTGTAGTTGTTGGATTGACCGGATTGCGTGAAAAATGCAATGTTAAGAATTACAATGGCTAGAATTAAGATGGTGTGAAGATTGATTTACTTTTAGTTTCCCACTTTCTACCCCATTTATTTTTTTCAATAATTTAGTAACCTCGTTTAATATTATGATCACTAACCCTATTTTGGTCATAAAAGAAATCTCATTTACTCATACCAATAACCTCATTAATTAATCATACGAGTAACTTCAATTGTTCACAAAAATAACTGTATTTTATTGTTAATAGTAAGCTCATCCGTCAAGGCAACCACTTTTATTCATACGAATAACTTCATTCGTTCATAAGAGTAAATTCATTAGTATCCACTTTCATTAAAAAAAAATAACCTCATATGTTTATATAAGTAACCGTTCTTTTATTGTTAATGCATAACCTTAAAAATATTATACGAGTAACCTCATTGTTCATAAGAATAACCTCATTTAATCATACATCAACCCTATTTAATCATATGAGTAACATCAATTGTTCACAAAAGTAACCCCCACTTATTCACACGAGTAACCTCATTTATTCATACGAATAATCTCATTAATTCGTTCGTACGAGTAATCTCATTTAATCATACGACGACCCAATTTAGCTAGACGGGTAACCCAAAATTGTTCACATAAGTTACACCATTTTTCATATGAGTCACCTTATTTATTTACAACAATAACCTCATATAATTATACGATGATCCTATTTAATCATACGAGTAACCCTAATTGTTCAGAAAAATAACCTCATTTAATCATACGATGACGTTATTTAATTATACGAGTAACTCATTTATTCATACGAGTAACCTCATTCGTTCATAAGAGTAACCTCATTTAATCATACGACGCCCATATTTAATCATACGACTAACCATAATTGTTCACAAAAGTAACCCCGTTTCTTGATATGAATATAACAATCTCATTCGTTCATAAAAGTAAACTATATCTCATTTCTTCATATGAGGCCCCATTCCATAACAAATACTTCCTCCGTTCTGTTTTAAATGAAACGTTTGCTTTTTCACGCAACCCAACGAGCTTCTTTAATCACTAATATCTTTAGTTGTGCACATGTAAAAAATATAAAAAAAGATATAATTTGATAGTATGCATCGAGACGAATCTAACAAGATCCCACTTGACTATGTTTTTCTTTATATAATAGCAATATATTGGAGTCAAAATTGATCAACGAATAGTGTCATTTCACCCAATGTTTCATTTAAAACAAACGGAGGAAGTAGGATATGTGATCACATATATTTACATTGAAACTCATCAGCTAACAATATCTAATAGAACACCTAACTGATCAACTTGTTCATTTCATGTAATTCAAAGTCTCAGGCATCACGATAAGAGACTAATGCATCTACCTAGTAGGCATATTACCTACTGACAATTGACAATAGACAATAGACAATAGACAATAGACAATAGACAATAAAAAAATAAAAAATAACAATATCTCGTCAAAAATTGTAATCCGATTAATATAATGTTTATCTCTACTTGCTAATCTATCCATTGGGTAAACAAAGTGCTCCTCTTAGTGACGGAGAAGATTTCACGGTCAAAATTAGATTTATTAACTTTTATGACACTAAAATAAGCTTTCATGGTGAATGAACTAATTTATGACATGATCTTTATGTTAGGAATATAAAGCGCACCAACTTTAATGTTGATGCAACCAACGACATATTGTTATAGATTTCGTTAGTTTTTCACTTCTCCAACCACTTTTAGACTCACTCATTGTACTTCTTAACCAACTCATGGCCCATTATTGCAAAAAAAAAAAAAAAGAGTTTAAGCAAATTTTTCCTTAGAGCATGTTCAATGGTTAGACCTTTCAAGGGGTTTATCAAATACTATATTAATTTCTCTCTCCTCCACATCACTCATATCCAATCTACTCAAAAACCTCTATTTTCTTATTCTCAATGGTTAGATCAACTTTTGGGGTCATCAAATTATCTCTCCTACTATTTACCATACCCTATTATATTTTCTCTCTCCATTGAATAATTGAATAATTTTTTTTTATTTGTATTATAACTAATAGTTTAATAGTAAGTATTCAATGAGAAAAGAAGTGTTTGAAAAATGTATGAAAAATATATCAATATTGGGCTCTATTTATAGAGGGGAAAAAATAGAGTGTTTGGTAAAAAAAATTAAAAAAAAAACATTTTTAAAAAAAGATATGACCATTATTTATAAAATAATGCTAAAAAAGTATGAACAATGACATCCTTATATTTTTTCACTCATTCTCATTGCGCCACATGGCTTTTTGCTTTTCTAAAACTGACAACAAAGCTTCTCTCACTTCATTGTTTACAAAAAAACAAGAGTGGTAAACGGTTCATACTCATGAACGGTTTACCACCCTCTCTTTTCTCTTTTTTTCTCTTTCTTATTTCTTTATATTATTTGCAGCACTCTCTGTCTTCATAAACCCCTTGGGGTCCAACTGATGGTTACACTCTTAAAATTACGGTACAAATGCCTGAGAAAATAATGGAAATATTTTTTTACGTTTTTTTGTCAGAAAGTACCTAATAAAACACAAGTTTTGTAGGGAATGGCCTATTAAAATTATTTTTGTCTAAAAAGACCTATTAAAATACTTCCGGTTGTTAATAACAAACATTTTATGAATTTCAGGCCAAAACACCAAATTCCGGCGTTCGATGTTTGGGAGGAAAATTTTGTAAGAATTGAATATGTTTGGGGGGGGCCAGTTAAAATAGGAAAATTGAAAGAGTCAATTGGAGTTAAAAAAAAGTCAACGCCGGAATTTGGTGTTTTGGCCTGAAATTCATAAAATGGTTGTTATTAACAACCGAAAGTATTTTAATAGGTCTTTTTAGACAAAAAAAAAATTTATTAGGTCATTTCCTACAAAACTTGTGTTTTATTAGGTACTTTCTGACAAAAAACTATTTTTTTTTATTATTATAAATTCAAGTGTTAGAGACCTAACAAATACTTCCTCCGTTTCGTTTTAAATGCAACAAAGGGGTATTTTTTTGTGAGATATAAATCCTTTGTTGCATATAAAATGAAACGGATGAAGTAGGTAATTAGTGTTTCAGTTCGTTAATATGATTCATAAACGTGAAAGTTTCCAGA
This sequence comes from Beta corolliflora, assembly GCA_947648045.1. Classification (NCBI taxonomy): domain Eukaryota; kingdom Viridiplantae; phylum Streptophyta; class Magnoliopsida; order Caryophyllales; family Amaranthaceae; genus Beta; species Beta corolliflora. Next base: position 23,466 of record CANSZD010002981.1, read on the forward strand.
TTTTGGTGGAATTTACAAGAGATAAAGGCTGCTAATAAAGAGGGACGAAATCATACACATAATGAGGATCAGTATTTGGCAATAGGGAACAAATATTAGGAATAAAACAATAAAGAAAAGAGCCTTAAAGGTGATATACCAAAGAATAATTTTATTTTAGCAAAAAAAAGTCCTAAACAAAAATTCTCTCTCTCTCTCAAACCCCCCACCCCCCAAACACAAAACCCTAACAAGCTTTAACACTCCCCCGCCGCCCCGCAGGCTCACTGTAGGCTGCAGGGTCGCCGGCGAGCCTGCGACGGGTCCCCTCCTTCGCCCTTAGTGTCATTCGTCCCCTCCACGTTCTCCCTTTGTGTCGTCTCCCTCCCCTGTTGCGTCGCCCACCCTCCCTTCCCTGATGCGTCGTCCCCCTCCCCCCATCCCTGCAGTCGAGTCCCCTCCCCCACCATTGTGTCAAACACTCCCCCTTCCCAGCAGTCGTGTCAACCTCCCCCTTCCCCATAGCCGAGTCACTCCGTTTCGAATTCACGTCGGTTCATCAGAATTGGTGTTAGGATTTTCCTTCGTGCTTCCCCTCCCGCTATATTTTGAGTTTTCTAGGTTTAGGTTCCCCTCCCCGGTCCCCTGTTACTGGTTCAGTTTTAGGTCATAGGTTCCCCTTCCCCGTTCCCCGGTTCAAGTTAAAGTGGATAAGTTTAGTATCCCCTTCCCTGTTCCCCGGTTTCAGTTACTGACTTACAGTGGTTAAGTTTTAGTATCCCCTTCCCCGTTCCCCTGTTTTAGTCTGGAGTTTAGAGTGTAGTTTCCCTTCCCCGTTCCCTGTTAGTGTTGGTTATCGTATTCGGTTGGCTTGGAAGCATCTGGTTCGCGAAGGTTACTGTCACTTTTTTGGATGGTGTAGTACTGTGGACGGCGTGGTATAATGATTCGGATGTTAGCTTAGTTTGCTTGTTTTGTTGATGTAATTTGTTTAAGTTTTAGCTTAGTTGTATGCAGATTCGATTTTCCTTAGTTTTCTATGTATGAGTGTGCTTGGGTGTTAGTTAGTATTGATAGGTGGGCAGCAATGCTGAGAGGAGGTTTACTCTTTCATCCTGTTGCGGTTAGATCTTCTAGATTAGAGATTGCAAGGTTTGATCTTCAGATCCGTATATTGGGTGAATTTCTTCAATATAATTCGCCCAAAATTCATGTGATGACCCTTGGCGTCATCACACCTAAAAAATGCATCTTGTGGGAGGCCCTCCAATTTAATTTGGAGCAAGTTATGATCTCCACGCATTTTGAGTTTCAGTCTTGCGAGACTAAACTCTGGTTACCCTTGCAAAAGGGTCAGAAGTCACCGAAGGAGGTGACTTCTTGGTTACTTCTATCTGTCGAATCCCAAGAAGGTGTTCAGTTTCAAGGACCTGTGTGGCTAGTAGACATTGGGGTCTTTTAGCTGAGTTGCGGCAATCTACTTCTGAAGATCGTCTGGGTGTCGTCTTTCCACATGTTTCCTCTCAAGCAAGACCTCTATCCCAAACCCACCACCTACTATCATCCGAGCGTAGTCTAAGTTGGTCTGGTTATGTAATAGTTTATTTTTGTTTGCAAGAGTCTGTAAGAGCAAATGAAGGTCCTTTAGTTTCATTTTGCTTTGTTATCTGTTTGGTTGTATTAGCCTTAGGTTGTAATGCAAATTTTCCCCGTTGTAAAAAAAAAAAAAAAGGTGATATACCTAATATCTCAAGAGCTTCTGGCCTAACAGTATTAAGATTGGGCAACCTGGGTTATTAATGTTTGATCTCAGAGCAAAGATAATACGAGCTCAGCTTAGCCACACAATTATCATAACAAAGCTTAGTAATCACATAATTCACATTCATAGTGCAAAAATATACCTATATTGTTCTTTACGTCCATCACAAAAAAATAATGAGCACACGAAGTAGTACCATATGCTATGTAAGTATCAAGTCTAGAATTGCGTTTTATCTCTTGGTAAAAATTATGACTTCAGACTTGCTAAAAATTGAAAAAACACTTGCCTCGTGTCTGTGATCAGAAGAATAAAACTAATAATGAGGGAGTTCCATCCATGTTGGGGGAGTAACAAAACAAAATTATGAGGGACCTTGATAGAATCGCTCAACAATTTTTTTTTCCTTCAGTCAAGCTATATATGCCCATATCTCTCCCCCCCTCCATTTGAAGTGGAAGTATATGCCTCGGAGTTGTCATCGGTAAAATAGATACAATTAGCTTTACAACCACGTTTATCTAATGATGCCTCGACAGAGAAGGTTGAGTTGTAGCCTACAAATATAGCTCGGTCTCCTATATCTTCAACTTGATTGGCTTTCCCATTCATAACATCCAGCTCAATTATTTGGAAACATTTAGTCCAATACCCCACCGCACCTATCCTAATTTCTAATTCCACGTCCCTATGAATTACCAACATTGTATTTTCTATTGCAACTAGGTACACATTTATAATTGCCTCCGGTAGAAAGCCACTACCAATTAATTCTGCAACAATTCTTGGTCGACGATTTGCAATCTCACTCCCAAATGCCACAACTAGTCCTTGATGATTAATAGCATAAAATTCTCCTTTAAAAAAGCAAACATCGAACACCCAATAACACTCAAAATCGATGGCAGGTTCAGTCCATTTATGTTGCCCAGGTCTCCAAAACAACAATTGTGGGACTTTGTTGAATACCATCGCAACCACATAATCATCACCACATGATGATGACGGCCCAGTAGAGAAAATAAATATAGCAAAGTTGATTAAATATGCATAATCAATTTCCCAAACTCCATCTTCGTCTCGCAGATCAAATGACTCAAGTAGAACACTTGGTGGCTGGATGACTTTACCAGAGAAGGGATCGAAGAACGTCATTTTTTTATTCTTCCTACTCACGGAAATCAACCAACCTTTTGAACAGAAATACCTATGGTGGTCATCAACATCATCTAGGTGTCGCGAGGGTAGATTGATTTTTCGGAACATGTGTTTTGAAATGCTATAAAATCTACGGTGTGAACTGTCAGGAGGATCAACGAGCATCAACCAAGGAAGTTGGGTGTTTTTTGAGAAGTTCATATCTTTTGTTGCAGATCTCGACATTGAACAAACAGCCCTAAAAGCTTCAAAATCTTCGAGATTTTCCAGATGCTCTGTTGCAATTTTTCTAATAATTTCTTCTGGGATGTCACTCCAAATTGCCATAGCCAAATTTCCTAGATGATCTTCAAAAAGAAAAAAAGAAAGTCAAAATATTAAGCCTATGTACATCGCAAGATCAAGTCATACTTATTTGTCAGAAGTGCTATATACAAAAAAAAAAAAGGCTAAATACAACAAATTATTGATTCCCTTACCTTCCCCCACTACAAAAGGGTCTTGCCTTTGTAGCTAGGTCAGATTAACCTTTGCGAGGTTCCGATCTATTTCGGCACTCCTCCTTACCAAATACCAATATAAGAAAATGATTATGAAACTTAACCATAGTTAGTGTAAAAATCTTAAAATAGGGTTATCTACCCTAATCTCCCACCCAATAATTAGTTTTAGGATTTTGATGTACTCATGTTTTTTTTTTTTGAAACAAGATGTACTCATGTTTTTGGTTCCTTATGCACATACTTTTTTTTTTTTTTTTTCCTCTTTTAATTTTTTTGTTTAAATAAATAAGTTAGTTATCTTCCTTTTTTTTTTTCTTTTTTACCTTATATAATAGAGATAGTGAAGTTGTATGGCTATACCGGTACAGGGGACCTTAGTTCCAAATGATTGTTTTATTTTATTTTATGGAAGTTTCAATTGATTGTTAGTTGTTACAATTGCGTGACTCAAGTTTCCAAAAGAAAAAAAGAAACAATAAAAACTTCGATAGTAGCTCTTGCAGTGAGAATTCAACTAGCTAGATGTTACATGAGGCATGACATAGCGGGATTCAAGCAAGTTCCAAACTTTTAATTATTAACATAGATAAATTCACATTCTTTTTTTTTCCTTATATTGCTTATGTATCTATTCTAATTTTTGGGCTGCTCAATTTCAATTGACTAGTTGCATATGTCATTAATCAAATTTAGAAAATAAGATGATTTATGTCATTAATGTTACTTCTTTGACTAAAATTTTTTATGTTTTCTCAAAATCATATATAAATTACTTCCAAAAAGAATCCATACATCAAATATCCATCCAGAGATAACTATTGCTGGACAGATCCCACATATTATCCATCAAATATCCATAACTTATTGAGTAACAACATCTCACACGTGTGAACTAATATGAGTGTTACATATGTAATACTCCGTATTTTTGGGAGTTAATTTTTTTATAAATAAGAATTACACAACATACTTTTTGTACCTAATTATATTATAAGTCGGTTTTGTTTTGTTTTTCCAAATAAATAAAATAGAAATAAGAATTTGTTTTGGAAAATAAGTCCTAATGTACATAGGTTTCACATGCTATAAATAAGAGAAAAAAAACCCTATTCACTTTGTCATCAGCCGTTTCTTTCTTCTCCCCCAAAGAATTTTCTCTCTCATCTCTTCTTCTCCCTCGTCACTCTTCTCCTCCTGCGTTCTTTTCCTTATTCCTCCTCGTCACACCTCTTTCTCCTCTTCCGCACTACTTCTCCTCCCTTCCCCTGAGTCTCGTCAGCTTTTGAGTTTGTATTATAAATAAAGTATAGTAAAAGTTAAAAGAAATCAGATTTACAATTGTATTAGTAGTTCTTATGATGACATTACTTCTTAATTTTCATTTTATAATACTTATATATAGTTGTTTAAGTTTTGTTGTTATGGACAAGTATAATATAAGTTAAAAGAAATCAAACTTACAAGTATATTACTATATCCTAAATATGCTAGTTTTTTTGGAGTTTATGAAAAGAAAAGTTTAAACAACAAGATTGATTATTTTTGTTATTCGAAACACAATATATTACATAGTTAGATAATCTGATTTTTATTATCAAGGACTTAACACTGAAATATATTATTATTCGATTAGGTCCCAATTTCATAGGCGGAACGTTTTAAGTAGTCAGCTAAAGTTCTTCGTTACAAGGTACGTTCGCGTACTAATTCAATTAGATATGTTATTATCATGTTTAGGTTATGAATTCTTTCATTGGAACCTAGAATCATGATAGGGAACAATTGTATGGTTATGATTGATGAGATTGTTTGGTAACATGAAATCAATTGGAAATCTGTATGTATTTCCTTGTTGTATGACTTGTGAGTTGGAATGCATTGTTATTGGTATGCGTAATTCGTTCGTATCACAAGTATGAAATGAGAATTGGATTGGAATCCTATGATTTATTGTTGTAGCAAGGATGTTACAAGAAGTTGCTTAAACTAAAGAATTGAGCAATGTACCTAAGAAGGAAAAGTAAATGATTATATGCTTAATGTTGTATGAATGAATATCACTAAGAAGGATCTTTGGCGATAAACTTGTAGTTGGAATCCCTACAAGTATGAACAATGGGGGGAGTGTGGGACTTGTTCTACACTCCTACGCAGGCCTACTGTGACGACAGTAGTGTTCTTATAAATTTTTATGACTCAAGTAGGCGGAAGGTTCCGTACGATCTTGGGGGTATGCATACTAAGGTGATGGATGTGGAACGGAACGAAACCGTATTTACATTTCATCTAATAGACCGAGTTGTCTATTAAGAATTAAGTAGCCCGTATGATTCTAGAAAGATGACGGTGCCCGTTCGATGCCAAATGAATTGTAAAAACGGAATTTAATGTTTTTGTAGTATCATGTTTAGGAATTGTTATTACTCTTCTGTTTATGTTTAGTGTACTATTTAATTGCTTAAGTACGTACTCAGCATGGCTGATTGTTTGTTATTTGTGTTGCTTGTTGACCTGTGATGAACCGTTGATATTTCAATGGGGAGCATATTAGGTATGCTGGTGATGCTGCATGAATTCGGGCATACGGGGGATACTTTTGATTATAAACTTTTAAAGTGTTTTGGTTGAACAGTCTAGAGTTGGTTTATGATTTACTTAGTTAATGGTTTTAAATATGAAGGGGTCAATGGTGATTCCCGAGTTGTAGTTAAGTTAATATTTTATATCTGCTGCAATTTAGTTTTCATAGTAGAGAGTAAGTTAATGTTTTAATTTCAATAAGCCTTGCGTTTCACCGCGGTGGTAACACTCCCAAAGTTGGTACGACGTAGTTTAGACGTGTATGGATTTTGGGGGTGTTACAAAATTGGTTGTCAGAGCCAAAAGTTCCTATTTTCAAAGATATTTCAAAAAATAAAATAAAATGGGTAGTATGGGATAAGAGCATATAGATTACTTTTGCGTGCATTAAATCATAAGAATGATTTAATTTGTAATGCCTTTCTTACCTTACTTGTCTGTTATGTTTATAGGATGTATGCAAATACTGTGAAATGAATCAGATGTTCAGATTATATGAAAATTTGTGTTGGTTGCTTGGTTGAATTTGTGAAAGGTTCTTTGAAATCTTCGAAGTATGAATAGATTTGGAGGATGTACAAGGATAGGTACATAGATAGTGGTATTTTAGGAGCACTAAGTTAACTTCGAAGTGGTGTAATGATGTTTCTAAAGGTATTAAATTAAAACCTTGTTTTGAATATTTTTGGACAGAACCATTTAATTGTTGAAAATATTTTGAATTTGCTTAAGGAGTTCTAAAATTTAAACTAATCGTTTTACCTCTTAGCTTTACTTCACAAAAACTTAGACTATTTTCTTTCTTTTAATTCGAAGATGGTTTACGACATAGGTCCTAAGGAATACTTTATGAAACACCGAATAAAGGAAGATTGGAACATCTGGGCCTATAAGATAAAAGCTGCTATGGAATATAGGACCTTACAGGGAGATACTAGACTAAAGACTGAAATGGAGAGAGTATACTTTATGCTGCAGTACGTCCCTAAGGAGGAACCCTACCTTTTCGTACACCGTAGATATGGGGATATATGATCAGAAAATAGAGGTTTTAATGCAACCAAACACACTTACTGGAACCAATACCTTCCTACTGTAGGGCATTTCGTCACTGATCATAAATACTGTGGCAATGAATGGAGAATTCGTGAGAAAAGAAGTTGGGAGCCCTCTACCTCATCACCTCCAGTTAGAGGAACCTATCATGTGGGGGAAAGCTCGGGAACTAAGGCTGTAGATGTGAATTTTGATAACCCTAGAGTTAAACCTGAGCCACAAACGTCACCTAGAGCTGTAAAAAGAGCTAGGTACCAAACTTTTGAGGATGAGTTCATACCCGAGGACTACCATATAGCGTCAAACCTTAGAACTGTTACCTACATTTCCAATGATGAAGGGAATAATAGAACATTCATCACAATGATTGGGGAATATCATGTTGCACCTATACTTGACTTAGAAAATGAGGAAGAGGAAGATCCTAATGGAAATGAGCCTGTTGAAGAGGATCCGATTGAGGAAAATGACCACTAAGAAGAAGAAGAACCTATAGAAGAGGAAGAACCCATAGAGGAAGATGAACCTATAGGGGATAACGAGCCTTTTGAGGACGAAGCCGACATGGAAGAAGGAATAGAAAATCCTAACTCAGATGACGAAGCTCACCATTATAGTCTCAAGTTTCTTTTGAAAGTATAATTATGATTAGAATATTATTTTATTTATTTATTTCAGTTTTAATAAGGCTTGCATGCCAAGTAGCAAAGTAGCATTCTTTTATTCCTTTATTTATTCATATTATGTTTTTCTTGGAAACAATAAATTTTTCCCTTTCAATAATAATACGCTATTTTCATTCTTTTATTATTGGATGTAACGTCTTACTTGAGATGTTTATATTGCAAGTCAATAGAGACTTAATGATTGTTCGCAATAAAAACGTGTTGTATGAACGTGCAAATGTGTAATGGTTAAGTGAATGAACGACTAGGTGTATGTCACTGAAACAGCCGTTGTGTCATTTTTCAGCGCAGAATGGTTCGTCAGGGCAGTACGCCTGAGACCTCTCTGAATGTTGAGCAATCGATTCGAGACTTAGTGCGGATAACAGCTAACCTAGTCCAAGGGCATAATAGGGATGGGGACTTGTCTGAAAAGGTTGCCCGTAGGAACCCACCAGTACTGATCAATGGGAAAGGGGGGCCACAAGAACTGGAAAACTGGGTTGGGGAGTTTGACAAGCTTTTTTTTACCCTCACCTGTCCAGATGACAAGATTGTGCCCTTAGCTTGCTATTACCTACAGGGGGATGCCCACCTTTGGTGGACTCAAGCTAAGGACAACCTCCTAAAATAGCCTGACTTTGGGTGGGAAACTTTTAAGAAAGCTCTGAGGGATAAGTATTACCCACCATACCTCAAAAAGCAGAAAGCCCGAGAGTTTATGATGCTAGAGCAAGGGAACCTGTCACTTGAGGAATATTACCGCAAATTCATTGAGCTGATGAGATTTCTTCCTGAAATTGCCCCTACTGAGGAAGCTAATATAACACCCTTGAATTTGAGTGATTAATTAAATTAAATAGTATTAAAATTCTATAGAAAATTCGGCAATTTCAGGAACAAATCTCATCAGCTCAATGAATTTGCTGTAATATTACTAATGTTACTTTTGCAGGTAGGATGCATTAATTATATCCTACAAAAGTAAATGCCAATGAAATTCCTGTTTAATTTAGGATATGGACTGCCTCAAATTTAATTTAGGACTGGCGTCCGAATTATAAACCTGTTTCAACAAAAATCAGCAGTCCATATCCTAAATTCCCAACAACTCCACCCAGCTCAAACGCCAATGAAATTCTTGTATAATTACTCGAAATCCAAACGTGTTATTCCACGATTATTACGAGAATAATCGCTAAGGAAGAACTACCTGTACCAAAACTAAATTAAAGCTTAATTTAAACTATTACAACCCAACCGAATAAAGATTTAGGTGGATTAATATTTACAACCCTAAGTCTCAAAATATTGATTATATATATAAGAAATGCACCAGAAAAGAACTATTATAACTATATTTACGCAAAACTAGTGGACGTTGCTCTCCGCCCACACCCCGGCTCTAAGCCCTCATGTACCTGCATATATCAGACATGTAGTATCAGCCAAACAGGCTGAGCAAGATTAAATACTGTAAGGCCAAATACATATGCAGGTAGGATGCATTAATTATATCCTACAAATCATTTACTTTTGCAACCACAATACTAATAGAAACATTAAAACAAACATTTTGCTTCATTCTTTTCCAAACCAAATACTCTTCTTTTTTTCTTTGCTAAAACAATTTCTTTCAGAATCTTAGAATCATAAATCTATGAAATGGAACGAACTTTCTTTCCCATTGGGCTAGCTAGGCCCTCCGGATAACTATTAGACAAAGACCCCTAGTGTGCACAACCAACAAACGGCCAAACCGTAGCAGAAGATCTCAGTTCGGGTGCGATCAACGAACCCCCCCCAACTATTCTGTAATGTCGAGACCATCCCGACAAAGTTCCAATTCCTTGAGACACCACAAAGGCAATCCCAACCGTTTCAAAAACATAAAACTATCCATAAATCTTTTTCTGTAACTATTCTATAATTCAAGGTTTGAAAACAAACTGTTTGTATTAGGAGGAACATCCTCCTATTCAAACCAATCTCAACTCAATAGAGATACATACCTTTATAATCTTTTCTCGTAACTAAGAAAGTTTTTGTTGAAATATTATCTTTTGTAGACCTTTCTCATAACTATTAAAGATTTGAGTAAGGAATCTTACCTTTTACACTATAGCAAACCAACTAACTCAGTCAATACGGCTCCCCAATGAAACCGGGATCTACAATATAAACATACATGTACTTACTAAATATTAATAGATTTGGCTAAAATAGTTAATGAGCTTTTATTAACTTTAGTTGTATAAAACATCAACCCCTTTTTCTTATCTTATATAAAAAGAGGATTCAAGGTTTGGTGTAAAAGGGCATGAGCACCGCTTCAACTTCTCTCAAAATCACAACCATGCCCTCTTTCTACCTGTCTTTCCTTTTTTTTTTTTCCTTTTTTCCTTTTTTTTTCTTATTTAGTCGCATAGATCTTCCCACCTATTCCCTTCTAACTTCTAAATCCTTTTTTCTTTTGCTTATACTTTTTAAGTTATTTTTTCTTTTTGTTTCTCTACCTTCTCATTTAAGTCTTTTTTCCTTTTGTTTTTATAATTGATTATTGAGACAAGAAGCATTCACATTGTTTCATCTTTGCGGAGTGTGTGACCAAAGTAGTGAGTGATTGTTCAAAGTTCAAAGGAGATTATAAATAGTGTTACTTCTATCAAACTAAAAAAAACTTAGAGATTTTAGTTAGAGCGGGTAAATGGGTCGTGTCGGTTCCATCGGTAGACGGGTTGAACACTCTCAGTCCTAACCCGACCTATTTATTAAACGGGTCAACAATACTCAACTCTAAACTGAACCATTTCTAAAACGGGTTACCGACCCGTTTATTGACCCGTTTATCAAATGCGCATATGTACATAAACTTAACAAATGTACATCATATATTTCTTAACCTACCTCTTATATACATATATCTTACCTAAATAAAGCAAATCGAACAACTAAAGAAGAAATCTTATATACTTATGAAAAATATAAAAACTATTTCAGACCCAACTAATAATATTCATAGTAGAATAGTAGTTAAACGGGTTGCCGTGTCAGATTCGGGTTAAAATATTCGACCCTAACCCAACCCTTTTAATAAAGGGGTCGGGTCGGGTCAACCCGCTTACTTAAACGGTTTGAAAACCTTGACCCATACCTGCTAATTTCGTGTCCGATTAGTAGGTCGTGTCAATGTTTACCACCTCTAATTTTAGTGGTATCAATTTTATAATTTTGGTATCAGGTTTGTTATATGACCATTTCTAAGCTTATGTCGACATTATATTACCTTCACTCCAATTTGCTTACAATATTAGGGTTAATATTTTATTTGACAATATACATAGAGAAACTCTAACAAGATCTCATATGACTATGTTTATCCTTACATATTGATCATACGAGGTAGTTAAAAGAGAGTGTATATATGAATAGTATAAAAGTTCATTTGTTGCAAGTAATTCATCAAAATGGAGAAAGTATTATACTATGATAGTAACCCCTTTCCTGTCCCTTAGCTTGTCTCCACCCTTGTGCAAATACATGATAATAGTGAATTAATGATGTTGCAAAGTATAATTTACTTAAGGTTAACCTTTTTGTATATTATTATTATTGTAACTCTGGAAAATAAAGAAGGATATACATATAGCATCTTGATATAATACATTAAAGCAATACAAATAAAGATTTTATTATGAACAAAAGAAAATTAAACCCATTAATAGAAAGCAATACTTTTAAGATAGTTCTTAAAGGATTACTGTAGTAAAAGTTTTGAAACAATTGATGATAGCACATTATCAAGCGTACCAAATATTTACAGAACTACAAGAGATTGTAGTTTAAATCATCTTTGTATCCTCATATGACATCAAGTTATATAGCTATTTATAAGTGATCTGTTGTAACACAATTTTCATTGAATCAAAGATAAATTATACAAATCAATAACTCGCGTCATTCTAAGCACCAAATTCATCCAATTAACCAATAATAGACAACTTTTAGCTTGTATATTTAGACGATGAATTTTTCCAGACTACAAAGAGAAACTCCTATGGTTGTTGATCAATTTGATATAATAAATTATTTAACATAGTAATTTCTTATTTAACAACATGACATAATAGGAAAAGTTTATATATATAACACAAATCGAAAAAATAACTAGATTTATTCTCTAGGATCAATATTAGAGTGTGTACGACATAAATTCAAAAATAGCATGTTTTGAAATTGGAAACTTTACCAAATAATAAGATCCAATACTATATATAGTAACTCGTGAAAATTGACTATATATAGACTAATACATACTTTCTCCGCCCCATACTACTCCTTACTATATATATCGAGGCACATAATTTTGGATGATTTATTATTATCTGGTTATCATCAGTCATTATTTATAGAAAATGAAAATGTGAGGAGTTAGTGATATATCATTTTATTTTGAGGGAGAGAGTATCAAGGGTGTAAATGATCCGAGTCGAGTTCGAGTTTGAACTAACTCGACTTGCCTTGTTACCATTTTGACCGAACTTTGACCAAGTTGGGTTTTGACTGAATAGATCTCGAGTGGCTTGCAAATGTATCGTTATATAAGCAACCCTAATGTAGAATATATGTTGAATTTAGATAAATGGATATTCGAGTTTCTCACGAGTTTTGGAGTCGAGTATCGAGTTGCTCAACTCGACTTAATTGTCAGCATCTCGAGTCGAGCTCACTCGAGCCGAACTTTGAACGAATTTTAACCAAGTCGATTTCGAGTAGCTCGCAAGTTGACTTGTCTCATTTACAGTATTGGCTACCATGCTTAAAATGTAGAAGAATATAATTAAGATAGTAGTGGTGTCATATCCAAAATAAAAGTGCAAAGAGTAATTTGAGATGAATGAGGATGAAAAATATAAAAAACAATATGAGATGGAAGGAATAAATATATTATAAAGACAAGATCCATGTCAACAACGTAGTTAAAAACATTAAATTGACATTTATCATGCATATATTTGAGTTTTTTTTTGCTATCAAACTACATATACCATATAGTGTTGAAAAAATAACCATGAACATTGCTATTTTTGCGGTTAATTCTTATACATGTCAATATTAAAGCCAACAGCAAAAAGAGGTTTAAACTGTTTAGCATATAGGATCCCCATAGCTACAAATAAATAAAAAAGTTTGTTTTCACGGTCTCACCTATCCTACATAAAAGGCCTTAAACTACTACACAATTAACCTTAAGTAACACCCAAAAAGTGTTACTTAAAGTGCTTAAAGTGTTACTATAGATAATAGGTAACACTTATTTGGGTGTTACATCTGCCCGTGTTACCTATGCTATTAGGTAACACTTTTAAAAGCCTATAGTAGCACTTAAGCAAATGTTACTTTATATTCGCTTATGTAACACTTTTAATACCTATTGTTACACTTGTCAAGTGTTACCCGAAATTCTTATGTAACACTTTTTTTTTCTATGTAACATCTTATAAGTGTTACAATGAGCCTATAGTAACACTTTATTCAACATTATGTATCACTTTTTGCTATCTCATGTAGCATCTTGTGTGTTATTTGGTACCACTATTTTCCATCTCATGTAACACCTTATGGGTAATTAGGTAACACTTTTCTATATATATATATATATATATATATATATATATATATATATATATATATATATCAAGATTAAAATTAAAATTAAAAATACTATCTAACTATAAGAAATTGATATACAAATTGATAATTATATTGCAATAAAGATTAAGTTTTCTACACCTATCAGTGCTATTTCCAAAGATAAACTTAAAAAAAATAACATTATGTACTATATAAAATCAAAACCTTCGAACAAGCAACATATTCATATGATAATCTGAAACTAGACCTAATAATCATATATCTCTTTCCGCATCTTTTGTCATCTCGCCATGTGCATGTATTTTCCTAGTCTTTGTATGCAACATTGCCAAGACTTCCAATCTAGAAGTTTTGTTGTGAAGACTACTACTTAGTTACGACATTTGAGTGAACGTGACTTGAGCTTGTTTTTGAGACCTCAAATATGACCCCCGCGTTCAAAGAAGTAGCTTGTGGTTGAGTAGAACCTAAATGGACCTGGTTTCCATGAAATATAACTTTAACCTGTAACAATTATTCAAAAAACAAAGAAATTATAAGAGTTGTCTAATTATTATTTCTCTATTTAGCACACCACATGCACAACCTCATATAACTCATAGTCTCCTTATGATTTCCTACCCAAACCTCCCTCTGCCATACTTGTCTGCCTCTGTCAGTGGTCCAGCAAGGCCTCCAGCAACTATTATTCTCCCAGCAAAGAGGCAACATTCAGAAAGGATTGGCCATTAATAGAAAAAAAGACTCATATGTGTGGAGGGTGTCAAAGGGTCATATATGTCTTCTTATTGTCAAATCCGTAACCCTACTCATACCTCACTAACGGTCATGTCGACGCACAATGCAAGCCTTCAAATACAAAGGATCATAACAAGATTGAACAAGTTCAAGTAGAAGCATAGCTCTTTGGACACAAATCATAGAACAAAGCGTATCCCGTAATAATACAAGATAAGGCATAAGTGCCAAAAAGGGTCATTTAATCCTCAGCTCCTATTTAACAAGAAACAACTAGTTATATGGCTCATTGACTCTACTAGAACTACTGAGTATATATCTGTCAATAAATAATAGGGAAAAACTGTTGTCAAGGCCTCAAGGGAAAAGGTAGATTCCATTAGAAATGGTGGAATCTTTCATTTGCAGAAAAAACTATATGTAGAAACTCCCAAACTGAGATAATTACAATATTTTATCTTCACATTATATAGCAACATAACACCAAAAGATAAAGTTCAACATAACAATAGACTCATGCAGTGTCCTTAACTAATTGGATGAGAGAGATACAACTTTCAACAACAGGGAAACTTACCATCTTGTAAGTAAACTTGTTGCTCGATAGTTTGCAAATGCGGCTTTAACTCGCTAATTTCAGTAGTAAGGCCAATTGAACCTCTCTCGTAGATATTAATATAATTCATCAACTCATGAGAAAGGCAATTAGAGGATTGACTTGAACAAAAACATGTCAACACAAAAGTTAAGACAACTACGAGTTGACTCAAATTGCAATTAAAGATAAAGTGAGCAAATAGTACAACTACTTGGAAGCTGCAAAGTACATTTAATTTGGAACTTTAAGAAAGTCTCACGAGATAAACTAACTACTTGTCTCTAGCGAGTTAATGAGCGAGATAAGAAGTTAAGTTTGCAATGTTCTACTATGTATCGCATCTTCCATTCCTTAGATCTTGGAGTTGATTTGCCTATTTGCCAAATTACAAATGAACTTCCCATAATTGTAGAAGCTTCGGAAAGTGGTTGTGGTCTATGTTCTCTACTACTTTGCACCCGGAAAAGAAACTTCTCCTGTTCTAAGATCCTCCACATAATAATAATGTTATTGTAATCAAAATCAAAAATTAGCAAACAAAAAAATACGGAAGATTGATTCATAAATTCGGATAATTAACCATCGAATTTCAAAGAATGATAAGTCGAGCGCATGAGAGTAAATTTGAATGCCTAAATCAATCGAAAGATATGCGAATCAGTAAGTTTTAGGTAATGATATGGATAATTCGTCAACAACGGCAAAAATTTTGGATTAGTAATAAGAAAAATCAAGCTAAAGCAATGAAATGAAGCGGTATTCAAAAAAAAAAGGAATTGAAGCAGAAATTTATGTGCGTAATGAAGGAATTTCTCACAAATGACTTACAAAGAAGAAAATTCGATTGAACCTCATCAATGAATACGAACGTCAATAATTCGAAGCGGTGATCTTGATTCCGACAATTCAAATGAATTCGAGTAGTGCTTCATTTGAAATTTGATGAAAAACGAAAATATAGGTTACAAATTCTCGATTGAAAAACAGTGATTTCAATCACGGTTTCAACAGTATACGTAAATTAAATCAATAATTTGTTCATTCAAGAAGATAAAGGATAAGATTCGAGAAGAAATTTATAGAGATATATTGCGAGAAACTATTTGCAAATTGAGAAAATCTGGATGCAAATTTGATCGAACAAAAAGGCGAAATTTTGAGAAAAGATATTAGCAGGAGTTGAACTAGGATTGAACAAAAACATGTCAAAGTTTGCTTGAACTCCATTAATGGAGCTTGAAGAAAAAGTAGTATTGGAAAGAGGAGAGAGCAGAGATGAGGGACGAGAGAAAGTGAAATTTGGGCAATTAGGGTTTTCTTTGGTGAAAGAGGGAATTTGAAGGCAAGGTTCAATTATATTTGCGCCAATTTTTTCAGTACTTGTGATATTAGCCCTAAAGAATTAAGTTTAAAAAAAACAATATATGTTTCATGGTGTTACTATTACGAAATATGTATAATACGTATTGAGAAAGAAGTTTTTTTTCCTCAAAAAAATAAATAACACTTCAAAGTGTTACTTTGAATGTTACTAATTTTGAAAGTGTTACTTGAGAGTAGTGGTGTCAATTCAGTTAACCAGTTCAGTTCTGGTTCAAACCAAACAGTTCAGTTGCCTTCAGTTCAGTTAATTCAATTCATTTTTTCTAGCTTAATTGATTCAGTTTAAACTTTTTCGGTTTCAGTTTCAATCCATACAGTTAATTCAATTTTCAGTTAAATTCAGTTCAGTTTACAGTTGTCTTTTGGTTTGACCCGTACAGTTTTGGTTTAAACAGTTGACTTTTAACCTATTACTATCCGTTAAACAGTTATTTTCAGTTCGGATTCAGTTAATTTCAGTTTCTTAAGGAAACCCGCATCGACTCGGGTGAAACTTGATATTGGTTATGCCATGTACAGCTTTTCCCTTCGGGTCTCGCTTCGGGTCAAGTCATTATTCATTGCAAGGAATTTCAACTCAGTTGGACTTTTGTCACATCGGTTAAACTTGTTGAAAACAACGATAGCACCAAGAGACATATCTATATTTGTCTACAAAAGCGCATTTTGAAGCTGCTATATTTTCTGTAAAATTATTTTATTAACGGTTCAACATTTAGTTGATATTGAAAAATTCAATTTCAAATTCTTCATTATTCTATAGTTTTCCAATGTGTAACTATCATTGATGAATTGGTGATTGGTTGTGGTCAAAGATTAAGATGATGATTGAAAATGATGAATTAGTTTATAAATCAGTTAATGTAAGTGGTTAATCATTAGGCTAATTGTCTTCCAGTGTATAATGGAATTTGAAACAAAAAACATCTACTTAAATTATCCAAATATTTATTATTGTACATATTGAATGTGCCAATGGTAGCCGGCTAGCCGCTAATCTAATTCAAGATAACAATAAGATATTTGAGTTAATCCTCTTTATGTGAGATGCATTTTGAAAACATAAAACATATGATTGAACTAATATGTAGTTACTGGTATTACTTAATTGAAAAGTGTTACATTAAATGTTACATATAAATAAAGTGTTACTATAGTGTTACCTATATAATCAAGAAAGTTGCACTTTAAAAAGTGTTACCAAAATGTGTTACTTAAAGTCAATTATGTAATAGTAATGTACCAGCATATAAACACTAATGTACAGTGAACTACCAAAATACTAATATGACGTACGATCTTATATTAGATTTATATCTATCTCTATTTTTAGAATATTAAGTTTTATATTTTCTCTTTAACTCATACTATGTCTCATATTAACTGATACAGTTTGAACAACATAAATCTAAGTGTTTTTATTTTGTTATCGGTAGTTCTTGTGGATACTTTTTTTTTAATTGTAGTCAATGGATTGTGGAGCCTTAACTTTTTTGAAGTGAGTGACAGAGTTGTTTCTCAATTATTTTTTGGGTCCCTTATAAAGAGAAAGAAATAATATAAAATTTATGGGACCTTATCAATATGAGATCGAGGAAGTAATATATATATATATATGAAGATATTAATGGTTAAATATGTCCATTAAAGATCATAAAAATCAATATTGAAGAACAAAATGATTATGTATTTAAAGTTATAGGTGTCTAGATAATCTATATATAGTTTTTAAAAAATAATACTTCCACCACTGATAAAAGTCAATTTCCTGTTGGTTAGGGGGTGTTGAAGGAATATTTCTTATTTCGTATATTTTTTTAGCGTTTTGTCTGCTAACAATCCTTTTGATGGTGGTAATAAATTGATGTATAGTAAATAGTTTATATGCAATTTTCTTTAAGAAAGCCTCAAGGAATCTCATCTCAAATATGCCTTTTCCACTAAGACATCATATTATTACTATACCACTCTTATTACAGTGGAGTGGTAATGTATCATAAATCGATAATGAATTAAATTTATGAATAGAAATAATATTTGGGAGTGGAAAAGCATTTTCATAAACATTGTTACGAAACTTATGTCGTGCGATCCGGCGGCTTATGTGCTATGAATATTCTAACATGCGGAAATCAAATTTTCGACATTTCAAAATTTGAAAGCAATACAAATGAGATGAAATAAAAAAAAAGGTAAATAAGAAGAGGTCTTATATCTTAATTCATGAATTGCCAATGTTTAATATATGGGTTTTGCTATTCATAGCCGACTTTAATCTGAAAAAATTGAGGATATCTGATACCCAATATCCAAAACTTTGGTCATGTTTATTTTCACACTATTTTTCAAGAAAGTAAAAAACGAACATGAAGCATATATGTCAGATATAACCATTGTTTCGAATATTGGATTGAATATTCAAAATCCAAATAATATTAGCTGATCATACTTTTGGACTTCCTACTTGAAATCTTGATGCAGTTCACAATTATAGATAATCTTCTAAATTCTTTATAATATATAAGAAAAAATATTGTCAGGTGGGTACGGTCTTGTTTGATTCGTCTCGATGAACACTTTATTAATATTCATTTATTATAATTTTTATTAACGTGTAATGAAAGATATTTAAGGTTAAAGATGTGCATTGGCAAACACGTACAGTTAAAGTATGAAGAACCAAAAATACAAAGGGAGTACTAAATATTCAATAATCCAAAAATCAATATTTGGTACGTGTTCTAATATTAAAAATTTCAAATTGGATAACCTTTTCGAATCTGATTTGATCAAATTGGATTCAAATCAAATGATAATGATATTTACATTTTAAATTAAATGTCCTCAATCTTAACTCATGGCAGTTTTGAAGAGGGAAAAATATTGTCTACATGAACTTAAAGCCCAAAAACGGAAAAGGAAAATAAATTTAAAGAAAAGAAAATGACATGGTCGGAATTTTAAGAAAAGTTGAGTCCAAAGATTGCCTCGTAATATATGATATAATTTGTTAGAATAATTGTATTTTATATAATGATATATTATTTTTGGTGTTTATATCTTAATTTATTTATAATCCTATTTAAAGTTTAACTTCTACGTATCTATAAATACTTGTACCTATGCAAGATTTTATTCCATATATAAAACTGTTGTTAGACATTCATGTTGGCTACCGCGTGCGTAGCACGCGATTGTCCAACTAGTTTATATATAAAAGTAAGTATAACTAATTCTTATAACTTATTTACTTAAACTGCCATTTACCTTTGATTACCAAAGTAATCAATACCAACAATACTAAAATCTCCCTTGGTTTATATTAAATCAACATTAATATTCCTATTATACATTTAGACACCCAAAAAAAAATCATTAGAAAAACATTCATTAGAAAACATTCAAACTTGAAACACTCGAAACTAACTATACAATTTATCAATTTTAAAAGAAACTTAAAATGGAAATAACTTCCTCCTATGAGATCGAAATCAAGCGTTTCTTGAGCCTATCTTGGATAAAATTTCAATACGAACAACTTTTGTGAAATCGTATTTTTGCTATAAATACCCAGAAACTACTTAAAACTGCATTTTACGAAACTGACAGGTAATTTATACGAACTACACCACAAATTTCTTTGAACAAGTTTACTTAACATTCCATTAATCTAAACTAACTACTAAACACCTAAATAAATATTCTATTCATTCAATTCCACACCCAAACAATGAAAATCAAAACCCCCAATTCAACTTCATAAACATTAACCCTAACTTCATAATTTTAAAAGAAAAACTTAAATTAGTTGAGGAATTCAACTTACCCACTAATATAGAAGATTAGGGATGAAAAATGACTTGCAAAACGCCCCTAAACAAGCCCTAGACGCTCCAAAACGAAGCAGCGTTGGGTCTTTTGCTCTCCCCTTGTGCTGCCTATCCGCCGCCTCTACGGAGTTGTTGTGGTCACTCGGTGGTGTGGTGGTGGTTGTGTGTGAAGGATGAATGTTGAAGGACTTGAGAGAATGAGATGGAGAAGATGTGAAAAGGTGGTGAAGAAGAACGTATATGAGGTTTTCTTTGTTTTTTTTTTCTTTTTGTTTTATTGTTTTAGTTTCCCCTTTCCCCCCTTTTTTACATATATGTGAGTATATTCCCTCTTATTACTATTAAGTTAAAAATTATTCACTAAACTTGCCTTACTACAACCATATAAATTATTTACAAGGTAATTCCTAAAGATAAATAAATTTAATATTAAATAAGCTAAAATAAATAACATAGTTAATAAAATAAATAATAAACTGTTTCAAAAATTGGGGTCTAACAGCTAAGGCCGAACGCTTTGAATTAGGGCTCATCCTTGATCTGCAAGGGCGACTGGGGGGAGATACTTTCACTTCGTTGGACCATGTTTTTGGCAAAGCTGCCCACCTATATGCAATAAGGAAACGAGAGGAAGGAGGTAAACAAGGTGAGAAGCGAAAGGAGAATCCAAACCTCGAGGTTCAAAGATTTGAAAAGAAACACCATGGGAACCAGAACAATCAAACCTCCCAAGGGAACTTCGGTAAGGGATCCAACGACGATTACAATAACCGCAATAATAACAGCAACAACTGCAGACCTGAGCGTGTGTACATGTGTAGGAAGTGCCCAAACAACCATCCTGGGAGAGATTACGAGGGTAATAAGGTGGAGTGTCGTGAATGTGGGAAAATGGGGCATAGAGCGTACGAGTGCTACTTAAAGAATAAGATTATCCCCAATGGTCACAAGAAAAGGAACTATGGAGACGAGCCTAGGAATGGGAATTGGAATGGTGGAAATGCATCTAATGGGTCAGGAAACTCTAATTACTCCAAACCCCAACCAATGGAAATAATCAGGCACCAAATGGGAACCATGTGACCAACAACAATAATAATAAGGGCAAAGGGAAGCTGTTTATGATGACGACTAGCGAAGAGGAAGCTCGTAGAGATATTGTCACGGGTACTTTCTCTATCAACTCAATTCCTGTTAAAGTATTGTTCGATTCTTGAGCATCTTTGTCTTTTATTGCCCATACAACTGTTAGAGCTCTAGAACTGGTTGAGTCTGAGTCAATTTCTGTACCTATAGTTATTCCGTCTGGGGATACTGTTAATTGCTCTAAGAAATTCCTGAATGTCTCGCTAAAAATAGGGGAGGGCTTCTTTCCTTCCGATCTAATAGAGTTTAACTTATCGAACCTAGACGTCATTTTGGGAATGGATTGGCTTGGGAAATACAAGGCTAAGATAGATTGTGATGCACAGAAGGTGGACTTGAGAGATCCTTCGGGAAAAAGGGTGTGATATAGGAGGATACCTCGAGAACCTACTTGTTTGACCAACTTTAGGGTGCAGGGATGTTCTCCAAATTAGATTTAAGGTCTGGCTACTATCAATTGAAGATTGCTGATCAAGATATACCTAAAACTGCCTTTAGGACTAGGTATGGACACTATGAGTTTACCGTCATGCCATTTGGGTTAACCAATGCACCTGCTGTTTTCATGGACCTCATGATATAGGATTTTTCGACCCTACCTCGATAAATTCGTAGTCGTGTTCATAGACGATATATTGATCTATTCTAGGAGCAAGGAGGAACATGAAGGATATTTGAGGCTTATTTTACAGACACTTAAGGAGAACCAACTATATGCGAAGTTTTCGAAGTGAGAATTTTAGATAGAAAGAGTGTGAATTTTGGGTAATTTTGTCTCTAAGGAGGGTGTGTCAGTAGATCCTACAAAGATAAAAGTTGTGAGTGAATGGCCTACACTAAAGAATGCCACAGATATAAGGAGTTTCTTGGGTTTAGCCGGTTATTATAGGAGGTTTGTTAAGGACTTCTCGAAAATAGCAAAACCCATGACTAACTTAATGAAGAAAGATTGCAAGTTTAACTGGAATGAGGAACGTGAAAAGCCTTTCAAACACTTAAAGAGCGATTGACTTCAGCGCCTATTCTAACCTTGCCTAACGGGATTGAGGGGTATGATGTCTATAGTGATGCGTCAAAGAATGGGTTGGGTTGTGCTCTTAAGCAAAATGGGAAAGTCATAGCTTATATGTCCCGTCAACTGAAACCATATGAAGTTAATTATCCAACACATGACCTAGACTTGACCGCAATTGTATTTGCCTTAAACATCTAGAGACATTACCTTTACGGGGTGACTTGTAGAATTTTCACCGATCACAAAAGACCTCAAGGCAAAATCCAACCTCTAAACATTCCAACATGGAAGTGGGATTCGATATCCATCGACTTCATCGTAGCCTTACCTAGGAGTCGGGGAGGCAATAGCACAATATGGGTGATAGTGGATAGATTGACCAAGACTGCGAGGTTCATACTCTTGAAAGACACTTGGAGTATGGAAGCCCTAGCCAAATCATACGTTAAACATGTCATTCGATTGCATGAAGTATCCTGAGCTCTTTCAAGGGGTAGGTGAGTTACGGGGACGTAACTTTTCTTTTAAGGGGGGAAAAATGCGATAGAATTTCGCGCATCTACCCTAAAAGTTTGCTAAAGTCTATTAAGTCTGTTATTTATGCGTATTTATCGCTTATGTGACTTGCGAAAACTAGAAAACGCTTGTGAAATATTGGGACTTAGAAGTGTAAAAAGATCGTCGTTAAGACTGCCTACCCCAAAGTTTCAGGACGAAACTTCCTTTAAGGGGGAAGCCTATAATACTCCGTATTTTTGGGAGTTAATTTTTTTTATAAATAAGAATTACACAACATAATTATGTTATAAGTTGGTTTTTTTTTGTTTTTCCAAATAAATAAAATAGAAATAAGAATTTGTTTTGGAAAATAAGTCCTAATGTACATAGGTTTCACATGCTATAAATAAGAGGAAAAAAAAAGAAATAAAACCCAATTCACTTTGTCATCAGCCGTTTCTTTCTTCTCCCCCAAAGAATTTTCTCTCTCCTCTCTTCTTCTCCCTCGTCACTCTTCTCCTCATGCGTTCTTTTCCTTATTCCTCCTCGTCACACCTCTTTCTCCTCTTCCGCACTACTTCTCCTCCCTTCCCCTGAGTCTCGCCGGCTTTTGAGTCGTGCCGTGTGTGCAGTGTGCGAGGGTCGTGTTGTGTGTGTGGTGTGCAAGCGCTGCGGTGTGAGTCGTCGGTGGGTCGTGCTTGGCGAGCGAGGGTGTGTGCGAGGCGTCGCTGCTGTGCGAGTCATTGGTGGGTAGCGCGAGGTGTCGAGTGTGTGTGTGCGGTGATGAACGAGGTCGAGGCCTCGAGTGTGGTGTGTTGAGTGAGGTCGAGGCCTCGAGCGTGGGTGATGTGCGTACTGTGGGGCGCGACGAGTCGAGGCACGCGTGTGGTTGGTGCTGCTGCCGGAGTTCCTCGCGTCGCCGGTGGTTGTCGCCGGCGAGTCGGTCCGGTACAAAGAAATAATATTCTTTCTTTTCTACTTTAGTTAAATTGTAAATTCTGATTTTGTAATTCTTATACATATCTTGGATTAAGTTTGTATTATAAATAAAGTATTGTAAAAGTTAAAAGAAATCAGATTTACAATTGTATTAGTAGTTCTTATGATGACATTACTTCTTAATTCTGATTTTATAATACTTATATATAGTTGTTTAAGTTTTGTTGTTATGAACAAGTATAATATAAGTTAAAAGAAATCAGACTTACAAGTATATTACTAAGTCCTAAATATGTTAGTTTTTTTGGAGTTTATGAAAAGAAAATTTTAACAACAAGATTGATTATTTTTGTTATTCGAAACACCATATATTACATAGTTAGATAATCTAATTTTTATTATCAAGGACTTAACACTGAAATATTTTATTATTCGATTAGGTCCCAATTTCATAAGCGGAACGTTTTAAGTAGTCAGCGAAGATTCTTCGTTACAAGGTACGTACGCGTACTAGTTCAATTAGATATGTTAGTATCATGTTTAGGTTATGAATTCTTTCATTGGAACCTAGAATCATACTAGGGAACAATTGTATGGTTATGATTGATGAGATTGTTTGGTAACATGAAATCAATTGGAAATCTGTATGTATTTCCTTGTTGTATGACTGTGAGTTGGAATGCATTGTTATTAGTATGTGTAATTCTATCGTATCACAAGCATGAAATGAGAATTGGATTGGAATCCTATGATTTATTGTTGTAGCAAGGATGTTACAAGAAGTTGCTTAAACTAAAGAATTGAGGAATGTACCTAAGAAGGAAAAGTAAATGATTATATGCTTAATGTTGTATGAATGAATATCACTAAGAAGGATCTTTGGCGATAAACTTATAGTTAGAATCCCTACAAGTATGAACAATGGGGGGAGTGTGGGACTTGTTCTACACTCCTACGCAGGCCTACTGTGACGACAGTAGTGTCCTTATAAATTTTGATAACTCAAGTAGGCGGAAGGTTCCGTACGATCTTGGGGGTATGCATACTAAGGTGATGGATGTGGAACGGAACGAAACCATATTTACATTTCATCTAATAGACCGAGTTGTCTATTAAGAATTAAGTTGCTCGTATGATTCTAGAAAGATGACGGTGCCCGTTTGATGCCAAATAAATTGTAAAAATGGAATTTAATGTTTTTGTAGTATCATGTTTAGGAATTGTTATTACTCTTCTGTTTATGTTTAGTGTACTATTTAATTGCTTAAGTACGTACTCAACATAGCTGATTGTTTGTTATTTGTGTTGCTTGTTGACCTGTGATGAACCGTTGATATTTCAATGGGGAGCAGATTAGGTATGCTGGTGATGCTGCATGAGTTCGGGCATACGGGGGATACTTTTGATTATAAACTTTTAAAGTGTTTTGGTTGAACATTCTAGAGTTGGTTTATGATTTACTTAGTTAATGGTTTTAAGTAAGAAGGGGTCAATGGTGATTCCCGAGTTGTAGTTAATTTAATATTTTATTTCTGCTGCAATTTACTTTTCATAGTAGAGAGTAAATTAATGTTTTAATTTCAATAACCCGTGCGTTTCACCGCGGCAGTAACACTCCCAAAGTCGATGCGACGTAGTTTAGACGTGTATGGAATTTGGGGGTGTGACAACATATCATTATTACTCATTTTTATTTTTTATGTCATTATTGGCGTATTTCATGTCATTTTTTAGCTGTCTCGTGTTATTTTTTTTATAAATTTGGTCATGTCATTTTATAAAAAACTCTTTCATTTCATTAGTACTGACTTCTGTGAAATTTTTTTAGCAAAATCAATTTTATGTCAGTATTACTCAATTCTATGTCATTTTTACTCACTTCTATGTTATTTTTCAGCAAACTTGTATCATTTTCTCCTATTTCATTATTATTTGTCAACTTTTATGTATCATATTATTATTACTCATTTTATGTCATTATTAGTGTATTTCATGTCATTTTTGAACTGTCTCGTGTCATTTTTTTTATAAATTTGCTTAATGTCATTTATAAAACTCTTTCATATCATTATTATTGACTTTTATGACATAATTTAGCAAACTCATTTCTATGTCATTATTACTCAGTTCTATGTCATTTTTACTCAATTCTATATCATTTTTCAGCAAAGTTGTATCAATTTCTTCTATTTCATCATTATTTCAACTCTTTATATATGATGTCGTTATTGCTCATTTTTACGTCATTATTGGTGTATTTCATGTCATTTTTGAGATGCCTCGTGTCATTTTTTATAAGTTATTTCATGTCATTTATAAAACTCTTTCATGTCATTATTACCAACTTATCTGACATTATTAAGCAAAATTATATCATTTTTGAGCGGGTTTATGTCATTATTCCCGTATTTCATTTATTATATGTGAACTTCTTACGTACCATATCATTTTTATTCAATTATGTGTCATTTTTACTCATTTTTATGTTATATCTTAGCAAACCTGTATCATTTTCCATTATTTTAATATTATTTATCGATTCTTTATATATTATATTATTATTACTCATTTTTATGTTATTTTTCAACAAATTTATATTATCTTCTCCTTTTTTAAAACATTTGTCAACTCTTTATATAACATATCATTATGACTTAATTTTATGTCATTTTTATTCAATTTTATGTCATTTTTCAGCAAACTTGTATCATTTTCTCCTATTTATTAGTAGGGAAATTCTCAGTGGTGGCCTTTAATTTTAGATTTTTATTATTGGTAGCCAAAAAAAGTTTGATTATAAGAAATAGTCTTGAAGTTTTGGCTATACTTGAAAATGTGGTATTAAAAACCATTTTCTGTCATAAACAATTATTAAGAAGGTTGTTTTCATCGTAATTAAGGTCTCTAGTGTCTAAAATAACATATATTGTCCTTGACAAACTTCTTTTGTTCATATCTTTTGTAAAATCGATTGGAATAAGTTTTTAATAAGACATGAAGGCAAACTAGATTTTATAAAGGAAACTCATATAATTCTAGCTTATGGAACTATACTTAGTTCAAAAACAACCCTTTCAACAATTGTTTTTAATGAAAAATTATTGTTAATGCGACATTTTCAAGTATAGCAAAAAACCTCAAGGCTATTTCTGATAATCAAACTTTTTTTTGGCTACCAATGATAAAAAGCCAAAGTTGAAGGCTACCACTGAGAATTTTCCTTTTTAGTATAGTCAACTCCTTATGTTATATATCATTAATACTCATTTTTGTGTCATTATTACTCCTTTTTATGTCATTATTGACGTACTTCATATCATTTTAGGTTTGTCTCATGTCATTTTGTATAAATTTATTTCATGTCATTTATAAAACTCTTTTATGTCATTATTTCTCACTTTTATGATATTTTTCAGCAAACTTATGTCATTTTGGAGTTAAGGTACTGATTAAGTAGAAAAAGAGAAGAAGAGAAGGAAAGACAAAATTGTAACCAAAACTTTGAAGATAAAAAAGACATGTGAAATTGTTCCCCTAAACTCTTTCTCCTCAATCTGGTTCAATGCATAACAATCTCGTTCAATCTCGTTCAATGCATAACTTCAGTTGATAGTTTCTCTCTTTCATCTTCACTCTGCCTCCCCTTCACTCACTCTCATTTTGCTCCTAGTTTCTCTCTCCCTCGCGACTCCGTCCAGCAACGTCAAGGTTCTAAGGCGCCTGTAACATCTCCAAATTACTCACTTTAAATTAAATAATAGATAAATTATATTTGAGTAATTTAGGAGTATTACCACCACGTGACTATTGCGCTTTCGAAAACTAACTACTAACTAACAAAATAACTTGCAACGGAATACTTAACCAAAACAATAATAACTCTTCATTATTATAAAAAAATATTGTTTTGACTTAAAAAGAATAACACATCCCAAAATAGGTGAAGATCCCCTTCCTAGTATGCTCCCATGCACATCCAAAGCTCACCTGTAAAACTGCTTACCAAAAGGTAAACAGGACAAAGCCAAATAGGAAAAAAGAAATACGCGTCAGTATAAAACTGAGTACGAAATGTACAAGATAGGTAACACATTTACTAGTTCGCAACGTTTTACGTTTTGAAATCTCCTTAACTTATAATTCAAGAATAACTTTTAAGAACAAACTCTTTCCAAACACTTTAACTAATTATAATTCAAGAATAACTTTTAAGAATAAACTCTTTGCAAATAACTTGGATTAAAAATTATCTTGAAAACAATTTCTCATCTTATCTGCTTTTGCTTTACCTAAGTGTGCACACCCTCCCTCCCCGAGCTAGTCATCCCATCATGGATCTATATCAAGAGGTAACCATAATTGCCAACTAGTGGACTTTAAAGCATAAATCCTTCTTGATGTTAATCAAGTAGTGGTAATAATAATATGACTTAAAAGTCATGAATAAATCTTCTTTTCTTATAAACAACTTTTTGAACATTCAAAGTTCATTAAACCAATCAAACCATTCCTTGTAATAATAATTTAAATTTCAAAAAAAAAATAACATAACATTATATAATATGATTGACAAATTCATTCCTTCTTTTCATTTTCAAAAGTGAACAATAAAATGTTGTAGCCATTTTAAACCAAATTTCTAAATCAATCCAACCATTAAATCAATAAACAACTTTAACACATAAAACCACATTTCAAAAGATCTAGCTACATAACGTACGACCTTGATCTTGCACAAAGAGTATACTAGTATCTTCACTTAGTCTTATGCTTGAGCATTCTCCTAACCAACCAATAATATAAAAATCTAATAAGTAACTTATCACATGAACTAAATCATGAATTTAAACATGAATTCTTACATAACCTATCATGAGCATAATATTTTTGAGTAAGAAACATGAAAATCTTTTACTTAAACCAAATGAAATTGGAACTTGAATAAAGAATACAAAACTAAAATAGATCAAAAAAAAGAAGAAAGAACCTTGAAGTAAGAGAATTTAGATTCTTCAAAGTTTTTGGTGTGGAAAATATGGTTTAAGATTTGGGTATTTATAGGAGCAGAGTAGGGAGAACTTACTTCCCAAAATTAAATATTTTGTAACCTATCATAAATTAGGAGATTAATCCAAGATTTGTAACCTCCATTATAAATTTGGAAGTTTTAAAAAATTCAAACCCCCACCCCATCATTAGGGTGGCTGTTCATATTAATAATAATAATAATTATTATTATTATTATTATTATTATTAGTTTTTAAATCCCCATCATAAATAATTAAATGTTTAAAACTTATTAAATAAAAATTGTGACTAGGATACAAAACTAAAAGTTTAACAAATTTAAATTTGGCGCCATACTCCCGTCAAAATAATTTTAAACAAGTGAAATTACTAAAATAATCCTTGCTTAAAATATTCATTTTAGAAAATAAATACTCCCTCCGTCCCAGAATACTCTTTACACTTTCCTTTTTTCATCTGTCCCAGAATACTCTTTACACTTCTATTTTTGGATATGACCCACTATTATTTTAATTCTTTTACCTTTTAAACATTGGCTCACACTATCTCTCCTCCAAATAAAATAATACCACTCCTATTACATATCAACTTTAGCCATGACCCACATTATCTCTCCTTAAAATAAAATAATACTATTTTTACTAACTTCTAACTCCTATCACATCTACTTTTCAATAAAATAACAATTGATAACCAAACAACAACTTATCATTTAAAACTATGTGCCTTGATAAGTGTCAAGAGTATTTTGGGACGGAGGGAGTATTTAATTATTTAAATAAGAAAAAATGAAAACTAATAATCCCACCTTTACCACTTCTGCTCAAAACAATCCCACCTTATACCCCCACTTTTTAAAACAAGCCTTTTTACAGGTTACCTGAAGAAAAGGTAAACCCTTTTTTCATTTCCCTCCCTTTTCTCACTCAACTCTTTCTTCTTCCTCAACTAACTTAAGTGAGAACACCAATGGCATGTAAATCACACCACCACACCACCACCACTCTGCGCACCACCTCCGGTGCACCGCCTCCCTCCGACCGCGTAACACCACGCCAACAACCCCGCAGCCGCGCCGCACCGCAGCTCCACCAACTTCCCTCTTTCCTTCGCGCTCTCCCCTGCTTTGTGTGCTTTGCTGCTGTTCCAGTTCGCTTGCTCAATAAGCTTCCAATGTGAATCAAGATTGAAAATAAGATAACTGCATAAGCAGCATATGAACATGCTAAACCCACAAATGTCACAAAGTGGGGGGGACCAAGCAATGAGCTACAAGCTTCATTACTAAAACACTGTAACACTGAACAGAAACAAACAAAACACACATTAATCAAAAACACAAATAAGTCAATGATATGATCAAATCCATATATATAACATGCTAAATCAGATCCATTTTAACAACAAATTACAAACCAAAGTCAATAATAATCTGACCCAGTAAACAAAAATCCAAACCATGAACAAAGAACAATAAATGGGTAATTTCAACTACCTCTCCAAAAACAGCTGAAGTAGTTAATAAATTTGATGGGTGCTTCAATTTGAATGTTTCTGAGATTCTTCCTTGAAATCAAATACTACCTGTTTCGGTTGAGAAACGGTTGTCTTAAAGAGAGTCCGTCAAGGATTGGAGTTGGCGTCCGCTGGTGAATAACTGCACAGGAAGCAAACGTGAACTACCCTCTGGGGGATGCGAGGAAACCCCCTCCGGCGCTCAAGTCAGCACGTGCCCAAATAGGATTTAGAGAGAGAAAGTAGAGAGAGAGAGATAAGAATTCTGAGTGTGAGAGAATGTACCTGTAGAATAGTACCAATTTGGCTATTTATAGAAGTACTATTCCTCTGACACGATGCGTAATCCTTTTACACGTGTACGGCGGTGGTGCGTTTGACAATTGGGAAGATTCCGTTATTTTGTCTTGTTGGGCGACCGCCAACGCTGTCGGACCACGTTGATACACTGACTTGTTAGAGCTGTAGGCGACATTTACAATGTTCGCGTCCACAATGGTGTTCGCGGACTCATCACAGAGGTCCGCTAACATACTTGGGTTATACCCATACAACTAGCCCCCCCAGCATCTTTTGGGATTTTGACCGCTAAGGATGTTGTCGGTGGACGCGAGTCATTGTTGCCGTGTTCAATTTTTTAATTCGTTGGGTGCCAAAAAGGGTTTTGCTGTGTTTCGACACTTGGCATGACTTGTTTGGAGAATTTTGAAAGGTTAATGATTACTTTTCCGAAAATCCCGCCCATTACTTTATTAGGGTTTTGCTGTGTTTCGACACTTGGCATGAATCTGGAGAGGGAGTTGAGAGGTCTTTCAATCTCAGTCGTTCACTTCGTGTGTACTTATATGGGCAGTTGTCCTTTTCGGATTTCTTTACCTTATTCTCCTGTTTTCCTCCTTCCTTCTTCGTTTTCTCTCTGACGAACCTCCATACCTAGAGGTTCGTTTGCTCAAAAATTGACTTTTTTCTTGCTCAAATTGCTCCGAAAAGTTACCAAACCTCCTAGTTTTTACTTTCCGGTTTCATTGTATTGAGAATTTCGTCATTTCTCGACGAAGTTTTTCTGGGATTTTTCTGGGATTTTAAGTTTGAGTTTCGCCGGTGGTCGCTCTGCATTTCCGGTGGTCTTTTCGTTCAAGCTCGGGCTTTTCTACACCGTTTTGCTCTTTGGGAACGTCGCTCGTCTTTTTCCGGAGACTTTACTTTTCTCCGGCGACTTTACTTTTCCAGGTATTTCCTCATTTCTTCTCCAAGCTTCCTTAAAGTTTCTTTTGTATTTTCATCATGTCGGACCAGTCTGATAGCCAGAACGCCTTTAGCGACGCATTTATGACTGAGAGTGAACCTTCTTCCCCCCTGGCCGATAATAATCCTTCCTCAAGTTCTAGCCCTGTGGGGAGGACTAGGTTGGTGTCGGACATACCCTTAACAGCTGAGAGAGAAAAAGAAATGAGATCCAAGTTTCTTAACGACCCCGCTACTCCTGAGGAACATAATTTGACTAGGAGATATGTGTCCGCTAGGGAAAGCGGTGATAGACAGACGCTTAGGGAACTTAGACATCAAATTCTTGCTAGACGGTCCCTTAGGAGTCCGCCAGCTGATGCCGTTCCCGGCCTTGATGTTGCCCCCCCTGAGAGAGCATGCTTGGTTGGATAGCATGGCGGACGCAGGGGTTGAAGTGACCGCTGACTTTTATGACCGCTTACATGAAACTATGGTCGTTAATCCACCTATCATTGATTTAGGTGATGACAGCGATTCTATTGTGACCGTCATGGCCAATCAAGAGTCCGTTTATCGACGCCGGTCCACTCCTATCACCCCCGTTGTTAACGCTGCCGAGGACGCGACTAACGCTACAGCCGCGAACCTTGGCACCAGTGCGCCTTTGTCGGAACGCGTGGTTGGGGAAAGTCCTCGCGCGGCCGAGAGGAGAGTTGACGGTAACCTCAATGTGTCGGATGGCGAAGAAAATTTTGAGGGGTCTGGTATTGATGCATTATGGCTGCCTGAGGACGAGTGCGCCGGTCCGCTAACTGTGGGAATTGACCTACCCTGGCGCCAAGATGCTCTTGGCCTTAATTACCCCAGGGTTGCCGACCATTTATTCCAGCTCCCGAAAGGGTATAGGCTGGTGGTTCCTTCTGAGGGTTCCATTGTAACGTAATGCCCTCCCGGTCATGTGGCCGTTTACACTCATCATTTCGAGTTTGGGCTTCGCTTTCCTTTAGATTCCTTTATGGTGAGGATTTTAAACTCCTTCAACATCTGCTTAGCCCAGCTGACTCCTTTAGCGTTTCGCAATTTGATTGCGTATATCTAGACAGTCGGCTTTTTGGGCTTCCCCGAAACTCTGAATTTGTTCCGCCATCTTCATTGGTTAAAGAGGAATGGTTCTGCCCGTCAATCTAGGTGGTGGTCGCTAATGACGACCGACAAAAAGATGACAGTTCAACTGAAAGCTACTGGTTTGAAGGGTTGGCAAGATGCCTTCTTCTGGCTTCAGGTACTTGAGAATTTCCCGGTGCGCCGTCGGTTCACTGAGCCGCGACCACGCATGGATCATTTGCCTTTGGTTCCGCTAACTGATGATGAGCGGACTGCCTACGACTATTTTGATTCTGAGGATTTTGTGCTTACCTTTGAGGATGGGAAGACTGCTAAGGTTAAAGAACCCAAACATTGGCTCCCTCATTCTATATATATACTGGGGAATCAACAGCTGTCGGCCATGTTGCTTTGTCCTACTCACGCGAATGGTAAGTACTGTTATCGAACTGGTCTGTCTAATGCCTGCGTAAATTTTTTTTTTTTTAACGTTTGTTTTGTACTTTTACAGGTTTGGGAAATTCTCTCTAGTAACCCTATACTTTGGCTTATTGTTTTTGGTAGACCAAAAAAAAACTTAATGTTGCAAATGACCCTGTAATTAGTGATACTGTTAACACGTGACATTAATGATGAGTTTTCGTTAATATCTAGAATTAAAAGTTAAACCTAACCACACAAACCCCACCACCTCCCCTCACCCCACCCTTGCAGCCCCCACCCAGCAGCGGCATCCGCCAACCCGACCCCAGCCCCGACCTCACCTCACTGTCAACCCAGCACCGCAACCCAGCACCATCAACCCAGCCCTAACCACCGACACAACCACATCGAGAACCTCCCCACAACCACCCTGAAAACCTCCCTCCTCCCCACAACCACGCCGAAAACCTCCCCCATCCCCTTCCCTTGCCCCGAAAACCTCCCCCCCTCCCCTTCCCTTCCCCAGAAAACCTCCCCCTCTCCTTCCCGGCCCCGAAAACCGTCCCCCTCCCCCTTCCCCGACCACGAAAACCTCCCCCCCCCTTCCCCGCCCCGAAAACCTCCCCCTCCCCTTCCCCTGACCCGAAATCCTCTTGACTCCCCTTCCCCTGCCCCAAAACCGCCCCCTCTCCATCCCCAACCCCGAAATCCTCCCCTCGTACCTTCTTCCCATTCGGTTCGTGGTGATGGTGCCACTGTTATTGGGATGCTGTTTGGAGGCGTAACCCTAGGTTTAACGTTTAAACCTAATTATTAACAGCAAAACATCATTAATGTCACGTGGTAACAGTGTCATTAATTATAGGGTCATTTGCAATATTAAGTTTTTTTTTTGGTCTACTATAAACAATAAGCTAAAGTAGAGGGTTACTAGAGAGAATTTCCCTACAGGCTTTGACCAACTGGACCTCGCGGCCCTTTGTGTCACCGAAGAGTTAGAGCCGACCATCAATATGCAGCCTGCTCCCGCCGAAGGCCATGAGACCATGCACGGCAATACTAACGGCCGTCGAGGGGGAAACTGCAATGGTCCCCAGAATATCCGCCGTATTCGCTGATAAGTGCATATTCTAACATCATTTAGTTGCATATTAGGGTGCATTTTCATGTAGTATTAGAGCATTTACTTGCATTTATGCATATTTAGGTCCATTTTCGTAAGCTACGATGCTTTCACGGGTTGTTTGGTCTTTTGATGTAATCTCAGGTACTTTGGACTCCTATTTTAGGACATGATGATTTAGGCGCGTAGATGACCTTCAAAACGATATATTATGTGCCCAAAACGGATTGAAAGTGAAGAAGATACACATGACTTTGTGTACTTGTGCGAAATATGACACCTCTTCACCATTTCACTCGTAACTTTTGACTCAAGAATGATAATGAGGTAATTCCAACTGGGTTGGAAACTAGACTTCAAGAGCTTTCCAATGATATATTGCATGTGTGAAACAAAGCTCTGGATCAAAAGTTATTGCTGTTCAAAGTTGAGCTGAAGCCACTGTCTGGACCGCACGCCCGTGCGGATATCTGCTCGGCCGTGCAACCTGCAATCAAAAGTCACTGAAGCTTCTGCCTCGCTCGCACGACCGAGCGAGATTTCGCTCGACCGTGCATGACCCTGCACGCCCGTGAAATATGTTGCTTGCCCGTGCAACCTGTTGTAATGTCGTATCTTCCGCGTGACCTAACTTATGTCGGTTTATGTTAATCTTAGCATATAAATAGGACTTTAACCCTTATTTTCGGGGGGAGTTTTGGGAGTTGGTAATTATATCATCATTATTAGTTTATACTTTGGGTTTTTAGAGAGAGAAGTTAGAGAGAGAAACTTGTAGATCTCCATTGTTCTTCAAGACTCCACCTTCCTTCCATTAATTCAAATATCTCTTTTCTTCTTCTTTTCTCCTTGTTTTATATTATGATGTTTTATTATTCTTCTCTATTTTCTTTATTTATTTCAATTATGCTTACATAATTTTGTAATCTATGGTTAAGTTGAACCCTAGTGTGAATTAATTCATGATTATTTCTTTAAATCCCCAAACTAATTGTTGAATTGTTCTTGCTTAATTGATTGTGCATATTCCAATACTAGATTAGGGATAACTAGTATTGTTATGATTCCTTTGTCTTGATCACAACGGGAGTTGGGTTTTGACGGATTTGAATATTTCAATTAAGGACATGAAGTTCTCCACGGGAGTAGGTAGAATGGATTGTTAGGAAGTTAGAGTGTTGCGTTTAATGTCTTTAATTTGCATGATTCCACGGGAGTAGGCTTGAGTGCATATTAGAGAATTCATAGATACTCGGGAGAGGTTTATGGTATTTTATAGGGTGTACTTTTCCTTATGAGCATTTAATTGACTAGTTTGGGGTAGAAATTATTGTTGTATTAATTCATGCTAGTGGGGATACTTAACTATAGAGTCTTTTATTTATAGATTGATTAGTATAGTTTATTCCACCATTATTCTTGATATTAAATCTCCTTTAGTCTTACCATTACTTAAGGGCTAATCATAGAACAACTTTCTCTCTGTGGGATCGACTCTGACTTACCCTACTACATAGTTAGGAGGATTAGTTAGGTTATTTATTTTTGTTAGGTGCGCGACACGCCTATCAAAATTTTGGCGCCGTTGCCAGGGAGATAGTTTGTTTTATTTAGTTTTTATTTTTTTGGTGAGACTAGACTGTATATATATTTTTTTTCCTTTCTTTTTTTCGTATCATGGAGTCATATTATTATTTTGATGGGGATAATTCTTCTGATAGGCACCATAGTCATAATTCTTGTGGTTCTCATGTTTATAGTTTTGATGCATCATATCAAAATTCTCCCAATTTTTGCATGAGTTCTCATGAATTACCATACATGGTCCATGAACCCAATATTTTTGCTAGTAATTCTAGAGCAATTTTTTCTTTTCCTCAATATGAGAATGAATTGTTTTGGAAATACTATTATAGACTTGGCGATTTTGTTGGTCCTAACCATGGAATTGAAATTTAGGATATGTGCCTAGTGATTTATGAGGGTTTAAATGAAGAAACTAGGGAGGTGTTGGAGTCTATGTCTAATGGTCAATTTCTATCTCAATCACCTGATTATTGTTGGGATCAAATTGAGTGGTCGGCTCAGAATAATTATGAGTGGGATATGTCTTTATCTTCTAGACCATCCTTTTCATCCGAGATGCATATTACAACACCTCCTTATTGCTCAAATTGTCAATCTACTTCACATGATTTTTCTTCGTGTGATGTGACGTTAGTGAATGATTTTAACCCCTCACCCCAATATGAATTTGATTATTACACTCAAAATTCTCATCCCCAACCGTATATTTATGATGTTGATGATGCCGGTTGTATAGAGAATGAGAGTTATGAGGATGATGATCAAATTATAGGAGAGAGCAATGTGATGGATATTTTAAAGGAGGAAGAGCCCTTTGTTGAAATTTCCTCTTTGGAGGAAAGTCAAGTCGAGAGTGAAGTGATTTATGAGTCTTTATCGGTACCACCTATAGTTTTTGAGTCTCATGTTCCTTTTTCTAAAAAACTTGATCTTATTCCTTCTTCCCCTATATTATATCCTCCGTCGTTCCTTCTTCCTCCCTTCTTGAATGACTTTTATGATAATGTAAATAATGTAAATTTAGTTTCTTTTCCTTCTTTTGAGTCATGTAAAAAGACTAACAATTTTTCTTTTTCTTCTTCTTGTAAATATAATTTTTCCTTTGATTTTTCTTTTTGTAGTTTTAGTAATTTTTTAGTACTAATTTTTTTCATTTTTCCTTTCCACTCTTATATAATATGCTCCGAGATGTTTGCGGGGAACATATGATAAGCTTCTTAGAGCATTGAACTATTATGAGTGATCTACTAGTCTTAAACGGTCATGCAAGACCTTAAATCAGTGCTTATCGGGAGGCAACCCGACTTTGTTCATTTATTTTTATTTTTTGGTTTGACTAACTTTGCTAATGTGTGACGAAGTCTATTGCTAGGTACAAGCATAGCCAATTTTTTTGGCTAAGTTCACTGCCTCATTACAACTATCGATTGTGGTGGAGGTGTCGATGCTTTTTGACACTCCCTTTGATTACCCACCCCTTTTGTAAGTTGTACCTCTCCCTCATTTAATTCCTCTTTGTTCACATTGAGGACAATGTGTCATTTAGCTTGGGGGAGGATGTTTGTCATCATTACTTAGCGCATGTTAGTTGCATCTAGAGTAGTTTTTTTTTTCATTGCTTTCGTAGGATGTTGCACGGTTTGTACCGCTCATTAGGAGTGGGAGTTTACGTGTAACCAAAAACATTGTATTGCTTTCATAGTTGCATTGGCATATTTCATCTCATATTAGATTTCATGTCATTTTAGTTGCATCTATGGGACTATTGCTAGCACTTAATGAGAACCTTGCTTATATTTTACTACAATTCCTAAGCATAATTCATCTTGTTCATGATTCTTCATAGCACGATTGTTCGCAATTGATTGTTTGTGGTAAGATTGATTGATCTCTCTCTGGCTCGATTTAACTTTATTGTGCAGACACCTTAAACTAAGTGAGCTTTTGTGCCTATAAACTGACGTATATGTGTCAGTTATGTTCTTTCATGTGTGATTAGTTCCTTAGTTGTCGCATTGATCTTGATTTTGACTTAGTACTCCTTGATATTTGCTAGTGCATACATTTTGATATGATTGAGGCTTTCTATTTCATGATCTCAGCTCCAGAGTTATTCTTGTTTTCATATTATCCTTCCTCTAACCCCGCTGAGCCTTTCTGACTATGTTTGATTGCTACCTACATTATATTACAAGCCATTGGCCTCATTCGATATTTGTCCTAAGCCTAGCTTGGGGGAGCGAGTATTAGTTTTGGTTTGGTTTGTATTGAATTGAAGTGCTCTATTTGTAGTTTAGAAGGATGGAAAAGTATGTTTAGTGAGCTTTGAAATTGAATTGAAAGTTCGAAAAAAAAAGAAGGTGAAAAATGAAATGAAAAAGAAGTAAAAAAAAAGTTGTGAATAAAGTGAAATAAAAAGGGTTATGATTGAATTTCTTGAGTAAAAAGTGTTGTTGATTATATTTGGAGATTGTTGGTTGTTGCACGGAGTTGTTGTGACCTTTCTTTGGTCATGTTTTCAGTTATATAATGCTCCCCCTTCTTGGTTTTTTTCACCACAATTCCCAAATTATTTTCCATACCTTTAACCTCAACCCCCTTACAACCCTTAAAAGTCCTCTTGATCATTGTGTATTGTATTGTTGAGTATTAAGTGAGTCAAAAAGTCAAAGTTAAAGAGTTTATGTTTCATCTGAGTCGACTTGTTTTAGGTTGAGTATTATCATTTATCCTTTAAACACATGAGAGATTTGAGCGCACATGACTATAGTGAGGTCTGTCAAGTTTGGTTAAATCCAAATTGGGAGAGATGGTATGTGGTATGATTGGAGGGTCGATTGCGATACATGGCATGCTATGCGGCTTTGTTTGAGCTTGTATCGATGCTTGGTTTGTGTAGTGATTTTATCTCTTGTGTTTTCAGTTGAGTGTTTAGCCCTGTTGTAGTCCTATATTGTAGGTCGTCTTTCTTTTCCAATGTTTATGTCTTATTGCTTGGGGACAAGCAATGGTTTAGCTTGGGGGAGTTTGATAAGTGCATATTCTAACATCATTTAGTTGCATATTAGGGTGCATTTTCATGTAGTATTAGAGCATTTACTTGCATTTATGCATATTTAGGTCCATTTTCGTAAGCTACGATGCTTTCACGGGTTGTTTGGTCTTTTGATGTAATCTCAGGTACTTTGGACTCCTATTTTAGGACATGATGATTTAGGCACGTAGATGACCTTCAAAACGATATATTATGTGCCCAAAACGGATTGAAAGTGAAGAAGATACACATGACTTTGTGTACTTGTGCGAAATATGACACCTCTTCACCATTTCACTCGTAACTTTTGACTCAAGAATGATAATGAGGTAATTCCAACTGGGTTGGAAACTAGACTTCAAGAGCTTTCCAACGATATATTGCAGGTGTGAAACAAAGCTCTGGATCAAAAGTTATTGCTGTTCAAAGTTGAGCTGAAGCCACTGTCTGGACCGCACGCCCGTGCGGATATCTGCTCGGCCGTGCAACCTGCAATCAAAAGTCACTGAAGCTTCTGCCTCGCTCGCACGACCGAGCGAGATTTCGCTCGACCGTGCATGACCCTGCACGCCCGTGCAATATGTTGCTTGCCCGTGCAACCTGCTGTAATGTCGTATCTTCCGCGTGACCTAACTTATGTCGGTTTATGTTAATCTTAGCATATAAATAGGACTTTAACCCTAATTTTCGGGGGGAGTTTTGGGACTTGGTAATTATATCATCATTATTAGTTTATACTTTGGGTTTTTAGAGAGAGAAGTTAGAGAGAGAAACTTGTAGATCTCCATTGTTCTTCAAGACTCCACCTTCCTTCCATTAATTCAAATATCTCTTTTCTTCTTCTTTTCTCCTTGTTTTATATTATGATGTTTTATTATTCTTCTCTATTTTCTTTATTTATTTCAATTATGCTTACATAATTTTGTAATCTATGGTTAAGTTGAACCCTAGTGTGAATTAATTCATGATTATTTCTTTAAATCCCCAAACTAATTGTTGAATTGTTCTTGCTTAATTGATTGTGCATATTCCAATACTAGATTAGGGATAACTAGTATTGTTATGATTCCTTTGTCTTGATCACAACGGGAGTTGGGTTTTGACGGATTTGAATATTTCAATTAAGGACATGAAGTTCTCCACGGGAGTAGGTAGAATGGATTGTTAGGAAGTTAGAGTGTTGCGTTTAATGTCTTTAATTTGCATGATTCCACGGGAGTAGGCTTGAGTGCATATTAGAGAAGTCATAGATACTCGGGAGAGGTTTATGGTATTTTATAGGGTGTACTTTTCCTTATGAGCATTTAATTGACTAGTTTGGGGTAGAAATTATTGTTGTATTAATTCATGCTAGTGGGGATACTTAACTATAGAGTCTTTTATTTATAGATTGATTAGTATAGTTTATTCCACCATTATTCTTGATATTAAATCTCCTTTAGTCTTACCATTACTTAAGGGCTAATCATAGAACAACTTTCTCTCTGTGGGATCGACTCTTGACTTACCCTACTACATAGTTAGGAGGATTAGTTAGGTTATTTATTTTTGTTAGGTGCGCGACACGCCTATCAAAATTTTGGCGCCGTTGCCAGGGAGATAGTTTGTTTTATTTAGTTTTTATTTTTTTGGTGAGACTAGACTGTATATATATTTTTTTTCCTTTCTTTTTTTCGTATCATGGAGTCATATTATTATTTTGATGGGGATAATTCTTCTGATAGGCACCATAGTCATAATTCTTGTGGTTCTCATGTTTATAGTTTTGATGCATCATATCAAAATTCTCCCAATTTTTGCATGAGTTCTCATGAATTACCATACATGGTCCATGAACCCAATATTTTTGCTAGTAATTCTAGAGCAATTTTTTCTTTTCCTCAATATGAGAATGAATTGTTTTGGAAATACTATTATAGACTTGGCGATTTTGTTGGTCCTAACCATGGAATTGAAATTTAGGATATGTGCCTAGTGATTTATGAGGGTTTAAATGAAGAAACTAGGGAGGTGTTGGAGTCTATGTCTAATGGTCAATTTCTATCTCA
Organism: Beta corolliflora; assembly: GCA_947648045.1. Taxonomy (NCBI): domain Eukaryota; kingdom Viridiplantae; phylum Streptophyta; class Magnoliopsida; order Caryophyllales; family Amaranthaceae; genus Beta; species Beta corolliflora. The sequence continues at coordinate 64,060 of CANSZD010002981.1, forward strand.
ATCACCTGATTATTGTTGGGATCAAATTGAGTGGTCGGCTCAGAATAATTATGAGTGGGATATGTCTTTATCTTCTAGACCATCCTTTTCATCCGAGATGCATATTACAACACCTCCTTATTGCTCAAATTGTCAATCTACTTCACATGATTTTTCTTCGTGTGATGTGACGTTAGTGAATGATTTTAACCCCTCACCCCAATATGAATTTGATTATTACACTCAAAATTCTCATCCCCAACCGTATATTTATGATGTTGATGATGCCGGTTGTATAGAGAATGAGAGTTATGAGGATGATGATCAAATTATAGGAGAGAGCAATGTGATGGATATTTTAAAGGAGGAAGAGCCCTTTGTTGAAATTTCCTCTTTGGAGGAAAGTCAAGTCGAGAGTGAAGTGATTTATGAGTCTTTATCGGTACCACCTATAGTTTTTGAGTCTCATGTTCCTTTTTCTAAAAAACTTGATCTTATTCCTTCTTCCCCTATATTATATCCTCCGTCGTTCCTTCTTCCTCCCTTCTTGAATGACTTTTATGATAATGTAAATAATGTAAATTTAGTTTCTTTTCCTTCTTTTGAGTCATGTAAAAAGACTAACAATTTTTCTTTTTCTTCTTCTTGTAAATATAATTTTTCCTTTGATTTTTCTTTTTGTAGTTTTAGTAATTTTTTAGTACTAATTTTTTTCATTTTTCCTTTCCACTCTTATATAATATGCTCTGAGATGTTTGCAGGAACATATGATAAGCTTCTTAGAGCATTGAACTATTATGAGTGATCTACTAGTCTTAAACGGTCATGCAAGACCTTAAATCAGTGCTTATCGGGAGGCAACCCGACTTTGTTCATTTATTTTTATTTTTTGGTTTGACTAACTTTGCTAATGTGTGACGAAGTCTATTGCTAGGTACAAGCATAGCCAATTTTTTTGGCTAAGTTCACTGCCTCATTACAACTATCGATTGTGGTGGAGGTGTCGATGCTTTTTGACACTCCCTTTGATTACCCACCCCTTTTGTAAGTTGTACCTCTCCCTCATTTAATTCCTCTTTGTTCACATTGAGGACAATGTGTCATTTAGCTTGGGGGAGGATGTTTGTCATCATTACTTAGCGCATGTTAGTTGCATCTAGAGTAGTTTTTTTTTCATTGCTTTCGTAGGATGTTGCACGGTTTGTACCGCTCATTAGGAGTGGGAGTTTACGTGTAACCAAAAACATTGTATTGCTTTCATAGTTGCATTGGCATATTTCATCTCATATTAGATTTCATGTCATTTTAGTTGCATCTATGGGACTATTGCTAGCACTTAATGAGAACCTTGCTTATATTTTACTACAATTCCTAAGCATAATTCATCTTGTTCATGATTCTTCATAGCACGATTGTTCGCAATTGATTGTTTGTGGTAAGATTGATTGATCTCTCTCTGGCTCGATTTAACTTTATTGTGCAGACACCTTAAACTAAGTGAGCTTTTGTGCCTATAAACTGACGTATATGTGTCAGTTATGTTCTTTCATGTGTGATTAGTTCCTTAGTTGTCGCATTGATCTTGATTTTGACTTAGTACTCCTTGATATTTGCTAGTGCATACATTTTGATATGATTGAGGCTTTCTATTTCATGATCTCAGCTCCAGAGTTATTCTTGTTTTCATATTATCCTTCCTCTAACCCCGCTGAGCCTTTCTGACTATGTTTGATTGCTACCTACATTATATTACAAGCCATTGGCCTCATTCGATATTTGTCCTAAGCCTAGCTTGGGGGAGCGAGTATTAGTTTTGGTTTGGTTTGTATTGAATTGAAGTGCTCTATTTGTAGTTTAGAAGGATGGAAAAGTATGTTTAGTGAGCTTTGAAATTGAATTGAAAGTTCGAAAAAAAAAGAAGGTGAAAAATGAAATGAAAAAGAAGTAAAAAAAAAGTTGTGAATAAAGTGAAATAAAAAGGGTTATGATTGAATTTCTTGAGTAAAAAGTGTTGTTGATTATATTTGGAGATTGTTGGTTGTTGCACGGAGTTGTTGTGACCTTTCTTTGGTCATGTTTTCAGTTATATAATGCTCCCCCTTCTTGGTTTTTCCACCACAATTCCCAAATTATTTTCCATACCTTTAACCTCAACCCCCTTACAACCCTTAAAAGTCCTCTTGATCATTGTGTATTGTATTGTTGAGTATTAAGTGAGTCAAAAAGTCAAAGTTAAAGAGTTTATGTTTCATCTGAGTCGACTTGTTTTAGGTTGAGTATTATCATTTATCCTTTAAACACATGAGAGATTTGAGCGCACATGACTATAGTGAGGTCTGTCAGGTTTGGTTAAATCCAAATTGGGAGAGATGGTATGTGGTATGATTGGAGGGTCGATTGCGATACATGGCATGCTATGCGGCTTTGTTTGAGCTTGTATCGATGCTTGGTTTGTGTAGTGATTTTATCTCTTGTGTTTTCAGTTGAGTGTTTAGCCCTGTTGTAGTCCTATATTGTAGGTCGTCTTTCTTTTCCAATGTTTATGTCTTATTGCTTGGGGACAAGCAATGGTTTAGCTTGGGGGAGTTTGATAAGTGCATATTCTAACATCATTTAGTTGCATATTAGGGTGCATTTTCATGTAGTATTAGAGCATTTACTTGCATTTATGCATATTTAGGTCCATTTTCGTAAGCTACGATGCTTTCACGGGTTGTTTGGTCTTTTGATGTAATCTCAGGTACTTTGGACTCCTATTTTAGGACATGATGATTTAGGCACGTAGATGACCTTCAAAACGATATATTATGTGCCCAAAACGGATTGAAAGTGAAGAAGATACACATGACTTTGTGTACTTGTGCGAAATATGACACCTCTTCACCATTTCACTCGTAACTTTTGACTCAAGAATGATAATGAGGTAATTCCAACTGGGTTGGAAACTAGACTTCAAGAGCTTTCCAACGATATATTGCAGGTGTGAAACAAAGCTCTGGATCAAAAGTTATTGCTGTTCAAAGTTGAGCTGAAGCCACTGTCTGGACCGCACGCCCGTGCGGATATCTGCTCGGCCGTGCAACTTGCAATCAAAAGTCACTGAAGCTTGCGCCTCGCTCGCACGACCGAGCGAGATTTCGCTCGACCGTGCATGACCCCGCACGCCCGTGCAATATGTTGCTTGCCCGTGCAACTCCGTTGTAATGTCGTATCTTCCGCGTGACCTAACTTATGTCGGTTTATGTTAATCTTAGCATATAAATAGGACTTTAACCCTTATTTTCGGGGAGTTTTTGGGAGTTTGGTAATTATATCATCATTATTAGTTTATACTTTGGGTTTTTAGAGAGAGAAGTTAGAGAGAGAAACTTGTAGATCTCCATTGTTCTTCAAGACTCCACCTTCCTTCCATTAATTCAAATATCTCTTTTCTTCTTCTTTTCTCCTTGTTTTATATTATGATGTTTTATTATTCTTCTCTATTTTCTTTATTTATTTCAATTATGCTTACATAGTTTTGTAATCTATGGTTAAGTTGAACCCTAGTGTGAATTAATTCATGATTATTTCTTTAAATCCCCAAACTAATTGTTGAATTGTTCTTGCTTAATTGATTGTGCATATTCCAATACTAGATTAGGGATAACTAGTATTGTTATGATTCCTTTGTCTTGATCACAACGGGAGTTGGGTTTTGACGGATTTGAATATTTCAATTAAGGACATGAAGTTCTCCACGGGAGTAGGTAGAATGGATTGTTAGGAAGTTAGAGTGTTGCGTTTAATGTCTTTAATTTGCATGATTCCACGGGAGTAGGCTTGAGTGCATATTAGAGAAGTCATAGATACTCGGGAGAGGTTTATGGTATTTTATAGGGTGTACTTTTCCTTATGAGCATTTAATTGACTAGTTTGGGGTAGAAATTATTGTTGTATTAATTCATGCTAGTGGGGATACTTAACTATAGAGTCTTTTATTTATAGATTGATTAGTATAGTTTATTCCACCATTATTCTTGATATTAAATCTCCTTTAGTCTTACCATTACTTAAGGGCTAATCATAGAACAACTTTCTCTCTGTGGGATCGACTCTGACTTACCCTACTACATAGTTAGGAGGATTAGTTAGGTTATTTATTTTTGTTAGGTGCGCGACACGCCTATCAAAATTTTGGCGCCGTTGCCAGGGAGATAGTTTGTTTTATTTAGTTTTTATTTTTTTGGTGAGACTAGACCGTATATATTTTTTTTTTTCTTTCCTCTTTTTTTCGTATCATGGAGTCATATTATTATTTTGATGGGGATAATTCTTGATAGGCACCATAGTCATAATTCTTGTGGTTCTCATGTTTATAGTTTTGATGCATCATATCAAAATTCTCCCAATTTTTGCATGAGTTCTCATGAATTACCATACATGGTCCATGAACCCAATATTTTTGCTAGTAATTCTAGAGCAATTTTTTCTTTTCCTCAATATGAGAATGAATTGTTTTGGAAATACTATTATAGACTTGGCGATTTTGTTGGTCCTAACCATGGAATTGAAATTTAGGATATGTGCCTAGTGATTTATGAGGGTTTAAATGAAGAAACTAGGGAGGTGTTGGAGTCTATGTCTAATGGTCAATTTCTATCTCAATCACCTGATTATTGTTGGGATCAAATTGAGTGGTTGGCTCGAGAATAATTATGAGTGGGATATGTCTTTATCTTCTAGACCATCCTTTTCATCAGAGATGCATATTACAACACCTCCTTATTGCTCAAATTGTCAATCTACTTCACATGATTTTTCTTCGTGTGATGTGACGTTAGTGAATGATTTTAACCCCTCACTCCCAATATGAATTTGATTATTACACTCAAAATTCTCATCCCCAACCGTATATTTATGATGTTGATGATGCCGGTTGTATAGAGAATGAGAGTTATGAGGATGATGATCAAATTATAGGAGAGAGCAATGTGATGGATATTTTAAAGGAGGAAGAGCCCTTTGTTGAAATTTCCTCTTTGGAGGAAAGTCAAGTCGAGAGTGAAGTGATTTATGAGTCTTTATCGGGTACCACCTATAGTTTTTGAGTCTCATGTTCCTTTTTCTAAAAAACTTGATCTTATTCCTTCTTCCCCTATATTATATCCTCCGTCGTTCCTTCTTCCTCCCTTCTTGAATGACTTTTATGATAATGTAAATAATGTAAATTTAGTTTCTTTTCCTTCTTTTGAGTCATGTAAAAAGACTAACAATTTTTCTTTTTCTTCTTCTTGTAAATATAATTTTTCCTTTGATTTTTCTTTTTGTAGTTTTAGTAATTTTTTAGTACTAATTTTTTTCATTTTTCCTTTCCACTCTTATATAATATGCTTGAGATGTTTGCGAGGAACATATGATAAGCTTCTTAGAGCATTGAACTATTATGAGTGATCTACTAGTCTTAAACGGTCATGCAAGACCTTAAATCGGTGCTTATCGGGAGGCAACCCGACTTTGTTCATTTATTTTTATTTTTTGGTTTGACTAACTTTGCTAATGTGTGACGAAGTCTATTGCTAGGTACAAGCATAGCCAATTTTTTGGCTAAGTTCATTGCCTCATTACAACTATCGATTGTGGTGGAGGTGTCGATGCTTTTTGACACTCCCTTTGATTACCCACCCCTTTTGTAAGTTGTACCTCTCCCTCATTTAATTCCTCTTTGTTCACATTGAGGACAATGTGTCATTTAGCTTGGGGGAGGATGTTTGTCGTCATTACTTAGCGCATGTTAGTTGCATCTAGAGTAGTTTTTTTTTCATTGGTTTCGTTGGATGTTGCACGGTTTGTACCGCTCATTAGGAGTGGGAGTTTACGTGTAACCAAAAACATTGTATTGCTTTCATAGTTGCATTGGCATATTTCATCTCATATTAGATTTCATGTCATTTTTAGTTGCATCTATGGGACTATTGCTAGCACTTAATGAGAACCTTGCTTATATTTTACTACAATTCCTAAGCATAATTCATCTTGTTCATGATTCTTCATAGCACGATTGTTTCGCAATTGATTGTTTGTGGTAAGATTGATTGATCTCTCTCTCGGCTCGATTTAACTTTATTGTGCGAGACACCTTAAACTAAGTGAGCTTTTGTGCCTATAAAGCGACGTATATGTGTCAGTTATGTTCTTTCATGTGTGATTAGTTCCTTAGTTGTCGCATTGATCTTGATTTTGACTTAGTACTCCTTGATATTTGCTAGTGCATACATTTTGATATGATTGAGGCTTTCTATTTCATGATCTCAGCTCCAGAGTTATTCTTGTTTTCATATTATCCTTCCTCTAACCCCACCGAGCCTTTCGACTATGTTTGATTGCTACCTACATTATATTACAAGCCATTGGCCTCATTCGATATTTGTCCTAAGCCTAGCTTGGGGGAGCGAGTATTAGTTTTGGTTTGGTTTGTATTGAATTGAAGTGCTCTATTTGTAGTTTAGAAGGATGGAAAAGTATGTTTAGTGAGCTTTGAAATTGAATTGAAAGTTCGAAAAAAAAAAGAAGGTGAAAAATGAAATGAAAAAGAAGAGAAAAAAAAGTTGTGAATAAAGTGAAATAAAAAGGGTTATGATTGAATTTCTTGAGTAAAAAGTGTTGTTGATTATATTTGGAGATTGTTGGTTGTTGCACGGAGTTGTTGTGACCTTTCTTTGGTCATGTTTTCGGTTATATAATGCTCCCCCTTCTTGGTTTTCCACCACAATTCCCAAATTATTTTCCATACCTTTAACCTCAGCCCCTTACAACCCTTAAAAGTCCTCTTGATCATTGTGTATTGTATTGTTGAGTATTAAGTGAGTCAAAAAGTCAAAGTTAAAGAGTTTATGTTTCATCCGAGTCGACTTGTTTTAGGTTGAGTATTATCATTTATCCTTTAAACACATGAGAGATTTGAGCGCACATGACTAAAGTGAGGTCATCGGGGTTTGGTTAAATCCAAATTGGGAGAGATGGTATGTGGTATGATTGGAGGGTCGATTGCGATACATGGCATGCTATGCGGCTTTGTTTGAGCTTGTATCGATGCTTGGTTTGTGTAGTGATTTTATCTCTTGTGTTTTCGGTTGAGTGTTTAGCCCTGTTGTAGTCCTATATTGTAGGTCGTCTTTCTTTTCCAATGTTTATGTCTTATTGCTTGGGGACAAGCAATGGTTTAGCTTGGGGAGTTTGATAAGTGCATATTCTAACATCATTTAGTTGCATATTAGGGTGCATTTTCATGTAGTATTAGAGCATTTACTTGCATTTATGCATATTTAGGTCCATTTTCGTAAGCTACGATGCTTTCACGGGTTGTTTGGTCTTTTGATGTAATCTCAGGTACTTTGGACTCCCTATTTGAGGACATGATGATTTAGGCACGTAGATGACCTTCAAAACGATATATCATGTGCCCAAAACGGATTGAAAGTGAAGAAGATACACATGACTTTGTGTACTTGTGCGAAATATGACACCTCTTCACCATTTCACTCGTAACTTTTGACTCAAGAATGATAATAGAGGTAATTCCAACTGGGTTGGAAACTAGACTTCAAGAGCTTTCCAACGATATATTGCAGGTGTGAAACAAAGCTTTGGATCAAAGTTATTGCTGTTCAAAAGTTGAGCTGAAGCCACTGTCACGGACCGCACGCCCGTGCGGATATCTGCTCGGCCGTGCAACTTGCAATCAAAAGTCACTGAAGCTTCTGCCTCGCTCGCTACGACCGAGCGAGATTTCGCTCGACCGTGCATGACCCCGCACGCCTGGTGCAATATGTTGCTTGCCCGTGCAACTTCGGTTGTAATGTCGTATCTTCAGCGTGACCTAACTGTATGTCGGTTTATGTTAATCTTAGCATATAAATAGGACTTTAACCCTAATTTTCGGGGGAGTTTTGGGACTTGGTAATTATATCATCATTATTAGTTTATACTTTGGGTTTTTTAGAGAGAGAAGTTAGAGAGAGAAACTTGTAGATCTCCATTGTTCTTGAAGACTCCACCTTCCTTCCATTAATTCAAATATCTCTTTTCTTCTTCTTTTCTCCTTGTTTTATATTATGATGTTTTATTATTCTTCTCTATTTTCTTTATTTATTTCAATTATGCTTACATAATTTTGTAATCTATGGTTAAGTTGAACCCTAGTGTGAATTAATTCATGATTATTTCTTTAAATCCCCAAACTAATTGTTGAATTGTTCTTGCTTAATTGATTGTGCATATTCCAATACTAGATTAGGGATAACTAGTATTGTTATGATTCCTTTGTCTTGATCACAACGGGAGTTGGGTTTTGACGGATTTGAATATTTCAATTAAGGACATGAAGTTCTCCACGGGAGTAGGTAGAATGGATTGTTAGGAAGTTAGAGTGTTGCGTTTAATGTCTTTAATTTGCATGATTCCACGGGAGTAGGCTTGAGTGCTATTAGAGAAGTCATAGATACTCGGGAGAGGTTTATGGTATTTTATAGGGTGTACTTTTCCTCTGTGAGCATTTAATTGCTAGTTTGGGGTAGAAATTATTGTTGTATTAATTCATGCTAGTGGGGATACTTAACTATAGAGTCTTTTATTTATAGATTGATTAGTATAGTTTATTCCACCATTATTCTTGATATTAAATCTCCTTTAGTCTTACCATTACTTATAGGGCTAATCATAGAACAACTTTCTCTCGTGGGATCGGACTCGACTTACCCTACTACATAGTTAGGAGGATTAGTTAGGTTATTTATTTTTGTTAGGTGCGCGACACGTCTATCAAATTTTGGCGCCGTTGCTTCGGGAGATAGTTTGTTTTATTTAGTTTTTATTTTTTTGGTGAGACTAGACTGTATATATATATATATATTTTTTTTCCTTTCTTTTGTTTTTTTCTTTTTTTTTTCGTATCATGGAGTCATATTATTATTTTGATGGGGATAATTCTTCGATAGGCACCATAGTCATAATTCTTGTGGTTTTCATGTTTATAGGTTTTGATGCATCATATCAAAATTCTCCCAATTTTTGCATGAGTTCTCATGAATTACCATACATGGTCCATGAACCCAATATTTTTGCTAGTAATTCTAGAGCAATTTTTTTCTTTTCCTCAATATGAGAATGAATTGTTTTGGAAATACTATTATAGACTTATCGATTTTGTTGGTCCTAACCATGGAATTGAAATTTAGGATATGTGCCTAGTGATTTATGAGGGTTTAAATGAAGAAACTAGGGAGGGTGTTGGAGTCTATGTCTAATGGTCAATTTCTATCTCAATCACCCGATTATTGTTGGGATCAAATTGAGTGGTTGGCTGCTGGGAATAATTATGAGTGGGATATGTCTTTATCTTCTAGACCATCCCTTTTCATCCGAGATGCATATTACAACACCTCCTTATTGCTCAAATTGTCAATCTACTTACATGATTTTTCTTCGTGTGATGTGTGACGTTAGTGAATGATTTTAACCCCTCACCCCAATATGAATTTGATTATTACACTCAAAATTCTCATCCCCAACCGTATACTTATGATGTTGATGATGCCGGTTGTATAGAGAATGAGAGTTATGAGGATGATGATCAATTATAGGAGAGAGCAATGTGATGGATATTTTAATGGAGGAAGAGCCCTTTGTTGAAATTTCCTCTTTGGAGGAAAGTCAAGTCGAGAGTGAAGTGATTTATGAGTCTTTATCGGTACCACCTATAGTTTTTGAGTCTCATGTTCCTTTTTCTAAAAAACTTGATCTTATTCCTTCTTCCCCTATATTATATCCTCCGTCGTTCCTTCTTCCTCCCTTCTTGAATGACTTTTATGATAATGTAAATAATGTAAATTTAGTTTCTTTTCCTTCTTTTTGAGTCATGTAAAAAGACTAACAATTTTTCTTTTTCTTCTTCTTGTAAATATAATTTTTCCTTTGATTTTTCTTTTTGTAGTTTTAGTAATTTTTTAGTACTAATTTTTTCATTTTCCTTTCCACTCTTATATAATATGCTCTGAGATGTTTGCGGGAACATATGATAAGCTTCTTAGAGCATTGAACTATTATGAGTGATCTACTAGTCTTAAACGGTCATGCAAGACCTTAAATCAGTGCTTATCGGGAGAGCAACCCGACTTTGTTCATTTATTTTTATTTATTTTGGTTTGACTAACTTTGCTAATGTGTGACGAAGTCTATTGCTAGGTACAAGCATAGCCAATTTTTTTGGCTAAGTTCACCGCCTCGTTACAACTATCGATTGTGGTGGAGGTGTCGATGCTTTTTGACACTCCCTTTGATTACCCACCCCTTTTGTAAGTTGTACCTCTCCCTCATTTAATTCCTCTTTGTTCACATTGAGGACAATGTGTCATTTAGCTTGGGGGAGGATGTTTGTCATCATTACTTAGCGCATGTTAGTTGCATCTAGAGTAGTTTTTTTTTTCATTGCTTTCGTAGGATGTTGCACGGTTTGTACCGCTCACTAGGAGTGGGAGTTTACGTGTAACCAAAAACATTGTATTGCTTTCATAGTTGCATTGGCATATTTCATCTCATATTAGATTTCATGTCATTTTAGTTGCATCTATGGGACTATTGCTAGCACTTATTGAGAACGCTGGCTATATTTTACTACAATTCCTAAGCATAATTCATCTTGTTCATGATTCTTCATAGCACGATTGTTTCGCAATTGATTGTTTGTGGTAAGATTGATTGATCTACTCTCGGCTCGATTTAACTTTATTGTGCGAGACACCTTAAACTAAGTGAGCTTTTGCCTATAAACCGACGTATACGTGTCGGTTATGTTCTTTCATGTGTGATTAGTTCCTTAGTTGTCGCATTGATCTTGATTTTGACTTAGTACTCCTTGATATTTGCTATATGCATACATTTTGATATGATTGAGGCTTTCTATTTCATGATCTCGACTCAAGAGTTATTCTTGTTTTCATATTATCCTTCCTCTAACCCCACCGAGCCTTTCGACTATGTTTGATTGCTACCTACATTATATTAGCCATTGGCCTCATTCGATATTTGTCCTAAGCCTAGCTTGGGGGAGCGAGTATTAGTTTTGGTTTGGTTTGTATTGAATTGAAGTGCTCTATTTTTAGTTTAGAAGGATGGAAAAGTATGTTTAGTGAGCTTTGAAATTGAATTGAAAGTTCGAAAAAAAAAGAAGGTGAAAAATGAAATGAAAAAGAAGTAAAAAAAAAGTTGTGAATAAAGTGAAATAAAAAGGGTTATGATTGAATTTCTTGAGTAAAAAGTGTTGTTGATTATATTTGGAGATTGTTGGTTGTTGCACGGAGTTGTTGTGACTTTTCTTGGTCATGTTTTCGGTTATATAATGCTCCCCTTCTTGGTTTTTCCACCACAATTCCCAAATTATTTTCCCATACCTTTAACCTCAACCCCATTACAACCCTTAAAAGTCCTCTTGATCATTGTGTATTGTATTGTTGAGTATTAAGTGAGTCAAAAAGTCAAAGTTAAAGAGTTTATGTTTCATCCGGAGTCGACTTGTTTTAGGTTGAGTATTATCATTTATCCTTTAAACACATGAGAGATTTGAGCGCACATGACTATAGTGAGGTCTGCTCGGGTTTGGTTAAATCCAAATTGGGAGAGATGGTATGTGGTATGATTGGAGGGTCGATTGCGATACATGGCATGCTATGCGGCTTTGTTCGAGCTTGTATTGATGCTTGGTTTGTGTAGTGATTTTATCTCTTGTGTTTTTGGTTGAGTGTTTAGCCTTGTTGTAGTCCTATATTGTAGGTCGTCTTTCTTTTCCAATGTTTATGTCTTATTGCTTGGGGACAAGCAATGGTTTAACTTGGGGGAGTTTGATAAGTGCATATTCTAACATCATTTAGTTGCATATTAGGGTGCATTTTCATGTAGTATTAGAGCATTTACTTGCATTTATGCATATTTAGGTCCATTTTAAGTAGCTACGATGCTTTCACGGGTTGTTTGGTCTTTTGATGTAATCTCGGGTACTTTGGACTCCTATTTGAGGACATGATGATTTAGGCGCGTAGATGACCTTCAAAAGCGATATATCATGTGCCCAAAACGGATTGAAAGTGAAGAAGATACACATGACTTTGTGTACTTGTGCGAAATATGACACCTCTTCACCATTTCACTCGTAACTTTTGACTTAAGAATGATAATGAGGTAATTCCAACTGGGTTGGAAACTAGACTTCAAGAGCTTTCCAACGATATATTGCATGTGTGAAACAAAGCTTTGCATCAAAAGTTATAGCTGTTCAAAGTTGAGCTGAAGCCACTGTCTCGACCGCACGGCCCGTGCGGATATCTGCTCGGCCGTGCAACCTGCAATCAAAAGTCACTGGAAGCCGCCTCGCTCGCACGACCGGCGAGATTTCGCTCGGCCGTGCATGACCACTGCACGCGCGTGCAATATGTTGCTTGCCCGTGCAACTTTCTTTGTAATGTCGTATCTTAGCGTGACCTAACTTATGTCGGTTTATGTTAATCTTAGCATAAAAATAGGACTTTAACCCTTATTTTTCGAGGGGAGTTTTGGGAGTTTGTAATTATATCATCATTATTAGTTTATACTTTGGGTTTTTAGAGAGAGAAGTTAGAGAGAGAAACTTGTAGATCTCCATTGTTCTTGAAGACTCCACCTTCCTTCCATTAATTCAAATATCTCTTTTCTTCTTCTTTTCTCCTTGTTTTATATTATGATGTTTTATTATTCTTCTCTATTTTCTTTATTTATTTCAATTATGCTTACATAGTTTTGTAATCTATGGTTAAGTTGAACCCTAGTGTGAATTAATTCATGATTATTTCTTTAAATTCCCAAACTAATTGTTGAATTGTTCTTGCTTAATTGATTGTGCATATTCCAATACTAGATTAGGGATAACTAGTATTGTTATGATTCCTTTGTCTTGATCACAACGGGAGTTGGGTTTGACGGATTTGAATATTTCAATTAAGGACATGAAGTTCTCCACGGGAGTAGGTAGAATGGATTGTTAGGAAGTTAGAGTGCCGCGTTTAATGTCTTTAATTTGCATGATTCCACGGGAGTAGGCTTGAGTGCATATTAGAGAAGCCATAGATACTCGGGAGAGGTTTATGGTATTTTATAGGGTGTACTTTTCCTTGTGAGCATTTAATTGCTAGTTTGGGGTAGAAATTATTGTTGTATTAAGTCATACTAGTGGGGATACTTAACTATAGAGTCTTTTATTTATAGATTGATTAGTATAGTTTATTCCACCATTATTCTTGATATTAAATCTCCTTTAGTCTTACCATTACTTAAGGGCTAATCATGAGAACAACTTTACTCTCCGTGGGATCGACTCGACTACCCTACTACATAGTTAGGAGGGATCAGTTAGGTTATTTATTTTTGTTAGGTGCGCGACACGCCTATCAGCAACGATATGATGTTTATTTTTTAACAATTTTGGTGAGAATAATATAAAATATATATTCTTAGTTTATATAAAACATGAGTTGTATGGGATAATGTAATGGTATTGGCGTACTTTCAAAATTTTCCTTATAAGGGATTTGAACCTATCTTTAAAAATAAAGTTTATATAAAGCACGACAGACGATATAAGAAGAATATTAGAATGCCTCGAATGTGGGATCAAAGTTTGTTTGCATTGGCCATCCTCCAAGACCACCAAACCATGTAACGCACGAGAAGAAAATTTTGCCACGAAGAGTCATATGAGGGTTGAATGGTAGGGCGGATCAGGCGTGGGTTCAGTTGAACCGCGAGGGATTCTGGAAAAAAAAAAAGGAAAATCAGCGAAAAACTGAAACTAGAAAAAGGTTATAAGGTTAACGTGCCAAAATATATCAGTTAAATGCTCCTGGTTCAGTGGTCCGCATGTTTTGTAAAGCTCCACTTTTCCTTCACAAAGGCGACGCTGGATCAAATCCCCACATTGTACTTCGTTTTGTCATTTTCAATTTTTTTGGCTTTCGCACTTCTATAAAATACTTCATGAATGTTTTCACTTTTTCTGCAGCACCAGCAGTACAACATTTTATTTTATTATTTTTCTTGTTGGAAGCATTTTTCTCAATAATAAATTCTACATTTTCTCTTCAAACATTTATACATATATATCCATTAGGCAATATATATGCAGGAAGTATTCCCTCTATAAACTACTACATGACTTACTACATACATTAGACTCATTAGTTGTGGGCTTTTTTTTTCTACTTTAGCCCTTAGCGTACCTTGCTTGTTAGTAAGTATGCTTGGATTGATTTCATCATGGCAGTGGCCCTTTTACCTTTTATTTTCGTTTAAATTCGTTTTTTTGTTTTGTTTAATAAATTAGGCTATCTCTTTATGAGATTTTTTCAAACCCTGTTATGGGGTTTTGGTTTTTGTTTGGAAATCTCCTCTCCTATGGGAGTTGTGAGTATGGTTCTTTTGTTTTTAGGTATGAGAAATTTTTCTCATTGGTTGAAGTTCGAGACTCAACATGAAGGTATTGGAATCTCGGATGCGGTCAACCCGACTCGATCGAGAATGTTCTTCCCAAGTATATCGGAATGATAGACTTGCCATCAATAAGCTGTTTGATTCGAAGAAATAGGGTTGCTGTTTGTATTGCTCGATCTCGGTTCATTGTAGTTTCTTCGAAGACGAATTTGATTTAGTCTTGTTTAATTGTATCTTGTTTTTCTTTAACTATCTATTGAGATGCCGTTTGGCCTTGATTAATGAAATTTCTCTTTCAAAAAAAAAAACTACTACATGACTTGATGACTACTTCAATCTTCTTAAATTTAGTAGTTTTTCTCTTATTTTTTGGTACTTTTCTCTTACTTTTGTTGTCCAAATAAGGTAATATTTTATATAGGAAGAACTTTGGAAATACCTTAAAAGGAAAAGCATGAAGAACAAATAAGAATGGAAGAAATATTATTTTTGTTGCATTTTTAATACTTAAAGAAAATCTTAATTACAAACAATTGTTAATTATGTAGAAAATTCAAAATGTTTTGTTAATCAATACTCAATTTGGTTTTTATTAGTTCACCTACTTTTCTTTTTAGGTTATTCCTTATTAGTTTACCCACCTTTTTTTTAATGGTTCCACCCAATTGTTTATTATTATCTTTACCTTACCGATATATTTTTCTTTGGCGCCAACATTAACTTCAATATTATATGCGTGCCAAAAAGTTAATATTTTCTCTCCCTTCTATGACCCACATACCTATTTCTTCTAAAATATTGTGTCTAAAGAAGTGGGTAAACTAATATAAGCGAGATTGAGTAGTATGTATGATATGTCTTGATAGTTAAAAATACATATAACCTTATGGGTCAACTTCCTAGTTTTTGATAGATGGTAAATTTGCAGCTTTAATCAATTTATCTCGATCTGATCTGTTTTTTGAACGACTCCGAACCCACGTGGATCAAATCCTGGATCCGCCACTGGTTGAATCAAAGAGGCTAATCACTTTAAGATTAAGGTTAATTTTAGTCATTTTTTTAAAACTCTATTAAGGCAATTTTTGTCAAGTCTTAAATGATAAAGATCTAAGGTAAATAGGAGAAGAATGATCGAGAATGACCGGTAGTCAAAAGATGCAATAATGCATTAAAAAATAATTACGTAAAAAAAGGAGAAAGTATATGTATAAATATCTCCATTGAAATGAAGTCATTCTACACTTAGAATGTGTCCAACAAAATCTCCGTGGACAGAAAAACATATCTTGTATTACATCTATGTGACTACGTGAAACCTACATTTCTTGCCATCGCTAGCTAATTAAGAAAAAAAATTGTAGTTGCTGGTCCTTAATATGTATGATCAGATTAAGACTTGGCAGCAGGGGATGAACGTTAGGTCTACAATTTGGACTTAGATCTAGTTCAAACCAATATGTATATAACTTTTAATTGGAAAACTAAGTACAACTTTCAAAGATTATACTCATTAAGCTAGTGAGTATTGTGGGCGATGGCTCGTTTTAGTTACTTTCATAATTTTTTGTCTAATGAGAAAAAAATTTACGTCATGATGTGATATAGTAATTGATGATATTTAAAAACTAACCCCTTAAAAGTTTGGGGATTGAAAGTAATAGCTTAACTATCTACAAGGAATTGGGCAGAGAATATCATGCAAATTGGAAATCAATATTGTTGTTGTAAGAGTCAATTATCATCAATGTTGATTATATATCCTTTGTTCTTTTTCAGTTGTAAAAATTTAGCTTTTGCATAACTCATTATGCCACTTTCACATAAGGAAAAATATAGTCATATTAAATTTTATTAGATTCATCTCATTATCTTGGTATATATTTTCAAGATTTGAAACTTTCTAATTTTTATTGCTAGTAATTAAAGAATATAACACTCAATATATATTACATGGACAATCGTAAAAATCAGATTACTACAACTAAACGGATACACATACAAGTCAGTGATTGACTAAGAGTTAGCGTACGATGACCATCGTGTATATTGAAGAGGTCAAATGATGAAGCAAATGGGGTAAATACTGAGTGCTGATCAGTGGCGGATCTAGGAATTGAGCTACGTGGGTTCGGAGTAAACATAAGTCCCAAATTACATTTTACTATCTACAGTTACATTTTTTTGTGAAAAAGAAAACTTTCAATAATTGTATCTAGCTGAGTTTTCATTCTTGATTACATTGCAATAACAAAAATTTAAAAATAAATATTCGTACTAACAAAAGATTATCACTATCTTTTTTTTTATATAAGAAAAAGATTATCACTATCTTATAAAACAAATATTGTTATAAAACGAATTACGGGTTGGGTATCAATTATTAAGATAGTTTCCATTAAATCAAACAATCAATTAAGTGTTGAAAGTAATTATATATCTAATTATCTATGATATGAAACGATGAAAAAAAAAGAAGAAATAATAGCAACTAGCACAAAATATGAAATCTAAAATAACTAACTAACAACAAATAAACACTAATATGCTCTTTGTATTGTAGTTTGGGTGATAATGAACTTTGTCATTATTTTTGTTTAGAAGTGATGTATAAAATTCTTCCATGTCAATCAAAAATTATTATTTGCACATTAGTTAGTTTTTAAAATGAACATATAAAAATTTAAAATATATATACATTAATCCTTCTCCTTTTAACACACTTTTCATTGCATATCGTATAAATATATGAGCCGTGAATCAAGTAATTAACATAATTGTAATGACTAGTTTCACTTAGTGCATGATTAATTGATTGCTTAAGCAAGGAAAATGGGAAGAGAATGAAAAATAACCTAGGATTCATTACCTTTTGATGTATTAACACTTGGGGCTTTCTCCCAACTTATTTTCGGTTCGGTTCGGTTGAGTTCCTAAATTATTATCCTTACTATTAATTAGTTATAATTTAATTCGATTCATTTCGGTTGTTTTATCTTAGAAGAAGCGCCTTGGTGGTAGATTGAGATTTATAGACATAATTATATAAAGGAGACTTAATTACTAAAGGGAGGATTAAAAAACGAAAATGGAAGACCAAAAAATGAAACACAAGCTGTAACAAAAGATAAGGAAAGAAGAAAAAAAAACAAAAAACAACACCGAAAATAAACTCCCGCAAGGAGTTGAACCTGCGACCTTGGATGCAATATGTTAAACAAGCACGCGCACTTTTACCGCTGAGGCACAACGCTATACTGTGAGATATAATGGTGCATTTATTACATAACCGTGCTTTTTTTCCTTTATTTTTCAGTTTTTTCTCCGGATCCGCGTGAGTTCAGTTGAACCCACTGAACCCACGCTGGATCCGCCACTGGTGCTGATGCTATATTAAGTGACACACATTGCCTTCTCTTTTACTTCATTGGTTTCGAGCTTGGTTTGGCATCTCCTTAATAGAGTCCAATTCGGACTTCGACAAAGGTATTTTATTAATTGTATAGGGTAAAGATATCAAACTAAAATTTTACTTGCTACCAAGTAAGAGTCACTTTTGTATTGGTACCCAATTCAACTTTACTGTGATTTGATAATAATTTACATTTACTTTGGTACCTCCAACTTATGAAATTACTTTGGTACCTTTGTTGGAGTCCATTTGGAACAATGAGTTACCAAACCTTTCTCGATCCTCAATACCTCTTGCAAGTTGCAATCGTGTGCGTGGTTGGAGTCCATTTGAAACAATGAGTTACCAAACCTTTCTCGATCCTCAATACCTCTTGCAAGTTGCAATCGTGTGGTTGGAGTCCATTTGGAACAATGAGTTACCAAACCTTTCTCGATCCTCAATACCTCTTGCAAGTTGCAATCGTGTGGTTGGATTCCTGTTTGGGATTGACTTCGTAATTTTTTATTGCTAGTAATGTTTTTTTTTGATCTGGGGATAGATTTTTAAATCAATCATTAAATTTCTCTATTTTTAAATCAATTAGATCCTCATACGATTGTATGATCTGAATGGCGCGCACGACATAAAATGCGACATTTTGATTATAAAAAGAAAGAGAAAAAACCTTTGACTTAAAATAAAAGGAACTTTTGTGTATTTGAAATTGGTATAAAAGTGAGAGATTATTTTTGTTTCTAAAATTGTATTATAATGTACATCTGGTCTTAACTTTTGAACAGTATCGTAGGTGAAAAAACATATATGTTGCAATTATTATAGTGTTACATTGTAAATGTTATTTGATTTTGAACACCGATAAACGTAAATGTCAACATGTTGAATTCTTTTATGTAAGGAACAATGTAATTTTACAATGTAAATGTAAAAGTCAAAATTAAAATTAAAACAATTCAACATTGTTTCATACGATTTTTTTAAAATAGGTAAAAAGAATTCCTTTGGGTTTCCTTCGCATAGGGCCCCCACCCAGAGGCTCATTACAAGCCATACACTCCCCAACCCCCTTCCCCCTCTTAAATCCCACACAAATGTTTAGGGTTAGGAATCGAACCATAGACTTTGTTAGGGAAGATGGGAAAGCTCACCACTTGAGCCAATCTCAATTTCTTATTTCATTCGATATGAAATCTTGTTTTATAAACCGTATATCGCGTTCTACCCTTTTATGTAGGGACACATGGTTCAATGATTATGTAGACTCTATGCAACAAAAGTAAATTTAGACCCTTGATTAATACTTCAAAGTAAAATAAAACAAAATAATGAAGAGATATATTTTTCCCTCTTTTTTAAAGATATACTCAATTACAATTCAGGAAAATTATTAAACTTTGACCATATTTTGCAATTTATATATACATATGGCAATGCAAATAAATACATGTGAGATATTGTTACATTTGTTTCAATGTGTCTTACTAAATTATAATTATTTTATAATTTTTAATATTACATGATTGAAGATATTAATGGTCAAAATTGTTTGCACAATTCTCAAATGACATTATAATCACACATTAACAATATACAATTAAAAATATTAGAAAAATAGGGAGTCTAACACCAATACCGAAGATTATGTAGTATACTACTAGTATAAAAAGTAGTATTTGGGGTATTTTGTTTGGTCGCCTATATTGCACATGCTCAACATCGCATATTCTTCTATGTTTTACAATAATATTTTTTTGGGTAAGTAAGTTAAGTATATTGATATCAACATTACAACCTAAGTCCCCATAAAGGACAAGCTCTGGAACAACCAGAGAGCAAACCCAGCAGGGTCATTAGCTAATACAAGCTATTCCACCAGTTTAAATCTACATCTCTAATCTTTGTAGGAACCCTTTTTTCATTCCTTCTTTTTACATTATCTTTTATGTCTAAAACAACCTTTTGTACGGTATGTATTTGTGAATTCCACAATGCATTATTCCTCTCTTGCCATATCTTGTATACTGTTCCCATTATACTTGCTTTGAGGATTTGCTTCTTGAACTTGCCACCCTTGGATCTCCTCTTTATCCATGCTAGGAAGTGAACAAGATTATTGGAAGTTGTCCGAATACCCAGCCATCTCTTGATTTCTCTTAGTACTTGTTTGCTTAAGCTACAAGTAAAAAATAGATGCTCATTATCTTCCTTCCCATCATCACATAAAAGGCACTGATCCGTCGGACAAATTCCTAGAGCATGTAATATGTCTCTTGTTCGTAGCCTATTCTTCATAGCTATTTGTTGAAACCCATTGAAAGCCACTTGTGAGTGTCCCACATTGGAGAAAGAGGAGAGATTGTTCTTATAAGGTAGAGGGAGTTACTCCTACTATCACCAATTGGTTTTAGAATGGAACCTCCTTTGGGCTTATAAAGTGGACCAAATCTCTCCTCCTCCTTGTTCGGGTTACCTGCACCCGTTTCGTATTGTTTCTAAATTTAACATGGTATCGTGAGCCCGGGTTGTGGGTCTCGTCTAAACTGGTATTTGATCGCTCATTGGATAAGGATTTACCTCGATAGGATGTCCAACCCCTAAGAGGATTATTGCTCGACCTTTCCAGGTTAGCTCGCGAATTTCTAAGGACACTCACAAGTGAGGGGGTGTGTTGAAACCCATTGAAAGCCACTTGTGAGTGTCCCACATTGGAGAAAGAGGAGAGATTGTTCCTCTTTAGAGGGGTTACTCCTACTATCACCAATTGGTTTTAGTATGGAACCTCTTTTGGGCTTATAAAGTGGACCAAATCTCTCCTCCTCCTTGTTCGGGTTACCTGGGACCGTTTCGTATTGTTTCTAAATTTAACACTAGCTACCAATAAAGCCGTGTTTGGGCACATTATGAGAGTTCCAAATATCCTTACACCAATCCTCGCTTTTGACTTGGGTTATGCAGCTTCTTATACACATCTACAAGTGTGAAATTGAGGTGTAGAAAGCTAAGAGGTGCCACACATGTTGGAAATGGCATTCCCGACTTTGCATATAAATTTAATAGCCCAGGTTGCTGTTCTTGGAACATCAAAATGCTCCCAAATCTGGTTCTTAACATACATCACATGAACCCATTTAACCCATAGGTTGTCAGCCTTCATAGCTATATTCCAAGCTTGATTCCCAACCATAACCATGTTCTAGTGAGTCAATGACCTGAATCCCAAACCTCCATTACATTTAGGCATGCAAACATCAGTCCAACTAACATATACCCAGGCCTAGAGGAATTGCACAATCCAGTCCATAGATAAGATATGCAAATTGCATTAACTCTCTTCAACACTTTATGAGGTAACAAAAAAATCTGGGCCCAGTAAACACATATACTCATGAGAACATAAATCACTAGCTGTCTTCTAGCAGCAAAAGAAATATTTCTAGTGCTCCATATTCTAATCCTGCACACCATTTTGTCAATAAGCTGTTCACAGTCAGCCATAGAAAGTTTTTTAGTACTTATTGGAACTCCTAAGGGCCTGTTCTCCCCAGCTTATTTTCAGTTTAGTTCAGTGCAGTTCAATTGCTTGATTGATTCGATTCATTGTTGATTCGTTCGTTCCTAAATTATTATCATTACTATTAATTAGTTATAATTTAATTTAGTTGATTGATTCGATTGATTCAATTCAATTCAATTCATCGGTTCATTCGGTTGATTCGATTCGCGTTTGGTTCATTCGGTTCGCTCATTTGTTTTATGGCGAAGGGAAGGCACCCTTACCCTCTCGCAATTCTGTTTTACAATAATCTTGCAAACTTATTAGTCAAGAGAAAATACTTAACTATATAAACTTTGCAACTTATTTTTTTGTATGTATGGACAAGAATAGTGTTTCAGACTAGATTCAATTGGAGGCTATGAATACCACGTCGAAACATGATTTTATCAATTAATTGAAAACTTGACGTCGTTACACCTTTACAAACAACTTAGTAGTTTGTCTTTGGCGACAGGAGTGCTTATCTTGACTAATTGCTTTGGATCGTTTATGAATTATGAAGTCATGGTCATTTTGGAAATTTGCATTTTCTTTCAATGCCAGCCAAACTTATCGTTTAAATCTACGTACTACCTCCAAATAAGCGTCCTTGCTAATACTTTTCAAGAGCCGGCCGCCTGCCGACCGCCAAGGCGCCAATGAAAATACTTACCTCATGATGCTCATATTAGCCATCCCATGTAATTAATTAATTTACCATTTTAAGCTTGACCTAATAAAAAGGTAAAAAAATATTCCAATCTTAAGGTTGGAGATTCGGTTTATGATAACTGCACTTTAGAAGAGGGTATTTTTTTACCCCTTTTCAACTCGCAAAATGTCTAGTCTGTTAACTCGAGTAGGATTGATTTACAAAAGACTCCGGTCTGATAAGACCTTTTATTTTACCTTTTTTTGGAGGGGGGAGTAACTAATTAGGTCTCCTTTTTCTAGTTGCAAAAATTATGTTAATATATCGAAATTGCACAAAATAGAAGATCACAATTTACAACGTATCATGTAATTTCTTCATTTACAATGTCTTGAATGGATGATAATCGGGCCGTTTTCTTTTAAGATAAAACAACCGAATCCGAATCAAATCAAGCGAATTGGCCGAATCGAATCGAAGCCGGCGAATTAAATTATAACTAATTAATAATAATGATTATCATTTAGGAATTATTTGAGCCGAATCGAACCGAATCAATTGAATCGAACCAATGAATTGAACCGACCCAATCGAACCAATGGCCCGAATAACCAATCAATCAACCCGAACCGGAACCGAAAATAAATTTGGGGAGAACAAGCCCTCAATTCTAATTCTTTAACCATTCACCTCAAAAAATAATTTCGAATTTAGCCAAACATAACAATTTTTTTTATTTCCAGACATCATACATTATATTAGTGATTATTTTCTCCGAACAAAGGTAAGAAAAATTATTGTAGGAAATATGAGAACTTTTTAAGGACGGAAGCAGTACGTCAAATGAAAATATTATAAATTAGCACATACGTGATGGTTATGGATACTATTAGATTATTGTTAATACTAATTAGTAATTAGCATTTGCGTGATTTTAAGAATGACTGATTCTTTCATCAACAATGAAGAAATTTCTATCAAATCTTTATTAATGCTTGGAAACTAACTCTAATCTAATAGTTGCTCATTAATGCAGCAAGATATATAAACTCATCAATTGTCGCGTTTAACACGAAATCTACGCTCATTTCTTAATTTACAAAATATATGCATATACCAATTCTCTTATGGTATATTTGGTAGAAAGTAATAGGGTGATAACTGTGATGAGTGTATATGTAATTATGTTAAGGAAGTTCCAGGTCTACCTTCAAGGTTATGCAACTCTATCTCCTGATACAAAACTTCGAAAAGGACAGTCCTAAAGAAAGACCACGTACCTAACCACACAAATTATTATAATATCATATGGTCTAATTTGAACATAAAATTAGACAAATCCAAAGTAAAATTAGACAAACCTAAGCCTACATTCTTCTAACAAGTTTCATTCCATCTCACTCACATTTCAATAATATTCCAAGACATCTCGCACCAACCTTAGTTGTCCCTTCTATTCTTCTTCCTTCGTTTTCCTTTATTTGAATCTTGAACTATAGTAGATAATTTTAATAAATAATTTGATAGTTTTACTGAATGGATTAAACTAGTCACTAGATGGACTAAAGAATGTGATTACTGATTGGATTAAACTGTTCACGAAATAGATTAAATTAAATTAGTCACTGTATTTTGAAAGATGGTCGGTCTACTCTTCTTAATATTGGGCTTATAAGACCGTTGTCTAATTTTAAATTATAAGTAGACAGTCTCCTACAAGACCAACTGACCTAACATTAGTTAACAATGTTTTATCATTATCTAACATTCACTAGTAGAATAATCGTGTTTTTTGCTGGTTTTAAGTGACCTATTGTAGTCCAAACCCGCAACAATAGGAAGTTGTCAAACCAATTTTTTTTTTGCTTTTAGCGTAAACCTAACTACTTCCACTGAATTGTTGTAGCTCCAATAGCCAAATGAATATCTCATCACAATTTTAAAGAAAGAAACATAGTAACATAAAACTAAATTCAAATCAAGTAATCAAGTTATTGCATCAACAATACAACATGTTTATTCAAACAAGGGGGAAAAATCCCACATCTAAAAATGAAAACCAAAAATTAAACAAAAATTTCAGATTTGAAAATGAAACAACTTTGTAATTTTATCTCTTAAAATGAAACACACATGTTATGAATTAATTAGATCTCAGCCTATGATAAATCGCAAAAAAAAAATCAGGTCTAAAATAAAAACAACTCGAGCCAAACTAAAAATCGAGATCGAGCTATGATAACTCGACCGCCGACCGCGCCGCTTTCCCCGCCGAGCAACGTCCGGGACTATATCTAGAAGCACGACTCGACAATCAACGTAACGGTGGCGGTTTCGGCATCGGAGGAGAGAGAAAAAGGTGCGGAAAAGGTGAAGGGAGTCGAGAGAGGTAAAACACGTAAGACCAAAAGAAGACTCGACCAGATGGACGTGTACCGAGTGGGAAACAAAGGAGCCAATGAAAAGGGGTTTTAGACCGCCACCATAACCACCGTGTGTCGTGGATCTCGGCGGTGGCGGAGAGAAATATACCGAGATCTAAATTCTTTGAAGAACGGCGAGAGAGATGAGGTGCGAAGGAAATGAGAGATGAGGAGGTGCGAACGAAATGAGAGATGAGTGAGTTTGGGAGGATGAGAGATTGAGAGGCGTGAGAGACAGAGTGAAAGGAGAGAGATGGTGAAAATGAAAACGGCGCCTAATATTGAGGGTGAGAGAGATGGGGTTATAACCCTAGCAGCCTTTAATACTTACCAAGGACCTATTGTTGCGGTTCTTACAAAAAATCGCAAAGCAATAGATAAATAAAAAATAATATTTTAATCTATTGTTGCGGTTACGGGTGGGAACCGCATCAATAGCTCGGTCAAACTAGTCAATACAATTTTGAAAAATTACCGTTGATATATATTCTTTGCGGTTTCCACCTTAACCGCAACAATAGGTTGATTTTCGAATTTTCCTTTTCTTTTAACATGATTTATTGTTACGGATGGGTAAAACCACAGTAGTTCAAATTGCAGACAATAAGCAATTATTCTACTAGTGATTCCTATATTATTAGTTATTATATTTCCAATAAATGATACTCGTTATGTTCCCATTTAATTTCTCCCTATTAAGTAAATTTATGATATTAATTAACATATCTTTAGTATTTATTTACACCTTATTGTTATTATTTCTAAGCTCACATGTTTTAGTAAATCTTAAGTCAATCATTTTTTTCATTCTCACTTAAAGAATAAATAGACCAAATTTTTGCTATAAGTAAATGTATATATAATTCTTAGTTGATGTATTTGTCATTGATTCCAGCAAAATAATGTTACCTAATTTTTGCATTTAAGAAAATACATTATTGTTTAGTTAATACTTTTTTCATTTAAAGTTTATAATAAACGTAACACTGACTCGGATTTATAGTGACACCAACATTTTACATGCTTACATGTATAACATAGTTTTCACTTTTCACGAGACCTATTGATCTTTAAATACTACCTCCGTTCCTAAATAATAGTTACACTTACACTTTTCACGCATGTCGATGTACTACTTTGAGCCTTTATATCTCTAATTTTGTATTTGTGAAAAATATAAAAAGTCGATATTCTAAAAGTACATACCGAGACGAATCAAACAAGACCTCACATGACTATATTTTCTCTTAAACATAAATCACAAATGACAGTCAAAGGAAAATTTGTGAATAGTGTCAAAAGCTGAAAGCCTGAACTATTAAAAATGAACGGAGGTAGTATGTGTTAATGAAAATTTAAGAAAGAAATGTCTCTTTGTTTTTTTACTTGTTCTACCTGGACTTTTTTGTACTATGTTTGTTGAACATCGACCTACTGTTGTTATCTTAAATTTTTATTTTATTCATAAAGTTTATAATAGTACATCAAATAAAACTTTATAATAATCTGCTTTATCATAATATTTTATTTTATGTATTAGTAAAAGAATATAATCAACATGAAATATATAAATTCTGAAAAAAGAAAGTGGAGCAAGTAAACCAATGA
The DNA here is from genome assembly GCA_947648045.1 of Beta corolliflora. NCBI lineage: Eukaryota > Viridiplantae > Streptophyta > Magnoliopsida > Caryophyllales > Amaranthaceae > Beta > Beta corolliflora. Next base: position 90,156 of record CANSZD010002981.1, read on the forward strand.
AGGCAAAGGCAATATGAAAAGCACATATATACTTTTTCTCTTAGGATTAAGACTATTTAAGAATTAAGAGTACATATATACTTTTTCTTTTGAGGAGTAAAAGTACATATATACTTCATAACTCATTACCACAATAAACCCCCAAACACGCCGTTTGATTACATAATCACTCCCCAAACCCACAAGTTGTAAGTCTTCTAGTCGTTTGCTTGTTTTCCTGATATTGTCCAAACTTACACGATCACGAAGAAAAGTCTGCCTCTAAAAGCCACCATTGCAAAAAAATTCTAAGCGCTTCCCCTATAAAACCCCCCACATATCATGCATTATTTTTCACAAATAGCTTATCAACTCTTAATTAGATAAGCAACAACAGCCCCCCCAAAAAATGAATCTTACCAAAAACCTTGCTCCATTTCTATGTTTCTTTTTCGCAACCCTAGCCCTTTTTCATATGTGCCATGCACAAAATTCACCACAAGACTATGTTAATGCCCACAATGCTGCTAGGGCTGCCGTGGGTGTTGGAAACATACAATGGGATGACCAAGCGGCAGCCTTCGCCCAACAATATGCTAACCAAAGGAAGGCCGATTGCGCCCTTCGACATTCCGGTGGTGGTGGGCGCTACGGAGAGAATATTGCCGTCAGTAGCGGCTCTTCCATGACTGGCACGGCTGCAGTGAAGTTGTGGGTTGATGAGAAGGCTTTTTATAATTATAATACCAATACTTGTGCTTCTGGTAAGGTTTGTGGACATTATACTCAAGTGGTTTGGCGTAATTCAGTTCGTCTCGGATGTGCTAGGGTTCAATGTAACAATGGAGGGGTTTTTGTGACTTGCAACTATGGTCCACCAGGAAATTATATTGGCCAAAAACCTTATTAAACATGTTTTAGAAAAAATGGTGACTCAAGTTACTTGGAAGCCTGAGACATATATTTATATAGCTCCTTTCAAACTTTTCATCATGTTTTTTAAATAAATTGTATGAGCATTTGGTAATTTTCATTTATAGAGGTACGTGGAATGAATCTCATATCCTATACCTTGTTATGCTTGTTGACAAATATAAAATAAATAAAGTGTACTCAAGTTTTATAGTTTCTTATATGAATTGAAGTCATGTGCAATAGTGTATCATCCTTGCATATTGATTACTCGTATTATGATCATCTCCTCAACTTAGCACTAAATTTTTATATATCCACAAATAAATCCATTCTGTATATTCCATCTTTTTAGCATAATATATTCGATCTGAAAGTATCAATGATTTTCATATATAGGTAACACAAGATATTCAATGAAACGAGTGTACAATAATGTATTATACAACAGGGTAATTTTTTGCCCTAAATGAGTGACCCATCTATATAAATATATTAAAAGCGCGTTCCTAAATAAGGAGCGATCGTGCACGCGTGGCGCTCCCTAAGGAGTTTTAGTTCATGTAGTAATCCATGTACAATAAAAAAAATAAAGGCGTTCCTAAATAAGGAACGGTGCCACGTGACGCTCTCCCTAAGGGAGTTTTAGTTCATGTAGTAATCCATGTACAATAAAAAAATAGAAATTGCGTTGTATAGGTTTTGATCCTGTGACCTCAAGTTCATATACTAAAGTTTTAACCACTAGAGAAAGTTGTGTTTAGTGTTATCATTTTATAGGACAATATTAATAAATGAAATGTTTTTCTTACCCGGGCATAGCCGGGCCAAATAACTAGCTTTTAATTTAAAAGTGACCCATTTTGGCTAAAAGCTGAACCGATATGACGATAGATTTATTGTACATCCAAAGGCAAACAATACTAATTGTATTCATAATTTGACGATGTACTTCACTCTTTTTCTTTTAAGGAAGTCCAAAGTTACATTGATTATTACTTTAAGCAATGCCACCCAAAATCTGTTGTAGATCAATAATGAAAAAAACCAAATCTAAAAAACCAAATAAAAATCTCCCATGACAAAATATAATGAATTATCTAATATATATACTTCGGCACATTTTCAAATCGTAAAACTTTTCACGATTTTATCTGTGGCTTCATAAATTATTCTCCTATTTCCTCAACAGGCTGCAGACGAATGATTGATCACCATTGTTTTATACTATGCTCCTTTGTTAATATTTAGTTGTAATTTGAAGGGGTCAAATACTGATCCTTATAGGATGGTTTTAGGATTTGGGGCAACAATTTTGTGGTGTGAATGATGAATCCTATAGAGCGTTTTGAAAATTCTGGTACTTACATATTTGGGTTGAATATTGGAGGTGAAAAGAGAAGCAAGAATTGTTTAATTTTTATTTGATGAGTATATATATTTCACAATCAACAACAACTAGCAAAGTAGCAATCCATCGGCTCACAGGTTATTCATCCAATTTTTAATTGTTGATTTGAAGACATGAGCTGTGAATTTATACAAATTTGAATTGTGATTTTATGCATTTTTGAATTATGTGAATTTATAGATTTGTGAATTACAAATTTGTAATTATAAATTTGTCATATTTTAGCTATTTTATGATTTGCGATTTTCTAATTTGTTAATATTTGAACAACAGGCAAATTGTGATGTGAATTTGTGACTTGTAAGGTTTCCTTTTCAGTATTGTAAAGTTGATTACTGAAGTCTTTTTAATTGTGTTATGTGTATATAGTAGTATATTTTAGAATCATGAAGAGAAAACGAGAGAGAATTATTCCAAAAGCTTTTTCTTCAAAAGGGACACCTAAAGAAAATGGTCAGAATTGTAATCCTAATGAACAAATTTCAATCCATTAAGTAGTATCATCTCAAAATCTAGAGAATTATATAGCTTTTTCATTTTTCTTCACATATACTATCACATTAACCGCCACAGATGTATCAATAATCTTCGGTTTAAACTTTAATAACTCACTTTTACCGACTAACAATGTTACTCCTTTTGGCAGGGTTTTTGGTGGTAATGGCCTTGTTTGGCAATTATCGGATAGTTGTTGCTACTGTTAGCGATAGCTGATAGTCGATTGTATTTGCTAATTTGACTAGTTGTTGATAGTTGATTGTTACATAGTTGTTTAAAATGACCAATAAAGACATTATGTGCATAATATGTTGTTGTACCTTTTATTATTTATTAATGTAATTTTCAATAACTTTAGGACATAAATGTAATTGATACACTCACTCCCAAACCTCTAATGTCAAAAAGCTCCTCATCCCAAACTTTTCCAAAAAGAGCTTTTGGGTTTAATAAGCCTAATTTAAACCTCTATTTACCAAACACTCAAATCGGAGGATTGACTAGTCAAATCCTCTAATATGAGTTCAAAACTCTAATTTTCCCCCAAACCTCTCTTTATCAAACAAGGGCAAACGGTTTTTCACAATTGATTCTGTATAGTGTATATGCCATATGGTGAAACTTTTTGGGAAATTTAAGTACAACTTTCAAGGATATTATAGTGCGCTCTATAATAACGAAATACGACCCTTTGGCTAAGTATTAGGCATATATCATTAATTCATTATTGACTCTTTATTAAAGATCGGAAATTTCATACAGGTACTGTACGTGGTCTATTATGCTTGTAAGCTTTACAATCTTGCACACTTAATACTTGCGAGAAAATACTTACATACACTTTGTAATTCATTTTTGATATATGGAGAGATTATATTATTTATATGGCCAATGTGTGGACCTTGTTCATTTCAACTGAATGATACTGAATTGAACGTATTTTTACTGAACATAACTTAATTTACCGAACTGAGCTTACTTTTACTGAATCGAACTTATTTTTATCGATTCTCAAATAATTTCTTTTATATAATTTTTATTTATCTAAACTTACTTTTGTTAAATCGAACTTTTTTAGGTGAATTGAACTTCTTTAATTTTACCGAATATGGTACGTTCTCTTCACCTTATTTTTTCTAAACATATATGAACTATTAAAACTTATTAGAACTTATCTCGAACATTTTAGAATTTTTCAAAATTTAATACTTTAAGGTGTTAGAAATTGTTAGAACTTATTTAAACCTATTTAACCCATAACTCTTTTTTTAAGGTGAATAGAATGCATACTTAAACTAGACTCAATTATGTATATGCCACAATTAATACCATGCATGAAACTACATGACTTTACATATAAGCCAGTTGAAAATTTAACACGAACAACACCTTTTTTCGGTTGAAGGGGGGCAACCAACAGCACTTTGTGATTTGTCATACGTGGTAGTAATTAATTCTATGAATAATCACACAAAACGTGGCCACAAGAATTAAGTACTTATCTTGACTAATGTATTGATCGGTTTGGATAGTTTATGAAGTCTTGGTCATCTTGGAAGTTTGCATTTTATTCTAGATGCGTGCCAAACTTATGCTCTGAAATATACTACCTCTAACAATAATCGCCCTAAACAGAATTCTAGACGGTTTAATTCCCAGTGAGAAATCTCATCTGAAGCATGCATACATTTTCCAAGGAGTACTAAAACATTCAGATAGATGACAAACTCTTGTAGTCGTTTGCTTATTTTCCAATGCTTACTGGCCAAACTTACACTATGAATAGTCTGCCTCTAAAGCCACCCTTGAAGAGAATTTTCAAGCACTTTCCCCATATAAATACCCCATACTTCCTGCAATATTCTTCACAAATAATTCATCAACTCTTGAATACATAAGTAACAAACATCCTCTAAAAAAATGAATTTGCCCAAAAACCTTGCTTCATTTTTATGTTTCTTTATTGCAACCCTAGCCCTAACCCAAATGTGCCATGCACAAAATTCCCCACAAGACTATGTTAATGCCCACAATGATGCTAGGGCTGCCGTGGGTGTTGGAAACATACAATGGGATGACCAAGTGGCGGCCTTCGCCCAACAATATGCTGACCAAAGGAAGGGTGATTGTGCTCTCCAACATTCCGGTGGCGGCGGGCGTTACGGAGAGAATCTCGCTGGAGGTAGTGGTCCTGGTCTTGTCTTGACTGGCACATCTGCAGTACAGATGTGGGTTGCTGAGAAGGCTGATTATGACTATAATTCCAATACTTGTGCTTCTGGCAAAGTGTGTGGACATTATACTCAGGTAGTTTGGCGTGATTCAGTTCGTCTTGGATGTGCTAGGGTTCAATGTGACAATGGAGGAATTTTTGTCACTTGCAACTATGATCCACCAGGCAACTTTGTCGGCCAAAAACCTTATTAAACATGCCCTTTTCACACTTTTCATCGAGTTTCTTAAATAAATTGTATGATTAATCTCACTAAAGTATTTGGTAATATTCACTTATATAGATGGGTTATTGGTACGTGGAATAAATCTTATATTCCTATACATGCATGTTATGCTGGTTGGGAGATAATCAAATAAATAAAGTGAAATCAATTTTTATATATTGATGATTCTTATTATGATCATTTACAAGTTTAGCACCATATATCTTAATATCGACAAATAAACCCACTCAATTTAAAACTGTATTTTCAAAGTGAAAATGTGTACGATTATTTTATGTTTATTATTTGGTGACTGGGTTTACTTTTTGGTAAACGAACTTAAGTTAAGGGACACTGATAATTTTCATTGTCAAACCCGTGTATGTGTAGTATATATTTAATAGGTTTGAAAGTAGATCTAACAAAACCAAACAAAAATCATCAATGGCAAAACTATTAATCCAAAAATTGAAATTTGATAATAATATGGCACATTCTTGAAGAATCATACAATTTTCCACATCTGTTACTCCATCAATTCTTGTAGGTACAAACTCAACAAAGTGACCAACTAGAGAAGGATATTTGATAACCAATAATATTGCAAAAGTGCATAACAAACATTACATGCATATCCAATTGACAACGAGCCAAAAGTGCAAGGCTTCTTGAAATGAATGGTTCATGCAAAATACTATATAATCCGAAATCTAAGTACAACTTACAAAGATTAGATATTGCTTATGACTAATAACTAGATGAGACACTTTGACTAAGTATGCCTATATCATTTTTATATACACTTCGTACGTCTTTTGATGTACAAAGAGTTAGAAAAAAAATAATGTTAGGGTTTGTTCTCTTCGGCATAAAACAACTGAATTGAACTGAACTGATTGCAACTGAACTAAACTGAATTAAAATATAACTAATAGTAATGATAATAATTTAGCTATCATTAATTAACAAATATAAATTAATATATAAATAATAGTAATAACAATATTAATATAATATTATATAATAAACATTAATTGACGATAATAATACTTTTTAATAATATAATATGTTAATATTTAATAATAATTATAATAATAAAAAATATTATTTAATTAATAAATAATTTATAATAATAAGTTATTAAATAAAATAATTAAAGTTATTAAATTATAATAATACATTATCTCATAATAATGATAAAATATTAACTAGTAATAATAATAAAGTAATAAACTATTGAATTATAATAATAAATAAGAATAAAAAAAGAATTAGCAATAACAAATATTATTGAAATGTGTACTTCTTAGGCTTGAATTATCATTTTCAATATAATTAGAAAAATCATATAGAAAAAAAGAATTAGCAAAATAATAATTAGCAATATAATAATAATAATAATAATAATAATAATAATAATAATAATAATAATAATAATAATAATAATAATGTTATGACCTTATGGTTTTTGATGATGATAAACACAAATAAAAATGACATCATGTATTCTCAATCTCTCTCTCTCTCTATATATATATATATATGTGTGTGTGTGTGTGTGTGTGTGTGTGTGTGTGTGTGTGTGTGTGTGTGTGTGTGTGTGTGTGTTGTGTGTGTGTGTGTGTGTGTGTGTGTGTGTGTGTGTGTGTGTGTGTGTGTAATGATGCGGATTGGTCCAAGCAATTCTTGAAGATTCGAGATTGAAGATTTCATGTTCAAGAGTTATTATTCTCAAGTTCAAGAGTAGCTAAGTTTTTGTTGCAAAAGTAATCATCCTTAACAATATCGTATTATATGCTATTAGTAAAGTTATTTATTATGAATATAATTATTCTAAATATTCATTACTGTTAGAGTTAGCAGTATGAATGTTTAGAATAAGAATAACTTTAGTAAATAATTTTCAAAAGAAAAAAAAAGAGAGTTTTTCAAAAAGAGTATTTGTGAAAAATATCTTATTCAAATAACGTATCACCTAAATATCTTATCGTTTTGGAAGGATAGATGATACGGTATTTGATTAAGATTGTTCCTATAATTTAGAGATACAATTCCACCATAACTGATTCTAATATATCTCCAAACAAGGAAGTTTTGACCAAAGAGTTTTACGCTATAAAACTTATCTCTGATGATAAGAAGTCTACGGTTATCCATTCTATGAATCTGAACTTTTGTGATAGAAAACCGAAGAACTCATATCACTGAATATAGCACATTACTTCTGAGAGTGTCAAGGTTTTTAATTATATATTATTCAGATCTCCATCTGCTTGAATAAGAAGCACTTCGAGGAACGTTTATGTAATTTCATAACTAGCATTTTGTGCACGCGATGCGTGCGATGATATTTTTAGGCCTAATACTAAGTAGTAAACAAACTGATAATGCAAGTTAGTATTTAAGTTCACCTCCATTTTGTGAATAAGATTCTTCCATGTTCTTTTTATGTTGTTATTCATTTTTGTGATTTTGAATAGTTTTTTGTTTCTCAAGTCTTATATGCACATGTTCTTTTATAATCGCATTATGATGTTCTTTACTAAACATCGTCATGTTCTTTTTTTTTTTGTTTTATTCATTTTTGTAATTTATAATAGTTTTTGATTTCTCGTTAAAAATACAAAATGTTGTAAAGTTTTAAGTTGTGAGAAAAATTATAAAAGATTGTTTCCCAACAAAAAAAATAGTACAAAAAAATTTTGTTTTCACATATTATCCAGGTGGCTTTGTTTGACCTCCATTTTGGTATTGAGATTCCTTTTGTAATTTAGAAAGGGAAGGGGGGGCAAAATAGTCGTTCCAAAAGAGGACACCGTTGCTCCCCCTTCCCTTATGTAATAGAGATATTATAATTTAACTTGCAATATACTTTTTTACATAATTGGTGAAAAGTGGTTTGTTAGTGGTCCATATACTTATTTGCCACTTAAATCGGTGAAGAGTGAAGACCCATCGTACCAACAAAAAACATTTCTCCAACTATTCATTCTCTCTCTCCTCTCGCATATAATTTCGTACTTTTCTAACTATTCATTCTCTCTCTTCTCTCACTACAAATCTACAACCTATATTTTGAAGGAACCTAATTCATATTTAAAGGAACCCAGTTCATCCACGTATGCAATATACAATAGCAAAATCGGACGTTTCAAGTCTTAAGCAAGAAATCTAATTTGCGAACAACATCAAAGAAATACATGCAACAAGAGATTTTCAAGTCTACGTCAAAGAACAACATCAAAAAATCAAGCATTTCAATTCAAGTCTTAAGCAAAGAATAGATCTAATTGGGTCGATTTTGTAACAAAGAAAGGTAATTTCTTAAATCATGGATTTCAGTAATTTCTCTATGATCCCAAAATTGTAAACCGAAAAGTATAATACAATTTCAGCTTTTTTTTCCTTGTCTAACTTCTAAATTCCGATTTCACAAATTGATATTTAAAAATTTTCACCATTTTAATTTTTCTGCTTTTCTAAATGTTCACACTTTGAGTTTCAATTATATTTGAAATGAAATTTTAAATTTTTCATACACAATCTGATTTTGCATGAAATGGTCATTTTAATTTTTCTCATTTTCTAAATTTTAACCCTTTGAGTTTCAATTATATTTGAAATGAAATTTTAAGTTTTTCATACACAATCTGATTTCGCATGAAATGGTCATTTTTAATTTTTCTCCTTTTCTAAATTTTAACCCTTTGAGTTTCAATTATATTTGAGTTTTTCATACACAACCCGATTTCACATTAAATGGTTTTTGCAAATTAATGTAAATTTTTTTTTTTCTGAAAATGGATTTTTGCAAAAGTTGTTCGCAAAAAGGTTTGATATTGTTTTGTTTTTCAAAATTTATTTATGAACATGGATATTTTGCAAAAGTTTTGGGCAAAAATTTTATATTGGAATTTTTTTTAAAAAGAACTAAATTTGCAACTTTTTCATCAGTGTCATAAATGAATCAAATTTCATACACATCTTGTTTTCTGATTTTATATGAAAATGAATCAAATTTAAGTCTAATTATATAAAAGCCCTTTTCAACTAATTGCTATTATCTCCATTTTTTCAACTACATAACAGTCGACTAATGTGAAATAACTTTAAAGATTAAAAGAATTATGTACCTGTTTGAAAGTTCGCAAATCGCCGACCGACGAATGTGTGATATCACTGTCAAAATCTTATGTTTTTCTCGCATTTGTGTTTATAGGTAATTTTTGTGAGTATGTAATTGTGAATGGTTATTGAGAACAATGATTTATAAGTGAATTTTGTGAATGTTTTTGTATGTATTGACGTCCTAGTATATTAGTTTTAGTTTGTAAGTTAATTTTTAGTTTTTGTAAAGTTTCCTGATCATTTGAGTGATTTGCGTGATTTTTACAACATGATTTTCTCAATTCTATGAGTGAATTGTAAAGTTTCCTCATATAAGTGATTTCTGAGTGATTGTTGAAAATTAATTTCCGGTGGCTTTGTTTGACCCCCATTTTGGTATTGAGATTCCTTTTGTAATTTAGAAAGGGAAGGGGGGCAAAATAGTCGGCTTCAAAAGAGGACACTATTGCTCCCCCCTTCCCTTATGTAATAGAGATTATAGAGAGTGTTGGGCTGGGTACATGAGTTTGTATTTGATTCAACTTAGCAACACTTATAGTTAAATGTTGGGGAGCACTACTAGAGTTAGTAGTAGGGACTTGTACCTTGAGTGAGATATTAGGGGAATTCGCTTTTAGTGGATGTTGTGGACGTAGATCTCAGAGTAGAGATTGAACCACATTAAACTCTTTTGTGTTTCCATTGCTATTTATTATCCGTTTATGCAGTGTGATTCAATTCAATCTCAAAATCTCAATTTCGCTTGAAACACAATCCATGTTAAAGGTGCCATAACTTTAAAAATTTGATTTTTTGCACGATTAATTTCAATCAAATCGATCCTATTCATTTGTAATTAATATCTTTCAATCTATCAAATAATAATAATAATATAAAAATAATATTAATATTAATAATAGTAATAGTAATAGTAATAGTAATAGTAATAGTAATAGTAATAGTAATAGTAATAGTAATAGTAATATAGTAATAATAATAATAATAATAATAATAATGATAAAATAATTGTAATTGTAATAATAATAATAATTATCATTGTTTTATTATCGTAGAAATAAATTAGAAGAATCGAAATCACGAACCGAATTGAATTGAATCGAACCGAACCGAAAATAAGTTGGGGAAAACATGCCTTTTTAGACCAAACTCAACCGTAGACAATATCACCGGCACATGACTTTACAAACTAATAAATCTAGCTAAAAAGTTGATACTTAATTACTCCGGAATTTACTTAATGTTGTTTGAACTCCTTTATGTTTAATTAATATATTGCTCCATTTACCCAAAAAAAAGAAGAGGAGAAAGTATATGTAAAACTTAATCTCTCAATTAAATGAAATTCATTCTACCCTTGAATGTGTCTTCATTAAAATCTCCATGGACAGAATATAATTTATATGAACCTGCACTTCTTGGCTTCTTGCCATTGCCAACCTTGCTAAGAAAGAAAATATCGTAAATATTGGTCCGTAGCTTAATGATTCCATTTAGATTTAACATGAATGACAACATCAAGGCTTAGCTTGGAAGGATAAGTTTTTGTGTGTTTTATTGTAATACCAAGAAAAGGCGTTATAAAGTATATTACAGGTCTAAAGCCTAGAAGCAGCTAAGCTAAATAATTATAATTAGGAGACCTTCTAGGACTTAACAATTAGGAAAGGAAAGGAAAATAAATACATAAATTTTCATAAATACTTCACAATATTTACAATTTACAGCATATATGAAAGAATATTAATGGAAAAATTGTCAAAAATAATCCCAAGTTTTGGCCATCTTCCCAAATTAATCCCAACTTTGGATTATTTTTAAATAATCTCAAGTTTGTTAGTAGTCTTCCCTTATTGGTCCCTAGTGAAAAAGTCGGTTTAAAACTCGTTTTAAAGGTCAATACGCCGCGTGAAATATTTTCGTTTGCCTTTCATTCTAATGGTGGAGTGGTGATGAAGTTGATTAGGGGTTTTTTTTTTAAATTAAATGGTGTCTTATCAACTTTTTAAAATTGGTTCAAAGGATTATAGGTCTTGTGGACCAATATGGGAAGATGACTCCCAAACTTCATATTATTCAAAAATAATTTAAACTTGGGATTAATATGAGAAGACACCGAAACTTGGGATTATTTTTTACAATTTTTCCAATATTAATTGAGGGAGAGGTGGTAGCTTAGTGGAGTACCACCCCAAATTCCGGGCATTGCCTGAGGTTCGAATCCTTATCCAATAATATGTTGGGATTTTACTTGTGGTGGCAAAGTGGGCCATTAGGCTTGTTGTCTTTTGACTGTTTAGCCTTGTACCCACTGAAATGGAGTGTGTGCCTGCAGCTAATAGCCTAGCAAGGGTTGGTCTCCGGACCAATTATATCTTTCCTAATAAAAAAAATGAAAGAATATTAATTTTCTACAGTTAAGAAAGAAAGATTATTGTTTAGCTACTTTTGCTGATTAACAAGGTTACTCCTCTTTGAGTATTAAAAGAAAAAAAAAATGTTACTCCTTTTTTACAAGGATTATTTGTGCCCCTCTTTGGCTCTTTACATTGATTTTTATAGGGGCTTCTTAATTCTTATAATTACTAATATCTCTGCTGAAACTTTTAATTGGAAATCTTAGTAAAGCCTTCAAAGATTATATAGTGCTATAAGAACAAAACAAGACATTTTGTCTAATTATTAGGCCTTATTTATTATCTTAGGATATATTATCTCTCGATTTATTTCCCAATACAATAATATATCCTAAAAACATTTATCATATCTTTATTATATTGTAACATTAAGTAGTAATCTAAAAATTCCTATGAAGATCAATGTAAAAACTAAAGAGGAGCGCAAATAAATCCTTTCAAATTAAAAAGGGGTAAACACGGGCAATCGCAAAAGTATGTAAATGTTTATGCCGATTTTTGCTCAAACGACAGGATTCGATATGGGACGACAACAACCGGATTTATGCGATGTATGCTATGCAAATATAAGAAACACAAAGGGGGAATGGAGCAACACAAAGGAGTGTTGGCGCGGAAATACCCCAATAAAGGTGGGTAAAAAACCGCGGGTGGATATGAGTCCACCAATCCACTATATGCAATCGTCACTCGAGTGAATGACAATCAATACAACTTAGCTTGATGGATCTAAGTATAACAAGTAGTTTCATCTCGATGAAAGTATTAAAGAACACAAATATATAAGTAATTCTAAGGAAATGGCCGCAATGTGTAAGCTTGTGTATGCCCAATGTCATGATCCTCTTCGTGCTTCAAATGCCCTTTAAATAGCCGTATTCTAACCATCACGTACGCCCAAAGATCTCGGATGTTAGCTCCATATCTTCTCCACATGATCTCACCCGAACCGCTATCTTTATGCCACTTTCTTTTGACTTTAGTCTACAACGGCCACTTAGTGAATATCAATAGCCACGCCTTCCTTATTCCTCGGTAACACTTGGAACATTGACTTAGTCATAACGTCAACAACCGATGTAGGTGTGTCGGCGTCCTTGAATCACTGCGTCTATGTCAACCTCGAAAATTCAGCCATAACAAGAAATAATTCATCTTATTATCTAAACTCGTAGATAGTTAATATTTTAGTTGTTATTACATCAAAATAGAAATATTAGACGCATGAAAAGGAAAATGCTTGTATTTAATACTCTATATTATCGTCAAAATTGATTGTACTTTCTTAATTCTTTTTTTTTGAACAAGTTTGACTTTCAGACAATTTACATACGCCACTTTTAAAGTAAAGAAAAATAATTATATTAAATTTAAAAGTTGTGTATTTTTTGTTGCTAATTATTAAAGAAGATTATTATTATTATTATTATACTGAAAATCCTATTAGTCAAAATATAAAGGATACGCAGGACATACAACTATACAAGTCAGTATTTGACTAAGAGTTAGCGTACGATCACTAACGTGTGTATTGATGACGTCAAACGATGAAGCAAGTGTGGTGAATGCTGAGTGCTGATGCTAATTAAGTGACGCACATTGCTTTCTCCTTTACTTTATTGGTTTACTTTACCTCAATACCTCTTGCAAGTTGCAATCGTCTGGTTGGATTTCAGTTTGGGATTTTTTATAGGTAGGTAAGATAAATGACCATATTCAACCGATACCTCAGAAATATAATTAGTCAAATTTGTAGTTTAGATTGCTTGGAGGGAGAGGTCGGGGGTGCTAAGGAAAACCTCATTCCGAAAGAGCCCCTAGTGGAGTCTGATCCCAGAACCTTGAAATTATGAGGCCAAACCTTTACCACTAGGCCATGCTTGCTTGGTATTCGCACTTCGGTATTTGGTTCATAATTTTTATTGTTATAATGTTTTTCCATGTATGACATGTAATCATATACTACTATACCATTGATCTTAATTGTGTAATTATAACCGTTGGAGATTAATTAAAAAATTTATAGTTAAATTTTACATTTTAGAATCAACATAAATCTCCCCTTAAAAATCTATACTAATATATTAAAAGGCGTGCATAAACAAGGAAGCTCCATGTGGCGCTCTCCCTAGCGCCAGAGTTTTACTCCATGTAATCCACAACAATAAAAAAATTAGAAATTGGGAAGCATAGGGTTTGATCCCGAAACCTCGTTAATATATACTAAAGTCTTAACCACTGCAATCAAATAACATTTAGTGTTATAATCGAAAGTATAATATTCATAAATGAAAATTTTTTCCTTACCCAAAGATGCCGCCTAATAACTAGCTTTATAATTAAAATTATGTAGCTTCACTAGACATGGAATAAAACAAACTTCATATCTCTTGTTCAGCTGATCAAAATTTAGCCAGATAAATATTTCTAAAACAAATAATAAGTTACTTTTAAGTATATTAAAGCTAGTATGCGAAAAGTTACGCCTTAAAGTAGCAATTTCGTATATACTACAATAGGCTAAAAGATTTAACGTTGGTGTTCATGGCATATGCCTCTGATCAAACGTAGCAAATCTCTGATAGGGAGGAAAGGGTTGCTTACTTGCTTTGGTTCCAAGAATAAAGATACTATGGCCACAATATACATAGATAATTCTCTAATATTTTTGTAATTGATCAATGTATTGCCTTGGAAGTTGGAACTTCTGATTAGCTTGGCAATAGTCATATCATATACTACCCCTGTTTTTATTTAGTTGCAACAAACGCCTTTTCGCACAAATATTAAGGAAAGAGAGAGAGAGAGAAGATTTGACCCAATCGCCCATACTTTTGCATGTGGGGAGGTAAAGTATGGATAAAATGGCCAAATCGCCCCCAAAACTTTTACCAAGAAAGGAAATGCCGCAGAACTAAATAAAAACACTTATAAATGGAAATTGTTCAGAACTAAATAAAAACAGAGGAAGATAAGGGTGATTTTTCTCACTCAATCACAAAACCTTCTTTGATTCCAATTCAATTTGTTAACTTTCTCACAAATTAATAGTAGAGCTTACTGCCTAGCTTGCATAAACCTGGGTTTTCCTCTCTAAACATGCATCAATTTGTAGTTTTGAAAGGATGCAGTGTCTTCGACCAACCAATCTTAGTTAAAAATTTACGGTCATAGTTAGTATGTAAATAATGCAAAGGTTTGGGGTTGCCAGCAATGGAATCCAGAGATAAAGTGTAACAAAGAGCTAATTAATTATTTATATGAGAAATTTTGTGTGGGCATGAGATTCTAGGACTTTTCTTCAAAAGATGCTCTAGATATTTCTTTGCAAGGGCGATTACTGGAGGTGGTATATTCGATCAGTACATAATTTGGCAGGCATCTGGAAGAAAATGCAAACTTCCAAGATGACCAAGACTTCATAAACGATCCAAACCCATATATTAGACAAGATAAGTATGTAGTACTGGGGAAAAAGACCCTATGTTTTTGCTTGCTCTACTTTCGACTTTTCACATTTATCGAACATCGACGAATCCTTAGGATCTTTAATTCTCTATTAGAAAAAAAGTAATTATTTTTACCAATTCGCAAATAATTTCTTTTATATAATTTTTATTTATCTAAACTTACTTTTGTTAAACCGAACTTATCTTCGGTGAATTAAACTTCTTTAATTTTACCGAATATGGACGTTCTCTTCACCTTATTTTTTTCTAAACATATATGAACTATTAAAACTTATTATAACTTATCCGAACTTTTAAAATATTTTAAAATTTAATAGTTTAAGGTGTTAGAAATTATTAGAACTTATTTAAACCTATTTAATCCGAAACTTTTTTTTTAAGGTGAATAGAATGCATACTTAAACTAGACTCAAGTATGTATATGCCACAATTAATACCATGCATGAAACTACATGACTTTACATATTAAGCCAGTTGAAAATTTAACACGAACAACACCTTTTTTCGGTTGAAGGGGGGGGCAACCAACAGCACTTTGTGATTTATCATACCGTACGTGGTAGTAATTATTTATATGAATAATCACACAGAACGTGGCCACAAGAATTAAGTACTTATCTTGACTAATGTATTGATCGGTTTGGATAGTTTATGAAATCTTGGAAGTTTGCATTTTTTTCTGGATGCGTGCCAAACTTATGCTATGAAATATACTACTCCCTCCGTCCCATAATATAATAAGCATACTTCTTATTTTTCACTTTAATTAAGGAAAATAACGGAGTATTAGGATTTTCCAAAAAATTATATTTAGGTAAGTGCTTTTATCTTGGAACTAGTTCATTATATTATTTTTCCTTTAAAAGAAATTCAAAAAGCAATAAATGTTCCTTGGAATGGTGTAAAACAATAAATAGGAGCAGTAAACTTTAAAAGAAATATAGGGGTATTTTGGAAAGTTTGTGTAGGAATTAAGGATAATTTAGTCAATATAAATTGATAAAATATGAAATAAGACAACATTTTGTGACACTAAAAAGTTTAATGTGAAGACTATATTATGCGACGTATGAGTTTTTCTAACAATAATAACCCTAAACAAAATTCTAGATGGTTTAATTCCTAGTGAGAACTCTTATCTTAAGCATATGCATAAAATTTCCAAGGAGTACTAAAACATTCAGATAGATGATAAACTCTTGTAGTCGTTTGCTTATTTTCCTAATTGCTTACTAGCCAAACTTACACTATGAATAGTCTACCTCTAAAGCCACCCTTGAAGAGAATTTTCAAGCACTTTCCCCATATAAATACCCCATACTTCCTGCAATATTCTTCACAAATAATTCATCAACTCTTGAATACATAAGTAACAAACATCCTCTAAAAAAATGAATTTGCCCAAAAACCTTGCTTCATTTTTATGTTTCTTTATTGCAACCCTAGCCCTAACCCAAATGTGCCATGCACAAAATTCCCCACAAGACTATGTTAATGCCCACAATGATGCTAGGGCTGCCGTGGGTGTTGGAAACATACAATGGGATGACCAAGTGGCGGCCTTCGCCCAACAATATGCTGACCAAAGGAAGGGTGATTGTGCTCTCCAACATTCCGGTGGCGGCGGGCGTTACGGAGAGAATCTCGCTGGAGGTAGTGGTCCTGGTCTTGTCTTGACTGGCACATCTGCAGTACAGATGTGGGTTGCTGAGAAGGCTGATTATGACTATAATTCCAATACTTGTGCTTCTGGCAAAGTGTGTGGACATTATACTCAGGTAGTTTGGCGTGATTCAGTTCGTCTTGGATGTGCTAGGGTTCAATGTGACAATGGAGGAATTTTTGTCACTTGCAACTATGATCCACCAGGCAACTTTGTCGGCCAAAAACCTTATTAAACATGCCCTTTTCACACTTTTCATCGAGTTTCTTAAATAAATTGTATGATTAATCTCACTAAAGTATTTGGTAATATTCACTTATATAGATGGGTTATTGGTACGTGGAATAAATCTTATATTCCTATACATGCATGTTATGCTGGTTGGGAGATAATCAAATAAATAAAGTGAAATCAATTTTTATATATTGATGATTCTTATTATGATCATTTACAAGTTTAGCACCATATATCTTAATATCGACAAATAAACCCACTCAATTTAAAACCGTATTTTCAAAGTGAAAATGTGTACGATTATTTTATGTTTATTATTTGGTGACTGGGTTTACTTTTTGGTAAACGAACTTAAGTTAAGGGACACTGATAATTTTCATTGTCAAACCCGTGTATGTGTAGTATATATTTAATAGGTTTGAAAGTAGATCTAACAAAACCAAACAAAAATCATCAATGGCAAAACTATTAATCCAAAAATTGAAATTTGATAATAATATGGCACATTCTTGAAGAATCATACAATTTTCCACATCTGTTACTCCATCAATTCTTGTAGGTACAAACTCAACAAAGTGACCAACTAGAGAAGGATATTTGATAACCAATAATATTGCAAAAGTGCATAACAAACATTACATGCATATCCAATTGACAACGAGCCAAAAGTGCAAGGCTTCTTGAAATGAATGGTTCATGCAAAATACTATATAATCCGAAATCTAAGTACAACTTACAAAGATTAGATATTGCTTATGACTAATAACTAGATGAGACACTTTGACTAAGTATGCCTATATCATTTTTATATACACTTCGTACGTCTTTTGATGTACAAAGAGTTAGAAAAAAATAATGTTAGGGTTTGTTCTCTTCGGCATAAAACAACCGAATTGAATCGAACCGATTGCAACCGAACCGAACCGAATTAAAATATAACTAATAGTAATGATAATAATTTAGCTATCATTAATTAACAAATATAAATTAATATATAAATAATAGTAATAACAATATTAATATAATATTATATAATAAACATTAATTGACGATAATAATACTTTTTAATAATATAATATGTTAATATTTAATAATAATTATAATAATAAAAAATATTATTTAATTAATAAATAATTTATAATAATAAGTTATTAAATAAAATAATTAAAGTTATTAAATTATAATAATACATTATCTAATAATAATGATAAAATATTAACTAGTAATAATAATAAAGTAATAAACTATTGAATTATAATAATAAATAAGAATAAAAAAAGAATTAGCAATAACAAATATTATTGAAATGTGTACTTCTTAGGCTTGAATTATCATTTTCAATATAATTAGAAAAATCATATAGAAAAAAAGAATTAGCAAAATAATAATTAGCAATATAATAATAATAATAATAATAATAATAATAATAATAATAATAATAATAATAATGTTATGACCTTATGGTTTTTGATGATGATAAACACAAATAAAAATGACATCATGTATTCTCAATCTCTCTCTCTCTCTCTATATATATATATATATATGTGTGTGTGTGTGTGTGTGTGTGTGTGTGTGTGTGTGTGTGTGTGTGTGTGTGTGTGTGTGTGTGTGTGTGTAATGATGCAGATTGGTCCAAGCAATTCTTGAAGATTCGAGATTGAAGATTTCATGTTCAAGAGTTATTATTCTCAAGTTCAAGAGTAGCTAAGTTTTTGTTGCAAAAGTAATCATCCTTAACAATATCGATTATATGCTATTAGTAAAGTTATTTATTATGAATATAATTATTCTAAATATTCATTACTTGTTAGAGTTAGCAAGTATGAATGTTTAGAATAAGAATAACTTTAGTAAATAATTTTCAAAAGAAAAAAAAGAGAGTTTTTCAAAAAGAGTATTTGTGAAAAATATCTTATTCAAATAACGTATCACCTAAATATCTTATCGTTTTGGAAGGATAGATGATACGGTATTTGATTAAGATTGTTCCTATAATTTAGAGATACAATTCCACCATAACTGATTCTAATATATCTCCAAACAAGGAAGTTTTGACCAAAGAGTTTTACGCTATAAAACTTATCTCTGATGATAAGAAGTCTACGGTTATCCATTCTATGAATCTGAACTTTTGTGATAGAAAACCGAAGAACTCATATCACTGAATATAGCACACTAGTTATCTATGCACGCGATGCGTGTGATAATATTTTTTTCGGGTTGAACTTCCGTATTCTCAAATAACTATCTTTATGTGCGTCCAATACATGTGCGGCGAAAACTTTTTATAATAGTGTAAGTTGACAATTGTTTTTCAATGTGATAAACAAAATATGCACTTCTAATTAATATATCATTCAAAAATGGACATAAGAAAACCGCGTAATTTAATTTGTTAAGTTTGAATTTTATTTTATTTTATTTATTTCTTTTTCGAGTTGATTAATTTTTTTTCTTCATTTTTATTGCTAATTCAAGTTTATTACAAATATTTCAATCAATTAATGTTTCCAAGACACCTTTTATATTTGTGGGCTACTTCCTATTAGTTTTGACTTTTTGAATTGGTTTGTAGAAATAATTTAAGGATAGTTTTATTTTTTAAAAGTTATTTAATGTGTGTTGTAAATATTAAGGGGTATATTTAGAATTTTAAAATATCATGAGGGCTTTTGAGTAATTTAATAGGGGGACACCATAGCCTCCCCTTCCCTTATATAATAGAGATATTAATTGTAAGTGCATACTTTGTTTATCATATTGAAAAATAATTGTCAACTTACACTATTTTAAATTGTTTTCGCCACATGTATCGCACGCATATAAAGTTAGTTGTTTAAGAATACGGAAGGCCGACCGGAGAAAATATTGTTGCGTGCATCGCGTGCATAAAAAGCTAGTAGTATTGAGAGAAGGAAATATAAAGCAGACGAAAACTTGTGCTCAAATAAAGTGGAAGAATTTGTGTATCATGTTCAATATTTGAATATTAATAAAGTGGAAGAATTTGATTTATATAATAGAGATTACATAATAATAAACAGCATTTAGGTTTTAAAATATTATCAGTATAATTAGTAATATGCAAGTTTTTATTTTTTCTTCTGATTGTGTCAATCAAGTTATATTGTCAATTTAATTTTTGATCAGAGTTTTTAATACATATGTAAGAAGAGGAAATCATTCTCCTTAATTTAATATTTAATCTAAATTTCAAATTCAATTCCATTGTTAACTTGTTCAATATATATGGCAAGTAGGAAGAAGAAAAGATTATTTAATATATATGACCATTTAAATTTATTAAGGGTACATTAGACTTTTTGAAGGGGGACACCATCTTCCTCCCCCCTTCACTTATATAATAGAGATAAGTAGAATAGAGCGGAACCAAAGTAGTTACAGAAAGCATTCACTTCTAATTAATATTTTAAACATAGTACTAAATAATGTCCATAAGAATATTGCATAATCACCTCTTTTGTCAAGTTTATCTAATTAGATTAGCAAATTAATTCATAATTGCATATATATTCTTGTCTCTATTTATCCGTGGAAATCAAATTAAAAAAAAAGAGTCTTTCTTTTCTATTTTTAGTTTTTTTTAATCCCAAATTTGATTCAAATTTATATTTTCCATAATTGCAAAGATTACCTTTATATCTAGCTTTGTGCTTTTCGTTTGTCTTCTTTTGAATTTTGATTTAGTTGTGAACTATTTTCAATTCTAACTCTTATTTATCTATCATAGATAGTAGCTAAAACTTCAAATGTAGTACGTTGTCTTGATCTGACCTTATTATCCTCTATGTAATTGATTTCCACAAATCAAAATTATATAAACCCATTAAAATGATCGTTTCTTTACATGACTATAATGTCGTGGAAGTATATTGCTGATTTTTTTTATTTTGACAATTTTTCCTTTTGATGGAAGATTTTGATATTCTTAAATGAATTTGTTATCTTTGTTTTTTTGTAAACTTTTTTAGTCTTTCCATTTTTTTAAACCTAAAATTTTTAAGTTATTCTAATTTTAGTTTTTTAAAATGGCAAATATATTGATTGATTACCCATTATTATTAAAAATTTAAACAAAATTAATGTAATTAAAAAAATAAGAGTATTATAGTCATTTAATAGGGGGACACCATGCCTCCCCCCCTTCACTTATATAATGATTTGACTTTCTAGAATTCAGGATTATATTCATTCTAGATTCCGACATAGACTCGAGTCTGTACCTAGCCTCGTTAAAGCCTTTTCCCACCAACATTTATTTGAGTCACAAAATTTAAACCTTTTTATTTTTCAATCCAAACTCTCCTTTTCCCCGAAGGACTCTCTGACAATTCCATGGTTTCTGGCGATATTTAACTTTGTCTTCATCAATTTCCCCCAAATCAAGCCACATACTCGATTTTCTCTTTCTCTCTCTCTCTCTCTCTCTCTCTCTCTCTCTCTCTTTTTCTATTCAATTGAGACCGTCGATTATTAGCTGAGGATTATCTCAAGCAAGTCGCGGAGTTGGCTTTGACGGTCATGGCAATTGGCTTTCGCTCAGTCCGTCATGGATCGCCGAGCTTGCTTGCGAGTCATGGCGCAAGCTCTACGCTTTTGTTGAAATTTGATTTCCCCCAAATGAAGGTATATGTTGAAATTCGATTATGGGAACAATTTTTTGATTTTAATATATGGGTTTAAGTATTTTTTTTTCTCAAATTATTTTTAATATATGGGCACAAAAACAATTCGAGTTCTCATATTTTGTCTCAGTTTTTTTATATAACTGGGCATGAATATTGAAGTTATTTTTCACGAAATTTGTTTTTTTTTCGACCATTTATGATGTAATTTTAATTTGCATTTCAACTATTTTCGAATTAAATTTTAAATAAACTGTAACTTAAGTTAAATTCTTTTAAAAAAATCTAATACAATACATATTCGTAAGAGTTATTGTAACTTGAGTTTAATTTTACTCGAACATATTACATATTCTTAAGATTTACCGAACATAGAACAAGTACACATACTTCTATTTTCAATAACGAACTACGCACTGATTAACAAGTAAAGAATCGGTAAATTTGAGAGTTCCGTATTTGAGAATGTCGTGAAGTTACAATCTATGAAGAGAATTGATTTTTTTTTTGGAGTTTGTATTTGTAATTGAGTTTGTGTTATGGAAACTTTGATTTGAGAGGTTGTTATGCTGTGTAAATTTTTTTTGTTATGTATGTGGTATTAATGTTTGGTAAGTTCTTGATTATGAATCTTTTTGATTGAATCTTTTTTATTGGCAAGTTTATGTGATTGAACATTATATGAGTTAATTGAGTTTAATAGAGATTTGATTGATTTTTTTGTTTTGGCAAGTTTATGTGTGGAATTGGGGTTAATTAGTCGTCGCCCGCCATATGTTGTTTGTGTGGAAACATGGAATGTAATAAATATGTTGTGGATGGGCATTTAAGTAAATTTCAAGGGGGACACCATTGTTCCCCTTGGCTTATATAATAGAGATTACTTCGAGAGTGTCAAGGTTTTTAATTATATATTATTCGGATCTCCATCCGCTTGAATAAGAAGCACTTCGAGGAACGTTTATGTAATTTCATAACTAGCATTTTGTGCACGCGATGCGTGCGATGATATTTTTAGGCCTAATACTAAGTAGTAAACAAACTGATAATGCAAGTTAGTATTTAAGTTCACCTCCATTTTGTGAATAAGATTCTTCCATGTTCTTTTTATGTTGTTATTCATTTTTGTGATTTTGAATAGTTTTTTGTTTCTCAAGTCTTATATGCACATGTTCTTTTATAATCAGTATGATGTTCTTTACTAAACATCGTCATGTTCTTTTTTTTTTGTTTTATTCATTTTTGTAATTTATAATAGTTTTTGATTTCTCGCAGAAAAATACAAAATGTTGTAAAGTTTTAAGTTGTGAGAAAAATTATAAAAGATTGTTTCCCACAAAAAAATAGTACAAAAAAATTTTGTTTTCACATATTATCCGGTGGCTTTGTTTGACCTCCATTTTGGTATTGAGATTCCTTTTGTAATTTAGAAAGGGAAGGGGGGCAAAATAGTCGGGTTCAAAAGAGGACACCGTTGCTCCCCTCTTCCCTTATGTAATAGAGATATTATAATTTAACTTGCAATATACTTTTTTTACATAATTGGTGAAAAGTGGTTTGTTAGTGGTCCATATACTTATTTGCCACTTAAATCGGTGAAGAGTGAAGACCCATCGGACCAACAAAAAAACATTTCTCCAACTATTCATTCTCTCTCTTCTCTCAAGCATATAATTTCGCACTTTTCTAACTATTCATTCTCTCTCTTCTCTCACTATAAATCTACAACCTATATTTTGAAGGAACCTAATTCATATTTAAAGGAACCCAGTTCATCCACGTATGCAATATACAATAGCAAAATCAGACGTTTCAAGTCTTAAGCAAGAAATCTAATTTGCGAACAACATCAAAGAAATACATGCAACAAGAGATTTTCAAGTCTACGTCAAAGAACAACATCAAAAAATCAAGCATTTCAATTCAAGTCTTAAGCAAAGAATAGATCTAATTGGGTCGATTTTGTAACAAAGAAAGGTAATTTCTTAAATCATGGATTTCAGTAATTTTTCTATGATCCCAAAATTGTAACCGAAAAGTATAATACAATTTCAGTTTTTTTTCCTTGTCTAACTTCTAAATTCTGATTTCACAAATTGATATTTAAAAATTTTCACCATTTTAATTTTTCTGCTTTTCTAAATGTTCACACTTTGAGTTTCAATTATATTTGAAATGAAATTTTAAATTTTTCATACACAATCTGATTTTGCATGAAATGGTCATTTTAATTTTTCTCATTTTCTAAATTTTAACCCTTTGAGTTTCAATTATATTTGAAATGAAATTTTAAGTTTTTCATACACAATCTGATTTCGCATGAAATGGTCATTTTTAATTTTTCTCCTTTTCTAAATTTTAACCCTTTGAGTTTCAATTATATTTGAGTTTTTCATACACAATCTGATTTCACATTAAATGGTTTTTGCAAATTAATGTAAATTTTTTTTTTTCTGAAAATGGATTTTTGCAAAAGTTGTTCGCAAAAAGGTTTGATATTGTTTTGTTTTTCAAAATTTATTTATGAACATGGATATTTTGCAAAAGTTTTGGGCAAAAATTTTATATTGGAATTTTTTTAAAAAAGAACTAAATTTGCAACTTTTTCATCAGTGTCATAAATGAATCAAATTTCATACACATCTTGTTTTCTGATTTTATATGAAAATGAATCAAATTTAAGTCTAATTATATAAAAGCCCTTTTCAACTAATTGCTATTATCTCCATTTTTTCAACTACATAACAGTCGACTAATGTGAAATAACTTTAAAGATTAAAAGAATTATGTACCGTTTGAAAGTTCGCAAATCGCCGATCGACGAATGTGTGATATCACCGTCAAAATCTTATGTTTTTCTCGATTTGTGTTTATAGGTAATTTTTGTGAGTATGTAATTGTGAATGGTTATTGAGAACAATGATTTATAAGTGAATTTTGTGAATGTTTTTGTATGTATTGACGTCCTAGTATATTAGTTTTAGTTTGTAAGTTAATTTTTAGTTTTTGTAAAGTTTCCTGATCATTTGAGTGATTTGCGTGATTTTTACAACATGATTTTCTCAATTCTATGAGTGAATTGTAAAGTTTCCTCATATAAGTGATTTCTGAGTGATTGTTGAAAATTAATTTCCGGTGGCTTTGTTTGACCCCCATTTTGGTATTGAGATTCCTTTTGTAATTTAGAAAGGGAAGGGGGGCAAAATAGTCGGCTCAAAAGAGGACACTATTGCTCCCCCTTCCCTTATGTAATAGAGATTATAGAGAGTGTTGGGCTGGGTACATGAGTTTGTATTTGATTCAACTTAGCAACACTTATAGTTAAATGTTGGGGAGCACTACTAGAGTTAGTAGTAGGGACTTGTACCTTGAGTGAGATATTAGGGGAATTCGCTTTTAGTGGATGTTGTGGACGTAGATCTCAGAGTAGAGATTGAACCACATTAAACTCTTTTGTGTTTCCATTGCTATTTATTATCCGTTTATGCAGTGTGATTCAATTCAATCTCAAAATCTCAATTTCAGTTGAAACACAATCCATGTTACAGTGCCATAACTTTAAAAATTTGATTTTTTGCACGATTAATTTCAATCAAATCGATCCTATTCATTTGTAATTAATATCTTTCAATCTATCAAATAATAATAATAATATAAAAATAATATTAATATTAATAATAGTAATAGTAATAGTAATAGTAATAGTAATAGTAATAGTAATAGTAATAGTAATAGTAATAGTAATAGTAATAATAATAATAATAATAATAATAATGATAAAATAATTGTAATTGTAATAATAATAATAATTATCATTGTTTTATTATCGTAGAAATAAATTAGAACTCGAACTGCATCAAATCAATTGAATTGAACTGAACTGAACTGAAAATAAGTTTGGGAAAACATGCCTTTAGACCAAACTCAACCGTAGACAATATCACCGGCACATGACTTTACAAACTAATAAATCTAGCTAAAAAGTTGATACTTAATTACTCCGGAATTTACTTAATGTTGTTTGAACTCCTTTATGTTTAATTAATATATTGCTCCATTTACCCAAAAAAAAGAAGAGGAGAAAGTATATGTAAAACTTAATCTCTCAATTAAATGAAATTCATTCTACCCTTGAATGTGTCTTCATTAAAATCTCCATGGACAGAATATAATTTATATGAACCTGCACTTCTTGGCTTCTTGCCATTGCCAACCTTGCTAAGAAAGAAAATATCGTAAATATTGGTCCGTAGCTTAATGATTCCATTTAGATTTAACATGAATGACAACATCAAGGCTTAGCTTGGAAGGATAAGTTTTTGTGTGTTTTATTGTAATACCAAGAAAAGGCGTTATAAAGTATATTACAGGTCTAAAGCCTAGAAGCAGCTAAGCTAAATAATTATAATTAGGAGACCTTCTAGGACTTAACAATTAGGAAAGGAAAGGAAAATAAATACATAAATTTTCATAAATACTTCACAATATTTACAATTTACAGCATATATGAAAGAATATTAATGGAAAAATTGTCAAAAATAATCCCAAGTTTTGGCCATCTTCCCAAATTAATCCCAACTTTGGATTATTTTTAAATAATCTCAAGTTTGTTAGTAGTCTTCCCTTATTGGTCCCTAGTGAAAAAAGTCGGTTTAAAACTCGTTTTAAAGGTCAATACGCCGCGTGAAATATTTTCGTTTGCCTTTCATTCTAATGGTGGAGTGGTGATGAAGTTGATTAGGGGTGTTTTTTTTAAATTAAATGGTGTCTTATCAACTTTTTAAAATTGGTTCAAAGGATTATAGGTCTTGTGGACCAATATGGGAAGATGACTCCCAAACTTCATATTATTCAAAAATAATTTAAACTTGGGATTAATATGAGAAGACACCTGAAACTTGGGATTATTTTTTACAATTTTTCCAATATTAATTGAGGGAGAGGTGGTAGCTTAGTGGAGTACCACCCCAAATTCCAGGGCATTGCCCAGGGTTCGAATCCTTATCCAATAATATGTTGGGGATTTTACTTGTGGTGGCAGAGGGCCATTAGGCTTGTTGTCTTTTTGGATCTGTTTAGCCTTGTACTTCCGACTCACTGGGCGGTGTGCCCTGCAGGCTAATAGCCTAGCAAGGGTTGGTCTCCGGACCAATTATATCTTTCCTAATAAAAAAAATGAAAGAATATTAATTTTCTACAGTTAAGAAAGAAAGATTATTGTTTAGCTACTTTTGCTGATTAACAAGGTTACTCCTCTTTGAGTATTAAAAGAAAAAAAAAATGTTACTCCTTTTTTACAAGGATTATTTGTGCCCCTCTTTGGCTCTTTACATTGATTTTTATAGGGGCTTCTTAATTCTTATAATTACTAATATCTCTGCTGAAACTTTTAATTGGAAATCTTAGTAAAGCCTTCAAAGATTATATAGTGCTATAAGAACAAAACAAGACATTTTGTCTAATTATTAGGCCTTATTTATTATCTTAGGATATATTATCTCTGATTTATTTCCCAATACAATAATATATCCTAAAAACATTTATCATATCTTTATTATATTGTAACATTAAGTAGTAATCTAAAAATTCCTATGAAGATCAATGTAAAAACTAAAGAGGAGCGCAAATAAATCCTTTCAAATTAAAAAAGGGGTAAACACGGGCAATCGCAAAAGTATGTAAATGTTTATGCCGATTTTTGCTCAAACGACAGGATTCGATATGGGACGACAACAACCAGATTTATGCGATGTATGCTATGCAAATATAAGAAACACAAAGGGGGAATGGAGCAACACAAAGGAGTGTTGGCGCGGAAATACCCCAATAAAGGTGGGTAAAAACCGCGGGTGGATATGAGTCCACCAATCCACTATATGCAATCGTCACTCGAAGTGAATGACAATCAATACAACTTAGCTTGATGGATCTAAGTATAACAAGTAGTTTCATCTCGATGAAAGTATTAAAGAACACAAATATATAAGTAATTCTAAGGAAATGGCCGCAATGTGTAAGCTTGTGTATGCCCAATGTCATGATCCTCTTCGTGCTTCAAATGCCCTTTAAATAGCTGTATTCTAACCATCACGTACGCCCAAAGATCTCGGATGTTAGCTCCATATCTTCTCCACATGATCTCACCCGAACTGCTATCTTTATGCCACTTTCTTTTGACTTTAGTCTACAACGGCCACTTAGTGAATATCAATAGCCACGCCTTCCTTATTCCTCGGGTAACACTTGGAACATTGACTTAGTCATAACGTCAACAACCGATGTAGGTGTGTCGGCGTCCTTGAATCACCTGCGTCTATGTCAACCCGAAAATTCACCATAACAATAAATAATTCATCTTATTATCTAAACTGTAGATAGTTAATATTTTAGTTGTTATTACATCAAAATAGAAATATTAGACGCATGAAAAGGAAAATGCTTGTATTTAATACTCTATATTATCGTCAAAATTGATTGTACTTTCTTAATTCTTTTTTGAATAAGTTTGACTTTTCAGACAATTTACATATGCCACTTTAAAGTAAAGAAAAATAATTATATTAAATTTAAAAGTTGTGTATTTTTTGTTGCTAATTATTAAAGAAGATTATTATTATTATTATTATACTGAAAATCCTATTAGTCAAAATATAAAGGATACGCAGGACATACAACTATACAAGTCAGTATTTGACTAAGAGTTAGCGTACGATCACTAACGTGTGTATTGATGACGTCAAACGATGAAGCAAGTGTGGTGAATGCTGAGTGCTGATGCTAATTAAGTGACGCACATTGCTTTCTCCTTTACTTTATTGGTTTACTTTACCTCAATACCTCTTGCAAGTTGCAATCGTCTGGTTGGATTTCAGTTTGGGATTTTTTATAGGTAGGTAAGATAAATGACCATATTGAACTGATACCTCTTGTAAATATAATTAGTCAAATTTGTAGTTTAGATTGCTTGGAGGGAGAGGTCGGGGGTCTTAAGGAAAAACCTCATTCCGAAAAAGTTGTTCTCAGTGGAGTTGATCCCGTAACCTGAAATTATGGCGCCAAACCTTTACCACCATGCTGCAGCTCGCTTGGTATTCGCACTTCGGTATTTGGTTCATAATTTTTATTGTTATAATGTTTTTCCATGTATGACATGTAATCATATACTACTATACCATTGATCTTAATTGTGTAATTATAACCGTTGGAGATTAATTAAAAAATTTATAGTTAAATTTTACATTTTAGAATCAACATAAATCTCCCTTAAAAATCTATACTAATATATTAAAAGGCGTACAGATAAACAAGGAAGCTCCATGTGGCGCTCCCTAAGGCCGGGAGTTTTACTCTACGTAATCCACAACAATAAAAAAATTAGAAATTGGGTAACATAGGGTTTGATCCCGAAACCTCAAGAATATATACTAAAAGCCTTAACCACTGACCAAATAACATTTAGTGTTATAATCCGAAAGTATAATATTCATAAATGAAAATTTTTCTCTACGATAGCCACTAATAACTAGTTTATAATTAAAATTATGTAGCTTCACTAGACATGGAATAAAACAAACTTCATATCTCTTGTTCAGCTGATCAAAATTTAGCCAGATAAATATTTCTAAAACAAATAATAAGTTACTTTTAAGTATATTAAAGCTAGTATGCGAAAAGTTACGCCTTAAAGTAGCAATTTCGTATATACTACAATAGGCTAAAAGATTTAACGTTGGTGTTCATGGCATATGCCTCTGATCAAACGTAGCAAATCTCTGATAGGGAGGAAAGGGTTGCTTACTTGCTTTGGTTCCAAGAATAAAGATACTATGGCCACAATATACATAGATAATTCTCTAATATTTTTGTAATTGATCAATGTATTGCCTTGGAAGTTGGAACTTCTGATTAGCTTGGCAATAGTCATATCATATACTACCTCTGTTTTTATTTAGTTGCAACAAATGCCTTTTTGCACAAATATTAAGGAAAGAGGAGAGAGAGTAAGATTTGACCCAATTGCCCATACTTTTTGCATGTGGGGTAGGTAAAGTGTGGATAAAATGGTCAATTCGCCCCAAAACTTTTACCAAAGAAAGGAAATGTTGTAACTAAATAAAAACACTTATAAATGGAAATTGTTGCAACTAAATAAAAACAGAGGAAGTATAAGGTGATTTTTCTCACTCAATCACAAAACCTTCTTTGATTCCAATTCAATTTGTTAACTTTCTCACAAATTAATAGTAGAGCTTACTGCCTAGCTTGCATAAACCTGGGTTTTCCTCTCTAAACATGCATCAATTTGTAGTTTTGAAAGGATGCAGTGTCTTCGACCAACCAATCTTAGTTAAAAATTTACGGTCATAGTTAGTATGTAAATAATGCAAAGGTTTGGGGTTGCCAGCAATGGAATCCAGAGATAAAGTGTAACAAAGAGCTAATTAATTATTTATATGAGAAATTTTGTGTGGGCATGAGATTCTAGGACTTTTCTTCAAAAGATGCTCTAGATATTTCTTTGCAAGGGCGATTACTGGAGGTGGTATATTCGATCAGTACATAAATTTGGCAGGCATCTGGAAGAAAATGCAAACTTCCAAGATGACCAAGACTTCATAAACGATCCAAACCCATATATTAGACAAGATAAGTATGTAGTACTGGGGAAAAAGACCCTATGTTTTTCTTGCTCTACTTCGACTTTTCACATTTATCGAACATTGACGAATCCTTAGTATCTTTAATTCTCTATTAGAAAAAAAGTAATTATTTTTACCAATTCGCAAATAATTTCTTTTATATAATTTTTATTTATCTAAACTTACTTTTGTTAAACTGAACTTATCTTCGGTGAATTAAACTTCTTTAATTTTACTGAATATGGTACGTTCTCTTCACCTTATTTTTTTCTAAACATATATGAACTATTAAAACTTATTATAACTTATCTGAACTTTTTAAAATATTTTAAAATTTAATAGTTTAAGGTGTTAGAAATTATTAGAACTTATTTAAACCTATTTAATCCGAAACTTTTTTTTTTAAGGTGAATAGAATGCATACTTAAACTAGACTCAAGTATGTATATGCCACAATTAATACCATGCATGAAACTACATGACTTTACATATTAAGCCAGTTGAAAATTTAACACGAACAACACCTTTTTTCGGTTGAAGGGGGGCAACCAACAGCACTTTGTGATTTATCATACCGTACGTGGTAGTAATTATTTATATGAATAATCACACAGAACGTGGCCACAAGAATTAAGTACTTATCTTGACTAATGTATTGATCGGTTTGGATAGTTTATGAAATCTTGGAAGTTTGCATTTTTTTCTGGATGCGTGCCAAACTTATGCTATGAAATATACTACTCCCTCCGTCCCATAATATAGTGCATACTTCTTATTTTTCACGGGAATTAAGGAAAATAACGGAGTATTAGGATTTTCCAAAAAATTATATTTAGGTAAGTGCTTTTATCTTGGAACTAGTTCATTATATTATTTTTCCTTTAAAAGAAATTCAAAAAGCAATAAATGTTCCTTGGAATGGTGTAAAACAATAAATAGGAGCAGAAACTTTAAAAGAAATATAGGGGGTATTTTGGAAAGTTTGTGTAGGAATTAAGGATAATTTAGTCAATATAAATTGATAAAATATGAAATAGGCACAACATTTTGGGACACTAAAAAAGGAATGTGAGCACTATATTATGGGACGGAGGGAGTTTTTCTAACAATAATAACCCTAAACAAAATTCTAGATGGTTTAATTCCTAGTGAGAACTCTTATCTTAAGCATATGCATAAAATTTCCAAGGAGTACTAAAACATTCAGATAGATGATAAACTCTTGTAGTCGTTTGCTTATTTTCCTAATTGCTTACTAGCCAAACTTACACTATGAATAGTCTACCTCTAAAGCCACCCTTGAAGAGAATTTTCAAGCACTTTCCCCATATAAATACCCCATACTTCCTGCAATATTCTTCACAAATAATTCATCAACTCTTGAATACATAAGTAACAAACATCCTCTAAAAAAATGAATTTGCCCAAAAACCTTGCTTCATTTTTATGTTTCTTTATTGCAACCCTAGCCCTAACCCAAATGTGCCATGCACAAAATTCCCCACAAGACTATGTTAATGCCCACAATGATGCTAGGGCTGCCGTGGGTGTTGGAAACATACAATGGGATGACCAAGTGGCGGCCTTCGCCCAACAATATGCTGACCAAAGGAAGGGTGATTGTGCTCTCCAACATTCCGGTGGCGGCGGGCGTTACGGAGAGAATCTCGCTGGAGGTAGTGGTCCTGGTCTTGTCTTGACTGGCACATCTGCAGTACAGATGTGGGTTGCTGAGAAGGCTGATTATGACTATAATTCCAATACTTGTGCTTCTGGCAAAGTGTGTGGACATTATACTCAGGTAGTTTGGCGTGATTCAGTTCGTCTTGGATGTGCTAGGGTTCAATGTGACAATGGAGGAATTTTTGTCACTTGCAACTATGATCCACCAGGCAACTTTGTCGGCCAAAAACCTTATTAAACATGCCCTTTTCACACTTTTCATCGAGTTTCTTAAATAAATTGTATGATTAATCTCACTAAAGTATTTGGTAATATTCACTTATATAGATGGGTTATTGGTACGTGGAATAAATCTTATATTCCTATACATGCATGTTATGCTGGTTGGGAGATAATCAAATAAATAAAGTGAAATCAATTTTTATATATTGATGATTCTTATTATGATCATTTACAAGTTTAGCACCATATATCTTAATATCGACAAATAAACCCACTCAATTTAAAACTGTATTTTCAAAGTGAAAATGTGTACGATTATTTTATGTTTATTATTTGGTGACTGGGTTTACTTTTTGGTAAACGAACTTAAGTTAAGGGACACTGATAATTTTCATTGTCAAACCCGTGTATGTGTAGTATATATTTAATAGGTTTGAAAGTAGATCTAACAAAACCAAACAAAAATCATCAATGGCAAAACTATTAATCCAAAAATTGAAATTTGATAATAATATGGCACATTCTTGAAGAATCATACAATTTTCCACATCTGTTACTCCATCAATTCTTGTAGGTACAAACTCAACAAAGTGACCAACTAGAGAAGGATATTTGATAACCAATAATATTGCAAAAGTGCATAACAAACATTACATGCATATCCAATTGACAACGAGCCAAAAGTGCAAGGCTTCTTGAAATGAATGGTTCATGCAAAATACTATATAATCCGAAATCTAAGTACAACTTACAAAGATTAGATATTGCTTATGACTAATAACTAGATGAGACACTTTGACTAAGTATGCCTATATCATTTTTATATACACTTCGTACGTCTTTTGATGTACAAAGAGTTAGAAAAAAAATAATGTTAGGGTTTGTTCTCTTCGGCATAAAACAACTGAATTGAACTGAACTGATTGCAACTGAACTGAACTGAATTAAAATATAACTAATAGTAATGATAATAATTTAGCTATCATTAATTAACAAATATAAATTAATATATAAATAATAGTAATAACAATATTAATATAATATTATATAATAAACATTAATTGACGATAATAATACTTTTTAATAATATAATATGTTAATATTTAATAATAATTATAATAATAAAAAATATTATTTAATTAATAAATAATTTATAATAATAAGTTATTAAATAAAATAATTAAAGTTATTAAATTATAATAATACATTATCTAATAATAATGATAAAATATTAACTAGTAATAATAATAAAGTAATAAACTATTGAATTATAATAATAAATAAGAATA
This sequence comes from Beta corolliflora, assembly GCA_947648045.1. Lineage (NCBI taxonomy): Eukaryota > Viridiplantae > Streptophyta > Magnoliopsida > Caryophyllales > Amaranthaceae > Beta > Beta corolliflora. Next base: position 123,785 of record CANSZD010002981.1, read on the forward strand.
AAAAAAGAATTAGCAATAACAAATATTATTGAAATGTGTACTTCTTAGGCTTGAATTATCATTTTCAATATAATTAGAAAAATCATATAGAAAAAAAGAATTAGCAAAATAATAATTAGCAATATAATAATAATAATAATAATAATAATAATAATAATAATAATAATAATAATAATAATGTTATGACCTTATGGTTTTTGATGATGATAAACACAAATAAAAATGACATCATGTATTCTCAATCTCTCTCTCTCTCTCTCTCTCTATATATATATATATATATATGTGTGTGTGTGTGTGTGTGTGTGTGTGTGTGTGTGTGTGTGTGTGTGTGTGTGTGTGTGTGTGTGTGTAATGATGCGGATTGGTCCAAGCAATTCTTGAAGATTCGAGATTGAAGATTTCATGTTCAAGAGTTATTATTCTCAAGTTCAAGAGTAGCTAAGTTTTTGTTGCAAAAGTAATCATCCTTAACAATATCAGATTATATGCTATTAGTAAAGTTATTTATTATGAATATAATTATTCTAAATATTCATTACTGTTAGAGTTAGCAGTATGAATGTTTAGAATAAGAATAACTTTAGTAAATAATTTTCAAAAAGAGAAAAAAAAGAGAGTTTTTCAAAAAGAGTATTTGTGAAAAATATCTTATTCAAATAACGTATCACCTAAATATCTTATCGTTTTGGAAGGATAGATGATACGGTATTTGATTAAGATTGTTCCTATAATTTAGAGATACAATTCCACCATAATCGATTCTAATATATCTCCAAACAAGGAAGTTTTGACCAAAGAGTTTTACGCTATAAAACTTATCTCCGATGATAAGAAGTCTACGGTTATCCATTCTATGAATCGAACTTTTGTGATAGAAAACCGAAGAACTCATATCCTCGAATATAGCACACTAGCTATCTATGCACGCGATGCGTGTGATAATATTTTTTCCGGTTGAACTTCCGTATTCTCAAATAACTATCTTTATGTGCGTCCAATACATGTGCGGCGAAAACTTTTTATAATAGTGTAAGTTGACAATTGTTTTTCAATGTGATAAACAAAATATGCACTTCTAATTAATATATCATTCAAAAATGGACATAAGAAAACCGCGTAATTTAATTTGTTAAGTTTGAATTTTATTTTATTTTATTTATTTCTTTTTCGAGTTGATTAATTTTTTTTCTTCATTTTTATTGCTAATTCAAGTTTATTACAAATATTTCAATCAATTAATGTTTCCAAGACACCTTTTATATTTGTGGGCTACTTCCTATTAGTTTTGACTTTTTGAATTGGTTTGTAGAAATAATTTAAGGATAGTTTTATTTTTTAAAAGTTATTTAATGTGTGTTGTAAATATTAAGGGGTATATTTAGAATTTTAAAATATCATGAGGGCTTTTGAGTAATTTAATAGGGGGACACCATAGCCTCCCCTTCCCTTATATAATAGAGATATTAATTGTAAGTGCATACTTTGTTTATCATATTGAAAAATAATTGTCAACTTACACTATTTTAAATTGTTTTCGCCACATGTATCGCACGCATATAAAGTTAGTTGTTTAAGAATACGGAAGGCCGACCGGAGAAAATATTGTTGCGTGCATCGCGTGCATAAAAAGCTAGTAGTATTGAGAGAAGGAAATATAAAGCCGACGAAAACTTGTGCTCAAATAAAGTGGAAGAATTTGTGTATCATGTTCAATATTTGAATATTAATAAAGTGGAAGAATTTGATTTATATAATAGAGATTACATAATAATAAAACAGCATTTAGGTTTTAAAATATTATCGGTATAATTAGTAATATGCAAGTTTTTATTTTTCTTCGATTGTGTCAATCAAGTTATATTGTCAATTTAATTTTTGATCAGAGTTTTTAATACATATGTAAGAAGAGGAAATCATTCTCCTTAATTTAATATTTAATCTAAATTTCAAATTCAATTCCATTGTTAACTTGTTCAATATATATGGCAAGTAGGAAGAAGAAAAGATTATTTAATATATATGACCATTTAAATTTATTAAGGGTACATTAGACTTTTGAAGGGGGGACACCATCTTCCTCCCCCTTCACTTATATAATAGAGATAAGTAGAATAGAGCGGAACCAAAGTAGTTACGAGAAAGCATTCACTTCTAATTAATATTTTAAACATAGTACTAAATAATGTCCATAAGAATATTGCATAATCACCTCTTTTGTCAAGTTTATCTAATTAGATTAGCAAATTAATTCATAATTGCATATATATTCTTGTCTCTATTTATCCGTGGAAATCAAATTAAAAAAAGAGTCTTTCTTTTCTATTTTTAGTTTTTTTTAATCCCAAATTTGATTCAAATTTATATTTTCCATAATTGCAAAGATTACCTTTATATCTAGCTTTGTGCTTTTCGTTTGTCTTCTTTTGAATTTTGATTTAGTTGTGAACTATTTTCAATTCTAACTCTTATTTATCTATCATAGATAGTAGCTAAAACTTCAAATGTAGTACGTTGTCTTGATCTGACCTTATTATCCTCTATGTAATTGATTTCCACAAATCAAAATTATATAAACCCATTAAAATGATCGTTTCTTTACATGACTATAATGTCGTGGAAGTATATTGCTGATTTTTTTTATTTTGACAATTTTTCCTTTTGATGGAAGATTTTGATATTCTTAAATGAATTTGTTATCTTTGTTTTTTTGTAAACTTTTTTAGTCTTTCCATTTTTTTAAACCTAAAATTTTTAAGTTATTCTAATTTTAGTTTTTTAAAATGGCAAATATATTGATTGATTACCCATTATTATTAAAAATTTAAACAAAATTAATGTAATTAAAAAAATAAGAGTATTATAGTCATTTAATAGGGGGACACCATGCCTCCCCCCTTCACTTATATAATGATTTGACTTTCTAGAATTCAGGATTATATTCATTCTAGATTCCGACATAGACTCGAGTCTGTACCTAGCCTCGTTAAAGCCTTTTCCCACCAACATTTATTTGAGTCACAAAATTTAAACCTTTTTATTTTTCAATCCAAACTCTCCTTTTCCCCGAAGGACTCTCTGACAATTCCATGGTTTCTGGCGATATTTAACTTTGTCTTCATCAATTTCCCCCAAATCAAGCCACATACTCGATTTTCTCTTTCTCTCTCTCTCTCTCTCTCTCTCTCTCTCTCTCTTTTTCTATTCAATTGAGACCGTCGATTATTAGCTGAGGATTATCTCAAGCAAGTCGCGGAGTTGGCTTTGACGGTCATGGCAATTGGCTTTCGCTCAGTCCGTCATGGATCGCCGAGCTTGCTTGCAGTCATGGCGCAAGCTCTACAGTTTTTGTTGAAATTTGATTTCCCCCAAATGAAGGTATATGTTGAAATTCGATTATGGGAACAATTTTTTGATTTTAATATATGGGTTTAAGTATTTTTTTTTCTCAAATTATTTTTAATATATGGGCACAAAAACAATTCGAGTTCTCATATTTTGTCTCAGTTTTTTTATATAACTGGGCATGAATATTGAAGTTATTTTTCACGAAATTTGTTTTTTTTTCGACCATTTATGATGTAATTTTAATTTGCATTTCAACTATTTTCGAATTAAATTTTAAATAAACTGTAACTTAAGTTAAATTCTTTTAAAAAAATCTAATACAATACATATTCGTAAGAGTTATTGTAACTTGAGTTTAATTTTACTCGAACATATTACATATTCTTAAGATTTACTGAACATAGAACAGTACACATACTTCTATTTTCAATAACGAACTACGTACCTGATTAACAGTAAAGAATCGGTAAATTTGAGAGTTCTGTATTTGAGAATGTCGTGAAGTTACAATCTATGAAGAGAATTGATTTTTTTTTTGGAGTTTGTATTTGTAATTGAGTTTGTGTTATGGAAACTTTGATTTGAGAGGTTGTTATGCTGTGTAAATTTTTTTTGTTATGTATGTGGTATTAATGTTTGGTAAGTTCTTGATTATGAATCTTTTTGATTGAATCTTTTTTATTGGCAAGTTTATGTGATTGAACATTATATGAGTTAATTGAGTTTAATAGAGATTTGATTGATTTTTTTGTTTTGGCAAGTTTATGTGTGGAATTGGGGTTAATTAGCTGTCAGCCTGCCATATGTTGTTTGTGGAAACATGGAATGTAATAAATATGTTGTGGATGGGCATTTAAGTAAATTTCAAGGGGGACACCATTGTTCCCCCCTTGGCTTATATAATAGAGATTACTTCTGAGAGTGTCAAGGTTTTTAATTATATATTATTCAGATCTCCATCTGCTTGAATAAGAAGCACTTCGAGGAACGTTTATGTAATTTCATAACTAGCATTTTGTGCACGCGATGCGTGCGATGATATTTTTAGGCCTAATACTAAGTAGTAAACAAACTGATAATGCAAGTTAGTATTTAAGTTCACCTCCATTTTGTGAATAAGATTCTTCCATGTTCTTTTTATGTTGTTATTCATTTTTGTGATTTTGAATAGTTTTTTGTTTCTCAAGTCTTATATGCACATGTTCTTTTATAATCAGTATGATGTTCTTTACTAAACATCGTCATGTTCTTTTTTTTTTGTTTTATTCATTTTTGTAATTTATAATAGTTTTTGATTTCTCGCAGAAAAATACAAAATGTTGTAAAGTTTTAAGTTGTGAGAAAAATTATAAAAGATTGTTTCCCACAAAAAAAATAGTACAAAAAAATTTTGTTTTCACATATTATCCGGTGGCTTTGTTTGACCTCCATTTTGGTATTGAGATTCCTTTTGTAATTTAGAAAGGGAAGGGGGGCAAAATAGTCAGTTCAAAAGAGGACACCGTTGCTCCCCTCTTCCCTTATGTAATAGAGATATTATAATTTAACTTGCAATATACTTTTTTTACATAATTGGTGAAAAGTGGTTTGTTAGTGGTCCATATACTTATTTGCCACTTAAATCGGTGAAGAGTGAAGACCCATCAGACCAACAAAAAAACATTTCTCCAACTATTCATTCTCTCTCTTCTCTCAGTATATAATTTCAGTACTTTTCTAACTATTCATTCTCTCTCTTCTCTCACTATAAATCTACAACCTATATTTTGAAGGAACCTAATTCATATTTAAAGGAACCCAGTTCATCCACGTATGCAATATACAATAGCAAAATCAGACGTTTCAAGTCTTAAGCAGTAAATCTAATTTGCGAACAACATCAAAGAAATACATGCAACAAGAGATTTTCAAGTCTACGTCAAAGAACAACATCAAAAAATCAAGCATTTCAATTCAAGTCTTAAACAAAGAATAGATCTAATTGGGTCGATTTTGTAACAAAGAAAGGTAATTTCTTAAATCATGGATTTCAGTAATTTTTCTATGATCCCAAAATTGTAACCGAAAAGTATAATACAATTTCAGTTTTTTTTCCTTGTCTAACTTCTAAATTCTGATTTCACAAATTGATATTTAAAAATTTTCACCATTTTAATTTTTCTGCTTTTCTAAATGTTCACACTTTGAGTTTCAATTATATTTGAAATGAAATTTTAAATTTTTCATACACAATCGATTTTTGCATGAAATGGTCATTTTAATTTTTCTCATTTTCTAAATTTTAACCCTTTGAGTTTCAATTATATTTGAAATGAAATTTTAAGTTTTTCATACACAATCTGATTTCGCATGAAATGGTCATTTTTAATTTTTCTCCTTTTCTAAATTTTAACCCTTTGAGTTTCAATTATATTTGAGTTTTTCATACACAATCTGATTTCACATTAAATGGTTTTTGCAAATTAATGTAAATTTTTTTTTTTCCGAAAATGGATTTTTGCAAAAGTTGTTCGCAAAAAGGTTTGATATTGTTTTGTTTTTCAAAATTTATTTATGAACATGGATATTTTGCAAAAGTTTTGGGCAAAAATTTTATATTGGAATTTTTTTAAAAAAGAACTAAATTTGCAACTTTTTCATCAGTGTCATAAATGAATCAAATTTCATACACATCTTGTTTTCTGATTTTATATGAAAATGAATCAAATTTAAGTCTAATTATATAAAAGCCCTTTTCAACTAATTGCTATTATCTCCATTTTTTCAACTACATAACAGTCGACTAATGTGAAATAACTTTAAAGATTAAAAGAATTATGTACCTGTTTGAAAGTTCGCAAATCGCCGATCGACGAATGTGTGATATCACTGTCAAAATCTTATGTTTTTCTCAGATTTGTGTTTATAGGTAATTTTTGTGAGTATGTAATTGTGAATGGTTATTGAGAACAATGATTTATAAGTGAATTTTGTGAATGTTTTTGTATGTATTGACGTCCTAGTATATTAGTTTTAGTTTGTAAGTTAATTTTTAGTTTTTGTAAAGTTTCCTGATCATTTGAGTGATTTGCGTGATTTTTACAACATGATTTTCTCAATTCTATGAGTGAATTGTAAAGTTTCCTCATATAAGTGATTTCTGAGTGATTGTTGAAAATTAATTTCCGGTGGCTTTGTTTGACCCCCATTTTGGTATTGAGATTCCTTTTGTAATTTAGAAAGGGAAGGGGGGCAAAATAGTCAGTTCAAAAGAGGACACTATTGCTCCCCCCTTCCCTTATGTAATAGAGATTATAGAGAGTGTTGGGCTGGGTACATGAGTTTGTATTTGATTCAACTTAGCAACACTTATAGTTAAATGTTGGGGAGCACTACTAGAGTTAGTAGTAGGGACTTGTACCTTGAGTGAGATATTAGGGGAATTCGCTTTTAGTGGATGTTGTGGACGTAGATCTCAGAGTAGAGATTGAACCACATTAAACTCTTTTGTGTTTCCATTGCTATTTATTATCCGTTTATGCAGTGTGATTCAATTCAATCTCAAAATCTCAATTTCAGTTGAAACACAATCCATGTTACAGTGCCATAACTTTAAAAATTTGATTTTTTGCACGATTAATTTCAATCAAATCGATCCTATTCATTTGTAATTAATATCTTTCAATCTATCAAATAATAATAATAATATAAAAATAATATTAATATTAATAATAGTAATAGTAATAGTAATAGTAATAGTAATAGTAATAGTAATAGTAATAGTAATAGTAATAGTAATAGTAATAATAATAATAATAATAATAATAATGATAAAATAATTGTAATTGTAATAATAATAATAATTATCATTGTTTTATTATCAGAGAAATAAATTAGGAACTGAACTGTACTGAACTGAATTGAATTGAACTGAACTGAACTGAAAATAAGTTGGGGAAAACATGCCTTTAGACCAAACTCAACCGTAGACAATATCACCGGCACATGACTTTACAAACTAATAAATCTAGCTAAAAAGTTGATACTTAATTACTCCGGAATTTACTTAATGTTGTTTGAACTCCTTTATGTTTAATTAATATATTGCTCCATTTACCCAAAAAAAAAGAAGAGGAGAAAGTATATGTAAAACTTAATCTCTCAATTAAATGAAATTCATTCTACCCTTGAATGTGTCTTCATTAAAATCTCCATGGACAGAATATAATTTATATGAACCTGCACTTCTTGGCTTCTTGCCATTGCCAACCTTGCTAAGAAAGAAAATATCGTAAATATTGGTCCGTAGCTTAATGATTCCATTTAGATTTAACATGAATGACAACATCAAGGCTTAGCTTGGAAGGATAAGTTTTTGTGTGTTTTATTGTAATACCAAGAAAAGGCGTTATAAAGTATATTACAGGTCTAAAGCCTAGAAGCAGCTAAGCTAAATAATTATAATTAGGAGACCTTCTAGGACTTAACAATTAGGAAAGGAAAGGAAAATAAATACATAAATTTTCATAAATACTTCACAATATTTACAATTTACAGCATATATGAAAGAATATTAATGGAAAAATTGTCAAAAATAATCCCAAGTTTTGGCCATCTTCCCAAATTAATCCCAACTTTGGATTATTTTTAAATAATCTCAAGTTTGTTAGTAGTCTTCCCTTATTGGTCCCTAGTGAAAAAAGTCGGTTTAAAACTCGTTTTAAAGGTCAATACGCCGCGTGAAATATTTTCGTTTGCCTTTCATTCTAATGGTGGAGTGGTGATGAAGTTGATTAGGGGTGTTTTTTTTAAATTAAATGGTGTCTTATCAACTTTTTAAAATTGGTTCAAAGGATTATAGGTCTTGTGGACCAATATGGGAAGATGACTCCCAAACTTCATATTATTCAAAAATAATTTAAACTTGGGATTAATATGAGAAGACACCTGAAACTTGGGATTATTTTTTACAATTTTTCCAATATTAATTGAGGGAGAGGTGGTAGCTTAGTGGAGTACCACCCCAAATTCCAGGGCATTGCCCAGGGTTCGAATCCTTATCCAATAATATGTTGGGGATTTTACTTGTGGTGGCAGTGGGCCATTAGGCTTGTTGTCTTTTGACTGCATTTAGCCTTATCCCACTCGAAGTTGGTAGTGCCCCGGCAGCTAATAGCCTAGCAAGGGTTGGTCTCCGGACCAATTATATCTTTCCTAATAAAAAAAATGAAAGAATATTAATTTTCTACAGTTAAGAAAGAAAGATTATTGTTTAGCTACTTTTGCTGATTAACAAGGTTACTCCTCTTTGAGTATTAAAAGAAAAAAAAAATGTTACTCCTTTTTTACAAGGATTATTTGTGCCCCTCTTTGGCTCTTTACATTGATTTTTATAGGGGCTTCTTAATTCTTATAATTACTAATATCTCTGCTGAAACTTTTAATTGGAAATCTTAGTAAAGCCTTCAAAGATTATATAGTGCTATAAGAACAAAACAAGACATTTTGTCTAATTATTAGGCCTTATTTATTATCTTAGGATATATTATCTCGATTTATTTCCCAATACAATAATATATCCTAAAAACATTTATCATATCTTTATTATATTGTAACATTAAGTAGTAATCTAAAAATTCCTATGAAGATCAATGTAAAAACTAAAGAGGAGCGCAAATAAATCCTTTCAAATTAAAAAGGGGTAAACACGGGCAATCAGTAAAAGTATGTAAATGTTTATGCTGATTTTTGCTCAAACGACAGGATTCGATATGGGACGACAACAACCAGATTTATGCGATGTATGCTATGCAAATATAAGAAACACAAAGGGGAATGGAGCAACACAAAGGAGTGTTGGCGCGGAAATACCCCAATAAAGGTGGGTAAAAAACCGCGGGTGGATATGAGTCCACCAATCCACTATATGCAATCGTCACTCTGAGTGAATGACAATCAATACAACTTAGCTTGATGGATCTAAGTATAACAGTAGTTTCATCTGATGAAAGTATTAAAGAACACAAATATATAAGTAATTCTAAGGAAATGGCTGCAATGTGTAAGCTTGTGTATGCCCAATGTCATGATCCTCTTCGTGCTTCAAATGCCCTTTAAATAGCTGTATTCTAACCATCACGTACGCCCAAAGATCTCGGATGTTAGCTCCATATCTTCTCCACATGATCTCACCCGAACTGCTATCTTTATGCCACTTTCTTTTGACTTTAGTCTACAACGGCCACTTAGTGAATATCAATAGCCACGCCTTCCTTATTCCTCGGGTAACACTTGGAACATTGACTTAGTCATAACGTCAACAACTGATGTAGGTGTGTCAGCGTCCTTGAATCACTGCGTCTATGTCAACCTGAAAATTCAGCCATAACAGTAAATAATTCATCTTATTATCTAAACTGTAGATAGTTAATATTTTAGTTGTTATTACATCAAAATAGAAATATTAGACGCATGAAAAGGAAAATGCTTGTATTTAATACTCTATATTATCGTCAAAATTGATTGTACTTTCTTAATTCTTTTTTACAAGAATAAGTTTGACTTTTCGCACAATTTACATATGCCACTTTAAAGTAAAGAAAAATAATTATATTAAATTTAAAAGTTGTGTATTTTTTGTTGCTAATTATTAAAGAAGATTATTATTATTATTATTATACTGAAAATCCTATTAGTCAAAATATAAAGGATACGCAGGACATACAACTATACAAGTCAGTATTTGACTAAGAGTTAGCGTACGATCACTAACGTGTGTATTGATGACGTCAAACGATGAAGCAAGTGTGGTGAATGCTGAGTGCTGATGCTAATTAAGTGACGCACATTGCTTTCTCCTTTACTTTATTGGTTTACTTTACCTCAATACCTCTTGCAAGTTGCAATCGTCTGGTTGGATTTCAGTTTGGGATTTTTTATAGGTAGGTAAGATAAATGACCATATTGAACTGATACCTCTTGTAAATATAATTAGTCAAATTTGTAGTTTAGATTGCTTGGAGGGAGAGGTCGGGGGTGCTAAGGAAAACCTCATTCCGAAAAAAGTCTCAGTGGAGTTTGATCCCAGAACCTTGAAATTATGAGGCCAAACCTTTACCACTAGGCCAAGCTTGCTTGGTATTCGCACTTCGGTATTTGGTTCATAATTTTTATTGTTATAATGTTTTTCCATGTATGACATGTAATCATATACTACTATACCATTGATCTTAATTGTGTAATTATAACCGTTGGAGATTAATTAAAAAATTTATAGTTAAATTTTACATTTTAGAATCAACATAAATCTCCCCAGAAAAATCTATACTAATATATTAAAAGGCGTGCATAAACAAGGAAGCTCCATGTGGCGCTCTCCCTAAGGCCAGGAGTTTTACTCCATGTAATCCACAACAATAAAAAAATTAGAAATTGGGTAGCATAGGGTTTGATCCCGAAACCTCAAGAATATATACTAAAGTCTTAACCACTAGACCAAATAACATTTAGTGTTATAATCTGAAAGTATAATATTCATAAATGAAAATTTTCCTTACCCGGGGCATAGCCCGGGCCTAATAACTAGTTTATAATTAAAATTATGTAGCTTCACTAGACATGGAATAAAACAAACTTCATATCTCTTGTTCAGCTGATCAAAATTTAGCCAGATAAATATTTCTAAAACAAATAATAAGTTACTTTTAAGTATATTAAAGCTAGTATGCGAAAAGTTACGCCTTAAAGTAGCAATTTCGTATATACTACAATAGGCTAAAAGATTTAACGTTGGTGTTCATGGCATATGCCTCTGATCAAACGTAGCAAATCTCTGATAGGGAGGAAAGGGTTGCTTACTTGCTTTGGTTCCAAGAATAAAGATACTATGGCCACAATATACATAGATAATTCTCTAATATTTTTGTAATTGATCAATGTATTGCCTTGGAAGTTGGAACTTCTGATTAGCTTGGCAATAGTCATATCATATACTACCTCTGTTTTTATTTAGTTGCAACAAATCGCTTTTCAGACAAATATTAAGGAAAGAGGAGAGAGTAAGATTTGACCCAATTCGCCCATTTTTTTGCATGTGGGGTAGGTAAAGTGTGGATAAAATGGCCAAATCTGCCCCAAAACTTTTACCAAGAAAGGAAATGTTGCAACTAAATAAAAACACTTATAAATGGAAATTGTTGCAACTAAATAAAAAACGAGAGGAAGTATAAGGTGATTTTTCTCACTCAATCACAAAACCTTCTTTGATTCCAATTCAATTTGTTAACTTTCTCACAAATTAATAGTAGAGCTTACTGCCTAGCTTGCATAAACCTGGGTTTTCCTCTCTAAACATGCATCAATTTGTAGTTTTGAAAGGATGCAGTGTCTTCGACCAACCAATCTTAGTTAAAAATTTACGGTCATAGTTAGTATGTAAATAATGCAAAGGTTTGGGGTTGCCAGCAATGGAATCCAGAGATAAAGTGTAACAAAGAGCTAATTAATTATTTATATGAGAAATTTTGTGTGGGCATGAGATTCTAGGACTTTTCTTCAAAAGATGCTCTAGATATTTCTTTGCAAGGGCGATTACTGGAGGTGGTATATTCGATCAGTACATAAATTTGGCAGGCATCTGGAAGAAAATGCAAACTTCCAAGATGACCAAGACTTCATAAACGATCCAAACCCATATATTAGACAAGATAAGTATGTAGTACTGGGGAAAAAGACCCTATGTTTTTGCTTGTTCTACTTTGACTTTTCACATTTATCGAACATTGACGAATCCTTAGTATCTTTAATTCTCTATTAGAAAAAAAGTAATTATTTTTACCAATTCGCAAATAATTTCTTTTATATAATTTTTATTTATCTAAACTTACTTTTGTTAAACTGAACTTATCTTCGGTGAATTAAACTTCTTTAATTTTACTGAATATGGTACGTTCTCTTCACCTTATTTTTTTCTAAACATATATGAACTATTAAAACTTATTATAACTTATCTGAACTTTTTAAAATATTTTAAAATTTAATAGTTTAAGGTGTTAGAAATTATTAGAACTTATTTAAACCTATTTAATCCGAAACTTTTTTTTTTTAAGGTGAATAGAATGCATACTTAAACTAGACTCAAGTATGTATATGCCACAATTAATACCATGCATGAAACTACATGACTTTACATATTAAGCCAGTTGAAAATTTAACACGAACAACACCTTTTTTCGGTTGAAGGGGGGCAACCAACAGCACTTTGTGATTTATCATACCGTACGTGGTAGTAATTATTTCTATGAATAATCACACAAAACGTGGCCACAAGAATTAAGTACTTATCTTGACTAATGTATTGATCGGTTTGGATAGTTTATGAAATCTTGGAAGTTTACATTTTTTTCTGGATGCGTGCCAAACTTATGCTATGAAATATACTACTCCCTCCGTCCCATAATATAGTGCATACTTCTTATTTTTCATGGGAATTAAGGAAAATAACGGAGTATTAGGATTTTCCAAAAAATTATATTTAGGTAAGTGCTTTTATCTTGGAACTAGTTCATTATATTATTTTTCCTTTAAAAGAAATTCAAAAAGCAATAAATGTTCCTTGGAATGGTGTAAAACAATAAATAGGAGCACAAACTTTAAAAGAAATATAGGGGGTATTTTGGAAAGTTTGTGTAGGAATTAAGGATAATTTAGTCAATATAAATTGATAAAATATGAAATAGGCACAACATTTTGGGACACTAAAAAAGGAATGTGAGCACTATATTATGGGACGGAGGGAGTTTTTCTAACAATAATAACCCTAAACAAAATTCTAGACGGTTTAATTCCTAGTGAGAACTCTTATCTTAAGCATATGCATAAATTTTCCAAGGAGTACTAAAACATTCAGATAGATGATAAACTCTTGTAGTCGTTTGCTTATTTTCCTAATTGCTTACTAGCCAAACTTACACTATGAATAGTCTACCTCTAAAGCCACCCTTGAAGAGAATTTTCAAGCACTTTCCCCATATAAATACCCCATACTTCCTGCAATATTCTTCACAAATAATTCATCAACTCTTGAATACATAAGTAACAAACATCCTCTAAAAAAATGAATTTGCCCAAAAACCTTGCTTCATTTTTATGTTTCTTTATTGCAACCCTAGCCCTAACCCAAATGTGCCATGCACAAAATTCCCCACAAGACTATGTTAATGCCCACAATGATGCTAGGGCTGCCGTGGGTGTTGGAAACATACAATGGGATGACCAAGTGGCGGCCTTCGCCCAACAATATGCTGACCAAAGGAAGGGTGATTGTGCTCTCCAACATTCCGGTGGCGGCGGGCGTTACGGAGAGAATCTCGCTGGAGGTAGTGGTCCTGGTCTTGTCTTGACTGGCACATCTGCAGTACAGATGTGGGTTGCTGAGAAGGATGATTATGACTATAATTCCAATACTTGTGCTTCTGGCAAAGTGTGTGGACATTATACTCAGGTGGTTTGGCGTGATTCAGTTCGTCTTGGATGTGCTAGGGTTCAATGTGACAATGGAGGAATTTTCGTCACTTGCAACTATGATCCACCAGGCAACTTTGTCGGCCAAAAACCTTACTAATTAAACATACCCTTTTCACACTTTTCATGGAGTTTCTCAAATAAATTGTATGATTAAGCTCACTAAAGTATTTGGTAATATTCACTTATATAGATGGATTATAACGTGGAATAAATCTTATATTCCTATACATGCATGTTATGCTGGTTGGGAGATAATCAAATAAATAAAGTGAAATCAATTTTTATATATTGATGATTCTTATTATGATCATTTACATGTTTAGCACCATATATCTTAATATCGACAAATAAACCCATTCAATTTAAAACTGTATATTCAAAGTGAAAATGTGTACGATTGTTTTATGTTTATTATTTGGTGATTGGGTTTACTTTTTTGTTAAACGAAGTTAAGTTAAGGGATACTGATAATTTTCATTATCAAACCCGTGTATGTGTAGTATATATTTAATAAGTTTGAAAATAGATCTAATAAAACCAAACAAAAATCTTCAATGGCAAAACTATAAATCCAAAAATTGAAATTTGATAATAATATGGCACATTCTTGAAGAATCATACAATTTTCCACATCCGTTGCTCCATCAATTCTTGTAGGTACAAACTCAACAAAGTGACCAACTAGAGAAGGATATTTGATAGCCAATAATATTGCAAAAGTGCATAACAAACATTACATGCATATGCAATTGACAACGAGCCAAAAGTGCAAGGCTTCTTGAAATGAATGGTTCATGCAAATACTATATAATCGGAAATCTAAGTACAACTTACAAAGATTAGATAGTGCTTATAACTAATAACAAAATGAGACACTTTCACTAAATATGCATATCATTTTTATATACACTTCGTACGTCTTTTGATGTACAGAGAGTGAGAAAAAAAAAATAGTGTTAGACTTATAAATTCAACCGTAGACAATATCACCAACACATGACTTTACAAACTAAGAAATTTAGCTAAAAAGTTGATATTAATTACTCCGGAATTTGTTTTTTAATTGTGATAGTTGCTACTTCTCAGGATAATTATACAAACCTCGGCCACAAGTACTTATCTTGACTAAAGGGTAAGGTACATCTTTTATCATTCAAATCATGATCGTGTATCAAGTAGAAAGTCTTGTTCATCTTGGACGTTTGCATTTCATACAGATGCCTGCCAAAGTTGTGCTTCGAATATACTAGCTACCTGCCTACCTCCAAAACTCGGCCTTACTGAATTATTTCAAGAGTGTTCCCCCATGATTTTTTTTACCTAATGCTCATATGAACCATCCCATATATCTAGCAAATTCATATGAATCCAGATTCCAAATATAAATTTTACACTATATTGATTTGAATAGAGGACTGTTGAAAATGTTTCAAAATTAGTGTGAATGAATTATAGTGGATAGTTATATACTTTTAGGAAATTTGAGTTAGCTCAAGCGTATTTATATATTAATAATAATTTTTTTATCATTTGCATTTAATACAAAAAGTGTGTGTTTTCTGTCCTTATATGTTATATCTATGTTCTTCATCATTTACCCTACAGATTATAACGAATAGTAAGTTCTTCCGTTAGTGTCATTTTTTTTTTTTTTGACATTGGGCTAATAAACTAAGGGACCTAAAGAAAACAAAATTAAACTGAAAAGGACGTCATGGTAGCTAAACATCGTTTAGCCAACTTATCCGCCTCATCCACCATATCCCTAGGAACCTTTATCACCATGCACCAAGTGAAGTCATGAGCAATCCGTTTGATGTTGTCGATGGTCCAGATTATATTAATGTTTGGAGGCATCTGGTTCTGCAAAACAGACACAAAGTTAGTGGAATATGTGAAGAGGGAGACATGCGTGTAGTGATTCCGATGTGCCCAAGTCATAGCATTAAGACAAGCTAGCGCCTCTGCATGTAAAGCTGAACTTGCCACACCATAAGTCCCACCAAGATGCTCATTGCTTCCCTTTAAACACCAACCAGCACCCCGAACTTTGAAAGTAGAAGACCAGGCACCATCAATCAGAACTTCAATTTGAGCAGCACCTTCTCGCATTCTACCAAGATTGGCTCCATTAAAACCAGGAGGATGATCTGGCCTAAGTTCAGGAGGGTGGAGAAAATGTAAGTTGGAAAGATGTTGTTGAGTGCTCCATCTGATGTGAATTTGATGAAAATGATGCACTCTGTGGTTGATATCCAGACCCATAGGAGAAGGGTGAAAAATATTCTCATTTCGATACGTCCAAAGGCTCCAAAGAACAATAATAAAACAGAGTAATCTGGCGCTATTGCTACCATCCTCGCTTTTGAAAAGCAGGATATGTTTAATGATCCACTCTTCTGTAGAATTTGGTTCATATGATATTGTTGGGTTCAAAAGAGTATTTTGACTCCAGAAAGAAGAAGCAACTACACAATCTCTGAAGATATGATTTTGACTTTCCATATGAGCATTACAGTGATAACATTGGGGGTCTGGTAAAATACCTCGTTAGTGTCATATTGGATGATATAGATATTCTACTATAATTCTCTAGCCAATTGCCTCGAAAAATATACTATTAATTTAGCAAATAGCGTCCTATTACCGGAAGCAGAACTAGATAGTAGAAAAAAATGCCAATTTATTTATGACGAATTAAAGAAGTACTTAAATGGAAAAGATCAGCATACGATGACAATGGATGATAGACTATTGTGATTAACTTCTTGAAGAGATATCCTACTAATTACGGTCTAAATGATTTTGAGAGTGACTGATTGTTTCAGCAGCCATGCATATACTTTTCAAACCCGTTTCTAGTTTCATTGGTGGGACGAAACTTATTATCAAATCTTCATTAATTCTAGGAAAGTCACTGTATACTCTATTTTGCAGTCTTTTTTTTTTATAGAAATATTTCGCAGTCTTAAATACAGATTAATTACTTGTAACAAGATATCTACTTTCATCTCTGATGTTACACGAAATCTATGTTGAATATAAAAGATGAGGGTATATAAATAAGAAGTTATCAAACATACTGTTTTTATTCCACACAAAAATAAGAGTAAACACACCCATTTAAATAAACTAAACTATAACTAATAGCTCCTAAAACAAAACAATTAGTGCTAACAACCGTGGGATATCCCCACTAGCTAGCACACATTCTTGACCACATTCAAGATAATTGAATACGAACTAATAGCTAAAAATTAGGAAGCATAATAATCCACTAACAACACTAATAAACAACCCACTACTTTGAAGGACTCCAACAATCTACGCTCATTATCTAATTTACAAGATATATGCATTAGGACTATTGCTCTTATGATATTTCTAGTATGCAGTAATCAGTGGTATGATTCTGTTGAGTTTATATGTAAACATGTAAGAGAAGTTACAAATCAATGTTCATGGAAATACAATTGTGTGATGCCAAACGATGTGCAATTTTCATTGAGAGGAAATCCACATTAAGATAAAGGGTGACAGTTAACACCTGAAATTGAAAAAATGTCTTACTTTTCCATGGGTACATTAAATAAATAATACTGTATTGATTTTTGGATCCTTTAGCAACCTCATATTACAAGTCATAAAAACCTACACGTGACACCGTAAAATAAATTTTTTTATATCCCATTTGTACTAATGAAAATTTATGAACAATAAATAATACACATGGGTGAATAAGTATTAGCGTAGAGATTACTATGAGACTCTTACGATAATTTTTTTATTTTTTATTTTTGTGATAAGCTCATTATAAATTTAGATTTAACTCATTTCCATAAGAACCATATCCATTAATTGCCGCTAAGCGCCTACCAAATACTCCCCGTTTTAAAATATAAGGCACGCACAATATTCGACGTCCAACTTTGGCCGTTAATTACTCTCAATTTATGTTGATAGAAAAATAAAAAAATTATGTTATTATAGTATTTTTCAAGAAGAACCCAAAGGTATAATTTTTTTAATTTTTATTTGTCATATTATAAGAGAATATTTGTGGTCAAAGTAAATTTTCATAAAGCTTAAAAGCCTTATAATTTGAAATGGAGGGATTGCACCATTAGAAATAATCACAAGTTGGAACTCTTAAAGTCGTTTGCTTATTTTCCTGATCCTGATCAAAATTTTACACTATGAATAAACCAGCTACGTACCTCTAAACGCCACCCTTTGCAGACAAATTCAAAGCCCTTAATTATTTCCTCCTTATAAATACCCCCATACTCAATACTCATGCATTATACATTTATACTTCACAAATATAACCTATCAACTTATCTTGATTAATTAGAAAAGCAACAACAGCCCCAAAAAATGAATCTTACCAAAAAACTTCCTCCATTTGTATGTTTCTTTTTCGCAACCCTAGCCCTTTTTCATATGTGCCATGCACAAAATTCACCACAAGACTATGTTAATGCCCACAATGCTGCTAGGGCTACCGTGGGTGTCGGAAACATACAATGGGATAACCAAGTGGCAGCCTTCGCCCAACAATATGCTAATCAAAGGAAGGTCGATTGCGCCCTTCGACATTCCGGTGGTGGTGGGCGCTACGGAGAGAATCTCGCTAACAGTACCGGCCCTTCCTTGACTGGCACGGATGCAGTGAAGTTGTGGGTTGATGAGAAGGCTGACTATAACTATTATTCCAATACTTGTGCTTTTGGTAAGGTTTGTGGACATTATACTCAAGTGGTTTGGCGTAATTCAGTTCGTCTCGGATGTGCTAGGGTTCAATGTGACAATGGAGGGGTTTTTGTCACTTGCAACTATGATCCACCAGGCAATTATATTGGCCAAAAACCTTATTAAGCGCGTCTAATTAATAAGATGGTCACTATAATTGGATATATAAAATTTTCATCGAGTTTGTAATATAAATTGTATGGTTCAGCTCACTAGAACATGTGGTAACATTCAGTTATCCCGGTACGTTAAATAAGTTTTATAATCAAATAAATAAAGTTGAGATACAATTTAACAAATAAAATATACACAATTATATTGTATTTGCATTGTTTAATCTCATTATGATCCAGTATTACTTTTATCAAGTATAGCAATTTGATGTTAAAACTTTGAATGATTTTCTTACTTCTATTATTTGAAAATCTGACTTTTAATTGCTCCATATTAATTCCTAAATAATTGGATAGCACTATTACTATTGTTCTATCTATAAAAAAACTATTTAGTCTTGAAGAAGAGATGAGGAAGTTACTGCCTTATAAACTAGCTAGCTTGGGAGAAGCTAAGGATTTTATATAGGGATTGGGGCTATACTGGCCGAGGTTATCTCACAAACAGCAATAGTACAATACGCATGCGAGTATGAAATATAAAAAATTAATGAAGTTAAGAAATTTAACAACAATAGATGATCACACAATAACTGAATAAGAAGATTTCATGTGGAAACCAATTGACAAGGCAGGTGAGAACTAGGATAAACCTAAATGATGAACTAGGCTTATAAGCATTTTGTCTTTTAGTGCCTTTCACAGTTTATTAGGAACTCTCAATCGAACCAACTGATCACCATAAAACTCGAATTTGATCACAAAAGAGTCTCATATCACTAATGGAAAAAACCTTAAATGTCACAAAAGATCCGATCCAGTTTTTACTAAACCGGATCAGTTAAGTTAACTGATACGGTTTTACAATGTAACCGAACACTAGTAGAAAAATGATAATTTGCGTCAGTCTATGTGCGTCGCACGCTAGAAGCACTGACGCGAATAGCCTATTTGTGTCGCACATTAGAGAACATGCGACGCACAAAATGACTGCAGATGGGTGGTAGGGTCATTTGCGTCGAACGGGGTTGAGAACGCGACGCAGATGACGAACATGATTTGCGTCGGACGCCGCTACAGTGTGACGCACATGGATGGATCCCATGATTTGCGTCGCATGATAAGGTGATGCGACGCAAATCGTTTTCGTCTAAAATGATCAGTAAGTCATGTGCGTCAGACATAGTGGCTCATCCGACGCAGATGAGTTGGACGCATATGAATTAGATAACCAACAAAAAAAACCGTAAAGTGCGTCGGATGGGTCTCAATGTGCGACGCAGATAACACCTTATAATATTTAAATCCCACTTTTCTCCTATTTATCTTCAGTCGTTTTTCTTCAACTTC
This sequence comes from Beta corolliflora, assembly GCA_947648045.1. NCBI lineage: Eukaryota > Viridiplantae > Streptophyta > Magnoliopsida > Caryophyllales > Amaranthaceae > Beta > Beta corolliflora. The sequence continues at coordinate 143,851 of CANSZD010002981.1, forward strand.
TCTACCCTAGATATCTGATTCTCTCTCACCGGTTCATTCCCACCTCTTTCTCTCATGCATCTTCATCTCTTTCTATCACCTGTGAAATCTTCATCTCAAACAACAAACTTTGTAAATCTCCTTCATCATCTCTCCATCGTCCTTTGGTGAAGTTTTCGAAAAGCACAAGGTGAAGGAAAGATCTTTGGACTTTTTGGGTATCGGAAAGATCCGAAGAAGAAAATCCATCAAGAATTCACCGGAAAAGTCGTCGGTACGCCATTTTTACTAGCGAGAAGGTCTGAAAAAAGAGGTATGAGATTAGTGGGAGGTCGAGAGTAGAAGATGGTGGACCGGAATAGAGAAGCAAGAAGAGCGGCTACCGCTTCAGATCTGTAAATTACTAATCAATCTTCCCTCAACGCTGTGTGTAGCAGACTGAGAATTGTCGTCAATTGAAGGTCCGTTTTTCTCTCTCCTAGGTTTTTTTATTTTTTAATTTATTCAATTTGAGTTTGATCGACTGATTTGTGAGCGATTTTGATGAAAAGGAAGATTAATCCTCTGCGCAAATTCATTCTGTTTTATTTCATTTTTTTCCATCTTTGTTCTTAAGATCTAATTTACTTCTCTATTCTTCCATCTTCGTAGATGAAGGTTTAGCATCCAATTTTTCAGATTTTCCACTTTCAAATTCCTGTTAATTTGAGCCCGAAATTTTATTATTTGTTGCATAATTTATTAATATTTTTTATTTCATTATTGGTATTCCAATTTTTCAGAAGATACAGTGGATCTTGTGGCGCATTGATTGAGAGGAAGATCGAGATCCTCGAAAGCTTAGCTTCCTATGTAATTTTTTATTTTTATTTTTAGGTTATTGAACTTTTTCTACTCTTGTTGATTTTCTTGTTTTTGATTTTCTGTAATTTATGTATTTTTTTGTAATTAGGTTTGTAAAAATACCAATCTACCGTATAAATTCATCTCTTTTGCTGTTTATTTCCTAAATTTCATTATTTTGTTTTTTATTGTTGTGGGTTGTGCTGGTCTGATGGTTCGTGAATTTTTTTTAATGAAAAGCAGTAATTTGCGTCGGATGTTGTGACATGTCCGACGCAAATCACTTTTTAATGTGAAAAACAAAGCTCTGCGTCGCATGCTAGGCTATATTCGACGCAGATGATACACCATCTGCGTCGCATATAGCTCAGCATGCGACGCAGATGGGAGACGCGCAGGCAGGGGAGATGGATCATGTGCGTCGCACGTTGGGCTTGGTCCGACGCAAATAGTAAATCAACTGTGTCGTGTCTTATCCGACGCAGATCCTGTATCCATCATCTGCGACGAGACCTGTGCCGTCGGACCTATGTCCGACGCAAATGGGAGTCCCAGGTCCGACGCAAATTGACAATTCTGTACTAGTGGAATCAGTTAATTAGTAGTTTTTGGCGCAAAATGTGAGTCAAATTAACTGATCCGGTCCAACTTAAAAACCGGATCAGTAAATTAGACCCCTATAAGAAGCCCAGCGCATTAGCCCACTCATGATTCCTTATTTATGAGCGCACGAAGGCCCAGCGCATTAGTAAACCCTTCCCTCTCATCCCTGTACTCTTAAACCGGATCACTCATCCATTCCCTCTCTTAACCTCCACGAACGAACCCTAATCCACTCATCCTCTCTCCTCATTAGTACCTCCATCTCTCACCAACAACAACTCCTCTCTCATCTTCTCTCACCAAGAACAGCGATCAACAGTGCCTCGATCAGTCGATCATTCTTTCATCTTTCATCAGCGCCTCGATCAACAGCGTTCGTCTTTCATCTCTTCGCCAACAATGCACCACATTGGTCGACATTTTTAATTCCAGATCTAAGATTTTTCATTTTTAATTGCTGGTTTTTTTTTCTTTTTTTAATCTTGTTGTTCATAATTCCAGAAGTGTAATTATATCTAAGGCTTTTTTATTTACGTTTGTAGATCTGAGTTAAGTATTTTTTTTAATTTTTAATTTTTATTTTTGTAACTTTTTGTTCATAATTCCAGAAGTGTAATTATATCTAAGGTTTTTTTATTTACGTTTGTAGATCTGAGTTAAGTATTTTTTTAGTTTTTTATTTTTATTTTTGTAACTTTCGTTTTTTCGTTTTTTTATTTTTTTGTAATTTTGTGTAAATTTTCTTCAATGTTTAATTTTTCAATATTTTGTGTAATTTACTGGTGATCCTCTTTTGTGGATGATAAATGTTTGATTTTTGGATGTTAATCTGAGATATGTGTTGCGAAATTTATTTTGCTGGTTCTTTTATTTTTGTTTGGTGGTTCAATGATTATGAAAATGATTCAAGAGTGGCGAAGGGATGACAATGATCCAAGACCATAGACTCTCTTTCTCTGTTTTTTTAATGCTTTAATCCCACCAACTGATCCAGTCATTGGAAGAATCCGGATCAGTAAACATACTAACTGGTCCGGTTTCTTCCACCAACCGGATCAGTAAACATACTAACTGACTAACTGGTCCGGTTTCTTCCACCAACCGGATTAGTAAATTTTATTTTGCAGCTGCTACCCCATTCGTTTCGGTCAAAAACCGGATCAGTAAGTCCCATTTTGACCGGATCGGATGAGGTTTTTTCCACTAGTGTATATCCAAGTCCTGCGTACCCTTATTTATCCCCAATCACTCACATGATCCTGACTCTTCATTGCTTTCAGATTTTTTGGTTAGTTCCTCCCCTGATATATAATTATGGGAAATTTCTTCAAATATCCCTGAAACTTGACATAATTCTTAAATTGTCCATCACATTTGGGGAATTTCTGAAATACCCTTGAACTTTGACTTTATTCTCAAAATACCTTTATTGTTAATGGAGCCCTAACACCGTTATGTTTTTCTCTCTTTCTCTTCAATTTTATCTCTCCTCCAGCCATCCTCCATTGATGACTATCTAAAGTTCCAAGCTTTCTCTCTCCTCTCATCTCCATTATGCCTTTCTCTCTCCTCCCAATTTTCATCTTCCATCTCTTCTTTCTCTCTCCTCCTCTCCTATTTTCTCACTCTAGAAGTGCACTTATGTGAAGTTCTACTAACTATTCGTTTTAGTTCCTTCTGTAAATTTCTACTCACTTTACTTTATTTCTAAATTTGCTAAAGAAATTTTATTAGTTAATTAGCCTATGGTCCACTTTTGATTGCTATTTATATTTATTTAATGCAAGTGAACCCAAAAAGTGGACTCAATGTTCTCTCTCCCTATATATTTATATTTGTTTAATACAACTGGACCCAAAAAGTGGACTCAATGTTCTCTCTCCCTATATATTTATATTTGTTTAATACAAGTGGACCCTCTTATTGCCTACAGAGTAACTAAGTAGAATTTTAAAAAACGGAGGGAATAGAACCCTCTTATATATGGTGGGAGAACCACCTAAAATGAGCAAAAACTTTATAAAATGAGCAAAGAAAAGTAAAAGATGAACAAAAGCATAAAATGAGTGGAAAACATCAAATGAGGAAAAATGTAAAATGAGCAAAAATATAAAATGAGAAAAACTTAGGATAAGCATAAAAAAGTTAAATGAGAAAGATGTAAAATGAGCAAAACGTAAAATGAGCAAAAACGTTGTGAAATGAGCATAATAATGTTAAATGAGCAAAAACATAAAATAAGCAAAATATAAAATGATCAAAAACGTTGTGAAATGATCAAAATCTTCGTAAAATAAGGAAAAATGAGTGGAGACAAGACTATATAACAAGATTACTAAACACAAGCCTATATAACAAGATTACTTTTTTTCTGGAGACATCACTCCAAGTTTGTCACATCTTAACGTGCTTCATCAACCCACAGGCCACAAGGTCTTGTTGTGGTGTTGTGGACTCCTTGTGGCTACTAATTAAGCTGCCTTAGTACTTCGTTGAAAGGTCTAACAATTTACATATGCTTAACTAACAAAACTGCCAAACATTTCCACATTTCTTTTCTTTTTGGTGGTAATAATTGCTGACTAGCCTACTCTGTTGAATTTGGCTCCTGGGATCAGTCTTACTTGTGTCTAGAAATCGTGCAAGTTGGGGAAACTGTTTTACCGATCAGTCAACTTTTCACCTCATTTCCTATTACTTATCATTTTATAGAATTAGGCTATGTTTGATAAAACATTTAAGTCACCTTAACTGAGTAGATGCTAAAAGTTTAAATCACCTAAAATAAATAGTCGTGTTTGGAGTAAGAGTTTAAATAAAATTTAAACTCAAAAATTGACTGAAATTGAGTTGCTATCAAATATAGCATCTCAATTTAAGGTGTTGAAATTTTCAGCTACCTTATCAGTTCAGCTCCTTTCAGCTACCTTATCAGTTTCAGCTCTATTTCAGTTTATGTTCCCAAACATAGCCTTAGTTTGAATTTTTTCCATGAATAATGTCAAAGGGAATATTAATTCCTCCTATGCGCTGAACTTGAAATTACTTCCATGGATACCGTCCACGTAGGACAGCACGTGAGAATTTTTTTTTCATTTTCGGCAAAGCAAACCGCTACTCAGAGTAGCGGTTAACTTTAAGTTAAGTCGCTACTGACGGTAGCTGTTTATTACGAGGTAAAACCGCTACTTGGTGTAGTGGTTCATTATAGAACAACACCAACGCAAGAGAAAAAAGGAAAAGTGTGCCATGATAGCACTGTGCGTCCCGCGCGCAGCAATAAGCCTGCGCCAAATAGAATCTTGTTGTATTATATTTTTTTTAATAAAATCTTGAAATTAAATTCTTAACCTATGTCTTGTGGTATATATGGGTTAAAAAAATCCTTTTATTTTTTTCAAACTTTTAAGTGCTCATATATTTAATTTGTTGCAAACTTTAAATTAAAGAATTTGATTAAGAATGTTGGTCTGTTATGCATTCATAGATGGAGGGACCGAGGGAAAAGAATGCTAACAAAGAGCTACGTCAAGAAGCTAATTGATGAGCTACAGGCCTGCGTAATTAACCTTAGCTTGTGCCGTGACAAATGGATGAGTAAAAAACATGTAAGGGAAAATATAAGGTTCAATATGTACTAAGAATGATATTATATCCTCTTAAAAGCCAAGTCAATGGGGGCCTCACATGCCCATAAGGAGCAAATTTTGCTTGAAAATACTAAAATGCAAGTAAATCCAACTCAAACGCCTTCCTAACTTGGAAGATGTTTTTACTTTTTGTGCATGAATAAAGAAGGAATAAATACTAATAGAAAATAAAGAAAGGGAAAACTAATAGAAGAAGATATGCTTGGGAATTATTTTCATATATAACTTAAAATCGCAGCATATATATTTTTAAAAAATAATTAAGCATCCAATTGACTATATAACTTACAATGCAGATTCATGTATCAAAACTTAGCTTAAATCAGTAGTGAAAGCAACTAATAGAGTAGTTAAAGTAGTGTGCTTGATTTATGATTCCTAACTTTTTAAATTTATTTTTTATGGTGCAAATAGGCTCATTGGAAAAGTCTGATACAATTAAAGGGTTAGCAAGCTCTTCCAAGCAAGTGTGACCATATCATCTTATCTACGTCCTATCTCATGCAGTCATGCATAATGCTCCCCTTTATAAAAACCCCTATATCTTCTTGACTCCTTCACCACATATCAACTTTTGATTAGATAAGTAACACCCAAAAATATGAATTTCTCAACAAACATTGCATCATTTACATGCTTCATCATCGTAACCCTAGCTCTTACCGAAATGTGCCATGCACAAAATTTACCACAAGACTATGTTAACGCCCACAATACCTCTAGGGCGGCGGTGGGTGTTGGAAACATACAATGGGATGACACATTGACGGCCTACGCGCAACAATATGCTAACCAAAGGAAGGTCGACTGCGCCCTTCAACATTCTGGTGGGCCGTATGGAGAGAACTTGGCCATAGGTAGCGGCGCTTCTATGACTGGCACCGCAGCGGTGCAACTGTGGGTGAATGAGAAAGCTTTTTATGATTATTATTCTAACACTTGTGCTACTGGTAAAGTGTGTGGGCATTATACTCAAGTGGTTTGGAGTAATTCAGTTCGTCTTGGATGTGCTAGGGTTCAATGTAACAATGGTTGGTATTTTATCACTTGCAACTATGACATACGAGGCAATATTGTCGGCCAAAAACCTTACTGAATTTTCCATCAACCTTGATGAATTATGTGATTTAGCTCACTAAAGCCTTTGTAATACTCTATGTGGAATGAATAATCCTATATTCCTAAATATATACTTGTATGTATGTAAGGCTTTATTGAGTGATAACAACTAAATAAAGCCTACTAGATTTCCGGATACTACTATATATGAATATCCTGAAGGCCATTATTGCTTGTATTTTACTTTTTAACAAATGAAAAGTTCTGAATTAATGTCGATCTACTGTGAGTTATTTGTCAGCCTTTTCTTGGTTATATTTATTACTATGACTATTAACCTTCTTTTTTATATATAATTTATGGTTATTGACCCCTTTTTACCATATCTTTTTTTATGAGATTCGGTTTTCAAATGTTGTTTTAACATTCAAAATTCAAAGTCCAAGCAAATTAGAAATTAATGTCTTCAATTTGTACCTTTTGATTCTTACCATTTTATATTTACATTATTTGATAATACAACTCTTAATATCTGTAATCACGTATTCATATGAAAAGTTGATAAAATATATAGTGAAACAAAATAACAATATCTTGTATGATGATGTTTTTCTTATATATTGGCAAGAATATATTATGTTCAGACCCGACTTTGTAAGTCAGAGGTTTCATTCAAAAAGAACACATAAGAACTTAGGGAGTAGAGAAGTTTTCTTTTCAATTTGAAAATTTGTTGACTTTTAGTTGCTCCATTTCATTTAGTGGGTAATTAAGATTTAACTTTTTCCATGACATTTTTCTTTGAAACACTAGTAGAATAATTGCTTATTGCTGCGGTGGTATTGCTGCGGTTTTACCCATACGCAGCAATATATCACGTAAGAAGAAAAGGTAAAATATAAAATAACCATATTGCTGCGGTTTCTACTAAAAACCGCAGCAATATGGTTTCAACGGGAAATTTTTGAAAAAAAGTTGACTTTTTGACCATACATATTGCTGCGGTTTTTGGTCGAAACCGCAGCAATATATTAAAATCATATTAAAAAAATAATATTTTAATATATTGCTGCGGTTTTTAGAAAAAACCGCAGCAATATCCCCATTTATTTCATATAAGAGGCGCTAGGGTTTGGGGAACACTTTCAGCCTTCTCACTTCAGCCGTTTTTCTCCCTTCTCTCTCCTCCTTCAAATCTCTTCGTTCCCTCTCAGCCTTCTTCATTTCTTGGTTCGCCTTCACCCTCGACTCGCCTTCACCCTTCTCAGCCCGTCGGCCTTTCTTCGTTGTCCGTTCAATTCGCCGCATCGAAGGAGAGAGAGAGAGGAGTTCGAGAGTTCAATTTTAGGGCTTGAAGTTTTTGGATTTTCGTGGTTCTTGATGCGTTTGCCGGCGAAGCTTTTGACATTCCGGTAAGCTCATCACATTTCTTTTTCCTTTTTTTGTTCCTGCTTCGATTTTCCGGCGAGTCTTGACTGTTTTTTTTTCTTTGAATTTCCGGCGACTGCAAGTCGCCCGTAGCTCGTCGTCCTCTCGTGCTCTCGTGCTCTCGTCTTCATCGCCGTCGCTCCATCACCGCTCTCTCTGTCGCCGCCGTCTCTTCACCGTCGTGAGTCATCGCGCGACCTACTCCAATCTTCTTCGCTCCTCTTCCAAGTCGCGTTTCATCTTTTTTTTAATTTCTATTTTTTTAATTCAATTCTCATCTATTTTTTTTTTATTTAGCACACAGATCTGGTTTGTTATTAAAAAAAAGATGCAGGCGTTCGAGTTACTCTTGATGCCGGTGTTGATACCGGGGTAGATGCTGCTGATGATTTATCAATCTTTGAATTTGGGGTTGAAGGACATTTTACTGTCATTGTGCTGATATGATTTTCTATTTTTTTTTAATTAAATTCTCATCTATTTTTTTTAATTTAGCACACAGATCTGGTTTTTTAATTCAATTCTTTTGTATATGTTAATTGTAAAATTTAGTTATAAGTTATGTAAAAATATTAATTGTAAAATTTCTAATACAATTCTCATCTGTTTTTTAGGTTAGTGTTATAGTCATTTTTTTTATTTAAGATTTGATTTTTGTATATGTTAATTGTAAAATTTAGTTATAAGTTATGTAAAAATATTGTTCTATATAATATATGAATGTAATGCTGTAAGTTTGTGTTTTAGTTAAGTGTTTTTTTGGCACTCTCCCTTATTTTTTTTAATTGCGAAATTCCAAAAAAAAAAAATTTTTTTTACCTTTACCAGGACCTATTGCTGCGGTTTTGGGCAATAACCGCAGCAATAGGTCAAGATATTGCTGCGGTTTCTAGCCAAAACCGCAGCAATACGTTGTATGTTTTTAATAAAAAATAAATATATTGCTGCGGTTTTGGCTAGAAACCGCAGCAATATGTTCAAATATTGCTGCGGTTTAAAACCGCAGCAATAGATTAATTACCTATTGCTGCGCCCTTAATTGCTGCGCGGCCAAAACCGCCGCAATAGGCCACTTAATGACCGCAGCAATAAGCAATTATTCTACTAGTGAAAGGGGCGAAGAAAAAGTGAATTAAGGGTATCTTGTCTTATGATGGATATGGATATAGACATACAATAGCCTTTAGATAACACTTCATCCATTTCATAATATTTATGATACTTTGACTTCTACGCTTATCAAAGCAAAAACTTTGACAAGTAGTATATTTAATTATGTTTTATTAAAAATTATACAAACTCATAACAAAAAATATTGCGACTTAAACAATACCATATGTTTTTAAAAAAATTAATAAAAAATGGTTATTGCAAATATTTTAAAATGGAGAAGTGATACTCGTGAACATGAACATGGCTTGAATCATTAAGATGTCATAGTTTTGAAAACAAACATATACATTGTCGGTTCTTGTCAATAAACATATCATACTTGAAAGAAATCCATGATTAGTTATGTAACCTAGTAGTTGTTGCAAATAACAGTAAATAAACTTACAGTAGCGAGGATGTAAAAAGATCGTTGCGACGTGGGAGAACCACTGTCCTAAAAGACGATTTCACGCTACCTCGGTGCAAGTAGAACAATCGCGATCGCCCTCAAGAATTAGCACAACACCATAGATTGTGTGCACTCACAAGCCACGGTTTGGAGATCAGAACTTTGCCCAGATTTCAGAGAGGAAAAGTTTAGAGAGTGTGTTAGGTTGTGTGTATTTGGACTAAAGGAAAACAGCCCTTAAATAAGCTTAACAAGCAATAAGAAAAACGGAAAAGCTGATTATAAGGAATGAAATCAATTTGGCTTCGGAAATCTTGCTAGCAATGGTTACAATATACGCTAATAACAGCAACACGAGATTCTTACATTTTGCGTCAAAATAAAAGAAGGAGATCTAAAATGGACCGCGGACCCACAGCCCACGCCCGCGCTCGGTACATGCATCCTACTAGCACTCTATATCAAAGTGCTGAAGAACTCTCATAAATAAACAAGGTGGAGCATAGCTACTTTTTCAATGTGGGACATGAGCTTTTCACTTTGTTTTTCCACTCCTTACTTTGAGGTTTTTCTTTGAGAAATGTTGTTGAACTTCCAACAGTAGTATGTTTAGATGTATGTGACGCTAATGTATGGTTTGGCTTATCTAGGGTACATGTTGTAATACAGTAGTATGGTTTGGCTTAGTTAGTTGTGGAGAATGTAATAATATACCTCTTTGTTTTATTAATTGATCCATTTTCTTTAGGCACACTTGTCGATATACTAAATTGAGCCTTAATATCTCTAATTATCAATAAAAGCCATATTTGTTTCCAATTTTCCAAACAAAAACAGAACGAAGTACCAGAAAAGCGAGGTTATTTTTGGTAAGTAAAATACACTCATGCATGAATTATTAAGGAACATATATTCGCGGATAATTTATAATTTCAACATAACATCATGACAAATTACTGATCCATTAATGTCATTCTTGTCAATGGAGCTATTAATTACCAGAAGTGTATTTGTTACTTCCTCAAATTTAAGCTCCAATCAAGTAGACAAAAACGATTACAAAGTCATTAAGTAATATAATTAGAAACACTTAATCATAAATTAAATAGACTCAAACTATAGGATGAGTAACTTATTAATAGAAAGACATAGTTGCAATCTCTAATAAGGACGTTCTCCAATGTAATTGCCAGGAGGATCATAATTACATGTGATAAACGCTCCACCGTTTTTGCAAAGGACTCTTGCACAACCCAAACGCACCGATTCTCTCCACACTACTTGAGTGTAATGCAAGCAATCCCCATTTGTGCAAGAATTTGAATGATAATCATACATTGATTTCTCATTAATCCACAATTTCACCCCATCAACACCACTCAATGCGCCATAAGATCCATAACCTTCGGCTATGTTCTCGCCGTAGTTTGTATTTGAGTGCACCAATTGGCAGTCGGCCGCCCTTTGGTTGGCATATTGCTGAGCGTACGCAGCTACGGTGTCGCTCCATGCTAAGGGTCCAACCCCGACCGCTGCTCGAGCTGCGTTGTGTACAGCGATGTAGTCCTTAGGGCTGTTTTGTGCTTGGCAGTCAACATGAAGTAGGGTTGTTAGTAGTAGGGCAAATGCAAATTTAGGAAGTGAGGTTTTCATATTGTACATGGTTTTTCTTTTTTTGGTTAATGGATCGGAGAAAGGGAGACTAGTTTACTAGTCAAGTGTTGGTTTGAGGTATGATCAAGAATGTTGGTTTTGGTTTGTATTTATAGATGGAGGAAAGGGAATACCAATAAATAAGCAAGATTAAGAGGTTAATTTATGATTTAGAAGTACACCTGGCAACTTCAAAAGTTACAAATTCTTCTTTCATGCCCGAGCGTTGCAAAATTAGCAGGTGATGTGATGCGGCTGACTAAAGATTGTATAATACATGTGTAGGGTAGGGCTGCTTATCAGTCGAGCCGAGCCCGAACTGCGGTCTGCTCTGCTTGTGTTCGTTTAAGTTTATTCGAGCTCGAGCCGAGCTTGAAGCTTAACGAGCCGAACTTTGTTCGAGCCGAGCTTTAACCAAATTTAAACGAGCCGAGCTCGAACTGTTCACGAACAGACTTGACTCTTTATTACCCCAAGTTTCTACATGTTTTCTTTGTTTTTCCTTGTTTAATATTTGAGATTTATAGGTTTTCTTTTAGAAAATGAAACTATTAACTTAATATTGTGTGATATTTAGGTTAATATATTTTTGTGTATATATTAATATATTATTTTTCTATGTAAAAGTATAATCGAGTCTATTTACGAGCTCTCGAGTCGAGCTTTGCCTAGCTAGCTCAGTTCAGCTCGTTAAAGTCTCGAGTCGAGTCCGAATCCGAGTCGGGCCACCACGACCCGAGCTTTGACCAAGTCGATCCCGAACTGTCGCGAACAAGCGAGGCTCATTAACACCCCTAGTGTAGGGTTAGTAAAAACTTAGAGTGGACAATAAAAATAATGAGATTATGAATGATGCGCAATATCATTTAAGTATGTAATATGCCATACGGTTGACGAATTGATTTGAACTAAAAAAAAATCATATCAACTTGTAATTTTAAGGTTTTGAAAGAAAAATTGACGCCTTGGAAAAGTACCAAAGTACTATTGTTAAGTTCGACCCAAAATTGAACCTAAATGCAGCTGATCATCTCAACTTAAAATTTAACCTACCAATAATGTAATTGGTATTATTTAATTATATCTATATATAATCGTCCTTATCTTCTGCCGTGACAATGGAAGAAAAGAAAGCAAAGAAATTTTGATTATGTAAGAGTGATATTGGATCATTTTAGTAGCAATATCAGTCAATGGGAACTCACATGCCTAATAGGAGTATAGTTTGCTGTAAATTACTGTGCTGTTACTTCAACCATCTTCTTATCTTATTATTGAAAAGAAAACCCCCCTTCAATTAGCAATAAGCATACGTTACTTGATTAATTATGTTTTGCATATGCACCTCATCTGTCTGGGGACTTAACTCCTCTTTTTCACCCCAAAAAAAAAATGCACCTCATCTGTCACGTATAAACTAAAAAAAGATGTTATAAAAGGAGAAAGATTTTAAAAAATTCATAATTAAATTAAGAACATGCTGATAGCACTCCTAAGATCAGGAGATGGACTTTCCTAATCAATTAGTACGCAATTTTAGCTAGATTCGTAATTAGAATATAATTTTAGCTAGGATGCATGACGAAATATAATCAGGTTTTTCCTTGCTCAGGACTTTGTTTACTATAGTTGATCATCAGAATTCCCAATCTAATAAGCAAACTACGAAAAAGTAATTTATTAGCGAGAAGCGGCTAGAACCTGTAGAAGGTGTACATAATTGGTGTCAAATAATATTAAATTGAGTTTTTGACAATTTATTAAACATTTCAAAAATCGCAGTTAAAAAAAGACTGTTTTCTTTATTTGGCCAAAATTTGAGTAGGGTATTTAGAGTTAGATGCAACGCTTCCTGGAACACACGTATGATGTTTAAGTTAGGCTCTGTTCTTTTGGACTGAATAAATGGAAATTCAGTTCAGTTCAGATCGGTTCGGTTCGATTCGAGATCAGATCGAGTTCGGTTCGATCGATCGGGCTCGTACTTATTCGTTCGCTTGCGTTCAGTTCGGATCGATCGACTACAACTTATTATTATTATTATTATTATTATTATTATTATTATTATTATTATTATTATTATTATTATTATTATTATTATTATTATTATTATTATTATTATTATTATTATTATTATTATCATTATTATTATTATTATTATTATTAATATATTATTACTATTATTATTATTAATATTATTATTATTATTATTATATTATTATTATTATTATTATTATTATTATTATTATTATTATTATTATTATTATTCTTATTATTATTATTATTATTATTATTATTGTTATTGTTATTATTATTATTGTTATTATTATTATTACTATTATTATTATTAATATTATTATTTTTATTATATTCTTATTATTCTTATTATTATTATTATTATTATTATTATTGTTATTTTATTATTATTATTATGCATATTATTAGTATTAGTATTAGTATTAATATTATTATCATTATCATTAATATTATTAATTATTATCATTATCAATGATGATAAAAATATTACTCTACTTGTAATTATTTAATAATACTCAATTCGGATCGGTTCGAGATCGGATCGATCGATCGGTTCGATTCGGACCGCCCGGTTCGGTTCAGACTTATTCAGTTCAGTTCAGACTTATTCAGTCCAAAAGAACAGAGCCTTAGTAATGGATCCCAGATATGTCAACAAATCTGCAGCGTTTCCGTGTATATTTAAGAGTTTTTTTTTTTGAGGTAAAGATACACTTAGAGTTGGATGTATTCTCTTTTTTCTTTGGGGATTGTTTGCTCATTCAAAAGCTATCTAAATGAGAAAATGAACTACCCCCATTTCATTCGAGACTTTAACAAATCTAGCAGAGCTAACATGAACTTGAGAGGCTCACCCCCACACATTTGAAATATTCCTATGTTGTTCCTTTATTTTTATATAAAATTTATGTAACTCGCCTATAACAATTATTTGAGCAATTTAAATCCATGAATGTCATAACCTAAAAGAGTATTGTTTACTTTGAAATTTTATAACTTTAACTATATTGATTTGAATAAGTTAAGCTGAACGAGACAATTTTGATTTTCAGAATGAAGTTTGAGACTTGTGACAAACTTGAATGTAAATATATATGACTAGTTAAGCTACACAACTCATCAAATTGCTCGTCTTTGCTCGTTTTCTCCATACCCTATAGTCGCAGCATGCAATACCTTCAGAATAAATCAAAGATCAAACTCACAAGCAACTAGTATTGTAATTAAAAGAGTGATGCATGCATCAAAACTAACAAGCAACTAATGTAGTAAAAGTAGTCATTTGCATTGTTGCTTCCATTACTTGAAGTATTTCGTAGCCTTTTCTTCTTTTGATGTACACATTTATATCCTAATACAAGTGAGACTGTAGTTCATTGTACTTGATACATATTATCTCATCAAACACATATAACTAATATAATTTGAGGAGCATATAATGCTACACCACAACTATAATATAGTTAAAAGGGTTGAATTTAACGAGCTATTGGAAGCAAGTTGAAAATATTATCTTCAATCTACGCCACTTCGCCTTTAATCCCGTGAATCAAGTACTAATTAATTAACGGCTATAGCTAGTGCTACTAGATTAGGTCTGTGGAAATATAGTTTTTTCGGTTAAAGACGTTGAAGATTGCGGTTATTTACCTTGGATTTGTCAAAATTCTCAGGCTAAGATAGAGTCAATCACGCCAACAAAATGCAACTTTTTGCAGTGATAAGCCAAGTCTTTGGTGGACAATTTTTTTGTCACTAAAAGGAAGACTTTTATTTTTGCCATTGCAGATAATAAGACTTTTACAGATTAAAAAGGTTTCGCTTGTCAAATCTTCTTTTTTGTTTTTTCAAAAAGGTTACGCTTGTAAAAAAAATAATTTAAGGTTATGTTTAACAATTTTTTAAGAAAATATCCCATATAATTATATATACTTTTGCAAAACTCAGTAGTGCTGAGGTAATCCCTAACATGTTACATGTCCTTAATGATTTTGGAAATTGTATTACAAAGGTAAAATCTTATATTTAACCTTTTTGTATTCCCGTATCATATAATATAGGGTTAAAATTCATCTGTCTTTTTCTTTTGCAACAATTGAGTTTTTACACTAATCCACCATCCGTTCACTTTTTATTGTGATTCGTATACGTAAGAAAAAATATATAGCTAAAGTCTTATTAGATTCATCTCGATATATATACTTTCAAAATATCAAAGTTTTATGATTTTTACTAAAAATTAGTTACATATATTCATAGTTAAAGTTGTGCATTAGCAAGTCTGAAAATTCCCTCCATGTTGGGGCTGGAGATGTAGGTTATAAATGGTTTTAGTTTGAAATTCTATCTGCTTGCTTACGGATAAAAAAACGTGAAAACTCAATTGTTGTAATAGAAAAAAACCGGATAAAGTACTAATTAAATTTTGAATAAAAATGTGGCATGCCGGGGTGTTTATATTGTACTCCTTATTTAGCTCGATAATGTATTAAGTTTAAGGAAGTTTTACTTGTTATGGTTATCTCATAGGATATACATGTGGGGTTTATTTAAGAAAAACTCTTAAACGTACGACACATGGTTATGATATCTATACTAATATATTAAAAGGTGTTCCTAAACAAGGAACTGTGCCACGTGGCGCTATTCCTTAGAATATTTGCTTTAAATACTTCACATACAATAAAAAATTAGAAAAAGCATTGTGTTATAATTTGATCCCATGACTTCAAGCTTATATACTAAAATCTTAACCACTAAACCAAGTAATGTTTGGTGTTATAATTTTTAAGTAAAGTATTAATACATGAAAACTATAATTACCCGGGGCATAGCCCGGGCCTAAAAACTAGTGATCATTCATTTGGTGTTTATAACAAAATTTAATAATTTCTTATTTTGAATATAAATTAACACTTTGACTTTAATGCTTTAACGCACAACGACTTTAATCATTAATATCTTTAACTTAATAGTAAAAAATTATAAACAGTTGGTATAATTAAAAATTATATATTAACACATGCGATAACATTTCAACATATCCAATGTGGAGTCTTTTGTTACAAAACAATTATATATTGATACAAAATATTATTATTATTATTATTTTTTAGATAAATGAAAAAAAACCACTTAAAAAGGTCTCTCTCCAATAACATTTCCTGGAGGATAATAATTGCAAGTAATAAAAGTGCCACCATTTCGACACCTTTCTTTGGCACACCCAATACTTTTAGTGTCTCTCCAAACAATTTGTGTAAAATGTCCACACATTTGTTTACAAACATTAGCACGAATATCATAATTGGGCTTTTCAGCGACCCATAATTCCACAGCTTGGGCTGGGCTTAAATCTTCTTCTGGATTCATTGCTATATTCTCACCTAAGAATGGGTTATGAGAGTGCTCTAATTTGCAATCAACGGATCTCTCTCTTGCATAAGATCTAGCAAAGGCTGCAACGGTGTCGTTCCAAACTACAGGAGGTTGTAACGCTTTAATACGGGCCGCGTTGGTGGGTACTAGGTATTGTAGTTTCCAATCAAGTAGGGGTGTGGCCCAACAAAAATGGGCCATGGTAAGCCCACTTATCAAAACAATAGCTAGGGTAAAATTGGAAAAAGCCATCATTTTGGGTGAGTTTTATTTTATTAGGTAAGATTTAATATGAGGACAATGCAAAAAGTAATTGTTATGCATAGGGATAAGTGTATGTTTATATAGGGATGGATTTGGTTAAATTTGACGATGGGACTTAGACATAAGGATTATATTGATAAAATAGAGTAAAAAAGTTGGCAATTTTCTTATAATAGTTGGCGACATCTAGCATTTACTAGATATTTGGAGTACAACTATACTTTTCTTTTGCTAATCCAAATTTGCTATGTCATTTACTATTACACATTTTTATTGTTAATAATAGCAACAACCACAATGCTAGAGTTAAAAATCATACAATATATAAATGACAACAAGCTTTTGTAAAGTTTTAGGCATCATACCTAAAAATATTAGATCAACACCCTTTCAATCCATTTTTATTTGTGAGTAAAAGTTTCTTATTATAATGGACTAGCTCTCATTGATCGGTTGCTACTATTGTACACATGCATATCAACATAGTGATTAGTGAATGTTTTTGATGTACTATTAATTATTATGCTATTATAAGTTGGAGATACGAAGGTTAAAAAAATCCCATTAATCATAGATTATACTGATTTGATTGGAATCAATTGCTAGGGGAATAGAAGAAATGAGGAATGATGATACTTCATCTTGCAAGATATATAGAGCATGATCTAGATAGCCCGGCCCCTTTGCCGGTTTGCCCTATCTATCTATACTAATATATTAAAAGGCGTTACTAAGAAAGTATACGTGCCACATAGCACTCTCTTCTAAGGCTTTAATACAAATGCTCTATTTTCATGTTAAACCCCTCGATCAATTTAAAAAAATAACATTATGTAGTTACAAGATATCGAACACGTGACCTTTGAAATGAAAAGTGAGAGCTTTAACGTTAACCCCTTTTTTTTTTTATCAGGATAGAAAACTAGGCGGTGTCTCTACAATGAAACACCACCTAAAACATCACAGAGGATGTTATAAGTTACAAATTTCAAGTAAACAGAAAGAAGAGAAAGGAGCACAAAATAACATAAGAGGAAGCTCCGCCGCGGCAAAACAGCCTTCACCCCAGGCTCTCCCGAAGACACCTTCTTGAACCCGACACGGGGGGGCAAAACAAACTCCACTGAAACATAATTGGCTCCCTAATCCTCCAAGGGAACATACCCAACTTACTGACAGGAAAACGACTTAAGGTGGAAATCAAGAGAGAGGAGCCAGAAGCCCGCATCCCGCAACCCAGCAGCGAACCCTCGCCCGAAGCCGACGAACAAACCTCCACCGCCATCGCTGCCCAAAGAAAGCTTTGACGCTGAAGATGCTGGCTTCGCAAACCCGAGGAAATCACCAGTGAGGCGAAGGCCCACCAAAGACGAAAAGAGAATGGAGAAATGGAGAGACTAGAAGAAAAAGTCCGACTGAGAACAAGAAGAAATGGCCAACAAAGGACTAGATAGCATGGAAGAGGATGGAAGAAGCTAGATCTGAGGGGAAAGAGGAAGAAGAGGGCGGCGACTTAGAGAAATTTCTAAAATTTGGGGCTTAGGGTTTCTAGAGAGAAGGGAGAGCCCATCTCTCTAGAATTCTTTAATGTAGTAGCCACGCTTTAACGTTAACCATGAATCCAACATAACATCATTGCTTATTATTTCAAAATAAATTATAATAAGGTCTCGTAATTGTATCTCCTTAAAAGACTTACACAAGTAGTTAGATACCTAACACATTCATGGTAATAACAATATACTATTGTAGACATAAACTCTTACTCCAATTCCTTGTAGAAAGTCAAGCTACTATGAGTACTATGACATCAATTTTTCCTCACAAGACTTTTAAGGGTGTATTATTCAAATTATTATGAGGTCAATTTTTCCTCACAAGACAATAAACTACAAAAAGAGACAACCCGAGCATTGCCCGGACCATTCACTAGTTTCTTTCTAATCATTGTCTTTCTAATGTTGATCATATCCTGGGGGGATCAAGTTGATTGACTCTTAATTTGTCACGGTGTCAAATGTTCCTGAGATTGTATAGAATAAAATTATACATCATTCCTTATTATTAATTTATTCTCTATATTTCGTTTTATTCATTCCTACCTTAAAGATTTGGACATCTAAACTAGTAAAAAAAATTCAAAGGATCCCCGTACTTCCCACCTTCATGCAATCCCATCCATTAATCAAGGACATGAAGATCCCGACTCATTTTCCTACCATAGTCTTTTGATAAGTCTTCCTTAATTTCTTCCCTTGATCAATATTTATTCATTATTCTTTTCATGATTGCCAATAACATTATGACTATTAATATAAATAATTATGTATCAACAATAATTATGAAAAGTTTTGAAAGTAAAACCTTAAACAAAGGTCTTATATATCTATGATCATGTCTTCTAAATAATGTAAGTACGAAAATACATAAACACAATTGACATTTGAACAAATGAATGATATATAGGTAAATTTAAAGGAACTATTATTATGTAATACTCCCTCCGGTTATTGTTACACTTACACTTTTCATGCATGTCATTGTAAAACTTTGAAGACTAATATCTTTAGTTTTGTATTTGTAAAAATTATACAAAGTACATATTAATAAAATATATATTAATTAAGACGAATCTAACAAGACATTACATGACTATGTTTTTATTCACGTATAAATCACAAACTATGGTCAAAGTGAAATTACTTCCTACCTACATAATCGTTGCTTATTCAATTACTTCCAAAGAAAAAAGTTATGTAAAGACTAATTTACATTAGTACATTACTGGCTACAAATAGCTATGTGTGAAAATTGTAATTTCATTTTGTAATATTCTCAAGTTTATGCGTATTAAAATTCTCGCCGTGTGTCAATGTGTTAACAGTTAAGGCTCCTCTACCCTCCTAGCTCCTCCGAATTGCAGACCACAACGATTAAGATAAAGCAGCAGCACTACAGAGAAGAAGCCGTATGAGAGAAAAACGATAAAGTCAAGATAAATTAAAAAGATTTTTCAAGATTTCAGGTACCTGATTTTGAAACGTTGAAATTTTTATTTTATTAATTTAATTTAAATCATTTTAATCACCTGAAATTTTATTTTAAGTACTTCTCAAATACTCTAATTGATTTTAGCACCTTAATATTTTTACAAACTTTTGTATAAGGTTGGCCACATCTTGAACAAAAATGGTGTGACCAGCTAATAAAAAGCCCCAAGCTAGGCCCTATAACAAAGTCCAAGCGTGAATCCGTTTTCAGTGGGGTTAGTTTTTGTAACAGGAGTTACTTTTGTTGAATTTAGGGTTCTTTGTCTAATGCTACAGTGTTACTTTTAGTGAAACTAGGGGTTACTTTTTCGAATGCTAAGGGGCTACTTTTACTGAAACTAGGGGTTACTTTTGTAATGCTAAGGGGTTACTTATACTGAAACTAGGGATTACTTTTTGTAATGCTAAGGGATTACTTTTACTGAAAGTAGTGGTTACTTTTTGTAATTATATGGGGTTACTTTTACTAAAAGCAGAGGTTACTTTTTCTGAAACTAGGAGTTACCATAAATTTATGATGAAGTTACTTTATACTTCTGTAGGAGCTACCTTAGATTTACGAGTGAGAAAAATGTGAGATCGGAGAAGGAGATCGGAACCCTAAGGTGGAGCGACGCCTCCCGACGTCGGCGGCGACGTTTTCGCCTTTGCTTCCGCCGCCGCTGCTACTACTCGATTTGTTTCTCATCATTTGAGTAAGTCAACAAACTACAATTACACCTTCAAATTTGTTCAAGAAATCGTCCTTTTGAGAGTTGAAAAGATGGCAGAGAAGAAGAAGTTGAAGATAGGAGGGAGAGAGAAGAAGAAGAATGTGAGGGAGAGAGGAGAGAGAAAAAGGTGACATCGGAGAATAGTCAATCTCCTCCATCTAACGGAGATGACGATGCCAGATTCTTCGGCGGCGATGAAGGTTGTGCCGGCAAAGGTTAAGAAGCCGAAGATTTAAGGAAGGTCGAAGGAGGAAGGAGCGAGGATGGCGATGCTGGATTAATCTAGCCGCATGGTTTCATTTTTGTGTGGCGTGTTGCACAAAAAATGAATTTTAGAACCTTATTACTTTAGGTAGCTAAAATGCTTCCCAAAAACACATCTTTGCCAAAATTATTTACCAATTGGCGGTATTTAGTTATAATGCATTGCTACTCAAAGTCGATTGAATGACCAAGTTTATTGGCAAAACACAATTTGGATACGATCATGTTCCGAAAATAATCTCTATAATTTTTTTTTCTTGTCAAGGGAACATTAAGGGATAAATTTATCTCATCCAACTTACCGACACCACTTAAACCATCAAATTATACTACTGCATCACTCATTCTTTATATCTTGTAGACAATATGGTTTTTCTAAACTATACCACTAGGCATAGATTAAGAGTATCAAAATTCCTATAGAAGTATAAGATATCATTATACAAAGGTATTTATTTCAAAATCCAATTAAACCAAAAAATCTTACATGATTCTCTCTATATTCAATATTTATCCTCGTTTATTATCTCCAAATAAATTTTTTGATGAAATCTTGAAATCCTTAACCTATGCCTTGTGGCATAGGTTAGAAAAGTCCTACAAAAAATGCTCTATATATCATTACATGACCAAAGTTTAACAAAAAAGTTTGACTTCTACACCACCAATATTGCAGCTCTAAAAAAACTCACTGTGGTCTAAACGGCCACAAATATGTACATTATTGTACAGTAGTGCTGTAGTATAATAAGAGAAATCTGTTGTAAAAGGCGTTAGAACTCACAAGAGAATCAGTCATTAATTTCTCATGAATCATACTGCTTTTTTGACAATTTTGGCTCCCCTTATCAGTCATCACTTATTTTACATTTAATTCTAAGTATGGTGCCGCATCGCATTTGAATGCTCCTCCGATCCATTGATACATCCGTCAATTTAACATTTTTTTTCTCTTGGCAATGAAAAGTCCATTTAATACTGGATCACCTAACAAAGGGCAACCTATATGTGTGAATATATGTAAATAAACCTCATAACTTTAATAAGGTCTTACTAAATTATTATTATTATTTAATACCTGCTGCTTTTGGAAGTTTCTAAAATATTTTTCTTTCATGTTAAAACCCTTTGCTATTAGAAAAATGCTTATAGTATTCTTATTAATCTAGTTAGGTATGCACTAGGTAGGCTTGATACAATTTCAAACCAATCTGGCATGAGCACACTAGCAGCATGGCTCGACAAGAGAGGCCTGGTGGTGGGTTATAAACCATTTATCGGCACCATTTTAAAAGCCAATATGAGTATAACTGGTAAACTTATTTCTCAGCCCTTTTAATTTTGACAGAATTAAGAAAGTAAAATTAAGGAGAATCGGTCCGCATGTCATGCTTCAGCCCTTTCTCTTTTGAATCTTTGGCTTGATATATGGCACGCCATGATTTTTCTTGTATCCGTTCCCTTCCCGGCGCATGCCCAATTTTGGACTAGGCACAAGACTTAGTATATTCATGCTGAAAAAGTAAAAAAAAAATTATATTAATCAAATATTTGATCAATCAATACAGCAATCAAGTATTACATCAAAAAGGGAAATACATTCAATCAACAAAGTGAAATGATTTAATTAACACTAAATACTTTGTTGATAAAAATATAAGAAATCCTAAATAAATCTACGTAACATTCTTTTATTGTTCATCAGTTTTAATTTTAAAAACCTTAAAGAAAATATAAATAAAATTTTAAAAAAAAGATGGTTAACTGGTTAAGTGTATAGGCTTAACCAACAAAATTTAGCTAGCCAAAAAAAAAACATGTCTAATGTTCAAATTTTACCTTTGTTTATGCCCAAAAAGATAGAATTTATGTTTTAAAAAAATGAGGCACGCATCGCGTGCATAAATTGCTAGTACACATATATTAAAAGGTGTGCTCGTCAAAGATTATATGTTGATGTCTTGAATCGAACCTCAGACCTCTTAATAAGAATCAAGATACATTTACCACTAAACCAAGTGACATTTGTTTAATCTTTCTAAAGTAAAATTATTAAATAAATTAAAATATAAGTATCCGAGGAGTAGTCCGCACCTAAAAACTAGTTAACTATTGACTAACAGGGTCAATTTTTTTATTATGACTCTTGTCTCTTTGTGATTTACTAAAATCCACAATTTAAAGCAAGTTATATTCTCATAAATTAAAACATATATTTAATCTTGCAATTAGATGTGAATCAAGACTAGTACAGCCGTACAGGACGGGTTGTGACTTTTAAACTGTGTTAGGTTTAAAAGCATATTATGTTAAATTTCCATAGTTTGACCAACAGAACTAAAGCTTTAGTTGACTTACAATAACTGAAAAACAGGGATCCCAAATTCTCAAGGCCACCAAATCAGAGCACTATTATATAACACGGCAGTATTACCGAATTACACTATATCCCTATAAATACTCACTTCATGATCATACCCTTCAAATAATTCTCCAACTACCCCACATCTCCAAACTTTTTTTTCTCCATCAAAATGAAGATATTTCTTCCTATTTTCTTAACCATTTTAGCCACAACTGTTCTAAAATCTAATGCTCAAGACAACCAAACACAATTCCTAGACGTCCACAACATTGTCCGTGCACAAGTTGGCGTACCCCCGCTTACTTGGAACCACACCCTAGCATTGTACGCCCAACAATTCGCCGATAAAGTGAAGCAAACGTGTGATAACACGGAGGAGTCAGGCGGATCATACGGCGAGAACACGGTATCGGGATACGGGGCGTTTACCATCGTCGACGCCGTAAATCAGTGGGTGGAAGAGAAGCCAAACTATGATCATCATTTGAATGTTTGTAAGAATGGAACAGAATGTAAGCACTACAAACAAGTGGTTTGGAATGAGTCCTTGTACGTTGGATGTGCTAGTATATTTTGTGGTGCTGGTTGGCCTTTTGTAGTTTGTGAATATGATCCTCCTGGAAATATTCAGGGTAAATGGCCTTATTAATTAATTAGCCATAATTAAATTTGGTTATGAATAATGTGATTGTAATAGGGGATTGTGTTGTTGTTCATCTTCTTATGCATGCATGGTTTTTCAATTATATAATTAAAGAACTTTTGAGATGCAATAAAATTGGTTTTCTGGACAAATAAATTAAGTCCTTTTATATTTGCATACATTGATTGAATATTGTACTCTTTCTTTATTCCATCTCATAATATAGTACTCCCTCCGTCCCATAATATAGTGCTTATTTTTTTTTACACGGTCTCCAAGATAAACAATTGACCTTCAATATCTTCAATTCTATACTAATAAAAAATATAAAAAGTTGATATTATGAAACTACCAATTAAGGCGAATCTAACAAGATCCCACATGAATACGTTTTTTTATATATACAAATGAAAATATTTAGTCAAAGTTTTTAAAGTTTGACCTCTAGAGAGAGAAACAAGCACTATATTATGGGACGGAGGGAGTATTTGTTTCTCATTTTTCACGGGAATTAAGGGAGGGGAACATATCATAATTTGTATTTAATGCTTTACTTGTATTGGGTAGTCAATGGTTTTTACTCTTTTCTTTTAAACAAAAATACCAAACAACATTAACTCAAGCTTGTTGTAAATTGTACTCAATGTTTCAACCAATAAAATGAACTTTAATAGACAAAAACAACCAATAGGATTACGACAAAACAACTAATTAAAATATAAAACTTTCAAATGGGCATTCGCGACGCTTGAAATGGAATATAATAACTATATTTTGGGACGAAGGGGGTTATTATAAATTTATTTATATTATATGTGTTAGATATGATATAAATGATAATTTTTTTTTGAGGGGATATAAATGATATTTTATTTTATACTTTGGCTCAAATAAGATATTTCAAAGAATCACTTATGTACATAAATTCTGATTCCAAATTTTTGATATCATCATCGCCCAGGATTTTATTTACCAACCAAGTTAGATAGCATCTTCAATATGGTTTAAAGTTTAAACAAAATTTACTTTTAGTGTTATGTATTTATAGCATTTGACTATATCAACTAATCTAATTATTATTAAGGATTTTCTAACCTATGCCACAAGGCATAAATTAAGAGCATCAAAATTCTTCTACTTCCCCGTTCGAAATATGTGAAACACTTTGTCTTTTTTGTGAGAGCTTTTTTGAGAGAAGTGTTTCACTTATTTCGAACGTATGAAGTATAAGATATTATTATACAAAAAGTTTTCTATTCAATATCCGATCAATCGAAAAACCTTACACGATTCCCTCTATGATTCTCTCTATATTTAGTATCTATCCTTAATTATTTATTATCCCCAAATCTTGGAGATAATACGTGATTTCCTCTATAAAAATATTTATTATCCCTAAATCTTGGAGATTATACGTGATTTCCTCTATAAGAAAAATAAGATACTTTAAGATATTAACATAGATTGAATCATGTAAAAAAATTTAGTTTGATTGTATTTTGAAATGAAAACTTTTTGTAAAATGATACTATTTTATACTTCATCCGTTTAAAATAAGTGAAACACTTCTCTCAAAAAGCTCTCACATAAAAGAGAGAAGTGTTTCACTTATTACAAAACGGAAGAAGTATAAGAATTTTGATGCTCTTTAATATATGCCTTGTAGTATAGGTTAGAAAAAACGGATTTTTCTACAGCCGCATAAGAAAATATTTCTAACCAATATGATTTCTTTATTATTATTATTATTATTATTATTATTATTATTATTATTATTATTATTCTAATCTATGCCACAAGGTTTGTTATGCTGTTGTTGTTGCGCTTGTTTACACTATTTGGCGAGTAGAAATGATAGTTTTTGGAATCATAAAGTTCCTACTTTGCCTTACGTAATTAGGAGATTACAAATTGTAATTAGATGTAGAATCATAGTTTGTTTTGCCACGGAAAATTTCGAGTAGATAGAGAATGGATACATAGCTTGAAATAGTGGTTTTTGAGGTATACTTCTTGTATAGTTGCTCTTTGGCCTCTTTGAGGCTTGATAGGTTGTAAATTCTGGTTTTGGTTATACTATATCTCATCTTGCTTAGCAAAAAAAAAAAGTTTTTATTTTAAAATCCAACCAAACTTAAAAAATCTTACATGATTATCTCTATTCTAAGTATCTATCCTTATTTATTATCCCCAAATAGAATCTTGTTGTATTATATTATCTTGTAATGAAATCTTAAAATTCTTAAGCGTGCATTGTGGCATAATTTAGAAAAATCCTTATTATTATTATTATTATTATTATTATTATTATTATTATTATTATTATTATTATTATTATTATTATTATTATATTATTATTATTATTATTATTATTATTATTATTATTATTATTATTATTAATATTATTGGTATTACTACTACTACTACTACTATTATTATTATTATTATTATTATTATTATTATTATTACTATTATTATTATTATTATTACTATTATTATTATTATTATTATTATTATTATTATTGTTACTATTATTATTATCATTATTTTTTATTATTATTATTATTATTATTATTATTATTATTATTATTATTATTAAGATAAATGATTTTTTGAAGAAAACTAAATATATATTTGATAATAATAACCGCATATAATTTTTCCATAAACTTCCTCTTTTCTTTTTTAATTACAATATTTTGACTTTTCTACTTATTCACAGTTCACGCTTTGATTGTGTATGATGATATGTACATAAGGATAAACATAGTCATATGAGATTTTATTTGATTCCTCTCAATGTGTAATTTTTTAATATCTCATATACATATCTATTACAAATACATAACTAAAGCTATTAATGGTCAAAATTGTGCTTGGGCAAGTGTAAAAATGCAGATGTTGCAATTAAAAAAGAACGGAGGAATTAATCTGTTTTAAAATTTTTAATTATATTATTTATTTTAAAAAATATATGTTCTTTATATAATAAATTTTCACCTTGTACAATACAAGTCACTAACTCACAAGTCTAATCTCTATTAAATAGTGGAAGGAGAGAGGAATTGGTGAACACATATGAAGTACCTATAATACCTTGAAACCTCGATCACGATCATTGGGAGGAAAAAAATCGGTTTAGAAACATCAGGGTTTATCAATGAGATCATTATCATTCTTATCTTATTTCCAAAATGCTACTTAAAACATTGGAATTTTACAATTTTTTATCCACTTTTTTGCTTCATAGGTCTTTTCCCTAGATAAGAATGTAATGTAATTACCGCCCAGCTAGCTACTATATCATATGCTTATGCTCCTATATTGTTAGTAAGTGCTAAAAGAGCTGCAATGTGCAAATTAAACAATGTAAATTTGATAAATGCCTAGAGATAATAAACTAACAGCGTACACTTAATAAATTTACCAACCTAACGTACATCATCTGGAAAACATTAATTTAATTTATATATTTTCTTTATTTAAAACGTAATTATCAATATGATCTAAGATTGGAACTAAATGGAAAACGTTACTAATCAACATAATATAATGATCATGCTTTTCATAATCGGAATAATACACCCACAAGTTCATAACTCTCACTCATCAAATACACCTATTTAATGTAGTATAGAATATAGATGTGTAATTGCATTTTTATTTTGTGAATATGTCAATATGGTGGGTCGCCAAAGCATTACTAGGAGCATCACTTTGCAAGCGGAATAAGTTGAAGTGGCTTAATCTTCTGCAGCGTAATCCCAAATTTTTCAGTCATGTCCAAATCTCTTGGACTCATCCCATCCTCAAGCTTCCAATTGTGAGATTGAAGAAGTGTAGCCAACATTAAGTGCAACATTCTATAAGCCAAACTCAATCCTGGACATATCCTTCTTCCAGCTCCAAAAGGCAAGAGCTCGAAATTACGACCTTTTAAATCAATATCACAACCTAAAAATCTTTCAGGCAAAAATACATCCGGGTTTTCCCATACCTTAGGGTCTCTCCCTATGGCCCATAAGTTAACTAGTACTTGTGCATTTTTGGGCACAACGTACCCATATAGTGTAAAATTCCCATCTGCTTTTCTTGGCAGGAGAAATACAGTTGGTGGATGTAATCGTAATGTTTCTTTGATGATCGCTTGCAAGAAAGGTAGCTTTGAGATGTCAGATTCTTCAATGATTGAACCATTTTTTTCCAAGGGCTCGTTCAATTTCACCTTGAGCTTTCGCCAGCCTTTTGGGATTTTTCACTAACTCTGCCATCGCCCATTCTAATGTACTAGCAGTGGTATCCGTTCCTGCATCAAAAATATCCTACCAAAAACATATAAGTTTAATTTGTAATTATTGATCATATGATAAAAAATACTAGTGTATAAACAGAATCAGTTGTGATTAGTAGGAATTATTATTAATTAGCAAAAGAAAAATGATTAGTAAAAAGCAGCTTGAATTTTTTAAAATATATAAATTTGGTCATGGAGAATTACGATTAGCTGAAATAATAGGGCCTTTAAATAAAATTTCTATATATAATTCTATGAGTAGGATGATGTTTAGACAACATCCAATCTTATATCTTAGGTAGTCGAGGTACCACGTACTTGCCCAAAACTTTACCAACTAATTAAGTTAGATGAAACGTTCATATAGTTTATAGACACTTTATACTACTATATATACTTATGCATTTGTAAAAACAATATAGAACATATAATGACTTACCACTAGAAGATGATTAATTTCTTCCATACTCAACTCATTTTGTTTGTAGAGTTTAAGAAGAGTGTCTAGCACATCGGTAGTACCAGCCGTTGTACAAGACTTCACCTTCAGTAGTCTTTCACATATGATTTCCTGAAAAACTCCAATTAATTTGTCAAAGTAAGCCGTTAATCGACGACGTATGCCAAAGGGGTCAATGTATCCAAGTATGGGGAAGTAATCAGCGTAATTAGGCCGTCCAATCTCTTCCATAATACACCACATTAGCTGCTTAAACTCTAACGATGCACTAGAACTATGATGAGCCAATTCCTTTGAGAAAAACGTGTTTGATAATAAACTAAGTGAAGTAGTGAAAGCCGCCCTACCAATATCAATAGATTGTCCTTTTCTACAACATTCTTGTACATAATCAAGAAGTTGTTGCACCTTAGCTTGTCTAAGGGCTTGGCTAGCATCAAGCCGTTGAGTAGAGAGCAACTGGACGGTAGAGATCTTTCGCAAATTCCGCCATTTTGTGGATACGGGCAACCAGGATATGGAGAGCTTATCATGGTTGCTCGCCTTAACGGAATCAGGGATTGTCCGGTTACAAAGGTTTTGGTCATTCTTAAGGAACATTTCTTTAGCGACTTCAGAAGATGAGATGACTATGGTAGTAATAGCTCCTAATTTAAGGGTTATTAATGGACCATATATTTTAGAAAGTCTAGTAAATGATCGGTGGGGTTTGTCACCAAGCTCAAAAATGTTGCCAAAAATTGGCATTGGTTTAGGACCGGGAGGAAGTTTGGCATTGGAGCGGCGTAGAAACATTCTTAAAAGGTAGAACGAAATAGACAATGTTGCACATATAATGGCTAGTGTGATCTTATCCATGGTAGACATTCTAAAATTCAGAAAAAAGAAATAAATTTGTTTGTGTTGGGAAGTTCAATTCGGTTCTATAAACTTGAAGGGTAACTAGGACTATGAGGGTGAAATATAAAGGACAATATATGTGTGGAAAGATTGCTATTTTGTGTAGCTTAGCTTGCTCCATGAACAAGTACATTTGTTCGTGTATATATGCTACAATGTGGAGGTTGTTGGAGGGTTCAGTAATAAATTGTTGCTTATATCTACTACCAACGTGTAAAACCTATGGTAAGACACATTCTTGCACATCAGCCGGTTTTCATGACTGAAGAATGCAGACTGATGATCAATATAGTCAAGATAACCAACTGGATCAAGATATTCTTGGCAGTTGGCCCTAATCAATGAATGGATTTCGATACTAATTTGTTGTATGGTTCTAGTGTCCACATTTTATCATTTGCATGTTTTGTTGAATCTAAAGTACAAGGAATTGGACTAACCTGATGTCACAAATCTTACTCTATTTGGCTCGTTGTGTTCATTAAACATGCTTACATCCAAGGGAGGTTTCCAGTTGGGAATTTGGCGTAATGGCCAGTTTAAGGTTCCATTTGCATTAGATAAGTTTGGATAACATGATGTGACTAAAGTCAATGTCTATCAATTAATAGCACAAAGATATTATATTTTATCATATTCTAAACTGTTTCAAATAACGACGGGGATATAGAGAACAGAAGAAGTATATGCTATTGGTACTACTAATTGTATTTGTACATTCAAAATAGCCCTAATATTTTTATATGTTGTGATCTCTAATATATTTTTTTAAATAAAGGTAAGAAAAAGGTGGGGATCAGAATTAGGAGGCCCTCCACATGATGGGAACTCCTAATTCATCGTTTACAAGGATAGGGATGAGTGCCGAATTTAAACTAATATTTTTATATGATATGATCCCTAATAGTAAAAAGAGATTTGATAATATTTTTTTGGTAATGAAACAAGACATAAGTAAGAGTCGAATCACCAGAGTATTCACAAGCCACAACCCAATTAAGCCAAGGTACCTTAAGGGTGGCGGAAGGGTAAGGAAATAGTACACCAAAGAACCCCTAATGTTAAATGAGAGCTAAAAGCCAATATATTTTGAAGTATTTGGATTAGTATGAATCATAAAAGCGTGAATGTGGTGATGAAAACCCTAGTCCCTAGTGACAAGGGTACATACTTTGCTACAAGCAAGCGGCAAGGCCGCAGCCTCCAAGTCCATTGGAAAAACTTGCCTGGTCGGCTGGTTCATTGATGTGAATTATCGGCAGTATGCCTACTACTTGTATGAATTAGGAGACCTAACATAACCTGTTTGGTTGAAAGAAGAGTGGACCATTTTAATTTCTAAGTCACGTATTACCAAATATCATTTTTTACTTCAATCAGCCCAACTCCAATTTAGTAATAGATATGTGTGTTAGAAATCCCACTAATAATCCGAAAAATTATAGGCCCACTTGAAAGGCCAGTGACAGAGCTAAGTAAGCTTGAAACTTTTCCCATCTATAATAGGCGGGTAGCTATTCAAATTGAAAATTCAATCATGGTGATCCTAGCTTGAAACTTTGCACGTTACTTCTTCAATTTTTTATTATTTTATCCATTTTCCTTTGGATTGTCTCTTATTAGTTTACTCAGTTTCCTTTTTGATTGTCCCTTATTAGTTTAATCACTTCTTTTTTTTCTGTTTTTGGAATGGTCCCACCAATTGTCTATTATTATCTTTACTTTCTCATTCTACTTTTTTTGATCCACAACATTAACTTCAATATGATATGCCAATAAATTAATACTTTCTCTTTCATTCTATGAGTCACAAACCTATTTCTCCTAAACTTTTGTGCCCAAAGAAGTGGATAAACTAATAAATATTGGAGGGAATACATCAAAAGAGCTAGAAGCTTACCTTCTCAGTTTCACTCAAATAGTTATACTTTGAATTTTTCCTATTTGTCAACGTAAAATTTTGAGCATTAAAATCTTTAATTATGTATTTTATAACAATTATGTAGTTGATATATAACAATACATATTGAAATGTATCTAACAGTCTACATGACTATATTTTTTCTTTATAAATCACAAATGATGATTTAAATTGTAAATAGCCCCAATATACAAAATGTAACTATCTTAGTCCATTATTCAATAACTGTCATAGACTAAAAAGGGCATAAATCGAATAAAATAGAGGAATGGAAAAGCAATTGTAATCTATATTGGATTCACTATAGAAAATACAGTAGTACTATAATCTCTATTTTCATAAAATTTCCCATTTGCAATTTTACAATCTATTATACACACCTTTAACCATTAATATGTTTTAAGTATGTATTATTAAAAATTATGAAAAGTTGGAGTTTGGATAATTCACATTGAAATACATCAAATAAGATCGATTTTACATGATAATTCTTTTCATATAAAGAAATCGAAAACTTCAGACAAAGTCTCTTTTACTATAACCATATAATTGGTAGATGAGAAGATCTCAAAGGAATAAAGGGAGTTTATTGGTATACAGTACTAAGCTAGTAGATAGGTACTTTCTACATTCTTTAATAATCGTTGTCAGGAAAACGTATCGTAGGCGCTAACAAATCAAGCAATCGAAGTATAATATACGGAGGAATTCAGAAATAAAGCAATAAAGAACACAAGAAGATTTGACGTGGAAACCTTTGAATAGGGAGAAAACCACGAACACTGCACTAGGACTTTGAATATGAGATGATGATACAAGGAGAATTCTTTAATACTCCCTCCGTTCTCTTTTGTTCTTCCTATTTTGACTTCCACGTTTGCTAATACACGTCTTTGACCTTAAATATCTTTCATTGTGTATTAGTAAAAATTATAATAATTAAATATTAATAAAGTACTCATTGAGAAGAATCAAACAAGACCCCACGTGACTATATTTTTTTACCACATGTTGAAAATAATTTTAAAAATTATCTTCAATTGTGAATAGTGTCAAGATTCTAAATAGGAAGAACAAAAGAGAACGGATGGAGTATAATCTCTCTAGACTCTCTAACCTTTCTCTAGGTTCTCTAGTCTCTGTAGATCTAAGAATATTTCTCTCTTTTATGTTTGGCATCAATAAAACAATAAACGGTTACAACATATTTATACTAAGGTAACAATTAGGAATCCTAGTTGAACAAGGAAAACCAATTAAACAAGACAACGTGCACAAAGCCTCGACAAACCCCATCGTGGGCGCTGAAACCCGCGGGTGCTGGCTGCTGGCGCCGGGTGCGAGGTAACAGCCTGCCGACGCGGGCCAGACATGCGGGCAGGTAGGAAGCTTTGCTAGTTGTCCAACCAGCGCTGCGGGCGCGAGTTCCTCACTCGTCAAACCCCGGGAGGTGCTTGTGTGATATTCTCGAGTCTCGTCGCTCACCACAAACACCTCGATCCACAACATACATCATTTACCCATCTCCACATCATTACCCATCAATCGCAACATATGAGCTTGGTTCACTTTTTAAGGTGAATAAGATGGTGAAGTAAACAGAATTATTCATGTGAGTGGTGACTACTGACTAATGAGAGTTTTAAATAAATTTGGAGAGGGATTTTTTTTGTGTGTAAAAAAAGCCACAAAGATAAATAAATACTACGGTTACTTTTAAGTAGTGGTCATTTAAAGTAGTGGGTGTCATTCAAGTTTTTTTATTGCTTGTTTGATGATTGATTAGAAAAAGAAAGACTACTTTCTTAATCGATCTACAGACAACAAATTATGAAATTCATTAAGAACGTTGTATGTGCGCGGCATCTTCGTTTAGCTCCAACTCAACTACTCGGCTGGATGACGAACTTTTAAATAGAATGACAATCTAAAGTAGATTCACTGACAGAATGACGAGTCAGCTAGTCTCCATCTTAAAATATAGTACTTGATTTTCATTTTGAGTGATAAAAAAATATAGTGCTTTTTCCTATTTAAAAACATCTTTTTTTCCTTAATATACCTTCATTGAAAAAAAAATTCCTCTCATATCCTCATGTTATCATGGAACATTTTTTTTTTAATGCAATATGACATATTTGACCTTTTCTTAAACTTTTCTCTTTTCTTAATTCCCACCATTCACTCTCATTGGTTGTACCCATTTAATGTTAAGCTCTTTGTATTCCTTTTATATTCTACTTACCTTAATTCTCGTGAAAAAAGAGAATCAAGCACTATATATTTTGGGATGCTGGGAGTATAATGACAACCTTTAAAAAAAATTATTCCATTTTTTTAATTAATTAATATTTGTATGGATATTTAGATAAACTCACCATAAATAAGCACTATTAATTATCTCCATTCTATAAGGGAAGAGAAGAGGACTTGTGTCCACCCTATTTGACAATTATACTTCAACTAACAAAAAAAACAACTACAACTTCTCTAATTTATTGGTGTTTTTTTTTAAAAAAAAGCAATGAACTTTATGAACAATTTTTTATACATGTTATGCAATTGAACTTTATGTTTGCTTTTTTTTTTTTTTGATAATTTCCGCAATTATATATTAAGGAGGAGCATAATAGCATCCCAAATAGTGGCCAAAGTCATTACAATACAACTTCCTACAGTAGCATAGCAGTAGGGAGTGCAACGTTAAAAAGCAGAAGGCAAAATAAGCTAATGAATTAACATCATCATCATATTCTTATCAAAGCCAGGCAAGAAACTCATCATAGCGGGTTAGACCTTGCTTGGCCAAGGTGTGTGCCACAACATTTGTGCTCCTTCCTTTGTGAATGATTTCAATGTTCATCCACTTACTTCTGACATTACGGATATAATTGAGTTGGAAGTTGAGGTTCCAAGGCCCCCCACTTCATCATTACACCACCTTACAGCGTTTGCGGAGTCGGATTCGATGATCACATGACTTAGCTTGATGCAATCAAAAGCCATTGAGATTTGGATAGCCCTGAATATTGCGAAAATCTCGGACGAATTGATCTCCATTGGTGGCAGTGGGCTAGAGAAGACACACATGAAATCACCTCGGCAATTTCGTATGACACCCCCAATAGCCGATTTCAAGTTGGATGGGTTAACTGATGCATCCACATTCCACTTCACAGAGTTCAAAGGAGGGGGCTCCCAAGTATTATCTGCGCAATTTTGTTTCGAAGGAAGGGATGAGATTTGCTGTGAGACCAAGATAGACAAATCGGATTTCGAAGAACTTCATCAAGCGAGTAGTAAAAAGGAACACCCCACCCGGAAATCCACCAACTGAGACGAATTAAAACCAGATCTTGGAACTGCGGCATGGGGCAAGAAATACCTCTAAATATTCGCGCATTTCTTTCCTTCCAAATTAATATTTTTTTAATTAATTAATATTTGTATGGATATTCAGATAAACTCACCATAAATAAGCACTATTAATTATCTCCATTCTATAAGGGAAGAGAAGAGGACTTGTGTCCACCCTATTTGACAATTATACTTCAACTAACACTAGTGGAAAAATAAGGAAGGGTTGCGGTCAAAACAGCCCTAAGGGCTGCGTTTTTTGCCCAGGACCCTTTCCATAACGACCCCTTCAATAGATAAGAAGGGGTGTGGTTTTTTAACCGCAGCCCCTACACAACGAGGGGTCGCGGTTTTTAACCGCAACCCTTCACAACAAAGGGGGGCTGCGGTTCAAAAACGACCTTTCTAAGCTTGAAGGGCGGCGGTTTTAAGCCTAAACCGCAACCCTATTTAAGTGAAGGGTGCGGTTTAGGCTTAAAACCTGACCCTTCACATTCAATTTTTTTTTTTTAAAAAAATAAATTAAATCTTCCCCCCCCCCCCCCCCTTGCCCCCCTGCACCCCCACCCTCTGCCACCCCAAGCACCCCCCCCCCGCCAACCCCCTCGCCCCTGCCGGCCCAAGACACCCCCGCCCACCCCAAGACCCCTCCCACCCCCGCCCACCCCCCGGCCCAAGACACCCCCGGCCCACCCCAAACACCCCCACCCCAGGCCCACCCCCCCCCCCCCCACCCTCGCCCGCCCTCACCCCTGCTTCACCCCAAGCCCCCCCCCCGCCTGCCCCCGCCCACCCCATGCACTCCCACCCCCCACCCCCCACCCTGACCACCCGCCCACCCCCGCACCTTCCCGCCCCCGCCCCCAGTAGTGCCCACCCCGCTGACCCGCCCCCCTTCACTCCCTTGCACCCCCACCCTGACCCACCCTCTACCACGTCCTCCACCCATTCGTTGCCCGACCACCTCGGCGACCCACCCGGCCCCATAGCCTAGCTTAGCGACCCACCATGGCGGCCCCCCCCCCACCCCCCACCCAAAACCTCCCTTCGACACAAAAAAAAAACCGATCAAATTGCAATAATATATGACAAGTTTTTGAACGTAATAATTAACTTTAAATATGTATATATTTAATAATGTAAAAAGTGTACATATAATTGATACAAACTAGTAGATGTATCATAAGCAATCATCACAAATGTGGGACGCCAACTTATCCCGAACTTCATGTAATTCGTCTGTGGTGAAGGCCCTCAAACGTGGTGTGTTATTCATATAAACTTTGCAAAACAACCAAGAAATAAACACATAATATAAGAATTCAATCATTTACCGTAGTCAGTAGTTCTATAAATGACATATACCTTCCCGAAATTCAATCAAAAACAAATGCAAGCCTAAAACTCTACACACTAGTTATATTATACCTTATATTATCATATTGAAAAAGAAAATGGAGTTAAATGAAGCGATAAGTACGAATTGGACGCGAAAAGGCAAAAATAGGCCTAAAATGCCCTTTTCGTTCCCAAAATTCAACCTACAACAATTGCAAACCTAAAAATCTACACAATAGTTACATTATGCCTCATATTATCATGTTAAAAATGAAGTTGGGGTTAAATGACTCGATAAATACGATTTGGAAGCGTAAAAGGCAAAAATAGGCCTAAAAATGACATTTTCGTTCCCAAATATATGCATGTGCTACTTTGGTTTCTAAACCAATTAATACCTATTACCAATCGATCTAATCTAAACTAACATATACTAATAAGTTACATACCTTTTGAAGATCATCGGCGTTAGTGCAATGGTTGACGATATCGAACATGTACCTCAGCACGTAATAGCCACATGCAAGTCCATCATCTTGTTGCGGACACTAAATGTTCACCAAAGGATGCATCCAATGACATTCATGTTAGATGTGTAGTATGTGGCTAAAAGTGTTTCTATATAAGGACAAATAAATTAGTCATGTTACCTCGACTGATATCCAAACAGGAGCTTTTGGTGCTCGAAGTCCTGTTGCACTAATATGCTTGATCACACTACATCAATACATTATTATAAGATTAGATGTACTAACTGTTTATATATTTAAAGATGATGAATAATGTGTAATATTAATAAGTGCGCATATAATGAGTTTCGATTAGGCTACCTATTTAACAATGATTTGATTAGTAAGGTCCGTGGTGGTTGTCGACGCAAAGAATCAAAGTGGTAGACTTCGTTACGTGACAAACATATCGCAAGCAGTGTCCAATGAGCCCTACAACAAGAAAATATAGTTATTATTAATCGTAGAACAATTAATAGGTCAATTTAAGTATCGAATAATAAAAGTAAAGCGAGTTTAACAAGCATACTTTTCAATATAAGGAACAAGAATGATCTGATGATATCCAAAACGAGATGATGCTTTGAAACTCATGTCGAGATACTCTTTCACTTCGGCTTTGTTTTGTAAGCAATTGTCATCTCGTATTATGTTTGGACATAACCAACCAAACATTGCACTAGATGTTGCAAGCAATTCATTGTATAATAACCTGAGAAATTATATTGATTAAAAGTAAACCAACAATTACTTATTATGGAATTGAAAACTACTTAAGGCATATGTATATGTATATTTAATTTATATACTTATGTATTACCTCATGAATGTTTGTATCATGGAAACATTCAACTCTACCCCACATAAGAATTCTTTAATATCAACCTTAGAAATGAATGTCGATGAGTCCTCAAGGTAGTGGAATTGTTGCTCCCCCAAAGCAACCTCAATTGCACTTTCATCGAGTAAATCGCTAGCGCACTCATGTAACCAAAAGCATGAAATAGTAAGGCTCCGCACCACCTCTGGATCGATAATAAGTGGATTTTTTGTCTTAGAAACATTTCCCTTCACCACATTTCGTTCACCTTCATCACGTAAACTTGCTTTCTTATAAGGTGAACATGCCTTCTTTCCCTTCCTGTCATGTGAGTCGACCTTCCCCCAAACCTAGTAATTAGTTAAAAGTAAAGATATTACTGACTATCATAGGAACTATAAAAGAAAACACGCATATATATATATATATATATATGAATGTTAATCATTGTACCTCATCTGAAAACCGCACCAATGCACGCGGCCACGAAACATAAGCGCAAGGGCATCATTTAGTAACTATAGACCAACTTAACCGGCTTGGCGGAAGATGTAATTCTTCGAAACCTAACACAATTTCATTGACGGTGACCACATAGTGATTATCATCCACTAACTGGTTATGCAATCGTACTCGGTCACTAGGGGGTTGTGCATGGCCATGAGCTACGAGAATGAAACTATCATAACCATCTCCTCCAGCTAATAGTTCACATGGTGTCTCTTCCTGTAAAAAAAACTCTATTTATAGTTAGTCTATGAAACAACATATATATAGAAAGAATTTCATGCATTTAAGAACAATAGTTGTTTAACAAAGCAAAGGGATTAAGTGATTACCTTCAACTCGGGTCCTACAGGTGGATCAGGCTGGCTAGATGTAATATCACTACCCTTCTTGAATGCAGCAAAACTCGGTAAACCCATTTGCTCCAAAATGGCGTTGAAGTTATGTGTCATCTCCTCCCTTAGCTCCTCCCGAATTGCAGCTTTCATAGCCTCCACATCTACCGTTGCCGAATTCACACTACTTACACTTGATTTTGTCGCCGTAGTGTATTGATCACCATATACCTTTCTCAAACCGAGGCGGACACCTCCTACGCCCTCACGCGTCCACCGTGGTCCGGTCCTAAAGTTTCGTGCAATGCATCAATGTGTCCTTTAGGAGTGAACTCACCGAGTTGCCTCTTTTTCCTTCAAGCCAATCTACATAAGTATAAGAGAGAAATGCTCGTGAGCGTAAAAGTTATATTATATATACCTTATATAACCATATAATCTGTACTTACAATGGCGTTGGCTATCTGTTGTTTTCCGGGATCAGGCAAGACTCTTTTTCCCTTTGCATCAACCCCATGCATCTAACACCACCAATCGAGGACTCTATCTGGTTGCCGAGGCTGTGCAACTGTCGTTGTTGAGCTAGTCCCCATTGCCGTTGTCGACCCTATTGTGGGGTAATGGCTGAACATCCACTTCTCTCTCGCCTCATTGTACGAATGAGCACCCAAATGATGATAATACTTCCTAGCTTTTGCACTCGCGCTACTTTTCTCACGACTTGCCTAAAACACACAATTATAAACAAAGGTTAGCTACGGTGCTATACAATAATCTTTGGATCTAAGTGTATTAAATCTTAATAAAATATTCTTACAATAGCTTGTGGGGTTGTTTTCTTGGCAACAAATGCTTCCCACTCTTCAGGTTTGATAGTTTTCCATATTTGAAAGGGTAATTTGGATGGTGCAGATGATGTTTCCGGTGAAGCCTCAGGATCGGCTTGTGTTTCTCCGCCGTAGATGTTCTTCTTCTTTGTACCTACTACTTTCCTCCGCTTAGTGATCCACCCGGACACTAACTTAGCCTTGAAATCTCTCGAATCTCTCGGGCAACCGCGGATAGAAATACATTCTTCTTGGCTTCATCATCTTCGATATTGAATTGATTCTACAAAAAACGCAATTCACAAATTAGTTTTCGCAAATGTTGTAATTTATATGCTATAAGTAATATTACACATATATTTAACTAAATAATTAAGAAACTAAACGTTATTGTACTTGAAGCTTACCATGGTATCTTCCCATAGACACCGCTTCAATCCCTCGGGCACCTCTTTCCATGAGTGCAGAATGGAGAGTTTATGCATGCAAATGCCAACTTGCATGCCATACTTTTGACGCCACTTTCCACAAGGTTGACCCATGTTATCGTACTCCAAAGTCATATTTGTGTGTTTCCCTAGTGACTTTGTAGGTCCCCTTCCTTTTCTCTTTTTCGTCACCAATGACTTCCTACACATTTGTGCATTTATTTCTTCACGGCGAGATCGAGACAATTTATCCCGTTCCTTTCTCGCATCGAAAGACTCATCCTCGGTAGTGTGTTCAGCACCACTTGTGCTGTTATCCGTATGCACCTCCGCCATCTCCCTGAAATTGTACAAATATATGCATTAATATAACAAAAAATTAAAATTAACATTGCCACTAAGGGGGTGGGGTGTGGGGAGGGGTTACGTGTGCAAGGGCCAGCGGTGGGGGAGGGAGGGGAGGCGGCGGTGGGGGGAGGGGTTCGTGTGCAAGGGGCAGCGGTGGGGGAGGGGGGCAAAGGGGGGGGGGTGTGCGGGGGGGAGGGGAGGGCAGCGGTGGGGGAGGGGTTACGTGTGCAGGGGGCAGCGGTGGGGGAGGGGGCAGGGGGAGGGATGTGCGGGGGAGGGGGCAGCGGGGAGGGGAGGGTGGGGGCGTGAGTGGGGGAGGGGGCGGCGGTGCGAGGGGAGGGGAGGGCGGCAGTGGGGGGTGGGGAGGGGCTGCCGCCAGCCCTCCCAAGCCCCCGCACATGCCCCCTCCCCCACGCCCCCTCCCCTCCCCCCACTACGCCCCTCCACACCCCTCCCCGCGCCCCCCTCCCCCCCCCGCTCTGCTGCCCCTCCCCCACTGTTGCCCCTCCTCTCCCCTCCCCTCCCACCGCGCCGCCCTCCCCCCGCACACTGGACCCTCCCCCCCACTTCGCCGCCCTCCCCCCGCACACCCCTCCCTCCCCTCCCCTCCCCCACTGCCGGACCTCCCCCATGCACACCCCTCCCCTTGCACACGGTTACATACTAATAAGTTAGGAGTTAGATCAACAAAAATAAAATAAAATGACTCGATAAGTACGAATTGGACGCGAAAAGGTAAAATTTGGCCTAAAATGACCTTTTCGTTCCCGAAATGCAACCAACAACAAATGCAAGCCTAAAACTCACAACAATGCCTTCACATATTATCACTAGTAATTTGATTATAGATGGTGTAGCTTATCTTTATAGAAATTAAAGTAGAACTACTAGCTAGTAGCTTACAATCATCGAAGATCAACATGCCTCAAATTAGAGAAAAAGAACAGCGGGGAAGTAAGCATTGTTGAATATTAGTCCATAGCTCCATGTCAATTCATTGTTCAGTCATCATTCACAATGTGGCTCCAAATTCGTGCGTGCATCAACAAACACATGGTACATATACAATTTCCATTAAATCAAATACTGGAAACATGGAGGAGGGGCATAAGGAATGAATGAATCCAATCTATAGTGTTAAACTAATGGCTTTACATAGGAGTTGCAATTCATTTTACCAACTTGAGTGCACGATAAACAACTTGAGTGCAAAGACCTTGATGTAGCCCCACCCACTTGTCGCCCCACCCCCACCCCCGCCACCCTCCCCCCCCCCTATCCACCCTCCCCCCGGTCCTCCCCCACCCCATGCCCGGCCTCCCCAGCCATCCCCCATCCCCGCCTGAACACCCCCCACCCCCTACCCACCCTCCACAAGCCCTCCCCCACCCCCTACAATCACATTTTACAACACAAAATAGAAGAGAAATTAAATAAAACAAAGAGGAGAGAGAGAGTGAGAGGGAATTACCGACAATGCGAAGTAGTGGTGGTGGTGGTGGCGTCAAGGTGCGCCGAGAGAGAGAGAAGAAGAAGGAGCTCGAGGCAACGTTAATAGGCAACGTCAATGAGTGTGCACCGACGATGGGACGGCGCTCCGGCGATGTGTCGTTGCTCCGGTGATGGTCGTTAGGGCAGTGCGAGTGAGTGTGAGGGAGAGGAGTGAGTGTGCGAGTGAGTGTGAGGGAGAGGAGTGAGTGTGCGAGGGAAATTTGCGAGTGAGTGTCTACTGTGTGTTGCGCGCAAAATTATAGGTTGAATTGGGCGGGATAGGAAGGGTTGCGGTTAGCCTAGAAAACGCAGCCCTTCGTGTATGAAGGGTTGCGGTTTCTAGGCTAACCGCAGCCCTACATTAATAGGGCTGCGGTTAGCCTTAAAACCGCAGCCCTTCATACAGTTTTAAGGGCTGCGTTTTCTAGGTAACCGCAGCCCTTCATACACGAAGGGCTGCGTTTTTCAAAAAACGCAGCCCTTCCAGCGCAGTCCTTCCTTTTTTTTCCCCTAGTGTAACAAAAAAAACAACTACAACTTCTCCAATTTATTGGTGTTTTTTTTTTAAAAAAGCAATGAACTTTATGAACAATTTTTGATACATGTTATGCAATTGAACTTTATGTTTGCTTTCTCAGTAGTATATAAGGGTACAATCGTTACATATATATGTGAAATATTTTATTATGAAATAGCGAAGAAGAAAAAAGCATCATCTTGGGACAGAAGGAGTAATTTTTATTCCATGTACCGTAGTACGCATAGTATTCTTGCTAGTTTTTTTTTTTTATAAGGAGAGAAAACTTAGGAAGACTCTTCAATCAGGGGGCCAACCTAAAACATCCTTGCGGACGAAAAGAGAAAAATCAATATCATAAGGAGGAGAATTATAGACGAGATCCGAGAGAGAGTGCCCACGATACGCCATTAAGTCCGCTGTCTTGTTTACTTCCCGAAAGCAATGTTAAACCTGAAAAATGTCAAATTTAAGCAAATTAGCATTGACATCTAAAATGATATTATTAATTTCCAAAGGGACTTTCCAGATATTCCTAACAGCATTAATAACAGCGAGATTATCGCCTGCAATCTCTAGCTTAGAAATATTAAGCGACAAAGCCGCAACAATTCCTTCCTTGAGACCCCAAGCTTCAGCTTGCAGGATGGAAATGTTAGGACCAAGTGAACGGGCTCCAGCCATAAGAGCATCACCCGAAGAGTCCCTGATGACAAAGCCCAGTGCAGCATTACCATTATTTAATTTGGAGCCTTCAAAATTAAGTTTGTAGAAGCCAGGAGCAGGGGGGGACCAATCCGAACCAGGACCTGTGCGAGGTTTATTACTCTTGGTTTTTGCAGCTAGATTAGGCTTAGAGCCCATTTCTTCCGAAGTAATAGCTTTGGACCACGAGGAAGCAAAATTACTAATAATAACACTTGCCTTCCTGGAGGAAACCACTTCATCATTAAAAACAAGCTTATTCCTGAAAAACCACACAAACCACCAAACAAAGGAAAAATGCGAAATTTCTGATTTAGACGACAGCGAGAGACAAGCTTCCAAAACAGAACGGAAAGAAGTAAGATCTATATTTGCTAAACAAGAA
Source organism: Beta corolliflora (assembly GCA_947648045.1). Lineage (NCBI taxonomy): Eukaryota > Viridiplantae > Streptophyta > Magnoliopsida > Caryophyllales > Amaranthaceae > Beta > Beta corolliflora. Next base: position 186,483 of record CANSZD010002981.1, read on the forward strand.
GGGGGGCTTGGCCAATCAAACGAGGCCTTAAGATGGGAAAAGATATCTAAAGTAAAAGGGCAGGCAAAACAAAGATGGCCTATAGATTCACCAGCATTATTACAGAATACGCATTGTTGCACAAAAAAAATATGACTTTTCTCAAGACGCAATTTAGACGGGATACCATCATTACAAGCTTTCCAAAGAAAGTTTTTAATTTTTGGAGGAATATTAAGCTTCCAAATCCAGTTATATTCAACTTTTTCTAAAGAGGAGGGAAGAATCCCTTGAGCAAGAAGAGCCCCACTTTTAACCGAGTACTCACCATCAGCCGTAAGGCCCCAGATGAGATTATCTGGTTGGGACTCAGAGGGGATATAAATAGAACAAATCTGCGAAACAATGTGAGGGGGAACCAAGGAAAGAAGCATCTGAGAGTCCCATTGCCCAGAAGGCAGAATACATCTATTGACAGTCAGATTTTCAGAACCAGGGATAGGAGTAATGATAGATTTTAGAGAATATTGGAAAACCCCATTATCCATCCAGAAGTTAATACTTTTACCATCACCAATCTGCCAACGTAAACCTTTTTTAAAAATATCACGTAAACTTAGGAGGTTACGCCATTGCCAAGAAACCGATTTAGAAGCTTTAACAGAAAAAATACTATTATTTTTTATGAACCTTTTTCGAACTAATTTGACCCACAAATTATTATCATTTTTAACAATACTCCACAAGAGTTTCATTTGAAGTTCTTGGTTGTTAGCTTCAGCTTTACGAAAACCTAATCCACCCGCCGTTTTTGGTTTGCAAATTCGATCCCAACCAATGAGGTTAGGGGATTTATTAGTGGTTTCCTTATTCCAAAAGAAATTTCTATATGTTCTATCCAGATTCACCAGAATAGATTTAGGCAATAGAAAACTTTGCATTTGTTAACTAGCCTTAGCAGCAAGATTTGATTGGAGAAGAACTGATCTACCTGCTTGGGAAAGAGCATTGGCTTTCCATTTAGGGAGTTGGCTAGTCGTTTTACTTACCACAGAGCTAAAGGTTTCTTTAGTCACCTTAGAATGAATAATAGGGCAACCCAAATAGTCCCCTAAATCATTAGTTTCCTGCATTTGAAGGATAGAGGTAAAATCACATTTTTCTGCCTCTGAGATATTAGCAGTACATTGGAAAGCAGATTTATGATAATTAACTAGTTGACCAGACATCAAACAATATAAGTAGACTAAGAAAGTACCAAGCTTGGTTTGATTCACTTTGTGGGGATTCCACCTTATGAGTTATGACATCAAGGTTAGGGGTTCGAATCGCACTAAATGAGGAGTACTTGAAGAAAGATTCCCCTTAAGAATTCCCTCCTAATTTCAAGTGCATGTACCTTTGGGTCGGGTTTTGTGTAAAGACAACCCATAAATTATACATCCTACCAATATAAAAAGAGCAGACTAAGAAAGTTTGAATTGAACAACTAAACGGAAAATGACTGTAAATTCCACCATATATAATTATATACCCAGTTGCACCGTATATACGTTTTTGAACTATTCAAGAACCGACTAAAACAATTATATCTCCAAGGATGAGAATGAGGGAGTGGAAGGGTGGTAAGCTCTTTCATGTTCCACCCGCAGGTTGTGGGTTCGATTCTCATCAGGGGGGTTTGGGGGACTTTGGGGTAGGTTGTATTTAGGAGCCCTGTGAGAGGGCGTAAATGTAATTTATCTTACCAAATTTTTTAAAAAAATTATATCTCCAAGGATGAATCCTTCCTCTAATAAAAGAACAAAAAGAAAAGCTTGATTCACGTGATTTTTAGAGGCAGACACTTTCTCAAGCAGCCTGTGTTTAATCAACTGGATCGTAAGTGATGCACGTCGTCTGAGCTGCTTTCATTCTCGATTATTACGCATTTATGTGCTTAAAGCTAAACACGAATTGTCTTTTAATTGCAAGAGTAGGTATAAACCATAAAGTCTCTAATAGAAGTATTAATTTAACTGATTCAAGATGTGGAAAATTTCTAGCCATTCAATTGGTGGCATAAGAATTATCTATACAAACATATCTACCGCAATCCAATGTATATCTTAAACGATCTAGATTCTAGATATAGTGATTCATAATGATATAGAAGGGACTTTTTACTATCTACCAACGATCCTTTTACAGCTCAATGATATCAATTTTGTCGAGTCATTCCAATTCACATTCAAACAAAGAATATTTTATACTGTATTATTAATTTCTTTTTTACAGCATTATTGGATTAATATTCTAATTATTATTTAATAGATACATTATATTTCCTTCGTTCTTTTTCAGTTGCAATGTTTTCCTTATTTGAAAATTTTATATTAATTGCAACATTTTCTTATTTGGTAATATCTTTTCTATATCTCTCTCATATTATATGCATCATACTTTTTATCTATCTCTCTCCTCCTCACATGGATTTCTTAAAAAATGTGACAATAAGGTACTCTTTTTTGACCATGTTACTAAAAATAATAATGCTTCGAAAATAGGAAAATAATATAGGCGGACTGCATATAAGAAGCTAAATGAAAATACCAACAAATAAGCATTAACTATAATAATTGAAGTGTTCTTTCAAAAAAAAAAAAAAATTTGAAGTGTGATTAACTTATTATGTCATGAATTTCTAAATTAATACTATTTTAGAAAATATTTTTAATGTTTATTTACAATCCAATGGGTTGCATACTTGCATATATCAAAACCCTTTAAAATATATGTCAAGATTAACCTAATAATAATGAAAATAATGAAATTTAGTTTTAATTAATTAGTAATTTAAAATGGTCAAAGTTATTATCAAAATATTGTAACAAGTTAAGGTGATTAAAGATGTATGGAAAATAATAAGGTTCAAGAATGTATATATAGTTTGAAGGTTGGTGTGGCAAGAAGAGAGGAAGAAAAGAGGAAGTATTGATAGATGGTCTGGGCAACCTAAAATAAAATCTTTTGTCCCATTTTTGTGTATCACTTGTGTGCCACTAATTCTTATTAGTTGTTGTAATTATAATGCCCACCACTTTATAATTGAATTTTACAAACCCTTCCTAATCAACCAATATGAAACAATGCCAAATAAATGGTATACAAAATATGGGACAGAAGATTTGAACTCGGGCAAGCTACGATTGCCTATTTTACTTACGGTGGTTTTTTTTCTAATACTTAGTACGGTGGTTTTGCATGGTCACGCTATTTACCAAACTCAACTATATTTTTTTTTTTTTTAAATGGTAAGGAGAAGGACCATATCTATACCTCAACTCGCACGGTGTGTTAGTCTAGCATTTGGGGGCTGACACTTGAGAGTAGGGGGAAAGGTAAGGGGAATCCCTACCCCAAACTATAGCAGTCGGGAGGAAAATAAATCAGATAATTTTACTCCTAGTTTCACATTTTCATGTTTAATTTTGCATGTTCCCTATTTTCAATTTGTTCTTTTTTTTTGTAATTTTGCATCTTACAATAAATACAATTCTAAAATTGTAAACTCCCAATTGTAACATCATGATCATATACGTAGAAGAACAGCGAATAAGTCTCACTAAAATTTAAAAGTGAAATGAATTATAATGAGAGAAACCAAAAAATTCAAGTTGATAATATAGTATGTGGTCGCTTACATAGTTACATCTTTATTTTGTCACTCAACTCATCACTCATCTTTAATTATTTATACAAAACAAACAACCATGCAAAAAAATAATTTTTTTTTGAATTTGTGTATACGAAGACCTTATGAAAATGAAATTATTTTCTAGGAACAGGAATAACTTGGAGAGGCTTAACCTTCTGCAAAGTGATGCCGAATTTCTCATCCATGTCCAAATCTTTTGGATGCATACCATCTTCAAGTTTCCAATCATAGGAGTGAAGAAAATTGGCCATCATTAAGTTTAACATTCTATAAGCTAAAGTGAGACCAGGGCATATCCTTCTTCCAGCACCAAAAGGTAAGAGCTCAAAATCTCGTCCCTTATAATCAATATTACTCTCTAAAAATCTTTCAGGAGAAAATACTTCTGGATTTTTCCATACCTTTGGATCACGGCCAATTGCCCATAGATTGACTAGAACTTGTGCATTTTTTGGTACAACATAGCCATATAACTCCACATCAGCGTCTGCCTTTCGAGGTAAGAGAAATACTGTTGGAGGGTGTAAACGCAATGTTTCCTTGATAATGGCTTGCAAGTAAGGTAGTTTTGTTATATCGGATTCTTGAACCATTGAACAATCTTTTCCAATCGCTTGCTCGATTTCTTCTTGAACTTTGACCATCATATCCGGATTTTTAACTAGCTCCGCCATTGCCCATTCTAATGTGCTAGCTGTAGTGTCTGTTCCAGCATCAAAGATGTCCTGCACATGCATTTGATAATTATTGTTAGCTTTTTGGTAGATAATTGAATTCCTAGATAATAAAGAACCATAATCATTGTGAGTATATTATCTTATTAGCTGTTTTGCTAATAGGTAGTTAGATTATTAAATTTAAATTGTATGTTTAATTTGGATGCCTATAGAACTGGAATTATGAAGAAAAATATTTAAAAAAAAACTGCTTGCTAAAACATTTTGTTGTTAAGAATAGAGGGAGAGTATATTCGTAATTAAACTTGAGTATCACTATTAGTCTTCACCGTAAAAGTCAAAATGATGGCTAAATGGCTGGCCACACTATTAACTTTAGTTTTCCTTAATTTTTTTTGTCGGAGAAAAGGATAAAAAAACTACTTCCGCCTTAAATCCAGTGTAACATAATTCCCTAATCTCCCCCGCAACCGGGCCGTCCCCTCTCTCTTTTAGCCGCCCCCTCTCTCTTTTGCCGCCCTCTCTTTTCTCTCTCTCTCAAACCCTAGCTTCTCCCTACCCCTTCTTCCATCAATTAGAATGCCATGGATGGTTTCATCCATGGTAAGCCCCTTTTCCCCTTTTATTTCCAGTTTTTAGTTTATTTTCTTGTTTTGTTTAATAAATTAGTCTCTCTTTATGAGATTTTCTCAAACCCTGTTATGGGGTTTTTAGTTTCCGTTTTGGAAATCTCCTTCTCCCTTATGGGAGTTGTGAGTATAGTTCTTTTGTTTTTCGGTATGAGAAATTATTCTCATTGGTTGAAGTTCGAGACTCAACATGAAGGTATTGGAATCTCGGATGCGGTCAACCTGACTCGATCAAGAATGTTCTTCCCAAACTATATCGGAATGATAGACTTCCTCATCAATAGCCGCTTGATTCAAAGAAATACAAGGGGATCAATTTGTATTGCTCGATCTGGTTCATTGTAGTTTCTTCGAAGACGAATTTGATTTAGTCTTGTTTAATTGTATCTTGTTTTTCTTTAATACCTATTGTAGATGCCGTTTGGCCTTCAATTAATGAAATTTCTCTTTCAAAAAAAAAAAATCTCCCCCCGCAAACTGCGATCCGAAAAAAGTGAATTATGGTCGGTGTTCGCCTATTTGTTGCCCATTTTGGACGAACCGCAAACTGAAAAAGCGAATTATGTTACATTGTTTAAACCTCAGAATAATTAATAGTCCATATCATAAAAGTTTGACTCCATCCTGCTCATTTACTTGCTGTAGCAGCAAGGAAAGAGTAGGGGGTTTTTATTTTTTCAGGTATTTCTCTCTGTCAAAAAAAAAAAAAAAAAAATTTGACTCATTAAAAAGTTGAAAATATAATAAAATTAAAAAAGTCAAGAAAGCATTACTCACCACTAGGAGATGATTAATCTCACCCATACTCAACTCATTCTCATCATAGAGGTTGAGAAGAGTATCAAGAATGTCATTTGTTTGTTTTCCACCAGAAAGATTAGCAGATCGAATCTTTTGCCTTTCACTAATAATGTCTTGGAAAACAGCAATAAGTTGATCAAAGTAACCAGCCAAACGACGCCTTATGCCAAAGGGATCAATGTAACCAAGAATAGGGAAGAAATCAGCATAATTTGGCCTACCAATTTCCTCCATAATGTTCCACATGAGCAGCTTAAACTCCTGTGAAGCACTAGATTCATGACTAGCCAATTCCACTGAGAAAAATGTGTTTGATAATAAATTAAGTGAAGTGGTGAATGCTGCCCTCCCTATGTCAACAGGTTGTCCTGTTTTAGAACAATCATGCACATATTCAAGTAATTGTTGCACCTTTGATTGTCTATGAGCTTGACTAGCATCAAGTCGTTGCGTCGAAAGCAACTGAACGGCGGAGATTTTTCTCAGGTTCCGCCATTTAGCCGATACAGGCAACCATGACATTGATAGTTTATCATGGTCACCTGCTCTAACTGAGTCAGGGATAGTTCTGTTAGCAAGTGCTTGATCATTTTTAAGGAACATTTCTTTAGCTACATCTGCTGATGATACTACAATAGTTGTAACACTTCCTAACTTTAGGCTCACCAAAGGGCCGTGAATCTTTGCAAGATTCGCAAATGAGCGATGAGGCTTTTCGCCAAGATCGAATATATTGCCAAAAATTGGCATTCTTTTAGGCCCTGGTGGAAGTTTGTTGGATTTTGAAGCATGGTTAATGAAAGATCGAATAAGTTGAAAACATACAAATAAAGAAGAAAGTATCAATGCAAGTGTAGTGTTATCCATGGTTGATAAAATAATGGGTTAAGGGCTAAAACAATGGCGAAAGTATAGAAGAAGAAATTAGCTAGCCAAGAATAAGGAACTAGTCTTGGCTAGTATATTGAGAAGCTAAGTGAAGAGAAAGTGCTTGGAGAAGCTTTTGTTGTTGCTATGAGTCTGCTAAAAGCCACTATATATACACCAACAAATCAAAGGACTTTCTGTAGTTGTTAACAAGTTTGAATATTAAATGAAAAAAACACAACCCACGTGGTATTATATATTAAGGCCAATCAGCACCAATAATGATATCGGTGGTAAGAAATATTATGAATTATCAAGGTTTTTTTTTATGGCTGAAATGTCCAGGTTTTTAGATCTAAAGCATTACACTTTACAGCAAGAAATTTCTCCATTCATACATGAAGTGGACCAGTTAATTAGGTCTATTATAGTATTATACTATTATATGCTTATAATACTTATGGTCTACATAGTTCTCACACACTTCACGGTATCGACGTATCGTGTAAAAACGCGCAACATGGTCAAGTTCTGCGTTTGAAGAAGCCAGGAAAGAGCTAATAAATGAATACAGGGAAAATTATTAGCCGGCCATCTACCATTTTGGTAAATTTTATAATCTACATCTACAATTCTACATGACTATGTAGTGGAGTAAGTCTTGTACTTAAGTGTCATGTCTCATGTACTGATGTACTCTCTCCGTGAAAAATTCACAAGAACTATTCAAATTTTGGACCGTTTTTTTAAAAAAAAATTCTTAATTATAAATTATTCAAGTATAATATTACTATATGTCAAATTGTCAATTATAAAATGTGTCGTATAATCTCAAGTCATCAATAACATGTATAAGTACTTGAGTAGTTGCTTTTGTGTTTGTTTTATTGGATTCTTTTTTCGCATTTCCTTTACTTGTTAAGTTAACTAGAGCTTGGCACATTATTATCGTCTAATCTTATAAATCGGTTTTATTAGATCCTTACACCAAAAGTGGGAATAACATTATGGAATGGAAGGATTATATTGAAACGAAACCAATAAATCATGTGGTCACGATTTTTCTTACCTAATTACTAGATATGACCAAAGTTTACTAACTTTAACATGAATATTCCTGATGGCTAAAATTATATTAAATTTTAAATAAAATGAAATACTTTTCTCATCACCAAAAAAAATATTGTTAAATACTTTTCTTCAGAATTATTGGTACATACTCCCTCCTTTTAAGGAATAAATACTCACTTTAGTTTCGTTTTGGGTCCATTCTTTGAAAAAGTATCAAACACCCTTTATTCCTCTTATGGCTTAAATATACACCATCCTTTTCATTTTTTCTTCCTATTTGAAATTTTGTCATTATTTAAAAGTTAAGAGAATATACGAAGTTTTTTCCTAATATATAAGAGTAAATATAGTCATGTGATGTCTTGTTTGATTCGATCGTTTCAATAAATACATTAAGAATATCAAACTTTTATAATTATTACTAATATCTAATTAAATATATTAATGATATAAAACGTGTATCGGTAAACCTGAAAAAGACAACATGAAGAACAAAAAGAAACAGAGGGCGTATAATATTCTAATCATCATTAACCCACAATTCTCTTTTTTTCCTTACTTTTTATCTCCCTTAAAATAAAATAAAATCCACACTCAATTTCTCGTTTGATTAAATAAAATTGTCTTAAACACTAAGAGCACAACCAATGGTTGTCTTATAGTTTGTGGTCATTAATTATTTTATTACTTCCTCACTCTTCCACCTATCACACCATATTTTCTCTCTCCTCCAATTCCTTTTTTGCTCCTCTTTTTCTTGGTTCATCATGAAAAGTTGGGCATCAGTTTTTTGGCCAAATTTTTTCTCTCTCCTAATAAACTAATATTACTTTTATACTTTCTCTCCTCATAACCCACAAGTAGGGCAACGGCTGGAAGTACTCTAAATGGATTGTACTCTAGTTTTTAGAGTCTCTATTCAATTCGTTTTAAAGTGTGCATCTATAATGGGGTACTTCTTCAAAGCATGATGGAATAGCTTAATTTGGAAGGGGAGAAGGAGAATAGAGCTTTTGATTTAATGGCCCGTGGCCTTTATTAGCTGAGTACTTAATTAAGAAAATAATATATAATCAAAGACATATAGACCACAATCCCAAGAACTCATCCGTTTCAAGATACAAGGCATGCACAATATTCAAGGTCGAATTTTGACTGATAAAATAATAAGAAGATAATAGTATTATACTCCCTCCGTCCCATAATATATAGCTCACATTCCTTTTTTGGTGTTCCAAAATGTTGTGCTTATTTTCTTTTTTATCAATTTGTTTGGATTAAATTATCCTTAATTTCTACACAAACTTTCCAAAATACCCCTACTTTTCTCTCAAAATATGTGATCGCATTTATTGTTTTACATCATTCCAAGGAACATTTATTGCCTTTTGATATTGTTTAAAGGAAAAAGAAATTAAAGAGCTAGTTTCAATACAAAAGTATCGAAAAAGCACTTCATTAAATACATTTTTTTGGAAATCCTACTACTCATTTTATTTTCCTTAATTATCATGAAAAATGAGAAGTGAGCACTATATTATGGGACGGAGGGAGTAGTATTCTCAAGACAAATCTAATGGTATAATCTTTCATTGTCGTATTATAAGTGATACTTGTGGTCAAAACAAATTTTCGTAAAGCGTAAATGCCTTATATCTTAAAATGAAGAGAGTAATAAGAAAAAACAAATTGTTTTAACTTATCTTCACACAATGATTATTATTAATGTTCCAGTATGGACCATATACACAGCTCAATGACAACAGTTCTGTTGAGTCAGTTTAATTTACACATTCGAACAAAGAAAATTCTTTCAAAAAAAAAATTAATGCCGTATTATATTTTAAGCACCAAAACACGTACTTACTGTATAATTTGTATCTTTGACAGTAATATCTATCTATACTAATATATTAAAAGGTGTTCTTAGCCAAGGAAGGGCGCCACGTGGCGCTTTCCCTTAGTGTCCGTTCTATTCAACTTATTTTAACTTATATAAGATCTTATAAGATAAGATAAGATAAGATAAAATAAGATGTTAGACACACACAATAAACTATCTTATAAGATAAGACAAAATAAGTTGAATCAAACGGACCCTTAGGTTGTTTTACTACAGGTGGTCCATATACAACAAAATAAAGTAAATGCATTATATAAGATTCGATCCCATGATTTCAAGTTTATATACTAAAGTCTTAACCACTAAACCAAATGATATTTGGTGATATCATTTCAAAGTAAAATGTTAATAATGAAAACTATAAGGTTCCGGGCATAGCCCAGACTTACAACCTAGTTGAATTATATAATGAAGTAATATTCAATGTAGCATTCATTTTGTAGATTTACTATTATATTGCACAAAAACCTAGTTTGAGGCCGAAATTTTCATCTCGACATATTCTGGAAACGGGAACTATGAGAAACGCATTTCGAAATTATGGTCTTATTTAAATCTATACAATTATTAAAATAATGGCCAATTAAGAATGTTATCACATTATGAGTCACATTTCTCTTCACAAATGACATGACAACATATAATTATATGTACACATATATATATGATATGCCTAATATATTTATATTGCAGATATAATTTATTTCAAATGACAAATATATATATATATATATATATATATATATATATATATATATATATATATATATATATATATATATATATATATATATATATATATATATATATATATATAAGTTAAAGAGAATATTCAAAAAAAATTCTACTCCCTCCGTCCCATAATATATTGTTTGTTAATTTGATAATTTCTTTTTTACACGCACGATCTCCAAAATGGATCTTTGACCTTCGATATCTTCAATTTCTTATTAATAAAAAGTTGATATTATGAAACTATACATTGAGGCGAATCTAATAAGATCCCACATGAGTATGTTTTTTTTATATATATTAATGAGAATATTTCGTCAAAGATTTTAAAGTTTAACGCACCAAAAATGAAACAAGCACTATATTATGGGACAGATGGAGTAATATATAAGAGTAAATATAGTCATGTATCGTCTTGTTTGATTCAACTCGATCATGAGTACATTAAGAATATCAAACTTTATAATTGTTACTAATATCTAACCTAAGATATCTATACAAATATATTAAAAGGCGTTCCTATCAAAGGAACGGTGCCACGTGACACTCTTCTCAAAGTTTCGAATACACATGTTTATGATCTCATGTAAAAACAATAACAATGTGTAGCTACTAAGAATCGAACAAGATGCCCCTCTTGTCCCATTCCTCTCTTCTTTTTCTAAGATTCTTCAATCTTGGAACAAGGAGCATTTTCACAATATTTTTCGAGAAAAACGCACCTTATTGGCTCGCATAAATGGCATCCAAAAATCCCTTTCGACGGGTAGTAACTCGAGTCTAATCAAGTTAGAAGCTTGGCTTAGACCTGAATTAGATTTGGTGCTTGGTCAAGAGGAATTGTTGTGGTATCAAAAGGCAAAGGTGAATTGGATCAAAGAGGGTGATCGGAATACTACATTTTTTCACCTAACTGTCATTAGAAGGTGGAAAAATAATATCACAGCCATCAAGGACCCTAATGATCAATGGGTTCATGATAAAGGAGGGGGTGAAACAACTAGTGGTGAATTATTTTGCTAATTTATTCACGGATGAAACTAGTGCTCCGCAATATGATCTGCCCTTTGGTATTTGTTCCGAGTTCTCGACAGTGGATTGGGAGAGCTTGAACCGTCCCTATTCAGCTTGTGATATTGAGTTCGTGGTTAAAAATATGGGAGCAATGAAGGCACCGGGGCCAGACGGTTTTCACGTTTTATTCTATCAAAAGAACTGGGGAACAGTGGCTCCTAACGTCGTTAATCTGGTATTATCGGTCCTCGAAGGTAAAGGTCTACCTGACACTCTTAATGATACCTTTCTTGTGTTAATTCCGATAGTTGATAAACCGGAACTCCCTTCACAATTCCGTCCCATTGGTCTCTGTAACGTGATTTATAAAATTATTACTAAGGCCATTGTGAATAGAATCAAACCTTTGCTCCCAAAAATCACTTCTAACACCCAAACTAACTTTGTCCCTGGAAGACAAATTACAGATAATATTGTGATAGTTCAGGAAGCTAAGTACTTCACACTATGAGGAAAAAACAAGGTGAAAAAGGTTATATGACTATTAAGATTGACTTCGAAAAGGCCTATGATCGTCTTAAGTGAGCTTTCATTCGAAACACTCTTAATGAAATGAACTTTCCCATGAGAATGGTCGATGTTATTATGGAATGTGTCTCTTCCCCTACTATGCGTATTCTTTGGAATGGTGAACCTACAGAAGCTTTTCTCCCTCTCGTGGTATTTGTCAAGGGGATCCCCTCTCCCCTTACTTATTTGTCCTTTGCATGGAAAGACTTAACCACATCATTGAAGAAGCGATTATTGGGGGTGCCTGGAAACCAATTTATGCTAGTCGGGGTGGTCCAAAACTGTCTAACCTCTTCTTTGCTGATGATATAATTCTTTTTGCGGAAGCCACTACCTCCCAAGCTTCGGTTATCAAGGACTGTCTTTGACGCTTTTGTGATGTTTCGGGCCAGAAAGTTAGCCTTGCTAAATCCCGAGTTTACTTCTCTAAAAATGTTTCTCATGAAAAGCAATCGCATATTTGTGAAGAATTGGGTATGGAGTCTACTAATGACTTGGGTCTCTACTTGGGAATGCCAACCTTGACAAGTAGAGTTACTCGTCAAACTTATGCTCATCTTTGTGAAAAAGTTGACAGACGTCTCTCTCACTAGTAGAAAAATGCAAATTTGCGTCAGTCTATGTGCGTCGCACGCTAGAAGCACTGACGCAAATAGCCTATTTGCGTCGCACATTAAAGAACGTGTGACGCACAAATGACAGTAGATGGGTGATAGGGTCATTTGCGTCGGACGGGGTTGAGAACGCGACGCAGATGACTAACATGATTTGCGTCAAACACAGCTATAGTGCGACGCACATGGATGGATCCCATGATTTGCGTCGCATGGTAAGGTGATGCGACGCAAATGATGTATCATTTTCAAAATAAAAAAAGGTAAAGTGCGTCGAACATAGGTTGATGTGCGACGCACATAATATTGCAATATCATTTTTTCTTCAGCCTTCTCTCTCTTATATCTCTTAACCCTAGATCTCTCTCTCATCTCTCTTCAGCCGTTTCACTCTCAACTTTCATCTCTCTCACCATTTCTCTTTCAAAAGGCATAGCTAAAGCCCCCATTTTTCCTAATTTTTCCACTAAAAAGCTTCAAACTTTACCAAATTTATCAGCTAAATATGATTATAAACCATGAAATTTTTCTGGGTTTTTCAGTTTTTGGTGTTTTTCTTTTTTGGGTTTTTTTTGGGTTCTTTTTTACTGATTCAGTAGCAGAAAAATTATGGGTATCAAAGAAGCAGAAAGCTGAGTAAGAGAGCGAAATTGAGAGAGATTTGAGTTTTGGGAGTTTGCTTACACAGGTGAATAAAGAGAAAGCAAGAGATCAGAGTGGGTCAATTTATGGTTCTCACTCGTATATCCCGCATATGCATGTTGTTCGCTGCTGGTGTTCGCGGTTTCACCGGTGCCGTTCGAGTAGAAAGCAGAGAAGACGAAAGAGATTCGCAATTCGCAACTCAATTACAATTCGCAACTCAATCTCGAAGAAAGAGATTCGCAACATCTTCACAAAGAGGAAACAAAAGATTGATCGAACAGAAAGAGTGAGTTCACTTCTTTGATATTGCTATTGATCTTCTTGCTTAGCGTGATTTGGACTAGATTTTGGTGGTGCAAGATTTGATGATTTCGGCGTGATTGGCTCTGTCGATTTTTTTTTTTTCATTTTCTGTATCTGATTTGCTTGGTATTCCATTTTAATTTTCTGTTTTAATTTTCATATCTGAAAGTTAGTTTTTTCATTTTGTGCAACTGAAAATAATATCCTTTCGTTTTTTTTATATCTGATTTTTTTTATGGCACTTATCCTAGTCTAGGGTTTATTTTTCAGATCTAGGATTTTCTTTTAAATTTTCAGTTCTGAAATTCTTTTTTTCATTTTCAGATCTAGATTTGTTGCCTCTCGAAGTCATCTTCCTCGAGCTCAACGGAAAACGTCGGCAAAGTCATCGGCATTTACATTTTTTTTTACATATTTGCAAAATGTAATTTATTTGTATCTATTTTACATATTTTTTTTCTCTCATTCGAAATCGAGTTTGTAATACATTTTTGATAGTAACACTAATATATTATGTACAGAATCAAACATAGTGTTATTTGATAGGCGTGTCACGCACCTAACAAAAATAAATAACCTAACTAATCCTCCTAACTATGTAGTAGGGTAAGTCAGAGTCGATCCCATAGAGAGAAAGTTGTTATATGATTAGTTCTTAAACAATGGTAAGACTAAAGGGGATTGATATCAATGATGGTGGAATAAACTATACTAATCAATATCAAAATAATAGACTCTAGAGTTAGGTATCCCCACTAGCATGAATTAATACAATAATACTTCCTACCCCAAACTAATTGATTAAATGATCACAAGGAAAAGTACACCCTATAAAATACCATAAACCTCTCCCGAGTATCTATGGCTTCCCTGATATGCACTCAAGCCTACTCCCGTGGAATCATGCAAATTAAAGACATTAAACGCGGCACTCTAACTTCCTAACAATCCATTCTACCTACTCCCATGGAGAACTTCATGTCCTTAATTGAAATATTCAAATCCGTCAAAACCCAACTCCCGTTGTGATCAAGACAATGGAATCATAACAATACTAGTTATCCCTAATCTAGTATTGGAATATGCACAATCAATTAAGTAAGAACAATTAAGCAATTAATTTGAGAATGTAAAGAAATAATCATGAATTAAATCATACTAGGGTTCAACTTAACCATATATTATAAAACTATGAAAGCATAATTGAAATAAATAAATATATAGAAGAATAATAAAACATTATAATAGAAAACAAGGAGAAGAGAAGAAGAAAAGAGATACTTGAATTAATGGAAGAAAGGTGGAGTCTTGAAGAACTATGAAGATCTACAAGTTTCTCTCTCTAACTTCTCTCTCTAAAAACCCTAGGTATAAACTAATAATGATGATATAATATCTAAGCTGCTCAAAATAATGTTTAAAGTCCTATTTATAAGCTAAGATTAATATAAACCGACATAAGTTAGGTCACGAGGAAGATACGACATTACAGCAGGTTGCATGGGCAAGCAACGTCTTGCACGGGCGTGCAGGGTCGTGCACGGTCGAGCGAAATCTCACTCGGTCATGCGAGCAAGGCAGAACCATTTGTGGCTTTTGATTGCAGGTTGCACGGTCGAGCATAAATCCGCACGGGCGTGCGGGCGAGGCAGTGGCTTCAGATCAACTTTGAACAGCTATAACTTTTGATCCAGAGCTTTATTTTGCACATGTAATATACCGTTGGAAAGCTCTTGAAGTCTAGATTCCAACCCAGTTGGAATTATCTCATTATCATTCTTGTTCAAAAGTTATGCGTAAAATGGTGCAGAGGTATCATATTTCGCACAAGTACACAAAGTCGTGTGTATCTTCTTCACTTCCAATCTGTTTTGGGTACATGATATATCGTTTTGAAGGTCATCCAAGTGCCTTAATCATCATATCCTCAGATAGGAGTCCAAAGTACCCAAGATTACATCAAAAGACCAAACAACCCGTGAAAGCATCGTAGCTTATAAAAAGGGACCTAAATATGCATAAATGCAATGTAAATGCTCTAATGCTACATGAAAATGCACCCTAATATGCAACTAAATGATGTTATAATACGCACTTATCATCATTTACATTGATAAACTAATAAATTTCTAACGTCATATTTTTTTTAATTAAATAATTGCGATTTGCGTCGGATGTTGTACATTGTCCGACGCAAAAGAACCTGGTATCCACATGCATATGCGTCGCACATTCATTGTGGTCCGACGCAGATAGTGCCATGTGTGTGCTGCTGCTGGTGGCCTCAAGGTGTCATGTGCGTCGTACATGGCTTATAGTCCGACGCAAATAGTTTAAAATATGCGTCGTATCCTTATCCGACGCAGATCTTGTCTCCCCTATCTGCGTCGAGACCTGTGCCGTCGGACCGAAGTCCGACGCAAATGGTGGTCCCAGGTCCGACGCAAATCATTAATTCTGTACTAGTGTCTGGATGGAAATCTTAATACCTCTCCCTAGCAGGTCGTATTACACTTGCTAAATCAACAGTCATTACTTTAGCCACCTACTCTATGCAAACAGCTAAAATCCCTCGTAGAATTTGTGATGAAATTGATGAAAAGACAAGGAGATTTGTGTGGGGTGGTACAGAAGAGAAGAAACGGGTCCATTTTATCTCTTGGGAGACTTTGCAACTGCCCAAAAACAAAGGGGGTTTGGGTTTGCGTTCTTCAAGACAAGTTAATTCGGCCTTCCTAACAAAATTGGGTTGGCGTGTCCTTGCCGAGCCCAATGCTTTATGGTCGAGGGTGCTTCGCCACAAATATTGTAAAGGTAGGTGCGACATCGATATGTTTGTTCCATCCTCTAACATGTCAAATGTGTGGTGAGGTATTTCAAAAAATGCTACTTGGATCAATAAGGGTTCAGCTGTTGCAATTGGTAATGGGCGTAGCACATTATTTTGGGATCGTTGCTGGACTTCGGATGCAACTCTTCGCACACTTGCTATCGCTCCTATCCCTGATGAAATTGAAGGTAACACTGTTGAAGAGATGTGGGAAATTGGTGTGGGGTGGCGTTGGGATTTATTTGCTCACCTTCTCCCTCCTCTTGTTCTTAAAAACATTGCTGCTTTGAAGTTAGTGGAAGACCCCAACTGTGGGGATCTGCGATTTTGGAAGGGTTCCAACAAGGGTGGTTTTTCCATCAAGTATGCGCTTGAAATTATGAGAGAAGATGAATATGTGCCGTCTAATTCCAAATGGGAATTAGCGTGGCAAACCCCAGTTCAACAAAGAGTGAGGGTGTTTCTTTGGCTCGCTCTCCATGAACAAATACTTTGCAACACCATTAGAGTGTTTAGGCATATGTCGAATGATCCAAGATGTAATCGATGCTCCTTTAACAAGGATGAAACTCTTATCCATCTGTTTCGAGATTGCCCAGCTGCTCGCTCCATTTGGTCTAGTGTGGGGGGTGCAGCCCTCTACCCTTCCGTCATTCAAGGCAATTTTCAAGATTGGGTAATTAGGAACTTGAATGCTGATGGGGTACATTACTCTGAGAAGTGGCCTACTTGTTTTGCATTAGCCCTTTGGTGGAATTGGAGGTGGAGAAACAACGTGGTCTCTGGCAACACTAGGGACATACCCATTGACATAGGGACCTTCATTCGGTCTCAAGTAGAAGAAACATGGCAGAGCCTTGTTAACACAACTCAAGGCAGTTTAAAACATGAGGCTTTTATTAGATGAATGGCTCCTCCTGAAACTTGGTATTGTCTAAACACTGATGGAGCCTCAAAAGGGGCTATGGGCCTTGCTGGAGGTGGCAGTATTATTATTAGAGATTGTAGAGGTACGTTCGTTCGGGCCTTCTCCGCAAATTTCGGGGCTTGTTCAGCTTATACAAAGCTGAGGTTTTTGCTGCGCGTTAGGAATCGAGATAGCTAATAACTTGGGCCTTAACAAGCTAGTTCTGCAGATGGATAACAAGGCGTGTATCGAAGCTCTTCAAGATGCTAATCACCATGGTGGAGAATGCTATTATTTGCTGAAGTCTTGCCGTGGACTAATCAACTCTACGGGTTGGGAAGTTCGCTTAATTCACTGTTATCGCGAAGGAAATAAAGTAGTTGATTGACTAGCTAATGTTGGTGTAGCCCAAATGGAGAATGTGGTGTATTATAATGCGCCTTCACAGGAGATCACCGCTCTTCTCCGTGAGGACATCATGGGAGTTACTACTCCCCGTCTTATTTCATGATTTTTAGTTTTGTTTGGGGTTTTCCCCTCCTTTGCATCAAAAAAAAAAACTAAGAATCGAACACATGACCTTGAGATGAAATGTGAGGTTTTAACTACTAATCCACTACAATTTTAATGTTTGATGTTTTAAAGTAAAACATAATAAAATCTTATAACTATATGTAATTATAAAGAGATAAACAAGTTTTTTGATTTCTAACACTTTTTATCCCCAATTCCTTATAAGTTTTTTTAAAACAACTTATCACATCATAACGTCCATATTTTAATTTCGTATTAGACAGAAAATAATGAAAAACTAATAAAATCGATTATGAAATTTATAAATAATAATATATTTGATAATTGTAACTGATCCGGGGAATCGCCTGGGCCAAAATACTAGTTAGATATAAAATATGTATCAGTAAACGGGAAAAAGAAACATGAAGGAAAAAAAACCAGATTGTATCATTAACCAACTTTTCTTTTTTCCTTGCTTTTTGTCATTCTTACTATATAATAAAATCCACACGCTATCTCTCGTATGAATAAATAAAATTCTTTTAAAAACCAAATGAACCCTAGTTTTTACTTTTTAGACTCACTATTCAATTCTTTTAAAAATGTGCATCTACATTGGGGTACTTCTTCAAATGATGGAATAGCTTAATTCGGAGGTGGAGAATTTAGAGCTTTTTTTTAGGGATCGTGGCCTTTATTTGAGGACTTAATTAAGAAAAAATATATATAATCACATACATATAGACCATAATCCCAAGAACTCCATCCATTTCAAGATGTAAGGTATGCATAATATTCGGGGTCGAATTTTGGCTGTTAATTACTTTCAGTATATGTTGATAAAAATAATAAGAAAATAATATTATTATAGTATTTTTCAAGACAAATTTAATGGTGTAATATTTATTTGTCATATTTTTTATTTTGAGGGGGTATTTATTCGTCATATTATAAGAGATATTTGTGGTTAAAGCAAATTTTCATAAAGTATTTTGGAATGAAGAGAGTAATAAAAAAACAAATTATTTTAACAGATCTACCTACAATGATTATTAGTGTCCTCCTATTATTAGGAATATTAGGGTATAATGAAGATATGATAAGATCTAGGATATATTTATTATCTTAGGGAGATATTATCTTAGAAAAAGTCCAATAAGTATTAGAAAAAAGTATGCACCATATTTTTTTTTGAAACGGTATGGACCATATACACAGCTCAATGACATCAGTTGTGTTGAGTTAATCTAATTTACACACGCAAACAAAGAAAATTCTTTCAGAAGAAAAAAGATTTTAATACTGTATTATATATTAAGAACCAAAACACGTATTGGATTATATAATGAAGTAATATTCAATGCAGCATTTTTTTGTAGATTTACAATTATATTGCACAAAAACCTTGTTTGAGGCCACAATTTTCATCTTGACATATTATGGAAACGGCAACTATGAGAAACGCATTACGAAATTATGATCTTATTAAAATCTATACAACTATTAAAATAATGGGAAAGAAATGCTATCACATTACGAGTTACATTTCTCTTCACAAATAACATGACAACATATATACGTATACATATATAAATATGATATACCACGGGATTTACTATTTACCGCCTGTATTTACCAAGCTAAGTTTGACCTATTGGTTGTGATTGTGCATTCCAACCTTGAGGTTGGGGGTTCAATTCCCACTAGGGGGACTCTCAAAGTGTCTAGCCTGCTAACGCGGGTCGGGTTAACCTGTGTGATATTCCGGTCCGGTAGGGCAATTCATCTTACCAATCCAAGAAAAAATTACCGCCTGTATTTACTAAACACCGTCCGTATATTATTCGTATTTTACATTTTTCACCTCAAATATATAAAAAATTTAGAATTTTTTAGCAGGAACCGACCCAATTTTTCCTCTCCATCACGGTGAAACCGACCATTTTCTCCAGTTCGCTATGGTGGAACCGGGGAAAAAATATGTTCCATCTTGGAGGAACCGATTTTTTTGGGTTCCACCATGGTGGAACCCAAAAAAGCAGTCGGTTCCACCATGGTAGAACCGAAAAAAAAAATCGGTTTCATAAATTAAACATTTTAGGAAGATAAAATAAATTGAAAAATTAAATTATTAGTAGATTTGTTTCAGTCAATCAATTGTTTTTTTTTACAAAACTTATTCAACAAAGATACTGAGATCTAATTATATGTACGATTGATTATTTTAAAAATATACTTCCTCCGTTCTTTAATAATTGCAACATGTAGGGGTTGCACATTTTTTAAAGAGATAGAGAGAGATAGAGAGAGATGAAAAAAGGGACCCATGTGATAAGGACAGAGATAGAGAGAAAACATGGTCAAATTTAGTAATGTTGCAATTAATATCAAACTTCCAAATAAAGGAAATGTTGCAATAATAAAAGAACGGAGGAAGTATATTCATAAAATTAAAGAATAGAAAACTCAAATTAATTTACATTTATATGTTCTTGAATTTAATTTAAAATTTAACAATAAATTACATGTAATAATTCGAAGTATCGTCCTGGCCAACAACTAGTTTAATTTTGAAAATTGACAGGCTAATTGATTGGGAAAAAATATGAAATTTTAGGGCTATGACAATTGAAAAAATGTGACTTTAAGGATTGATTCGCTTCTTGTCAAGAATGATATTATTGTCAAAGAGAAAGCTATAAATGAATGTTAATTAACTTATCCAGGGCCCTATCTTTTAGACCGAATTTGGATGAGCGCACATAATTAAATTGAACGAACAAAATTGAATTGAATTAACGTTTTTTAGTTTGCCATTTTAAGATTTTTCTACTTTTATATTTTTGCGCTTCCCGTCTTAGTTTACCATTTTCATTTGCACTCAACTTATACTTTTTTATAATGTTAAGTTATAAATCCTTTTTTTTAGTTGCAACGTTTTCCACTTTTGGTAATTTTCTGTTACTTGTAATGTTCTTATTTTTAGTAATATGTTCTCTTTTTCTCTATCCTAACACATGTGGGATTCTATTTTTATCTCTCTCTATGTCTCTCCTCTTCCTAATCCTTGATGCAAGTAAAAAAAATGAAGTAGTACTTTGTTAGATACTCCATGTACGAAGTGTTTGATTATTAAAGCAATGGGAAGGTGTAGAAAATAAGTGTAAATTTTGAAGAAGAACAACGCATACGGCTCATTGAAAATCCAAAAGTAACAGAAATTAATGAGGAAAACCAAATTAAATTTAAATTCTTATTATATCATTCTGTTGAAAGAGTAAGTACGTAGTCACTTACGTCATTGTCAACCCCTTAGGGAATTATACAAAACCAACAAACATGCAAAAAATTAATTATTTTCTAGATTGTGTATACAAGACCTTATGAAAATGAAATTATTTCCGAGGTACAGGAATAACTTGTAGAGGCTTAACCTTCTGCAAAGTGATACCAAATTTCTCATCCATGTCCAAGTCTTTTGGATGCATACCATCTTCAAGCTTCCAATCATAGGAATGAAGAAAATTCGCCATCATCAAATTTAACATTCTATAAGCTAGAGTGAGTCCAGGACATATCCTTCTTCCAGCACCAAATGGTAAAAGCTCAAAGTCTCGTCCCTTATAATCAATATTGCTCTCTAAAAACCTTTCAGGAGAAAATACTTCTGGATTTTTCCATACCTTTGGATCACGACCAATTGCCCATAAATTGACTAGAACTTGTGCATTTTTGGGTACGACATAGCCATATAACTCAACGTCAGTATCTGCCTTTCGAGGTAAGAGAAATACAGTTGGAGGGTGTAGACGCAATGTTTCCTTGATAATGGCTTGCAAGTAAGGTAGTTTTGATATATCGGATTCTTGAACCATTGAAGAGTCTTTTCCAATTGCTTGCTCGATTTCTTCTTGAACTTTGACTATCATATATGGGTTTTTAACTAATTCTGCCATTGCCCATTCTAATGTGCTAGCTGTAGTGTCTGTTCCGGCATCAAAGATATCCTGCACATGCATATGATAATGGTTAGCTTTTTAGGTAGATAATTGAATTCATCATGAGAGAAAATTTAGTCTACTAGGAGCTAATAAAGAAAGTAATAAATCACTGTGAAGTTAAAAACAAATACTATCTTTTCCTAGGAGTATGATATATTATAGTAATTTTATAATTGTATCTTTTTATGCCTATTGGACTAAATTGTAAATCTAAACTTTAAATCCCTGTGATAAAAAATTATTGTTAAGAATAGAGTGAGGTTTCTGAACAAATTTCCCAATTAGACTTGGGTATCATATATATATATATATATATATATATTTTTTTTTTTTTTTTATTCGGGAAAGATAATTGGCCCGAAGACCAACCCCGCCAGCTACTAGCGCGAGCACACCAAATTTCATTGACCGGGTAGAGGGGATTTATACCCACAAGCAAACAATTTATACAAACTCCCCAAATTGGGGAGTGATGAGAGTCGAACACCCGACCTTGCGGTTGGGAGGTGGGAGCACCAACCATTGGGCTCCCACAAGGACCTCCTATACTTATGTAAGTATCATATACTTATATAAGTTACCCAAAAGTTCACAGTGATTGCTAAAAAGTCAGGCCACACTATTTTTTTTTTTTTTTTTATTAGGAAATTAAGTCGGCTAACCCCTATCGCTACTCTACCAATTCTTAGCCGAGGAAAAGCAAAACGTTATTTGGTAAGGCATGCATAGCATGCTAAGGAAATACCCAGCATAATATTGGGGGTAAGGATCGAACCCCTGACCTCAAGGGCCAACGCCACACTATGTATCACAATAGCCCTTTTTTGACGAAAATATATACAGTACTTCTTAAAAACAATTGCCTTATGCCTTTAGTTCAAAAAAATTATTATAAAAGTTTGACTTATTAAAAAGTTGGAATGTAACAACTAAAAGAGGAAACAAAATATAAAAAAAGCCAAGTCAAGAAAGCAATACTCACCACTAGGAGATGATTAATCTCGCCCATACTCAACTCATTCTCATCATAGAGGTTGAGAAGAGTATCAAGAATGTCGTTTGTTTGTTTTCCACCAGAAAGATTAGCAGATCGAATCTTTTGCCTTTCACTAATAATGTCTTGGAAAACAGCAATAAGTTGATCAAAATAACCAGCCAAACGACGCCTTATGCCAAAGGGATCAATGTATCCAAGAATAGGGAAGAAATCAGCATAATTAGGCCTACCAATTTCCTCCATAATGTTCCACATGAGCAGCTTAAACTCCTGTGAAGCACTAGATTCATGACTAGCCAATTCCACTGAGAAAAATGTGTTTGATAATAAATTAAGTGAAGTGGTGAATGCTGCCCTCCCTATGTCAACAGGTTGTCCTGTTTTAGAACAATCATGCACATATTCAAGTAATTGTTGCACCTTTGATTGTCTATGAGCTTGACTAGCATCAAGTCGTTGCGTCGAAAGCAACTGAACGGCGGAGATTTTTCTCAGGTTCCGCCATTTAGCTGATACAGGCAACCATGACATTGAGAGTTTATCATGGTCACCTGCTCTAACTGAATCAGGGATGGTTCTGTTAGCAAGTGCTTGATCATTTTTAAGGAACATTTCTTTGGCCACCTCTGCTGAAGACACAACAACAGTTGTTACACTTCCTAATTTTAGGCTGATCAAAGGGCCGTGAATCTTAGCAAGATTCGCAAATGAGCGATGAGGCTTTTCGCCAAGATCGAATATGTTGCCAAAAATTGGCATTCTTTTAGGCCCTGGTGGAAGTTTGCTAGATTTCTTAGCATGGCTAATGAAATATCGAATAAGGTGTAAACCCACAAATGAAACAGAAAGTATTAATGCAAGTGTAGTTTTATCCATGTGGTTGATAATATGATTTAAGGGCTAAAACAATGGCTAATATATGGAAGAAGAAAAAAACTAAATCAATTGAGGCTGTGAGAGAAAATGCTGCTTGGAGAAGCTTTAGTTGTTGCTACTTGCTATGACTACTTTGATAAAAACCCACTATATATACACCACAAAGCAGAGGACTTTCGGTAGTTGTTAGAGTTTGACATACTTTATTAAATAAACACAAGCCACGTTATATTAAAAATCTAAGGCCAAACAAGACCAATAATAAAATCAAGGATACGAACCAAAATTATGTAATATGCTGGTTTCCAGATCTACAGCTAGAAATTTCTGCGTTCGTACCCAAAAGTGGACGGACCAAATATAATATTGTAGCAGTCACAAATTAGCTATGTTTTTTTATCAATATAATAAGTTTCTTAGTTCTCAAATTCTAGTAGACTTCAGTGTAGGGTATACTATCGTGTATAAACGCGGATGATGGTCAAGCTCCTCATATGTAGACGCTATGATGGAGCTAAAAAGGGAAAATTGTAAGCCGGCCAACATCCTTTTAGCGTTGATAAAATTATAAAAATAGATACAAATTATGATACATGGAGTACATTTTTTGAGGGGAGATTGTTAAATTTAGTCCAAAGTTAAATGAGTCTTATTAAGTTATTTATTCCTCTTTTCGATCATATTTAATGTGTGACAACACTTACACTCACATTCAGTTGGGCTATCTATAATTCCGACACAAAATATTCGGGTCAGCCTGGACTCTAATACCATGTTAAATTAAGACACATGTTATATAAGTCTGGGCTGCATCCGTTAATGCATGAGAGTTTGGACAACTTACAAACCCAAGGGAGGTTCCATCCTAAAACCATTGGCAATATATAAGCAGACTAACTCCTCAAGCTTATTATTTATTCCTCTCCTCATATTCAATGTGAGACAACACTTACACTTACATGTGGGTTGTTTGTAAGATCTAAACATATTATGATACATTACATGAATAAATGGAGTAAGTGCTATGTATTCCCTTCGTACTTTTTATCTCATCGGCTTGATTTTTATATGCTCTTTGATGTATAGTTTTTTTGAAAAATATTTATACTAATATATTAAAAGGCGTTCCTAAACAAGGAATGGTGCCACGTGGCGCTCTCTATTAGGATTTTTTGATATATAATTAGTAAAAATTAAAATCAGAATTATTATATGTAGAACAAATTCCAAAAAAATTAGATTTAGGGGTGGGATATATATGTTTTGATACAATCTATACACATATATTAAAAGTCGTCTTTAAGAAAGCCTACATGTGCCACGTGGCACTCTCCTTAAACTTCTAATGCAAAGGCTTTATGTCCATGTGTACTCCTCAATAAAAAAAATTATGTAATTGTAAGGTCTCGAACACGTGACCTTTGAAATGAAAAGTAAGAGTTTAACCATTAACACACTATGATTTTATTGTCTAATGTTTGAAATAAAATATGATAAAGTCTTATAATAAATATATTTGACTAGAAAGACTTAAACAAGTATATATATCTCTAACACTCTTATTACATAACTAACAAGAGACTATTGATGTCATATTCTCTCACCACAATTTCTTTTAAGCTATTATTTTCAAACATAAATCTTTCAGATTTTTTTACTTATCATGTCATGACGTAAACTTTTGAATTTCTTAATGGACAAAAAATATCTAAAGTGGCAAATGAATTATGAAATTTAAAAATAATAATATATTTGTTTATTGTAACTGACCCGAGGCATCGCCGGGGCCAAATACTAGTGGTAGATTAAAATCGGATACAAAATGGTGATTTATGGTTAGATTTGCCTAGTACTTCAATTAAAACAGGTTAAATGGTTGAGTATGACTAGCTCATTTAATCAATTAGCTCGGGGTATTATTATCAAAGGTCTTCGACATGTGCAATTCTTTGTTTATACAAACACAAATTCAGTTGACCCATTTGCTAACTCTAGCTCATGAGGAGCATAGCTAAGACTTGACTGAAACCCCTCATAATTAAGACGGTAAGACCTCCCCAGCATTGCTTTCTGTATTCCCTTCAAATTGTATAATAATTGATAGGATCATAATTAATATAATTACCGTTTATATCGAATGTCAACTTTGATTTTTATTGTTCACTTTAAATTACTAAATAAGTAATATAAAAATGTTCTAGATTTTTAGTAATAAATCATCCTGTTTCTTATTTAACAGCAGCATCCACTGAATCAACTTTAATTTTATTTGAAAATTGCCAACAGTTTTTACAACTAATAAACCAACAAATACATTTAAATGTAACAATCAAAATTAGAATATATGATGAAAACTATAACCACAAAGTTTAAATAAACCCATTGTACAAGCTGAAGACTGCTACTATTTTTTTTTTTATAAGAGTAGGCGCCCGCCAAAAGACGTTTATTATTATATTTCATCAATAAAGCTATTACAACACGTCACCATAATAAAAAGGGGACAAACTCAAGACAAGTACAATATAAATGCATCAAAACACAATATTGAAAAACACTAACACCATGTCACCCAAGTATCTCCACTTTGAGTTGCGTGTTTTGCCCAACCATCCGCTATTTCATTTGCTTCTCTATATTGAAATTGAAAATCAACCTCCTTTATTATCGATAATAAATTATGCAACTTGTTCCAATAAAACCGTAGGCTCCAAGACTGCTACTTTCTTTTTCAAAAAAATAGTAACATCATTTTATGAGAAAAATGCGTTCTTGGTCAATGATACTATGGTCAATCTAAGTCGGTCAACTTGAATCCATGATGTATCCCGTATGAACGGGAGGAAGCATTTGGTTCTTGCATCTTAAATGGGATCAAGTCATACTATTTGGAATTGGAATGAAATATACCCGACACTCTACGCTACCTACAACGTGTGTTCATTATTCAAACTTCAAACTGAAGTTTTGGAGCTTTGGAATTAAAACTACTATTTGACCAATCTAAATGTTAAGGCGTATTACACAAGAAACATGACTAACATCTTATAAGTCCACTCAAAAACAAATAAATACAATATTTTATATTTGTACTACTTAGAGTATTACTTCCTTCTCTTGTTTAATAAATACAATTTTATATTTGTACTATTTATATATAATAATTTTGAATTTAATTTTTACTAATATTTTCTCTGCGTTCTACAATAAACAACATTTGCCATTCAATATACATAACATAAAGTCATAAATGTTTGGAATGTAAAAACATTCCTAACTTTAGGAACTAGGAATTTCTCCTCACTAAGGGTCCGTTTGAAACTAAATGTGGATCTTTGCTTTTAGGAAAGGAGAGAAGGTTGGAATGGGGGAGGTGCTTCGAGATAATCTTTGGAGATGTCTTTGGTGTCAATGTGTGATTCATGATATGGTAGTTGTGATGTGGAAGTGGGTGAGGCTATATGGCTCCGAGGCAAGGAACGAAAGTGGTCATGGAAGCCGGCTTCTACAATTTTGTGCTCGAGACAGATAGTATGATGTTGTTTGAAGCTCTAAGGAGAAAGAAGAAGCTATGCTCGAGTTTTGGGCTGATTTTAAATGATATCTATATGTTATTAGCTCAATGTGTGAATGTTTCTTTTAGCTTTATTAGAAGAACTGACAATCAGGTGGCCTATCTTCTAGCTAGAAGAAGCTTAGACATAGACAAACTTATGTTCTGGCTTGAAAAGGCTCCTATGGATTTAATGGATATGCTGTTTGGTGATGTTGCTAGTTAATAAATTGCTAGGATTTTTCTGGAAAAAAAAAAGGGTCTGTTTGATTCAACTTATTTTGTCTTATCTTATCTTATCTTATTTTATCTTATCTGATCTTATCTTTTCTTATCTTATTTTATCTTATCTTATCTTATCTTATCTTATTTTATTTTATCTTATGTTTTAAGATAGTTTATTGTGTGTGTCTAACATCTTATCTTATCTGATCTTATCTTATCTGATCTTATCTTATCTTATTTTTTTCTGAAATAAGTTATAATAAGTTGAACTAAACAGAGCCTAATTGGTTATTATTTCTCCTCCATATGGAGTACTCCTTCGTTTCCTAAAGATCCTCCCTCTTTTACTTTTCACGTATGTCAATGTAAAACTTTGGACACTAATATCTCTAATTATGTATTTGTAAAAATTGTAAAAAGTAGATATTTATAAAATACATAGTGAGACGAATCTAACAAGATCTCATATGACTATATTTTTTCTTACGTATAAGTCACTAGGGGTGTAAATGAGACGAGACAACTCGCGAGCTACTCGAGATCGACTCGGTCAATACTCGGTCAAAACTCGACTCGAGTGAGCTCGTCTCGAGCTCGAACTCGGCTCGAGATGTTGGCGAGTCGAGTTGAGTAACTTGATACTCGACTCGAAATCTCGTGAAAAGCTCGAAAACCCAATTATCAATAGCAAAATACCTAATTTCAACATTATTCTACCTTAGGGTTGCTTTTAACATTAGACACTTGCAAGCTACTCGAAATCTACTCGGTCAAAACTCGACTCGGTCAAAGCTCGGTCAAAACTCGGTCAAACTTGACTCGAGTGAGCTCGACTCAACTCGAGCTTGACACGAAAGGCTAACGAGTCGAGTCGAGTCGAGCTAGCTTAAACTCGAACTCGACTCGCATCATTTACACCCCTATAAGTCACAAATAACGGTCAAAGTGAAACTTGTGAATAGTGAAAAATGTTAAAGAGGGAGAATCTTTCAGAAACGGAGGTAGTATTTGGCTATTTGCCAAATTTTCTTTTTAAATGTTTGATTCCTTTGATCTTTCAGTCTTTTTCAAACTTGTAGTGCATGAAGTTTTCCTATTTTATTTAAGTTTTGAGCTCGTATTTTGAGCTAGTTGGTTATAATTTTTGAGAGTATTATATAAAAACCCTTGTGAGCAATTTCATCTCCCTTGTTAGCAAATTAAATTTGTACTAAATTTGCAAAAAAAATGTAATAACATATGTTTACTCCCTTGCTCATGGACTTGTGTTAGTCAACAGATGAACTACGTAAACTTGTGTCTTGATTTATTGTTATTTTGTTTTATTTGATTTGCATTTAGCATAACATTTTATAGTTTTTGAGAGTATTATATAAAAACCCTGGTGAGCAATTTCATCTCCCTTGTTAACAAATTAAATTTGTACTAAATTTGAAAAAAAAAAATATGATATATGTTTACTCCCTTGCTCATGGACTTGTGAGTTGCATTGTGTTAGTCGGCAGATGAACTACGTAAATTTATGTCTTGATTTATTGTTATTTTGTTTTATTTGATTTGCATTTAGCATAACATTGAATAACTCGTATAATTGTAACTTTTTCTATTGATAATAGTAATGTAACACCCCGTCCTTCTACTACTAAGATACTAACAAAGTCTAATTAAGAAATACTAAAAAGACGTTAGCGGAAATAACGTCGGGACGATTATGCTACTCTAAAACAATATTTAAAGATAATCCTCAAATCAAATTTTCATAACTTCATAAGAAAAGTAATATCCGAGGGAAACATCATAGTTCTAAAATAAAAGGAATATCCCAGATTGTATCATATTATCAAAACCAAATACTATGAGACATGCAAGTCTCCCGATAAAACTTAAATAAAACTAAACGTCCTTGAAAACTATCCAAAAATAAGTCTCTCTATGGTCTACATAAAATTCATCTACCAAAAACAGTACTAAGAGCTTCTTCTCACTACAAACTCTCACTCTGCTAGCCCAAGCAGTCACAAGTCTAGCAGTCATTTCCATCTGCAAAGATATATTAAATAATTCCACAGTCAGTGGGGAGTAACTAGCAGTTCTCCCAGAACAATAGCAATCAAAGCACGATTCAGAATTAAATTATTAAGAAAGGAATATCATGCAATCATTACATCAATAGCATGCTCATAGAAATCATAAGGCTCATAGGTAAAACAAGTGATCATCAACAATAAGTAAGCAAGATATAAAGAGTGAATAAATTCCAATATATATAAATAATAACAAATCAAGAATTCAACAAGTTATTGAGTCAGAAACCGAACGCCAGTGATTCACAAATCACTTCCTAAGGTTTGTCAGATCGCAATCTCCAGGTCAGTCTATGGGCTTACGTTCCCCACTGCCTGTGTCAAAGAATGGCCAAACTCCCGATGCAGGGTAGAACACGCAGAACTCCCTGACCTCTCGGACGACAACAATTAACCCAGGTGTACCCCTAGTTCGTAAACCAGGTGGTTGGCATGTTCTTCACCGGGGACTACATCTATCCCACCGGATATCCTTATCTCAAAATACAATCATGCATACAATCCAAGTATCATTCATCTAAAATATTCATCAAAAAGGGATGCCACCCGGCCTTATTCCCACAGTTCATCAAAACAGTTCTTCATAATTCCTCAAAATAAATCACTTACAAATTTTCAACAAATAACTCTCACAATAACACTTGAACATCTCCAAACATCATCAATGATAATATACTGATTTTTACAGCAACCACAATTAAATCAAAAATACACCACCAATTAACTCTAAATCATATTCATTAAAAGAGTAGTAACAATTAATCATTTTCTTTCATAAATCAAACATAAACATGTGGCTACCCAATGATACATACTGTATACTACTGAAAATCAGCAACCCAGAATATATTAAATTATGAATTATTTCTGATTTACAAGCCCTCAAATAATTTAAAAGTGTAACTCCAATTTCACCACAAAAACACCATAATAATTATTAAACTAATACGTTCAAGCAGTAAAATCACACAAAAATTATCATACGACGCTAATGGCTCTACTAACATGGTACAATTTTTATTTATAATTTTCGGACTCCAAAAGTATTTTTAACAGTTAATATACAGATTACTCAATAAAGCCCAAATAATAAATAAAAATATAAACAGACGCCCAAAAATTTCCAAAAATTTAAATAACATGTAAAAACTCACTTAAATACATAATATTCAAATAAATGAATTTTTATGCCTCTAGAAATAATTTTCATGATTTATATACTAACAGAACCGAAATTACAGAAACAGATATATCAATTAATTAAAATAGTAAACAGTAGGTAAAAATTATTCTAAGTCATAGAATACATACTACGCATGTAACATGGTGTAAGAAAAATAATTTCATCAATTTTAACAGTCGTTCCATAATTATTATGCAATTTAGCCAAAAAATGCACAAAACACCAATTAAATCAAATAAATACTAAAAATCATGCGAAAATTATTTTTATCTACACAGTATTCACATAGTATGTATCAAGTATATTCGTGTCAAATTTCATCAAAAATTTCATTCAAAATGTATTTTAAATAATTCCTAGCGTAGTAATCTAATACCGAATAATACCCTAATCACTATGGTTCTAAGATAACAACTAGTTACCTGGATCGTCGGAGGCGAGCTGAAAACTTCTGAAAAATCCCAAAATAGGCGTGTGATCCTCTCCTTCTTCAAATCCCAAGCACCAAGTATAAGAAAAAGGCAACAAGAACAATTCACGAACAATTAACAAGGAGTAGAAATGAAAAAATTTGAGAGATTGAGAAAGATGATGATGGCCGAATTACTTGGAGTATGGCAGCAAGGAGTTCTGATTTTCTAATCAGAATTTGAAGTGATAAAGGGTGGTTTAAAGAGGTTTAATTAGGAAGAATCATTAGGGGGGTTATGGGAGTTACAAAGCATCAAGAGTCACAAGGAAAAATAAAAGAGAAAAGAAAGAAGAGAGGCTCTCCTTTTCCTTCACTTGGCCGGCTGTCAAGCCCAACACACCCACAAAAATTTTCGGCCCAAATCAACAAGGGTCCATGCTTCAAAAGCCCGCTACGCGATAAAACGATTAATTCCTAAATCGCGCCTAAACTTTGAAAATACTTAATAACAAAAATAATTCTAATAAATTATATTATAAATATAAATGAAATAAACACAGTAACACGCCACAAAAATAAAAATAATAATTCGGCTCCCAAAAATTATAAAATAAAAATAATTAATTTAGAGAAAAGATTAGTTTTAGAGAAAATTCTTGCGAAAAACTAGGAGCAAAATTATGGGTTGTTACAATCTCCCCTCCTTAAATAAAGTTTCGTCCTCGAAACTTCGAAAACACACAAATAAAACAAGAACACAAATAGTACCGAAACGAATAGTTAGGGTATTTCAACCGCATCGACTCTTCGGTTTCCCCAAGTAGCTTCTTCGTACTTTTGACTTCTCCAAAGTACTTTAACCAAGGGAATCACCTTCCTTCTGAGAGCACGGTTCTGACGGTCCAATATACAAACAGGTCGCTCTTCAAAAGTCAAATTCGGCTCAACTGATACCGACTCGACAGGGATCACATGCGAAGGATCACTACGATACTCGCGCAATCTGCGACACATGAAACACATCATGAACCTTCGACGGCTACGCGGCAAAGCCAAACGATACGCGACCTCCCCGATCCTTTCAAGAATCTCATAGGGACCTATGTACTTCGGACTCAACTTGCCCTTTTGACCAAACCGCATCACTCCCTTCATAGGAGAAACCTTCAAAAGCACCTTATCCTCCACCTCGAAAGAAATAGGCTTCCGACGCAAATTAGCATATGATTTCTGCCTATCTTGAGCAGCCTTCATCTTTGCTTGAATTACTTTCACCTGCTCAACTGTATCCTGAATTAACTCCGGGTCCAAAATCAATGAGTCACTGATGTCGCTCCAACAAGTAGGACTACGACACTTCCTTCCATAGAGAGCCTCATACGGAGCCATTTGGATACTAGCTTGATAACTGTTGTTATAAGAGAACTCCACCAAGCTAAGAGACTTGACCCAAGACTGCTGAAATTCCAAGGCACAAGCACGAAGCATATCTTCCAAGGTCTGAATAGTTCTCTCAGTCTGACCATCGGTAGCTGCATGAAATGTAGTACTAAGCTTCAACTTCGGACCAAAAGCCTCTTGCAATGCAATCCAGAAATGGGATAGAAATCGCGGATCACGGTCAGAGACAATGTCTTTGGGAACCCCATGAAGACGAATGATCTCATTAGCATAAGTTTCAGCTAACTCTTCCATAGACCAAGTGTTCTTCATCGCAATAACGAGCCACTTTGGTCAACCGATCCACAATCACCCACACAGCATTCAATCCACCAGCAGCTCTAGGCAAACCCATCACGAAATCCATCGAGATCGAGTCGAACTTCCAAGCAGGAATAGGCAAAGGTTGCAACAAACCACCAGGCCTCTGATGCTGATCAATTTTCACCTTCTGACAGACCAAACACCTAGCTACAAACTTGGCAATCTCTCTCTTCATACCAGGCCACCAAAAATTAGCCTTCAAATCCTTATAAAGCTTGTCACCCCCAGGATGAACGGAATAAGGAGTACTATGAGCTTCTTCGAGAATCTTCCTCTTAAGCTCACCATCATTGGGCACACACCAACGCCCCATAAACCTCAAGCTATCATAAGCATAGATCTCAAAATTCTCTGCACGACCTTGCATCTTTGCTTCACGGATCTTCTCTAGCTTCGGATCACCTCTTTGCTTGCTTCTTAACTCCTGGAACAACTCAGGCTCAGCACTCATGGAACCCAACAAAGCAGACACATAACCCTGAGGAACAACCTCGATATCAAGCTTGCGAAACTCTTCACACAATTCACGAGGCACCACCATAGCAGCGTTTAATGAATGCCTACTCTTGCGACTCAGAGCATCCGCTACTTTATTCACCTTACCCTCTTGGTAATCCAGGGTCAGATCATAATCCTTGATCAATTCAAGCCACCTTCTCTGCCTCATGTTAAGATCACACTGAGTGAAGATGTACTTCAGGCTCTTGTGGTCAGTATACACCTTACACGGAACACCATACAGATAGTGTCGCCATATCTTTAGTGCAAACACCACAGCCGCTAACTCCAGATCATGGGTCGGGTAATTCCTCTCATGCACCTTCAGCTGCCTCGAACCATAGGCTATTACTTTCCCTTGCTGCATCAAAACACAACCCAGACCATTCTTCGATGCATCACTGAACACTTCATACCCAACGCCCTCAGATGGCAAGGTAAGGACAGGAGCAGAGGTCAAACTCTTTTTCAGCTTCAGAAATGCCCCTTCACAATCCTCAGACCAGACGAACTTACAGTCCTTGCGCATCAAGCGAGTCAGAGGTTGAGCTATCTTGGAGAAATTTTGAACGAACCTCCTATAATAACCAGCCAGACCCGGAAAACTCCGAATCTCGGTCACATTCTTAGGACTTTCCCACTCGACAACAGCCTTGATCTTAGCGGGATCCACCTTGACTCCTTCCTTGCTGATTACATGCCCTAGAAAAGCAACTTCCTCCAACCAGAACTCGCACTTAGAAAGCTTTGCGAACCACTTTTGCTTGCGCAGAACATCCAACACCAGTCTCAAATGCTTCTCATGCTCCTTCTCATCCTTAGAGTAAACGAGAATATCATCGATAAACACGACCACACAAGTATCCAAGTACTCGTGGAAAGAGCGATTCATTTGATCCATGAAAATCGCAGGAGCATTCGTGAGACCAAATGGCATCACTTCAAATTCATAGTGCCCATACCTGGTGCGAAAAACAGTCTTCGGAATATCCTCCTTCTTCACAGGGAATTTGATGATATCCAGATCTCAGATCGATCTTGGAAAATACACCAGCACCTTTTAACTGATCAAAGAGATCTTCAATGCGAGGCAACGGATATTTATTCTTGATCGTTACCTTATTCAACTCACGGTAATCGATGCACAGACGCATACTCCCGTCTTTCTTCTTGACAAACGAACAAGGAGCACCCCATGGAGACACACTAGGCCTTATGAAGCCCTTATCTATCAGCTCTTGCAATTGAGTCTTCAACTCTTGCAATTCGGATGGCGCCATTCTATACGGAGCCTTGGATATAGGAAGCGTGCACGTACCAAATCAATGCCGAACTCCACATCTCTTTCGGGAGGAATACCGGCAACTCTTCGGGAAACACATCGGGATAATCTCGAACTACGGGAATACTCTCGAGCTGATCTTCAGATGACAAATCCTTCACCATGCAAAGGTATACCACATCACCTTTTTGACGCATCTTCCGCATTCTCAGAGCGGAAACCCACTTAACACCCTTCTTCACTACAACACCAGAATAAGAAATCCTTTTTCCCTTAGAATCTCGGAGCACCACCTTCTGATCACGGCCTTGAATGCGGGCATGATACTTCGATAACCGATCCTATTCCAAGGATCACATCAAACTCGACATAGGAAACTCCTTAAGATCAGCTGGCAACTCAGAACCCAGAATGCTGACAGGCACGCCCTTAAACTCAGAATGACAGGGATAATTCTCACCAGACGGAAGAGATATTAGGGACTTAATAGGAGATCTAGAGGAAAGATTAGCTTTTCGAACAAAGGAACTAGCAACAAAAGACACTGTAGCACCAGTATCGAACAGAACAAAAGCAGGGATATTATTTACAAGAAAAGTACCAGAGATGACATCAGGATAGACATCGGCTTCAGCTTGCGTCATCACATAAATCCTTGTTCTTCGGAGGAGCAAAAGAACTAAGCGGCTTAGCGGGACCCGGCAGAAAAAAGACGGAGCTCTAGGATTCTTAGAACACTTTGGAAAGACTTGTGCCCCACCTCCTTGCAATAGAAACAAACAACGATCGATCCATCACGGTTCTTCCCCCGGATGAGCAGACCTTACCACAGATTCGGCACTTGCTCGGATCAAAACTCGGACGATATCCAGATCCAGAACCCTGTTGATAACCCCCTCGACCAGACGGCTCATACCTCGGCTTCTTGGCCGGGAACTGAACATAGGTAGCAGCAGCAGCCTTAGCAGAATCTCCCTCTTTCAAAGAGGCATGAATACTCAGAGCTATCTCATAGGCTCCCTGGAAAGTCGAAGCTCCCGAACTCAGGACATGGGTCCTCACCCTAGGATCCATTTTCTTGATGTACCTCTTCACACGCTCAGCTTCAGTAGGTACAACTGTGGTAGCAAACCTGGACAGCTCGGTGAACTTATCAGTGTACTCCTGCACACTCGGAGTACCCCGAGACAGAGTTAAGAACTCTTCCCCGCTTCGCCAACGGAGCTCATCGAGGATAAAACCTCTCCTTGACTTAACACGAAACTCATCCCATCCAAATCCCGGTGTAGCCATGCAGCTTGCACGAACGAGTACTCCACCGGTTATCGGCTTCCTTCTTCAGATAGTAGGTACCAATAGGCACCATTTCAAAGACGGGGCAACCAAGTAAAGCAAACAGCTTCTCCATCTCCCTTATCCACCCTTCTAGCACAACAGGATCAGAAGTCCCGTCAAAAGTAGGCGGACGGTGACGGTCAAATCGATCAAAGACAGATTGCCCACTAGGAGGAGCAGAAGACCGATTAGCCATGGCTATAATAGCGTTCTCAAGAGCTTGGCGCCTCTTTCGGGCAGCTTCCTTTCTAGCACTAGTCATACCTCGGGGCGGCATTCTACAAACACAAGTTAAACATTCGTTATTGAACACATTATTAGTTGTAAATTAACAACTTATCACATCAAAGTAAGAAAAATATTTTCCCGTGGTTTCCTACCCAAGTGACCCTCTCACCACTACTTTTCTTGAAGCCTAAGATTCTAATGATCCTAGTTACTTCAACTACACATTTCCCGGGAGTTTCTTAGTGACTAAGTAAGGGTCTCGGGTAACTTTGCTCTGATACCAACTGTAACACCCCGTCCTTCTACTACTAAGATACTAACAAAGTCTAATTAAGAAATACTAAAAAGACGTTAGCGGAAATAACGTCGGGACGGTTATGCTACTCTAAACCAATATTTAAAGATAATCCTCAAATCAAATTTTCATAACTTCATAAGAAAAGTAATATCCGAGGGAAACATCATAGTTCTAAAATAAAAGGAATATCCCAGATTGTATCATATTATCAAAACCAAATACTATGAGACATGCAAGTCTCCCGCTAAAACTTAAATAAAACTAAACGTCCTTGAAAGCTATCCAAAAATAAGTCTCTCTATGGTCTACATAGAATTCATCTACCAAAAACAAGACTAAGAGCTTCTTCTCACTACAAACTCTCACTCTGCTAGCCTGTGGCAGTCACAAGTCTAGCGAGTCATTTCCATCGCAAAGATATATTAAATAATTCCACGGTCGGTGGGGAGTAACTAGCAGTTCTCCCAGAACAATAGCAATCAAAGCACGATTCAGAATTAAATTATTAAGAAAGGAATATCATGCAATCATTACATCAATAGCATGCTCATAGAAATCATAAGGCTCATAGGTAAAACAAGTGATCATCAACAATAAGTAAGCAAGATATAAAGAGTGAATAAATTCCAATATATATAAATACTAACAAATCAAGAATTCAACAAGTTATTGAGTCAGAAACCGAACGCCAGTGATTCGCAAATCACTTCCTAAGGTTTGTCAGATCGCAATCTTCAGGTCAGTCTATGGGCTTACGTTCCCCCCTTCTGTGTCTAAGAATGGCCAAACTCCCGATGCGGGGGTAGAACACGCGAGAACTCCCACGACCTCTCGGACGACAACAATTAACCCGAGTGTACCCCTAGTTCGCAAACCGGGTGGTTGGCATGTTCTTCACTGGGGGACTACATCTATCCCACCGGATATCCTTATCTCAAAATACAATCATGCATACAATCCAAGTATCATTCATCTAAAATATTCATCAAAAAGGGATGCCACCCGGCCTTATACCCACAGTTCATCAAAACAGTTCTTCATAATTCCTCAAAATAAATCACTTACAAATTTTCAACAAATAACTCTCACAATAACACTTGAACATCTCCAAACATCATCAATGATAATATAATGGTTTTTACAGCAACCACAATTAAATCAAAAATACACCACCAATTAACTCTAAATCATATTCATTAAAAGAGTAGTAACAATTAATCATTTTCTTTCATAAATCAAACATAAACATGTGGCTACCCAATGATACATACTGTATACTACTGAAAATCAGCAACCCAGAATATATTAAATTATGAATTATTTCTGATTTACAAGCCCTCAAATAATTTAAAAGTGTAACTCCAATTTCACCACAAAAACACCATAATAATTATTAAACTAATAAGTTCAAGCAATAAAATCACACAAAAATTATCATACGACCCTAATGGCTCTAATGACATGTTAAAATTTTTATTTATAATTTTAGGACTCCAAAAGTATTTTTAACAGTTAATATACAGATTACTCAATAAAGCCCAAATAATAACTAAAAATATAAAAAGACGCCCAAAAATTTCCAAAAATTTAAATAACATGTAAAAACTCACTTAAATACATAATATTCAAAGAAATGAATTTTTCTGCCTCTAGAAATAATTTTCATGATTTATATACTAACAGAACCGAAATTACAGAAACAGATATATCAATTAATTAAAACAGTAAACAGTAGTTAAAAATTATTCTAAGTCATAGAATACATACTACGCATGTAACATGGTCTAAGAAAAATAATTTCATCAATTTTAACAGTCGTTCCATAATTATTATGCAATTTAGCCAAAAAACGCACAAAACACCAATTAAATCAAATAAATACTAAAAATCATGCGAAAATTATTTTTATCTACACAGTATTCACATAGCATGTATCAATTATATTCGTGTCAAATTTCATCAAAAATTTCATTCAAAATGTATTTTAAATAATTCCTAGCGTAGTAATCTAATACCGAATAATACCCTAATCACTATGGTTCTAAGATAACAACTAGTTACCTGGATCGTCGGAGACGAGCTGAAAACTTCTGGAAAATACCAAAATAGGCGTGTGATCCTCTCCTTCTTCAAATCCCAAGCACCAAGTATAAGAAAAAGGCAACAAGAACAATTCACGAACAATTAACAAGGAGTAGAAATGAAAAATTTTGAGAGATTGAGAAAGATGATGATGGCCGAATTACTTGGAGTATGGCAGCAAGGAGTTCTGATTTTCTAATCAGAATTTGAAGTGATAAAGGGTGGTTTAAAGAGGTTTAATTAGGAAGAATCATTAGTGGGGTTATGGGAGTTACAAAGCATCAAGAGTCACAAGGAAAAATAAAAGAGAAAAGAAAGAAGAGAGGCTCTCCTTTTCCTTCACTTGGCCGGCTGTCAAGCCCAACACACCCACAAAAATTTTCGGCCCAAATCAACAAGGGTCCATGCTTCAAAAGCCAACTACGCGATAAAACGATTAATTCCTAAATCGCGCCTAAACTTTGAAAATACTTAATAACAAAAATAATTCTAATAAATTATATTATAAATATAAATGAAATAAACACATTAACACGCCACAAAAATAAAAATAATAATTCGGCTCCCAAAAATTATAAAATAAAAATAATTAATTTAGAGAAAAGAATAGTTTTAGAGAAAATTCTTGCGAAAAACTAGGAGCAAAATTATGTGTTGTTACAAGTAAACTAACCCATTCAATAACTTATTAATTAGATGTCTATATGGGGAAATAATTTTTTGTTACCATAAAAGGATAGTAATATATACAGGATTTGATATCGGTTCCTAAGTATAATCAAATCATGCAAGATTTTGCCAAATAAACTAGCACAAATTCTTGGAAAAGACGGTCTCACGTTAGTCTTAACGTGAGACCTGCCCAAATCCAAGAGATATATGTTTTTCAAAAACGGACCACGTCTCACAAATTCTCACGGCAATATTTTTGGCGAATTAGTTAATATTTTTGGTAAATTAGTTAAGTATTTTAGCATAATAGTTTAGAGCTGGTAATCTATATGTAGACTTATATTATTTTTTTAGTTAACATATCCAGTACATTAGTTAGTGTTGTTCTATAATTAGTTAAGATCTATTGAGCATTATTTAGTTTCCAATGTAAACGAAGAAATAACTTTATTATAAATCTAAAATGTCAAATACAAAAGAAAACCTGAAAAAAGAACTTAAAACAACCTAGCATTTGGAGTAATTGTACCAATTTCAGTTTGGTTCTTGGAATTTGTTTTCTTAGTCTTCTTAAAATTACCTTTCTTCCTTACACTTCTTCCCTTTAATTTGTTTTTGCACGATCCGAGTCTAAAATAACCAATGTAGTTGTACTCGATGAGCATTGTTCTTCTATAATTGATTTTGTAGTTAAGACTTTGGTTATACTTGCAGTAATTTGCAGTACCTTTCTTGCAACTTCTTTTTTTGACTTTTGAGAATGAGATTGTAGAACTTTCTTGCGGTTTCATAATGCTATGGGTTACGTTGTTTGTAACTGCTCCAGCGATTTCTCTATCCATTTCTCTTTTCCATACTTCGCTCTTTGCAAATCTAGTCCACCTTTTACACATGTACCTATGTAGTATTATTGTGATTGAACAAATAAGATGCGTTATAATTTAGTTTTTATGATATAACTAATATACTTCAACGCTTAACTAATATATTTCACCGCTTAACTAATATACTTCACACTTAACTAATTCATCCATAAGAAATTTAAGGCTAGCATAACTAATAGGTCCGAGCGTTTAACTAATTCCAATGCTGGTTGATGCACGCGCGTGATGTCAGCATGACATTGGTTGGTCTCGCCTTAAACTAGTTGTCTTCCTTTTGTTTTTCTTAGTTTATTTATAAGATCCCCTCTATATGATAACAAATATGGGATGGAGTAAAAAAAAATACCCTCCCTTTCCGTTACATCTTCTCTACCTTGCACGAAGTTGGGAGATTGCTACATCTACCCACTGGGTAGACTACCCATTAGAAATAGACAATTAAAAAATAATTAATTCTGCTGAGTTGAACTCCTCTAATTATTAATGTCTATCTCTACCGGGTAGACTACCCACCGGTAGGGATGGGCATGGGTCCAGGACCCGACCCGGACCCTGCTGGACCCGACCCTAATTTAAGGGTCTGGGTCCAACTTTTTCAGACCCTAAGGGTCCGGGTCCGGGTCTGGGGCCAAGTAATTTTTTTAGGGTCCGGGTCCGGGTCTATATATTTTAGACCCAAACCCGACCCTGGGACCCTAAACTTATTTAATATATAAATTTTTACTTTTTTTAAAAAAAAAACAAACTGATTTTGTAAAACACACAAATACACAATTCTAACTTTGAAAACCTAGCCATTCTTTTCTACTGACTACAGCCGTGAGCCGTTAAGAGGAGAGAGAGTGACAGTCTGAGTCTCTGAGAGACTCACCAGTGAGACGCCGGCGGAGACGCCTCACGCCGCATGCTGGCCACCCCCTTACCCATTCCTTTGCCGGCGCTTCAGGTATTTTTCGTCGCCTACTCGCCTGATTTATTTACCCATTCATTGTTTCATTTTTGTTTCGTTTTTTTCTGGGCTTGTTTCATCATTTCACGCCTGATTTTCTTCTTTTCATTTTTTCAATTTCGTTTTTTGTTTCTTTCATCAATCATTCGCCGCACGAGTCACTCAAGCCAGGTATTTTTGTTTCGAATTTTCTGGGCTTGTTTTATGCGAATTTTCTGGGTTTGTTTCATGCGAATTCTTGTTGTTTTCATCAGTTTCTCTTTAATTTTTTTCTGGGTTTGTTTCATGTGAATTTTCTGGGTTTGTTTTTTCAGTTTATTTGTTTGAATTTTGAGCATATTATGGTGAACTCTTGTGTTTGTTTCGTTTTTTTCAGTTTATATGTTTGTGTTTGTTTTGTTTTTTTCAGTTTATATGTTTGTATTGTTTCCTTTTTATTTTTTTTCAGTTTATGTGTTTGTATTGCGAATTCTTGTTCGTTTGTATTGTTTCCTTTTTAAAAATTGAAATGTGTACTTTATGTTGATGAAATGATATTTTCTGTAGGCCATGGATGAGTTACAATCTGAATTTGGTTCTAAAAACAAAGATGTATCTCAGAATATTGAAGAAAATTTTGTAAACTTAGATGAGGGTATGGATGAGGAAGGATTTGTGAATGTAGATCAAATGGGTGAGCAAACTACTAATACAAAACCTACAAATAGTAGTAGAACATCTAATAGGAAACAAACA
Source organism: Beta corolliflora (assembly GCA_947648045.1). Classification (NCBI taxonomy): domain Eukaryota; kingdom Viridiplantae; phylum Streptophyta; class Magnoliopsida; order Caryophyllales; family Amaranthaceae; genus Beta; species Beta corolliflora. The sequence continues at coordinate 228,296 of CANSZD010002981.1, forward strand.
TCATCTGTATGGACATACTTTACCAAGATTATGGGGGATGGTGTTTTAAAAGGGGCAAAGTGCAAGCATTGCAATGCAGAACTTAAAGCAGGTGGCAATCATGGTACTTCACATTTGCATAAGCATGCTGATAAGGTGTGTCCTGGAAGACACTTAAGGATCCCTCCTGGTCAAACACAATTGAAAATGAAAACAGAGGCTGATGGGTCAACTTCATTGGAGTTCAGAAGTAAAGAAAAAGAAGTGGAATTCAACCAAGAGGTGTCAAGGAAGGAGTTAGTTCAGATGGTTATTATGCATGAATATCCGTTATCCATAGTAGATCATTTTGCATTTAGGAGGTTCGTTCATAGTCTCAATTCTTCATTCAAGATGATTTCTCGAACAACATTGAAGCGTGATATCATGAAAATGTATAATGAAGACAAAACATCTCTCAAGGCATTATTAGAGCATAATGAGAGTAGGGTGTCCGTTACTGCGATATGTGGACGGCCTCTAATCAAAAGAAAGGCTATATGGTTGTTACTTCCCATTTCATCGACCAACAATGGATCCTACGGAGTCGCACTTTGAGGTAGTTTTCTTTAATTCTATATATTTGGTTCTTAGTTGAATTTTATTTTCTTGATTGTATATACATTAGTTGGTTGGTTAGTTGGTTGATATCATATATATATATATATTTATATAGGTTTTGTTATGTGCCATGTCCTCACACAAAAGGGGTTATTGCTAAAGTGTTGATGGATTGCTTGTCTCAATATTCTTTAGAGAACAAATTCTCTTCTGTGGTTGTTGATAATTGCTCCACTAATGATGCTATGTTGAAAATTTTGTTGGATAAATTTGAGGAAAGTTCACTTGTATTGGGTGGAGAGTTTCTACATATGCGATGTAGTGCCCATATTTTGAACTTAGTTGTGCAAGATGGATTAGATGTGATTAGTTCTGGGATTGAGAAAGTTCGAGAATGTGTGTCATTTTGGATGTCAACTCCAAAAAGAATTGAAAAATTTGAGGAGGCTTGTCGTTTTTTGAACTTAAATACCACTAAGAGGCTAGTTCTTGATTGCAAAACTAGGTGGAACTCTACTTTTTGATGCTTCAAACTGTTTTTACCTTTTAAGGATGTGTTCTTGAGGTTGAAGCGTTTAAATAAAAGGATGAAATTTGTGGTTCCTTCGAGTATGATTGGACTTTAGTTGCACTTGTATGTGAGAAGTTGGAGATTTTTTATAACACAACCGTTGTATTTTACGGCACAAACTTTACCACCATTAACTTGTTTTTTCGGATGATTTGTGAGATCAAATTTGCATTGAAGCAATGGTTAACAAGTGATGTTGAAGTGATTAGGTGTATGGCTAAAAGTATGCGGGGAAAAGTTTAACAAGTATTGGGATAATATCAATGGATTGTTAGCTATTGCTTCAATTTTAGATCCTAGGAACAAAATGGATTGTGTGAAGTTTTATTTTGACTTGTTTTATGATGGTGGAGCCGAGGGAGAAATGGGAAGAATTAGGATGATTCTTGATAGGCTTGTGGTTGAGTACCAAGGGAGAACAAATGAAGATTATGAATCACTCAATCAAAGTAGCAAGAAAAGAGTAGCTCCACAATCTTCTAAGGGTGGAATGGATTTATGGGCACAAAATAAGAGTGCAAGGACTACCACAAAAAAAGTGAATGTGAGGTGTGAATTGGATCATTATTTGGAGGGTGATCCATTACCAGAAGATGATGAGTTTGATGTTCTTAAATGGTGGAGAAAGGATAATAAGTATCCAATTTTGAGAAATATTGCTAGAGATATTCTTGCTATTCCCATTTCAACCGTGGCTTCGGAAAGTGCTTTTAGTACGGGTGGAAGAGTGGTTAGTCCTCACCGTTCTAGGCTCCATTCACATACCGTTGAAGCATTAATGTGCTTGCAAAATTGGATGACCCAAGACCTCAAAGGTAATACTCTTATGTCTTATATTAATTTTTATATTTATAAATTTATATACCAAATACTTATTTAAACATCGTGATTTGTGAATATGTATTAAGGTACATTGGAAAGCTCTCATGCTTGCTCTCTTTATTCTACCGATGATTCGATGTTGAAGGCGATGAGGAAGTAGTTGATATTATTGATATGGTACGTTTAGATTGTTAAAATTTTCAAATTCATATAAATGTATAAAGAGCCTTATTTTTTATTTTTTATTGGTTTGTAGGATCTTGATGATGAGTTGGATGATTATATGGATGATTGAGGATGCATATGGATTATGGAGGCTTGAGGATGCATGAATTGAGTAATGGACTCATGGCTACAAGAAATTATGAAGCCATTAAACATTTTTTAGTCTTTTTTTTTCGTTGTTTTTTTGGATATTAGTCTTCCAAGACATTGTTTGTATTGTCCTAAATAGTATAAATTGCTCTAGACATAATTATTATTGTATTTTATGTTTTTCTCATTTATGGGTATTTTTTCTAGATGATTATTGATATTAAAAATGGTGAAAATTTGTCAATTTTAAAGAATTTAGGCCTGGACCCTTCAGACCCTCTAGACCCTCCAGGGCCCCTGGGGTGCGCCGGTCCAATTTTCCCAGACCCTTAGGGTCCGGGTCTACAAAAAAATTTAGGGTCCGGGTCTAAGGTCCGGCTGGACCCGACCCAGACCCGACCCTTGCCCATCCCTACCCACCGGGTAGACAAAGTTTTTCCCACGAAGTTGCATTCATTCCCTTTTCCAATCTTATTAGTCATTGATTAGCCTCCTTCCTACTCTTGAAAAGTCCTACAATGTTAGGCACTACTTTTTGTAATTAGATACAGAGAATGTACTGTGTAAATAATTTCGAAAATTTTGTTTCTATAGAAAAGAAAAGATAACATAAAATATATCTTTCTGGAAATCAATGTAAAGAGTGTGATCATAAACCAATTAAATAGTGTTGTCTGTTGTCTGTTGTCTGTTGTCTGTTGTCTGTTGTCTGTTGGGATAAAGATGTAGTAACACTCTGCTCGAACAACTCAAAGAAGTTAGTGCCGGCTGCCGCATCCAATTTGATAAGTTCTAGAAGAATGGTTTACTTCATTTACTTTGTAATTTGCGAAATACTCCCTCTGCTTTTTTTTATTTGCTACATTTGATTTCTTGGGAATAAAGCCACTACTTTGACCGATTATTTTGATTATTTTATAAGTAAAAATATAGTCATGTGTGATCTTGTTAGATTCGTCTCGACGTGTAGATTCATAATATCAAATTTTTATAATTTTTACTTAAGCGAAATAAGAGATATTAAGAGTTAAATAATGCTTTGAAAACCGTGCAAGTCAAATGTAGCAAATAAAAAAAAGTAGAGGGAGTATAGTATTGAGAAATTAAACAATTTTGGTAATTTTTCAGTATATTCAGGACTCTTTAATGTGAACTTTTTGTTTAGGGCAATTAATTTAGTAGGTCGGTGATTTATTTTTTTTTGAGCAAAAAGCTAAAAAATTAAAGCGTAAAGATCCACTATTAGATCTTACACCTACAACTCATTTAGTTAGACTGTTAGAGGTCATAAATAATGTAATGATTATGAATTTTAATGTTGTAAGGGAATTTTATGTCGATACTCCATATACATGGTAATACAACTTTATCTCAAAAAATCTATCCTCTTCCTAAAGAGTGGTGTATTCAGTGGGAAAGTTATGAAGATAAAGCAAATATTTGTGATGAAGTTCAATACCGCAAACGTGAACATTAGATTTTCTTATAAAATTACATTAAAAAGCATTAAAACCATGACCACCATTTATTATTACCGTCTGCCAAATGGAATATATATATATATACCCAAGATTATAGTAGTATGATAATAGAACATATATATATATATATACAATAAAAGTAATAATATTACTCTGGACTCGGGAGCAAAATGCAAATCATGGTCCCGAGTCTCGACTGTATAATTGAAACATTGCTAATTTGCTACTTCCTTCTTCTTCTTCTTTTAATTAACACACTTTATACTTTGAAATTAATCATATATCATTGACACTGAACATTCTTCTGTGATTTATACATGAGGAAAAACATAATTAAGTTAAAATCTTGCTAGATTCGTCTCAACATATATATTTTCATAATAACAATGTATGTAACTTTTACGTAATGATAACTAAAGATATTAGAGATCAATATTTCTCGTTGACAAGCATAAAAGTTATACTCCCTTCGTCCCAAAATATAGTTCTCATTTCCATCTTGGGTGTCCCAAAATATAGTTCCCATTTCCATATTTAGTTCCACATTTTTCCGTAATTTGTCTAGAAAAACCGTGTCCCATCATTTATTTGCTTCTTGAATTTTGTTTTTTGCTTTGTTTATTCAACCCAAGTGTTATAATTAATGCTCTTTCACCAATTATTATCCATTCTCTCTCCTAAAATCATCTTTTCCCATACAACATTTATGTAAATAAACAAAAAATCTTTATTATCCCTCTTAGATTCTACTTGTATAAAATACCGTGAAAAAAGGAAAATGGGAACTATATTTTGGGACGGAGGGAGTATTATCCTTAGATTAAAATAAAACATAAATAGTATATTGGAAGAAGACATATAGACTAAACAAATAATCAATTAATCACAGGAAAAAGATAAAACAATAGCTACATAAGAAAGCGACCAAAAAAACAAAGAACTACTGCAAGACAAGTCAAGAACTTATTCGAATTCAGAGCTGATGAAAAATGATATATCGTCTTGGAACTCAGAAGTTTGTTGGACTCTTGGTCCTCTCGGAATATTGGGACTCTCGTGTTGGACGATATAGAATATGCTTTCTTAGGAATAATATTAGCTGACATACCAAATCGTTTTGTGTTTCGCTGATTTAGCATACTTTCATCATTGTTTATTCAGCATAGTTTCATGAAATAGAGGTCATTCGCTCAAAAACAAATAGGTGTGCATTTAGGAACCTCGTCCACTATAAAAATCAATATTGCTTTAGTTTTTCTTTTATAATAGTCATATTGGACCAAAATGTGTCACATGTAACCTCACTTCAATTCATAGCAAGACTCTTCGGGCATAAAAAATGAATAAGGGAAAATCCCCATCCCAAAAGTAATTCTAATAGAGTTTGATTTTATGAATGTGAGATACAAACTTTTACTGTAAAATCGACCAAGTAATGTCTTATATAAGTATATTATTTTATTTATTATGAGTCATTTCACTAGTAGAATAATTGCTTATTGCGGCGGTCATTAAGTGGCTTATTGCTGCGGTTTTAGCCGCGCCGCAATAAAGGGCGCAGCAATAGGTAAAACCTATTGCTGCGGTTTTTAACCGCAGCAATACGTCAACTTATTCTTATTGCTGCGGTTTCTTACCAAAACCGCAGCAATATGTATTTTTTATATTAAAAAATGTAATCCAACTGTTGCGGTTTCTTCCCAAAACCGCAGCAATAGGTGCACGTTTTTTTTTTAAAAAAAAATTGAAATTTAAATATTCATACTATTTTCAATTTTAAGATGCAAATAAAACAAAAAGTAACTAAAACAAAGTAATACTCTAGCAAACACTACCAGCGAAACATGAAATATGCATTAAGTAGAAAATAAAAAAATTACAGTGCCTAAAAGATAAAATAAAAATGAAAAATGAAATTAAAATAAAAAAAAAATAAAAATGAAAAATTACAGTGCCACAAACAAATTGTTCAACAAAGTGCCACAAACATATTACATTAAAATAAAATGAAAAAAAAATTAAAATAAAAAAATTACGGAACTTTAGAAAATCGAGCCACTACCCGGCGATTAGGTGCGAAGAAGGAGGTGCGAAGGAGGAGGCGCGAAGGAGGAGATCTCGGCCAACACCAAGGCGTTGTGCGAACGATGAAAATCCCGCGGCACTGAACGAGAGGAGTGAGGAGTGAGAAACCAAGTAAGAGAGGCATGCGGAGAAGGAGATCTGGCAAACGGAAGAGCGCAGGCTGGTGATCATCGTTGTGCGACGCAGGGGGGAACAGGATCCGGCTGACGGAGGAGCGCAACACTTGTGGTCGGCATTGTGCGAAGAAGGAGCACAAAGGAGGAGCGCAACTTGTGCGAAGGAGGAGCACGAAGGAGGACGAGTAGGAGCACGAAGGGTTGAGAGGATGAGAGGAAGAAAGAGGATGAGAGGAGGAAGAGGATAGAAAACGGCTGATGAGAGGAGAGTGAGGAGAGAGAAAAGAAACCCTAATTGAACCGTGTCTTATATTATTTATTGCTGCGGTTTTTGTAGGAACCGCAACAATAGGTTCAAATATTATTAAAAAAATAATATTTTAATCTATTCTTTGGTCCTTGGAAGAAACCGCATCAATAGATTTCGTCGGATCCGGTCAACACGAGTTTGAATTATTACCTTTGAGGTATATTGCTGCGGTTTCCATCAAAAACCGCAGCAATAGATTTATTTTCGAACTTTTCTTTATTTTTTCGCTGTTTATTGTTGCGTATGGGTAAAACCGCAACAATTCAACCACCGCAATAAGCAATTATTCTACTAGTGTTTGGTATCATTGTTAATTTCTAGCGTTTAGTTTTAAATTTCTAAATTCATATGATAGAAGTTGTATAATTAAATAGCAATTAGTCATAGTTAAACAAATCATATATATTTCGAAAACTAACAACATTAAATTGGAAACTAATTGTATGTAGTCCCTCCATTTCCTATAGATATTTCTATTTACTGTAGCAAATTAGCAATAGATACCAAGGCAAGGAGGAAAGAAAGTGTCAAAATAGTTTTTTTTTTTTGTTATTTAAGGCTCTCTTCTGTTCAACTTATTTTAACTTATTTCAGAAAAATTAAATAAAATCTTATAAGATAAGATCAAATCAGATCAGATAAGATCAGATCAGATAAGATAAGATAAAATAATATGTTAAACACACGCAGTAAACTATCTTATAAGATAAGATAAGATAAGATAACATAAGATCAGATAACATAAGATAAGGCAAAACAAAATAAGTTGAATCAAACAAATCCTAAATAGGAGAAGTTGTAAGAGAATGTAAAATTTTGCAGGTCCAACAAGTGGAATAAGGACGTAAGGATGACTTATCCTTCGGTCTATTAAGAACTATCTCTCCCAGGATAGTGAAAAAGGATCTACTCGAAATATTCTTGTTATTGCTTCGACTCATATTCCTCAAATGTGAATCCTGCTCTAATAGCTTAAAATCAATTAAATACATGCATTAAGATACGAAACAAACCTTAACCAAATAATGGGTACTTCTAAGAAACGAATGGATTATAGAAAAAAGTTATTTTTTATAAACTTTCTACATTCTTTTACTACTCTACATTTCTTTTTTTATGGAGGTTTAATAACAATTGCTAAAGAACCATTTTTTAAAACCTATTATTATTCCTCCCTGCCAAGTTCGTGGGACCATGTGCTTTGGATGTTCCATTTACGCTTAACAATTCATTTCTATGAATATTTCTTTACTTGTATGTAGCTAGCACATGGTTTTGTGTTTTCCTCCTCCCTCTTTTCTCCTTCTCCTTCTCCTTTGAGCATATTCCTTAATCCTTACATGTGGCGTCAATGAAAGAACAAAGAAGTATCTACTAAAAAATTCCGATATTTTTTCACTTTACTGCTCTGTTTTATTCCACTTATTTTAACTTATCTGAAATTATTTTATCTTATCTGAATTTATCTTATCTTATCTGAATTTATCTTATCTTATCTGAAGTTATAGTTTAGTTTATTATGTTGTCTAACACAGTGGCGGATTCAGCTTTTTCGGTATGGTGGGTCACCGTCATTCCGAGCACGTGTACCCGTTTTTTTTTCAAACTTACTCTATAATAAATTTTCATCATGTGGGTTCAATACTTCAAATATTAGATTGAAATGTTAAACTAACTTTTTACTCCATAATAAAAAATCCGATAGGAATTAGAAAAAACAATAATGAATTAGAAAATGGAAATAAAATTGAATGAGAAAGTGAGGAATATATATCTTTTTACTCTAGACTATATAAAATGATAGGAATTAGGAAAAACAATAGATAATTGTAAAAATGGAAATAAAATTGAAAGAAAAAGTGATGAATATGTATCTTTTTACTTGAGTAAATGATAACAAAATTGAATGAGAAAGTGAGGAATATACATCTTTTTATTCCATACTATTAAATCTTATAGGAATTAGAAGCAATAATAAACAATAGGAAAAAAGGAAGAGTAAGGAATATGGTAGAAAAATGGACATGATGTTTGAATTTTGATGCAAAAGAGGAGAAATGATAAACAAGTCAAAGAGAATGTACATGATGTTTGATACAAAAGAGAAGAAATGATAAACAAGTCAAAGAGAAAATTGATCCAAAAGAGAAGAAAATAAAAAGCAAATCAAAAAGAAAATTATGAACAAAAGTAGGAGTCGTAAGGCTTGAACCCATGACCTCTGAAATGAAGAGTTGTACCTATGTTGAGACAAGGATTACCACTAGGACAACATTTTCTTTACTACATTGTGTATTACCTTTTAAAACCCCTTTATAAAAAAAAAAAAAAAACCTTTTTATGCGACTATACCTTTGGTGACGGTTTCAGTTGACGATTCATGTTAGCCGACCCCAAATCACTTTGGGAATAAGGCTTAGTTGTTGTTGTTGTTGTATTGTAATTTCAGTATTTTCTTCATATATCATTCCACTGCTTGATTTTTTTTTTTTAATAATGGTGGGTCACGTGACCCACCATGACATCCGCCACTGGTCTAACATAGTTAATACATTTTATTCAACTTATTTTATCATATCTTATCTAATCTTATTTAAACTTATTGTAAATTTTCTTAAATAAGTTAAAATACGTTGAACATATTAGAGCCTACAAGTCTTATTTAAGAGTTCACTAATTAAAACAACTACTCTCTGCGTAGACTTTTTCTATTACTCTTAAATGTTCATGTGGTAAAAAAAATGACCGTTTGATTTGTGTCAATGTAAAGATCATAACATAAATTTCTATAATTTTAATAATAAGAATATAAAATGTATTAATAGTCAAATTTCAAAAATGTGTACTAAAGATCAATAGACTAGTAATAATGATACATGAATAATAATAATAAAATAATGCACTAGTGGCACACTGGCACATGAGTGGGTATATATGAAGTAAAATGGAAGATGTTATTACACTGAAAAGTTCAACCTAACGTTTGATACTCTCAATAGCCAATAGGCACTAGTATACTTCATCGTGGATTCATGGCACAATAAGAGAAATAAGTTTTCCAAACTAATCGAAAGACCAATTCTATAAATTATAATGGGTCAATAATCATGCTTAAATTGTACAAGTAAACATATTTTCTTCAACCCATCTGTTTGACTAAACTGAGAATAGTACCCAAGTACCCAACGTGTCCAAGACCCATTCATTATATAGACATGAAGACATCATAGTAAATTATTGTATTTCATCCACTAATTAGCGAGTGTTTAGGTGAAATAGTTACTACTAAGTACTATATCAACTAACCGTGTCCAAATCATGCCCGAAGATTTCTTTACCTACCTTTTTCCCCCAACAAGGCAACAGGAACAAGTAACGCTTCACATAATGCCGCGTCGGGCCTAAAAGGAAATAAAAATAAATAAAATAAAATAAAATAAATAATGTAATACATGATACAAGGACAAGAGCTAGGGACAAAATAAAGATAACATACAAACTTCATAAATGTGAAAAATGGAATTTTGGTCACGTGAAATAGCTCATTTGAAATTGTTTATAACTCGTCATATTTCATGGTTGTTGGAAATTACTAAATTTACATCAAGCACTATGAAATAGACATGTATTTTTATTTTTAATTTTGCGATGAGGACATTGGCTAAACGAAAACGCCATATATTACTGGTATAAAAAGTGAATAAATAATATCTTCTAATAGTATGTAAACCTAGTCGCCTCCTCTCTCTCTCAAACCCTAGCCTCCCCTACCCATTCTTCCTCAATTAGGGGATGTCATGGATGATTTCATGTAGCAGCCCTTTTCCCTTTTATTTTCAGTTTTTAGTTTATTTATTTCTTGTTTTGTTGAATAAGTTAGTCTCTCTTTATGAGATTTTTTCAAACCCTGTTATGGGGATTTTAGTCTCTGTTGTGGAGATCTTCTTCTCTCCTATGGGAGTTGTGAGTATGGTTTTTTTTGTTTTTAGGTATGAGAAATTGTTCTCATTGGTTGAAGTTCGAGACTCAACATGAAGGTATTGGAATCTCGGATGCGGTCAACATGACTCGATCAAGAATGCTCTTCCCAAACTATGTCAGAATGATAGACTTCCTCAACAATAGCTTCTTGATTCAGCAAATACAAGGGGGCTGCACTGTATTGCTCGATCTGGTTCATTGTAATTTCTTCGAAGACGAATTTGATTTAACCTTGTTTGATTGTAGCTTGTTTTTCTTTAATACCAATGGTAGATGCAGTTTGGCCTTCAATTAATGAAATTTCTCTTTCAAAAAAAAAGTGAATAAATAATAATGTCGCCGACAGAATGTGACAAATACAAGATTATAAACATAAATTTTATTAAAATTTCTAGAATCTCATAAAAGAGTAGTAGTTTTAACAACTAATTAAAATAATATTATATTAAGTTATAATTTTGAATCTTAGCATATTTTGTTTGGGTCCACTTGAATTATTCACCTTGCCAAAACGAATAGAAATTAAAATTATTCTTATCCAAAGGTAAATTATCTTGATGTAAATTTTTTTTTTTAAGAAATCTTAGAAGTTTGGGTATCTTATTAGAAGTTGGAACTCCTCCAATAAGTCCATTAGTGAAAATGACTATAGTGTACTACCTCCGTTTCTTTTTAATCTACACACTTTCCTTTTTGGTCTGTTTTTTTTTTTTTATCCAAAAGAGGTACAAACACCAAGCTAAAAAGAGAAAAACAAGAAATTAACAAAACAAAACAAACCAAAACAAACTAAGATGGGACAAGGCGAGGAGTTACAACCCCACGCAAGTCCTCATCTATTATACTACCTAAAATCGGCGGAGCAGAAGAAAAATAAGTAATATGGAGGGGTTGGGTGACCCCAAAATTGGCAAGCCAATCCATGACCTTGTTTCCTTCATGATAAAGTGTGTAGATTAATTTGAAACGGAGGTAGTATATATGTAGCGACCAAGGAAGAAAAGCAGTCAGGGATCACAATAGTCCATAAAGGAAGAGGCACTAACATGGTAGATTGGTAGCTGATTCATTAGCAAAGCAACGACTTTTGAGGCAAGATGAATTCATAGCGTGGCTATAAGGATTGTATTGCTTTGTGCTATTTTGATTGATGTTGGTTAGTGCTCTAGTTTCCTTGGTTTTGGATGAGTTTGCACGTTGTGTTATGTTGTACTGAACTCCGTTTCCTAGTGCTAGTATAAATGAAACAAAATTATAAAATTATATATATATAGGTACAAATATAAGCTCTATTATTTTCGTGTTTCTTGGTAATTAGTTGTTGCTTTCGTTTTACGACAAAAACTTCGAATATTAATTTTCTTTATCATATAATCAACTGATAAGAAGTTATAAAAAAATATTTAAAGTATTTGGAAAAAAAATCTCTACCAAAACACTTTTTTATTATTTTCATCGACATATATAAGGAAAAATCATCATCAAAAAGTGAAATTGACCGTCCCTAAAGAATGGAGGGATTAAAAATCAAATTCTAAAAGCTCCATTATCGATCTTGTTTGAGAAAATATAATTGTTTCTAATTCAAAAGGTAAATGAACCTAATCCTTAACTCTTTAGAATACTTTTTAATGAAAAACAATAAAAATAAGTTGAAGGAACTTTTTGATCAAAGTGATGTTATAAACAAGAATTATTGACCAAATCCTATTTAACTTTTACTACAATATGATCTAGCTTATCAATCAGCCTTCGATCATGCATATATGGTTGAGTGGAATTCCCAATACACCAAAACAATTGAATAATAGTTAAAGGTTGTCTTCGGATTCTGTCAACATAAACTATTTCTCGAACTCATTTATTAAGTGATATACTTACTTCATATAACTTTGGACTTTGGAGAGATTGCATAAGTTGTGAACATACTTTTTCTTAAAAAGAGAAAATTTTCATTTCATATACTGTAGATTTTAAACTAACTTTCTACAAAATATAAGTAATTAAAAAGTTGAGCTAATATATTAACTTTTAACTCAACTTGGCGGCTGCAGGCAGTCTGCATTTGAATCTAGACAATTTCGTGAATTTGTGCATTGGTCGCCAACTCGCCATGGTCGATCGGTTTAATTTCAACAAATTTCTTGGGACATTAATTTCAACTTTCAATCGTCATTCTCCTTTCTAAATTTTATGGTTATAAGTTTATTACTTTTTGCCTATGTTTTGACCATTAATTATTATTTTAAGTTCAGGATGGGTAGAAAACTCTAAGATTATTTGATTTACCTTAAGTAATTGTGACACTGTCGTACACCTCAAAAAAAAAAATTGTGACACCATAGTAATATTTTCAATAAATCGTCTCCTTGTGAGGATATTGATGAGTGATATTTATATCACTCTAAACCCCTTATTTTTCCCTATATTTAACCTTTCTTTTCTATTTTACCCCTTTTATATGTTTGTTTTGCTTAAATTGCACCTTTTTGTTTTACTAGTTCTTTTTAGATTTGTGTCTTTGTTTTACTTTTCGAGTTACTTTTTACATTTTTTTCTTGGTTCTTTAATTTGTAGGTCCAATTAAAATATACTTTTGATCTCACCTATAAAAGCCAAAGGAATGCACAAATGAGGAGTAAAGCATGAATAATGAAGGGACGAAGGCAAATGGGAGTTGAAGAAGCAAAGTTCACAACATGGTCCACTTCAAACGATCATATCTTACATACCACAAATCATCTTGCATTGATTCAAATTGGAGATTAAAATTTGGCTCGTTATCTTTCCAACGATAGGTCACATGCTTGATTTGGATTAAAAACGAGAAAGTTATGGCGATTTGAAGTTGAGCTGTTTGCCCAGTTTTCTTAGGAGCGTCCGCTCCATTTTTCAAAGGAGCGTCCGCTCCTTGTTATTTGGAGCGCCCGCTCCCTGGTCGCTCCCAGGTCGCTCCAACTTTCTGCCAATACCAGTTTCCTTAGGAGCGCCCGCTCCTATTTATAAAGGAGCGCCCGCTCCTTTCAAATTTTCCGGACAGCTCTGTTATTTTCGCGACTCATTAATGATGTAAGAGTTGTACATATAAATAGGACTCATCCCTAATTTATGAGGGGAGACCCTAGTTGAGGGAGGAGGCTCCATTAGTCTTATATTAGGATTTTAAGTAAGAGAAAGTCTCAAAACCTAGAGAGAGAAAGTGAGAAAATCAATGAAAAATGGAAGATTTTGGATAATCATCTAGTGACAAGAAGATTTGAAGTTTTCTTTTCATCTATCAATGAGAATTTCTTACTCTCTTTCCTCTTTTGTTTTTTATTTTAATTGTTTTCATTAGATTAATTGTTCATGCTTAGTTTAATTATATGTGGTTTATTTTGTTTAGTTTATTGTTAGATTAATGAATATTATCATGTTATTAATGCTTAATTTCTCTAAAGTCCTCATTTTTGTATTTATGGAGTAGTTTGTTGGTTAGAGTTTGGGTGAAAACCCAACAATGATTGATTTGGGTGTTGAAATATGAAATTAGGGGGTTTGATTGGGCTTATTAATTGATTAATAGCATGATTACTATTTGCTTGCATTCTAGTTGGCCACTTGGATGTTTGTTTTATTGATACCTTAATCAAGTTGAGAGAGGAGATTAAGGTTGACATGCATTTATGCTATTATCTTGCTTAATTACTCATGAGAGTGAGATTTGAGTGAGGGTTTTGTGGATTGACATTGTGATTATTCCTTGGTTGCATGTTTGAGACCATGAGAGTGGCTTAATTATGTGATCTATAGGTAGTTTTATGCACCCTTGAGAGAGGGCTTAGAGCTAGTTAAGAGTCAATAACCTCAATTAGTTGCTTGGTTTTCTTTCCTCCATGTTTCACCATTCTAATTGCCTAAATCATGATTGGTTGGTGTTGGATCCCTTTCCCTAATCCTATTTGATCTTTGGTAGTTAGTTTAGTTTAATAGACTTTAGTTGGTAATTGACACCTCCCGACTATTTTTCGGCCTAGCTTATTGTTTGGTTAACACATGTTGATGTTCCTTAGTCCTTGTGGAAGAATGACCCTTGCTTGCCACTTTACCTAGGTTAGTGGACTAGTTAGGTAGTTTGACCTTAGGTGTTTTGTCCAACGACCAAAATATCCTATGTCGGATATTCGAAACCGGTTTCTAAAAAATGAAAGGGTCAATACGCGAATAAGATAATTAACAAGCCCTTATTCATTTGCAGCTACAATGTTTTGATATATTGATATGTAATATGCATTTGAATCGTTAGATAAAATACATCGATTATATAGTCTTGTCGTAGAGTTTTACTTGTTTTCGATTTGATATATATTTGTTAGATTTCTATTGTAGATGTGGCGTACGATTTCCAATTAATGAATTATTTTTAGTATTCTAAAGATTTTAAAGGTTAAAGTCGTGTGTTAATGTGAACGTTTAGCTGAATAAATAAAGTAACAAACAATTGTTTTCTTCAAAACAAAATAAAAATGTACTATCTTTTATTTCATCAACAATATCAGCATATAATAACATTTCATGTTTTGGCATTACCATACATGTGGAAACCGTCCAAAAACTGCTGATCTAGTTTCTTCTATGATCAAGTAATTTTATTAATATGGTCACTTCTTCTAAATGTTAATTAGGAAAAATTAAATGTAATTAACCAATTCAAAATAACATTACTTGCTAGATGCATATTTTTAAAAAATGTGAACGCAAATCTTTAATCCAAAGAATATGCTTGGGTGATTATGAAAGAGAGGATGTTCTTCATATCTTTAATTATTATAACTAGTGTGTGGCACGGGCGTCGCCCCGAAGGGCTATTGTTTAAATTTTTGTATGGTTTAAATATTGTTTTTATTATTTATCGTGTGATTTTCTTTATGTCGTTTGTAATACCATATAGTTTGTAAGTTGCGTTATGCAATGGAAAATCTTGACCGAAATTCAGTGTCATTCTTACTTTTAGGACAATAGAAATATGTCAAGTGCGTGCGTGTGAAAACAATAATCATTACTTTGACATTGGTTAACTAAAGACAAATTCACAACCAAACTGTCATTGGTTAACGTAATCATAACTCTTTATTTGTCATAATCAGTTTAACTTTTTAATTGCATGACTTGCTCTACCCACCTACCCAACGTTTAACCCAACACTACATGACCAAATTGAATTACGCTCCATATCCAGTTAGTTCCATGAGTAACTACTTCACACACCAGCAGTACAATAAACATAAAAGTGGGTTGATTTGTAAAAGTATAATTTGTACCGCTAGCCCATTAATTACGAAGTAGAGGAGTGTAACTTTCATGGTGAATTTCGAAAGGAGAGATGGAGCAAGGGGATGACTGCAAGGAAAAAAAAACAAATAAGAAAAATAAACTTGGCTGCAAGTAGGCGTTGACTGCCACATTACTAAATTCTTTACAAATATATTCATTATTTTATGGAAATATGAATCATTAAAAGGTGTTAGCTCAGATGGTGAGTCTTTAGAAATTCTTACCTAAGGTCAGGGGTTCGAGCTTGGGATTGAGCATATATATTTTTTCAATAATGATCATCTGACTTAATGTTGGTTAATTGTACATGTGGCAAAATTATTCTAGTGGGAGAAGGAGGGTACCACGTGGCGCATAGACGTTGTCAAGCACACCTTTTAATATATTTGTATAGATGATATACGGTATACTATGTTGGAGTTTTTATTAGAAACTTTAAGTTTGCTTCAAAAGAATATGAAGAGTCATTTTTTCCTTTTGTCCCACATTGAAAGAATATAAGGGAAGAGTAAGGTTTATAACCATTACTCTTCCTCTACCCTTTGAGTTGAGTAGTAATGAGGCTTTTAGTGGATATGTGGTGATGTGTGATTGCCACACACGCGCGCCGCCGCCGCCCGCCCGGGCCAGGGCCTTGGGCCTTGGGGAATAAACTTAACTTAACTATAGTTTTGGGTCAGAAATATGTTGGCATTTTATGACCGTTTTTATCAGTTCTTAAGTTACCGTTTTTCCCCTTAATCTCTCTTTTAATGCCGTTTTCTCCCCTAAACTCTCTCCTTATTTTCGGCCATTTCTCTTCCCATGATATGACCGTTTTTCCCACGATTTCAGCCACGTTCTGATTTCGTTGGTTTTCCTCTCCCTATATATATCAGGATTCGGAGATTCTCTAAGGCACACAAACACAGAAACACAATTACATCTTCTCTCTTTATTTCTCCTCGATTATTCTGGGCAGCACTCAAGATCATTCTCAATCTGTTTTTCTGTCAACACCGGAAACGCAGAGACCGTGTATCCCTGGAGGTTGATTGATGTGAGTCCGTGTGTTGTTACGGGGCAAATTCAACTTTAGGGCAGTGATCTTCTCACGCCACGGTGGTCAGTTAAGTGTATCATTTTAGTTACCAGTTTTTGTTCCTACATACTATATATAGGTGGACGTGGATCGGAGTTATTTCGACCCGTCAACGTAAATTAAAAGTAAACCTTTACGTAACAATCAGATCGTGTGATTCATGTGTTTTTAAAAATCAGATATTGATATAGAGAATCTTATTTCTATATCAAATCATCAAATGTGTTGGTCCTGTTGGACGTATTTTCGACAACTTAAAAATAGGAGTACTTATCATATCATGCAATAAAACCTTGGAAACATATCATAAATCCAGCGATTCGCAATGACAACATATTATGCGTGACCTGCTGCCAACTCACACATCCACTGATTGACAAACATTTATAGTAGAACTAATAGTTGTAACTTGTAATTATGAACTCTGATCCATTTGCCTATAAATTAAGGATTCCACGCTGCCAATAAGAAAAATGAGTTATGACGTCATTTATGATACTCGCTGCACGTAAGCCAACAGTTTATGGTGTTTTGGATACTAGTCAAAATTGGTGGCGCACGGCACTAGTGTCATAGTCTGTAGTGTTGAGGCCAATTTTGCCTAAGAAAAAACATATTCAAGTGAAATCTTGTTAATTAAATTCGTCTCAATACGAGGATTTCAAATATTAACGTTTAAAAAAGTATAGCGGCAAACGCGAAAAAAAAAAAAAACAAATGTTGCAACTATTTTGAAACAAAGTATATTAGAAAAAATCTAAAAGATACTATGTACTTTTAAATAATATCAAGATTCTAAGTAGCAAGTAGGAACATCAATAAGAAACGAAGCGAGTATTATATTACTCGTATACTTTTTTTTTACCAGCTTAATATTATGTATCATTTGAAAATGGAACAATAATTGATAGGCCATAAAAAAAAACCAATGAAAGAAAGTGCCAAATGAGTAGTACACAAACTGTAGGATATGTATTAGGAATTTAGTATACGGTTTTTTCACCATATACCCCTGACAAATTTTTTTTTGCACCGTATACCCTCGTAAGTTTCCAAATTCACCATATACCCCTCACGTTTGAAAAAATACATCCACTTACCCTTAATGACTAACGTCCGTTAGTCATTAACCCCCTAATTCCCCCTTAACTCTAATTAACTAACTTAAACCCTAACCCCCTCTAACCTAATTAACCCTAAACCCTACCCTAATCCTCCTTTAACCCTAATCAACCCTAAACCCTAACCCCACCCCACCCCACCCCTTCCCCTCCACCCTCCCCCGGCCCCCTCCCGGCAACCCCAACCCCGCAGCCCCCCCCCCGGCGGCCCCCCCATGCCCCCTCCTCGACAGTCCCCCCCCCCCCCCTCCCCGCATCCCCCCCCTCGCAGGCCCTCCCCCCTCGGTCTCGTAACCCCCCTCCCCTCCCCTTCCCCGCATGACTTTCCGTCGCACCAAACCCCTCCCCCCTCCCCGTCTCTTTAGGATGCCTCCGTCGGATCTCCCCCTAGGTACTCATGGGATCCGACGTTGCGGCAATTGGTTCTCTTTTCAACGCGCCCACTGTTGTAGGATGCGGAAATCGGCGGGGATGGGGGAGGGGGTTCGCGACGAGGGCGAGGAGAGGGGAGGAGCGGTTCGCGACAAGGGAAGGGGGGGAGGAGTTCGCGACGGGGCGGGGAGAGGGGAGGGGGTTCGCATCTTGGGGAAGGGGAGGGGGAGGTGGTGGTAACGGGGAAGAAGGGCGGGGAGAGGGTCGGTGGGGGAAGGGGAGGGGGAGGGAGGCGGGGGGAAGGGGAGGGGGTGGTGGTGGCGACGGGAAATGGGAGGGGGGGGTGGTGGTGGTGACTGGGGGTGGTGGTGCGGTGGGGGTAAGGGGTGGTTAGGTGTTAGGGCCCAATTTAGTAAATTGGGTTAGAGTTAGGATTAGGGTTTGATTTAAGTTAGTTAATTAGGGTTAGGGGAGGATTAGGGCCTAATGACTAACGGAAGTCTAACACCGTTAGTCAAAAGGGTAAGTGGATGTATTTTTTGAAACGTGAGGGGTATATGGTGAATTTGGAAACTTGCGAGGGTATACGGTGTAAAAAAAAATTAGTCAGGGGTATATGGTGAAAAAACCGTTTATTATATCTTCAGTCTTTCAAAATCATGTTCTTTCTCCATAAGTATATTTTTAGTAACATGAGATTTTGATTCGTGATGAATTATTCAAATATACATGTTATTTGTTTGTAGGACGTGGATAACAAATTGGAACTTATTACCCTTATTCATTGTTTGTACAAAAGAATATACAGTATACAATTTTTCATCAAATACCCCTGACAAATTCGATTATTCACCAAATATTCTCAATATTTTAAATATTTTCCATATAACCCCGACTTTTGAAAAAAAATGTACAGGATACCCATTAAGGGTAAATCTCTTAATTATTCTTGTAATCTGATTAACACCTGACTAATTAACCTTCATTAATTCTACCTTATTATATGAAAAATATGTTTTTAAATGTTTTTTCTCCCCCTTTCCCTCCATCCAAACCATACCACCATCCAGCCACTTTCTCCCTCCTCGCCCACCGCATTGGAAACCACCCGTCCCCCATCGCACTGGAAACCATCCCCTCCCCTAGTTAGGGCCTCAAATTGTAGCTTCGTACTTATGCCACTAAAATCTCATAAATGGGGTGGCTCAATCATGTGGGATGTTGTTAGATTTATCTCAACATGCCTTTTAAAATATCAACTTTGTATAAGTAGATGTTACTTACTGATAATAAGAAAATTTAATAGTCAAAGTCTCAAAGATTTGATTAGCGAACAAGAAAATGAAACTGTGTAAGTTTAAGATAAACAAAGGTAATTATAGGTTATGTCGGTGTAAAATATACAATGAGGTTGCATAGAAAAAATATCTGAGATCCTAGCTTAACACCTACAGCCTACTCACCTAGCTATGCATAATATGGAGTGCATGAAAATCGAGTTTTCAATTATTTTTGTGTATTTGGTTGAGAGTTTGGGTTAGACAGTAGCTCTACATGATTAAAATGCAAAAGGCCGAAAAAATTCTCGGCAATACTAGTGGGTTGCACCTTCCCATCAACTTAGCAAGTCATTAAATTTCTTTGTTAATTATTTTGTTATGCGTATTTAACTTTATAGACTATATAAAGTCAGTGTATACATTTATCTTTTGTTTTCTTTTATAAGGATAATGAAAGATATACTTCATCTATTTGCTTTCAAATGCAACACTTTGACTTTTCCATGACTCGTACACAACACTTTAACCTAGACCTGATCAACAAGAGCCCGGCCCGGTCCAAAAATAGGCGGGTTTTGGGCACTATTTTTTGTCTGTGGTTCGGGCATGACCCAGCCCGAGTTTTGGGCATAAAACCAGGTCACGGGCGACTAAAAATATGCAAAATTAGGCCAAATTTTGGCCCGACCAGAATTAGCGGGTTTTGGCGTGGAAATTTCGGCCCGAAGCTTTGGCCCGAAATGGGCCACTTTTTTTGCCAAAGTCAGGCCGGCCGATTACCACCTCTACTTTAACGGTATTTTTTATTAATATATAACAACAAAAAAAATCATAATATAAAATGTTGTTGGATTTGTTTCAATGAATATTTTTATAATATCAACTTTTATAACTTTTACAAATTTTGAAATATTAATCAGCAAATTGTGCGTTGAAAAAGATGAAATTCAAATTGTCGCACTTATTTAGAAATAAATGAAGTATGAAGTTAGATACGCCTCTTAGTCAATGATGTACCATTTGTATACTGACTTTATCCTCTTGGCTGAGTATATATAACTGGGAGGATGAATTACAAAATATTTCCATAAAGTGGAAAAAAGAGAGAAATCTAGGAACTTAGGGCTTGTTTTTTTTTTTTTTGGCACAGTGCAGTTCAGTTCAGTTCAATCTAGTTCAACTCAATTCAGCTCACCTAATTTCCTCTCCCAATTTCAGACATCTCAGTTCAGTTCATCCCAAAATAACGTCTTACATCATCTACGAGATTTTTTTTCTAGGGATAAATTTTCACCATCTAAGTGCAAGGCGAAGCTACATGAGGAGCTGCCAGAGGCCCGTCTCCCGCGGCCCCATTCTTTTTTCTTTTTTTTTGACATCGAGAAAACGTGCATTAATTAAACAACGAAGTACATCCTATTGCTAATACAACCAAACATAAAACAAAGGAAAACCTAAAGGAGCTTTATGAATCCTTGTGGTCCATATATTTTAAAGTTGTCCCTGTAGGTTTGATTTCTAAGGTATATTTTATAAAACTGACTATTATATTGCATAAATCTTTTTTTACTTGAGTGGTAAAATGAGATAACTAAAATTAAAGTAATTTTTTTATAAATTTGCTTGAAATATATATATTCTTTTTTAACAGCTGCTTTAAATATTCTTACATTTTTAATTCTTATAATCTGACTTCGCCCCTATCAGACTGTAAGGTCGTTTGATCAAATGTCGTCTCTTTGGAGATTGGTTTGGCTTTCATTATCATCCCAAGTTTCTTGGCATTTCGAGTTTTATTCTTAGTGGCTAGTGCAACAACTAGTCAAAAGAAAAACAAAAACAGAAATATGAAATGTTCTTTATTTTTGTCCTATATTACCTAAACTAAGACATGCATCATGCATGATGCAACTACGTTACATATGAAAAAGGCTCTACAACGTCTCCATAAATGCAAATTGTCATATGACTGGGGACGTTACAACTTACATATAGTCATATACTGATATGAGGTCCTCGTGGGAGCCCAATGGTTGGTGCTCCCACCTCCCAACCGCAAGGTCGGGTGTTCGGCTTCATCACTCCCATTTGGGGAGTTTGTATAAAAATGTTTCTTTGTGGGTATAAATCCCCCTACTCACCTAACGAGTGGTGTCGTGCTGCGCTTGTAGTCCCTAAGTAGGGGTTGGTCTTGGACCAATTATCTTTCCCCGAACAAAAAAAAAAAAATAGTCATATACTGATATACATGTCAATTGTCAAGGTAAATTCTCGGAAGAAAAGGTTTATTTCACAATGTCAAACATGTCTTGGGACATTTGCTAAGAAAAAAGAAATTCTTAAAAAATTTACTCCACTGTATAGATGTAGAAATCAGAAAGTGAACCAATAACCTTAAGGCAAAGAAGCTCACAAGTCACAAGAAAGTTTCTTACATAAATTAAGATATTTGTTTTTTTTTTTTGGGTTGGTTGAACTATTTTTTAATATATGATAAGATGTACAATACTAAATTGACATTTTTTAGATTCCAATGCAATTTAATTTTAAAAACAACAGCCACTAAAGAGTAAGAGGAATGAAAAAAGGAATTTTCACCCATAAAGAAATTGTACTTCCTCCGTTTTTTTAGTTGCAACACTTTTCTAAAAGGAAAATAATTAATTAGTTGCAACACTTTCAATTTTTGCTTTTCCTTTCTATCTATCTCTCTCCAATCACATGACATGGGACCCTCTCTTTTTTTCCTCTCTACCTCTCTCCTACCCAAATTTTGCATTGGAGTTGATGAAAAAAAAGTGTTGCAACTGTAAAAAAACGGAGGAAATATTAAGTTTGATCCAATAACCTTAAAATTATAAGTAACATCTCTTACCACCAATCCACTAGATTGGAAAGATCGGACACGGGACACCGACATGAACAAATTACACTTGAAAATTTGTGCATAATGTAATCATACAAGTTAAATTTTATAAATCGTCAAATGGACATGGACACACCCTTTCAATTTAAAGCCCATATACTAATTACCAATAAGAGGAGCAACTGCTTAAATTAGAAATTGTTTACTTATCTTCTCTTCTTCAATATTATTGGACATTCCTGATTCTCTTGTGATTGGATATACAACCAACCCTAAGACAGGGGAAAAGAAAAAAAAGGGGAGAAATAGAAGAAGAAGAAGAAGAAGAAGAATAAAGGGCTTGTCTCAATGAAGTCTACGGCCCAACTGCTCTTGTAATGCGTCCAATGATTGAAGGCCCGATACGGAAAATATGGCCCAAAGAATCAAAGACGCAGTAGCCACGTAGGCCTCAGCAGCAAGCCAGCAACAAAGCATCACGAACCGGAACCATTACAGCTTAAATGCTCAATGATAGAAATTTTCATTTCTCCAATTACTAAGTGAGTAATTGATATAATAAGATTTAACGCCTATTCGTTATCGTATTTTGTCTTCAGTTTTTCAAAAAAAAAAAAAAAAAAAAAAAATGTTACTCAAAAAAGTAGTTTTCACTTTTGAGTTATCAGTTTTCAAAATCATCACGTTTCTAATAAATTTTTAACTAGTTTTTTGTCCATATAGGACATATATCATATGACTTTTAAATACAAAAAAAACTGAAAACCACAATAATAGCGAACGAACCCTTAGGTTTTTGGCATATTGCCATATTGGTGGAAAAAAACAGTCGTCTGAGTTAACTTATCCGGATTTATGTGGCCAATGCGCCGTAGGACCCAAAATTTAATAATGAGTGAGCCTTAATGTGCCAATATATACAGTACACGAGCAAGTAAGCAACATTTTGACATCGTCACACATGCCCAAGTTTATATCACTATTCTATAACAAAGAAATGGAACATTAAAGAAAGAACAAGAACTAAAGACACCCATAATTTAATACATTAACCAAATTTATCAATGAAAGTTCATGCTAGTATCAATATAGTTAATGAACTGTTGCAACTTGCAAGATCCAATTCCTTTGCGCTAATGACAAGAAACCAATTGTGATGTTTGGCTATCATTCAGAAGTTGCGTCTTTTAGATACGCAATCAAATCTGCACGTTCTTGGGGCTTCTTCAAGCCAGGGAAAACCATCTTCGTTCCAGGAATGTACTGCATGCACAGCCAAAATTTGTAAGTTTATCTTTGATGATGTTCTCTACACTATCTTCATTTATATATCAAATCACAAGAAAGCAATGACATTATCCCCACAAACATCACATTGAATTAGAGAAAAAAAATGTGGGCAGGCTCGACGGGTGTAGTCATGTAGAGCTCACTTTAGAGTTAAGGTAGGGAAATTAAGAGGACTTCATATGCTAAATACTTCTAAGAGAGGCTATTTCGAGAACTGTTTGGTGGTGTGATTGGCGAATAAGAAAATGAAAAGAGTGTAAGGCCCATACAAGTGGAATTACCAAAACGCCTCATTTTATCTTGTCCACCACTACATGGTTTCCTCAATAGTCTTTATAAACTTTCCACTGGGACAAAGAACTTATACTCGCTGTATCCATTCTATAAAAGAACTCGAAGAAAGCTAACAAGTACCAAGTAACAATACAGCAACACTTGATAGCGCAAACTGCAACCAATCAAACAAGAAGACAATTGACTCATTGAGGGACCTCCTCAC
The DNA here is from genome assembly GCA_947648045.1 of Beta corolliflora. NCBI lineage: Eukaryota > Viridiplantae > Streptophyta > Magnoliopsida > Caryophyllales > Amaranthaceae > Beta > Beta corolliflora. Next base: position 252,378 of record CANSZD010002981.1, read on the forward strand.
CTTCTTTGGGTTCAGCAGATATTCATATAATGTATCTTCTCCCCAAATCACAGCCTTAGACTTGTTGGCAGTAGAGTAAGAGTACCCTGGAGCTTGGCCCGATTGCCTTCCAAATAGACCATTTAGATTGGGACCTGCAACGTCAGACGCCCGGCAACTAAATCAGAAAACCTCTGTGACTTATGTTTGTTTTGTTATCATTAAAGTTGGCGATCTCTAACACCACACAACAACACGACACGACACAAACAAGGAGTAACCGAAAGCCTTACGTTGCTCTATAGGAATCTTATCTTAGAAAGTTGTATCGTTGAGGAGCCTTCATTTTCTTTTGATTAAGTATCGAAGGTCGGACCTGTCTGACATTGTCAGATAGTGGTATAGCAGAAACTAGATGTAAGGACTAATGCAGAAGTGTTGCAATTTTAACTCACATATCCTGACTTTTGCTGATCAAAACTTTTTTTTTTTTCGAATAAAAGTCAAGAGGCCTTAGTCTAACAACTAATGCAAAGCTGATAAGAGAAAACATAGGCTCATATAACTAAAAAAACACAAGAATATAATGTTGGAAAATGATCAATACTCCAAGGTCCAAATTCCAGGAGTTCAACCTCATCAAATTCAACCGAATTACACTTAGGGTTCATTTGGTTTGATGGACAACATTTTTAGGGGGGGACGCAAAATCGCAAATAAATATTAGTTTTCCTTTGTTTGGTTTAAAGGAAAAATATTTAGCTAAGAAGAGGAAAATAGAGATGTTGGAAATAAGAGAGTCGAGGGAAATGGTTTTCCTTCAAGTTTTGGACGAAGATATTTACAAAGAGATGGAAAACTCTTTTCCACCTTAGTTTTCCTTTCTAAATCCCTTGTCCAACCAACTAACGGAAAATGTGAGAAATCATTTTCCTCGAAAATGTTTTCTCCTAAGACAAATAGAGCTCTAATTATACCATTGATATTCTTATATTTGCTCAAAAGGTTATCTGCCCTATATAAACAAAAGTCAGTATATACGAAGGATTTTCAATAAAAGCACCAATAAATATATCTCTATTTCATTTCTCAACCACTGATCTGTTTTTTTTCATAGAATTCATTTTAGCACATATCTGAAATTTCTTGAGTGAACTTAATAAGATTCAATAGAGAAAAGGAAAGAAAATTATACAAAAAAAATTGATCAACAAACCAAGCTTCCATGGCAACTAAACCCAATGATCGCAATAAAAACTAAAGAGAATTGTGGATGTCAACTAGTTTAGTTGGTTAGAGTCTTGGGATGTGGTGCCCAAGACCTGGAATCAAATCCCGTCAACATGATTCGCCCTTGTGGCTCTCTCGACACCAAAAAAAAACTAACGAGCACAGCCATATATTATGCAATTTATTGTATAAAAAAAGAGAGAAAATGAGATGATATTAGAGACCTTGCTTATGACCGGCGCCTTTATCAAGGGTGTGGCACTGAGCACACTTGGTCCTGAAAATCTTGGCTCCAGCATCTTTATTTCCTGCTGGTGCTTCGTTGAAACTCGCCATTATTTGAGTTACTACTTTATAAGCTCTGTTTTTATAATGACCAAAAATTCTCTACTTTTTGTTTAGATGGTGTATTTGGTACAATTAGCTTTTTAAAGATGTTAGCAATAAGAATGATAGTGGAAGTAACAGGAGAATTTAGGGACAGGAACGAGAAGGTTGTGGAAAGTAACAAGGGAAAAGTCATTACTCAATGTTGCCTTCTCGTGGCCTTATCAATGGACAAAGGGAAGCCACGTGCCTACTAAAAAATTAAAAAACTAAGTACTCCTATCATTCACAAAATCACCAAAAAAAATTGATGTAGGCCGGGCTAGCCTGGCTAGTACGAGGCCTTCGAGCAGCCAAGGGCTACGCCTTCGCCGAATGTGGCAAACGGCACGGGTGCCTTCACGACGTATGTAGCCCACGACCCATGCATTACAGTTCCTGGTCGATGGGTCAACATAACACGATCGTAAGTTATCTCATGTTGCTGGTGTAGTGATTAGAAGACCCATACGACATGGCGTGGTTGAAGTGCTTGCTAATTGCTATGGCAAGTTGTTTTGAGCTCCATGGTAAGTCGTGTAGCTCACAGGCCGTTCAAAGCTCATCACCAAGCTAAGCTCGATCATATAAACATGAACTCAGGTTAAAATTGATTTCACTAGTTCAACACTTCTTGAGGAACTTAGTCTATGTAATAAGGACTTGAGGACCGAGAAAAGAGGATGCTGATTCCTGACAAGTGACAACACATACAAGAAGAAGAAATATTTACTCCCATCCCACACCAAGGAAACCGTGAGCTCAGCAGGGCCAAGCACTAGGACAGTTCAGGCTTTCGTGCAATAGGCTAATATAAACTGTATCACACATTTCCTAAAATTGGAAATGTTGCACTTATTTAGAAACGGAGGGAAGTATAAAGCTTCAAGCCTATATATGCATGCACAAAGGCTGAAAAATTTGCCCATAAGTAAAGCTGGCACAGATACCAAACCAAAAAGTGGGCCCAATATGGTCTCCTAGCAGAGATTTTTGGCCCAGTTGATCAGCCCTACTCCATTTGAAGATCAAAAATATAATCTCCTACACTGATCACAATGTGGAACATTAAGTAATCAATAAACCAGTATCTATTACAAAAGAGGTGGAACAATTTTCCAATTTCCTTTTTCCATTCACGGAGCAAAACAAGTTTATGATTCGTCTGTAAACAATCGTCAATAAACCAAGCTGTAGCAGCATGATATAGTAAGAATCGAGGGTATAATAATTTCCCCAGCATAGTAAATCTTATTTAACAAAAACGAATTCTAAGTTGATCTCACTAAGAAACAAAAAATCTCATTTCGCGATCAAAATCCTCCTTTGATCTTCTCCTACACAAAAGATGGGAAAAGTATATTGTGCAATCACTGAGTAGATTCCTTCAGATAGGCAATAAGGTCCGCGCGCTCTTGCGGCTTCTTCAAACCAGGGAACACCATCTTTGTACCGGGGATATACTGCATGAAACAAAATTTGTGCAAAGAGATTGAGACAGACCTCAACACAATTTTCTACTAAGGCCACAAGAGAAATTGACACTATCCAACTTTTGATGACTACTTATTTGTCTTTCAACACAACAATCAAACATAAGAGAAACTGATGGTAACGGATAGACCAAACTATGAACTATGCGGACAAAAGTTAATTTAGTGGTGTCAACTGTCAAGGTTATTCAAACATCTATATCACCAATATGAATGAAAGAAAGAACAATCTAATGACAATGAAGGAAAAGATTCACTTTAGAAAAAAGTCCAATCTTTCCGGTGATTTAGATGCCTAATAATCTGATTTCCACATCACCAAGTCTATTGTTGTTAGTGTTGTTCATAACCCCTCTGTTACGCAAAGACATTTAAATTTGATTTGGCAAATTAAACAAGAAAAGATGACAGAGATATAAAATCTAAAAGTACACCCATTTGATAGGAGATAAAAGAGAGACAACCCGAAATAGGAAAAAAGCAAGTGAAAAGGCAATTGTGAAACATCCATATTTAGTAAATGTTAAGCTCTTTGCGACAGAGAGGGAGTAGTTAAGCCTTTTACTTCTTTTACATATCCAAAGTGGTCTGTTTTTGTTTAATGGTTCATAGTTCAGTCTATTTATAATGAAAAATTTGTCGAAACCACCTTTTAAAAAAAAATTGGGCATACAGCCACCTATTTTGTTCCTTTTTTTGGTGAGAAGCCACCGATTGCCGGATTCCGGGCACTGACTCAACTTTTCAGGCGTTACCCCCCTTTTACAACTCTATTTCTTCCTCATTTCTTCATCTCTTCTTCCTCACTCCATTTGTGGCCTCCCACACACCTTCACTGCCACTCCCTTGATGCCGCCGCCGCCACCACCGAACCCTCTCTTTCCTGTTCATCACCGCACCCAAACACCACCACAACACCTCGATTCTCCATTAAATCCACTTCTTCTTCCTCATTCACTCCTTCAAAGGTTCAGGTAACATGCTCAACTCTTTCTCTCTTCTTCGAATTAGCAACAACAATCAAGGCATAAACAACACGAGACAAAAAAAAGAAGCAAAGCAGCAGCAGCACTAACAAGTAGCGGCTAGCAGCAGTGCAAGGAACAACAGCAGCGGTAGCAGTAGATACAGACCAGAGGAGAGAGAAGAGGAGAGGCAACAACACCAACACCAACATCGGCGGCACCGCGGCGGCAGCACGCAACCATCCAGCAGCTGCGGCGCAGGGTGGCTGAGAAGGAGGGGAGGAGTAAAGGAGGAAGAAATGGGGGAAATCTGAAAAAAAGGGTGCAAAGGGGGGTTTACAGACCTCATGTTCGTTGCACGTGACGGTCAATGCCCGGAATCCGGCAAGCGGTGGCTTCTCACAAAAAAATGGTTGCTTGCCCAATTTTTTTAAAGGTGGTTTGTGACAAATAAGTTGTTATAAAAGGTGGCTTCTGACAAATTTTCCATTTTTAATTGATAGTCCACATTGACATCTCATGAAGGATTTTTTTGGGTGGAACAGAAGGAAAAAAGAAGCCTTTACATGTAACTATTGTTAAGAGGAAACATACCTTCTTCGGGTTCAGCAAGTATTCGTATAGTGTGTCTTCCCCCAGACAACAGCCTTGTTCTTGTTAGCAGCAGAGTAAGAGTACCCAGCAGCTGTCCCAGATTGCCTCCCAAAGAGGCCATTTAGATTTGGACCTGAAACACAGCAATAAAAAGATTAGAAAAGGCTTGAACTAGTGGGTCACGGAGATTCCAGAGGCAAGAAAACAAAATTCTATCTTACGCTTTCAAAATACAAATGACTACGAATACATAATTATCCTTATAGCAAGTAGCAAAAATTGGTTAATAGACCAAGCTGGAGATGACATTTCCGAGAGCAATCACATCAACTCAACTCCACAACAATTTGAATGAAAAAAAAAAAACCATCAACTACATATAAGTGACAAAACATAGCTCTATTCCCATCAGAACTATTAAATTATTCAGATACAAGAGCACACATTCGAATTCAGATATAGCTCTGACAAAATTCAGTATCATCAGTGTTGACTGTTGTACATGTGAAAGCCTACATACAATTTCCATTTTCCAAGGTAAGTCCTGGGGCACATCAACCTAAGCTCAATCACTACTGCAGAAAAAAATAAAACATCTAAGTTTTGATGAAATATCTCCTGTTATTATGGAGCACAGATGATTTTTTAAAATTACTCACGTTATTCACATGGTTGGATTATGGAATCATAAAAGGATTATGGAATCATAAAAGGATTATGATCTACAAAGTCGAACCTATTATGGTTCAACGTATAGCATCAAAGTTATATACTGTGTTTAAGGATACAAAGTCAAAGTCTAGTTACATTGTTGTAGAACAAAGTGTCCGCGTAACAAAGAATGTAACTGTAACACCATTAAAGCTAATCCAAGAAAAAATTCTCTTGATTGCATATCAAGGAGGGAAACCTTGAAACATAAACTCCGAAAATTAACCAGAAATTGCATAGACAACCTAAAAAAGTTTCATTACATAATTGAATATCCTAAACCTCAAATCGAAATAACTCGATGAGTTTGCAAAATTAAGCCACATCCTACAAAGACATCCAAAGAGCAAGATACATTGCTCAATCAAATAGCCACATATACGAATTAAGAACATATTCATGTTAACAATATATTCTTCCAAAGTGTATTGCGGTGTGTGTATATCTAGTTAATTTATAAAAAGAAATAAAACCTAACATACAAATTAACAAATTAAAGCTTGAAATTTTAGGTTAAAACTTGCATAAATTCTTACAACATTTTCTCTATCAAAAATCGATCCCAGAAATACAAATTCAATATTAGTAAGGGCAAACAAATAAATCAATAAATTTGGCTAATTAATGAAAAGTTTTCACAAAAATTCAACGATCTACATATATTACACAGACTTCCCTTGCATGTTCAATTTCCAACAAAATTAACCTAATCCGATCAATTTCGGCCGAAAAATCAGATAATCATATAATCGAACAACAAATTAACAAAATCAAATCAGATCTCATTCATACTTCACAGATCTACACAATAATCTTAATTCAAGCAAAAAAAAAGAGAGAGAAACCTTGTTTGTGGCCAGCTCCTTGTTCAACGGTGTGACATTGAGCGCACTTCATCTTGAAGATCTTACCTCCGCCATCTTTGTTTCCTGCTGGAGCTTCGCTGAAGGTCGCCATTTTTTGCGTTTTTTTGGTTTTCTCTCTCCTCTTATTTGCGAATTATTTGTTTTTGGGGGAGAATTCTAGGGTATGAGAAAAACCTTTAAAGAAAGGAAAGGTTGGACTTGGGGAAGAAGAAACTAAACAAAAGTTGGGCCTGGTTAATGTTTAATTGAAGGGTCGGTGGCCCTTTTTCTTTTGTTTATGGGAAGAACACAACAGCGTGTGAATGGTCGTTTCTCAGCCACACACTAGTTTAATTGGTCTTGTAGTCTTAGGGTGCGTTCTCTTCACTTAAAAAATTAAGTTTCAGGTCCAATAAGTTCAGTTCAGTTCAGTTCAGATAAGTTTCAATCAGGTCCAATCAGGGCAATCAGTTCCAATCGTGCAATAAGGTCAATAAGTTCCATCAGGGTGCAATAAGTTCCAATCAGGTGCAATAAGGTCCAATAAGTTCTAATCAGGTGCAATAAGTTTCAATCAGGTCTAATCAGGTCCAATAAGTTCCAATAAGGTCCAAATAGTCAATGATCAATAAATATTTGTATTATTGTCCATTATTTTATTATTCATATCACTATTAGCTGATTATGTTATTATTAGAATTTTAATTAAAGTACCACAATGATTATATCGTATTATACTTGTATTATTGTCTATTATTTTATTATTCATATTACTATTAGCTGATTATATTATTATTAAAAAATATTATAATCATGGTTAAATAAGGTTAACAATAATAATATCATAATTACAATATTTTGCAATTCGTCTTTAAATAACTAGAGATAACATGTTTTCGTTACTAATAACAATGAGTTCTACTACTTTAGTCATAAAACTAAATGGAGTGAGAGATAAATTTTTCCATATGTGGCAATTTTTCACTTGTTAGCAATAAATGTTAATCAACTTTTGGTTTTCTACTAGTGCTTTATGAAATCAAAACAAGACTATTAGATATATTAGTGGTGAAAGTTATGTATAGGCAAGTATATAAATAGTATATTTTTTTTTGTTAAATTGTTTATCATAAGAGATAATTAATAATAATTATTTTTTTAAAGGGTGAATTTTAATAATTATTACTTCATAATAAATTTTGAGGGGTAGTATTTACGTTAGGGGTAATATTTATGTTATTACTCATTAATTTTTTTGTCTAATAAGGTCAAATAAGTTCCAATTAGGTCCAATAAGGTCTAATAAGTTTCAATCAGGTATAATAAGGTCTAATAAGTTTCAATCAGGGCCAATAAAGTCTAATAAGTTCCAATCAGGTTAATAAATTTCAATCAGGTTCAATAAGTTCCAATCAGGTTTAATCAGGTCCAATAAGTTGAATCAGGTCCAATCAGGTTTAATAAGTTCCAATCAGTTCAGTTCAGGTCCAATAAGTTCAGTTCAGATAAGTTCAGTTCAGGTCCAATAAGTTGAAGAGAACGCACCCTTATTTTGACTTTCATTATTCTTAGGTTTTCTATTATTAATAAGAAAGATAAACTATGTTGAATTAATATAATATGTGTGCGTATAATGAGAATTAAATTAGTGTTTGAGATTGGGGCAATGCTATGGGTTATTTCTTTTTAGATGTGTCAACATAATGAAAATAGTTATTTAGTAATTGGAACTGAATATGGCTCCATACTTTTATATAAGAGATTGGCTTAGTGATAAGATTATCGCATTTGAATTAAGAGGTCATAGGGTCATAAACATCTTATATAAATCTCTTATCATTTTCAAGGGAAATGTTGTGTTAGTAAAAAGATAAAAAAAAAAAAGTCATTTTACACATAATATGCATTGAAATCAATAGAACTTAACTCTTGGTTTCAACTAAAAATCCACACGTCAACATTGATCTTGATTAAAGAAGAGATAAGAGGATATATTTCTTCCATACTTGAGGTTGTGGGTTCAAAATTTTACATTGATGTTGTTCCAAATAGATGTCAAGTCATATATGACATGGAGCCATGTTAGTGTTTGAGTGGAAGGGGAGCCTATGTGGTCGTCTAGGCACCTACTAATTTCGTCTACTTTTTGTAATTCAGCGGATCCAATCTAATTTATACATAGTTTATCTATTGGAAGGAATATTTATATGTTAGATTTGTTATACTAAATAACAAAAAAGTAAAGAAAATTAATTACTCATAGTCAGCACCGAGCATTGTGCTTTATAACAAGGTAAATTTGAGAGTATTGTGTGTAATTCTAAAATGATTGGGGTACAACGTAAAAATCGAAGAAACACACAAATTTAACGCAGAAAAACCCAAAATACTTTTTACATCTCAATAAGGTTAGTTTTACCCTTTCAATTATGCAAATAGTAACTTCAATTGCATCCAATATAAATGCTATCTACCTTAATTGGTAAAGTCTTATTAAAACAATACATAAAGATCCTATCGGGACTCAGGAGGATAAAATTAAAAGGTCAAATTCCGAACCAACTACACCAATACACCATGTAAAATCTTATCAATGATTTTTGGAAAAATGGATCAGAATACCCCCAACTTTGACCCGTCCGCTTTTAATACCCCCAACTTTGAGTTATTTTTAAATACCCCCAACTATTGGGGAGGTCCGCCAAAAATGCACCCCTGACCTAAAAGAACCGGTTTAGCAGGTTAAAATGTCACGTGTCATGCTCTTATTGGTTTTACTTAATTTTTTTTGTTTTTCTTTTTTATCACCCCAACCTTACCATTTTTTACTCCCACCCCACTGCTACCCCTCCCCTTCCTCCCTCTCCTCAACCACAGTCCCCCTCCTCCCCCACCCCTTCCCACCGAGAAACCTCTCTATAATCATGGACAAAAAACTAAACCCCAATTCAATGCGAGTCCTAATTCGTCCTCCTGCAACTCCTCAACCCTCACCATCACCATCCTCATCCTCCTCCCACTCTACTCCGCCTCCTTCCGACGTCGTCGTCGTCGGATTCATCGGTCGACGACATGCCGATGTTTCGCAACTCATCAATCGAATTCTCGACTCCGATGTCTTCGGGCCGAGCCGATTCTCCCCATTGGCATTTCCCTTGATCGAGGATCAACACTTGTTGCTCACTGATCAGCTTAAGCATTGGTTCAACAGTCGAAGAATTAGCTTATCATCTTGATGAACTCAAGAATTTGCTCTTTCTTCAAATGTCTTCAACTAAATGTCCAGCAATGAGGTCTCATTATGGGGTTGATTCTCTTCTTGATGACCAATATAAGAAGTGAATATTGAGGGTGACACCAACTAAATTCAAGCAGTGCACCAGTTGTAACTGGTAACTTTTATAATTATATTTTTTTTAATGGGGAGCAGAAATAAGTTCTTATCTTCTGTAAGAAATTATAATTGATAAAAAAAGCTCCATAATTTGTTCAATATTGGTAAAAAATTAATGGAGTATTTTCCAAGTACGGTACTAGTATAGACTATAGTCTATAGTCATATATTGTTATGTGAATGTCAGCAACAGTTGTGGCTTGGCTGGACTTTATTCATGCATTTGGCCTTAAGCTTTGCCGTTCTTTTTATTCATTACTGGCGATCCACGAGTCACGACCACGACTGTGACCACAATTTTGAGTTGGAAACTTCCTACTACTCCTAAAGCAGTACAGTTCTAGACGTCATTCTAAGACCACCTTGCTTATAAAATTCTTAGTCAATGATTTTCGACGGGGTTAGGGGAAGAGGGGGTTTCGACGGGGGTTAGGGGGGGTGGGGTAGTGGGAAGGGTGGTAGTGGGGTGAGGGAAGGTGGCGATGGGTGGTTTGGGGGGTGGGGGGGTGGGGGTGGGGGTGGCCGGTGGGGGTGGTGGGATGAGCGAGAGGAGAGAGGGGTGGGGGGTGGGAATTTTAGTTTACAAAAGCTAATAGAGAAAATAAAAGAGAAAAAAAAATAAAAAAAATTACCTTGCTAATAAGTTACTTGGTTAGCTGGGTGCATTTTGACGGACCTCCAATAGTTGGGAGTATTTAAATATAACTGAAGTTGGGGGTATTAAAAGCGAGATGTAAAGTTAAAGTTGGGGGTATTCTGATCCATTTTTCCATGATTTTAATGAGGGAAGCTTGCCTCTTGCGAAGGCCATACCGCCCATACTAATACCATACCTCTTGAGTTGAGCCTCAGCCTGAGGTGTCTAAAACTCACTCTCGTTTTGAGCTCCAAGTGGCGAAGGCAAAACCTCTTAGTCTCAGATCTGAATCCATAACTCTTTCACACCCACAAATCACTCATATTCCTAATAAACATTGATTTTGAGGTTAGTTTCTCATGCTACCTTTTTCATTTCCTAATATTTTCAGTTCATGTGTTAATTTCCACGCTTTTTTATGTTCTCTACTTTCAATTCCTCGCTATATTGAATTACACCCACTTCGCAAATTTTCTGGGTTTGTATCTTTCTATTAATTTCATTATTTTTTTAAAACTTCTACCTTGGCATTGTTTGTAATCATAATTCATAAAACTGCAATGATTAGGTGATGGGTTTCAGATTTTGAGAGATTTGGTTACACTTTGAAAACCCAGATTGCTGATGAATTTTTGTACAATCCCAAATTTGCATTCTTTTAGTTACATACACATTACGTTGAAATTGCTAGAAATGTCACAGCTTTAAATGGTTTTGGTTGTTGTTAAATTTGAAGTGATCAATAAACATGCAAAGTTATTCAATTAAAATCTGTAGTTATGGAAAACACTACGTTAGATTGGCATTAGGGTTTGAGTTTGTGTTGTGGAAGATGAGAAGGAAGGATAGGAAGAGTAAAAAGAGTGGAGACTTCTTCGCCGCAAACTTTTCTATTAGTTGCTTGCAGCATAATCTTGTAAATATATTAGTGCTTGTTAAAATTAGTAGTAGCTTTTGATGTAGGGATTTACACTAATGCGGCTCCTTGAATTTGGTAGAAGATGTTTGTCTAACCATATTGTGGCGAGAATCATCTTTGTGGGAACCTTAGTTGCTGGACCGAATGTTGCATTGTACTATTGGAGAGCCTATGCATTTTGTAGCTACTCTATCTTTGGTGGGGGAATGTATATCTAGTTCGTAATATGTTGCTTTAGTAATCATATTGCATTCTGCCATCTTGTGCATTCAAAGTGGAACAAGACAATTGCTTCTGAGGTAACAATTCTGACTATGTCGCTACAGATGAAACTAGCGCATGTATGATGATATCTGCACGGAGGTAGTAAAAATAATTGGCATTTGATGATGGTGTGTTGGAGTAGATGAGCAGCATTGTCGATTTAGTTGTAAGGGTAAGACTAGAGGAGCCTCAATACATATTGGGCAATTAAATTATTAAGCACTCCCTTCTCATAATGAAGAGCTACACTTGGTTTTGGGGGTAAAAGATTGGTTGTTTGATGTCAAAATATATACTAAGTAGTAAGCGACAATGTGATTTTTTTGTCGATATGACTTGACTTATTTTTTGTAAGATTATAGCTTTGTTTGTTTTGCTATGATATGGTAGTTTAAGAAAATTTGTAGAAGTTGACTAGCTTCGACAACAATAGACAAATGTGACATATTATTTTGAATTGGTGTGCGAACTTGAAATAAATTGTGATACAAATGTACCCAGCTGTTAGCAGTTGGCACACCCTTTTAGAATTGTGTGCACCTGATTGACTTACCTTTTGGCCATGATTGTCATTTATCCTTTTCTCTATCTCATGTTACGTGAGACCTAACAAAGGAGAGAATATGCAATGTCAATCTGAGATATATTTCCTTTCTGTGACAAAGTGTTCACTTTATGTTGATGCCCTGATCATAGTCTCCTTTTGCATACTATCTGATTATTACATATTTACATCTACTATCTTGCAGGGGTACTACAAGTGTGCGTACTTTCATTCTTGCCATCACAGTTTGCCATGTCACGTAGGCCTGTAAATCCTACTCGGCGAGTAGTTGATAGTGGAAGCATTTCTTTGGGAGGGTCATCGCAATCAAAATCACGTTCATCCCCGCTTTTGTCAATCGGGCTTGTGCTTTTGGTACTTCTCATATATATACATCTATGGCCTTGACGCCTTATGTGTTCCAATATCAGGCCCCTTTTGTTTTTGTCATTCCTCCTTTGTTTTACTCCCTTTTTTCAGTAAATCACATTTAATACCAAAATGAAACTATTTGTTTGATTCATTTTACTTCCCAAAGCAACTTAGCTTGAATTTTCTCTGGCTCAAATCGCAAAGGTATCTATATTTTGATTTGAAGCATTTTCTATTTCGTGTTTTGGTGTTCAGTTATTTATCTATCATCGTTAATGTTGAAAAAGTGACTAAATCAAAGTCGAATAATTAAAATTTCTTTTTTCTCCTCGTCTTATTTTTGTCTATATTCCTTGATAACTGACTACATAGTGACGTTCACTAGTATTTTGTTTCCAATAGTTTTCTTCTTATGCAGGCACGTCTTTTCAGAGAATTTACTTGATTTTCTTATCATTTTCAGGGTGTAATTGTTTTCGTTGCCTATTCATACAGCAGTTCAGGTTTGTAATCTACTTTATATCGTTTAATTTTTGGTGCATGTAAATGCCTGCCATCTTTTTGCTAAGTTGCATTCAGTTTCATTCACCCCTTCACCCTAAGTTCTAATTTGAAGTGTAAACTTTTTCTCTTCATGTGTTGCAGGTTGGTCAAGAGGAGTTGATGTTGTGAATAAATTTGAAGGTAACTTTATGCTCATGTAACTTTCTAAATTACTTTTCTTTGTGAGTGTTAGAACACAGCCGTGATAATAATATGATGTGTGGTAATTCTTTTATTTCTATGTTCATTTCATAAAGAGTCATTGGATACCATCTATATCCTTTTCAAACAAGTCACTGAAAGCAACTTCTATATAACGTAAACACGTGTAGCTTTCATGTATGCAGGCTGCAGCTAATTCTCTATTTTCCAATTTTTTATATTTGCTTATCATGAAGAAAGAAGAGAAGCTAGATTTTGATCAGAGAATAATGCGAGTATATGACCTCTCTGCTGCATCTCTGTAGGTGGTGTGTCATGCACGTTAGAGCTGCAGCAGGCCTTACCTATTCTAAAGAAAGCATATGGAGACAGCTTGCATAAAGTATTGCATGTAGGCCCAGATACGTGTTCTGTAGTTTCTAAGTTATTAAAGGAAGAGGACACTGAAGCATGGGGAGTGGAACCATATGACATAGATGATGCTGATAAGCATTGCCAGAAACTGGTGCGGAAAGGAATTGTACGGGTTGCTGATATCAAATTTCCTCTTCCATACCGTGCGAAATCATTTTCACTTGTTATGGTGTCAGATGCGCTGGATTATTTGTCTCCGAGATACCTTAACAGAACACTTCCTGAATTGGCAAGGGTTGCTTCTGAGGGGATTGTTATTTTCACTGGTAATTCTCTAAGCCATCATAGGTTACTTAGTTTCTGCTCAAACATGTACTTCTTCACCTTCCAAACCTGTGTCAGCATTTTGCCAATATTTTTAACTTAAAACAACTAGAGAGAGTGGGGGGTTTAATTAAAACTTAGGTGAGTCTGGATATAGCAGGTTGAAGGAAGTTGTGGACGTAAGATTATCTTAAAGTATGCTGCAGAACTTTTTGGTATAACTATTTCTTGGATTCTATCTTCATTAATTTCTTCTTACATGATTGGCCTTTAAAATATGCTTGTTTTAGCTGTTTTGAATTTACTTTGGAAGACCTTTTCTCTGGACAAAAAAATCAAGCTTCAGTGAAATGGAAAACATATGGTATGAAAGGCCAATCATGTAAGCTATATATATTATTGGAGACAAGGACTCTTGTCTGAAGACATTAAAACAGGTCCCTGGACTTGGTGGAGCTAAGTTGCAGAAAACATCTGTGTTCACCGTTACCTTCATACTTTGTTTTGCTCACATGACTAGGAGGACGGACATGAGTGAAGAAAAGTTAGCGTAAACACATGAAAAAGTGTCGGCATTGTGATGCTCCTAAACCCAAAAAGTACTGTAAACACGTGATAAACATTGCCCACAAGAGAAAGGAAATAAGGAAGTCGAGTAAATACCCCAAAAAGGAACGTGTGAAGTTAAAGAATTGCCAGAATAAACTTCATCTCAAATAGTAGTAAAACATGTTTCTGTTTTTACTTTTGAGTTATCTAGACAACACTTATAGTCGTAAGATAGAAGATGATGATTATTAACTGATCTAGTGAGAGATTAGATGACTTTGTTTTGATTATTAAACTAGTTATTAGGGTACGAAAATTTTTTTTTTTTTATATTGTACTTTAAATGCTCCATTTGTTTGGTGTAGTGGTTAAGTAGTATATGAGCATGAGGTCACGGGATCAAAGCTTATCAATTTCTAATTTTTTTTATTGTACATGGATTACATGAAGAAAAAAACCACCGTCCTTTTTAGGAATGCCTTTTAATATATTTATATAGATTCATTTGATTCATACCCATTATTTGAAATTGGCTGATTTGCCTTTCAATATAATAGGTTATCCAGGACAACAGAGAGCCAAGGTTGCCGAGCTAGCCAAATTTGAGTCGTCCTGTAAGTGATGCACTTTTTATCCTTAATACTGGAAAGGCTTTCTTTTGCTATTACTAGTTTAAAGTATGATTTATCCATAATTTAGCCGAAGCTACTACTCTGTTGGTTCATATACTGTATATATCAAGTTTACATAATTGTTGAGTACTTAAGGGGTAGATCTATGGCAGTGAGCACTGATTTGGTGGAGAATGAAGTGTTAATGTAATCTGAATTATTAGAGCCTGTCATAACTCTAGTGACTACAAGTCTACAACTCCACAAGCCTGCTTTGCAATGAGAAAGTTGGGTCACTAACAGGCCAAGAATAACCATTTATTTTCTTTTAAGCTTTTACTAATGTCTGCATCCCTTTGCTTCGGGCAAATGATAAATGATGTCTGGACTTGAAAAGTTGGATTTGTAAGTAAAATATTGGAGGCACAAAACTAGTAAAAAGAGACGAAGTATCCAAGAACTATGCTTTCCTATATTACCTTCATGATACTTGTTTAGAAACCCACAGCAAGACTACATCGGTGTCCAGGAAATGTAAGGACTTATTTTGAAGGTTTGCCCAAAATGTGCCCTTAGGGACACAGTCTGATGTCCTGATCTTTTTGTTTGTGAAGGCCAAATTGCGGAGCTCGTCTTGGTGGATTAGATATTTTGTTCAGACAAGTCTGGAGGAGAACGAAGCTGCAACAAAGAAGTTTGAACAGGCTGCAGCAAAGCGTTCATACAAGCCGCCTTGTCAAATTTTCCACTTGAAAGCAAATCCTTGAGTTGCTTAGTGTTTATGTTCTTTTAGTAGGTTTGGATTGAGAATGATCCTCAATTCTTTCTTCTTGCTGCTTAGATCAGAGTATATTACATGTTGGCAATAGAATTACCAAATCTTGTAATTTTATCTTAGCTTAGGTAAATGTTGCCAGAATATATCATGAAAAGTTTGATTCTTCCATACTGATAACTGCTATCGTGTCATATGTGCAGTTAAATGAGAGGTTCCTTTGCAAGTGCTGCACTTGGTGTAGACTGTGTAGAGTTTGTTAGCACTTGTTTTGTAGAATTTACAGATTCCCGTGTTTTGAATGTGTAGGCCACATTTGATTCAAACATTATCAAGTGTGATCATTGTTGTTAATCCACACCTAAAATTAAATTATATGTGAATGTAATTTCTGAAGACTAGAATTTAAAGAATAGTCTAGCAAGAACATGCATTGTGAATTGTCTTAGAGATTGATGTAGAAGGGATATGTATATTTCCAGAGATTGATTTAGCAGAATACGTGTAAAGGCCGATCTATCACAATTTATTCAAATCCATCCAAATTAGAATTGGCACCACTTGAAATGGCCTGACTAGACTAGCAATGTGACTAAAAGTTAAATAATTATCATATAATACAAATTGACAGGAGTTACAACCACGCTATTTGATGTCCGCATTTACTTAACACTGTTTGGATCTATATAGTATTATTTTTCTTTTGTCTCTCTACTCTATTTCTTCCTCTTTCTCTAACCTATCATAACAACCACAACCCCCCAGCCACCGCAGCCCACGACCATCCTCCATCCACCACCACTCCTCAACCACCACTTGCCACCACATGACGTAGGGAGGTTAGGCTACACGATTCGATGAAGAGCCCCCATCATCGAAAAGCTCGAAATGATTTCTACTAATTGGCCCCGTGTCGAATGCTTAAATTAATACCTTTTCGGAAAGGAAATGGGCCAACGAGTGCAACTCACCGCTACGCCATGACCTACCGCTTTTTAAGCCATTCGAGTTTGTCTAGGTTCCGAAAACAACCCTTTTTATAATCTTCGGTTTTTTTTAGTTAATTTTCATATTAGGGTTTTGCTAAGAATATTTAAATGTTTTGAGCCGTCATTAGAAGTCAGCTTTTCTTCTAATAATAATATTTGAGATTTTTATCTCTTTTCTGGTGGATTCCGGAGTTTTGAAAGATTTGTCGCTTGTTTTTGTTCATTAATTCCGATCGTGTCACCACTCCCCTGGCAGCCTCCCCAAGCCGCAACCACCTTCTTCTTCCCCGCCTTTTACTTCTCCTTCCTCCTCCCCGCCGGTCCCGTTGCTCCCCCTGACCCCCGCAACCCTTTTTTTTCTTCTTTTCCTCTTCCCTTCTTCTCCTTCCTTCTCATAGTCCACCGTTTTCTTTTCACTGTTCACATATGGTGAAAACGAAATTTATGTTCGGTTAAGATTTTTTTTATATTTTTGAGTTATAAAAAGTAAAAAAATATATATACTACGTACAAAATATACTAGCAGTGTTTAGTAAATGCGGGCGATGAAATAACAAGACTTCGTATTTAATAATACTCGACTCAAAATGATTTGAACTAACTCAAAATCAATTTGAATGAACGGTGTTTGTATAAGAAATTAATAGGTCAAATGAACTACTTAAAGAGAATTATTTGATAAATCAATGCGTTGGAACAAAATTATGAATATCAATGATTTATAATATAGAGAAAAAAAGAAGAAGGAAGGCTCTCTTTTCTTAATTTATTGTTATACATACATATTTCAAATAAAAAATGTATCCAAAGTAATTTATGAAGATCTACAATTCTACATGAATTAACACTCGAAAATTAGAATCTTTTGTCAGTGACTGCAAGCCCTTTTTATTCAATAATTTTGGTTCGAGAATTCATAAAAGCCAGTAATATACAACATGTTGATGCATATTTGGCCTAGTTAACTTTTCCCCCTCAATTTTTTTTTTAATCATTTTCTTGAGTGATAGTTGATGACATTCCACTATTCCAGCTTGTAATATTAAGAAAACATGCAGGAACACCTCATCACATTCACACACAAAGCTTAAATATTTATTAGTCAAAAGTTATGATCAAATCCAATACCTGTCAAGTGCGTGCGTACGAGGATCTTGTCTGCTTATTTATAAATTAGTGTTCACGCTTGCCTTAATTTTCTGAGATTAACGTAGTTGTCAAATAATGTATGTTGTATTTTATGGATGTTTTTTTTTTTTTTGACATCGAGAAAATTTGCATTAATTAAAAACCTGAAGACGTCACTCTAACGCTAATACAACCAAACAGAAACAACTATCACTAACAAGAACTACACTAACGCGTACATGACTTGCTTAAAAAAAACACTAAATACTAAGTGTCCGGTTAGAAGTTTGTCTTGAGCGATGGCGGGTGAGGGTTGGATATTGGGAAGGAATGCGTTTGGGATACAAAACCCCGACGATCTTCATGGAGAGATTGCGTACAATTGCCTAGTAGATCCCAATGTCTACTAGACGCGAAATCCCAAGGTCCTTGATGATCCTCCACGGGATTCTCTTGATTCAACTAACAAGGAAGTCACGGTCTTTAGTGACTTCGACCCTTCGCAAGGGTATCCGGAGTTCAATCACACTAGATTGAAACTCGAAAGACGTGGAGGTCTTGACGTGCCCCCAAAGCAAGTTGGAGTGCCTCCCACAAGATGCGTTTTGAGGTGTGATGACACCGAAGTCATCACGAGAATTTGGGGCGAGTTAGGATTGAAGAACTACGCCCCACCGATGGATCCTAAGATCCAAAGCGACAATCCCGAACCCATAAGACCGCCGCACTTCTGAGCTTAAAAGAGAACCACCTCTCATCTTAACCAACACCCGAATTCCTAAAGTGGCAAAAACCTCATGCCTAACTCTAGGATTATTGGCTCTACCTACCAGGTTGCCTAGATCTTCCTTTGTCATAGGAAACCAAGAGCCTTGAACTGCCCACCGATCACCACTAACGAACACCCCGACACTACCGGGCCACAAAAAGGCAAGGGCCATCGGATACGAAGAAAACAAACATGAAAATAACGTAAACATACATCACTAGGTTCGTAACACCGAACCCAAAACTTGAAGGGGAAACACAAACGTTAAAACCGAAACCACCTGTTAACATACCGGGGTATTTAGATATCATTAATGATTTACACAAGTATTAGATACCTAACCTTTTATGATAATAACAATAGACTATTGTAGACATAAACTCTTACTGCAGTTCCTTGTAGAAAGTTAACCAATTGCTTTCATCCTCAAAATTTTAAGGATTTATTTTTCAAAATATCATGCTTTTACTTATCATGTCACTAGACAAAAAATAACGAAAACAAACAACTGGAGTACCGCTTTTGAACAACCATTACAAAAAATATCATGATTTATTTTTCAAAATATCATGCTTTTACTTATCATGCTTTTACTTATTCTGCACATTGCAAACATTAGAAAATCGTTAAAATTTTGAACAACCACTTTTGTCAAAGAAATCCCTAAAGTTCAGCACCTGCGTCCTTTGACATGCGTATTAGACAATTTTTTAGGTGGTAATAGAGACATGGTTGAGTTTATTTCTAACTTAGATTTTGCAAATCTATGAAAAGCAGAGTAATTCATATATGTCTTTACTCATGTATTATTCTCCAACTTTAACGTCGGCAGGTTGAAATGGTGGTTGATCTTAAACACTTTATTATTAACACCATTACTATGACTTTATAGGACTCCACCATCAACTTTTGTACATGGTTTACCTTTTTGTAAAGAAAAATGCAGAAAAGGTGATAATGATGCTATATAATCGTTCCACATCATGCAATTTTCTTTCCTATTCCTTTTTGGAAGATCGTTGTGTAGTAAAAGTACAACCGTAAAAGTTGATACGACATGACAACACGATACGAATTGGATATGAAAAATTGGGTTAGTGTTGAAGATTTACAACCCATTTAGTTAAACAGGTCCACACGATAAAACAAGTCTTATTAAATGGGTTGGGTTATTGTTCAAGTTTCCAACACAAAGATGACAGCTGAACCCCTTTAACTTAATTGCTACACAAATATAGGATATTAATATAGAAAAGTGGATTAAAATTACTAAAAAGCAACTTAACATGACAACACGACACGAACCGGTTTTCCAGCCCATTTATATACGACACGAACGAACACCACCTTTTGCCAACTCTAAATAAAAGTATATAGTGACTTAGTGATGAAATATAATGGTTGATTTGCTTGTGTGTTTGCTTTCTATATTATGCTTCACGTACCTTGGAATTAGCCAACCTAAAGCATCTTTTCGAGATGATAAGAGAATGAATAAATATCATTTAATTATAAAGGAAGAAAGATAAAAACAAAGAGAATCACAACATGGTGTCCATTGTTGAGCCATAAAATTCTTTTTAGCATATTTCATCTCTTGATAGTTGATACCAATGTACAACATAAACTTGAAAACTATGCATCATCAAGCCATCAACAAAACTACACAACTAACAATTATCCCAACAGACTAACATCAAATTCTGTCGGACAATATATACTATATGATATTCTGATATCCCTCCTTGATTTGTGTGCCTCATAAGGAATCTTAATACTTTCTCCGTTCTAAAAATAAACGAAACACTTACTATTTGGCTTTTTCAAAATAAGTGAAACGTTACCTTATTCTGGCATTCACTTCTCTCTATCTCTCTCCTCATCACACGGCCCCTTCTTTTTTTCTCTCTATCTCTCTCTCCTCTTCTAAATCCTCGTCGCTAAGCAACCTACGTTTCATTTAAACAAAGAACCGGAGGAAGTAAGTTCAATTACATAACATGTATGACTGAAGTTTCCCTAAACATTCAATAATCTTATAATCATAATCTGGTATAAACAGAATAATAACACCAAAGTGGGTCCTAAATGAAGTAATAACATTACTATTATTGTTAAGTCCCCATCCCCCATCTATGAGTTACTTAATTGAGATTGGACCTTAATTAAGATTATATAGTATTATATTATATACTTCAAAGTTTGCATTCCAGGAAAAAAGGTACCCTTGACACCATTCTTTATCAGCCACTCCTCTGCTGCACACGTCGCAATTTCACAGTAAAATCTCACTTTCTCTCTCCAAATCGTTTCCGTAGAAGCTACTACTACTAGTTTACTACTACTCCTCGAAGAATTAGGGTTTTCTTTCAATTTTGTCGCAAAAATGGCGGATTTGATTTGGTTCTGCTAGTACTGGTTTTCGAGGAGAGAGAAAAGAGTGTTCATCAATGGCGGTGGAGTATACGTGTTGTGAGACGCACTTCTGGATCAACATAGGAGTGATAGTTTTTCTGGTGTTATTTGCTGGTTTAATGTCTGGACTTACTTTAGGTCTCATGTCGATGAGTCTTGTTGATCTCGAAGTTCTTGCTAAGTCTGGTACTCCTAAAGATCGTAAACATGCTGGTATTTTTACTTCCTCTGATAATTTTCATCTTTGTTTTTGTTTTTTGGACAATTTTATGCTTGATTTTGATTTTAGTGACAATTTAATTGCAATGCTGCAAGTTTTTTCTTCTTCTTGTGATGAACTAGCTGAGGTTTGTTTGATCAATTATGGCGATTGTTTTTTCTTGCTGTTACTTTTAGAAACTATGGAAAACTCTAGGTTAGTCTGAGGCTCTGAGGACTTCAGATTAGATTTTTTAAAATTTTTACTCGAATTGGTAAAGTTTTGACGAAAATCTACGATGATTTGGAACTAATAACTGGATGATTCTGAGCTATAGTCTTCGTTCGATGGTTGCGGAGCAGGTTCTTTCCAATTTTGGTCCATAGAGCTTATAGGTATTGCAGTTGCATGAGCTTGAAGGAGGTGATATGTATTTGATGTAGGTTATGTGGTTGTAGGATGTTTCTTTCTTTACATATATATCGATGTTTGGCAGCTTTAGGATTTTGCATTCGTATCTCGATTTTCATGTAGATTTTTCTCCTGCAAAATGCCTGACTTAGTGAGGATTGTTGAAATTTGATTTGGTTAGCTTCTACAGTAAGAAGTCAGCTATGGCGATGTTGCGTCTTTGAACCTTATTATTTATGGCTTAAGTATAGTCATTTCGAGACCTTTGGCAAAATGAACTCTAGCAAAAATGGTTAGAGGATTTTAGATTTCTTGTGCTGCTATTTATGCACGCCTTTGGAAATCTAATGAGTGTGCTCCTATTGAAGGTAAAAATATTGGCATAGTTGAGAAGAGTTTCAATGTGTTGTTGATCAGCAAAGGTAGATTACTATTTTTCTTTTGTTAGTCGATTTCTTCGTCTAATCAACTTTCAATGCTCTAGTTCTCTAGCCTATATGACCGCGATGGACAATACTTCTCTTGAAATTCTTTCTCCTGTAGGTTCCTTCATCAAAGGCTGCAAAAATTACATTCTTGTTAAAGATTTTCTTCCTTGGCAAGCGTGGTAATGTAGTTGTGAACCAGCAGACAAGATATGCTGCAAATGCTAAGAAACATTGAAACTCTTTTGTTCGGATCCATAGTGTTCATTAGGTTTGGCAGGCTTTTATTCTATCATGTTGGTTCTGATGCAGATAACGAGAAGGAGATGTTCGGACACATTCTTTTCTAAAACTTTTTTTTTTGTTATTTTCTTCACGTGGTTTTTTGTCGGGAATTTTGGTCTACTTAGCTTCTATTAGGACTATTAGCAGGGGCTTTTAGGGGGGTGTTTCTCCCATTGACATCCAGCTTTGTAGGGGTATTTTTTTTTAGGTTGTTCTTCAGCACACTTTATCCTCTATGTTACACCTGTTCTCACTTGTCATTGTTTTTCAATCCCTTCTGTTTGTGCCCTTTGGGATTTGTGACTCTCGATTCACACATTATTGTAAAACGTAAGTCCAAAAGGGGACCCGAGGGAATAACATAATTATTATCTTATCTGAAAATGGAATTTGTCGCTAGTACTTGGGATAAATCTTGGCAATTCGAAAATCATAGGTGACAATGGAGTGCAAACTGAATAGTGGGTGAATCTATATGAAATTTTGAGTCTAGGGACATGTTATTACTAGAGCATTAGGAAAGACACTTCTTTTTAAAAAGAAATTGGAGTAGGATGTTATGATGTGGTTAATATACATAGTTTAGTCCAAGATTTCTAAGTAAAATATGGTAAACATTGATTATCATCAGCTCTTTGTTGCTTTTGGATCTTTTCAATCTTTCCGAATCCAAGGTATCTTTCCTTCCATTGCGCATCATTATTGCTCTCCTATTTAATTTTGCGGACAGGGTGTTCTAAGAAGGGTAGAGCTTCCTGGAATGCAAGAAAGGGAACCAGATGGAAGTCAAATTCCGATCAAACTGTTTCGTTTCTCTGAACTCATTTGAATATTTTCATTAACTAAGTTGGTATTTATTTAGAGAATATATCGCTATATCTATATTGTTACAGTTTATTAGTCATTCCTTCCTAAGGTAAGAGCTTGTAATTGTGGTGCTGTAGGCTTAGCTTTGCAGAAAGAGTGACACTGTTTATTCTTGCATCTGACTCAAAATGTTTTTCACTTTTCTATGCTTTCATAATGAATTTCTGATTCCAGTTCTAGTTTGAGAGTGTGCTGTGTGTTTACTGACAATTTCTCCCTTTTCTCATAATAGAGAAGATATTGCCTGTTGTCCGAAATCAGCATCTACTACTCTGTACACTGCTCATTTGCAATGCTGCTTCTATGGAGGTATTCTCTCTTATAATTCCTCTATTCACCTTTACTTGCAATTCTTACCTTTTACAGCGATATCAAATTACTTGCAACACTACTAATTTTGGTATTGAGTCCTCTCTATCTTTCTCTTCATCACATGGGTCCCATTTTATATTTCTCTCTATTTCTCTCTTCTCCTTGGTTCGTGTGCCTCTCCCCATGTTGCAAGTAAAAGTGAACAGTGGAAATTTGTAATATGTATTACACACATAAGTTTATCATGAATATATGTAAATTTTTGAAGCTTATTTTTGCAGGCACTTCCAATTTTCCTTGATAGTTTGGTTACTGCTTGGGGTGCCATCCTAATTTCTGTGACTTTGATACTCCTGTTTGGCGAGGTTAGTTGTTCAGACTTTTCTTAGCCATAGACTATTCTCTCGTTAATAAAATATAAGTCAGCTTGGAATTTTTACAGTAAAGTGTTAGTTAGAATAAGTTATAATTGGTTCATAGTAAATGGTAATCAATATTTTATTGATTTAATAAAATGGCATACAATGTTGTTTATAACATGAAGAATACAAGTGCTGTATTGGTATTGCAGAATGTCTTATATTTTAGATTAAGTAATTTGTCTAAGATGACCATGTTTGGATCGGAGAGAGTTCTGGAAAGATATTGCCATTCTAGGTGGAGTTTGGACTGTAGCTTGTTGGTGATAAAAGCTATCATTGAAAGATTGATAGTAAGTCCACTCCCCCTGACATAAATGTCCAGTTATAATGGACTAAAATCTATCTGGTTTGACGTAAAGCTGTTCCCAGACCCAAGGATGGCGGTGGTTAGTGTTGAGTAGTACTGTATGATGACTTTGTTCACTTAAACATTTTCTGTTTCATATAACCTTCTCTATATCTTTCTTCTTCATTCTTGTTGATGTTTTATTGCAAATGCAGATATTACCTCAATCAGTTTGTTCTCGACACGGTTTAGCAATTGGTGCAACCGTATCACCATTCGTTCGTGTTCTTGTTTGGATTTGCTTTCCTGTCGCTTATCCTATAAGCAAGGTGATAATTTTCTCTTATGTTTTGCTGTTAGACTTGCTTACTATGGAGATGCTCTGGGGTGGAGTTTCCTACCATTTTTTTGGTCCATACATGTTTATGTTAATTGATTATACATTTTCTTGTGTGCAGCTACTAGATAGACTTCTAGGGCATGGACATGTGGCTCTTTTCCGAAGGGCTGAACTGAAGACCCTTGTCAATTTTCATGGAAATGAGGTGTGTTTCTGTTTGTTGTTTTCAAAAATATTACATTATATTTATTCAATTTTCTTTATTATCTATGGACAAACATATACTCGCTCAAAGATATGTCCAAGTACACCAAGGTCTTTTTGTTCCTCTTTCCCCCTATAATGGAGGGCTAGGGCAGAAAGTCATACCTATGAACTAATTTAATGATTCAAATGAAAAATAATATGAGAGACAATAAGGGTCATGCTCCCAAGTTTATCCACAGTATCAAGAACGGAGAATCGATGTTTAAATTTTTGTGCTGCTTGCCGCCACAAAGTCTCGCCATTTTAAGTCAAACTATGCTGTTCCTTGCTGCAAAATTGGAAAAAAGAAACCACTATAAGCTTCCACCAGTCTGTTGTCCATTTCCCTTTCTGCTCCAAGCTACTACATGTATGTGACTTTTCCTGAATCCACAAACGTTCAAGGGCGACAAACTCAGGCCAAAGCAAGCACCTAGAACAAAAAACCAGGAGGTCATTGAATTCACCACAAGAAGAGATTACATCTACTAGTATGACTGGCATCTCTTCTTTCTCGTAGACCTCTCCTGCCACCCTCGTGAAGAACAAAGAGGCCTGTTTGGGGGAAATCGGGATATCCTTCTATCTTCTAACCTGTTAAATGTAGCGAGCCAATCCAATATGGAATTCACAGGATCTGTTAATCAAATTGTTCTGATGCTATCTTGGTGATACAGTGAGATTTGGCACTGTTATTTAGCTTCTTAAGTTTGAGCCTTCACCAACATTTCCATCTTATTGTCAAGACTCCGAGAGGCTAGAGCCATTGCTATCCAGTTCTTAGTCCTCTGCTTAGGGGAATGGGTGAGTTGTCCTAAATGAATCTTGGGAAATGCTAAGTTGATTGAATACCACCACATTATGGAGATAACTTTACCAGAGAACCCATCTGTCTTTAATCGCTCTTCTTCGCAACTTTAAAGGCCTCTTTGAGGCTTGTGGAAGGAATAGAAGTGCTTCTAGATAGAATAACTTGATGATCTCCTAAAATGCTAATCCCAATCAACATAAAACTGATTGATGTAAGAAAACATTGGAGCCTCTTCTTGGATAGACCAGTTAAAGTAAATAACTTCAGAACACAGTGAATGAGTTTGCAATGGTCAAGGAGGTGGATTTCTCAGATCTTGCCCAAGTGATGGATTGCGATCAGGATTTGCAACAATGAAATTCCCAAATAAACACTAGGGAATGTCTTCATAAATTGCCACAGGATGTGACGATAGCGGCTGTTCCT
The DNA here is from genome assembly GCA_947648045.1 of Beta corolliflora. NCBI lineage: Eukaryota > Viridiplantae > Streptophyta > Magnoliopsida > Caryophyllales > Amaranthaceae > Beta > Beta corolliflora. The sequence goes on from CANSZD010002981.1 coordinate 278,340, forward strand.
TTTTTTTTGGATTTTATAAATATGGGATATGTTGTATACAGTGTCAGATATCATAGCACGGCATAATTGTTTTATTGTGTTCTAATGGTGGTGTCTTGATATATTCATCCTTTCATAATCTTGTGTCTGATCTTTATGTTTAAACCAGGCTGGTAAAGGTGGCGAATTAACGCATGATGAAACTACAATTATTGCTGGAGCACTAGAACTAACAGAGAAAACAGCTGGTCATGCAATGACTCCTATATCTGAGATATTTGCAGTTGACATCAATGCCACATTGGATAGGTGCAACATACTAGCACATTAAAATGGAAAAAATGACAATGTCAAATGACAAGATTTGAGCTTATAATGTATCTTCTTTTGTGCAGGGCCACAATGAACTTAATTCTGGATAATGGCCATAGCCGAATTCCAGTGTACTATGAGCAGCAAACTAACATTATTGGACTGGTTCTGGTATGTTATGTTTCTTCGTCATTTGACTTTGCTGTTTCATCACATTTTCATGCGTGAGTCGTTGACAGTGATTCCTTTTCCCATGTAGATATTAGTTCTTATGTTCTTTTGCTTGCTTTGAGATGTGTTGTATTACTTTCTTTCTGCTGATGGATGAACATCCACTTAATGACTATTATAGTGAAAGAAGATTGTATACAAGAGAAAATAAGTGTAAAATATGGTACAGAGGAAAATATTTCACAATAAAAAATTAACTTCCACTTATAGAAGAGAAAGAAGTGTGGAGTGTGGAAGCAGAAGGCAAGATCTCCTCATATGCTTGCAGTTGAAGAGATAAAGAAATTCCTTACATTATTCTTCAATTAGATGCCCTAAAACATGGGTCGAAAAGCATTGTCCTTTGCAACTTGCTTTCTTTTTCGGCTCCAAAACCAATATACTCTCTCCAGCAAAAAGTGTAACAAGAGAACCTAGGCAATTTCAGTTCTCACCTTCATCTAAACTAGCTCACTAAAAAGAAAATGTATGACCAAGCAATGAATTAAAGATGTTTTGTACTTCTAGAGCATAACACATATATATCTGGGGATAGAGACTTGGCAGGGCTTAGGGATACAAACAGGAAGTTGGTCGTTCCTTTTGATTCCATTCAAGAACAAGATGTGGAGTGTGGGCCTAGTATTCGCTTTTGCGGGGAATCTTGAATTCCAGACAAGATTATATAGAGGTAAGGCAGAGAAGTGGAAGACACAAGTAATTGAGAATTAAGACTTGCAAGTTAAAGCACCAGAAGAATCTGCCTCCAAACTCTTTTATCTGTATCAGTCAAGTACTAGAAAGGCTGCAGAACTTTTTACTGATTACATGGTCTAAAAGCTGCACAATCAACTTTTGAAAATGGTTTTCTGGGTTTTTCCTTGAATCCTTAGAATACTAGCTTGTTCCAATTTTTCACTCTTTTTAAATTATCAAATCATCATGAATGGTAAATAGCTTTAATAAGTTGGTTCATGGTGATGCCTTTTCTGTCCACATTGTGCTCTCTCTGTCCACAATCCACATTGTATAAAAATAGTGATCAATGGACCAGTGGCTTGTACATCCACTTAAAATATAAGGATTTTTTTTAAAAAAATTGATTTTTTGAAAGTATACATTGAGATTAACCGAACAACAATTTAATGAAAGACATTTATCTTTACATATTAGTAATTAAACGAGGTTAAAGTTGATATATATATAGTGTACAAAGTCATTGCGATGCATAAATGGAGGAAGTAACTAGCAAATGTCAAATGATATGAAAAGATGAAAGTTCAATCCATTGCATGTTTACTTGTGCTGTTTTCCTTATCCTACATATCTCTTCTATGTATTTCCTTGCTTCTTCCTTGATCTTTGATATGCACCCCGTCCTTGTTTCACTGAATTAGTTTTTTCAGAACTGATACTTTGTTAACCGTTCCTTGTGATTGGAGACTTAAGATATTGGCTAATGCTCTAAGATCTGCTATGACCATAAGTATGCTAACAGATATTTAGACATATTCTAATGTCTTATCTTGACATGTATGGGCTCTCATGTCGTTTGGTGCAGAAGGTTCTGACTGTCTTATCCACGAGTGTTTGCTACTTCTTTTTCTACTTGTTTATGGGTGATTGTGTGTTGTATTAATTGTGTGGTAGTCTTTGCAATTAAGTTCTAAGTCGACCTACCCTTGACAAAAAAGAAGAAGTTGTGAGTCAATCTATACTGCTGTATGATGTCCTTCGAAAACAGCTGTATCGATTGTGACTGCTAATGATGATTTTTAATCATTTGTAGGTGAAAAATCTGCTAACTATTCACCCAGAAGATGAATTACCTTTAAAGAGTGTAACAATTCGCAAAATTCCAAGGTATGTGATGGTGAATTTCATTCCAATGGTAGAATTTATATATGTGCATAGTAGCTGGGATGGGATGAAGTGGTGTTTTTAAGAGTACAATGCTGAAATACTATTTTGAAGTGTTTTCGTTTGCTAAGATTACAATGGTAGAATGTTTACATCTGCTGATTTGACCCTATGGTATTTGCTTAATCTCTGGTACTCTGGTAGACTAAAGGTGTTTACTGATTTACTGCAGCCTCTTAAGAAGCTTAACCTCATGTTTTTTGTTTTCTTAACAATGATATCATGCAATAATAATACTTTTGTGGCAATCTATCAGGTGGTATTTGTGGGGAGGGGGTATATGTAATTCGTCCAAGAGGGCCTCTCAGTATCACACAAGTCAATAATGTGGCATTTTGAATGTGCAATCAAATGCTTAATTCAAGTGAAAGCATGGGTTTTCTAGTCTAGCATCGCCTTAGCTTTTTTGTGCTTTATAATATGTAGAAGTTCACCAGCAGTAGTACTTGCATTTTTAGGGGGTGGTGTTTAAATTTTGGTAGGTTTGGAGTGGTGGTGGCGGCGGTGGTGGTGTGTGTGTGTGTGTGTGTGTTGGGGGGGGTATATACATTTTACGTACTTCACCCAAAGGGGCCCTAGTTATACTGTGGCATTTTGAATGCAATATCATGATTAGTTCCAGTATGTGCAACCTTTCTAGCTTGTGTAGCACCCCGTGGCATTTTTGTGCTTGATTTTGGATTTGTTTCTAATCAAAGTTCAAGACAGATGATATTAGAAAGTAGAGTTATATCTCATACATACTGGTAGAACTAGTGCACTTCACATTGTCTGATGGAAATTGAGTTCATACTTGTTTGTCTATTGACTGCAGGGTACCTGAAACAATGCCACTATATGACATACTGAATGAGTTTCAGAAAGGTCATAGCCACATGGCAGTAGTCATAAGGCAGGTGAACAAACCGGAGGTGCAGACTACCAGTGGGAAGCCTGTGGACGGTAAGTCTAGGCATTTAACCTGCTTCATAAGTCTCTTTAAACAATAGAAGACTAAGTTCAACTTAAAACTTCAATTGGCCAGACCAAATGTGTTTCTTCTTTCCCCCAACTTGACGATGTTGCTATAAGATTGAAGTACCTATATTTGGGTTTTTGGCTGAAAGCCTGAAACACACTAAATAGCTAACTGTTCTGTATATAACAAAGTGTACATTGACAGTTGCACCCTTTTTGTATCTTTCCTTTTTGTTTGCAAAAGTAGCAAGGTCAATTTTTGCTTTATATCCTTAGTTTGTTTGGCTATACTCGATGTCAAAGGGGATATCTTGTCAATCTAATCTTCAGATGCACATGCTGATTGGAAACCCTTAAAAAAAACAGAAACATAAAAACAACATGCTGATTGGATGGACGATTTCTGTTTAGTCCTGAAACTTTTACCAATGTTTTCAAAGAGAATAGGGAACAAGAGAGAGGAATTCGTGTTGGGCTCACCCCAAGCGGATTTTACTTAATTACCCCCCCACATGTCCACAAGTGAATTGTTTTCCATTTAGCCTTGTTCCTAAAAGGTCAAATAAATCTTCTGTCGCTGGGATTAGAAGAATATGTATCCAGCTATTCTAGCTTTTTCCTTATATGTAGATTCAGTGTAGCTTTTTCCTTATATGTAGATTCAGTGAAAGAGGTGAGAGTGGTCGTTGAGGATGATGATTCTGAGAAACCGAGGACTCCAAAGGAGAAGGCTCTGCAACACAAGAGAAACTTCTACAAATGGAAGAGCTTCCCAAACACTAACAAATCAGACAAGGGATCAAGGACCAAGAAATGGAATAGGGATATCTATTGTGACATATTAGAAGTTGAGCAACCTCTACCGAAGCCTGATGAAGAAGAAGCAATTGGGATAATCACTTTGGAGGATGTCATTGAAGAGCTATTACAGGTTAGTAAATATTTTACTCTTTTACCCCCGCTACTTGTTATAAACTGGCTTTCTAAACTTGTCCGACATATCGGGCACTGATATTATGTTATGTTCGCAGGAGGAGATCTATGACGAGACCGACCATCATATTGATGATTCATGACACAGGCTATTATTAGTGATGTATTATGAATATATCTGATATAACCGTTGTCACCTTTTGAGAGGGGAGTTAAGTTCCAGTATTTTGTTGATTCGAAGCTAGGTTAGTCAGCCTCAAGCTGGAATGTATAATATGCCATCATTTAGTATAGGCATTTTATGTTGTGAATGTGCTGTAAATGCAAGTATCAGTTACAAATGATGGTTCAAGGTTATGCTGTCAAACTATCGTCTCCTGTAAAACGTGTCTCGTGCTCATATGATGTAAAGAATTATCAGTTTCCCTTCTAAAGGATTATCAGGACCTCTATTGATGCATTAGCATTGATTCCATAATAACCCTAATAATGCTTATCAGTTTTCTCATTTATGCAATGTCGAAAACTATATATGCTGTTTCATTTGTCACAAATCCTGTATCATATCATCAACTAATATAAGCCAATAAACCAAAGTTGTTTCACGGCTCAAGGCAAATAGAAGAGTTATTCTTCTTGACCAAATACTGAAGTCTTACTTTCGCGCAGTTTAATTTCAACATCACGGAGGTCAGTATCACCCACCAAACCTGGTGTGCTATATACAAACCGTAAAAATTTCTTGATGTCGTAATCAAATGACATTTTTTTTTGGGTTTTAGACAAAGTACATGATTTATGGATATATTATTGTCAGCTGGTTCAGGGAAATGATATCACATAATTGACCTAGCAAATATAAGCAAGACCTAGATTAGTTTGATACCCAAAAGGAGAAGTTTATCTCAGAGATTCAGAGAGCAAAAAGTTCCATCTCATCTTAGAAAGTTTGGGGTTTGGGGTCAAGTCCGAATTAGGTCAGCTTCGTATCTAGTTAAGTGTAGGTCGGAATAAGTTCGTTTCGGGTTGAGTCTGATATGAATTTGGGTTTGGTAATTGGGCCACTTTGAGTTTGGTGTAAGTTTAGGTTATAATAAGTAATTAGATGATGTTGATTGGGTTTGGGTTAAATTCATAACAATTATTAAGTAACAATTATTAAGTTATGTCAAAATTTATAACAAGATCTAGGCCGTAATAACTTGGGGTTTGGCTCACTCTTAGATTCAGTCATTTGAATAAGTGAAACATCTACAACTCTATGTTTAAATGGTTATCATATTCTGTACATTGGAAACTTGGTTTTGAGTTTTATATAGTAATAATTAGTTATTGATAATACTCCATCCGTTTTAAAATATAAGGCACGCAAGATGTTCGAGGTCGAACTTTGACCGTTAATTACGCTCAATTTATGTTGGTAAATTTTTTTAAAAAATAATGCTATTATAGTATTTTTCAAGACGAATCCAACGGTATAATTTTTATTTATCATATTATGAGAGATATTTGTGGTCAAAATAAATTTTTGTAAAGCGTGAATGCCTTATATTTTGAAATGGAGGGAGTACTACTATATCTCTTCATGATTCATATGGTTTATATCTTTAAGTAGAATACTCCTTTAGAATATCTGCTTATGTCCTTAAAAAGCAACATTTGATTACGTATGTTTATACAACCATCCAATAGTCCCGCCCATCTTATTTGACTGGAACTCAGGAAGTCTGGAAGACTGGAACTTTTGAAGATAACTAACAAGGCCATGTGTGGATTGGGACGATGATTTATTATTGTACGAATGGTGGGTGATATACTAATGTTGGTGATTGCGTAACATTTGATTTTCAGACAATTAAATATGGTAAGATTATATCACAATGTAATCAGTTAAAGGAAATATAGTGATGCTCAATAAAAATAAAATTTGATATAATTATAATCTTTTAAAACTCGTCAAATATATACTAGATCATGTTAATAATTTTTGGGCTAAAATCAGATCGACTCAATCACAAGTCGGGATAATATTGAGTTGGCTTTATAGCAGGTCGGTTTTCAAAGTCGGATCAACTATAGGTTGAAATCAAGTTGGGTTAATGTCGAGTTGGGTTAGAACTTAGAAGCATTGCCATACTCAAATCAATGAATTTAGTAAGTTAGATTTTGGACCTTTCCGTATTGCCTTCAATAATAATATTAACTAAAAATTCCAAATTGAACTATTAAAAAAAAAAATTCCAAATTGAAACTACGTTGATGTAGTGAATAGAATAATGCTATTTAAATCATTCACGAGCAACGATTAATAAGTCGAAGTTATCTAATTTTTTTTTTTTTTAATATAAGGTAAGGAAAAAAGAAGGTTAGGAGACCCTCCACACGAGGGGAGCTCCAACCTTTTCGTTTACAAGAATAAAATGAAGAGTAGAATGAGTACAATCATCTATATAAAACTGAGAATCAACTAAATGACCGACGTTGGCGATTCAATCTGCTGCTTTGTTTGCTTCCCGGTAGACATGACGAATAGCCCACGAATAGAAAGAACGAAGAAGAGCTTGGATATCCTGGATGATATGAGCAATCTGCCAAGGAGGAGACCATATACCTTTTACTGAGTTGATCACCATAAGATTATCACCTTCAATTTGGAGTTGATGAATATTGTTCTGGATAGCTAGGCGAAGCCCTTGTTGAAGAGCGGTTGCCTCTGCAATGAACACGGAAGAAGATCCAAGGTTGAAAGCTGCAGCTTTGTGGAGATGTCCATCAGCATCTCTAATGATAATACCTGCTGCTGCAGAAGTACCGTGAACCGAGCCGTCGAAGTTGAGTTTGAAGAAGGAGGTGGGAGGTGGCTCCCAAGAAACGAGGATGGAGGAAGGATACACCGGAGAGGATGGAGGAAGAGAAGAAGGGGAAAACGGGGAGCCAGAGGAGTTGCAGAAGTCTACTGCATTCCTCAGACTCCATTCTGTAAATAGAAATTTTGCTTTATGCAGAATCCCGTGAACATTAAGAGAAGCATTATGAAAGATAATAGAATTTCTTTCCTTCCAGATACTCCACATAAGGAAAACAAATTTGATAGTGGAGGACCTATCATGTCTGATTTTGGACAATGTATTTAGAAGAGTGGCCCGATGTAAGGTGTGAGGTAACCACTCTTTTAGATCCTGAAGCTGCCAAAGGGGAATGAGATGATGACATTCCCCAAAAAGATGGTTTAAAGTTTCCTCGTGAGTGTTACAAATAGCACAATGGTTGAAAGGGATTATGTTGCGCTTAGCAAGGATGGCTCTAACCCCAAGACTGTTGTGAAAAATTTGCCACATAAAAATTTTCAGTTTGGGTGGGATATCAAGTTTCCAAATCCAACATTGCGGCCATTTATCTAGACTTAATGAGAGATTGTGAGCTAGCCAATTAGCGGATTTAACCGTAAATAAGCCTGAAGAGGTAGGACCTCAAATAGGCTCATCCGGAAGGGGGTTTACCGGCAAAGGAATGCCTTTAATGGAGTTAATAATGCAATCTGGCACCAGGAGCTTTAGTTTGTCAATATCCCAAGTTCTATTAGGAAGAATGAACTCTTTTAGACGAATATTAAGATCAACCTGGTTTTCTGATAATTTAAGTCGAAGTTATCTAATTAATCCTCGATCAATTCAAAGTTTTATGATTAGAATTAGACGTACAATAAATTTGTACGCGTAGAATACATTTTGCGTGAGGAAAAGAAAGAAGGAGCACGTGGTGGTCATTAAAATTTGTATGAGTTAGATTATCAAGTTGAAGTTGACATCTTTGATTGCAAATTGCGAACATGTCCTAATATTGAAGGAATGAACTATGATGGAACATATAATTAAAACAATGAAGAGGAGAGCGAGGTGTAATTTAAGTTATATCTACCACATAAACCACAATACCTAATATCAAAGTAGGATTTAGGGATATTAGAAGTCATGGTGGGTTAGCATGTGTATATCATGCATATTTAAATATACAAATTAGATAACTTTGACCAGTATTTTTACTTTTGGCCATTCCAAAATAATAGACTGCTTTTAATTTATAGAATTATTTAGATTTCTAATATAAACTTTAATTAATGATAATCTAAGAATCCAAAATGAGTCACATTAGTATGCTACAATGGCGACGGATGAAGTATAGTGATCGATTCAACAACAATTGTAGTACTTCAGTGTAATTCCATATAAAATAACTTCCAATCAAATGTAATGTATAGTATTATTTTGGGACGAAGAGAGGATTATATTGTCGTAGGTTAATATTATAAATGAGCAACTCTTGTTGATTCGATTGAATAGTTGTTATAATGGCGCTAAAGTAGCAAGGTGGTACTTAATTGTATTCAAATTTTATATATGCTAGAATTTAGAAAAATACAAACACCACAATACAACCAAAGTTATACTTCAATGTAGCTTTAAACAGGGAGCTACTTAATTCGTAGGTAAGTTAATTGATCGACATTCTAGTATGGGAGCTTTAATATTTAAATCTTGTATTTTTTTCGGCATGATTCGTCCAGCTAGGATTAGTAGGTTAGAAATATATACCATTGAATTGTATTTCAAGATTAATTCTATACTGAAAAACCAAGTGTAATAGCTCATGAATCTTCTTGTATTGTGATTATATGAGCATTTAAATATGCATAATACATGTTATTAATTATATTGAGCGTTTACACTTAAGTAACAGCTTGCTAGAAGTGTTAAACTGAAGGTAGTTCCAGCAATTGGTTGTGTTTGTGATACATGTGTATAGTAGCTCATGTACATGCTGTACATGAATTAATTAATGAGTGTACCATTTTTCTCTTCTTGAAAGTTGATGATTTTGTACTGAAAAAATCCTTTGATTGTAAATCAAGGTCTCAAGGATGTGTTATAACCTACTTGATCAAAGATGATTATTGATAAATGATCAATGCCTTAGAGCAGTACTTTAACTTCTTTTTGAGGGTTGATTGACACTTTTTATATAGTACTACAAGTTGATAAACGAGTATTAATTCAAGTACTTTAAGTCTTGAATAAGCTAAGAAGTAAGAACACCCAGGATGATTATCTAATGAAATCTATCAGGGATAATAGGATAATAGTAGTAACTTCCTATCATCTCTAATAATGTCTTGGGATCGGAGCTATTCTCGTCAGTTGAGTTCTAAATGAATTGAATTTATGTGAACTTACTTGCTAGAACTTATTTTTATCACGACTTAATGAAACTTATGAGAACCTATCTAAACTTATTCTTCCAAAAAAACATCTCTTTTTGAGGCGAAGAGAATTAATAAATCCTTCAATGGGGTATGTGTACTAATCTTCTAGACTTCTACCATGGAGCTCGTTCCACCTTCTACTATCATTTTCCTTCTTTTAGTACCCACAGCTTGCATGAATCAAGTAAGTCAACAGACTAAGAATCACTCCACCAGACCACCACCTTACATGAAGCACACATAGTAGTAAGTAATTATCCAAATAAAATCATGAGATTTTAAGTGAAACTATTAAATAATCTTAATTTTATAACAAACAACTTTGCTTGTATCTCACAAGTCAAAATTATACCATGCTTGGATGATCTTCAATGCATAAATGGTTAATTAATTTCCTCCACTCTGTCACAGCCATTAGCAAAATTACTTATAAAAACACGTACAATCAGCATGACAAATCAATAATTAAGGTTCATAATCTACCAAGAAAGATATGCATAATCTACCAAGAAACATAATGCAGTTTTCTTGACTGAACCTAGCATATTTCTCCTCCAATTCTTTTTCCCTTAGAAAATTTGGTTGATGAGACAACATTACTAAGAAAAAAATGGCTAAAAGATGTTTATCTCCATTTCCTTCATCTTTTGCATTTCTTTATATAATTACTGCTTTCTTTGCTGTCTCCTTAATTTCCTTACTATATCTTAGATACCCACAACAATATATTAGTGATCACTTTGATTATCACAATTTAATTAAGCTTGATACAACAACATTTTCATTGTCGAGCAACGATTTTACTACCTCTTCTATCAATGTACCACTGTTGTCAGATTCCCAACTTTCACCACCTCCTGTTGTTGAAATATCAGCAACAGTTGTTCAAGAAGCGAAAATCGACGAAGATGATGAAGAGGAGTCTATTGTAGTGTCAGTTGACCCTCTTTCGTTTCCTCCTAATATCACCAACAAGGAAGAAAGGATGGAGTGGATGAAGCAGAAGCTTCAGGAGTCTACTATACTCGAATCGACTACAAGAACGAGAAGATTTGATCAGAAAATCCAGCAGTTCATCAGTACAAAAGCATGCAGTGGCTACATTTTCATGACTTGGATATCCTCCAACAGGTTTTTTGGTAAGCGCGAGTTATTCTCCCTAGAGAGTGTTGTTAAGGCGCACCCTCTTGGGTGCGTCATTATATTCTCTAGGATTATGGCCTCAAAACAAGGCCGTGAAATTATTAAACCCCTCCTAGAGCGCGGGCATCACATACTGTCGGTTGCTCCAGATTTCTCACTTCTCTTTAGCGGCACCCCTGCTCAAGACTGGCTCAAAAGGCTTAAGGATGGTAAGCTTGATCCAGGGAAGATCCCAATTACTCAAAATCTCTCGAATCTCTTAAGGCTCGTGATCCTCTATAAGTACGGTGGGGTGTACTTGGACACGGATATGATCATCCTTAAGGATGTTTCGAGGTTAAGAAACTCCATTGGAATCCAAGAAATAGATGAGAAAAGAAATACATGGAGCTCAGTGAATAATGCAGTGTTGATCTTTGACAAGGAACATCCACTTTTGTTAAGGTTCATGGAAGAATTTAACTCGACTTTCGATGGAAGTCTTTGGGGACATAATGGACCTCATTTGGCTAGTAGGATTATCAAGAAGGTCGTCAATGATACAAGGTACCAATTCAATGTGATGTCTCCTATGGCATTTTATCCTGTTACTTGGTTTCAGATTTTTAAGTTTTATAGAAAACCAACAGGCAGTGATAAAGACATGTTCAACAAGGTTAACAATGAGTCTTATGGTGTTCATCTATGGAATAAAGTTAGTCAAAGTTTGAAGATTGAAGAAGGTAGTATTATTGGAAGATTAATTTCTGAACATTGTATCATATGCCAAGATGTATATGCTTCATGAGTGTACAATAATACCATATTTCCTAACAAGAAATTACATTTTCTCGACCCTTAGCTTAGAAGGGGCCACAAATCAGATAATTGTTGAGGTAAACACAACTCCTGCTAAATTATTTAAGTGACAAAACTTACTTCTAGTTAGTTCAAGTTTCAAAGTCACACCCATACCACTAGGGTTGTGAAAAACTGACCCAACCTGTTTACCGAACCCGAACCCAATTTGAAATAAGCGGGTTTAGGTTGAGATTTTTGACTCATTTAAGTAAATGGGTTGACACGACTTACCCATTTAATTAAATGGGATAGGTTAAGGTTGACATTTTCAACCCGAAATTAACCTACTTTTGACCCGTTTAACTCATTAAAATATAAATTTCCTAAAAAGTTGTGTTAAAGTTATTGAAAATTTTTAAAATACTAATTGTAGAACACAAAAAATTGAAAAGAAAATCTAATCATGCATACTTTTATGTGAATTTATTGATGAAAACTAATAAATTTTAATAAAAATTTAATAGTAATAAATATGTAAATGGGTAACTTTGTTTAATAAACAAGTCGGATCAAGGTTGAGTTTTGCAACCCGTTTAATAAACGGGTTAGGTTTGGGTTGGAATATGTTCAACCCGTTTATTATTAACCCGAACCCGAACACGATCTGACCTGATCTGTTAATCAGCCCTACATACCACCCCATATATATAGAACTTTTTGTCATATAAAACCTAATTTTAAAATAGCTATTTTGTTGGAAAAGAAGTAATAAAAACTTTTTTCGTCTAAAAAGACCTATCATGATACTTCCGTTTGTCACTTCTGACCATCTCAACATTAATCTAATTACAATAAAAGGAAGGTTTCAGGTTACACAATCACAATTCCAAGTCTACATTATTTACCTAACACAAGACAGCCACATAGAGCTTCTTAGTTCTTACAGATCAGTACAACAACGAACGATATCTCACAAACCGTAGCACCAAATCAGAAATCACGTACAATTACACATTCACACCCATGCAGACTATAGCCCAAGATGTCCCGGATAATAAATTGCCAATATTTCAGCCAAATCGGACCACGAACAACCTTCGATCAGATAAATTGTGCCCACAAAAACGTGAAGGGAGATGCACTCTTAAGTTTCTGTTCGTTCTTTCCTCTCTTTTCTTCTGCTCTTTCTCTTCTGATCTTTTTTATTAACTAAAAATGACTTTTGGTACATGTTAAGTTGTTAACTACTCAACTTATGAGGCCTTTCAAGAAAGCTTTCATACGTGGGCTAAGAACTACTTTTGTTTGCCCCAATATTAACACAAATAAAGAAAATGAATGGGCTTCTCCACATATGAAGGGATCTATAGCCCAACAAAAATGTCAGGAAAAAAAAAGCTCGTCAGCAACAAATTTGACATACAATGAATTTAGCCGCAACTATTCTCGTTGCACAGTTTTGTACTTTTAATATATACCAATACTAGGGCCCTGTTTGGCACTAGCGTTTGAGGTAGCGGTTAGCGGTTGGACAAGATTAAAACGCTACTTAAGAAAATTATGAGTGTTTGGTAAGGTAGTGGTTGAAGTAGCGGGTAGCAGTTGAAGTAGATTATGAGTAGCGGTTGTGGAACGTTACTACAAGTAACGTTTGATATTTGGAGGTAGCGGTACAAGAAATAAACACTATATAATAGCATAAGGTAGAATTATTAACCAATGTTTTTTTTATTTCTTTTTCCTTTTACTGTTTATTTATTGTTTTATTTTATGGCAATTCAATGTTTATTTTATAATAGTAGAGATGTAATTTAAATAATTATTTTAAAGATAAGATATTTTACAAGTATTTTAGTTAAAATTGGTAATATAAATTTTTCGAGGGTTAAATATTTTCTTAGATTTATACATTTCTTTAAGCACCTAAAAAGTCATATACTCCTTTTTGTGTAACTTCTTTGAAAAAATAAATCTTGAATTTAACTATTGAACGAACATATGAAATTATTGTAGTTCATTTCATATTAGAATAAATGTCATTTATTGTCTTTTATAATTTCAACAGCTACATTTGCCAAACACTTCTAATTAAACAATTAATTTAATCGCTGACAGCTACTAGTAGACAGCTAGCCGCTACCCCCAACAGCTACAGCTACTGCAACCGCTAACCGCTACTAGAACCGCTAGTTTTGCCAAACATGCCCCGGTTATCCGTTGATCCGATCCGAAATTTCGGATATCCGATCCGGTTTTTTGTTTTCGGATATTTCGGATCGGATATCCGACAAAATTATCGGGTTTTCGGATCGGATACGGATCGGATTTTTTGACATGTCGGATATTCGAAAACCCGAAAATTTTTTTTTCGCAAAAAAAATTCAAATGGGCTGCACAATCTAGATTCCACAGTCCAATAGGCAATAGTCCATGAGTGCACACTGCACAGTTGCACTCACTCACTCACAGACTCAGAGTATCACTCGAGAAATTCTTTGATTTTTTGAGAAATTCTTCCTGCGTGTTGTTGCTTTTGTTTGTATTTCCAGATTTGGTTTTCCTTTTTTTGAATTAACAATTGGGCAATCTTTGATTTGGCCCTGCAAACTGCAAAGTGCAAATAATACCAAACAACTCAATGCTGCACTTGCATGAATTGTCATACTAGATTAGTTTTTCAATTTAGTGATCTATTCTTCAGTTTTTCAACTCAACGCTGCCCACTGTCCAACACTCTAGCAAGTAGTTCAAATTAAAGCAGTGGGCCAATGGCTTCGGATCAACTGAAATTGAAGTTTCGGATCGATTTTCGGATCGGATATCGGAACCGATCCGAAAATCCGGATATCCGATTTTTTTCGGATCGGATTCGGATCGACTTTTTGGCGATCCGAAATTTCGGATATCCGGATTTTCGGATCGGATCGGATCCGATATCCGATAATGCACACCCCTAACCAATACCATGTCAGGATAATTAAAATCAGGTTGAAATTAAATTGAAGTCAAGTATAACAAGTTAATTTGACAGTAGGTCAGCTTAATTACAGGCTAGGTTAACAGAAAATTAAATCCCCTTAAAAAAAGAAGTTAACAAGAAATCAGGTTTAAATTAGGCCGAATTAGTATCGAGTCGGGTCAATACATGTCAGACTACAGTCAAAATCAGGGGGCGAAGCTATTAAGGGGCCTAAGAGGGCCTTGTCCCCTGCTAGCCCAACCGTACTTATATAATATAAGAGGCCCAAATAAAAGAAAATTATAAAGTAGTAAATTGGCCCCTCACAATGTAATACTTCATCCGTTTCATTTTAAATGCAACAAAGGGCTATTTTTTGTGAGATATAAAATATTCCTTTGTTACATTTAAAATGAAACGGAGGGAATAATAGAAAAGGGATACTTGGCCCTCCTCCTTAACCAAGTCTGGCTTCGCCCCTATTCAAAATAATGCATTTGGTAAGTTAGATTTTGGACTTTTCCATATTACTTCAATGATACTGTATATTAAATTAATGAAAGATAATCAGGATATACTAAATTATTCAGGAGCAAAGATTAATAATCGAAGTCATCTATATCAATCCTTGATCAATTCAAACTAGATTAACTAAAAATTAGTATGCGTAGAATACATATTGCGTGAAGGAAAGAAAAAGGGTCGAGCACGTGGTGGGAAATTTATTTCACGACGATCCACTTGCATGTAGAGTCTGTAGACTTGAATAACCTTCGTGGTCATTGTAATTTGTAGAGTTAGATAATTAAGTTGAAGTTACATATCTTTGATTTGCGATTTGCGGACATTCTTACTATTGGGGGAATACAGGAACACATAAAATACACAATGAAAAAGGGGCGATGTAAAAGTGATATGCAAGAGAACTAGAGTAAGAAGAGGTATAGTTTAAGCTATATCTACCATAAAAGCTAGCTAGTATCAAATGGAGTTTGATTTTAGCTTTAAATTTTTTTCCTTGGACCCAACTGAGGCCTGGCAAGTAAGAAGAAGGGCCTCTTGGACCAACACCTCTCGCCTTCAGTCCAGCCCAAAGAATAGTGGTCAACGCCGAGAGTAAGAGAGATATTAAGGAATCCCTACTCCCAGCCAAGTAGGTAGTGGGGTTCGAACGTGTGACTTTAAGGTGAGCTTCACCACCTTCACCAGTTGAGCAACTTGGTTTAGCTTTAAAATGGGGTAACTTATTTCCTAAGTAAATCAAATTAGAATTCTAGTGTGGGAGTTTTGATCTTGCAATCTTGTAGTAGCACTAAATTTATTGAGCTTTAAGAAAAATGATAAGAATTGACATAGGGTAATGCATTGAAACATAAACGGATTTTTCATCAAAGGCTAATGAGTGATTTTTTTTCCCACCAAATACCCTCTTACTTTTTATAATTCACCATATACCTCCGAGTTTTATACGAATACATCAAAATACCCTTATGACTAACGAAAGTCTAAATTTATTAGTAATTAACCCTACTTGACCCTAATTACCCCATTTTCTCTATCTTCGAGTTCCTCCATAACTCTCTTCCCTCAAACCCCCATTCGTCCCATAATGTAGTGTTTGTTCCATTTTTCATGGGAAAACTTTAAATTGTTTTACCAAATATTCTCATTAATACAAACAAAAAACATACTCATGTGAGATCTTGGATTCACCTCTCAATGTGTACTTTCATAATATCAACTTTTTATAATTTTTATTAATACGGCATTGAAGATATTGATGATCAAATGTACGTCTTGGAGATCATGCAAAAAAAAACAATCACTTTATCATGAGACGGAGGGAGTATGATTTTCCAAACTTTGTATATAAAAGATTACTCAAGTCTCAATATCCAAATTCAAGTAGGGTCAAATAATCCCACACCTTAGGGCGTCCACCCCTGGTTTAGCTTGTGAATCTTCCGGTAGTGATGGGAAACTAGTAGTTAAAAACGGCAAAAAGTAAAATAAAAAACTTAGGTTGTTATAAGTTTATAACTTATATGTCAAACGCAATTATTAAGTACAGTTTGCATTTTTTGATGGATAACATGCTCAAGATCCCCCAAAGGAGGAGAATGAAAAGTGAAAAGAACAAATTATTAGGACTAGATATAAATAAGATTAGATAAGAGGAAGATTAGGATCTGAGAATTCGGTGGAATCGTGGAAGCAACCACAGATAAATAAGACATTACAAACATGTGTGGAAGATACAATCTCCAAATATAACCCTGTGCGAGCAGCCTAGAGGAATTTCCTCTTACCAAGGGATTCCGGAAAGGGGGCCAAAAAAAAAAGTATAGATACAATCTCCAAATATATTTTTACTTTACCATACAAGAAAAAAAATTAACAACTCCAAATCCAAGTTGATCACATATTCACATTTTTCTTAAGTTTTCAAGATAGAGCTGAAGCTGTCCAAAAAAAACAAAGCTACTCAACTATATATTGACAACAAATCCCCTAGAAAAGGAAAATCATATACTACTACTATGTTTAATATTAATATGTTACTAAATCATGATACTTTAAAAGCATTAATATATGTGCTTTGTTATATAAATCTGGTTATTCTATTCTAAGAAGTACCATTAATATTATTTTTTAAATGGATATTATAATGAGAATCAATTCCATTTCATTTCATATTATCCAAGTTGATCACATTCACATTTTCTCAAGTTTTTAAGATAGAGCTGAAGCTGTCCAAAAATAATAAAGCTACTCAACTATATATTGACAATAAATCCCCTAGAAAAGGAAAATCATATAATACTACTATTGTATCTATTTTTAATTTAATATGTTACTAAATCATGATACTTACTTTAAAAGCATTAATATATGTGCTTTGTTATCTAAATCTGCTTATTCGTTTTTAAGAAGTACCATTAATATTATTTTTTTAAATAGCTATTAAAATCGGAATCAATTCCATTTTATTTCACATCTAATCCTAAAGAATTACTCCCTCTGTTTTTTTTTTATCTTTCTCACTTTTCTGTGCGCATCTCCCAATGCACATCTTTGAACTTAGATATCTTTCATTATATATTAGTGAAAAGTATAACGATTGAATATTAATAATGTACTAATTAAGACGAATCAAACAAGACCCCATATGACGACTATATTTTTTCTTATAAATTGAAAAAAATTGAGAAGATTCTCTCTAAGTATGAATAGTGTCAAGATTCTAAGTGAGAACGATAAAAAAAACAGAGAGAGTATTAAATACTACTATACTTTTATATAGAACTGAATCTCTCTAATCCTATCCAAAAATCTACTTATTTCCATTCTTTTTGATTCTTAGGACTTTGTAAATCTTTTCCTCGATGATAAAGACTAACTTTTGTTGTTTATACTCCTTTTTTCCCAGAATTTTTTATATACTTTTTTTACGCATATATTAAGTACAGCTAAAAAATAAAGAGATAAAAAGTTGGTAAGTAGATATGCGTTAGGACTCTTTACTAAGATATTGATTAGGAATAGGATTATTATTCCTAGTTTGTGTTGGAGAAGGACTCTTGTCCTTTAGGATGTATATATATAACTTGATGATGAATGAGAAATATGACACAACTTTGACTAAATTTAACAATGTGAGGGTGCGTTTGGTTAAAGGGTTTAAGAAAGGGAAATGAGGTGAATGAAAAGCCAAACCCTTAGATTTAGTAGGTTGTTTGCTTTAAAATATCTAGGGTATAGGTCATACCAATAATAATAATAATAATAAATGAATAAATAATAACAATAATAAAAAATAACAATCATAATAATAATGTAAATTAATAAATAATTAATAATAAAAAATGTAATAAATTAATAAGAATAATAATAATAATAATAATAAATATAATAAATAACAAATAGTAATACTAATAATAAAATAATAATAAATTAATAATAATAAATTAATAATAATAATATAAATTAATAAAAAATTAATAATAAAAAAAATAATAAAATAATAATAATAAGAATAAGAATAATAATAATAATAATAAATATAATAAATAACAAATAGTAGTACTAATAATAAAATAATAATAAAGTAATAATAATAAATTAATAATAATAATAATAACAACAAAAACAATAACAACAAAAACAATAACAACAACAACAACAATAACAATAATAATAATAATAATAATAATAATAATAATAATAATAATAATAATAATAATAATAATAATAATAATAATAATAATAATAATAATAATAATAATAAGAATAAGAATAAGAATAAGAATAAGAATAAGAATAAGAATAAGAATAAGAATAAGAATAAGAATAAGAATAAGAATAAGAATAAGAATAAGAATAAGAATAAGAATAATAATAATAATAATAATAATAATAGTAATAATAATAAGAATTATAATAATAATAATAATGATAATAATAATAATTATAATAGTAATAATGGTAATAATAATAATAATAATAATAGTAATAATAATAATAATAATAATAATAATAATAATAATAATAATAATAACAACAACAACAACAACAACAACAACAACAAAAAAAAAAATAATAATAATAATAATAATAATGCTTCCCTTTTTTTTTTATCTTTCTCACTTCCCGCGCATCTCCCAACGCACATCATTGAACTTAAATATCTTTCATTATATATTAGTAAAAATTATAAGGATTGAATATTAATAATGTACTAATTGAGACGAATCAAACAAGACCCCACATGACTATATTTTTTCTTATAAATTGAAAAAAATTGAGAAGATTCTCTCTAAGTATGAATAGTGTCAAGATTCTAAGTGAGAACGATAAAAAAAAACAGAGGGAGTAATAAGGAAAGGGAAAGTGAAACCCTAGGGTGGGTGGAGAATGGATGTAGAGGAGTTTGGGGGTAAGGTAGGGTAAAGAGAATCATTGAATTGACAAAACAAACAACAAGTAAGGGAATCTGCAAACTTGATTCCCTTACCCTTTCCTGAAAACCTCTAACCAAATGCCCCTAGAGTTCAAATTTATAAAGACAAAAAGAACATGAAATATTACAAAAATTGGGATGTAGCAAAGAATTTGAAACGAACCGAAGAGGAAGTGATAAGTTGACATTTATGTCACTTTTTAGTAGTAGTTTTTAGATTGTTTTCATAGTTTATTTTCATTTATATTATCTATTTTAACCTTTATTTCTTCCTACTACACTTTTGTAGCTTAATTTATTTATTAAGTGATTTTTTGTTAGTTTTTAGCTCTTAATTTTATAATTTATTTAGTCCCTTTATTTTAGTAATTTTATAGATGGATTAGTTTAGTTTATGTGATTAGTTTTCTACTTTCATTTATTCTAGTTATTCATTTTTATATTCTACATCTCGTCTCTCCCATCGTATTTTAATTTTTGCTTGTAGGTGAGCGTTTTGGTGTACAAGATTCAAGTTAGAATTAGTGGCAGCTTATCCTTCACCACATCTATTCTTATCTTACACCACACCCCCATCTTTCCTACACTTACTCCAACTCCCTCATTCACCCTAACCTACACCACAACATTCCTTAACCTACACCACACAACATCTCCACCCATTCTAACAGCACGCAGCACCACCACCACCCTACCCGGCACCAAGTCGCCACCCTCGGCTCACCCACATATCTGTCCCAGGCAAGAGGAGCGGGCGCTCCGTTCGAATTCACCCAAAAACAGAAGACAGGCAGAATGTATGATCGACCCATGAGCGACCTAGGAGCGGGCGCTCCAAGAAAAACGTGCTACAAACTCATTAAATACATCAAGGGTTGTAATTCATTGAGGGAAATCAACGTCGACGATTGAAAATAGAGTAGCAGCAAATTTGAATTGAAGGAAATTCAGCAGACAATTCGATGATGATGGCAGTTGATGATGGACGATGATGATGCAGGCGTGGTGCGAAGCAGGGGACTTTTACCCAGCAGCGAAGAAGACAAAGAAAATGGGGGTTTGATGTTTTAGGAATTTTTAGTCTTTCTCCTTTTTCTTTTCCTCTCTCTTAAATTCCTTTTCTTTTTCCTTTTCTTTTTTCTTTCTTTTCTCCCTTGTTACTGTTGCACGTTTTCTACTCTTCTTATTTTCATTTTATTTTCTTTCTCCTTTTTCTTTTATCTCCCTTTATTTTCTTTTCCTTTTCCTTTATTCTCTTTTTATTATTAGGAGTAGTATAAATACCCTTAATTCTACTCATGAAAAAAAAAGGGATTTTTAGCCAAGTTTTATTTTATTCACCTCTCTTAGTTTTAGAATAGTTAGGGTTTTAAGGAGGATTAGCCTCCATAGATTAGTTTAGGGAGAAAAGGGAGAAAACTCAAAGAAAGGTGGAAGATTGTAAGATTCAAGGGTGACACTTGTATTGGAACTTTCAACCATTAATCAATGAGAATTTCTTACTCTCTCTCTTCTCTTATTGCTTTATTTTAATTGTTTTCATTAGATTAATTGTTCATGCTTAGTTTAATTATATGTGGTTTATTTTGTTTAGTATATTGTTAGATTAAGGATTATTATCATGTTATTAGTGCTTAATTTCTCTAAAGTCCTCATTTTTGTATTTATGGAGTAGTTTGTTGGTTAGGGTTTGGGTGAAAACCCAACCATGATTGAATTGGGCATTTGAGATTGGATTTGGATATTTGCGTGATTAAATTATTGTTTGTCTAGCTTTTCTAATCTATATTGCATTCTCTTTGATCACTTGAATGTTGTATTGGATTGGAGTAGATTGATTTAGGTTGGCATGAGAGTGCGACCTATTGATTTCTATTATTGACTTGGGCTTATTTGAACCTCGGGATATGTTAGTAATGGATGAGAGTCCTTATTTGATGTCTTTGAGAATTTCTTCGCCTATGAGAGTAGGATGAGAGTTTTATGTTGGGTCAATAGCTAATTCAAGTAGTGTTCATGCATTATATCTATGTTTGATATTCTTATGCCTATTTCATGATTAGTTGGTGTTTAATCCCATCTCCTAATTTTAGTTATCCTTGATATTTAGCTTTTTTTGTAGTTCTTAGTTGGTTATTGACAATTTCCGACTTGATTCCGACTTAGCTTGTTGTTTAATTAACGCATTTTGGTGTTCCTTAGTCCTTGTGGAAGAATGACCTTCTTGCTTGCCACTTTACTTAGTTTAGTGGTCTAGTTAGGTAGTTTGACCTTATGTGTTTTGTCCAACGACCAAAATATCCTATGTCAGGAAGATGAAGCAAAAATTCTAGCAAAGATATTACAACGGATATAGTACATTTTAATATTTTTTTGAAGTTTAGTTAAATAAAAACTACTTCGCAACCATAAAAGTTATTTGTCCGATTTGGGAACATTAGTTTGGTCATTGTCTCATTAATGAAAAAAATATATAACTTTACAATATATATTGTACTTGGGTACCAAGTAATTCGGCGTCGGAGTGGAAAGGAAAGCAGGAGAGTAGTAATTCGGAGTCGGAGTGGAGTGCAGTGGAAGCACACAAGCCGAATTCGGATCTCTTTTTTTTTTTTTTTTTAATAAATGAGGAGGAAGATAATGTTGGATTTTACTCAGCTATAAGAGGAAAAAACTTAAAAAGATTGCATTGTTATTGAGAGAGATTTTTTACAAGTGGATAACTCAAAAATACCAAATTATGTGGTACTTCAAAAAGTTATTGTCTGTTCCCAAAACGTATCATGTTCAGAGCTAATCTTTGTATCCCATCTTGTAAAATCATATCGCCAAACTTGGATGGAAAATCCTCACCGATCATAATAGCCTATGGTTCAACTTATACGTCAAAAGTACTTCTTCCACAAAACCTTCTTAAACTGCATCCCAAAACCTCAAGATTCCCGGGATATGAAACAAATAATCTTAGCCCAATGAGAAATCATTCGTAAAGGCATTAGATGGAAAATAAGAAATGGCCGGAATATACAAATCGGCTAGACAACCGGGTTTCTCACTCTAACCTCATTGACATATTACATATCTCCCGGATCATGTGGATCAAAATCTATGCCTATCTCGAATTTATCCTCCCTAACCACTCCTGGGATATTAAGAAACTCCAGGACTTACTTCCGCAATATCTAGTCAATACTATAAAGGAAAAATTGACACCAACAATCCTAACTATGGTCGGTCTTCTATTAACAGTCCCAACTTTGAATTATCTCGGAATGGTCCCAACGATTGGGGATATCTTCTAAAAACAGTCCTATATATGATTATTTTCTTGTCAAACGAGTACAAAAATTTGAAGGTTTTCATCGAACATGGTCAAGAACAGAAAGAAATGAGTGAAAAAACTAATGTTTGATCAAAATAGATAAATCATATTACCATTTTTTCTAATAATTAGTAAGTTATGACTGTTGTTGGAAGACACCCCTGAAAGTTGGGACCATTTCGAGATAATCAATAGTTGGAACTGTTAACAGAAGACCGGCCATAGTTAAAACCGTTTACATCAATTTTTCCTACTATAAAAGGTATTCCCTTACCTAAATCCAATATATGCGATACACCGGTATGGGTTCCCACCCCCCTCTGGTCTTTTCTCAGTTAAATCTGCTACTTGACTCTCCCATAATCTTGACCCTGAGGAAGTAAAATTAAATGGGCTTTTCCGATGGATTTGGGGTCTTGACATTCCCCCCAAACTACAAATCTTCCTTTGACAAATCTGTCATAATAGTCTTGGTGTTGAAGACACCCTTTTCAAACGAAAAATTCTGCCTATCAGCTCTTGTGGGTTTTGTAGCTTACAGTTTTGACAACCTATTTACTAAATGCAATACCTCCCGAAATCTATAGGACCTCCACGAAACAAAGTCCTGGCTATGTTACCACTTCATGGCAAACTCTCTCCTCCCGCTCTCACCATTCTCAAATCAAAAAAGAAGGTAATAGCAAAAATAATATTCCTTCTTTGGAGTATCTGGAAGGAAAAAAACAATATAATTTTTAATAATGAAAAACGTAATATCCATAGAATCATACACAAAGCAAAATTTAATCATCTAGAATGGAATTTTCGCAATACTGTCGATTGTTGTCACTCCATAGGTACCCCGTTCTCTCATCTCCTATCTCCTCCACCACTCTGGATCCTCCTCCCTCCATGGTTGTGGCATGGACCCTTCCGCTGAACTCCTAATTCAAGCTCGATTTTGATGGCTCATTCAGTCTGGTAATCCTCTGCCGCAGCTGGAGTCATCATTTGTGTTGAGCTAGCACATCAAGGGAACCTTATGAAAGCTTGCACATATAACCTCGGCCAAGCACAAGTTTTTGTAGCAGAAGCAACGACCTTTCAGAAAGGACTACTCGCTATAGATGAAGGCATCCATAATCTCCTCACAGAGGGCAATAATCTGTTGGTCATCAAAGCAGTTCAAGGCCTTTGGAATCCGCCATGGAATTTGATAGCATCATCCAAGACATCAAGACATCAAGACATCAAGACTCTCCTTCTTTGTTTTGACAATTATCACATCGAACACATCTACCAGGAAACCAACAAAGCAGTAGATTGGATAGTTAATGTGGTGACTTAGTCGAGTCTAGTCTTAATCGAGTCTAGTTTTCCGATTCAAAATTGTACAACTTCAGCTTTAAATTACATACTTGTAAACGATGTTTTAGGAGTTCCGTCCCCTCGTGCGGAGGGCCTACTAAAATCCTTTTTCCTTACCTTATTAAAAAAAATAAAATCTGTGTATCTATCCCATCATTCTACTTTTTCCTATTAGGGTGTTGTCGATATCAATATAACCTTCTTATTTGTTAAACCTTGAAATCTCCATCACATTAAACCTATGATCTTATCGTGTGTAAGAACATCCCATAATTAATTTAGTCAAATCACCTAAATTTTTACCCTTTTTTTTAGAACATTTTAAGTATTATTTTTAGCTCTCTAACTATTAAATATTCTTATATAACTATTTGTGTATTTCTATTTTTTGTAGTCTTTATTTTTTATTTGATTAAGTGACAATTTGATAGTCTGATTACCTTTTTCGAAAATTTGTCTAACATTTTTTATTTCTCAAATTTTAACACCTATTCTCTCAACCTCCACATATATATAGTATTAAACTTTATGATCTTCCTACCACTTTAAATCACCTTACTGTTGGAGGAAGATGATAAACTTTACTCTCTTGAATCTTGGTATAAGACTTCTCAACATAGTTATCCAATTATAATTTGCTATGCATAACTTTCTTGATCTCACCAACTCATGATTAATATAATACCCATCAACCTTCACATACCAATACCAATTAAATTTCCATCCTATGACCAATAATAAACATTACCCATAAACTAATTCAGCTTCAAAAAAAAAGCATTGAAGAATTTATTTTCTATGAAAAAAAAATATTTTCCTACATATATGGAGATGTGGATATCATCATGTCATTATTTTGTCTATACAATGAAACGCACAACTTACATTAATCCAAGTCAACGTACAAAGAGAGAACATTCACTCCACCACCTTACATGAAACACGTATAAATTATAATAATAATCTATTATCCAAATAAAAACCATGAGATTTAAAGGGAATTTTTTTAATTAATACTCTTAATTATAACTTCCAACTTTGCTTGAATCTCACAAGTCAAAAATTATATCATGCTTGAATAATCTTCAAAGGACATATACTAAAATCATTTAATTTTTTCTCCACTCTGTCATAGCCAATAGCAAAATTACTTATAAACTCAATTATCCTTATAATTAAGGTTCGTAATCTGCCAAGAAACATAATGCAGATTTCTTGACTGAAAATATCATTTTTTTCCTCTTCTTCTGTTTCTTCTTCTTCTTATTCTTTTCTAAGAAAACTTAGTTGATGAGAGAAAATTACAAACCAAAAATGGCTAGAAAATGTTTCTCCCTCATTCCTTCATCTTTTGCAACAATTTATATAATCACAGCTTTTTTTGCTGTCTCTTTATTTTCCTTACTTTATCTCAAGTACCCACAACAATATATTAGCCACTTTGATTATCTCAATATTATCAAGCTTGATCCAACAACAATTCCGTTGTCAACCAACGATTTAACAACTCCTTCAGTAAATGTAGTGAAAGAAGCTATTGTTGTCAACCCAGCAGAAACTCCATCAACTAATCCACCATTGTTGTTAGATTCACAACTTTCATCATCTCCTGTTGCTGAAATTTCAGCAACAGTTGTTCAAGAAAAGCGAAATGATGATCAACTTTCAACACCTTCTCCTGTGTTGGATTCTTCTGTTAATGATGTTGTTGTCAATTCATCAGAAACAGAGGAAATGAACAACAATGATAATAAGGATTATGTAGCTCCAATTAGTACTGATCAAATGATAGCATCTGAACCTGCAGCTGTCAGTCAAACAGCAGAAATTAAACAGGATGATCAGGTTGCAGAAGATCAAGAAGAGGAAGATGAATCGATTGTTGTGTCGATTGATCCTCTTTCGTTCCCTTCGAATATCACCAACAAGGAAGATAGGATTAATTGGATGAAGAAGAAGCTTAAGGAGTCTACGATACTCGAGTCAACTACAAGAACAAGAAAATTTGATCAGAAAATCCAGCAGTTTATCAGTACAAAAAAATGCACTGCTTACATCTTCATGACATGGATTTCAACCAACAGGTTTTTTGGTAAGCGCGAGTTATTCTCCCTAGAGAGTGTTGTTAAGGCACACCCTCACGGGTGTGTGATCATAGTATCTAGGATTATGGCCTCAAAAGAAGGCCGCGAGGTTATTCAACCACTCCTAGAGCGCGGGCATAACATACTGCCGGTTGCACCAGATTTCCCACTTCTCTTCAGTGGTACCCCTGCTGAAGATTGGCTCGAAAGGATTAAGGATGGTAGGCTTGATCCAGGCTCAATTGCAATAACTCAAAATCTCTCGAATCTCTTAAGGCTTGTGATCCTGTATAAGTACGGAGGGGTGTACTTAGACACGGATATGATCATCCTTAAGGATGTTTCCGAGCTAAAAAACTCCATTGGTGTCCAGGAATTGGACGCGAAAAGAAAGAATTGGAACTCAGTTAACAACGCGGTGTTGATCTTTGACAAGGAACATCCACTTCTATTAAGGTTCATGGAAGAATTTAACTCGACTTTCGATGGAAGTCTTTGGGGATACAATGGACCTTATATGGCTACTAGAATTATCAAGAAGATTCTTCATGATACAAGGTACCAATTCAATGTGATGTCTCCTATGGCATTTTATCCTGTTGATTGGTTTAAGATTCATAGGTTTTATAAAAAACCAACTGTTAATGATACAGATTGGGCTAATGACATGTACTACAAAGTTAGCAAAGAGTCTTATGGTGTTCATCTTTGGAACAAAGTTAGTCGAAGTTTGAATATTGAACAAGGTAGTATTATTGGAAGATTAATTTCTGAACATTGTATCATATGCCAAGATGTATATGCTACATGAATGTGCAAGAATACTACCTTATTCTCTACAAGAAATAACATTTTTTCGACCCTTCAAAGTGGTCGCAAACTAGATAATGTCAGTCGAAACTGTGTCAGTCGAAACTGTTCCTTATAGTGAAGATAATTAGTTGTAATTCTCATTGCAAATTTTTTCCCTAGACTTTTTTTTTTTCTGATTTATATTTGATACTATACTGCAACTTTATAATTATTTTCGTCGGATATATGATTATTTTTTATAGTTAAATGATATGTAATTCTCGTTGCACAATTTTGTCTTATATTAAGAGGTTCTATTATTTATCTTCGATTTGAATGTGATGATATACTTCAACTCTATCATTAATTATATAAACAATAGTTTGAATTTCTCTTTCATGCATGTTACATCTTTGTTTATCGAAGGTTCATCTTGTCTCTTCACTGTTTCTTGATTGTGATGTTTAGTTTAATTTGTTCAAATCAAACAATTCAAATAAGCATATAAAATGAAGTTTCATGGCTTCTTCTAAAGGGAATCTTATATTTTTAATTACTCTGCATCATATGCTAACATCTACTATGTTGGCATATTAGTATACCATCAGTATATTATTACCACATTATCTATTTTGTTGTAATGTTTATATATAAACGCCAACCTTTAGCTTGGAATTAATCTTCTTAATGTAATTTTACTAAAATTATTCAGATGCATGTGACATGGTTAAAACAATCATAAGACCGTTGAGATTTGGTTTTCTTAAATGTTTAGATATAAGAACTTGTATGGGAACAGTATCTGCATCTTATACACTTCTTAAAAAGTAGTAGTATATATAGATCAAACAACAAAAAGAAAGTATAGATTCTTTGATTATTAGTATCATAGTTGTAAGGGTATAATCAGTTTTCCTGATTAAAGTTGATTAGTTTCCATGAAATTATATTTACTTCTTAATCAACACAATATTGGTAATGTACATTATATTGTTCAAAATAAATAAACAAAATGATGTTTCCATGTTGCGATAGGAAAATAGTATATGAGGTTGCAAAAAAAGAATACTAATATTATACTTCACCCGTTCTAAAATAAGTGAAACAATTCTCTCAAAAAATTGTCACGTAAAAGAGAGAAATGTTTCACTTATTTCAGAACGGATGAATTATTAGATATTGTATTCAATGGTATATTGCATACACACAGTAGAGTTTGGTCATCCAATACAGAATATTCACATATTTACAAAGTTTACTTATATGTGATTCTGGTGACTACCAAGGGTTTGGCACAATACACCTCATACACTAGATATATGTTATGAGATGAGATGACTATTCTTCAGATAATTTGTAACGTTTTGCTATGCTTTATTACTCGTATGAAACAATGTCACCTAAATCTTTCTAGGAATAGTGACTCCTATATTATCTTGTAAGGGGAGTTGGGCTCACGGGTCGGTCTAGGTAACCTTGTAGGGGAAGAACGACTAGCCCATGATTAGACCGGGGTGGTTCACAAACCGGCCCAAGCGAGCCCTCGATTATTTTCGATTAAAAAGTTCAAGCCAATTGTGCCTGGCAAGTGCTAAGACGGGTTTCACAAATTAGCCCATGACTCACTCCATCACTCGATGGTTGGTCTGTAGACTGTAGCCATCTACCCGAGGTGGCTCAAGTAGGCTCGGACTTACCCGGCCCGTTGTTGGCCACCTCTAGTGTCACAGGTTTAATATTGAGCTTAAGAGGTGCCTAGTATCAACATCACACATATCTCTTTATTGACTAGCGATTCATTTAAGTGCTTATGTTGTGTATCTAATATATCTCTCCTAGTTGATAATATAATCATATAATTAAATTATGCGTGTATGCTATGACTGGAACATCACATGGACAATTGGACATTGAGATTATGATATATGGGTTCTTATATCTGTATTTCAGAACTTATGAGTTGCATACACTGAGCTAAACTGCTAATCAATGACAAGCAAGAATTAATAAGTTAGCTAATCTCAGAATCTCTTACAACTTTTTTTTATATTATTTTTTGTAGTACTTTAATTAGTACCAAGATCAAGTCAACCAGCCACTAATGTATGATTGATTATATTACAAGTATAAATTTGATCTATTTGACGAAAAAGAAAATCCCTGATGACAAAAAATATAGAAAATTAAGTCACGCCATATCTACATGCACTAATATGTAACATATATCATTGTATATTGTATTGATATTATATATTTCCAACCAAATAATACTTGTAAAGAAAAAAAACCTACTCATGACACAAGAGAAGAGACGAAAACTCTCAACGAAATTGTATAATAAACTTCTTTAAAAAAATAAAGACAAATTGTATAACAAACTCTCATAAAAAGGTTAAATACATGGAAGAAATAAAGATGACCTAGGATATATTGCCATATATATAAGATCTTTAAAAATTCATTTTTATAATAATAATAATTATTATTACACCTGATCTTTATGTTTTCAACCATGCATAAAACAATGATAAATTTGTATACATTGGAGAAATAAATTATTAAATCTTGCAAGAGAACAATCGACTTCCTGAACAAAATTTCAGTACTGAGTTAAGTAGCCTATATGGGAATGAAAAAAAGTTCCGTTGCCGGGAATCGAACCCGGGTCTCCTGGGTGCCGCTGGACGACAACGGATTTAATGATCCATAATGTCTTTCCAAACATAAGGCTGGCAATAATTGATGCTCTAAAGAAAGCGTAGGATATCAAATTTGAAAAATAAAATGAAAAGAGATTTTAAGTATTCAATCATGAAGTATAATAGTTTGATTTGAGGATTACTATTATTTTTTTGACTTAAAACTCTATTATTAATCATTCAAAAGAACAAGTTTAAAGATACATCATTGCGCACTTGTAGGTAGAGTTGTGCAAAGATCAGGGTCGGATCGAAATTTGGACCGGACCGGGCCGAAGAATCCGGTCCGGTCGTCGTTCCACCTAAATCCACGATTCCAGTCCAAATGGGGAAATTTCGGTCCAAACCGGGGAAATCCGGTCCAGACCGGTGGACCGAAATTTCTGTTTTTTAGTAAAAAAAACAATGGTTAAAAAAAATCTAAAAGTTAGAAAATTAGAAAGATAAAAATCTACTCTTTATTACCTTTAACATTATTATTGTTAGAATTATTAAATTTTAATGTATGTCATTTATAAATATGTTTTTTTTTTTTGATGAAGATAGAAGCCAACTTAAATTACGTAATTAAAAATAGTTTTACAATCCGATAAAAGTTCATCCATACAATAACTAGGGGGATGGGGAAAAATCCTAGTTACATTTCTTCTACCAAGACCACCTTGAGCATGTTTAGCTAATGCATCCGCCACACGGTTTTCCCTCCTGCCACAATGCTCAATCTTCACTCTCGGAATGCTCCTCCACAGCTTTCTGCACTCATATATTTGTCAGGATTAGCCTCAGGGTTACATAGAATATTCACTGCATTAATACAATCCGAGAATATGATAGCATGGTCGTAGTTATACATGGACGCAATAAGGAGGCCCTCATGAATGGCCCATAGCTCCGAAAATAGGATGTCAAAGGTGAACCGGCTTTTCCCGAATCCCATAACCCACTCCCTATGCGTATCTCTCACCACCCCTCCCACGCCCATATGGACTAAGGTACTCACAAAGGAAGCATCGACATGGATAAGAACATTAACACTAGGTTTTGGTCTTGGTACCAGGTTACACACTCCTTTCTCAGCCGTGGAATCTAGACCTTGCATAGCCCTAATTCTTTCTAAGGACAGTCTTAAGGCTTTGAGAATAATACGTTGGATAGGAGGGTGCGGGGCCTCTAAAACTACACTCGTTACGGCTCTTTCCAAATTTTGTGGCACATGTAAGGGAAAATATCTGCCCATTGAATACCTCTAAACATCTCCTCCCTTTCTAGATTATACTTAAGCCAGTCCCGAAAATCGCTAGGCCCAGCCTCTTGAGAGAGGCACGCTTTCCAAACCTGGTCTGAAAAGCTACATTCTCTTATAATATGAGACGATATCTCAGGAGAAAGATGGCATCTGGGACAGCATGCGTCAGAGGTGATTTTTCGAGTAGCCAGAAGAGCCTTGTGGGGAAGTCTATCTCTCCAAAGGAGCTAGAAGAAGAATTTGAGTTTAGGTTCCATGGTCGATTTCCAAATCCAACTTAGGTTAATGATAGGGCGGTGAATTGGGCATCATACGCTGAGCCAAGGAGAAACCATGAATGTCACAAAAGTCGGGAATGAGGAGATCCTCTGGGGCATCACTACTGGGGTGGCAAGCTCGTATTCTTTCACTAATGCAAATAGGAAGTTCAAAGGATAACCGACTCGAGTCCCATTGGTCCCCATAGACTAGGTCACTCACTTTTAGACGCTCTTCATCTTCCTTTAGCGGACCCTGGATAAGACTCCTCAAACTGCCTACTACTAACCAATTATCCCCCCATAGGTCTATCTTCGTGCCTTTCCCCAAACTCCAAGAACTATTCCCCTGAAGGAGAGACCAGCCCATCCCTATATTTTTCCATAGATACCCATTTTTGAATTTGGTAGCATGATTGTCATGAATGTATTTTGATCTAATGCAATCTTGGGCCAGGTTTAGAGATGCCTGAGACATCTTCCACCCTAGTTTAGCCATATACGCAATATTCATTTGCTTCGAGCCCTCATTCCCAAGCCCCCCTATTTTTAGGCATGAATGTTTGGTCTCTTCCCACCGGATGGAGTTTCCTACTTTCCACCGAGTCCCCCCAAAGGAAATTATTGCACGTAGTGTCAAGGGTTTTGAGAATATAGGCTCGGGAACATAGAAGCTTGCATAAAGTAAGTTGGGATAGTTGAGAGAGTCGATGATATAAGGCACAACCGACCCGCTTTGGACAAGAATTTTGTTTTCCAATTGGCCAACTTAGCTCTCACTTTGTCAACTACAAATTGCACTTGTGTTCTAGTAGGTCTCTTATGTGAAATGGGGAGCCCTAGGTAAGAACCAAGGTTCTCATTTTCCTCGACCCGAATAGTCCCCGGAACAAGGACCTATGCTCCCCGGGAGGTGTTAGGGGAGAAGATAAGCTTACTTTTCAACTCATTAATTTTTTTGACCGGATACCTTACAAAAATTCCACTAAAGTGTTCCTAACAAAGATATGCGGTGTCCTCATCAACCCTACCGAAAAGGAGAAGGTCATCCGCAAAAAGAAGGTGGGAAACGTAAACTTTCTTTTTACCTACCCAGAATGGGGTCCACTTCGACCTTTCACACACCTCATGAATAGCCTTAGAGAGATGTTCGAGACATATGTTGAATAAATACTGGGACATGGGATCCCCCCGTCTTAGGCCTCGAGAATGCATAAAAGGATCGGTTTTCCTACCATTTATCAAGATAGAAGAGGAGGCTTTGGACACACAACCCATGATAAGTTTGATGGAATGGGCACTCAAATTACACCCCCGCAAACACGATCTCACAAACCCCCACTCAACCCGATCATAAGCTTTCTCCACGTCATTTTTAAGCGCGAACCAACTTCATTTCCCTTTTTCTTGTGCATGGAATGCAAGACTTCGTGAAGCTACAACTAAATTGATGTCCGCCCCCGCCCCTTAATAAAGCTATTTTGATTAGGGGATATCCAATGAGGAATTAAAGGTTTCATTCTGTTCACCAAGATTTTGGTAACCAACTTATATATCGAGTTGCACAAACTTATCGGGCGATACTGCTTAATGGTTTCCGAGGATGATTGCTTAGGGATTAAACATATAAGAGCTTGGCACAATTGATCAGGGATTTGGCCTTTTACAAACCACTCCTGGATGGCTCTGCACGTGTCAGGACCCGGGATATCCCAAGTTTTTTGAAAGAATACAGGGTGGAACCCATCCGGCCCCGGAGCCTTAAGGGGTTTCATACTGAAGAGGGCTTTTCGGATTTCCTCACTAGATGGCTTGAATCCTATGCAGGTCTTAAGATAATCCTCCCCACTCTCCACTCTAAAGTTCTTACATATTTCTTGGTCCGTGGTATGGAGCTTCCTATAGAGCGAATAATGTGCTCTTTGATTGCAACATGCTCGTGAATCTCGGCCCCCACCTCATCTCTAAGGCAAAAATTGCGGTTACTGGCCCGTCTAATGGTAACACTCCTATGGAAATAACTAGTATTTCTCTCCCCTTCCCCTATCCTCTCTAACCGGCTCTTAGTCCTCCACAACAACTCTTCTTGATCCAAAATATCCAAAAGCTCTTTCTGAAGATCGGACTCTAAGTTCTGATGGAAAGCCGACATAGGGTTGGTCTGAAGGTACATTTGGATACCCCGAATCCGAGCCAACATTACTTTCTTCCTAGTGAAGATGTTACCAAAAATCTCTCTATTCCATGAAATGAAGGCATCCTTAGTACAATCTAATTTTAAGTTCAAGGGCATTTCCATCCTAGGCCAAGCCTGGTCTATGACACTTAGGAAACGGCTATCTAAAGTCCACATGGGTTCAAAACGAAATGGTCTCTGACCCCCGATATTACTCCTAGAGCTAAGGTTCAATAAGATGGGGCAATGATCTGAGGTAACCCGGGGGAGGTGAGATAGCTTATAATTGGGAAAAACGTTTAATCAATCGACATTAGCCCATCCCCGGTCAAGCCGCTCATAAATAGGGTTATTCTTCCTTTTATTTGTCCATGTAAACTTCGGACCACAGAACCCCATATCCAACAGATTGCATTTATCCATAGTTTCCGCATATAAGTTAGCTCTCCTAAGAGAGATCTTCCTACCACCTAGCTTTTCATTTTGGCATACAACATCATTAAAATCCCCCCAAACTAACCAAGGTTTATTAATACTACCAGCTATATCTTTCAATTCATTCCAAAGTTGGTTACGAACATAAAACTTAGGGCTAGCATAAATAGCAGAAAAAATAAAAGAAGATTTAAGGGAACGAACCTCCATGACGCCATGAACTCCTTGAGCGCCTTCTCCTAGAATCTGGAAGTCAATGACATGCGAGTTCCAGAGAAGGAGAATGCCTCCCACGAACCCCAAGGGCTCCACCAGATGCCAAGAATCCATACCCAAACTACTAACAATAGTAGCAGTTCTTTCCCTAGTGACCCAAGTCTCCACCAAAACCACCACTGAAGGCGTGTGTTGATGCATTAAAAGACGAAAGTTTGGTAAGAAGGAGGGGCGGCCAATGCCGCGCACGTTCCAAAATAGGATGGTCATTCTTTTAAACAAGTTTGGGGTTTGCATGATTCTCCTTAGAACCCCCTCGTTTCCTACTTCCCACGGATTTACTTCCACCCCGGTTTTGGGACATGTCCATAGTCTTCGATGTGGCCAAAGCATCATCTCGGCTTCTCGAGGGTTTCTTCTCCCTCTTGCCTCTTCCCAAGATACATTTATCCCCAATTGTTTCATTGGCCTTTGTAGTTGCACTAGGACTAATGCATCAGTGTTGCTCATTGCATGAATCCGAGTTGGCATGGTATTTAGTAGCATCATCGTCCTTACCATAGGGAGGAGGGGCGCCGGGTCCAACCACCGGTCCCCGCATTTTGCATCGTATTTCGGCCGTCGCTCTCCACAGTCACCTCCTTTCTGAGAAACCACTCTAAGAAAATTCTCATTAGGGGGGGTAAGTGTGCTGACACTTGGAATTGGGGTAGATGATGGACCATAATCTCTGAATTTGCATACATAATCAGATTTTGGGCTATCTCCGGTGCCACCAATGGGTTGAAGATCATCATTTTCACCATTTGAAGCGTGACATCCAAGAATATTCCCGTCGGGTCGTCGAAATTCTCCGGTAGGAGGAAGTCTATGTAACCCGGATTCAGCTCCGGTGAGAAGAGGGCGCACCTGGACGAGCAAAGAAAATTGAGGTTTCGTTCCGCACTAACCGCACTCGGGGATGTGGGGGAGAAGGTGGGGGGGGAGAAGGTTGGGGATAGTGGAGGTGGTGAGGATGAGGGAGATATGTTCATTGATTCTGGGTTCTGGTTCATTTTGTGCGAGTGAAGGAGGGGGAAATTTTTTTGTGGGATTTAGAGAGTTTTGGGGGGATTTCTGGGTGCATATATTAGGAAGAACAGGAGGTTGAGTGCTCTGAGCACCCAACGAGACGTCCATACCCCTTACCGGGGATTTGACAAACGGCAGCCTTTATGGGGGGAGGCTACCTCATGGGGGGGCCACGTTTCGCAAGGTGAGGGGGGGGGTGATCTCGGGCGGGGATCTCCTCTCGCAAACTCGAACCGCTATTATGTAAAGTAAGGAAGGAATTGGGTGTCTCGAGATTGCACCCAAACGGACACTTGGATTGATTGGACGGAATTTTTAGTAACCTCAGACCCAACACTTTTCGAAGTTTCTCTTAAGTCAACCTCCAACTTTTTCGGAGTCCAACGTGAAGTGGTCCCCCTTCCACTTGTTCCTTTCCCTTCTTTCTTTCTAATTAAACACCGTCTCCTTGCTGGGACCTAATCCACACCATTGTCTGGTTCAGCCCTAGCAACACTCATTCCCGTTCTGTTTTCACCGGAAACTGACGTGTCAACCATAACATTAGGTGGTTTTTAGGGCAATTTTTGTTTACGTGCCCTACCTGGTTACAACATGTACACCACCACGGGCCTTTAACGTAAATTAAGGATTGCGCATGCATCGCCAATATAGATCCTCTTGGGCGAATATTTTTGTTCCTCCACCAACGTGCATACTCGCCGCGAACCTTCTTCTCCCTCCCTCTATTGAGTGTGAGTCAACCTTCAACGTTTTTCCCACCCCATTACCAATCTTCTGAAGAAACTCCCTCCTAAAGAACTCCATCGGAAGCTCCGGGAGGTGAATCCACACTGGGGATTGTCTTATTTGGGAATCGGACGGCTGAAAACCGGGGCACCATGGTTGCACCCAGATGAGGTGACCCAGCGGGAACCACGGACCTCCTACCAGAATGTTAAATTTCTCCTCACCCGACGAACACTTGCAGCTATAGAACCCTTTCCCTAAAGAAATCAGGTCCAGGATGCTCTTCCCTTTCCAGAGCTTACCCAGTTCAACTTTTAAGAATTCATGGGAAAAGGATCGTCCCATCACCTTAAAAATAATGGCAAACTCCCACTCTTTCGCTAATTCAGAGTACTCCTCTTTAGATATAGGTATAAATACCTCATCCTCTTTCATGACAGAGGGTGGGTCCGTTGCAAAAGGTAGAACAGTAGCATTCAAGGGAATGACTTGAGGAATCAAATGCTCAGGGTTATGGGCTTTTGACAAGGTCAACGCATTTAAGAAAGGTTTTGCATTTAATGAAGTAATTTCAGAAAAAAGAACAGTACCTACTTGGGAATTTTTGGGGATTAAAGGGTCTGGAGGGCGCAGGGGAGGAAGAGAGCCTGCGCCATCCGAGGAACAGGCTAGATCTTTGGCATCTTCAGGAGCCCCTTGCGACGCGGCGGAGTCCACGGCTGAAGGATCTATATTTGCCGTGAGGGCGGTAGGGAGGGGTTGGGATTCTTTTTGGGGTTTCTCTCCTTCTTTCTCTTCTTTCTCTCTCATCTCACCACCCTTGCAAAACTTTATCGATTCATTTATAAATATGTTTCAATCTAAATAAAAAGATATTTTTTATAAAAGATGCAAATTCTGGTCCAACAAGTCCAAAATCGGATCGGACTGGAATTTTTCCGATCCGTTCCCGATCCATTGAATTCCCAAATTCTGGTCCACCGGTCCAACCGGTTCTGATTCCGGTCCGTTCTGGACCGGTGCACACCCCTACTTGTAAGGGCATCTCTTCTAATCTCATTCTTCCAACCACAAAGCTAGTACTAATTTTTGCTAGTTTATGAGCTATTTTGTTGCTAGTATCTTAAACTAGAGTTGACAAAATCAACTCGATACGATAATATGATCCACACCATCACGAGATAAATGGGTAAAAAGCTAAAGTCATATGAAAAAAATTTATTTCTAGGAGATGACTTTGTACTACTTTTACACGTAGACTTTGGGTAAATTACAATACTTCCTTCGTTTTGTTTTAAATGAAACATAAGGGATTGGGACGGGGATTTAGGAGAGGAAAGAGATAGAGAGAAAGAAAAAAGGGATCCATGTTATGAGAAGAGAGATAGAGAGGAGTAAATAACAAATAAAGTAAAGTTTCATTATTTGAAATGGCTTATCCATTTATTTTAGAATGGAGGAAGTATATTAATTCACGAAGATCTCACTCTGCTTAAACACAAAAGACAAAATGCAAAGTATGAACCTATTTATGCCAAAGTCTTAAAATTACATCAGAAAGTGCAAATAGACTAAATTGACAAAGTCATTCACCTCATTAATGACCTCAATAACAGTACTACAGTAACAACTACTAACAAATACCGACATGCGTTAAAGAGTTTATATTAGGAAAATTATATATGCAACCCCAGTAATAGCAATAAATTAGCATTAATGACATTAATTTATGACGCGTGATTATGTCATAAATTCCTAAACTAATACTTATTATAGGAATGTATTTGATACTTATTTCCAATCCTGGGGAATGCATATATCAAAACTCTTGATATTATTTAATTTGGAGTTAATATTGCACTCGAAAGAGAAATTAAGAAATAAAGGATTATTATATCTATAGTATACATAGATATTAACAAGATTTAGCTAATGTCATAGGAGTTTTATGATCTTTAAACCGATGTCTCGGCAACTATTTCCCCCATTTGAGATTCACCAAGCTTTTGAGCATCTTCATTTTGTTTTTGACCCAAACTACATAATCCTCCACAAGAAATCAATAAGTTATTTTGAACCCTTTCTAAAATTTGTCTTACATCTCTCGTACCATATTCACCTTCACCATTTAAAGACGCAAAATCACTCTCATAAAAATCATTATGAACCGCCCTTAAAATTCTCAAAACCCTAGCAAGTTCTTTATCATCTTTTGCTTGCTTCTTATCACATCTATATCTACCAATTTCAATCAAATTTTTCTTATAAGATTCTCCCCAAATTTCTTTTTTATCATCTACAATCAAAACAACTTTTTCATGTGACAACACAATATCCAACCCCTTTTGTCGCTCCTTTAAGCAATCTTGCTTTGCAATCACCCAAGTAAACCTTAAGGACTGGACCTCGGACTTTAGTATTTGCACAATTTCATCTGCATATTTACGCGTTCCCATGGTGTAGACCGACAAATCAAACATTGTATTAGCTTGTTCAAGGAATTCTTGTACCCCTGGCCTTAACTTCACAATAAATCGATCATCAGATGTTACGTGAAATCCATGCATGGCTTTCATGACTTCTTTCTTCTTAGACGGTATTTTCGAGAGACGGGCTGAATGGATTAGTGTATGATCTAAGTCAAGAACAAGGTGGAGTTTCTTGCGGTGTATAAGGTCCACCAAATCGTCGTCTCGAAGGTGATTGATTTCTTCAATGGGGAGTGAAAAGTTGCGCTCGAGGTAACGCAAAGGTATTTCAGGGTGGGATATAGAGGTACCAATGTCATCATACTGTAATTGAGGAGATGCTCCAGCCATGTTTTTCCTTAACTGTGTCTAATTAGTCTTGCCACAATGAGAATGCAAGAACCAAGGATGTCTTGGCCTAGTGGTTAAGATTGAGGTGCTGTGAACAATAGGTCACAGGTTCGAATCCCCCTTCCCCTTCTTTGTACTTTGTACTGTGGCCATATGGATAAAAAATAAAAAAAAGAATGCAAGAATTATTCTTTGTTGTTGCCGATTTATGG
The DNA here is from genome assembly GCA_947648045.1 of Beta corolliflora. Taxonomy (NCBI): domain Eukaryota; kingdom Viridiplantae; phylum Streptophyta; class Magnoliopsida; order Caryophyllales; family Amaranthaceae; genus Beta; species Beta corolliflora. The sequence continues at coordinate 317,161 of CANSZD010002981.1, forward strand.
GCGAAGATGTAGGCTATATTAGGGTTATGAAGATTATTCTTTGTTGTTGCCGATTTGTGGGCGAAGATGTAGACTATGTTAGGGTTTAGGAAGAAAGATAATAATATTGAATAGGGTTTTTATAAGGATTTATACAAATTGTGTGATTCCTAAAAAATCTTGTAGGAGTAGGAAATGTAATAACATATCATCCAAGGATCAAGTGCAAAAAACTACCCACGTATAAGAATTTTTTAGGTTGGATTATTGAGTGTTGACGATATATATATATAGAAGATACAATATATTAGCCCTAATATATTAGGAAACCTAATGAGAGTCGGATTATACTTTACAAAGTATTATCCCACTAAACCTATAGGAGGAGAAGTCTATCCTCTGACCTCTATCATTAACAATATTAATCTTGATTTCGTAAAGGTGTATTATTTTTCACTTGGTATAATTATAAGGTCTTTACACCAAATACCCCTAACAAATTCGTTTTCACCAGATATCCTTAATGTTTCAAAAATTCATTATATACTTCGAGTCATTACATTTTCTCAAAACTCGGGGGTATATGGTGTTTTTTTTTTTGAAACATTAAAGGTATCTAGTAAATAAACGAATTTGTCAGTGGTGAAAAACAGTGAACTATATTTTTTTTTGTCCTAATTAATCGTAAAAACTACTCATACTAATATACTATCATAACATAATACTTAATTTTATAATCACTACTACGTCTAATGCGGTTCTTAATGGGCTGATAATAAGTTTCGATAAATAAATCATATGGGTATTATCATATATGGCATCACAAATTCAAACATACTAGTTTCTAAATTATAAACCCAATTCCATACAAATAATGGGCCCACTTTTATATGAAGAACAGTCAAGTGAGTCAACAGTTAACAAACCTTATTAAACAAAACATAATAAAGTCTACCGAAATTACCCCTGGGAAGTGAGGACCTACACTTTCAGACAAAAACAACTGTGACTTAGAAGGTGCTCCAAGACTCCAACGGCTAGTTTTACTGTTTTAGTAGATTTTGTTCAGGTTGTTTGTTCAAAAACAACACATTATTTCCATTCTTACACTATTCTTCTTCTACTTTCTCTCACCTTTTTTCTCAGCTGATCCAAACGCTCCTCTAAATTTTATCATCTTCCTCATAAAATTTGTTGGATTTTATTCACAAAAATGGAAGAAAAATTGCAACTAATTTCATCATCGATTGAAGAAGATGTTTTTGAAGAGTTTTATGAGAAAATAGAAGCTCCAAAATTCGTTGATTTTACACTTCCAAATCATTTTTGTCCTGACGATTGCTATTGGTTCTGCTCCCGCGTTGGTCTGTTTTCTCTCTCCTCTTTTTTTTCCATAATTTCTGTAGATTTTGATGGATTTTTGAAGCTCATAATAGTAGTATTATTATTGGGTAATTTTGTTTTTTCGTGAGATTAAGTGGGTTGGTTTTTAATTTTAGTTAGGGTGATTATATTTTTTGGGTTTCTCTGAATTGTAATCATGTATATATATACTCCCTCCGTTTTCTTTTGTTGTTCATGCAATATTTTTGTGAGAGGAAATTGGTCAAATGTAGGAAGAAGGGAGTAGTACTTGAAATTTTTGATTTTGAGCTGATTTTTTTCGATTTTCACTTTAATTTCTCAGTTATTGAGATTAATTTCCCCATTTTTTATAGATGTTAATTCAACAATATCTTTTTAGTTTCTAAATTAGGAACTCTGTAGAAAAAGTAAATATGCATTTGAGTAACTCTGACTTTTGCAAGATAAAGTTCTGAAATGTGCATAATGTTGATGATCTTGATGTTGTGGGGTTGAATTTTAATTAAATTTAGCAACTTGGAAAATATTTGTACCTTTATTTATGCATTTTAAATTCCAGGATGTGATCAACAACATGAAGAAGAGATGGATTCCGAAGCCATTTACAAGAATTTCGTGCTTCGGGTTAGACATTCTTTACAAATTTACCAATTACTACATTATAATCATTACATTTATTACCGCCTATCAAACGAGGGTTATTGTTTCGAGCATGTGATAATATTAGCTTGATGAACATCATGTAACCTTTGCAGGTAATGGCTGCAAGGAGTCCCAATGTGAAATTGCGACGAGCAATAATCAGAAAATCTCCAAGGTATATAATGAACATCATTATATTGTGTTTAATAAGTATTTATTATGACTGCAAATTGGTTTTTTTTCTGACAAGCAATTTTTTTCTGTGTTTTATTTTAGTGGAAGTAAGAAATGCCCGTTTTCGGCCCCTCCGAAATCTTCAAAATCCAGGCTACCAAGATTAGCATTAGTTGCTTCTTCAATCTCTAAGAAGCTTCTTATGAATGAAGAAAACGGAAATTCTAAGGCTCCTCCTGCAAATGCAAAGCCTGTTTCTACCCCTAAAGCTAGAGTGAAGCATGTTGCTGCTAAGTATATGACTTCTCCTAGGAAGAAAGAGAGAAGCTCTCCTAATCCTAATGCCTTTCGAAGTGTACGTAACCCGAAGAAAGCAAGCATTTCGTTGCCAAAGAGTAAGATCGTTGCGAAAGCATTGGTGTTCAATCCATCACCTAGAAAAGCTTTCAGGAAGAAGGCACCACAGGAGTTGGGTACCCCCCTATAACTAAGTTGTGTGAAGGGGTGAAGCAGCTTAAGATAAATAGCCAAAAGAAGGGTAATATTACTCATAAATCATCCAAGGATTGCATAAGTGAAAAAAAGAGGTTACCTAGTTCCTGCAAGGCAAAAGCGCAGGAGTTGGGTACCCCTATAACTAAGTTGTGTGAAGGGGTGAATAAGCTTAAAATAAATAGCCAAAAGAAGGGTATTGTTACTCATAAATCATCCAAGGATTGCACAAGTGAAAGAAAGAAGTTACCTAGTTCCTGCAAGGCAAAAACGCGGGAGGTTGATGGCAAAGTTTCAAGAAGCGTCAAGAGTAAGGCCAAGACGAATGACAGGAAGTGTGTTGATTCTGTACTGCGGGAAGTTGAGAAGAGTGGAGATGAATCGAGTGATATGGAAATCGATGAGAAGTCGAGGTGTGGTTCTTTAGGGTTGGGATTGGAGTCAACAAAGCCGGGTTTTGGAGATCACAGTATCTTCCAAGAAGAAGGGAGCACATCTTTGATCACTCAGAAATGTGAAATGAATTCAGGTTCAGATTCTGACAAGAAAGCTTCAGCAGACAAGAACTCCGACCCAATTCGAGGACAAAATGAGGATGAACAAAGCCAAGAAAATGACAATACCATTGCAGATGATCTCAAAAATCAGAATCTAGGAGTAGTCAGTGAACTCGAGGACGATGATGACAACAGAAATGGTTTGAACTCTGCTGATATCAGGAGTGAAGTGCATTCAGGTTCGGATTCTAACGGCAAACTTCCAGCAGATGAGAATTCTGTGGCAATTCAAGCACCAAGTATGGATGAAGAAAGCCAAAGAAAGGCCAATAACATTGCAGATGATCTTGAAAATCAGAATCCAGGAGCAGTCAATGACCTAATGGACAATGATGACAAAGAAAATACTTCAAACTCTACTTACATCAGGTCTGTGCTACTGTTACTGAATTTGGTTTGTCAATTCACTTATTATATATATATAGATTGCAACAACCGATTTTGTGGTGAAACTTTCAGGAATTTGAGCAGTGAAAATCTCCGCAAGAAGGATGCATCTATAAACCCGAAGGTGATTACCAGTTACCACTCCTCCAGACACATAATAGTAATTGTAACCAATTATGTTACTCGGATTCGGGTACTTGTGTCGGACACGTATATATGTCCAAGAATCCGACTTATTTATTTCATGAAAATTTCCAATATTTCCGTCCCCAAAATAAGGTGTTTAAGTGTCAAGAATCCAAAGTAACTTGGATTGGGGTACTTGTGTCGGACACATATATATGTCCAAGAATCCCACTTATTTATTTCATGAAAATTTCCAATATTTCCGTCCCCAAAATAAGGTGTTGAAGTGTCAAGAATCCAAAGTAACTTGGATTCGGGTACTTGTGTCGGACACATATATATGTCCAAGAATCCGACTTATTTATTTCATGAAAATTTCCAATATTTCCGTCCCCAAAATAAGGTGTTGAAGTGTCAAGAATCCAAAGTGGAAACTAAGGGTGAATAAATAGTCCGAATAACATAGCTCTTAATTCTTACCATCGTTGATTGTTCCAAGAGGAATATGCATGCTAATCTCTGACGTAAACTTCTGCTCATAAACTCAGGTCAAAACAAAGCAAAATCCCCAAAAACTAGACAAAGCTACAAAAGAAAACTGTCCTGCAGGAACTGGTATGCAGGTCTTGAAGAGCAAGAAACTCAAGCCAACAAATCCCAAGCCTTTTAGGCTGCGGACTGATGTGAGAACAGCCCACCTTGCCAGAGTTATTAGGCTCTCTTTATATTCCTTTGATGTTATTAATTTTTAATATTTGGTCTGGTTCAGGAAAGAGGAATTCTGAAAGAAGCAACCCTAGAAAGAAAAGTTCACTCCCATGAAAGTTCATTTAGTACAAGCGAAAACTCAATGGTGAATTTTTCCACTCATTTACATACCAAGTTTCTTCATTAAAGTGATGTTACATGGGTAGACTTTTTAACAGTTCTTACTATCATCAGGGAACAGGAAATGGAGTATCTGTCAAGAAAGACGAGGGCAGGAGTTTCAAAAAGGATCAACTTGTAAGTCGAATCCTATCAACATTGAAACAGTACTTGTTTTCAGGAGGTAGTTTTCATGTGTATCCAATTTACACAAGTTTTCTTGTAATCTGGCATTTCAGAGATCAATCAAAAGCAGATACAAGTCTGCAAAAGAAGTAAAGCCGAAGTCACAGAAAAGCAGTGAAACTACTAAAACTCCTCTCTTGCAGAAACAAGGGCCTCAGAGGTGAGTACAGAACTCAGCAGTCAGCATCCTATGCATTTATCTGGGAGTCGGTCTAATTAGATGAAAAATGATAATTTTGTTCTCCATAGAACAAGCACATTGGAGATTAGGTAAATAACTTCACTGAATCTTTCTGCAGGGAAATTGTATCTTGTGTGAAATCTCGGGTACTCTGTCCAACTGAGAAAAATGAAACAACTAAGTTAAGACCAATTAAAACAAGAGAGCATGGAAAGGAGGTTGATAGTTCAACAAAGAAAGCTTCTGCGGTGAAGAAATCATCAGCAGACGAAAAAAGGCCAGCAGCAACTATCCCAAGGGAGCCAAATTTTCACAGTTTGCATAAACCGAAAGGTTGCACAAGAATTAAACCACAAGGATTTGAACATTTAACATAGTAGTGTGGATTTTCTTAGGAAAGGAAGTTTGTATCTTTGTTAGTTTGTTTTGTTCAATTATTTTCATTCTTTTTCTTTTGGGTAATTTTGTTCAATTAATTCATTGAATATATTAACTTGTATTAACGACGAGTGTTTGTACTTTACCATGATAAATGAGCGTTTCTTCTTGGTGTGAATTGGAAGTAAATTTACAAATTGAGTGCAATTTCTGCCTATCTTAGCGTCAATACAATAAATTTTGCACATTATATTTGCAATGACTATATAAAACTCTCATCTTGTAAAATAACCTGAACAATGACAATGGAACTGACGGCGTAGATTTTCTTCCTGGACAAGAAAGATAAAAGACTGCCAATTATTTCTCCATTATCAAAATAGAAGTGAAACTTTTATTTCAAAATAGACTCACTCAGATCAAGATACGTTGAAAATCTTACACAGCATATAATATGCACAGTACATTCTCACTTCATTGAACTTATTTGCATCTGCTTCTGATCAAATCGTTGAAAAACATTGCACACTATCCTATAACTCTGAACTTTATTCCTTACATTATGATCATTACCCTATTTGCCTTGATAATGCTTTTTTAGCATCTCATTGGCAGCCACAAGTTCGGCAGATATTCCAGATTCATTGGCAGAATGTCCCGCATTCAGAACCACCTGTTGCAATTATACCATTCAAATTGTCATTGAAACAATATATGAATCGGCAATCGCACATGTATCCGACGACATGCACATCATCAATGAGACAGCAAGAAATGCTCATATCTAAAATTCATACGAATGCAGATAAAGGTAAACAGAAATCATGTAGTGATCTCACCCCAAATTTATTAATGGATGGAAGGAGTAAACACAATTACTACAGCAGAAGAGAATGATTAGCCAATAAGCGAACATTTACTTTACCTTGAAGTCAGCTTCTGGCCAAGCTTTATGGAGATCCCATGCTGACATCATTGGGCAGATGACATCATATCTACCCTGCAAAAAGAAATATGCAATTGCAGAACGTCACAGTTACGAAGGCAAGTCTTTGTATTCTCATCTACAAATCCTCTTTTATGCGCCAGTCTCTCCAGTGACTTGATCTGAAACTATGATATTCAGCGCTGGCTTCCTGCCTTTAAAAAAGTTTTCAATTATACATCAGTTTATGTAACCTAAAGATGACGAACATATACCTGCACGATAGTACACTTAATGTGCCTTACTTTGTCGATGTTATCCAACAAGAATGAATCAGAGGGTAAGAAACCTTTATTCACAAAGTAATGGTTTTCTACTCGAGCGAATGCCTGAAAAGTAAAAACAACATTAAGTACAGCCGCAAGTGTGCATAAATACTAGTAACACCATCCTATGCAACACGATTATTTTCCCACAAGGATATGCACATTAAATTCCTTCAGGAAGGAAGTCATCTAACATCAATGCATGTACAACTACAAGACTTCTTCCTCCACCCCCCAATGTACATAAGGAGAGCTAAAACTTACTCTGCTTTCTATTTTATTGCAACACTTTGATTTTTACTCTATATATATACTAACATTGACCAAACTCTTTATTGATATACAAAGCTAATGTTAGTATGTAAAGATATTGTTGGATTTATCGCAATGTATATTCTCAAAATATCAATATTTTATAACTTTCAAATTTAGTACAATTGACGATATTAGTGGTCAAAGTGTAGCAATTAGCAAGAAACCAAGAAAGTACTAGTTAAAATGCCACCAAGCACCAGTGAACAGCTGATACAAATCAGGTTACAGGTACAAACATCACAAGCTTACCAGCGAAAAATTATCATCATCTCCTCGCTTGATGTTCTCTCCATTAGGAATAAGATGAGCTGTCATCATCTCCCACGTGGTCCATGCTTTTGCAGCCGCTAGCTAAGAAAACCAACGAGAGATTATGTTTTTTACACAGGAATTTCCATCATATATAACAAAAGAACGTACTATAAAAGAGGAACAGGATTTTTCTTTGAACTAAAGGAGAATAAGTTGTGTGCCTGCCATGCTTTGCGTCATATTGTCATCCCCAGAAAGCCCCATCAGAGTTACACCAAAGAAGCAAGGCAAACTATTCGCGCAGACTGCCGAGAAGCAGATGTGCTTTGAAAGATGATGTCTTTCTAAGCCATAAAATCTTTAGGAAAGCCAGGCATGCAGAACTCAAATAAAAAAACTAACTTCCTTTTATTCCTTCCCAAGTTCTACTGATCTTAACATACATCAAAAAAGAACTTGATAAAAGCCCATAGCACCCAAAATCTGGAATTCCCAGTATAGAGAATGTGACCCGGTGACTGACTCTTGAAAAGGGTGGAAAACGGGAGAAAAGGCGAAACAGAAGGTAGCTCAAGCCTCAAACTATCCAGTTACAGCATCCTTAGAGAACAAGAGACAGTGAGACGCACGAGGAGAAGTAATAGGATATAGGGAATAAAAAGGATTTGGTGATTCAACCTATTGCTCGGGTTCATCATTCATGCATATAGTATATCTTAGAGATTCTTACAGGTCAATCATGTAATAGACATATAAGGGAGATGGATCGATTCAAATGGACACAGCAACAAAAGCACCTTTACAAGTAGCTAGTCACAACCAAAGGACCAATAGGACGTCATATCAAAATAAGACAAGCCTTACCTGTGTCTCCTTATCATCAGAATTTAACCTCTTGTGGTAAGCATCAAGAAAACACCCCCTTTCACTTTCAGGAATTAGATCTCTAAATGGTTCCCAAGCTGCATATGAAGAAGAAATGAGCTAGCAATTAATTACTTGAATCAAGAAAATGACTTTTTTAAACAATGAAAACGGATATATGATTTATGATAAGAAACAGTGACTTATAACAATTGATTAGTTTCATGAAGCTTAATTCAATAATCAACCTCCTTGATTGGTGATGCGTTCTCTCAAAGTACAAATGCAGAATAAGTCTTGAATCCCATTAAACGCCAGCAAAAATTATGACAGTGAATTCTGATGGAAACAGTCCATCAAACCACAATGTGAAACAGAATATAGATCAAAAGTAACTCAGTTTCTGACAGAATATCCAAGATCTCCTCAAATCTTTCAGATAATTAACTAAAAGTGTACTAGTTCTGAGCAAATACTGCTCTGGTTTCTCAAATGTGCTGAACATTTACTACGAGAAGCAGTATAGATTCTTTGGTGGCATGCTGGTTTCAAAACAACATGGCACTAAGCTTTTCTCAGGGGCTATCAATGAACTCTCAAACCATAATTGGCAATCACCCGCAACCAAAAAAATTACAGATAATATCTGAATAGCAAAAGAACATACCATCCGGAAATATAGCAGCAGCACCCCTTCATAGAACCAATCAATCTCTTTCTTCCTCAAGAGAAAAATCCCTCTAAGTACCAGGCCAGTTACCTTAAATGAGAATAAGGTGGATTGTCTCAGTAATTACAGATAAAGATTGAAGAGTTAAATTCACAGGAAACTGAAAATCAGCGTCAAAGATACCTTATCAGGGTGTGACTGACTGTATGCAAGTGCGAGAGTACTTCCCCATGAGCCGCCAAACACCTACAGAATAAGAAGATACAAGTGTCATACAACCATACATAGTTAGCCCAAGAAATAGTGCATACAAACAAAAAAGAAAGTCCACCTGCCATTCAGGAACTTCCAAGTGCTCACGAAGCTTTTCTATGTCTGCAATGAGATCCCATGTTGTATTTCCCTCCAGACAAGCATGAGGTGTGCTCTTGCCAGCACCTCTCTGCAAAAATATTAAGAAAGGCCATATTTTTTTAGAAAACTTTTGGAAAGGAAAAATATTACCAGTATTTCAAATCAAGTTTAGCTGCAAACCTGATCAAAGAGGATTATTCTGTAAAACTCAGGATCGAAAAATTTCCTATTACTAGGAGAAGTTCCACCACCTGGACCGCCATGAAGAAAGAGAACTGGCTGCAATACATATGTTCAAAATATAAAGGCGAAGAATGAAATGAAGCAAACAGCGGGATGACTTCTGCAGAAATTGGATCTCATCCAATGGCTGTGATGAGCTCTTCTAAAAGAAAATGTTGAGCTTACTGAGATAAATGTGTATTCTTTTTCATCATATTTTTCTAAACTGGCAATGATAGCAGTCTAAGCATCCTTACACCCATCTAACCAACCATTGATTGACTGATTAGTACCCACTGGTTTAAATTCTATACCATCACACTCTTTACATCCAAATTTATTGTTCACTCACTTTGCATAGTCACATTTTTTTCCTTTTGAAAAGTACGATCATAAACTCACTTGTTCAATATCTCAACAACTTACAAGTTAGTAAAAAGTAACTCTGATCACCCTCACTACCTTTGGTCACATAAGAGACTTTCTTTTCTGTCAGAATCTTTCTAATAATTTCTTAAGCTTTCTTGTAACACATAATTTCACCTTATTATTAGCTTACAGAACTATAACTTTCCTTCGGTCATACCACATGACACAAAATCTTAACAAAAGAACAAAATCGAGATCCAAATAGATGGAAGGACACAATGAAAAACAAAATCCTAAAGCTTTTCATGCCCCAAATCATCTTTGTTTGACATTTTTGAACTAAGACAAGTTATTTCATAACCTGATTAAATCCGTCATAATAGTTGCTCTCTCATCCTACTCATTTCACTCAAAGCTAATCTTTAAGAGGTTTAGCATGTAAAAATATCAAAAACTAAATTTTTTTTTTTTTTTTTTTTTTTTTTTTTTTTGCTCCACGACATATCAAAGGGATAGCCCAACCAGTGCCTTAAAGAAAAACATTCAGTTCTTCAGTCTTTTTCTCTTCTCTTCAATTTCTACAATTAAGTTGTACTCTGAGGGATGTCTAAGCTTATATTGAATCACAATTCATAAAGCACCAGGTAAGCTTAATTTGCTACCATCAATTCCCAAACAATGATTTGAGCTAGCAATTTGTGTGGCACAAACACTATAGAGGGAAGCAACCTATGAAGCACGGAAACCTCTAGGACCTTACATTATCCCATTTCTGTTCCTAAAACCCCAACCGTTTCCATGCTAATGAAGCCCGTAAACAGTCAGGACCTGAGGTTACCCGCAAACCCCAGCCGTTTATATGCTAATAGTCACCACTACCATGACAAGCTCATCAAAAAGCAACAAAAAGCAGCAATCTTTACTCCACAAATTGCATAATGAAACACAAAAAAGAGCATATTACCAACTCTATACATCACTAATCATTACAAAACCTGAAAATTCATTACAATTTATAGCAACTCACATGCCCATCTGGGTTTCCAGACTGTTCCCAGTAAATGGTATGAACATCAGAAACCTTCAAGAATCCAGAACTATAAGGCTCTATATGAGGATACAAATCCCTATTTACTTCACAGATATCATCTTTCTTTCCCTCCAATGACATATTTAACTGTTGCTCAATGCTAAGAACACAATTTCTCACTTGCAATCGCAAATTTCTCCTTTTTCTGCATAAACAGTAAAAGTTAATTTTAACTCGCACCCATTTCAATCAAGAACTTAATTAAAGTACCCACATCAAAAAATTAACAATTTAAACTTTAATTTGAAGAGAGAAATCAAAACCTGAGAAGCAGAGATGGTGGGAGGAAAGAGAAAGGAGAGGATAGATTGATGTTGGGGGCAAAGTTTTCAACGAAAGAGTGAGTTTTCCCCCTAACATCATCATCATAATAATTCATAATCACATTCAATCATCATCAACTATGATAATAATTAATATGTTTGCATATACTATACTCAATTAGTCAATTAAATCACATTACGTGCGTTACCTTAGCGATTAAACTTCTCTTGCGATTTAAATCTTCTGCTTTGTTTTCTCTCGACTCCTTTACAAGGATAATGATAACAGTATAAGTGTATAACACATATGACATATCTCATGTTAAGTTGGTTGTGACTTGAGTCACTTGACCATGAGTTTTGGCCGTGTGCTTTTGGATTAGTTCAGTATTCCATTAAACTAGTTTTTTCTTATAATTTCAATTCAGTTGATACAAATCAAGTTCAATTCATAAAAAGAGTACGGCCTAAAGTATATAGTAATATATTGAAAAATGCCTATAATACGCCTCTCCTATAGCATTTTTGTAAATAAATGATGGTGTTTTTATAAAGGGAAATCACGCAAGTGTTTAATTAATAATAAAGGAAGTGAGTGTAAAGTGCTAATCATTCAACTTATTTTGTCTTTATCTTATACGATCTTTATCTTATCTTATCTTATCTCGATCTTATCTTATTTTGAAATGAGTGAGATAAGTTGAACAGAACATCTTATTTGTCGTATCTTATCTTATTCGATCTTATCTTATCTTATCTTATCTTTATCTTATCCTATCTAATCTTATCTTATCTGATCTTATCTGATCTTATAAAATCTTATATAAGTTAAAATAAGTTGAGCAAACGGACTCTAAATAAAACACTTTGTTGTTTTTCGAAATAGTAGTGTTGTATAATAAATTACAAATGTTGTATACAAAACTATTAATATTGCATAATAAACAATAATTATTGTTGTATAAAAAAATTATTAACATTATGTAAAAAATGGTTTAAATTTGACCATGATATGAACAATGTCATGTTCCTCTAGGGGAAGAATTAGACAAAGCTCATAATATATTTATTTGTTATTTACTTATTTACACTTATTATCACTATTATGAAATAAATGAAAGTAAAGTGAAGTGAAAATAACATAACTTTGAATTTGTTGGGGCTTATTTAATCCTAAAAGCAATATACAAGTTGTTATGGTATGCTGAATTTCATTGTTATTTCTATCTATTCATTCTTCCCAAATTTGGGTTTGGATATATATGTGTGTGTGTGTGTGTTTTATTATTATTATCAATATATCTTGTTGAGATATGTAAAATATCATTCAATAAATCAAATTGACTTCCAAATATAGTTCAATTCAAATTAAGTTATTTGAATAGGATTAATTTGTCAAATATCATAGAATAATATATGCACCCTCTTCTAAACCTCAGGACAATGTGGACGACGACTAGATGAGGATTGATTGGTGAAAAGATGGTGCACTTAAAATTGTCACTAAGTGGATCGCGAAAGTCAGAGTCACGTCTAATTCAATCCAAATTTATTGGACTGAAAAATGTTTGTACTGGACTTGGATTCAATTTTTCGAGTCTAAATATTTTTGAACTGAATATAGACTCACCCTTTTGGAGTCCAATCCAATCCAAAAAGTATTTTAGCATATAATATATAATATATAATATATAATGTATATTTTATAAAAATCTTTGACTTTTTTGTTGAAATTTTGGACTTTTTAACATCCTCGCTCTAAATTTTTTTTTACCTAACGCTAAAACTTTCACTTACCCTCCATAACCCTAAACTTTGTATAATTCGTAAAAAGAAAAATCGTAATGTTTCACTTTTTGAAATTTGTCCAAAGTACAAGTTTAGCCTGTATAATTTTCCTTTAGTATTACAAAATCTATACTGACTATGGGTTAGAATGAAGAGTGTGAGTAATAAAATGCAAAGCAATAAGAATTTAGTAATATTTTAGTTACAGGAAATTTCAAAGAGGGTAAGAACCTGCAATTTTCCAAAACAGTTCCTGGCCAATTTGTAATTCTATAAATTATTAGAGCAATAGCACTAGTAGGATCAATCCACCAATAATATATGTCACCAAGAACAGCAACAATAAATCCAACAACATTTGTCACCACATTGAAGTAATGATCCTGCCAACAGGTAAAAATCAGAAGTAAATCAATCATATTGCCTTATGATCTTTAGTAAAATGTGTAATCGAACAATTTCGTATGTATACCCTTGCTTATGCACGAACGATTTCGTTCCCTGAACTTCTGCTGTAAATCCAAAGTGCAAGCTTTCAACTATAGCAGTAAGCATGATAGAATATAGGTAGAGAAGTTGCTCATGTGCCATCTTCGGAGAAGATTCGTTTTTTATTAGTTGTTCCACTACTTTAATCAGCACCTGAAACCTGCATTAAAACATATTCTTTAGTCAAACTGATGTTATACTCGTGCTTTCAATAATAAGAAAAAGGAAAAAAAACAGAAAAACCATGAAAATGCATTCATTCTGTTCATAGAACTTACCAAGCATGACCATGACAGCCGCAAATATTACAATTCCTACAGGTTGAACCCTTAGTTTGGCTATAAAGTACTGGTATATATCAATGTTCTTCCACAAATGCGTGAACTAAAGAATTCCACCACCCATGAGATCTAACAAGGAGTCAAATGTTGATGATGCTATAGCAATAGACCCGCTTCTTATAGTTGCATATATCCGCATTTCATGTAGGTACATCATATATTTAGGCTTTAGCCAAAGGTAGCTAGTAAAGATTAGATTTGTAGTTTTGAAATGTGGAACATTGGTATAAAAAACCACGATCTTGGGCATATACATATGCATAATGAGATTGTGGTTTTTTAAAACCAATTTTCCACTAGCTATACCTTTAAGGCAAGCAACACAATATTGGCCCATTGGATACGTTCATTGCTCTCTCATGTTGGGCTTGTTCATGACCTTCTTCTTATTCGTTAATGTCAAGGGGTAATTCAGAGCATAAACCTTCTCGAAAGATTTCAATACTACTTGAATTGCCATTCATAATATTCCTTTTCAGCTAAAATGGTAGAACGGTTTACTACAGTTAATTACACGAGTAAAATAGAACCAAATGGTACACATGGATCCTTAACTCGCAACAACTCTTAATCGACTTGGTCAAAGTTTGACAGGCAATCAAACTTGACTCTAGATGTTACTTAGCCTGAGTTGAGCACTTCCAACCTCTACTAGCTAACCTCATGAACACCTTAATAACTTGATCCCTATTACAAATTTGGTCAGAGACATCATTGTATATAAGACTTTTTGATGAAAAACATATTAAAAAGTTTCTAGCAATGAAAGACCTACAAAAAAAATCATTTTTTTTGCGAGGAATAACGTTGTCTAACTTTAAGGGGTTGACTAGTTGGATTTCGACTTTACTCTCTTACCCAGCCATGTGTTTGTCACGTGCTCCTCATTTTTCCTAATTAAATATTTAAACCCATTTTATGATTTCATCCAACCAAACAGGCCCTTGGACTATTCATGGTCAGTAGTAAATTAAATAAAGACTCTTATTGGCTGAACTTAAAAATTTTTGGAATAAAATCATCCTAAACTAAATTTGAAGATGCACCAAGTAACAAGATGATAGTTTTGCGCTTTAGTATTGCCTAGAGCTGTTGCAAAGATACAAAGATAGAATTATGGATAAAGTCACAAATAGAGATTATGAATAAATGATGGTGTCCCAAAAGCCATACCATAATCTTTCATTCCTTTAATCATTATTTTATATGTTAAGTGAACAAGGGTTATGGTTATATGGTGAATTAATGATCATCAATTATCAACGGAGGGTTAAGAAGATGTCATATTCTATTTCACCATCCCACACAAAACAGTGAAAAATGGAGATGATTTTCCTCATGGATTCGGTCTTTACTTTCATCTTTTTAATCATAAAATTCACCATTAGAACAAAATTGAATGATCACTTGTTGAAAAGTTTATCCCTATTATCTAAAAGTAATTAAGGCTGAAAACTGGATAGTTTGCTTAGAACAGAATGCTTAGGTTTCTGATCACACTCGAAATCTAGATGCACAAATGCTCGTTTAACTTCAGGGAGCTAGCTTCTCAATCTTTATCTGCAATGACTCTCCAATTGCATGGGCTTCTTTCAGAGGCAAATCTTTTGGCAGTTCGATGTTAACCTTACAACCATTTATGATTTTCATACATTATGGTCTACCTGAATTCATAAATCCTTGGAATATGTATCAGAAAGTAGGGTGTAAGTAGATTGCGAAAAATCCAGAGTGCAATCCAGTCCAATCCAAACTTATTGGATGGGATCGAACCGAAAAATGTTTGGATTGGATCGGACCGAAAAATGTTTGGACTAGACTTGGACTCAAATTTTCGGGTCTAAAAATTTTTGAACTGGATTTGGACTCACCCTTTTGGAGTCTAATAAGTTCAATCCACTCCAAAAAATATTTTAGCATATAATATGTAATATATGAGTAATATATAATATGTAATATATAATATATAATATGTAGTATATAATATGTAATATATAATATATATAATGTATATTTAAAAAAAAATTGACTTTCGTTTAAATTTTGGACTTTTTAACACCTCGCTCTAATTTTTTTTTTACCTGACTCTAAAATTTTCACTTACCCTCCAAAAGTCTAAAATGAGAATTGAAAACTGAAAAGTCAAAAGTTACTTAACCCTTTTGGCGGCTTTTGTATTTTGCAATTTGTATTTTACAATTAGACTTTAAAGATGTATGTAACTTACAATGTGGAATGGACGTAAAGTGTCCAATTTTTCGAATTTCAATTATTCAATCATGAGAAAGCATTGTGAACCTAAATTGGGAAAAAAATGATATATTATATAATAATCAAACTTGACTGGATTCAGACTCAAGAAAAAAGTATCGAACTGGAGTGGATTAGACTCAAAAAAAGCTTGGATTGGATTTAGGCTCAATTTTTCAAGTCCAAAAAACTTTGGACAGGATTTAGATTTGGCAAAGTCCAACCCAGTCCAATCCACTTACATCGTACCCCTAATTGTCACTGCATCAAGTTAGTTTGAAACGCAACGCACATTACTAAAATTTTATACTTCTTTAGCTTCAAACCATTGTACATATGAATAATATATTTTTTGAAGGGTTATCTCAAATTCTTTCAGAAATGGCAAACTATATAGGTATCAATTGAGGTAACATCACATATTATTAGGAAAATAAAACACTACATTAATATGAAATGATACATCAACCATTGCTTTCAGCTAAGTGATTTGGAACAATCATACATAAAAAGGCCTGTCGTACAAAATTGGAGGAAGTTTTTAACTATTTATGCATGATTTCCTCTACTATATGCACCAAAGAAGTGTATGTACCAGATACTAAAATCAATATACTTGAGCATACAATTCCCCATATTAAGACATGCTCAACTAATCTCTGGTTAGCCTTAGTGCTTGAAATCTTCAAGTAGCACAAGCATGGAATTGTAAGTGAGCATGTAGCACCTAGCAATGCTCCAGCAAGTGCCATAAGATATCCAAAGAATGGAAGCGCCAACACTACAATAACTTGTGTAGCAACCAAAATCACTCTAATGACAACCTTGACAAAGATATTCTTCAAGTACTTGCCCGAAAACCAACCTTCCGTAGTAATAACCACAGGTTTCAACAACAGTGCGTATTTCACTAGAGGAGTGATCACCGTAGTATATATTGCAATTTTCGAGCTGACTTTTTGACTTGGAAGGTTCAAAGTAATTTGTGACTCGACCTTCGAACCAAACATTAGGTACCCTAAGATAGCCATTGAACCATATATAAAGGTAGAGAAGGCAAAAGAAAGCAACAATGCCTTAAAGAAATTATGTTTCTTTTGCATGGAAGTGTATAAGGTAGGAAAAACAGGATGTGAATGATAACATAACATATATAAGCTAATAGCAGTTGGTAGGCCTTTCCAGTTGAGAAATGTAGCACTTTGAGCTTGGTGAAATCCAACACCATCTAATGCTCCCACCCATAAAATTGATGCAAGAACCAATAGAGCAGCTAAACAACCAGTAGCTGAGATGTATGCAAAAATACTTAAGTTATCTAACAACACTGTAGGGGGAAAGAATTAGCGCGATAATAATAATAAAACTTGATTTTCCGTCAATTGATATCCCAAAGGCATGAATTGCCACTTTGGGAAATAAATTGTGTAGATTGTGTAACGCCCCGACTTTCATACATCCTTATTAAGTTAATTAATAAAGATTAGCAGCGGAAGACTTAGCTTAGTCGGCGCGCTACCGCCGTACTTTCCACTAGGGGAAAATACAAGGCGACATTAAACATTAACTTACATGGACATTACTTAGATTTGTCACTCTTTAAAAAAAACACTTTAATAATATATTAATATTTTCTAGAAATTTCGGCAGAGTTTCCTTTGTAACTTGGACAACCCAAAGTGGGAAAATGTTTGAAAAACCTGTCACAATCAAATATTTCCAAATCCATAACTCAACGCTTTCGCGGAGTAGCAGCTAACGAGAATCGGGAGCACTATTGCTCAACCAGAACTAGAAATAAAACTAAATCATTACTTATTATCTATTACAAAGTGGAACGTCCTCGCCTCGAAAAGAAACATAAAACAATCATAGCTGAGCTCTTAGTACATAACTGCTTCCATCTTGGAAAAGATGTCTCGGAACTCCAACCTCGAAACTATTGTAACACTTGCCACCCACCAAGTGACGGGCCACAGTAGTGACAAAACAAGACATTGACTGGACACATCACACAACGCCGAGTACTAACCCATAAAACATTCTTAAAACATGTTTTGGTGTCTACGACTCTCACGAAATCAACATGTTCACATCGTTCATCACAACATTACCATAACATAACAACATTCACTTTATTCATAATCTTTCATGACTTATATGTTCTCACAGATATCATAGCAGAGTCGTAACATCATCATAGTTCTCTCATATCAAAGCGGAAAACATACTTTCATATCATTAGACAATAAACATTCATAAACATATACTTTAAGTCATGCAGGATATCATAAATCATCATCATCATTCATTTACTTAACTACCAATAATCGTACTTTCTTAATAACATAGTTATGCCATACATTCGTTCATAAACATCACTAATCATCATATTCGTAAAACATTCCTAACCCAAGCATCAATAACATAATGTGTGAAATCATAAAACATAACCGCAATCATAATCATACTTTCGTAACATCAAATTCACCATACTTCATAGCATTAAATTATAAAATCATCTACATAACAGATATTTCGTTTCATATCATAAGCCTCATCATTATCTTTTCATTTTACTTAATCATATTAGTAACTTGAAAGAGCATGCATTTAATAGAGGAAGAACAACATAAATTAGTTCATAACATATCATATCGGTTCATAACTTCATATCATAAGATTCATCATTATCTTTTCATTTACTTAATCATTTTGGTAACTTGGCGAGTATAACATAAGGGACGTCTCCCATAAGCATCATCATCATCATCATCATCATAATCATAAGGCAATAGCCACCAGGGATAATGTCCCTAACCAGAAGGTGGCATAAAGCCATGCATAGTGCGGTGCCACCAGGGACAATTGCCCCTAACCAGAAGGTGGCGTTTCCGCCATAGAACAGAATGGTACGTGCACGACCAACATAACATCGTAATACTGCCAAGAACCGTTCTTTCACTTAGCTTTATCATGTTTCGTTCCTTTACGAATCATAATCACATTACCTAATGGTAATCGTAATCATGATACGTAATCATCATCATAACGTAACCATAATTACATTACATCATCGTAATCATAATCATGGAACGTAATCATAAGCAAACATATTCATAATCACATTACCTCATGGTAATCGTAATCATGATACGTAATCATCATCATAACGTAACCATGATTACGTTACATCATCGTAATCATAATCATGGAACGTAATCATAAGCAAACATATTCATAATCACATTACCTCATGGTAATCGTAATCATGATACGTAATCATCATCATAACGTAACCATGATTACATTACATCATCGTAATCATAATCATGGAACGTAATCATAGTCAGGATAAGTAATCACAATCGTATTTTCATAACATCATGATCATCATATCACATAGCCTCAAATCATTTGATAATCATTTACATAGCAACTATTTCATATCAGAGTTATACCTCCTATACTTTCAACTCATTTCCGAATAATCATAACGTATACTTTTGCGAAATCGGAAATTTATAAACATAACTCATCACCTTAAGTATATCAGAAATACATGACAAGTCATAACATAAACATCATGGTAATCCTTTCATACTTTCAGATAACTTACGGGGACATAGCATAAGACCTTTTTCATAACATCCTGGTTTCACATAGGTCATTTCTTAACCTTTCGTAATTCATAATACATGTACGTCATCTTTTTCGTACTTTTAGATCATTTCAAGAAACACAACACATACTTGCTCCGTAACAATGAGGCACTCAATATGTATATCGTTAAGCTACTTTTAATTTCAATGAAAGATTAACTCGAATAATCATAAATCTCTTGTTAGAGGTTATCTAACGAGAGTCAACTTTAACTTGACATTCCAAAGTTCATTTATGATTCATTTATGATGTATATATAATATCCTCATTATAGACTCTCATCTAATTAATCATCTTCTTAGAATTATACTTAACAACTTTAGAAAGAGTATTTCAGTTGTAATTAGAACAATATCACAAACTTACCGAGTCAATCCACTTATTAACATAACAATTTGATAACTTACAATTAGAATCATTCTCAAACTCATCAAAACGACACCTAAAATCATCACCTATCTTAAAGATTACTTCAATTTAAGCTTTCTATTAACAATTAACAATCATTGAACAACACCTCATTCACCAAGTAAACGGAAACTTCGTTATTGTATTCGAATCGTCCATTCACAAGCAATGATAACTTCAACATCATTATAATCATCCCCATATAATCAATATTCAATATTCAATCAACCCAAATCCTTTTAATTTTACATGTAATTTGCAACCAAGTTCATCATAATATTCGAACTTAAGATGAAAATAAATCCAATTAAAAGAGGTATTGAAAAGGGTAGTACCTGCTCTCTGCGAGCGGGGACGAACAAAACAGGGGAGGTGGAGCCGAGCTCCGGCGAGCTGCGCGGGCGGCACGATGTTGGTTCATCGGTGTTCGTCGGAGTTCATCGACCACGATGGTCGGTGCAGCAGTGGGCCGCTGCGTGAGACGAGGGACGAGGTGGGGCGCGAGAGAGAAGGAAACAGGGGCTTGCGTCACGGTGGGGCAGCGAGGTGCAGCACGGGTCTCCGGTGGTCTTCGGCATCGCCGGCGAGGAGAGAGGAAGTGGGGTGCGTGAGAAGAGAGAGAAGGGTGAGGGTTGGGGATTCTCACGGGTAGGAGGAGAGAGAAATATAAGGGGTTTGGGTCTTTTTCCACCGGGATAGAGGAAGAAATAAATGGGGAGTTGGGGTTTGGGTGTCCTCGAGGAACACGAGGGTGTGAGAGAAATTTGGTTTCTCATTTGGGCAAATACTATTCAATTAATTGTACACGAAATCTAAAATATATTTATTGTAGAAAATAACTTGGCCATGGTCATTTTGAAAAATTTAGAATGCAATTAAGCTAATAAGCGTAATTAGTAAATAATAAAATGAGATAAAAATTCGGGGTATTACATCCTACCACCCTTATAAAAAGTTTCGTCCTCGAAACTTGCAATAAGTTAATCGAGAAAACAACAAGCTAAATTCATTTAGACAAAACCAAGATCTCAAATTTCCATGGCTTCGTTTGATATTCAGCCTCCATTCCGCCATCATCTTTTGTAACTCTACTTCAACTCGATTCGCGAAATCGAGGAGCAAAGAAAACAAAAGGGGCAAACTTGTTGGCAATGAACTCCAACTAACTCATTTATTGAGATCTCGTTTGAAATTCAGTTGGTTTCTCAAATCATATAAGTTTTATCAAATACATACTTTGATTAAGTACATATCATAAACAAATATAAGTCAATGCACGATACATCACACATAAACTAGTAATCAACATAAAAATCACATGCGCCACATCTTTACATAAACAGGTCCACATTGCACACGCAAAAGCGCAAACTCTCAAACGGCTTGGTTCATTTATACCTAACTTTTTAGCCAACCCATTAAACCTATTTAGAACCTTTACGCCATGATATGGAGATCATAACGTACCTGAATCTAAC
The DNA here is from genome assembly GCA_947648045.1 of Beta corolliflora. Lineage (NCBI taxonomy): Eukaryota > Viridiplantae > Streptophyta > Magnoliopsida > Caryophyllales > Amaranthaceae > Beta > Beta corolliflora. The sequence goes on from CANSZD010002981.1 coordinate 338,562, forward strand.
CTTAGCTCTGATACCACTCTGTAACGCCCCGACTTTCATACATCCTTATTAAGTTAATTAATAAAGATTAGCAGCGGAAGACTTAGCTTAGTCGGCGCGCTACCGCCGTACTTTCCACTAGGGGAAAATACAAGGCGACATTAAACATTAACTTACATGGACATTACTTAGATTTGTCACTCTTTAAAAAAAACACTTTAATAATATATTAATATTTTCTAGAAATTTCGGCAGAGTTTCCTTTGTAACTTGGACAACCCAAAGTGGGAAAATGTTTGAAAAACCTGTCACAATCAAATATTTCCAAATCCATAACTTCACGCGCTTTCGCGGAGTAGCGGCTAACGAGAATCGGGAGCACTATTGCTCAACCGTAACTAGAAATAAAACTAAATCATTACTTATTATCTATTACAAAGTGGAACGTCCTCGCCTCGAAAAGAAACATAAAACAATCATAGCCGAGCTCTTAGTACATAATCGCTTCCATCTTGGAAAAGATGCTCCGGAACTCCAACCCGAAACTATTGTAACATTCGCCACCCACCAAGTGACCGGGCCACGGTAGTGACAAAACAAGACATTGACAGACACATCAAGACAACGCCGAGTACTAACCCATAAAACATTCTTAAAACATGTTTTGGTGTCTACGACTCTCACGAAATCAACATGTTCACATCGTTCATCACAACATTACCATAACATAACAACATTCACTTTATTCATAATCTTTCATGACTTATATGTTCTCACAGATATCATAGCAGAGTCGTAACATCATCATAGTTCTCTCATATCAAAGCGGAAAACATACTTTCATATCATTAGACAATAAACATTCATAAACATATACTTTAAGTCATGCAGGATATCATAAATCATCATCATCATTCATTTACTTAACTACCAATAATCGTACTTTCTTAATAACATAGTTATGCCATACATTCGTTCATAAACATCACTAATCATCATATTCGTAAAACATTCCTAACCCAAGCATCAATAACATAATGTGTGAAATCATAAAACATAACCGCAATCATAATCATACTTTCGTAACATCAAATTCACCATACTTCATAGCATTAAATTATAAAATCATCTACATAACAGATATTTCGTTTCATATCATAAGCCTCATCATTATCTTTTCATTTTACTTAATCATATTAGTAACTTGAAAGAGCATGCATTTAATAGAGGAAGAACAACATAAATTAGTTCATAACATATCATATCGGTTCATAACTTCATATCATAAGATTCATCATTATCTTTTCATTTACTTAATCATTTTGGTAACTTGGCGAGTATAACATAAGGGACGTCTCCCATAAGCATCATCATCATCATCATCATCATAATCATAAGGCAATAGCCACCAGGGATAATGTCCCTAACCAGAAGGTGGCATAAAGCCATGCATAGTGCGGTGCCACCAGGGGACAATTGCCCCTAACCGGAAGGTGGCGTTTCCGCCATAGAACGGAATGGTACGTGCACGACCAACATAACATCGTAATCTTCGCCAAGAACCGTTCTTTCACTTAGCTTTATCATGTTTCGTTCCTTTACGAATCATAATCACATTACCTAATGGTAATCGTAATCATGATACGTAATCATCATCATAACGTAACCATAATTACATTACATCATCGTAATCATAATCATGGAACGTAATCATAAGCAAACATATTCATAATCACATTACCTCATGGTAATCGTAATCATGATACGTAATCATCATCATAACGTAACCATGATTACGTTACATCATCGTAATCATAATCATGGAACGTAATCATAAGCAAACATATTCATAATCACATTACCTCATGGTAATCGTAATCATGATACGTAATCATCATCATAACGTAACCATGATTACATTACATCATCGTAATCATAATCATGGAACGTAATCATAGTCAGGATAAGTAATCACAATCGTATTTTCATAACATCATGATCATCATATCACATAGCCTCAAATCATTTGATAATCATTTACATAGCAACTATTTCATATCAGAGTTATACCTCCTATACTTTCAACTCATTTCCGAATAATCATAACGTATACTTTTGCGAAATCGGAAATTTATAAACATAACTCATCACCTTAAGTATATCAGAAATACATGACAAGTCATAACATAAACATCATGGTAATCCTTTCATACTTTCAGATAACTTACGGGGACATAGCATAAGACCTTTTTCATAACATCCTGGTTTCACATAGGTCATTTCTTAACCTTTCGTAATTCATAATACATGTACGTCATCTTTTTCGTACTTTTAGATCATTTCAAGAAACACAACACATACTTGCTCCGTAACAATGAGGCACTCAATATGTATATCGTTAAGCTACTTTTAATTTCAATGAAAGATTAACTCGAATAATCATAAATCTCTTGTTAGAGGTTATCTAACGAGAGTCAACTTTAACTTGACATTCCAAAGTTCATTTATGATTCATTTATGATGTATATATAATATCCTCATTATAGACTCTCATCTAATTAATCATCTTCTTAGAATTATACTTAACAACTTTAGAAAGAGTATTTCAGTTGTAATTAGAACAATATCACAAACTTACTGAGTCAATCCACTTATTAACATAACAATTTGATAACTTACAATTAGAATCATTCTCAAACTCATCAAAACGACACCTAAAATCATCACCTATCTTAAAGATTACTTCAATTTAAGCTTTCTATTAACAATTAACAATCATTGAACAACACCTCATTCACCAAGTAAACGGAAACTTCGTTATTGTATTCGAATCGTCCATTCACAAGCAATGATAACTTCAACATCATTATAATCATCCCCATATAATCAATATTCAATATTCAATCAACCCAAATCCTTTTAATTTTACATGTAATTTGCAACCAAGTTCATCATAATATTCTGAACTTAAGATGAAAATAAATCCAATTAAAAGAGGTATTGAAAAGGGTAGTACCTCTGCTCTACTGAGCAGGGACGAACAAAACAGGGGAGGTGGAGCCGAGCTCCGGCGAGCTGCGCAGGCGGCACGATGTTGGTTCATCGGTGTTCGTCGGAGTTCATCGACCACGATGGTCCGGTGCAGCAGTGGCTGCTGCGTGAGACAGGGACGAGGTGGGGCGCGAGAGAGAGAAGGAAACAGGGGCTTGCGTCACGGTGGGGCAGCGAGGTGCAGCACGGGTCTCCGGTGGTCTTCGGCATCGCCGGCGAGGAGAGAGGAAGTGGGGTGCGTGAGAAGAGAGAGAAGGGTGAGGGTTGGGGATTCTCACGGGTAGGAGGAGAGAGAAATATAAGGGGTTTGGGTCTTTTTCCACCGGGATAGAGGAAGAAATAAATGGGGAGTTGGGGTTTGGGTGTCCTCGAGGAACACGAGGGTGTGAGAGAAATTTGGTTTCTCATTTGGGCAAATACTATTCAATTAATTGTACACGAAATCTAAAATATATTTATTGTAGAAAATAACTTGGCCATGGTCATTTTGAAAAATTTAGAATGCAATTAAGCTAATAAGCGTAATTAGTAAATAATAAAATGAGATAAAAATTCGGGGTATTACAGATTGTCTCCTTCTAAAATTAAAAAACCTGTGGTAGCCATATAAAGATCTGCATATAGAACTATTGATACAATTATTTTACCAATTTTTCCAAAAGCATGTTCTCCTATGTCGGAATAACTTTTGATTTTTGGATCGATCTCCATGCACCGTTTTACTAGAAGGCCAGTGTACGTAGCAAGAATGGATATGGTGAAAAGCAAAACTAAGCTCAACCAACCTCCTGAAGCTAATGCATAAGGAACTAATATAACTCCATTTCCTGAAAAACAAAAAACCCAAAAGAAATGTAATTCTTTTTTGTCAGAGATATAAATCCAATTGCAAAAACAAGAGATATATTAAGGTATATACTCTAACAATTTAGAAAAAAATGTGATATATAATTTTCATTCTATGTATTACATATAAATTATACCAAAATTGTCAATAATTTTTTATATAAATTAGCAAATATAATCAAACTAGAATTTGTTAATAGTTCCCAAGGAAAAAGTGAAACAAGATAAAACATTGATACTTATGAACTAATTCGAAAGACACTAACGGTCCAAATATCATCTAAAATTCTAAATAATGTTCATGCATACCGCATACATTATGTTATAAACGAAGGTGTTAAGGTTAGTCACGAAAGTAACATTAGGTAAATCAAAGGTACCCCTACTTTTATATCTAGCTAATGGCCACGTATTGGTATGTGAGGTGCACGTAAACAGTAACAAGATAGAGTTTGTATATATTTATGCCATTATGGTCTGATTACATGCACCACCAGACCCTCAATAGTCCATACTAAAAAAACAGGTTTAATAAAAAAAAAATTGAACCGAAAATATGTCTAAAAAGGGAAAAACAACTAACCTAGGATGGTGTTGGCACCATTGAAGAAATTAAAGTTTTAAAAAGCGAAGTGTTTCCTTCTATAAGGGACAACTGATTGTTGTTGGCCTCTAAGGCCCTGTTCTTTTGGACTTATTTTCAGCAAAAATAAGTAAAAATAAGTTCAGTTCAGCAAAATTAAGTTTAGTTCAAAAACATAAGTAAAATAAGTTCAGTTCAGCAAAAATAAGTAAAAATAAGTTCAGTTCAGCAAAAATAAGTTCAGTATTACTATTAATGTTGTAATTTTATTTTTGTTTTCAATATTACTATTAATATTGTTATTATTATTAATATTATAATTATAATAACGATGAATTTGTAATTTTTGTTTTGTATTTTTGTATTTTTTGTATTTTTGTATTTTCGTATTTTTTTATTTTTTTTATATTTTTATTTTATATTATTTTTTTATTTTATATTATTTTTTATTTTAATATATTTATTATTTATCTATTAATTATTATTTATTATTTATTATCTATTATTTATTATTTATTATTTATTATTTATTATTTATTATTTATTATTTATTATTTATTATTTATTATTTATTATTTATTATTTATTATTTATTATTTATTATTTATTATTTATTATTTATTATTTATTATTTATTATTTATTATTTATTATTTATTATTAATTATTTATTATTTATTATTTATTATTTATTATTTATTATTTATTATTTATTATTTATTATTTATTATTTATTATTTATTATTTATTATTTATTATTTATTATTTATTATTTATTATTTATTATTTATTATTTATTACTCCCTCCGGTTCCTAAAGATCTTCCCTCTTTCCGTTTAAGTGCGTTTCCAAAATATCTTCCCTCTTTTGCTTTATTCCTTATTTGGCGAAACAAATTTCCCTATTTACCCTCTCATGTCACTATCATATGGGTCCATCATTGTACTTTATTATACTTTATTACCCTCTCTCTCCTCTATGTTCTTATGGTCTTACTTTATTATTCTTTACCCACCCTAAACCCCACATAAATGGATCCTCCTTGGTATCTGTAGGAACAGTAACAAGGAAGATCTTTAGGAACCGGAGGGAGTATTTATTATTTATTAATTATTAATTATTATTTATTATTTATTATTTATTATTTATTATTTATTATTTATTATTTATTATTTATTATTTATTATTTATTATTTATTATTTATTATTTATTATTTATTATTTATTATTTATTATTTATTATTTATTATTTATTATTTATTATTTATTATTTATTATTTATTATTTATTATTTATTATTTATTATTTATTATTTATTATTTATTATTTATTATTTATTATTTATTATTTATTATTTATTATTTATTATTTATTATTTATTATTTATTATTTATTATTTATTATTTATTATTTATTATTTATTATTTATTTATTTATTATTATTATTATTATTATTATTATTTATTATTTATTATTTATTGTTTATCATTTATTATTTATTATTAATATTATTAATATGTAATATTTTTTATTTTTTATTAATTACTTATTATAATAATAATTATTATTTATTATTTATTATTTATAATATATTATGTATTTATTATTTATTTATTATTTACTATTATTATAATTATTTATTATTTACGGTTTTTTCACCAAATACCCCCACTTTTTTTAAAATTCACCAGATACCCCTGACCTTTAAAAAAATTCACCAAATACCCTTTTGAAACGGACGTTAGTCTCTGTTAGCGTTTATTTATAGTTTCAAGTCCTTTAGTCAACCTAATTCCTAAGTCAACCTAATTAGCCATAAGTCAACAACCCTAAGTAACCCTAACACTCTCTCTCCCCTAACCCACCCACCACCCCACTAAACCCTAACCCAACCCCAACCCACCACCCCCAACAACCCCAGCCCTCCCTCCCCCCCCCCAGTGCCTCCCCCTCCCCCCCCCCACCACCCCGGCCTGAATCCCCCTCCCCCACCCGTTCGAATCCCGAGCTCGGCCGATCCCCCCCCTCCCCATCCCTTCCCCCACCCCTTCGAACTCGGCGGCGAATGGACGTGGCGATAATCTCGGCGACGGGGAATGGAGGTGACGGCGATCAAACTTGCGGTGTTTTTCGAACGGTTTCCATTCTACCAAAAGCGTCACTCTCCTCCCTTTGTTCTCCTAGATCTCCCCTTTCTCCCCATTTTGAAACTCCATTTAAAATTTTTGAAACGAAAACTCCCTGAAAATTTTCAACACTCACTATTAAGTCTCTGTTCGATGATCGATGATAAACAAGATGCTTTGAAATTTGGAATCGCGATTTTACGGTGGGGAGGGGAGGGGGAGCGACTAAGTTCGAAGGGGTTGGGGAAGGGGGGAGGCACTGCCGCACGGGGGAGGGAGAGGGGGAGGGGGAAGGGGCAACTGCGTAGGAGGGGGAGGAGGGTCAGTGGGCCGGGGTTGTTGGGGAAGGGGAGGCACGCCGCACGGGGGAGGGAGAGGGGAGGGGGAAGGGGGGGCTGCGTGGGAGGGGAAGGGGGGAGCTGCGTGGGAGGGGGGAGGGGGGTGGTCTGGGGTTGTTGGGGGTGGTGGGGGGGTGGTGGGTTACTTAGGGTTAGTTAGGGTTTTAGTGTTAATTAGAGTTTTTTCAGAGTTAATTAGGGTTAATTAACACTAATGACTAACGGAGTTAATCGCCGTTAGCCATTAAGGGCATTTTGTGTCATTTTTTTAAAATTGGGGGTATTTGGTGAATTTTTTTAAAGGTCAGAGGTATCTGGTGAATTTTGAAAAAAGTGGGGGTATTTGGTGAGTAATTTATTTGTCAGGGGTATTTGGTGAAAAAAACCGTATTATTTTTTATTATTATTATTATTATTATTATTTTAGTATTATTTATTATTTATTATTTATTATTTATTATATAATTTATATTATTTATTATTTATTATTTATTATTGATTTATTATTTATTATTTAATTTATATTATTTATTATTTATTATTGATTTATTATTTATTATTGATTTATTATTTATTATTGATTTATTATTTATTATTTAGTAATTCATATTTATTATTTATTATTTGTTATTTAGTAATTATTATTTATTATTTATTATTTATTATTTATTATTTATTTTATATTTTATATTGTATATTATTTTGTATTTATTATTTATTATTTATTATTTATTATTTATTATTTATTATTTATTATTTATTATTTATTATTTATTATTTATTATTTATTATTTATAATTTATTATATAATTTATATTATTTATTATTTATAATTGATTTATTATTTATGATTTATTCTTTATTATATAATTTATATTATTTATTATATATTATTGATTTATTATTTATTATTTATTATTTATTATATAATTTATATTATATTATTATTTATTATTGATTTTTTATTTATTATTGATTTATTATTTATTATTGATTTATTATTTATTATTTAGTAATTATTATTTATTATTTAGTAATTATTATTTTTTATTTTTTATTTATTATTTATTATTTATTATTTAGTAATTATTATTTATTATTTATTATTTATTATTTATTATTTATTATTTATTATTTATTATTTATTATTTATTATTTATTATTTATTATTTATTATTTATTATTTATTATTTATTATTTATTATTTATTATTTATTATTTATTATTTATTATTTATTATTTATTATTTATTATTTATTATTTATTATTTATTATTTATTATTTATTATTTATTATTTATTATTTATTATTTATTATTTATTATTTATTATTTATAATTTATTATTTATAATTTATTATTTATTATTTATTATTTATTATTTATTATTTATTATTTATTATTTATTATTTATTATTTATTATTTATTATTTATTATTTATTATTTATTATTTATTATTTATTATTTATTATTTATTATTTATTACTTAATATTTATTATTTATTATTTATTATTTATTATTTATTATTTATTATTTATTATTTATTATTCATTATTTATTATTTATTATTTATTATTTATTATCTATTATTTATTATTTATTATTTATTATTTATTATTTATTATTTATTATTTATTATTTATTAATTATTATTTATTATTTATTATTTATTATTTATTATTTATAATTTATTATTTATTATTTATTATTTATTATTTATTATTTATTATTTATTATTTATTATTTATTATTTATTATTTATTATTTATTTTATATTTTATATTTTATATTATTTTGTATTTTGTATTTATTATTTATTATTTACTATTTATTATTTATTATTTATTATTTATTATTTATTTTATATTATTTTGTACTCCTATTTTGTGTTTATTATTTATTATTTATTATTGATTTTATATTTTATATTTTATATTATTTTGTAATTTGTATTTATTATTTATTATTTACTATTTATTATTTATTATTTATTATTTATTTTATATTATTTTGTACTCCTATTTTGTGTTTATTATTTATTATTTATTATTTATTATTTATTTTATATTTTATATTTTATATTATTTTGTATTTTGTATTTATTATTTATTATTTACTATTTATTATTTATTATTTATTATTTATTATTTATTTTATATTATTTTGTACTCCTATTTTGTGTTTATTATTTATTATTTATTATTTATTATTTATTATTTATTATTTATTATTTATTATTTATTATTTATTATTTATTATTTATTATTTATTATTTATTATTTATTATTTATTATTTATTATTTATTATTTATTATTTATTATTTATTATTTATTATTTATTATTTATTATTTATTATTTATTATTTATTATTTATTATTTATTATTTATTATTTATTATTTATTATTTATTATTTATTATTTATTATTTATTATTTATTATTTATTATTTATTATTTATTATTTATTATTTATTATTTATTATTTATTATTTATTATTTATTATTTATTATTTATTATTTATTATTTATTATTTATTATTTATTATTTATTATTTATTATTTATTATTTATTATTTATTATTTATTATTTATTATTTATTATTTATTATTTATTATTTATTATTTATTATTTATTATTTATTATTTATTCTTTATTGTTTATTGTTTATTGTTAATTGTTAATTGTTAATTTTTTATTGTTTATTTTTTATTGTTTATTGTTTAATGTTTATTGTTTATTGTTTATTGTTTATTGTTTATTGTTTATTGTTTATTGTTTATTGTTTATTGTTTATTGTTTATTGTTTATTGTTTATTGTTTATTATTTATTATTTATTGTTTATTATTTATTATTTATTATTTATTATTTATTATTTATTATTTATTATTTATTATTTATTATTTATTATTTATTATTTATTATTTATTATTTATTATTTATTATTTATTATTTATTATTTATTATTTATTATTTATTATTTATTATTTATTATTTATTATTTATTATTTATTATTTATTATTTATTATTTATTATTTATTATTTATTATTTATTATTTATTATTTATTATTTATTATTTATTATTTATTATTTATTATTTATTATTTATTATTTATTATTTATTATTTATTATTTATTATTCATTATTCATTATTCATTATTCATTATTCATTATTCATTATTCATTATTCATTATTCATTATTCATTATTTATTTATTATTTATTATTTATTATTTATTATTTATTATTTATTATTTATTATTTATCATTTAGCAAACATAATTTCAGTTCAGCAAAAATAAAATAAGTTCAGTTCAGTTCAGCCAAAATAAGTTCAAAAGAACAGGGCCTTACTAGTTACTCCTCGTTTGGACGTACAAGGTTATGAGCTTTGAAGTCCTACATATGATTAATAGATCATAATCTAAGTTGGGGTTAACCGGTTAAGTATATACTTGGGTACTGAACTTTCACAAAAGTTGCAAATAAGGTACCCTAGTTGTAAAAGTTACAAATAAGGTACTCGGTTAACTTCCGTTAGCTGTACTGTCGTTAATTTGCATTTAATTTTTTTTTATTAAAAACTTTGGTATTCTCTCTGTTCTCCCTAGGGCTGTGCAAAGACCAGGGTCGGACCGGAATCAGGACCGGACCGAAGATCTCGATCCACAAAAAATACCGTTTTCGGGTTTCCGATCCAAACCCTGAAAATTCCGGTCCGGACCGGTGGACCGGAATTTCCGTTTTTTAGTAAAAAAAAAACGTTTATATATTTAAAAAGTTTAAAAGGTAGAAAGTTAGAAACCTACTATTTATTACCTTTAGGAATATTAAAATTATTATATTTTAATGTATCTAATTTATAAAGTAGTTTAAATCAAATAAAAAAAAAATTTTATGAAAAAAATATAGATTCCTGTCCAACTGGTCCAAAACCGGATCGGACCGGAAAAAATCCGATATGTACCGGATCGAAACAGGTCCAAAATTTTTCCAGATTCTGGTCCGACCTGTTCCAATCCGATCAGGTCCTGGACCGTGAATACCCCTAGTTCTCCCACCGTCATTTTCTTTTTCCTTTTTTTCTTTCAACACTTTATCTCTCATCTCTAATTAAAATTCTTCAAATCCCTTGAATTTCATTGCTTATTTTGCGATAGAAACTTAATACTCTACTCGTTGTTCTGAACATTTTGGTTTTAATTTTGATCTATTTTCTTACCGTTCAAAAAATAGGGTTCTTCTTATTTGGGGCTTTTTTCTATTCCCTTGGGGATTTTTCTCTCATACACTCTGCCTGCTCGTTTCAACATAAGATGGGAGAAAGGAAAGTGTTGAACAAATATAATCCTCTGAATTTTGATCCGGCCAAAATACCCAGATGAAAGAAGCCCAAAAATCAGCAAAGTAAATTCGTGTGATGCTTCCTATGAGTAGTCGTTGATCTACACATCACAATTTTGAACTAAGTGGTTTTATTGCTGTCACATGTAATACCGGTTGCTTATTTGTTGACTGAATTTGATTTTGAGATGAAATTCTTTTGTTTAAGAAAAGATGGCACATTTTAATTTGGATTATCAGCATTATAAGTCGAATTTCGGTTGAAGAATGCCAAAAATCATATTTAAGTTCCTCATGTTAGTGATTCCAAGTGAGGTGGGATTGTATTTGAATCACAAAATTGATGAATAATATCAAACAATATTTTTGGCTTCTTTCTACTTCTTCTCATTCTTCAAGTGATGAAGTAATTGTCAATATTGTCATGCTATCTTTATCCTGCTGAATTTGTATCATTTGTGGTTGAATGATTGTGTAAAGATTAAATTTAAGGAGCTATTGATGTTACTGATGGTTGTGGAATGTTTTGGGTGATGGATTTCACTCTGTTTTGGGTGATTGATTTCAGTCTATTTTTATGGGTTCAATTCCTCCAAACAAAACAATGAACTTCAGTTATTTCATCAAATTTAAGAAAATCAAACAATAATTTTAGAGAGAGAAAAACTTGCGTTTTTTAGAAGGAGCGGTGAAATTAACGGAAAAATACCCGATGCAAGTCCATGAATAAGCTTATCGAAGTCCAATAAATCGTTGTTATACACATCGCCATAGCCAGAGAGTCCAAAAAGAGTGGTGAATCTGATTTTGAAGGAGCAAGAAAGAGAAAGAGATTAATTTTTTTGTTATTGCTCCTAGTTTTCTGTGCAACTCAGCAACCCAAACATCTAAAAATATAGTACCTTAAACGGTTTTGGTGACAGAAGTTGGGTTGAGTACCTTATTTGCAACTTTTACAACTAGGGTACCTTATTTGCAAGTTTTGTGAAAGTTGAGTACTCAACTATACACTTAACTCTAAAATTCTAACGTTATTGATCCACTATTTAATTCAAATATTAGCTGATAGGAGTATTCACTTTTGTTGGATCAAAGATGATCAATATTCAATGGTCAATAAACAGAAGCAACAAGTACTCAATCTAATGCACAAAGTCCCCACACCCCAAGCTCAATCTAACAGAGTTTATTATGAAAAAGTATAAAAAAGAAGAAAGGGGAAATATGCGCTAATGCCTCCATTCACAAATACGCAACACTTATTATTAATTATCATATTTAATTTTTTTTTATATATATACAACGTGCTATGGGCCCACAAGGCCACAACTAAGCAATTACTTGATCATGGGACGTAGATAACTAAATGGTATAAATAATGAGGTTACTCATAACAATTAATAAGGTTGTAAGTTGTTGTCATCAGTGCATATATGAGGCTACTGACAATCGAGAGCGAAAAACAAAATAACGGATTCGAGTAGTAAACTAAGAAAACATAAATGTACACTGATATGACAATATGAGGCAATTTCAGGGAGCCCAAAACAAACAAGACTACACAATAGAAATTTTAATTTGAAAGATCCATACGTCAATTGAACAACAACATAATTTATTTGACATTTTCACTCTCTCAAACTCAGTCACTCTAGAAAAAAGTAATGCAATATAGAATATGCGCAGATGAAAAACTTTGTTGAGAGTGAATATGTTAGAGAGAGAAACAACCCCACAACAAATTAATTCCCCCCCAACCACCGCCCTCAAGGCTAAAGGCCCAAGCCCCAGTCAGGCCTCCGTCAGCAGCTCGGATGATGGCAGTGAAACCAGGAATCCGGAATCCCAGGTACACCCGTTCCCACCTTTTCCACCTCGTCCTTCTGACCCCCTTCTCCATTCTTGTCCTCCTGTCATTAATAATGAAGCCCCTTCCATAAATGCTCATGCCTCATTTATGGAAGCTTTGGTAGTTGAATCCCAAACTAATGCAGAGAATTTAATTCCAGTCCATATTCCTCTCCCACCCCCTGATCTGCCTTCTGCTGTGGTAAAACCGTCGCCCTTAAAAGAAGATGAAATTTTCATACCCATTTCAAAACAAGAATATTTGGACTTATCCAAACCATGGGATCTCGCCATTATGTGTAAAGTGCTAGGGAGATCCTTCTCCCATGATTTCTTGAAGTCTGAATTGGTAAAAGTATGGAATTGGGTTGGACCTTTGGACCTCATTGCTGTGGGAAAAGGGTTCTATACCATTAAATGTTCAAATGCCTTACATAAATCATTGATATTAGCAGGAGGCCCTTATTTTATTTTAGGGTGTATGTTATGGGTCCAACAATGGACGTCGGGGTTTCAAGCGTCAACGGCCACCATCAACCAGTTCCCCGTATGGCTTCATTTTCCGGGGTTACCCATGGAGTTCTATAGGAAAGATATATTGCAAAGAATTGGAGATGGAGTGGGGAAGACCATTAAGATTGATTCCCACTCCATTGAAGGAGGGAGAAGGAGATATGCATCCATTTGTACTCTCATGGAGGACCGGCGCGATCTCCCACGAAGAGTGCATTTGGGTGGAGTGATTAAGGACTTGGTGTTTGTTGATGGCCCTTGGTGTTGTATGTGGTGTAATAGGGTGGGCCATGCTAATAAAAATTGTCCAATAAAACCTCCCCTGGAAAAAATGGAACAAGATGGCGCTGTCGATATCACTGCTCCTCGTGTTTCAGAGGAATGGACTAAGGTGGCGCGTAGGAACCGACAAGAAAGTGGGCTAAATAATAATAAAAAAATGAGCTTTGACAAAAAAGGCCCACAAGTAAGATGGACCCCAAAAAGAACCGTTGACACTCATCTTCAGAAGGCGACGGAACAGTGTAAAGTGGTTTTAACGTGTGCAGATAGGCCAAACCACCCTGCAAATAAATCCTTGGAACTCCAAAATCCCTTTGTTGTTTTACAAACACTCGAGTACGACTCAGAAAAGTCTGGAACTGAAGGTTCCATCCCTGGAAAAGTGAACCCTCCCTCTGAGCTGGAGGCCACGTTGTATGGCTTCTCCCATAAAATCCGCTCATGAGTCGCTTCCTCTCTCCTCTACAAAAGTAAAATCTCCCCCCCCCCATTTTTTATCTCTCATTGATCCTAGTCCCTTGCCTACTCTGTCATGTCAACCCTCTTACCCCTCTCAACCTTCCTTAGTAGAGGGTTTAAAACTCTCAGCTCCAATCACAAATTTGAACACTCTCGCCTCCGAAAATAACCTAGCAACAAAAATCCAACCCCCCGAAAATGGATCTCCCCGAAACCTACACCTCTTCCCCTCTCTCTCCTCCTCCCTCATCACCCCCATCACCCCCACCCACAGTTCCAAGTAGCATCTCACCTCCCCTCAACCATGAAACCTTCATGGAATGGCTTCTCCAAAAGGAGGTGGTGGAGGAGTCGGACGAGCGAAATTTACTGATGAATTTGGGTCCTTGGCTGGACCCAGCCCCGTTATTTCCATTGTTATGGATAGTAGTGCTCCTAAATCAGATGCCGGTACGAATTCAGGGATTGAGCAACACGGACGCATTAGTCATAGTGCAACTACACCGGCCAATGAAACAAATGGGGATTTCAGTGTCGTGGGAAGAGGCAAGAGGGAGAAAAAACCCTCGCGAGGCCGAGATGGTACTGTGGCCACATCGGAGGGTATGGACTTGCCCCAAAACCGGAACTGAGGTAGATCCGTGGGCACCCGGAAACGAGGGGATCCTAAAGAGGATTCTCGACACACCCAACCTCTTTAAAAGCATGAACGTGCTTTTCTGGAACGTTCGCGGGATTAGCTGCCCTTCTTTTGTTCCCAATTTCCGCCTTCTCATGCAACAACATTCTCCGTCTCTCGTGGTCTTGGTGGAAACGTGGGTTTCGCGGGTAAGGACGACTTATCTTGTGGACCAGTTGGGTATGGATTCCTGGTTTCTTGTTGATCCTGTGGGCTTTGCTGGGGGTATTCTTCTCCTTTGGAACTCACACAACATTGAGTTTCAGATGATAGGAGAAGGCACCCAAGGAGTGCATGGCGTTGTTGAGGTACGTGCTAATAAAACTTCCTTTATTTTTTCAACCATTTATGCTAGCACTAAACTTTCTATGCGTAAATTACTTTGGGATGAATTGCTTTCCTTTTCTGGTGATATTGATAAACCCTGGTTAGTTATTGGTGATTTTAACGAGGTTATACATCCGGGTGATAAGTTAGGGGGTCGGAAAATTTCGGCCTATAGATCTAGATTTTATGCGAATACTATGAACAATTGTAGGTTAACTGATATTGGTTTCTTTGGCCCTAAGTTTACATGGAATAACAATCGCAGCCATAACCCGATTTATGAGCGTCTCGACAGACAAAAGGGCTAATGTTGAATGGTTAAATGCTTTCCCGAATTATAACCTATGGCACCTCCCAAGGCTCACTTCGGACCATTGCCCCATTCTAGTGAATTTTGAGGATAGGATAAGACAAGAGGGCCCCAAACCTTTCCGTTTTGAACCAATGTGGATCCTTGATGAGAGATTTCTGGACACTGTTAACATTGCCTGGCTTAGGGAGAATATCATCCTTAGCTCAAAAATTGACCATATTAGAGAAACTCTTATTGCTTGGTATCATAATTGTTTTGGGAATGTGTATGCTAGAAAGAAATCGCTTTTAGCTCGAATAAAAGGAACTCAAGCCCACCTTCAAAATTTCCCGGGTCCTTTGTTTCATCAGAAGCTTGAAAAAGACCTCCAATATGCCCTTATGAATACCCTAGATCAGGAAGAGCTTTTGTGGAGAGCTAAGAGCAGATTAGATAGGCTTGGTGAGGGGGATAGGAATACGAGATATTTCCATAGAAGTGTCACTATTAGGAGAGCGTCCAACAGAATCCTTTGTCTTAGAAATGATGTGGGCAAGGACATCATTGACCCCAAGGAAATTAAGGAGCATATTCTTAGCTTCTACAAGACCCTTTATACAACGGAGCAGTCCTCTTGCCCTATTCTCCTTCCTTGTTCAGGGGAATAGCAGGTCCCCTGCATAATAAACCATGTTCCTTCCCAGGAAGAGATTTGTGTGGCCCTTTTCTCTTTGAAACCCTTAAAAGCCCTGGGCCCGGATGGTTTTCACCCAATCTTTTTTCAAAATACCTGGGAGACCCTATAAGGGGATGTTAGTGAGGCTATCCAAAGTTGGTTCAGGAGGGGTTTTATTCCGGAAAACTTGAATGAAGCTCTCATTTGTCTTATTCCTAAACAGGCTTGTCCCGAGACTATTAAGCAATTCAGACCTATAAGCCTTTGTAACACGCTTTATAAGCTCGTTACGAAAATCCTGGTTACGAGGCTTAAGCCGCTGATTCCCTCTTGGATCTCTAAATATCAAAATAGTTTCATCAAGGGGCGGGGGGGCGAATATTAATCTTGTTGTTGCATCTGAAATTCTCCACTCAATGAATAGGAAGAAGGGGAAATGGGGTTGGTTCGCTCTTAAGATTGATCTTGAGAAGGCTTATGATAGGGTGGAATGGAGTTTTGTGAGAGAATGCTTGTTAGCTTGTCAGATTAGCCTAGAGTTTGTTAAGTTTATTATGAATTGTGTCTCCAAAGCCTCGTCGGCTGTGCTCATTAATGGTCGGAAAACGGAGACTTTATGTTATTCCCGGGGTCTCCGTCAAGGAGATCCTATGTCTCCTTACCTATTTAATATCTGTCTCGAGGCTCTCTCTCAATCCATTCTGACGAGGTGTGATTTGAAGGAATGGACCCCTTTTTGGGCTAGGAGGAAGAAAGTCCCTATCTCCCATCTCCTTTTCGCTGATGACTTGCTTTTGTTTGGGCGTGTCGATGAGGACACGGCCTTTGCTGTTCGTCAAACGCTTGACATTTTCTGTAATGTCTCGGGGCAAAAAGTCAATGAGCTTAAAAGTAAACTTGTATTTTCCCCTAACACGAATGTGGACCATAAAAGCCTGTTTCAACAGACCATTAACGTGGAGGAAAGTGTGAATTTGGGGTCATATTTAGGGCTCCCCATCTCGCATAAACGTCCCACTAGGTCCCAGCTTCAATTTGTAGTAGATAAAGTGAGACATAAACTTGCCATGTGGAAAACAAAATTCCTTAATAAAGCGGGTCGTCTTTGTCTGATTAAGTCCACTCTATCTACTATTTCAGCCTATTATATGCAAGCCACCTTTTTCCCCGCAGCAACCCATAAGGATCTGGATAGCATTTGTAACAACTTCCTTTGGGGAGATACCAGTGAGAGTAGGAAAATCCACCTTGTGGGGAAAGATAAATCTTTTTTACCTAAAAAATGTGGGGGGTTTCGGGATTCGTTCCCAAAAACTCATTAACCAAGCCTACATGGCCAAATTAGGTTGGAAAGTCTCTCAGGGCCCTAGTAACCTGGCTCAGGAGTGTATTAGGTCTAAGTATATCCACAAGGATCATGCTTCGAAATTTGAAAATGGCTCTCATGTTTGGAAAGGCATTGGGCGTGGGTGGGATCTTTTTACAGAGATTAGCATATGGGCGTTGGGAAATGGGTTTAAGATTCATTTTTGGAAGGATGATTGGCTGGGTATTGGACCTCTTAGAGAGGTCATCCAGGGTCCTTTGAGGGAAGGAGAAGAAAATATGACAGTGAGTGAAGTAGTTGAGGGGGGTGTATGGATGCTCGAGAGGATTTCTTGTCATCTCCCCACCATGATCCAAGATAGGATTTATAGTATCTCTCCTCCGGAGGAGGGACGGGAAGACCTCCTTGTCTCTAGTTTTGTTAATAATAAGGGGTTCTCTCTTGGCCAAGCATATAAAGCTCTTATCTCAACCCCTTTGGTCGATTTGAATTGGTTTTGGACACATAAGTTGGAGCCTAAACTCAAGTTCTTCTTTTGGCTCCTTTGGTGGGACCGTATCCCCCATAAGAGTCTTCTGTCATCGCGTCACATTTCCTCGGACGCTTGCTGTCCTAGATGCTCCCACCCTTTTGAAAACTCTTCTCATGTGCTCAAAGCATGCCCCGACTCCTGCAAGGTCTGGAATGAGGCTTGTCCCAATCTTCCTAGGATTGATGATTTCCGTGAGTGGCTTAGATATAATCTTGAGATTGACTATCAATATAAAGGGCTGCATTCGGGAGATATTTTCCCTTATATTTGCCATGAATTGTGGAAAGATCGTAATAACTGTAGCTTCCACCAAGCCAAGCCGTCTAACCCCGCTATCATCCTTCGAAAAGCTTCGAACCTAACCTTAGATTGGATCCGTGCCTCGAACTCCCAATCTCATCCTATAGGGGCTGTGTCCCCGTGTCTTCCTGCGTTCCCTTCGTGTATTCTTATCCATGTAGATGCGTCTTTCGTCATTAGGAATCGGCCCACTGGATTAGGGGGGTGGTTAGAGATCATCATGGGAGGTGGGTCCTGGGTTTCGAAAAGAAATCATATGCATTAGACATCCTCATGTCGGAAATTATGGCTATTTTTAATGGGTTATGTGTTGCATTGAAGTACAAGTTTACTAAGGCCATATTGTATACTGATAGTAAAGGGGCGCTTGACTTGGTAAGTATTGATGATGGAATTGCTAATATATATTCAAGCTTGTTGTCTCATTGCAGAAAGTTGTGAAACAGCTCCCGAAAGTGAAGATTGAACATTGTAATCGGGGGTTTAACTGTACGGCGGATGTGCTTGCTAAACATAGTAGGTTGACGGATTGTAATAGTATTGTAACTAGGACCTTTTCCCTCCCCCCTAGTTATTGCATGGATATTTATACTTCGGATTGTATAAACCTCTTTAATATGGTATTTTAACTTGGATGCGTTGATCACCAAAAAAAAAAAAACTCAGTCACTCTCTAGTCCGCTCTCTCGGAGATCGCACTTCGTCTACTCTCAGTCGGCTGGTCGTTGGAGTCTCGGAGAAAATGGTGAGTTTATGTTTCCTCAATTGTAATTTGAGATAAATCTAGCCCTAAATTTGAGTCTCCTCTTAACTTTGATTGTTAGAAGATAAATCTAACCCTAAATTTCTTTTTTTTTCTCCTCTAATGGCAGTTTTGTTATCTCTGGTAAATCGATCGACGATTGAAGTCAGTCGGCGTGTCCGACAATCCGTTCAACTGCTCAAGACTTCAAGTCAGCGTTCAGGTAACTTATTTGCCCAACGATTGAAGATTTGCCATTGTGCTGGTTTAGTTGGAATTTTGAATGTTAGGCTGAATTTTGATTGTTAGTTGTGATTGTTGTGAAGTATGATTGTTAGTTGGGCTGAAATTTTGATTGTTAGTTTGAATTTTGATTGATTGTTGTCATTTTTATTGTTAGTTGGGCTGAAATTTCTATTGTAGTTGTGAATTTTGATTGCTAGTGAATTTGGGAATGATATGTTATTTAATTTGTGGAATTTAGGAGTGATATTTCATATGTTGTTGAATTTGTGGAAATTTGGGAGTGATATATCATATGTTGTTGAAATTGGAAATTTGTGGAATTTGTAGAAATTGGGAATAATATGTAATTGAATTTATTAGTGAATGGTTGTTAGTGATTAGTGAATGAATGGTTAGTTTATTATTGTAATTGTGGGAATTGATGATTAGTGAATGAGAAATCTATATTTCAAAATCATGAAGAGAAAACAAGGGAGGGATATCTCAAGCTTTTTTTCCAAAGGAACACCTAATGAAAATCAAGTTGATTCAAGTTCACCTATTCTAACTTAGAGTGTGGCCCTTCTTGAAGCAAAGGATCAAGAAAACTTTAAGCATATATGGGGATTTAAGCTTCAATTAAACACACTCTTTTGCGAGATAGTACTGTATCTGTTTAATTTCAAACTAACAGCATAGCTCGTACATGTAAAATCTCAGGCGTAACCAATGAATACTATGCAGCTTTCCAGCAACAACGAACCAAAACAGGTATAACCAATGAAAACTATAATCACTCTCAAGCATTTTTTTTGATTGTTCTGATTGCTGCAGAAGCTTTATAGTGAACCTGTTATATTCTTAGGAAAATCATATTTGCCTATCCTTATTGTCCCTATTTATCTTATAATGGACTCCTGATCTTGGATCTATGATATCAAGGATGCTTGGTATGCACAAACTCCAAGCATATCTAGTATGTACTTCACATAAAGGCTATTACTTCCTCCATAGTCCATTCTAAAATAAATGAGATACTTATTATTTTAGACCGTTGCAAAATAAATGAAAAATTACTTCAATTGGTATTCGCTTCTCTCTATCTCTCTCCTCATCAAATGGGTATTTCTTTTGGTACGATTTTACACCTCGAATATAGCCCACGCGGCCACACCAAGAGGAAAATCATTTCTCTATTTCCTTTCTTAATTTGACTAAACTAGGGTTCTTCTTCAAACCCAACTTCCTTTCTTAATATGTTACTCGAATTCTGAGAAAATTCAAGATACACTACTCTTACTCGAAGTTTGCTGCTCAGATCATGGAAATTGAAGTTCTCTGCATCCAATTTCCTGATCATTTTTTTTTTGCTAACTCGTATTAGGTAATCTGAACGTACTCACCCTTTCAATTTCTTTTAACTTGTTTTGAACTGTTTTGTTCCGAATTTGTTGAATTATATGGAATTTGATGATTCACCATTATTTTGTCTCTCTTGCTCAACTCCGTTGTTTAGGGCAACACACCAATGTCGATTTTTTTTCATTTTTATTGAATTTTACACCGATTTTTGGTGATTTATGCTTTTAGATTCTCTCGCGCTCTTTTTCCGTTTCTGAATTTATGCTTTTTTTTATCTTGAATTTCCGTTTAATTGATTGATTTATGAACAAATGAACTTATATATGGAATAAATGCTGCAAAATGGGATTTTTTTTTTTTTATAGAAAATTGTGCTGGCATTATGCTTTGAAAGGTGCAGCAATTCTTTGTGATTTCCAGTTTTTGTTCTCTGAAAAATTTAAAATTGATTAGTAATTCATGATTATTTGATTTGTTAGATTTGAAACTAGTCCATCTAAAATGATTTTAGGAGTGTATTTTGAATTGTTGTGATTTTTGAATTGAAACTAGTGAATTGTTTTGAATTTATGATAGTGGTCCTGGTCTGGTACTTGACTTGTTCTCCAATAACTAGTGAATTGTGATTTTGGGTATATGAATGTATCTAAGTAATGCTTTGCAACAAAATATGAAGTAGTTTATTGAATTTTGGCATTGTACTTGTGTTCTATGATTTAATCTTATCCGTACCCGCACCCATATTTTTTGTGCCACTGTTCTTAACCCCTTCACTTTCCTCTTTCTTTGAAATTCTACGAGAAGCAGAATATCCTAATTTGCGGGTAGTTATGGATGATTGGAACAAACCCTTTACAGATGAAGAACTGGTAGCCGTTGAAGCCGCATTTGAAGCAGCAGCAGCTTCTTCAACTGCTTCCTCTTCTTCGTTGCAGCTCAAAACCCTGTGTACTTCTTCCTCTGCCCGCCGCCGACATACCGGTTCCGCTAGTGGCTCCAAAACCAAAGCGTGTTTGGCTTCGTATTCAGCTTCGTTCTATTCAACTCCATGCTTTAAAAAATGGCCTTTTCGTCAAGGTAATTAATTCCTAAACTAGGAATTGTTTAGTTAACTTAATTTATGTTTTTAGTTTTTAGCTTTTGCATTTCCAATATTGCAACTGAAATGATCGTTTTATTATGTAATTTACTTGTAGCGTCTACTCTCGATTTGGTATATGGTACTTATTTTTGCAACGATGGACAATATGCTTACAAATAGGAGATGATCATGACTGCTACTATACAGGCATTTTTAGAAGTACTTAATGAGGGTAGTTTTCTGGAAACTGCACTTGGGCTATCTTTTGTTGTATAAACTATAAATATCCCATTCAAAGGTGTTTTTTTTTTCCCTGGTATCAATCGTAAATTTTTTCTGTTGTCTGTAGCGCCATTATATTTGGGATGTTTGAATTTTAGGGTGTGGCAAAAACCAAGAAGTATATAGAAGGAAGTCAACTAAACTTACTAAAAGTTTGTGAAAGGGCAGTATGTGACTGCAGAATTTAGGGAAAAGTTATTTTTCTAATGTCAACTAACTATTTGAAGATGCATTCCTTCTGAGACAATTTATGAAATTGCTCGTATATGTTGTAGAGCAAAGGATGGAATTGCATGGGAGATCCAAGAAGCGACTGTTAGAGCAACATGTTTGCTCATCTACTGTGAGACTTCAAACAAGAAGGCCAAGGGTGGTGCCAATGGCAATAGAGGAGGCCTCAATGGCGAGGAAGTGGGATGAGATGGACCATGACATATTAGTCATTATCATGAAGTACTTGGTGAAGGGGTCGTACTCCACGCAGGCATTTACTCTTTACAAGCCCTTTATTGTGTGTAAGGCATGGAGGTCAGCCGTGTTGGATTCACTCTTCCCACCTGGAAATGTACTGGATCTTAACTTTTTTCAAGTTGTCCCAAATAATGAAAGGCGTTATTATCAATTCTATTTGAAATTTCTGCTTCAACGCCCTCACCAATACACCAAACTATATTTTCCTGAATGTCAATTTAGGGATGGAGCGGACACATACATTGCGCAAAGGTACTTTATTTTCAACTTTAAAGCATCAAGCACTATATCTTGAGTGATTGCTTTCGGTTCACCTTATGTTACTTTTTCATGTAACAAGTGAGCATTAGCTGAATTCCACTTTTGCTTATTCTTGAGTATAGTTCCAAGTATAGTATAACAAACATACTTTTCGGTTTGAAGAAAGTAATTTCTTAGTTGGTTTCCTCATCAATCTACATGCTAAAACTTAAATATAACAACAAAAAACCAACAACAGTAATGGTAATAATTCTTACTTGTTATATGTTTTGTTCAACATACATTACACCATTTTAGATTCCTTTTTTTCTTCTATTCTTTTGGGGGGAAAGAGGATATGAGTGCGAGTTTTCATTGTAATAGCCACTGCCTACTTGTAATGGGAAGTCATCCAGGCAATTAGAGGCTCAATACTAAACCAGTTACCCTTTCATCATAGAAGAAGGCCATCATGGATTAGCCATTGATTGGCTTCCTTGAAGCTTTATGTCATAGGAATATGTCAATGTAGTGAGTAAACATTGCAGTAAAGCAAACAGTACAAAGAAGTTTGACTGCAATAGCCTTGTCTTTTGATGGACTGCTTGCCTTCCTGCTTCTTGTGCTATGTTTCATGCTAAGCATTTATCACACCATCAACATGACTGTCTTTAATTATTTATGCCCGTGAATTAGTTCAATTATTGGAATTAGAGTTTTAGTGGGTTATTCTTTAAAAAAAAAATATTTTATGAGAAGCTCCAGTTGAGTCTCAGATGAGACTAAATTTTGTCTACATTATTTAGGAGAACTTACCGTCAATTTTTTTCATCTGTTGCCCATTGTAAGATTTACACTCTAATTTTGCTCTGGTAGAACCTGTTGGCGGTTCCTTGATCATGGTAAGTTTCGCTCATGAGGTTCATCATATTTTAATTCTCTGAAGAAACGGTATTGGTACTGGCTGATTATTTTTATCCACATGTAGTTTGACATAGTTGTGGTGCTTTGGGTTTGACCGTTTGATTCTGTTGCAGTGTCGTCATATTTCTAACAATAAAACCAAGGAAGTTAAACTAAAAAAGAAAGCAAACACAAAAGAGGAGGTGTTGTGGCTCTGAAAAGATGGTGCACGGGTGCAAATGCTTGCTGGTTTCTCGTTTTTATTTGTGTGGATGGTTGGGTGGGTGGGGTATCTGATAGGCTCTTTGTGATTCTAGTAATGTAGTATAATGAAATTTTTTATATGGTACAGATAAATAAGATTATAAAGAGTTCTTAGTTGATTCAAGTATTTCTCAATACATTTAATAGAAAAGTCTCTGGTTATTAAATTGAGTATTTTTCAAAAGACGAACTGGCTGATATTGAGGCTAAAAGTTCAAATTAAGAAAGAAAAAACGAACTCACTGATCTTTGTGACGTTGTTCAACACTTGCAGTTTAAATTACTGCAAACGGATGTCCCATGGTTATTTACAATCATAGAACTTACAATCCTGCATTTAAGTACTTTCAGGCAAGCAGACTGCTAGATTTTATAGCTCATGTCCATTTGCTCCAATTGTTAGTCCTTAGAGATATTATTAATTGTCTTTATCATGCTTGTACATGTATCATAGTTGCTTATGTTGTGAGTGATCATGATTCCAAATTTCCGATCAGATTCTGCAAGCTAAGTTTTTCTGATGTTTCAGGTTGCCTACATTGAAGTGTGTAGTACACCTAACACCTTGTCTGCCTTTCACTATTTCACATTTGGTCCCTTATTGGCCAGAGTTGAACGAAGCACATTGTCATGCTGCGTTAATTCGAACGCTTAGCAAGCATTGTAAGTATATAAGGAGACTGGACCTCTGTGGGTACATTGGAGATGATATAGCATGTAGACTTGCTTCTCACTTCACTCAACTGATGCATCTGAGCATCCAGTCGTGTATTCTGTCACCAAATGCTTTATCTATAATATTGCAAGGCCGACCAGATCTAACTTATCTTGATACTCGACATGCTTTTTGTATCAAGGGTCGTTTGCATGGTCCCATAAAAGGGAGGGTGATTGAATGGGATGAGGATGAAGTTCGTCAAAAAGCAGTTGGTGTCAAAACATATTTGCATTGTACTCGGAAATATTGCTCTTATTGTGCTCCTCTCTACTCACCGAATGTCTCTCGTGAAGTTTTATGTCGTTTTAATACGATGTAGGAGCCTTGCCGAGTTCAAATTATTAGTCTTAGGCCGTGTTTGGTAAATGACTTTTTCATTGGCTTTTGGCTTTTCAATTTGGTCAAACAGCCAAAAAAAGTGTTTGGTTATTGGGCTTTTGGTTGGGTGAAAAGTCCGCTTTAAGCCAAAATGAAGAAGCCTGGCCTCGAGCAGCTTTGGATTGACTTTCATTTTACCACAAACTCTCTAATAAATGTACTAACACCACAATTAATTTTCCAAACACTTTTGCAAACAAATTTGGCTTAAAATGTACTCAACTTAAAAAGTCAATACATACAACTGCCTAGGTCAAAAAACAAGGTCAATTAAACCAAAAGCCAAGTAGATCACAAATAGCTCGAATCTAGCATGTAACCCTGTTTTTCTAATGTCATCAGATATTTTATATACAAGTACTTTAATAGTTAAGTAGTCAAAATCTGATGTCATATTAGCTGGAGATTGCAGTTACTTATAATGCTTATTATAATCTAGTAAGTTTTACTCCATACTAAATACTCCGTAAGCCAACGCCCTTTTTTGGTTGATAAATTCCGTTTCCCTAATTTACCCTTTTTTGCTTCGCAAATAGGAACATGCACCCAAGTATATGTAGAGCATGGTACATCCTATATTAAACGACGTAGTTTTACCATTTTTACAGTCCATGATTTTCAAAAAAATGTTGTTAGTTCTAATGTGATACTACCTCTGAATATTTTTAGTTGCACTATTTGCTTTTTCACATTTGCCGAGACGCTTATTTGAACGTTAATATCTCTTATTGTGTGTAAGTAAAAATTATAAAAATTTGATATTTGGAATCCGCGCATTGAGACGAATCTAACAAGACCCCACATGACTATGTTTTTTCTTATATAATGGTGCGAGATAGCTTAACGAAGTTGGTTGATGAATAGTACCAAAAAGGCAAATGGTGCAACAAAAATACGGAGGTAGTATGTATTAGTGTTAGAGTTTTAGATTTCTTAGGAAAATTTTGTAAGTGCCGTATAACTTTCTATTATTAATGAAACCCTATTTCTGTCAAAAAAAAAAATCTTGCAAGCAATATTCCTCTTTTCAAATTTAAATTTAGAAGGTATAATTTATATTGGATGTTCATTTACTATACATTTTTTTCACAACCGGAGGCATGTTTTTTATGACCTACACGGTGTGAGCGCGAATTTGATTATTTTTTTGTGCTTTTTTTATATCTTAAATATATTGCTTGTTTATTTTTTTTAATTCCACATTTTCCTATGATTTGCCTTAAAATATTTCTTTGGCTTTGTTTATTCAACATTTCAACCCAAGGGTTGAATTAGTCATACATTTAATGCATTTTAACCAATTGTTTTTCAATCTCTCCTAAAATCAACTTTTTTTCCCCACAATATTAATTATTTATCATTTCATGTCCACCTACCTTAATTCCTGTGAAAAATAAGAAACAAGCACCACATTATGGGACGGAAGGAGTAGTTGGTAATTCCCTTGGGGTAAGTATAACACTATTACTCCTCCAATTAGTACATTATGTTGATGATAACAAAATAACATTGAAATTAGAATGCATATCAAAATACGCAAAGGCTACACATACACTGGGTGTATGTGGGCCACACATACACTAGGTGTATGTGTTACTAGTAAAATTTATACCTTGTATATGTGTTACTACTAAAATGTATATTATTACTAAAAATATTACAAATTTACAATGTTTCGACAGATAATTTTGTTTTTAATGATTTGCTCTTTATCTTTGTTTAAAAAATCTGTTTTATGAAATTTTCTTTGTTTAGATTTGTATGAATCCTTTGTTTAAAACTAAAAAAAGAATTGTAATTTTTTTTCTTCAGATTATTCATATATTAGATTCATCTTATTCATCTTCACCATTTTTCTACTATTGATTTCTACTAAATTTTCCTGTCACTTTCAATTATTTAATTTGTTTGTTGAAAAATAATGTTATATTTTCATCCCTACCATGTAATAAAATTCAATTCGAAATATAGTATTTCAATCGTCTATGTATTATGTAAATTCAAATATCGTTGCATAACAAAACAGGTTCAAATGATTGTAAGTTTGTAATTTTTTTAGTAACAATATACATTTTAGTAGTAACACATACAAAAGGTATACATTTTAGTAGTAACACATACATCCAGTGTATGTGTGACCCACATACACCGAGTGTATGTGTATCATCTCTCTATCAAAATACAACACTAATTAATAACTTTTGCATAAACGGATTTCAAAGTAAATTAAAGATAAATCATAAATGCAATGTGATTAATAATTAATGTGTGATTTCCACCAAAATATCTACCAGTGAAGTGTATGTGCCGGATATCAATATCACCATACTTAAGCATACAATAGCCCATATGAAAATCCTTTCAACTAGTCCTAGGCTAGAATTGGTGCTTGAAATCTTCAAATAACACAAGCATGGAATTGTAAGTGAAGCCGTGGCACAAAGCAATGCACCAGTGAGTGACATAAGATATCCAAAGAAAGGAAGAGACAAAGCTATCACAACTTGTGTAGCAACCAACATTGTTCTAATAGTAAGCTTAAAACCTTTACTCTTCTTGTACTCACTTGAAAACCAACCTTCTGTTGCAATGACAACCGGCTTCAATATAAGCGCATATTTCGCTAAGGGTGTGATCAATGTGGTGTAGATTGCGATTTGCGAGCTCAATTTGTTCGTTGGAAGGTTCAGAGTTATTTGTGATTCGACTGTAGAACCGAACATCAAGTAACCCAAAACCGCCATTGAAACATAAACAAAGGTCGCAAAGGCAAAGCACATAAGTAAAACCTTGGAGAAATCATGTTTCTTTTGCATAGAAATGTACAGGGCAGGTAAAACAGGATGAGCACTACTATAGCATAACATATATAAGCTAATCGCGGTTGGTATCCCTTTCCAATTAAGGAGGCTGACTTCTTCTACTTGGTGGCCGAATCCAATGCCATCGAATAGTCCAACCCATAAAACGGATATAAGTATCAAAAGTGAAGCTAAAACACCAGTAGCAGAGATGTAAGCCAAAATGCTTAGGCTATCCAACAAAACAATGGGGAGAAGAACAAGAGCCACGATTATAACAAAGCTCAATTTTCCATCGATGGCGATTCCTAGTGCTTTGACGGCCCGTTTGGTTAGTGGTCATAAATGGTGGTAATGGTAATGTAATTTAGTGTAAATTTGTAAAGAAGTTCTCATGTCAATGACCATGGTAATGAAACTTCATTACAAAATATGGGTTTTCCTATATAATTTTTCATTACCACCCAATACCACCTTCCCAAGTGGTAATGGATGGTAATGAGATTTTAGGAAGAATATGGATGTTTTGGGATCAAGTAGCATTACCATGGGTAATGATGTGGGATTCCCTTTACAAATTTACACTATAATGCATTACCATTACCACCATTTATGACATCTAACCAAACGGGACATGAGTGATATATTCGGGAATAAGTTGTGTAGAATATCACCTTCTAAGATCAAGAAACCTGTAGTGACCGTATAGAGGTCTGCATATAGAACAATGGATACAATAACTCTTCCAATATTGCCAAAGGCATGATCACCTATGTGGGTGTAACTCTTGATTCTCGAATCCGCCTCCATGCATCGTTTTACTAGGAGGCTTGTGTAGGTAGATGCCGCGGATATAATGATAAGCAACACTAAGCTCAACCAACCTCCGGAAGCTAATGCATAAGGAACTATCAAAACTCCATTTCCTGTATTTGCAAGAATTGTGAAGTTAATTGTGTTTTTCACACCTTTGCATATATAATCTCTATTATATAAGAGAAGGGGGAGCTATAGTGTCCCCCTATAAATTTACTTAACTACCTATTAGTAAATCAACTATTATCAATAAAAGGGGAAAAACAAAGTCAAACTCAAATATAGCTTAAAAAAAATTAACTTAAATGTTAAAAGGCAAAAAGTGAAATGATTTATTTAACACAAAAGATTATGTTAATACAACATAAAAAATCCTAAATAAATTAACTTAATATTCTTTTATCATTCATTAAGTTTAATTTTAGGAACATACAAGAAAGAATAAGTAAAAAAATTAATAAAAAAAGGTTAAGTGATAGAAGATTAACCTTATGAAATTTTGCCAAAAAAAAGTCTAATGTTCACATGTTTGAAAAAATAAAAAAAATCAGACACGCATCGCGTCCATAATTTGCTAGTTTAGGATATTAGAGGGTGGAAACAAAAAATTTTTGACACTATCCACAAATCCCACATGCTAGTTGAGACCATACTTTGTTCCTAATTTTTTTTGAATTTGTGGCAATATACTTTTCCAAAGATGTAAAGTTCAATTTATGAGAGTACCTGAGTCAATTTTTTGTGGCGGCCAAGATTCAAGATAAGAAGCAGACAAAATTGGGCTTTCGGAGAGCCGCCTCTCTCTTCCCTCTTTTCTTTTTGTGTCTGTTTTCTCTTTTACCCTCAAAATCCTAATTTGGGGCAGTTAGGGGGCACGTGATTCATTTACTATGGTCAACACTGGAATTCGGTGAGTCAACGTATTTGGAATTACGGTTAATGTTGTTTTTGACCAAAAAAAAAAAAAAATATCGGGCGCAAGTTCGCTAAAAAAATTTAAAAGGTTGTTGTTCCGATATTGGAACGGTGGCGGACATCAGAGATGTTCTCGTCAGTAATCGTGGGGGCGTCTGTGAGTGGAAGGCTGCAAGGAAACAAACGTAAACTATCTCGGTGGGATGCGACTATGCGAGGAAACCCCCTCCGACGCTAAGGATTTTGAGAGAGAATAAAGAGAGAGATAGAGAGAAAGTAGTGTTTAGAATGTCACACCAGGAATAGCACCACTCAGCCATTTTTATACAATCTTATTCTCCGACGGGGTGCATATCAGTGTTGACACATGTACGACTGATATGAGTATGACTGGAGGGAAGATTCCCTTATTTTCTCCTCTTCGGTGGCCGAGAGCACCATCTCGGACCTTCAGCAGGAATGGCTTATCTCACCAAAGTGAGGTCGCGTCCCAAGAATTTTATGGGGGACCACATGGTTTGTGTCCGATAGCAGACTTGGGTGCTACCCATACAGTTGTCTTTCGCAAAAAGTTGTATTTAAAAGGTTGTCTCTCACAAAAAAAAAAACTCTTAATTTTATAGGGGTATATTAGAGATTAGAGAACATGCATGAAAACAGACCAAATGACATCAATAACATTCTGTAAACGATTAAAAACAAGAAAGGTGGTTTAGCTGTTGTTTGTGGAATCTTTTAATTCCACATTGTTTAATAGATCTAATCTAACTTATTACTTCTCAATTATCCAAATTTCTTACTTGTTCCTCATACACTATTTTCCATTGGTTCCGTTAATCGTCATGTTAAGGTGAAGCCAAGCACTTCAAGCCACAATATCATATTAACTAAACTTATATTTTAGTATATTTTACCCTCTTTATTTCATGAAGTTTCATAGGTTAATTCTTGTCTCAGCTATCATTTATTTGCATGATCCAACCTTAATTTGTGTGGGGTCACTCACTTACTCACTAATTAACAACTTCATCTTTCAGTTGATGCAGTTGTGAGTTCTTTGTTCCTGTGAGTAGTTCAAAGTTAAATATCTTACTCAAATTTCCAATGTTTCCCATATTCGAAAGTTTCTAATATTTGCATGGTCATTGGCTCGTCTTTAGTCAGATTGTTGACATGGTTAGACCACTAACTTTTATGTATTTTCCTTTACATGTAAGTCCTTTTTTATATTAATGTTTAAGGTTTTTTTTTTATATATATATATAACTTTCTCATATACTAACTTTTTTATACTTCTACCGTTTTTTGTTTAGCTAATAGCGGTTTGACTAGGTCAGTTTTTCTAATACAGTGAAATTGCATTTGGACTAAGATGGAACTGTCGAAGTGTTCGTACCCATGTCTAAGTGTTGATGACAATACGATCATGTACTTGTACTAAATTGAAATTTCTGATCGTGAGACATTCAACTTAACATTGTTATGTATGTAATTTTCAGGTCAGCTGATGATAGAAAGCTAGCTCAAGAAAGTGAGGAAACTCTCAAAAGAAAAAAACAAACAAAATGATAAACAGAAAGAAAAAAGAAGTTTTCACAAGATCATTTTTCTCCAAGAATTTTGCAGCAATAAGGGGAAATGGAATAGTTGACCCATCTGGAGTTTTTGCACATAGATGGAACAAAGTATTTTTAACAGCAAGTATAGTTTCACTTTTCATTGACCCACTTTTCTTGATGGTACCTGTAGTGAAGGCAGAGTTCTGCATAGATAAAGAGTTACCACTTCAAGTGAATTTAACAGTAATCAGATCAGTTACTGATCTGTTTTACTTGATCAAAATATTTGTCCAGTTTCGAACTGCGTATGTAGCGCCTTCTTCTCGTGTATTGGGGCGAGGTGAGCTAGTTTTAGACCCTTGGAAGATTGCTCTTAGGTACTTAAGATCAAGCTTTTGGGTTGATATAGTAGCTGTTCTACCCCTTCCTCAGGTAATAGGAAAAAAAATGTTTGTTTGCCTTCCTTTTTTAAGTACTTGAGATCAGGTTCTTGGTTTCGGTATTGGGTAGTTTGGCAGGAGCGTGCTATTAACCTGCTGCAAGGAGCAGTGCTGATGATCTACGAAGCACGAAACCTCTATATGATTACCTGTTTATCAAACATTTTTGTTTCAGAAACTCCAGCTGTTTTCGTGCTAAGAATCCTGCTGGAATCTGCTGGATATGAGATTTGCTCATGTCTAAAACGTTTCTGTTCTTGAAAATCCAATCACATTTGTGCTACATAGCTAGTGATCGTGTAACACGTTCGTGCAATAATTTATCACACCCGTGCTACTATGGATTCTAGAGCTTCCTAATTATGTTGAAGTCATGAACACAATGACTTGATGTTGCTGAATAGAACGCGAGCACTTAATTCTGTTTGTATGCCCCAAGTCTAATGCTAACAAATGTCTATAATTTCAGGTGTATTTCTGGGAGTTCATACCCAGAATTAGAGGCATGATGGTTTCAGATTACAAAACTACCCTGAAATTTATTACAATGGGACAGTTCATCCTGAGACTTGTCTTGGCCTATCCTCTCTTCATACATATTGCAAAAGCCACTGGTATCATGTCAAGGAAAGCGTGGTTTGGTGCTGCTTACAATCTGCTGTTCTTCATACTAGCAAGTGATGTAAGTACGGAAAGAAAACAACTCATCCACAATTCAGCTTTTGCACATCTCAATTCTTCTATTTATATTAAAAGCCACTGTATTGCTCTTTTCGGATTATTAACAATGCACATTTTAGTCCTTATTATGGCTTTGTTCGCTTCAACTTATGTTTACTTAACTAAATGTATTCTTGCTTCACCCGTGTTGAGTTCTTGACATGAGTATGGACACTCGTGGAATTTCTCATAGAGTATCCGAGTCAGACACTTGGAGACATAACCATGTTTTTAACCACTACAGGTTTCAGGCTCCTGCTGGTATCTTCTGACAATAAAGCGACAACTAGCATGCTGGCGAAGCTTGTGCAAACAGAATAGTACTATTATGTGCGAGTACAGCTACTTTGACTGCAGCATGATCTATAACCAAGATAGAAATTCATGGATGCAATCAAGCAACATTTCAAATCTTTGTCAACCAAGTGCAGATTATTATCAATTTGGTATATATGCAGAGATAGTGGACACTGCTGCTACTTCTGCACCATTTTTCCAAAAGTTTTTCTATTCACTATGGTGGGGACTTAGAACTCTCTGGTAAATAAAACTTTCCTTTAATCTGAGACTGCTTATACATGAGGAAGAACTTACTCTACTTTATCTTAAATTTATACTTTTTATTGGGATCATTATGTAGCTCACTAGGGCAAAGTCTTATCACAAGCATTGACCCAGGAGAGAATTGGTTTGCTATGTTGGTTACAACCTTGGGACTTATCAACTATGCTTTACTTATAGGAAATTTTCAAGTAAGCATCAACTAACTTTTCTTGATCAAAACTATTTTTTTGCTGATTTTTTTTTTGATATATGTAGCTATTCATCAACAATTATTCTTAGTTAAAGTGAATTTTTATGTTCCCTTTACCCGAAATAAGGAATTTGAATAAATATGGTCTAATTATAATCTTATCTGAACCTTTCCGATCTGGTCTGAAACTTACTAGTCTAGTTTGATATGGTCTGTTCTGATCTGATTATAACATCAAAAAGTTTGTGAAAGTAGGTGGAAGAGAATATAGCTAGCCCAACTCCCCTTGATGATGAAAATTAAAGCTAATTAACTAGGTTCATGATTTTGTTGTACCCTAATGTGCTTTCCTAAATATTTGTCAGTTTTCTTTAGAATTATTTGGTTGTGTAATATCATGAACTGATTTTGTATAGAAAAATATCAAAATAAGATTATGATTAATTGTATACTATATGTTTCATTGTCAGAGTTACATACTATCTACCACTGTTCGACTAGACAAATGGATTATTGAGAGAAATGAGACAGAGCAATGGATGCACCATAGGCAACTCCCTCAAGACTTGAGAGAAAGCATAAGAAAGCATGACCGCTATAGATGGGTAGCTACTCAAGGTATTAATGAAGAAGGTCTTCTACAAGAATTTCATCCTGATCTTCGAAGACAAATCAAACGCTTTCTCTGCCTTGACTTGGTTCGACGAGTAAGCCCATTTTCTTCCCATGCAAAAATTAACATAATATGATCATTTTGTAATCAGTTGGGATGACAAATAATTTGATTGTCCTCGTGTCTCGTGTGTGTAACCACATTTCGTCCTAGAGGGTAACTAATGGGCATACAAAAATGTCCTTGATTAATTATTAGCATCTATTAATAGATCTATATATATAGTACACTAGTACTTATGATCCTATATGTTCATGATTTGCATAATTATGGCACAACAGGTTCCTTTATTCAACCAAATGGATGATCGCTTGTTAGACACCATATGCGAGAGACTAAAGCCTAGACTTTACACCGAAGACACACTTCTGATCTCCGAAGGTGAACCCATAACCGAGATGCTCTTCATAGTCCGGGGCCATCTCTATTCTTACACCACAGATGGTGGTCGAGTAGGGTTCTACAACTCCTCTGAGGTAGGCCCTGGTGAGTTCTGTTTCGAGCAACTTCTTACTTGGGCCCTCGAACCTCCCCTCAACGACAAAGAGACCCTCCCCTCCTCCACTTTCACGGTCAAGGCTATAACCGATGTTGAAGCATTCGTGCTCGAAGCAGATGACTTGAAATTCTCAGCCTTACAGTTCAGCAAACTTCATAGCAGAGAATTGAAGCATACACTCAGGTTTTACTCCTGCCAGTGGCGAACTTGGGGGGCTTGTTATATACAAGCTGCGTGGCGTAAGCATAAGAAACGTAAGTTGTTACATGAACTCACTGCCAAAGAGACAGAACAAGGTCTGAATCTGATTGATGATGATAGTGCAATATATGATGAGATGGAAAGTTTTGTGCCTAAGCCTAATTCTGGTGTGGCTGTTTATGCTGCAAGAGTTATGGCTAATTTACGTAGAGGGTCATCCAGCAATCGGTTTGGGCCAGATTCATACGTCGTTCAGTACACTCTATGACTAATGACTCTTGATTTTAATGATATGGTAACTCAATGGGTGTAAAGCTAGGTTCAAGGTATATATTTATATATGTAAGGGCTTTTATTGAATAAGGTTTTTATTGAACAGAATATTTAACCCACAGGGTCAGAAAAATCAAATATAGTTTAGCTTTTACATGTGTGTTAGTTGTTCATTCTCTCCTTGTTCTTTCATTACAAGTGCATTATTATCAACTTATTGTTGTCTTGCAATTCCCATAAGCTAGACTACTATGTCCATTAACAAGATGGCCCACCATATATAGACCTGGCCCGCTAAATTTTCTCTTGTATTTTTTTTGATAGCGAAGTTGAAGTGTCTTGCAAGGAGGGAGGAGGGGGAATTGGGAGTCATGCAAGGGTAGGGGTGCTAATCGAGCGAGTCGATCATGAGCAGAAGGTTGCTCGACACGTGCTCGTTAAGTTTGGAGTCGAGTCAAGTTGCTCGCGAGTAGCTCGTTTAAAGTTTCGGTTCACTTTGAATTCTAGGCATTTGATGATTATTATATCTTCTTTCCTTTATAATTTTTTCCCTTTTAAACTAGATCAATTTATTTTTATGAGTGTTAATGTATTTCTTTATTTCAAAGAGAAATTAATTGAAAACAATTGAGTTGTGTGCAAGGTTATCGAGTTTAGAGCTCAATCGAGCGAGCTACTCAACTCGATTAGCACCCCTATGCAAGGGGTGAGACTTGCTCCCAAAATGTTAATACCATTAGGCTATCACCTGCTGCTCACATTTTCTCCTATATAGTTGTACTACAAGTCTACAACCATATTTATTTTGACTATATATATGAGGAGAGTACATAAATAGTCTAAGAGTTTGTATCAGGCTGCCACCTCTCGACAAACGCACATATCATTGGCTGATCCAAATGATCAAACATAATATCAGGCAAGTGACTCAATCCAGTAGCCTGTATCATCCCCTGAAGATCGGAACTCATACTAGAGTACCATGCCTGAAGCTTCTTGCACGTCTTCTCCCAGGTTTGACACTTCAACATAGTCCTCTCGTCCTCTCCAGCCCAAATGTGTGACGCTATGTGCCCTCCATAACTCGGTATGACACTACAGTCCACGGCCCACCTGGCCTAGCGTCACGTACGAGCCATGCAGTGTCATCCTCCGTCACCTTCCTCTTGCCCGCCCTAGTAGTCCCGGATCCCTCAGCATTGCACGATGCTCCGTCTGAAGAACGTGCAAAACGACCACGAGAGGTACGTGGTCTGCATCCCCTAGAAGCTCGACCCTCCTCAGGGCCCGTTGATGGATGCTCCGACCGACTATCATAATAATCACCCGCCTCTTGCTCGTTCCCCGCCATTGGATCCCCTGTCCAAGGTGGGTGAGGTCTCCATGCCTTAACAGTCATAATGGTCGGAGTAGGCAATGCAAAGGACAAAGGAGGAATTTCCGGTACTTCCTCTGGTTCCGCGCCGGATGAAGACTGAGTGCTCCTCAAAAGCTAACTATCTAGCCTTCCTCGATGAGATCGTCACTCCTCTCTCATGAGGATGACGATGACCCGAATCTGTAGGCAAAGACTTTGCTTTTACCTTGTCTCACCCACTCATCTTTAATTCAAAGTATAAAATTTCATTAATATTAATAATGTAATAATATGAAAAATCAATTATATCCAATAATTTTATGCGTTCTCAAATTTGTAATTATTTTTCTAAAGTTCATTAACTATCTTTTCTATTATATTTCATTAATTTTCCGCAATAACACATTTTTCTACTTTAATACACCATAATTAAAAATGTTTTATAATTATTATTTTCTAAACTAAACAAATTCAAATATAAAACAACAAAAAAATCAGAAATTAGGCGCCTAAAACTACAAAAAGGGTTCAGGTGCCTAAAATAGGCGCTTGCACCAGTGGTGGAGCGCCTAAATTAGGCGCCCAACCTCTGGTGCAAGCGCCTATTTTAAACGCCCCACCTGTGGTGGAAGCGCCTAAATTAGGCGCCTGACCTGTGGTTCAAGCACTTATTTTAGGCGCCCACCTCCCCATTCGAATTCCATTTCTAATTTATCATTTTCATCAATACACATTGCAATCCTAGTCTAACATATGCAATTCTAACAAGAAATTTACAATATTCGAATCAAATATGCAATTCTAGACATGCGATTTTTAAAATAAAAAAATTTAAAAAAGTTGGTGGGCGTCTGAAATAGGCGACCCACCATAGGTATAGGAGCCTAACTTTGGCGTTCCACCACAGGTGGAGGCGTCCTCATTAGGCGCCTATGCCTGTGGTGAAGCGTCTATTTTAGACGCCTGAAGATAATTTTACAATTTCTACACTAACTTTGGTCGCCGGAGATCGTTGTTAGCCGAGGTCTTGTCGGAGTTCTTGTCGCCGGAGTTATGTTGCCAGAGGAATGGCGCCAAAAAGTCTGCCACGGGTCACCGGAGATCGTAGGTGGCCGAGGTATTACTGGCGTTCTTGTCGCCGGAGTTATTGTCGTCGGAAAATAAACTTGTTGGGAGATCCTTGTTGATGAGAGAGATGTAGTGAGAGTGAAGATAGTGAAAGAGAGTGGGAGAGTGGGAGAGTGAAAGAGAGTGGGAGAGTATAAATAGTTAAATACATGTATATGTATTTATACAGGGCGTTTGGTTGATATTTCAGGGCGGCATTTAGCAAATGAAAAGCTTAATCATTGGTGAAATGAATTGTCTTTATGTGTATGGAAAATTTTACCGCGTGCATTTTGCTTTTCATATTTTTAGTTGGTTGGCTTTAAATTTTGATCAAACGACAAGACATCAAGAATCACGGATCTTATGCTTATTATTGTTATATCAAATGGTGTTTGATTGATCAGCAATAATAGAGGGAAGAGAAGCGCAAATAAAAACATGCACTGATGCACCTGGGTGCATATAAAGGATGGTACACCCTCTGCTAAACGCCGCAGTTTTAGGCTCTATTCGGTAATTAGCGGATAGTTGTTAGTTGTTAGTTGATTGTATTCGCTGATAGCTGATAGCTTATTGTATTAGCTGATTTGACTAGCTGATTGTATTAGCTATTTGTGTAAAGGTGTTGGGTAGATAGCTGGTAGCTGATTGTTAATTGATTGTGTAAAATGACCAATAAGGACATTAGCTTAATATGTTAGGTTTAGGGATACCTAGGTAAGGGTAGTAATTTCAGAGAACTTTAGGACATAAATGTAATTTTTTTTCTTTCATTCTCAAACCTCTAATATCAAAAAGCTCCTCCCCCCAACTTTTTCAAAAAGAGCTTTTTGATCCCAAAAATCTATTTCAAACCTCTCTTTACCAAACACCTAAATTAGAGGATTAACTAGTCAAATCCTCTAATATGACCTCAAACCTCTTATTTTACCCCAAACCTCTCTTTACGCGGATAGTTGTTAGTTGTTAGCTTATTGTGTTAGCTAATTGTATTAGCTAATTTGACTAGTTGATTGTATTATTTGTTTGTATAAAGATGTTTGTATAAAGATGTTTGAGACTTAGGGAGAAAAGTAGATTCTTTACCTACAAGATGAAGCCGATTTTTAGAGTCTTTTGTCCCCCACAAAAAATTATTGCAAGTTTGGTCAAGATCTTTTATGAGTATGCTATGAACTATGGTCAACGAGAAAACCCACATTTAGAAGGTGGTTCCATAAACATACTCACGAAAACAAAAAGATCGTTTTACAACGATAAAACATACCGTAAGAATATGCTCATCCTAGAATATCAAAAAAGGAGCTATAATCAGTATATATTTAAGTATATTTGTCGAACTACACAGTTTCCATGGGCCCAGGGCCGTCTCAAAGAAATTGGGGGCCCTGAGCGAACAATATAAATGGGGCCCCTTGGTCCTCCAATAATGTATAAAAGTAGATTATCCTTCATTTTTATATAACCATAGTCCAAGAGATATACTTAAACATCAAATTTTCACATGAACATTATGAAAATTTGATTAATATACTAGAATCGATCTTGCAACTTTAAATGTGGGAGATGTTATCTTTGCCACTACACCACAACCCATTTACCTGATATAATAAGGTTACGCAGACTAGGATATATTGCAAAAATTAGTGAGCCCCATAGATTCCGGGGCCCCATTAATCGGGGGCCCTGAGCCGTCGCTCAGGGTGCTCCCCCTAATGGCCGGCCCTGCATGGGCCTAACAAGAGAACAGAAATCAGAGGGGAGGGAAAGAAGAAAACATTTTTTTTTTTTTTTACGGAAAACAAGCTTAGACAAGACCTCTAGTCAGGAGGCCAGCCTAAAACATCCTTGCGGATGATAAGGGAAAAATCAATACAATACGGAGGAAACCAATACAAGAGGGAAGGGTAGTTATGAGCCTTCCTAGCCATAAAATCCGCCGCTCGATTAGCTTCTCGAAAGCAGAAAACATGAATTCTCATATCTACAGGCTACAGTTGATTGACGTATAAATTTACCAGACAGGAGTATTTATACATTACATTGTAAAAGTGTCTGATGGTTGATAGATAATTGGCATTTTGGACATTGATACATTTCCCAGGAACACACTAGGAGCCACTGAATCCTCCAAAATAACAGGATTAATCTGTGTAACCTTTTCGGGTACAACTTTATCCCCCTCAACCTTAGCAAGAGCCTCGAAATGCATCTTCACCTTCTCAGGCTTTGTCCTCCATTCGGGAAAGCCATCCAGGTTGATTCCATCTCCTTCGCGAAGTTGCTTCTCAACCCTGAACCCAACTTTCAGGTACGTCTGAGCAGAAACGTCAGCCTTCAATAGCCTGAATGAACCTTTTCTGTTGGCTTTAGGACCTAACACGGAAGATAGCAGTTTTTCAAGACCAAGCAAATTTGAATGTGAACCATTCAAAGAGGCCATGGGCCACAATGTGGTGAAGTGTTCGGGTGTTAGAAGAGTCGGAACTTCACTTGGTAGGTCAATAGCAGTGGCCACTTCAGAAAGTTTGTTCTTTGATGATGAAGACAATTCAACAAGGCCAGGTGCAAGGCGTTTTAGCTTCAAGCGATTAGAAGATGAGTGTGAGGAAGGAGAAGGGGATGTGAGGGAAGTAGGACCCACTACTCGAAGAGAAAGAAGGGGTGCTTCTTTGGCACCAGAAATGCGGCGAAGGTGTTGTGCTAGACTTAAAAGACCAGAGGCAAAACCATTCTGAGTTTGGTTTAGGGGTAGTGGAAGATCCAGAGGCTGGCGCAAGCTCACTGATTTTGCACCTTTGACTGTAACCACAGCACCCTCTGCAAGGATCACTTTCTTCAATACACCAGCATCCACGTCATGCTGCATAACAAATAAAGAAAAGAGTACTCTTTAGTATCCAATATAGGTGAATGAGAAGGACTCAAATTACAAGAATATAGAGTCACATGTCCCTAAAATTACACACATTGCAACTAAGTGATTCTTTGCTTGACTTAAAAAATATAGAAAGTTAGCAAAATAATAGGAAATTGCACTTCCTTGAAAGCACTTCCCAAAAAATAGAGGAAGTTGCTTACAAATGTTCTTCCCCGAGGTAATTGGATGGGATGGGATCTTCTGCATCCCGTTCTCAACAAAATAACCTTTTGCACTTGCTAAAAAATGGACTACAATGCAATTCATGATCATCCAAATTCCAAAGGACCAAAAACCAATTCAAACACTGGTGATTTGCTTATAGTTTTGATTAAAGGTAAACTTCATTTAATGCTATGAGTGCAGTTTCTCAACCATTTTCAAGTTCTCAGACATACAGAAATCAGTCTTAGAAATACACTTTCTCAGCAAAAGCATCAGAGAGCAAAACCATCAGGAATCCTGCATGTCCAAAAACAAACAGCCTTGAGAGATTTCCAGTGAAATGTAGTCAACAATTATCCAAGAAGTTCCAATGAAAAAACACAACACAACATATACAAAATTGATAATAATCTGCACTTGGTTGACAAAGACCGGGGCAAAACATGATTTCATTGCAATTTGATACCTAGCATATTCGAACTCTCCTAGTCATTGCTGAATTCAATCAAAATGCAATTAGTTTACACACGAACATATTATAACATTATACGATAAGTGTCCATTGAATGCCATTCACAAGACTCTACCTATGGAGGGTTTAAGTAACATAGACTTGCCCTAAATCCATGAAATTTCAATCACAGGTGATCTAAAGAACAGCGAAAAATACTTACTGGCAATGAGAGCCTCATGTGTTTGGCATCCTGAATCCAGAGCTCCATAGGACCTGCAAGCTGAAATGGTGCTAAAACCGGACCAACGATTTCCTCCATCTTTTTCCTCTCAATCAACCCATTCTCCTCCCCAGGCCTAACAGGCTTTTCCACCCGAAAAATAGGCAAATCGACATATTCCCATCGATTCACATCCTCCAAAAGCTTCACCGGCAACACCTTATTGTCGATTTCAACATCAAACTCATACGCCACCGAATGCCCCACCAACATATCCCTCTGATCAAACCCTGTTATTTTGAAATCATCTGCTTGAAACCCTAATCCCTTTACTACAGCTTCCTTCAAATCCTACAACAATGCCAACCCATTGAATAAGTGTGATTACTCAATTCACCCTAAATTCTAAAAAACTACAAATCTTTTCATTCACAACATAATTCAAGATACAAACAAACGAACAAATTAAAAATCTAGCAGAATCATTCATGAAAAAGATCGAAAATCTAACTCCACACTAATTTCCGCACAAATGCTAGTGTCAATTAACAAAATTCCAATTCCTTCAATCAATTAAAACCGAAATCAAACTTATGCATTTATCTCGCACCAAAATCCGAAACTCTATAGCTAGGGTTCACGAAGATTGTAATTTCCGGACAAATTTGCTAATTGAACAACAATTCAAGAATCTTATATCTTACGATCCATTAATCACGCAATCAAACTAAAAATATCCAATATTAATCCAACATTCTTCCAATTTCTCATAAATTAATCGATTTTCAAACTCAAATATAAACGAAAAAAATCCACAATTAAACAAAAATTAAAAAAAAAAAACTTACAGAAATTGCTTTAGGAAACGGAGGATTAGCACTAGGAGATGAAACAAAAGCGAAGGAACAAGGTAGAACCGCCATTAATAAAATAAAAACCGAAGCAAAAGGTTGGAAAAAATATTTCGACGCCATTAAAATTGCAGAGAATCAAAAAAAACTTCGAATTATATAAATTTTTTCGATTAAAAAGAGGGAAAATAATTTATGTTTTAGGGATTTAAATATTTGATTGATGAAATTCTTCTTTTGAGGAGTGGGAAAATTAACGAAAAAATAATCCATATGAAGAATTTTGTAGCGAAGAATCAAGAATGTTCTAGAGAGGTGACGTGGAAGATGTTAACCAATGAGGGGAGAGATTGTGATGTGCTGGAGCTTTATGATTGGCTGTGCTTTGCTGGTTTTCGAGGAGAGAGAAAATTATAAAGGGTAATTTGGTAATTGCAGGTTTTGTTTGCTAAGTGGGATTTTCCTTAATTAGATGGATGATGGATATAGTTGAGATTTCTGGTATTACGGTTGGAGAAGGGGATTAAATTTGAAACTACGTCGTTTGGATGAGAAGAGAGGTGAATTGAATTGGGGGGGTTAAAAATGGGGAATATAATGGCGTCGCCCGGACTCGAACCGGAGACCTTCAGTGTGTTAGACTGACGTGATAACCAACTACACCACGACACCTTATGATAAAAATATTAAGTTTAATTATTATTTTTTAATTATAAGCTGAGAAAGGATATACTTCATATTCTGAGCTACTTCCTCTGGTTTTTTTTAGTTGCAACATTTGCGCCTTTTCATATTTACCGAGACACTTATTTAAATGTTAATATCTCATATTGGGTGTAAGTAAAAATTATAAAAATTTGATATTTGGAATCATCGCATTGAGACGAATCTAACAAGACCCCACTTGACTATGTTTTCTCTTATATAATGGTGCGAGATTACTTAACAAAGTTGGTTGATGAATAGTGCCAAAAAGCAAATGTTGCAACTAAAAAAAACAGAGGTAGTAAAATCTAAGTTAATGTTATTTGTGTCGTAAAAAAAAGAGTTAATGTTATTTGTATCTAGATAAATAATATATAAGGTACATTACTACAACTAAATTTATATTTAACCATTGTATGTAATGTAACGATGTAATATATCCCTTAAAAAAAATATATTGATGTAATATACAATAAATGCAAGTATCTCTCTCGTGATGCTATAAAGAAAGGTGGTTTTATATGGTATATATATGGAAGATAATCATGAGACTGGTTTGCTCCTATATTGTGAAGACTGGTTTGCTCCTATATTGTGAAGATAATCAAGCTAATTGTTGATAATGATCCT
The DNA here is from genome assembly GCA_947648045.1 of Beta corolliflora. NCBI lineage: Eukaryota > Viridiplantae > Streptophyta > Magnoliopsida > Caryophyllales > Amaranthaceae > Beta > Beta corolliflora. The sequence goes on from CANSZD010002981.1 coordinate 381,794, forward strand.
CCACTAGGGTTGAGCCATGAATATTTTTCTTGAATCATTTATTATACAAGCTCAGCTATACATAACAAGTAATTGTGATATATAGTCATATATACATAATGCACTTGTATTGAACAAGAGGTTAAAGTTTCAAAGTCTCATGTTGAAATTTCCACGCCAAAACCCACTAATTCATGCCAGGCCAAACGGTCTTTTCGAACCGTTTTCAGACCGGGCCAAAATTCAACCTAATTTTCCATATTTAAGTTGGCTGTAGTCCTTTTTTGCCCAAAAATCAAGCCGGGTCCAAACCACGGGCCAAAAAGTCTTGCTCAACCCCCCTCCCCCCTTCGGACCGGTCGGGCCCATATTGATCACCTCTAGTGAGTAATCAAACTCCTATTATATTTGGGACTTTTTTTTACTCATTTTAATTTCATATATTATTGAGTATCAAATAAATCTACAAACTAATAGCTCTTACCAATTGTTTTTTTTTGTTTTTTTTAAAGAGACTTATAATATTGATGAGAAAGGAGACCTTCATCACATGAATCGTGTCGTCATGAGAGCTAGTGTCGGGATCTGGGGTCAAAATTAGGTTGGGCCGTGCCAATCGAGAAGGTGGTGGCGTGCTGGGCCAAGATGGACCTTCATTATTTGTGACTTAAAGTGCTGGGCTTTGCTTCTAATTGGCAGCAAAACTGTGTACAAGATAATCACAATGGCCCAGCAATAAGGATTATTCATACTTCCTCCGTTTCTTTTTAAGTAATATGTTACCTTGTTTGGAAATAATGTTACGATAAGTGACCCATAGTTTAAAATAGGTAAAAAAAACTTTCACCTATATTATTTGTTTACCTATTTGTCACCCACTTTTATTTTACTCACTGTATCCCTTTAAACATATGGATCCAACTTTTTTCTCTCTAAACTCCTTGGTATTCTCCCCCACTCAGTCACGTAAAAGTAATGGAGGAAGTATATATGGCAACTAGTATATCATGTGCAGATTGCATAATAGTAGTTCTATGCAAGTTTTATTAGGATGTAAGTTAGAAAAATAACTTATTTTTATTTAACTGAACTTTTAACAAAACTTTACACTGAACTTAACTTATTTTTGTTGAAACTCCTTTTAATAATTTGAGGAGTATAGACCCTAAGTTGTTTTATGGTGGGGGATCGAATATCAAAATTTAGGTATAGTGACTAGTGAATGTATATTATTATGGCATCATACTAATAAAAAGTAAAGTTGTGTTTTACTATTACAATTTGGAAGTCACCTAATAGAAAGTCTTAAAAAAATTAAAAATTAATCTCTTTTTTTCCACTTGTTATGTTTATGGATTTTTTTTTTTCCATTTGAAGGTTTTTTATATATGCTTCTATGTACTTAATTGTTTGAAATTGTTACAACACATTCAAACTTGATGGATAGTCATTATTCTAACTTATCTTTATTTAAATAAACAAACATAATGAGAGTTAATAGCAAACTACTTAATGTTTTAAGATTTAGACCATAAAGTATTCAAACTTAGGAAAACTCTCAATGGTAACTCAAATTTTTAGTTTTTTCTCTGTCCATTTGTAGTCAAATTTAATTTTAATTCTCATTGGTAACCCTGTGATTATGGTTATACCTAAGAAAGTGGTATTAGTAACCCATTTTTTGTTATATATAATTGCTAAAAAGGTTGTTTTTATAGAGTAAGTAAGATTATTACTGTCTAGATAGATATAAATTTCCGTTAAAAACTTATTTCCATTCATCTCTTGTTTTCCTTTATTATTGCTTATGTGTTGAGTATCTAGATAAATTTAAGTAAATCTTTGAAATATTCCTGCTCGTAATATCTGTAAATAGTACTGCTGATGCATGCATGCATGCATGGACGTTGCGGCCTCCCAATTTGCTTCGTGTTTTTCATGCATTAAAAAAAAAAGGGTATTAGTAAATACGAAAAACATATGCTAATTGTCAATTCTATGACTCCAATTTGATTTATTCATAATTTAAATTAGCTGACACCCTAAACTAAGTCTGGGTACATCACAAACTCAAACAATTGGATTTATATAGGTAATCAACGTCAATGAGGCTAAATCGGAAAACTACTCTACATACTAACAAACCATCATTTAATTTGGCATGGGCTAAATATTATTTCTCCTCTACAAGACTACAAGACAACATGTACTAACTAGTTAAGTAAGGTTTCAACATAAGTATATATGTACTTGATTCTGAACTAATGATTCTATCCAGCTCTTTCAATGATTAGTAATTTACAATTCCTTTTGACAATTTACAATTAGTGTTATCTTAAGAGAAGAGAGAATATAAAATAGTGCAGGACGTACTATATTATTTTATGAAGTTTAATCCGCAATCAAATATATTTCTTTAAGAAAACAATTTTACTACGTTCAACAACACAAACAAGCGTGTTTTAAGTTGTTACGTCTAATATAGTAAGATCAAAACTGCATGTAGTTAAGTAATTGAAATCGCAATCGTAGATATTGATATTTTTGTGTGACCATAGGTTTTCCGTATTCATTGTAATCATGCACCTACCAATCTTATCGTTTTTCATTTTTTATCTGGACAGCGATTCAGCGAATGTATATTATTGTTATATAAGTAATGTTGTTATGAAATTCGCCATACTAGAAATGTATAAATAGTTACTAAAAACAGTTTTAAGAGGCTCATAATGCATATAAAAAAGGAAGGATATCTTTGTATGATGGTACTTCTGCGTGTCGGCAGTGCATATAGCTCCTACAATGTACATTGATGAGAACTGAGGAGAGTGACTATAGAGGATGTGGACTGTGGAGGTACAAATTAGCTAGTATCCACTGACATGAATGAACAATGAGAAAAAGGTTTGAAGTCATAGTATAAAAAAAATTTGTAGGAGAATTGGAGAAATTTAATTTTTCCGAATAAAAATTATTCTTGTAGAAACTTTTATACATATTTTTAATTATTAATATTATTTACTTAATTTTCTAGAAGACCATTAAATAAAAATCTAATATCTTAAATAATACTTTTTTTTTTTTGATAATTTGTTTTGTTTTATTAATAGTGGCTTAAAGCACCGTTGCCTCCAAGGGAGCAAAGTCTATTACATGCTAAAGGATCCAGGCCCAATACATGAACTCATCAACAGAAGGGACGAGATACTCAAAACGATGAGACTACATGAATAAAATTAGAGCCAGGCAATAAATTCATCTCGCCTGCTCAACCCTTGCTTAGCTAATGAGTCCGCCACCATATTTGTTGCACGACTTTTGTGGGAGATGGATACACCCGGGGTTTTCTTTGTTTCGCCTCGAATGAAGTTGATGATGAAGTTCAAATTCCATGGGCCTCCCCTAACTTGATTGCACCAATTCACTGTGTTAGAGGAGTCCGACTCTATTAATAGGTGGAAGTTCATAACCCTTTCACAACTTGATGAAATCTTGAGAGCACGGTGGATAGCTAGAACTTCAGCATTGTTGATCTCCATGAACGGAATGGGGCTTGAAAACATGCACACAAATTTGCCATGATGATCTCTAAGCACGCCCCCGATTGCCGAAGATGAAAGGGATGAGCTAAAGGAGGCGGCGTCAACATTCCATTTCAACGATCCCAAGGGAGGAGGAGTCCAAGATTCGGTAGCAGCAACTTTGAATGAAGATTTGCTTGAAGCAGGGTATGGGTTCCAAAGAAGGCACTTCGGATTTCGAAGTATTTCGTCTGAGCTATGGGGAAAATAATCACCCCATCCCTTTATCCACCAACTTAGCCTCAGGATGATGAGATCTTTCAGTTGATTAATAGAACATGATTTGCTTTCAAAGATTCTTTCATTCCTTTCCTTCCAAACTGTCCACAAGATGATAAAAAATATTGCTTTCCAGATTTTTTTTAAAAAGAGATCCAGTAAGTGGTGCATTCCACTGTTGATGAAAGTCTTTTAATGACGAGGGAAATACCCATGATAATCCCCAAATATCCAGCCACCAGTACCATAATTCCGATGCCACAGGGCAACTCATGAATAAATGATGGACGGTTTCCAAATGATTATTGCATAGCACACAATTGCTCTCCGAACTTTGAATGATTCCCAGTCTCCATAATTTTTCTCTGGTATTCAATCTACCAAGAAGCACAAACCACACAAAGATTTCTATTCGAAATGGAACTAAGCCCTTCCAGATTCCTTTTACAGCGTCGAAGTTGTAAGGAATATCATTTTTTGCCAATTCGAGTGCGAATGACTTCACCGAAAATTTTCCAGACTTGACTGGAGTCCAGATGGTCTGATCATGGCCATCTTGAAGGAGCATTGCTCTGTTCAATAGGGCGTGAAGTGAATCACGTTCACAGCAATCTTGAGGTCGTAATTCACGCCTCCAGTGAAGGCTCCAATGCCAGTCATGTCCGTCCCAAAAGCCACAAGATGAAACTAGTGCATTCGGAGATATAGTGAGAAGAAAGAGGCGAGGACATACCTCTTTGAGTGGTTGTACACCGACCCAAATGTCGTGCCAAAACAAAGTGTTTGCTCCATCACCGATTTTTTTCCTTACCATGTGAGTTGCAATATATCTTGCAGGGGCAAAAGAAAGAATTGAATTACAAATGCCTCTCCATGGGCCACCATGAGAGGGAACTGCAATGTCTCGAATAGTGAAGGCTGGATCAATGCCGTACTTGGATTGAACAAGTTGACGCCACAAGGAATTTGGCTCATGGATGAACCTCCATAGCCATTTGAAAAGGAGAACGACATTTTTGTTGTGAAGATTTCCGATGCTTAGTCCACCAAATTGTTTAGGAAGTTCAAGCAGATTCCAAGACACAAGAGGGAATGCTTTCTTCTCCAAATTTCCACACCAAAGAAAATTTCTTTGGAGTTTAATGATTTTTTCAATCACGCCTTTAGGCATTGGAAGTAGAGACATGTAATACAATGGGAGGCTTGCAAGACATGCTTTTATGAGAGTGACTCTCCCTCCAATGGAGAGAGGATTTCCTTTCCATGAGGCCAACTTCTTCTCGATTTTTGATATTACGGGATCCCATAGTTTAATACGGGATGAATTACCCCCAATCGGGATCCCAAGGTAGGTAAAGGGGAGTTTACCCACCTTGCAACGCAATTGAAATGCCAAGTGATCAAGAAGGCCCGGATCAATGTTAATCCCCATGAGAGAGCTCTTGTGAAAGTTTATTTGCAATCCAGAGGCGAGGTGAAAAAGAATTAGAGTCTTTTTTATATTTTCCAAAAACTCCAATTTCGGGGGGCAGAAGATGACGGTGTCGTCAGCGTACTGGAGATGAGAAATTTTAAAACCCCCTCTACAAACTTCAACTCCATCCCATAAGTTTAGCGAAACAGCCTTTTTATAAGAAGGTTTAGAGGTTCCGCAATTAAAGCAAAGAGGAAGGGAAAATACTCTTTCATGATATCACATGACCATAATATCTTTCTTTTTTTGGATCAGGAAAGAAAAACTAGGAGGTGTCAACACAAAGGACACCACCTAAAGCATCGCGAAGGATGGTTACAACTGATAACCTTCAAGAAAAACATAAAGAAGAAAAAGGAGCACATAGAAACACAAGTGGAAACTCCGCCACGGCATCACGCCATCTCCCCAGGCCCAACCGAAAACAACTTCTTGCAACTCGTCACGGGGGGCAAAACAAACACCACTAAGAATGAAAATCTCCCAAATCTTCCACAAGCACGAACCTTCAATCGATGAAGACGAGCGCTAACTGCCGCGCCAGCTGAAGCGAAGAGGAAATCAAGCCCGATCTGACCCGACCCGAAATAGGCGAAGAAGAACAGTCCGAGACCATCATCAACATTCGGCTTCCGACACCATCACCGGCGACGAGAAAGAAATATAGCAAAGAACCAAAAGCATTCTCAAATTGACTAACTTTAGACAACTAAACAAGCTAAATTAGAGGCTGGAAAAAGCAAAGTCCGACTGAGGACAAGAGAGAATAGACTTAATTAATTGATAAACTAAGCCATAAAAATGGCAAGATCTAAGGGGGGGAGAGGAGGGCGCGGCTAGAGTTTATTTCTATAGAAATTTTTGGAGTCTAGGATTTTCTAGAGAGAATGGAGCGCCCCTCTCTCTAGAAAACTTTACAAGATACTTTTTATAATATCTTATTTATACTCTTTCATGGACTATCAAAGTTTTATATATTTAACCACAATATTCTAAGAGTAAAGACTGAAAAAAAGATAATGGAGCAAATTATAAAAACCAATTTGAGGTTATATGTACAAACCTCAGTGTTTTTATATTTTTTGTTCTAGTTTATAAGCTCATATGATGCTTGACTTGAATTAAAATATTCGTTTCATAATATTATCATGTAATACAATTAATACAGTCTAAGAAGCTAAAAATACAAACATTAGTACTCCGTCTGTTTTTTTTTTTTTCTTTCTCACTTGGAATCTTGACACTATTCATACTTAGAGAGAATATTCTAAATTCTTCTCAATTTATAAGAAAAAAATATAGTCATGTGGGGTCTTGTTTAATTCGTCTCAATTAGTACTTTACTAATATTCAATCGTTATAATTTTTACTAATATATAATGAAAGATATTTGAGTTCAAAGAGATGCATTGGGAGATGCGCACAGGAAAAGTGAGAAGGATAAAAAAACGGAGGGAGTACTTCAAAAACAAAAACAAAATGACGACGACGCATTGTCCTTAATTATTCGCCAATATACTCCAATCGTTTTCAAATAATTGTGTACTCCCTCCGTCCTTATTTCTTTTTCCTACTATGACTTTTTTTCACTCTAGAAAATATTCTAAATATGAAGAATAAATGGGAAAAAAGAGGGTGTTATTCTAGTCAATTCTTAAGTAGTTGTTAACTTGTTATATTACTTTAAATACAAAAATGACCTCAACTCACCCACTCAACCCTATAATGTGGGTCCCTTCATTAAATTTTTATTTTTCACACTTTGTCTTCATGATCATATGATGCGGGGTCCTTTACTAACCATCTCTCGTACTTTATCACTTATTTTATTCTTAATTTACTCTATTTACCTTAACAACCTATTATTTCCAACTATTTGCTATTAATATACGTGTCAAACCTAGGAGATTAATTAATTAAGGATGAAGATAATGTAATTAGATAAAATATTGTCATGTGAGTTCTTATTAGACTCGCTTTAGAGTATAATTTTAAAACTAAAAGCTTCATTGCTTTTACTAATTAATACTTCCTCTGTTTTTTTAATTGCACCATTTTATTTTCACGTTTGCTAACGCTTCTTTAAATGTCAATATCTCTAATTGCGTATAAGTAAAAATTATAAAATTTGATATTTGGAATCCTTGCATCGAGACGAATCTAACATGACACCACTTGACTATGTTTTTTTTATAATATAATGATATGAGATAACTTAACAAAGTTGGTTGATGGATAGTACCAATTAAAAACAAAATCGTGCTATTGAAAAAAACTGAGGAAACGATCATGTAAATTTTCCATTTCATGAAGTCTAGTACATGTCTATAATTTGTAATTTTTCCTTTATCACATATCTCTTTTTCACATAATATTGGGGATTAATTGTCTTTCACTAACTACTCACTTCTTTTTCTAGACCTTAATATTTGTACCTGCCCATATGTTGTGATAATAAAAGAACGAAAGAAGTATAATAGATGATGTTGATGACATGATTAAAAGAATATGCCTTGAATTCATGAAAATAGCAAACCAAAAGAGCAAAACAAACACATAAAGTATACTAGTCTTTGCAAATTACTAATTAAATCAAAATATAACTTACGAATGAACAAGAATGACATATCTCTGTTTATCTTTTTTCTCGCTATTTGTTAAATTTTGCCGTTACAAATGCAAACTTTAGTTATGTATTCGTAGCAATTACGAAAACTTGATATTTTAAAAATACATATAAAAATAAATCTAGTAAAATTTTACAAAATATTAATTTTCTTATATGTTAGTGAGAACTTTTGGCTATAATTTGACTCAGTAATCGAGATATTGTGTTTACACGAATAACATATGGGTTCAAAGAGAGTATAATTAACAAAGTCCTTTGAAAGAGAAAACTTAATTGTGCAATTTTTTCTTAATTACTATTGCATTACTCTTTCCATTTTCTAAAGATCTATATATAGTCATATAAAGGATAAAGAATACAGTAGTAAGAGTTTGTAAAATTAAATAGGTTCGACAAATGTAGTGTGGAAAGGGAACAAGCTTTAACCAAATACTTTCTCTGTATTTTTTTAGTTTGCTTACTTGGTATGATGCACAAATATCAAGGAATAAAGAGGAAAGAAGAAAATTCTTTGCACATGGGTTGGTAGCAGTGAGACATACTTATATAGTCTAATTTTTTTTAATAATGACATAAAATTATTGTAAACAATCAGATGAGACGAAAAAGTGGCCCCAACCAACTTTTTCTATTACAAATAGTGAGAGAAATACTACACGAACCAAGAGAAAAAAAAATGGTCTCTCAATGCCATAAATGAAAAGATTAAACGTGACCAAGATAAAGAAGTGCTACCTCTATTTTTTTAATTTACACATTTTGAATTTCACGCTTCCCAACGCATAATTTTCACCATAAATATCTTTAATTACCAACATATGAAATTTATGAAAAAATTTATATTTGAAAATATATGCAAAGAGGAATCTAACAAGATCCCACTTGACTATATTTTCATTATATATAAATCACCAATGATAGTTATATATATTAATGCAATATAATCTTAAGGACATTGATGCACGTCATTAATACTATTTGTAATTTTCAAATACTTCTTTTTAAAACCATTATTATTGTATTTTTTTGGTAAAATGTAAGAAATATATTACCAAAATCAAATAAGATCCACCAAATACAACCAACACTACCTCACTAAAAAACGAGAACAACACACACCAACTCCCAAACAACCATAAACAGCAAAAACAGAACAAACTACAGACCCACCTTCCCCTGCAATTACTCTACATTACACAGGGAAGCAAACCAATCCTTATCATACTCACTCCATTTCCTGCTAATTTTACTTCTAACTCTCACACAAACTGCATCTTTGATTTGTTTAATAACAAAATCTGGAGACAACACATTATCCTGCCAGTAAACATGGTTCCTGGCCTTCCACACATAATTACCATTATTATTGTTATGCGATAGAATAAATTACTAAGGGGGCGTTTGGTTGGAAGTGGGGAAAGGGAAAGGAATCAAGTAAGGGTTAGGAAAGGAAAGGAACCCCAAACCCCCCAATTTACCCATGTGTTTGGTTAGATAAGAGAAAGGGTAACAAAGGTTGACCCTTTACCTCCCTCCCCTCCCCTCCCCCCCCCTCCCCTCTCTTTCTCTCACTTATCTAGACGCAGGCGTCGGCTGCGACCACCCACATCCGGCCTAGCGTTTTTCGGCGGGTGGGGGTGTTCTCGATGGTTGGGCTAGGGTTTTCGACGGGTGGGGGGTGTTTTCGACGGCTAGGTTAGGGTTTTCCGGGTGGGGGGGTGTTTTCGAAGGCTTGACGGGGTTTTCGATTCTTGCGGGGTAGTGTTTTGGAGGGCGGAGTGGGGTTGTCGGGGCCGGGGTACGTTTTCGAGGGTTGGGGTGGGGTTTTCGGCGGTTGGGGTGGTGTTTCCAAGGGTGGGGTGGGGTTTTCGCCGATTGGGGTGGGGTTTCGGCGGGTGGGGGGAGGTTTTCGGTGGGTGGGGGAGGTTTCGGCTGCCGGTGGGGGATGTTTTTGGCGGGTGGGGGGAGGTTTTCGGCGGGTGGGGGGAGGTTTTGGCGGGCTGGGGGAATGTTTTCGGCGGGTGGGGTGGTGTTTCGGTGGGTGGGGTAGGGTTTTCGGTGGGTTGCGGGGGTCGGCGGCTCGGGTGGAGGGTGGTGGCGGCGGCTCGGATGGTCGTGGTGGTGGTCGGTAGGGTCGCCTGGTGGTGGGGGTGGTGGTGGTGGGGTGGTCGGTTGTGTTATGGTGTAGGAGGGATTTGGGGGTATCCAAAACCTTGGGGCGGGTAATGGATCCCAGGGTAAGGGGGTAATTCTAAACTGAAAAATGGGTAAAGGGAAAGGAAAAAATCATCAACCAAACATCAAGTAAGGGAAACCTAAGTTTGGAAACCCTTTCCCTTTCTTCACACCCCTCAACCAAACGCCCCCTAAAGTTATTATTCACAATACAATAATAATATAAATAAAAATAGATTTTTTACCAAATACCATCAAGTAATTTTCTTATTTGGTGTACACCATATACGGATATACCTTCTACTTTTTAAAAAATTTACTCTATGTCCTTAATGACTAATGACTATTAGCTTTTTAGTGAAGTATCCCTAATTTCATTAAGAGATGTTTGTTCTTCTGATTCTATAGCTAATGGCTAGGTAGTCTGTCACCTTCATCTTAGTTTTAGTTGTTTGGTAGGTTTTTCTGGTAGTTCGGTGTGGTTGTAGTTAGCCTAGTGTTGTTATACTCTCTTTTTGGTAGTTAATATAAATTTTGAATTGCCAAAATAACTTACTCAGGGCGATTTGGTGAAAAATCCAACTTAATAAATATTACTCTCTACTCTCCGGTCTTCGGTCTCCAGTCTCGTTTTAACTCTGACACTTTAACTTTTGCATTATTCATATGTCATTACTTAATAGTAGGAGCACCTACATTATTGAAATGCAATCCCGTATTTTCTCTCATTGTTCCTCCTTCCTCCATGAATTAATTTTTTAAGCTCTCCAACTAGCTAGATTGGCCATGTAATGATCTAATTATAATAAGATGATTCTTTCTTGCCAACTGCGCACCCACCCACGTGACTTCCCTAGTTCCCTGAATTGATTTCTTGTATGGGAACTGGGAAGGTGCCTAATTTTCTAATCTACCTACCCCATAAAAAAACTACTCACATTGCAAGGCAAATCTAGATAAAGACCATAGAATGAATTGGACAATCAAGTTGGGATATCTATATAGTGGATGGGTGGTCATAATATATGTGATATAGAAATCTAATGATTTAGAATAATTTTGGATACGCATTAATAAATCTTATATAATTTCGAATCACTAGATTTTTCAAAGTCATAAAATTTTCAAGTAAATTTCCTTACAATTGGGTTTATCATTTATGTGCACTCCTTAATTAGGGTTGCAATTAAATAGTAAATACATTTTCAAAAATAGTACTTCATTTGTTTCAAATATAAGGCACACACGATATTTGAGGTTAAACTTTCACTATTGATTACTTTCAATTCAGGTTCATAAAAATTATAATAAAACAATATTATTATAATACTCTTATTTCTCAAGACGAATCTAATGGTATAAATTTTACAATTTTTATTTGTCTTATTATAAGAAATATTTTGTGGTCAAAACAAATTTTCATAAATCATGAATGCCTTAAATTTTGAAACAGATGGAATATCAATTAAGGAATTTATAACATAATCATGCGTCAAATTAATGTTATTAATGCTTATTTAGTGTTTAATGTTTCCATTTCTAACTTTTATATGCAGTCCTAAGGGTTGTGTGTATCATTTTCCTTACAATAATATAGTCTAAATGTTGCAATTAATATGAAAACTAAGGAGGGCCCCAACTATTTTACACGTTTTTGAATTGAGACCCATTTGTATTTAATAATTGGTGTCCTCTCTTTGAGAACTTGAACATTGGCCATACATTTAAGAGAGAGATGAGAATAGAAAAGTGAAGCTGCTTTCATTGTTGTTGTGAAATCGAACAGACAAATAAATGGTACTTGTTGTGAAATCGAACAGACAAATAAATGGTACACATTTCGCTGAATCTGATCATATATTCATATGCACATGTGGGAAGGGAAAAAATATAAACATGTTTGCATAATTGCATTTCCATATCCTCCAACGCCGCGTCTCTTAGCAATCAATTTATCACAATTTGACGGGATTTGTTGGAAAAATTATTACTATATTTCATCCCATTTTTTGTACGAACAGGCTACATGAGCATTTCCTTAGTTCCTTCATGATTTACCGAATATAATGTCACGACCTCATTGTCTATTATTCACACTCTTTTCTCCTTGTCTTGGTTATTGCTGTTAATTGTTATAATGTTATACTCGGATTGCGTTTCTTATAGATGTTCTTAGTTTGATTTATATATACTTGTCAATAGGTCATCTTTGACTATTGATATATATTTATATATAATTATGTATTAATAAAAATCATACATATTTGATATTATTAATGCAGGTCCGGTTCTTTTGGACTTATTTTCAGCAAAAATAAGTAAAAATAAGTTCAGTTCAGCAAAAATAAGTCCAGTATTACTATTAATGTTGTAATTATTATTTTTGTTTTCAATATTACTATTAACATTGCTATTATTAATAATATTATAATTATAATAACGATGAATTTATAATTTTTTTTATTATTTTTTAATTATTTTTTATTATTTTATTTATTTTAATATTTTTATTATTTATTATTTAGTAATTATTATTTATTTATTATTATTATTATTATGTATTATTTATTATTTATTATTATTATTTATTATTTATTATAATAATAATTATTATTATTTATTATTGATTATTTATTATTATTTATTATTTATTATTTATTATATATTATTTATTATTTTAATTATTATTATTTATTATAATTATTTATTATAATTATTAAGTATTTATTATTTATTATTTATTATTTATTATAATTATAATTATAATTATTTATTATTGATTATTTATTATTTATTTTAATAATTATTTATTATTTATTATTATTATTATTATTAATTATTATTATTATTAATATTATTATTATTTATTATTTATTATTACTATTATTATTTATTATTTATTATTATTTATTATTATTATTATTATATTATTATTATTATTCTTTATTGTTTATTATTATAATTTTTTTATTTTTTATTATTAATTATTATTATTTTTTATTTTTTATTATTTTTTATTATTTATTTATTTTAATTATTATTTATTATTTAATATTTAATATTTATTATTATTATTATTATTATTATTATTTATTATTATTATTATTATTATTTATTATTATTATTATTAATATTATTATTATTTATTATTTATTATTTATTATTACTATTATTACTTATTATTTATTATTATTTATTATTATATTATTATTATTATTATTATTATTATTATTTATTATTATTATTATTATTATTATTATTATTATTATTATTTATTATTATTATTATTATTATTTATTATTATTATTTATTTATTATTATTATTTTTTATTATTTTTTATTTTTTATTTTTTATTATTATTTTTTATTTTTTATTTTTATTATTTATTATTTATTATTTATTATTTATTATTTATTATTTATTATTTATTATTTATTATTTATTATTATTATTTAGCAAAAATAAGTTCAGTTCAGCAAAAATAAAATAAGTTCAGTTCAGTTCAGCCAAAATAAGTTCAAAAGAACAGGGCCGCAGTCATTGAGACGAATCAATAAGACCCACATGATGTGTTTTCTTATATATTGGAAAATTTTAGAAGATTCCATGTAATTCTTAATAATGCTAAGATTCCAAGTAGGAACATCAATCACGGTCGGATGGAGTAATTGAAAGTTTTTATCAAAAATAAAAACGGAGGTAAATACTTTATAAGATGAAAGAATTACTCTTATTATTTTTTTCAAATTCAAAACTCATTTAAACTTATAAATGATCAGAATTCTCCTTTATTCATAGGTGTGGCGGAGACTCTTTCGTAATTAACGAAAATTGTTAATATTCATATCATCAAAAAAATCATATGCAACTATTATTCCGTTAGTTAATAAGACAGTTCTTTCAAAAAAAAAAAGTTAATAAGACAGTTTTTTTTAAAACAAAAAGTTATTAAATTTGGTCCCTTAAAATTTTCCATAATTTTTTCAAGATTGTGAAAAATTGTATTTGTAGCCTGTAGGTGAGTTAAACGTTGTATAGCATCCCAATCACAACTTGGTACTTGATATTGAGATTTGAGACCTACAAAATTAAAATCGTGTGGGGGTCCGGATGCCTCATTAAGCCCATATTGTCTTGCTTCATGATTTGTCGTGGCTTTTGGAGTGGAGGGTGATAAATTGGGAATGGGCCCAATGGCGATATTTTATTTACTTTTTTTGGCAGTTGAAGCCAAATGGTGATAAATGGTCCTACAAATTTGACTATTTAAGTGCAATACTATTCCAAACCGTCCCTGATTTTACTAAAATAATTTTATAGAATAGGTCTGTTCTAGTGTTTTGTCCACCTTATTTTCCATCATTATTACGAAAAATAAGTTCTAATAAGTTGAAATAAGGTTTAATAAAGATTGATAAGTTTTCAGATGAATTTAGAATTGTACATTAATAAGTATGAAATCTCATGTAATACAGTAAAAAAAATTAAAAGAATATATAAAAAGTATAATAGAACCTTCTTAAGTCTTAACACTCATGCGTATACTAATTTCTCTAAATAGAACCACCATGATTTGTGTCCATACGCATTGTTGGTTGATTAGTCATGAGTCTACATATATTGGCTGACTCGTTCCAATAAGTATTTTATTAATATCCAATCGTCATAATTTATACTGAAATGTAATTAAAGATATTTAAGTTCAGATGTGTAGATAAGAAAGCGCGCAGCGAAAGTGAGAAAGATAAAAGAATACGGAGGGAGTACATATATGGTATAATTTATTTCTAATTCAAGAAGCTGCATATTACTTGTAACATTGATATTTTTAGCAATATATTATCTTGATCTCTCTCCTAACACATCAAAGTCTTTTTTTTTTATCTCTTTCTGTCTCTCTCATCTCCTAAATTTTTTGTGTTGTACTTAAATGTTGCTATTAAAAATAGAGATATATGTCATATTCTTTATTTCAAAGTAGATTGAGTCATTACTTTTAGACCATAATTGTAGCCATGATCAGGCAGCACTTTCCCAGTTTGTTTACGTGTTCTCAATTCTCATGAATCATGATAGTTTCTCACCACTTATACGTGTTGTTAAGTGGACCCAATACTTATTGAGTTATTGTAGCAGAAGACCCACAGACACAAATTTGCAAAAAAGCAAATTAAATATCTGCAAAGTGGTCGCTAATTGACTTGGTAAAAACGGTCTTTATATAAAGAAAAATATTATATAATCTTCAGTACCAAAAATAAATTATATAATCATGTTAGATTTATTTTTGTCTATAAAAGCTTTTACTTATGATCCCATGAACTTTTTTGTATTAGTGTATGCAGTAGAACAGTATCGATCAGTAGCAGTTTGCAACATGAGGATTAGGCAGATCTCTATTATTTGAATGTGTATTGTGTGCTTAGCTTGCAAAAATCATCTAATACGTGCAATCAGATATGTGGGACTAGGAGAGAGGTTAAGGATATGCTAAATAAATAAAAAATATTCGGATAATCGCATTTAATTTTGGATTAGTTGTCAGCTTGTCGCATATTATTAAACAAAAGAGAGAGAATGACTGATATTTAGTTAGGCGGACATATTTACCATCTACTGTCAATTGAGTTCAGAATGGAAATTTATGGATTATGTATGTAGTCAGACTTGACAGATGCCTATGTGTGAGCTTGTAGGCTTATTATTGATCGATCATTAAGGCAAAAACATGCCATGCATGTTGCTAGGGGTGTGCACCAGTCCAGGACCGGACCAGACCGGAACCGACTGGACCGGTGGACCGGAATCCGGGGTTTTCTTGGACCGGGACCGGACCGGAAAAATTCCGGTCCGATCCGGTCTGGATCGGAACTTTTCCGGTCCGGTCCGGTCCTGTACCTCTTGGACCGGAATTTTTTTTCAAAAAAAAAAAAAATCTTTTTTATTTTATTTAAATATATTTATAAATTATATACATTAAAAATTAATAATTTTAATGTCAATAATCCTAAAAGAATAAATAGTAGGTTTCAAGTTTCTAATTTTCTACCTTTTAATTTTTTTTTAACATATAAATTTTTTTTTACTAAAATAATATAAATTCCGGTCCAACCGGTCCGGACCGGACCGATGGACCAGAATCCTGATTTTCGGCGGACCGGGGACCGGACCGGAATCTCCGATTCGGTCCAAATTCCGATCCGGACCGGTTTGTGCACACCCCTACATGTTGCCACATATATTCCCCCTCCCTCACACAATCAAATGAGACATATCTATATTAATATATTAAAAAGCTTTCCAAAACAAAGAACTGTACCCAGGCCCGACCCTAGGGGCTGGTAAGAGGGGCAACCGCCCAGGGCCCAGACTCCGAAGGGGTCCAAAATAAAAAATGTTACTTTCAACTTTCAAGTTCAAAGTATTTTACAAGTGAAAAGTGTTTTATAAATAAAGCCCCAAAATTCCACTCTCATGCCAAGTAAGAGAAATCTTATTGCCTTTTCTCTCTCCTAGCATTAATATGCAAGTATTCAACTTTTTAGGCAACTTTACCCATTTATTGGGAAAATCATGTAACCCAAGCTTATAAATTATTTCAGTCAACTTTATTTTTTTTTTGGGAAAAACGTTATTATTGGTAATCTAGGCTCTAGCTCTTTTTTTTTGTGAAAGGTCTAGCTCTTTATTTATTTTTTGGGTAAAAGTATCTTCTTTTAGACTTCTAGTACCATTGTCTTCTTTTATACTTCTAGAGTTCTAGTACCATCTTCTTTTTATGGGTAAAACATGTTCGCAGACCTTATATTTTTTTTTGTTTGATGTTGTACGTGTATTGAGAATTAAATTTTTTTGGGTAAAAAGAAAGCTATAATTGTACTATAGACGGAGAGATTTATGTGATATATTTCTCCATCTTTTTTTTACTTCTATTATTTTTCACTTAGCACGTTTATTACACATAAATTTGACCATTAATATGTTTATTAAAGGATTCGTATAAATTCTAGGCTTGAATCACATAATGCATTTTATATCCTCTTTATAAAATTCCTATATTTCCATATTTTTTTGTAACTTCGTTGTTTCTTCAAAAGTTGACCAAAAAATAAAAATAGATATTATATTGAATTTTATTCGTAATACTATGTACTACGCAAAAATCAAAACTTACTAATTATATTATTAGAATTAAAGGGCCCCTATGTCTCATCTCGCCCTGGGCCCATAAATTGTCAGGACCGGGCCTGACTGTACCACGTGGCACTATCCCTTAGAGTGTTTACTTTATTACTCCACATACAATAAAAGAATTAAAAAAATGCATGGTATATGATTTGATCACATGATTTCAAGTCATTATATCAATGTCTTAATCACTAAACCAAGTAATGTTTTGTATTATAATTTCCAAGTAAGATAGTAATAAAATTTACTATGTACAGTATAAAATTTAAAAGAAACTGGAAGATAATTTCTTAAGCACAATCTAGTGCCAATAAGGGTCCGTTCTGTTCAACTTATCTTATCTTATCTTATGATCTTATCTTATCTTATCTTATCTTATAAGATAGTTTATTGTGTGTGTGTAACATCTTATTTATCTTATCTTATTTGATCTTATCTTATTTGATCTTATCTTATCTTATCTTATCTTATCTTATCTGATTTTATCTTATCTGATCTGATCTTATCTTATCTTATAAAATCTTATATAAGTTAAAATAAGTTGAACAGAACATACCCTAACTCTTTTTTCCACTTCTTTCAAAATGTTTGATTTAAGAGTTCAAATTCACATTGGTAAATGATTCGGGGCATCGCTTGAACCAACAACTAGTTATATCCAAAAAGCCGTGAAAAAACTAAGAGCTAAATTTTGTTGGCAGTTCCAGATTGTAATTTAATTAGTGACTTGCTAAAGCACAAATATGCTACGTCCATATTCAATGATAGTGATAGGAAATTCTCATGTACTCCCTCTGTTGCTTTTTACTTCATTTTTTTTATTTGCTACATTGTTATTTTCACAAGTTTTTAGGAGATGTCCCTTTTAATATTTTTTGGTGTACTTTTTGACCCCTTTAACATTAAATGATGTGAGAAAAGGTGAAAAAGTAGTAATTTTGGGTAGAAAAAGAGAGACACAAATATAATAATATTACTTTTTGGTGGAAAAAAAGATAAACAAATACTCCCTCCATCCCAGAAAGATCTGAACACTTGTTGGGACACGTAGTTTAAGGTGATAAGTTGTGGTGTGGTTATCAAATGTTATTTTATTTAAAAAGTAGATGTGATAAGAGTTGGTGGGGTATTTTTTATTAGAGGAGAGAGAAAGTTGAGTAACTTTTTATTGATAAAAGGTAGAGTGTGGGCCAAAGATGTGTAAAAGAAATAATATATTAATGGTGGGACCATGCCAAGAATGGAAGTGTTCAAACTAATTTGGGACAAACATAAAAGGAAAGTGTTCAGACTATTCTGGGACGGAGGTAGATAGTATAATAGTATTACTTTTTGGTAGGCCAAGTCTCCTAATAAGAAAAGTTGAAACAATGTAGCAAGTAAAAAAAAACAATCATTTAAGGAAAATGTAGCAAGTAAAAAAAAGCGGAGGTAGGAATTGCTACATTGTATTATCATGCATAATTTTAGCGAATCGTCACTTTCAAACTTTTTTGGAAGCGTCTTTTGACCATTTAGTGTAAAATAATGGGAAAAAGTGAAAAAATAGTACTTTTTGGTGAAAAACAGAAAAATAAATATAATAATATTACTTTTTGACGGGCCAATTACCCCAAATAAGGAAAGTTTAGACAATATAGCAATTAAAAAGAGATAACCATTTGATGAAAACGTAGCAATTAAAGAAAAACGGAGGGAGTAATAAGAAGAGCTAGAATGCTAGATGCATGCATGGTTTCTCCAATCTAAAATTTCTACAGCCACAATGATGTTGCATTATTGTATTTTTAATTTCTTGTTTGCATAAGCTATTATTTAGATAGATCGACTAGTTCCGATCCCTTGATGCGAATGTCTTGAAAGATATTGCAGCCATTCTCAACAACATTAGAATTTCAGTGATTCATGCTAAGGGTTCAGCAAACTCAGTGGTTCATATCCTTGCTAAAGCTGGTTAACAATTGACAAACAGCAAGAATTAATCTTCATTTTACTTGTCCAAAGTTTGCAAATGAAGCTTAATTACTTGGTGGACTTGCGTAATAATCCCACTGCATCATCTTCTGGAAATTAACAGGATGCTTCTTAGCAGTTAACACTTAGCACTTTTTTTTGTTGATAATTTCGAGCTTCCTTTCATTAATAATAATTTCAGGAGTAAGATCGCCTCTACTCAAGACGAGGTATTCCTTCAATTAAGAAGGAAACTTTCATAGTGCAAGGCACACCTTGGGTTGAGGAAGCCATCTTAAAAACTCCCTACAAGTAACTACATTAGTTCAGTTTGCAATAAAGGAAAGGAAACTACTAACAAAAAAACATAGAAACACTAGAGGGGCAGGGGAGATACATGACAATTACATCTTAGTGACTGCAGACTCAATAAACCCTTCAAAGAAAACATCAGACATGGATACAAGGGACTAATTGGGCGTTGGATTAGAGCCATGCTATGAATTCCAATTGACGATTAAGGCCTTGTTTTGCCAATGAATCTGCCACAAAGTTTGCATTTCTTCGCTTGTGAATGATTGTGATATTCATGTCCCTCTTACACGCATTCCTTATGAAATTGAGATGGATGTCACCTCAGCAGCTAATGGACCACTAGGAGACTCAGTCTTAGAATATGACTAGGCCATGGAATTACATCCAAGCTATGAAATCTGCATCTCTACGCAAGCCTTGTTTTGCGAGGGAATCCGCCACCATATTGGACTCCCTACCTTTATGAGTGATAATAATGCTGAGCCATTCCTTCCTTGCATTTCTGATGAAGTTGAGTTGGAAACAAAGGTTCCAAGGCCCCCCTTGATTATCATTGCACCATTTGACCGCATTGCACGAATCAGATTCAATCACAATAGGGAAAGAATTGAAACTGTTATTCCGAATTGTGATTTGAATAGCTCGATAAATCGCCAAAACTTCCGCACAATTGATCTCAATGGGGGGTGTTGGACATGCGAACATGCATTTGAATAGTCCATCATTGCCCCTCAAAACCCCACCAATGGCAGACATTTGGAGACTTGCATTATACGATGCATCCACATTCCACTTTAAGTGGTCAGGAGGGGGTGGAGACCATAAAACAGGAGTAGGAGTGAAGGTTGACGAACCAACTAGGCCATTTGAAAGTGGCCAATTAAGCGAGACAAGTTGGGTTTTTTATGATTTCTTCACTTGAGTAAGGAAATGAGCCTCCCCATCCTTTAATCCACCAACGAACTAGGACCAAGTCTTGCAGTTGAGGAATAGAGAGAGAGATGTTATTGAAAATGCGAGCATTCCGCTCCTTCCAAATAGTCCAAACAATAATATGAAAGCATGCCACCCATACTTTTTTGAGAAAAGCTCCTTTGGAGCAAAATTGCCACTGTTCGAATGCTTCAATGAGAGAATTGGGTGGCACCCAATGAAGGTTCTGTTGGAGTTTTTAGTAGAAACTTTAAGTTTGCTTCAAAAGAATATGAAGAGTCAATTTTTCCTTTTGTCCCACATTGAAAGAATATAAGGGAAGAGTAAGGTTTATAACCATTACTCTTCCTCTACCCTTTGAGTTGAGAAGCAATGAGGTTTTTAGTGGGCTTGTGGTGATGTGTGGGTGCCACATGCGCCGCCGCTGCCCGCCCGGACCGGGCCAGGGCTTTGGGCCTTGGGGAATAAACTTAACTTAACTATAGTTTTGGGTCAGAAATATGTTGGCATTTTATGACCCGTTTTTATCAGTCTTAAGTTACCGTTTTTTCCCTTAATCTCTCTTTTAATGCCGTTTTCTCCCCTAAACTCTCTCCTTATTTTCGGCCATTACTCTTCCCATTATGTGACCGTTTTTCCCACGATTTCAGCCACGTTCTGATCTCGTCTAGTTTTTCCTCTCCCTATATATACCAGTGTTCTGGGATTCTCTAGGGGACACAGAAACACAATTTCTTCTTCTCTCCTTCATTATTCCTGGGCAATATTCAAGATCGTTCTCAGTAAACCGTGTATCCCTGGAGGTTGATTGCTGTGAGTCAGTGTGTTGTTGCGTGGCAAATTCAACTTTAGGACAGTGATTTTCTCACGCCACGGTGGTCAGTTAAGTGTATCAATTTGGTTACCAGTTTTCGTTCCTACAGGTTCCATATATTCAGCCACCAAGACCAAAGAAGCCATGAGAAGGAGCACTTAGCACTAACCTAATCTTTTGCCTAGATGTTTCAATGCCAAGGTTCTTAATGCTTTTTCAACTACTTGTTTTGTACGTACAGTTTGGCTCTTAGCTATAGCATATAGGTACGGAAAACAAAACTAGTTTAGACATGGGAGTTAGTTATTACTTATTAGCTAATTTATCTGACTTGTGTGATCATTTGTTTATATTGGTTGGTTATGTTAGTTTTTTTTTTGACAATCAACTACTTTTGGTCTTAGGTAAAATGTAAACAAAAGCCGAAAGCAAATAAAAAGACTTGTTAGTAAGACCAACTTTTTACTTTTGGGTTAAATTTATTTTTTTAATTAGGCTTTAGCTACCCTTAAAGATCAATTACACCAAACACTATTTTTGGCTATTTGACCACATGATGAGGCGGTAAGGCCAAAAGCCCAAAAAAAAGCCACCTATATTCTATTTGCATAAGTTCTCCAAAACCTCTTATTTTTCACCCATTCCCCACCCCCTAGTTATCTTTTGAACTTATGGGACGAATTTGTATTAAGTCATTTAGTCATTGACTTTTTGTCATTGACTTTTAATCTATGCTTTCATATTGCACAAAAAAAAAATCATCCCAAGTCCCAACCGTTAATATAGGAATTGGACCACCGTACCATTTTTTTAGGAAATCGAAAGAATTCTAACTCATTTTCAAAAAAACCCTGTAATTTCTCCTTTGTCTTTTCTATTGTTCATTTGCCTTCATTCATTCATCTATTAAGAGCCATTTAACTGCTGTTAAAGTTGTGCTTTCACTTTGCTGAAGTTGTGCTTTCAATGAATCTAGGTTACTTAATTAAAGACCTCCAAATTGATGAAGGAGATAGTTTAACTATCAATGTCGTGCTCCACTAGAAGTTTCTACTGCTCGTCGAAGATATTAGAAATTTAGACGCCTATGCAATTTTATGGCATCTATATATACTACCTCCGTTTCTTTTTAATCTATACACTTTCCTTTTTGATCTGTTTCTTTTTAAATCTACACACCGTTGCTTTTTCTATTTTTGGTAACATGTCACATCTAGTTTCTCCTCTTTTACCCATGTCATCCACTTTTTAATATTTTAACCCACTTTTTAGTTTTTCTCTCTCACTTTTCAGTTTCTCTTTCCACCTTTTTAGTTTATCTCTCATACTTTTGCACTTTCTCCTTGGTTTTCCCCCAAAGTGAAGTGTGTAGATTAATTTGAAACGGAGGTAGTATATATTATATCCGAACATAGGTATTCGGAAGCAAAACAAATTGCGATCCAACTTTATTGCATCCCTTGGCCAGTTGGCCATATTATTGAAGCTAGTACTATAGAAATGAAACTTATTAATTATTATCTACTGGTCTTCAATAGTAGAATAACATTTATTTTTATTTTTTAAAAAATAAAGTAGAAAAACATCTATTATTGTACTTAATTTGCTGTGTTTTCAAGTGCGATCTTGAAAATCCACACATATAATATATTCTCATATGAACTTCAAAGATTTCATTTATCGAAAATCGTTATCTTATTCCTACGTAGTATGCGCATGTATGTAGTTTGGACTAGTCATAAAACTGAGATTAATATGAGAAGACATCTCTAAAATCTAAACTTGGGATTTATAATTTTTGGCTTTCTTTGTTTTTTTTGGCTAAACATTTGATTAGATTTCTTGGCTTTCATAATTTTAGGTACCAATTTAATTAATTGGTTCTAGTTGCGAATCTGATCTAGGGAACCCTTTCGGATCGGTTATAATTCTACGTAGTACACCCTTTTTTAGATTCATCTCAACATGAATTTTCAAATTATTAATTTTATAATATTTTAAAATCAATAATTAGATATAATAATGGTTAAAGTTATACATTAACAAGTGTGAAAATTAAACTACGCATATTAGAAAGACACACGGATAGTAATAAGCAGCATTCAAATTAACAAATGTAGTATTATTTGAAATATCTCTCCCTAAAAAGTCCCAAAATCAAGTAGAGCTCGAATGGCTATTTGTTATGAATCTGTATTTACAGAATTATCCCTAGTATGATTGGACAACATCAAAGAAAATAAGAGGGAGTCCAACAGTTTAATTTCCCACAGGAAAATCGCATAGGAAAGACCATGAGTGTTGTAACGAACGCAATAAAGCAACAAAGAATTGAAGAACAATCGTTATAAAAATTTAATGTGGTTTACTTATAATGTGTTAGCTACGTCCAAACAGCAGGGATAACAGATTTGATAGGTTTAGGAGAAAGAATACATATTACAGAATATGAAACAAGTTAATTATAGGGTTTATATAGTACCCTACTAATTAACTTAAACAGATGGGCCTAAACCCGAAACTAAAACAGACTCGATATACTAAACAGCAAATACCTAGAGCCAGATAATTAATTCAAGGCATAGTTCAACAGAGAGTGTGTAAAAGTATTCCTATGACTTCCTCCGTTTCTAAATACATCCAATATGTTGACTTTCACACATGTCAATGCACTACTTTGAATGTTATATATTTCATTATCGATTAGTAAAACTTCTAAAAAAATTGATATTTTGAGAATAGATTTTGAGACTCATCCAACAATATATTACGTAAATGATAGCATATATACTCCTTCCGTCTTTTATAATTGTTACTCTTTCCTTTTTTAGCCGAATCTATTTAATTGTTACACTTTCACTTTTTCCTTATATATGATAACCTATTCCATCAACTTTATACACTTTTCTACGTCATATACCCCTACCACCTATTTTATTAATCCACCCAAAAAACTTTTCTACCTCATAATTCTCTCTCTTTTCCAACATTTTAATGGTTCTGTTACATTTTCCAAAACCAAATATTCTTTGGTTGTACTTCTTTCATGCCTTTTGCAGAATTTCCTTGGTTCTCCCCCAAAGTGAAGTGTAACAATTAATTGTGAACGAAGGGAGTATATTGCAATATTAGTTGTGAAATGCGGTCAAAGCTAATATTTAAATAGTGCAAATATTTCCAACGTTGCATGTATTTAGAAATTGAGGTAATATTTCTCTAATTGAAAAGAGAAAAAAGGGGAAAGAGAAGGTGATGAATCCGGCTTCATGAAGAACCAACAAAGGTAGTTCTTCAGCCCATGAGGGAGAAAAGAGGGATGCGTAGCTTGATTTTAGGGATGTTCATAATCGGGTATTCGAATATGCGAGTATTTTAAAAAATGACATGTGACCCTACCAGGAAATGCAGGTACACGATTTTTTTGGTTCATGTCATAGTGTACCTGGTACAAACTGTGAATTTCACCAACTCCTATTGACTGGCAATGCCAAATTCATTTGAGCACTCATCAACAGATCGTACCCCCCTGTTAGTGTCGGGCTTCCCCTCCCCTCCCCCCCTGTTATGGTTGTTGTGAGTAAGTCTGGTTGTTTCTTAAAAGTTGTGTTCAATCTCCGAATAATAGGAGTGCGTTGGTTTTCTCGAGTTGCTAAAGATGTTGTCAGTGGTTGGTTGTGGCCATCGATAAGTAGTTATCAGTTGGGTCAGGATTAGTGGTTCAAGGTTATAACAATAGAATATGTCAGTTTTTGGGACTATGTGTTGAGGGACAAGGTGCATAAGCATGGACGAGGCGATGATAGATTTTCATGGTTGGGACGTTTGTTTTCCGATTTTGCAAATCGGAGGTGTGTACGGGAGCTTGACTTGTTCGGCTCTCTTTTTAGCTTGGTATTGATATTAATTGTCTTTGCCTTGAAAACTTCAAATATGTAGGCGGCACCCCAGTTGCATCTGGGGGTTTTCAGCACGCCCTTTCATCGGCGTTTCTCCTACTTCATGGAGAAACCTGAGATACTCTCGATCGAGAGTATTGGGTCACAATGGAATGTGACTCACAGGATCATGAGCTCATAATCCCAAGCGATAGCAGATCGTTGGGATTGCTCATGTGGCGAGACGCGACGCTCGCTGATGGTTGTTCGTTGTCCGGATCGTGATCGTCATCCGCTTCTTCTACTAGTTCCATTAGCCATCCGAGGTTTGCATCCATCACAGGCTCTGACCTGCGACGCCCCCCTCCTAAGTAACTTTGTATCGGTTTTATTTACTTTTGTTTTAGGTGGAATGTACGAGCTCCTAAAGCTACTTTAGGTTTGTTTGTTTGTATTAGTTTGGATTGTATTAGCATTAGGTTGTACTTCCTCTTTCAATTAATGTACGATTTCTCGATGTCAAAAAAAAAAAACAGACCGTACGGGAGCCAACCTCATTCAAGCACCTACATATGCAAACTGACACATATTTGCATACCCCTTAGTTATTTGTAAATACTGGCATATCTCCATGAGTCCTACATAATATTTTCTTACTTAATTGCATAAATTATGTCCCTAATTTGCTCTCCTAGTCCTTGATTATAGGAGTATGATTTGGCAAATGCATATTCTGCTTTATTTTCCTTGCTCGTAGGTGTAAGTTAGGGGCTTAGGGCAAATGCATATTCTGCTTTATTCTCCGAAAAAAATTCTGGTAACAGGATACCCGGTTGACTAAAATAAGCGGCTCGTTAACTGACCCGCTTCTTCCCTATTTTTTCAGGTTGAGTACTCGACCCATGAAAATTGTAAATTTCTATAGAAGTACCCGAAATTTTGCAGGTTAATAGGTCAATGAATCTGATTTTCCTTAATATCCCTACTTGATTTATAGGCTGCCCAACAATTGTTTTGAGAGCAATCCAATGGCTATTATAAAGACGTTTTTCTTGTGATCAATACAAATCCAGAGGCTACCATTGGGAATAAATATATATTAGATCTTGAGTGAGTAGAGGATGAATAAAGTCGAAGAGAGAGAAAGTAATAAAATAATTGGTAACTACTAAAATTTGGGTAGCGATTGACATTGCTTTTTAAAGAAATAATACGGACCTCAGTAAACTAATTAGATTTTATCAATATAAATTTTTAATTAAAATTTGAGTTATTTATCCCAAATTTGATATGAATAAAAATCTCGAGTATGTTGATACTACTCCCAAGTTTAGAGTACCTGATGAGTGATGACCTATTATGCACTGCACAAGTGCACATGTTAGTTTGTGCTCATTATTTGGGACCAAATTCCTATTCTTCTTTCTCCTTTCAGTCACTAGGCTGTCATGGCTATTAGAATATGTTGTGTAATAATTTTGATTATAAAAAGTCAAATTTTGCGATTAACTACCTAATAAAAAAAGAAACTTTGTTAAAAAAAATCTTTTAAAAGTTCAATTTTGCGAAAAAAAACTTTTTAAAGCAATATTTGCAAAAAGAAACCACAAACTTAATTTTTCTTGCAAAATGAAACTTATTTCCATTTTCCGGTGTAGTTTTTGAGATTCATAGGGGTGGTGCTGCTGTTAATGGAAATAGGGGGTTAAAGGAAGATAGGAGGGTAAACGCTGGAATTGAGAAAAACCATATCGGAAAATGGGAATATGTTTCGGGCCTGTTCTCTTCGGCATAAAACAACTGAACTGAACTAAATTGAACTGAACTGAATTAAATTATAACTAATTAATAGTAATGATAATAATTTAGGAACTGAATTAAACTGAACTGAACAGAATTGAACTAA
Organism: Beta corolliflora; assembly: GCA_947648045.1. Taxonomy (NCBI): domain Eukaryota; kingdom Viridiplantae; phylum Streptophyta; class Magnoliopsida; order Caryophyllales; family Amaranthaceae; genus Beta; species Beta corolliflora. The sequence goes on from CANSZD010002981.1 coordinate 408,836, forward strand.
ACTGAACTGAACTGAAAATAAGCTGGGGAGAACAAACCCTTCATCTTGCAAGAAAAATTAAGTTTGTGGTTATTTTTTTTACAAAGAATGTTTTAAAAGGTTTTTTTTTCGCAAAATTGAACTTATATAAGATTTTTTTGACTAATTTTTCTAAAAAAAAAGTGGAGAATAAGTACCTTATAAAATTTCTCTCCTCAAATTTTCAGTTTCCTCGCTCCATTGTCAATATCGTTTTGCTTAATTTCATAACTTTTTTTTAGATAATTTCGAGTTTTCTTTCATTAATAGTAATATCAGGAGCAAGATAGCCTCAACAGAAGACAAGGTATTCCCTCATTTAAGAGGGAAACTTTTATAGTGCTAGGCACACCTTGGGTTGAGGAAGCCACCAAAAACTCCCTACACGTAGCTACATTGAAAAGAAGGAAAGAAAACTGCTGAAAGAAAAAACAAACTAAACATGGAAACACTAGTGGGGCAGGGGGGTACATGGCAATTACATCCTAATGCCTGCTAGCTCAATAAGTCTTACATAGACACATCAGACTTGGATTCTAGGGCCAAGATTGAACAATGGCTTAGATCCATGCGATGAATTCCGATTGTCGATGAATTCCTTGCTTTGCTAATGAATCTGCCACAAAGTTTGCATTTCTGCGCTTATGGATGATTGAGATATTCAAGCCCCTCTTGCGAGCATTTCTTATAAAATTAAGATGGTAGTTCATGTTCCATGGACCACCACTATCACTATTGCACCATAATACCGCATTTGATGAATCCGACTCAAGCATTATTTCCTGATTTTTCATGGCGTCGGTGGCAAGGGAAATTGCAATTGCTCGATGAATGGCTAGAACCTCCGCACAATTGATTTCCATGAACGGAATTGGGGAGGAAAATAAACACATGAAGTTTCCTTGGTGCTCACGCAAAACACCTCTAATGGCAGAACATGAATTTAGGATACTTACCGACGCGTCGACGTTCCACTTGACTTGGTTTACGTCAGGTGGAGTCCACATTACTTGAGAAGGAGTGATATTTGGGGTATTTAGCAGTGCAGCCTTACCGTTCCAATCCAAGCATGCTGGATTTCGTTGTATATCTGAAGGCGAATACGGGAAATCATCATTCCAACCCGTAATCCACCACCCTAATCTGAGAAGGATGAGATCTTGCAAGTTGCTTGCCGCAGTGTGGGAATCACCAAAGATACGAAGATTTCTTTCTTTCCACACCGTCCATATTATGATGAAGAAAGCAGCGATCCATACCTTTTTGAAGAAAGGCGATTTTTTCGGACTTTGCCACTGATCAAAAGCATCACGAGGGTTGCTTGGAAAGACCCATTTGACTCGCCACAAGTCAAGCCACCAAGACCATAATGATTGAGAAAATGCACAGTGTAGCAGCAGATGAGCACTCGATTCTTGGCTTGAAGCACATAAAGGGCATATGTCATGTTCAAGGGGAATGATACCCAAAGAAGCCAATTTACTCCGAGTGTTTATTTTTCCAAGAAGCGCAGTCCACACGAAGACTGCGATGCGATGCGGGACTAAGCCTCGCCATAAACCCTTGATGGCATCATGTTGTGGAAGTGGGCCTAGTTTATCGAGTTCCATTGTGACTGATTTAGTGGAGAAAGCACCCGATTTGTTGAAAGTCCATATCCACTTGTCTTTGGATTCAAGGGCTGGGCAGACTTGCATTAATAAATGGTCGAGGCTCGTTTTTTCCGCTAGATCTTGTGGGCGCAAAACTCTTCGCCACTCAAAGCTCCATATCCAGCTAAAACCTTCCCAAAAACCCTGTGATTCCACCGTTGCATTTTGATTCACGTCTATGGAGAATAGCCTTGGAAATTGTCTTTTTAATGGAATTACACTAATCCACGGGTCATGCCAGAAAAGAGAGCAGGTGCCACTCCCTATGTTTTTTCGAATGCCATTTATCAATATGGATTTGGCGTGTGAGTTGCTGAAAATTGCAGCACATAAGTGCCTCCATGGACCCCCAATGGAGGGTATAGATAGATCCGAAATAGAGAAAGCTGACGAGTATTTGTATTTGTCTCGAATCACTTGGCACCAAAGAGAGGATGAGTCACAAAAAAATCTCCAAATCCACTTACATAGCAGTGCAAGATTCTTGTGGATTATATTACCAATGCTTAGACCTCCAAGCGATTTTGGCAATTGAACTAGTTTCCATGAGACAAGCGGGAAATTCCTTTTTTCCATGCTTCCACTCCACAAGAAGAGCCGAGTGATTTTATTAATTTTTTCGACAACTCCTTTTGGAATTGGAAAAAGAGACATGTAATAAAGTGGGAGATTTGCTAGTGAAGACTTGATAAGAGTTATTCTCCCTCCAATTGACAACATTTTCCCCTTCCAAGTTGCAAGCTTTTTTGTCAATTTTTCAATGATGGGATCCCATGCTTGAATTCGGGATAGATTACCTCCGATAGGCAAGCCAATATAGGTGAATGGTATGTTGCCTATCTTGCAGAATAGAGAACTTGCCGCTTCTTGAAGCCATGTTTTTGATGTATTGAGTGCCATCAACGAGCTCTTGTGAAAATTAACTTGAAGCCCTGATGCTAGATGGAATAGGATGAGAGCTTGTTTGATGTTTTTGAGTGACTCAATGTTTGCATCACAAAAAATAAGTGTGTCATCGGCGTATTGCAAATGAGTGATTGCTAAGCTATTCTTGCGAATTTCCACACCCTTCCACAAGTTTAAGGTAGTTGCCTTTCTCAACAATTGATTCAAAGCTTCAGCAATTAAAACAAAGAGAAAGGGGGATAAGGGATCACCTTGACGAAGCCCTCTTTGGAGCTTGAAAGGAGTGCTGGGGGAGCCATTGATTAGGATTGATGCCGATGCCGTTGTTACGCATGCCATGACCCATTCACACCATTGAGGAGGGAAGTTCATTTTCTCTAGGATCCATTGAAGGAAGCCCCATGAGACACTATCATAAGCCTTATGAAAATCCAATTTGAGAAGAGCGGCTTCTCGGCCTTTTCGTTTGCATGAATCAATTACCTCACTTGCAATTAGGGCACCGTCAAGAACTTGACGCCCTTCAATGTATGAGGATTGAAGGGGGCCAATAAGATCACTCATCACTTTTTGGATTCTCCTTGCCATGAGTTTTGCAATTATTTTGTAAATGCATCCAACCATGCTAATTGGACGATAATCTTTGAAGCTTGAGGGGTTTGCAACTTTTGGAATCAATGCAATATATGATGTGTTGCAACCTCGAGGAAGTTTTGCCTTGGCCCAAAACTCATGTACAATCTTGTACATATCTGCCTTGATAACATTCCACGCACTTTTGACGAATTTAAAGTTAAATCCGTCAGGCTCCGGCGCCTTATCTGGATCACACGAAGCCACTGCCTCGTCAATTTCTTCATTGGAAAACGGTATGGTGAGGGAAGTAGCCTGCTCCTGTGAGAGTTTATTGAATTGAAGGTCATCAAACACGGGTCTGCATGAAAATTCTTCTCGGAAAATTTTCTTGAAAAAACTGACTGCTTCTGCTTTTATTCGGCAAGGATTATCAATTTTTTCACCTTCAACTTCAATACTGCCAATTGTGTTTTTCCGCCTTTTGATTGAAGCAATTGTGTGAAAAAATTTTGTATTGCGGTCTCCTTCTTTGAGCCAACGAACTCGGGAGTTTTGCGCCCAATATACTTCTTTCCTTTTCATCCATATCCAGAGATCAATTTGTGCCTTTTTTCGAAGTTCTAACTCATGGTTGTCAAGATCTCTTTTGTTGCACAAGTCATCAAAAAACTGAATTGATTCTTCAAGGCTTCTTATGTTCGAGTCTATGTTGCCAAACTCGTTGTGGTTCCATGCTTTGAGGCTTTTTTTCACCATACCCAACTTGATCGATGTAGGTGATTTCTTTGCGTTGCTCCAAGCGCTTTTCACAATATTCATGCACTTCGGATCAGAGAGCCAACAGTTAAGAAACCGGAACGGCTTCGGTCCCCAATTTCTGGATTGTGAGTGAACATAAAGCGGACAGTGATCTGATAAACCCCTCTGCAAAAGAGACATTTTTATTGATGGAAATGTGGATATCCATTCCGGGTTCACCATTAACCTGTCAAGTATGCTTTTTGAGTTGCCACGAAACCATGTAAAGCCTCCACTTGAGGATGGTAACTCAAGTAAGTGAAGTTCCATGTAAAGCCTCCACTTAATTTCATAACTTGTCATATCAATTGAAGCAAATGCGTGTAAAGTAGACAAAATTTCCTTCTTTAGTTTTTGTTGTAGTTCTTCATGATTTGTAGTGGTTGATTGTTTTAAAATAGTAAGTTCGAGATATGATATTGGGAGTTGATTAATAGATCAGAAAAAAATAAAAGAAAGGAAAAGAATTGAATAAAATATGTAAAAGAAGGAAAAAAAATAATGAAAAGACAAGAAAAAACGAAACAAAAGAAGAAGTAACAAAAATACTCCCTCCGCTTTTTTTTATTTGCTACATTTGTTTCCTTGGGAATAAGGCCACTACTTTGACCGATTATTTTGATTATTTTATAAGTAAAAATATAGTCATGTGTGATCTTTTTAGATTCGTCTCGACGTGTAGATTCATAATATCAAATTTTTATAATTTTTACTTAAGCGAAATAAGAGATATTAAGAGTTAAATAATGCTTTGAAAACCATGCACAACAAATATAGCAAATAAAAAAAAAGCAGAGGGAGTAAGTGAAATAAGAATCACATGACTTGCACTCATGGTCAATGTCGATAATAATAGTCAACTCGTCTGAATCTGGTGACTGGTACCTCTTACCGCCAGACACTTTTATAAAGTACTTCATTCTTTATGGAATAAGTGAAATGTTTCATACAAAAAACTCTCACATAAAAGAGATAAGTGTTTAGCTTATTTCTGAACGGAGGAATTAGAAGTAGTTTTTTGCTACTTTTTATATTAGTAGTTTCTTGCAAAAAGTCGGTTTTAGAGCTAATTTTCGACAAATTTTTTTAACCCAATAATTGATCAAATCTAAGTGGGGCCAATATAAAAAAAAGTATCACTAGACTTATTATTATTAATATATAAATCAAATTCGGGATTAATATAAAAAGATATTTTATTCTAAAAATTTAGGATGACAAATTTTCATTAATCCTCTCTCTCATGTTTCAAGACTCCTTCATAGTTCTTGAAAAAGTAATTAGATATTATGAACAAACGTTGCATTATTTACACCATCATTTGTTTTTTTTTTTTTTGATAATTTGAGAAGCTTTATTAATTAAAGGCTGAAAGCCATTCATGGGTTATACAACCTTAACTGCAGCAGCACCAAAACAACTATTCATCAAGACAAAAAATAGGCAGAAATTAAAAGAGCCACGCCAAAGGAGGGAACAGTAGAAAACTAGAGCCAAGCTATGAATTCGTCGCATCTCCTGAGACCTTGCTTAGCAAGGGTGTCCGCAACGACATTTGATTCTCGACCCCGATGAATGATTTCGATTCCCAAACCCGAGCTCATGCAACAACGGATGTAGTTAATGGTAAAATTAAGGTTCCATGGGCCTTTCTCACCATTAGAACACCATTTTACAGCATTTGCCGAGTCCGATTCTACAATAAGCCGATGAATCCTAAGGTTGTCATGAGCCATGAAAATCTTAATCGCCCTATGGATGGCCAGCACCTCCGCATGATTTATCTCTACACAAGGGATCGGGCTAGAGAAGATGCAAAGGAAGTTGTCATTGTGGTCTCGAAGAACGCCCCCTATGGATGACTTTAGCTCAAGAGGAGAGAGAGAAGCATCCACATTCCACTTTAAATTGCCGACGGGGGGTGGCAGCCAATGAATCGCAAGCCTTGATGGCTTAGACATGGATGCAGAGGGATAGTACATCCATTTAAGGCAGTGAGGATTACGCAGCACATCATCCGGGTTATAAGGGAAAGGATCCCCCCAACCTTTTATCCACCAACATATACGAAGAAGGACAAGGTCACGAAGCTTTACCATCGAGCATGAGATATTTGAGAAGCTTCTTGCGTTACGTTCCTTCCATATCGTCCATATAATGACGAAGAAACTTGCAGCCCAAACCTTTTTAAAAAACGCTCCACGGCACGGGAAAACCCATTGATCAAAAAGCTCACGGATTGAAGAAGGTAAGGTCCATGATAATCCCCAAACATCTAACCACCAACACCAAAGCTGCCATGAGATTGAACATTGAAGAAAGAGGTGTTCACAGGTTTCCGGAAGAGTACCACAAAGAGCACAAAGGGCATCCGAGTCCGAGATTACACCAATTCTAGCAAGCTTTGCTTTTGAGTTTATTTTCCCAAGTATCGCAAGCCATGAAAAAATTTCAATGCGATGCGGCACTAATCCACGCCACACACCTTTGATTACATCCCGAGGAAGTTTCGGATCAGCTTTTGCTAGCTCAAACGTGAATGACTTCACTGAAAAATGGCCCGATTTATTAGGGACCCAAATTAGAGCATCCGACTCATGAGGAAATAAAACGACAGCGTCCAAGAGCTGTTGTAGGGCTTGCCTCTCAAGGATATCACGAGGCCTTAGAGCTCGAGCCCAAGAAAGGCTCCAACTCCAATTAAGCCCATCCCATACTCCATTTGAAGCCACCAACGCATCAGGAGCAGTGCTGATTTTGAACAATCTTGGGCAAACTTTCTTGAGTGGGAAATCACCCACCCATATGTCATGCCAAAAATAAGTATTACCTCCATCTCCAAGTTTCTTTCTTACCTTTGTAGTGGCAAGGGACAAAGCTTGAGAGTTATTCATAATTGAGGAGCAAATGCCCCTCCACGGACCACCGCGAGTCGGAGTGGTTAAATCCGCAGCCGAAAAAGTTGACCCATACTTGTATTTGACTCGGACTAGATGACTCCAAAGAGAGGAGGAGTCATTGAGAAGCCTCCATAACCACTTGAATAAAAGTGCCAAGTTTTTGTGGAGAATGTTACCAACACCTAGGCCCCCAAGCATTTTTGGGAATTCAAGCAAGGTCCACGAAGCCGGTGCAAGATATTTCTTTCCAAGAGAGCCACACCATAGAAATTGTCTTTGAATCGAAACAATCTTCTCCACAACCCCTTTTGGAATAGGGAAAAGTGACAAATAGTAAAGAGGGAGATTTGAAAGGGAGGCTTTTATATATAAGAGTTAGCCTCCCACCAAGGGAGAGAAGACTCCCCTTCCATGTTGCCAACTCTCTCTCCATTTTTTCAATAATTGGAGACCACATCAAGATACAGGAAGAGTTCCCCCCAATAGGGAGACCTAAGTATGTGAATGGAAGTGAGCCGATTTTACAAAGGAGGGAGTTCGAAGTGTGTTGTAACCAAGCTTCATCAACATTGATTCCCATAATCGAACTCTTATGGAAGTTTACTTGTAGTCCCGAAGCAAGTTGAAAGAGGATGAGAGCCTTTTTAATGTTCATCAAGGAATCAAGATCCGGGGGACAAAATAGGATGGTGTCATCCGCGTATTGTAGATGAGATAATTTGAACCCATTTTTGCACACCTCAATTACTCGGGGGCATATGGTGAAAAATCCGTTCCTAATATTGTAATTCATGCCCTATGTGGTACTCTCTATGTCCCTTATTATTTGCCTCATTTGTTTTTCAAAGAACGAACTTTAAAACTTTGACTGTAATATTTATATTGATGATCTATATAGATAACTTTTATCACAAATAATTTTTGGTGTAATTGTTACATCATAATTTATGGTGTAACAACTCACAAATAACCGCTTCTTTTATTAAAAAAATTCAAATGTCATGAAATAAATGACAAAATGACATGAGATTCATGTCATTATTTGTATAGTCCATGTCATTCTTGTTAAAGTCTATGTCATTACGCATGTTACACAATAAGTTATGATGTGACATGTTGCACCCAAGACGCATTCTATATTTATATATTAATGATATAAATGTGTATTTTGGATATCATGAAAAAGTAAAAGGAATAAACAATAAGACAAATGGAGTATTTACCACTATATATTCCTCGTCGAAATATACATGATTTTTGATTGACATCGATCTACGTAACTTGCTGATTAGCCAGCTGATTTATATAAAATGCAATTTTCTACTAATTTAAAATTTAAAAAACATCTACGATTTTTGTGTGGATAAATAGGCAATTGACTGTAAGAATACATCTATAGTACATTTTTTAAAATAAGGTATGAAAAATAACATTAGGAGACCCTCCGTTCGAGAAAAACTCCTAATGCGTCAGTTACAAGGATAGAAGAGAGTGAAGAATTATTATAAGGAGTGACAATAAAAGACGATGTAACTAGATGACCAACGTTAGCAATCCAATCGGCCGCTCGGTTTACTTCATGTCTATTTGTTTCGACGATGTTTATAGAATGAGGCTTATAATGTTCACTATCTCCTTTTTTCAAATATATTTCTCCTATGTGATCTACTAGCTTATTTATACTACTTAGACTAACTTTTTTTTATAATGTATTTACGAGATAGAACACGAAATTTTAACTAGTAAGTCTTGTGTAAGACTGCTTTACAATAAAATTATGGTAAGACCATATCACTTTGTTCCCTAAAAGGGTCACTTTGTAAATTAAGAAGGTTACTCTACACTGGTCATTTTAGATAATGGGTCACCTTATATCTTAAAGAGGTCAAAACTACTACTTTCTCCGTTCCTTTTTACTCGCTATAATTTGACTTTCACGCTTGCCGATGCGCTACTTTGACTATTAATATATTTAATTGTGTATTAGAGTAAAGTATAAAAATTTTGTTTTATGAAAATATAAATTGAGACGAATCCAACAACATATTACTTTATAACATTTGATTTTTTCTAATAGTAAATAATGCATGGTCAAACCTAATAGATGAATAGTAGAATTTTCAAAGTGTATAGCGAGTAATTTGAAACAGAGGATTTGAAAGTTGCCTTCGTCTTACCATAAATCATGATTCATGATATGACAATCTTATATGAGATTTTGTAAATTTTAACTCCTTAACGTTGTATATTTATATTTGAAAAAGTAAAAAAGTACGTATAATTAATCAATAAAGAAAAGAAGTCTCCATAAATTCACCATTGTTGCATTCTCATCAAGAGCATGGTATCGCTTCCTATCTCCCACATGGGAGACCAATGTTCAAATATTGGTGGAAGCATAATTTCAATTTTCAATGTTGTTTTTTTTAGGGGAGGGGGGTAGTAGGGGTGCTTGTTGGGCTTGTGGGTGAGTATCGAGTGTGAGGGCAGTCCAGAGGAAAAAATTTCTTACCATAGGGTTCCCGAGAAGGGGCTAAAAAAATCAAGAGCATGTACATACATGATACATCAAAGACACGTTTCGTTGGAGAAGGAAAACTACAAAGGTAAGTGATAGAGTGAAAGTAGTATATATATATATATATATATATATATATATATATATATAGGAATGAGATCTTGTGAAAACAGTCATAAAGCTGAAAACTGAAAACAGAAGATCTGGACCATTAAAATTAGATCCCACGGCTAAGATCAAATTCACAAGATCTGGAAAATACAATATCTCCTCACGAGCCCCATTCTCTCTCTCTTCACAACACAACCTCAACCCCAACCCCAAGTTCAACAATTCCCGTTCTCATATCTGACTATGAATTCATCAGACAACAATTCAACAATGAAAATCGCGATTTCGATCTTCCGCACAACTCCTACGCCTTCGTCTCCCCGGATTCCTCGAATCTCGCTCACAATAAGATGTTGACGCCTCCTTTCTTCATCCTATTCGCCGCAACGCCATTTCTAAGCTTGGTGCCGCTCGCCGCCGTTAACTTACTCTTGATTCTGACCGTCGCTTTTTCTGTTATTTGTACTTTCTTTTGAATGATGAAACTTGAAAAAATATGTTATTGTCTGATAATTTCAAGGAAACTTCATATTCTAGCACCGATGTTGATTGTTGATTAGAGAAACTTTCTGGTGCTAATTCTAGGCTTCTAGCTCAGTTTTGTTGATGATGATGATGATTGATCTTCTTTAAGAGATTGGCTAAGTTATGGAGATGCAATTTGAACTGATTAGATTTTTCACATTTATATGAAAGTTACAGAGAAAGAGAAAAAGGAAGAAGATGAAGGTTGAAGAAGAAGGTGCGTAAAAATATCAAGGCTTAGAGTTACTCTAATTAATCAAAGTTACTGTTATAATACTCAAAGTTACCGTAAAAAAAATAAAAGCTCATCTTAACGTACTAAAGTTACCCTAAAAGTGGTAAAAGTTACTCTTATAATATATAAAATTGCCCTTAGAATATATAAAATTCTCCTTAGTATAATTTAGTTACCCTAAAACAGGTAAAAGTTACCCTTAAAATATATAAAGTTACCCTTGGAATATATAAATTTATCCTTAAAATAATTTAGTTACCCTAAAACTGGTAATAGTTACCCTTAAAACATATAAAAGTTGCCTTAAAAGTGGTAAAAGTTACCCTGTTTTCAGTTTTCATATTAAGACTTATTTTCAGCGGATCATACCCCTAATATATATATATCAAAGATACGTTTAAATGGAGAACAAGAAACCTACAAAGATTAGGAAACTAAATGACAAAATATAGAGAGCAGAAAAAACAAAAACATATAATACATCAACGACAGGTTTTCACTGAGGACTAAATAGGTGTTTAATTATGGGGTAAGAACTTCTATCCTAGCTCTAACCTAGAGGTTAGGATTTGATATTTTCACCCTCTAGTAATTTTTTTTTTCTAGAAGGATGTAAGATTTAATAGTTGAGTGTACGCAACAGGGTTATACATGTAGCAGTAGTAACTGATTCGACCAAAGCTATTAAGCATCTTACTAGCTAGTTTCATTTAAGCACGTTCTTTTAGATTGAAAGAAATCGAACTGAATTGAAATTAACTGAACTGAATTGAATTGAACTGAGAGAAACTGAATTTCAGAGAGACACTGAACTGAAATGGAATTAACTGAACTGAAATTAACTAAATTGAACTGAAAATAAGTCTAAAAGAACAGGACATTATTCATCAAAAGAACAATGTTATAAGTGTGTAACCACCATCCAAAGGCACACCTATATCTTACTAGCTAGTTTCATTTACTCATCAAAAGAACAATGTTATGTGTGTAACCAGGCCACCATCCAATGGCACACCTATATACATTCAACTTACAAGTGATAGGTAAAGGTGGAAAATGATTCGTTTGAATAGGATTTAGTTTGGGTCACATTTTGGTGAATAATTAATAATTCGTTCATTTTTGAAAAATAAAATGTTGACAGAGGAAGTATTTTCTTAAAGTGTGAACATGGAGATATTTTTTAAAGTATAAAAATGAAAGTATTAGTAGAGTTATAACTTTTATTATTTCTTTTAATCTAGTTAATTTGTACTTTGACACTATTTACATACTTTATTTTGACACTAAAATAATAATAATAATAATAATAATAATAATAATAATAACAATAACAATAATAATAATAATAATAATAATAATAATAATAATTATTATTATTATTATTATTATTATTATTAAAAAGAAGGAGAATTCAAAAAATAAAATAAAGTGAATATTGTAAAATAAAAATTGCAATCTTAACAGAAAAGCAAATTATTTCCGTATCAAAACAAACACAAAATATGCAGAATTTCACCAACCAATATATATGCAATATAAAAACAAAACAAAAAAAAGGACAAGAGGATCAGGAAGCATGTGGCTTCTATTATACAATCTAGAATATTAAATCAGCGTTAAAAATATGTAGAATTCCACCAACCACTATGCAACAGCTGTTCTTACGACTGTGTATATATACATGCATGCTCATGCATAAGCATAACATAAATCACTCAAGTTTCCAAGAAGAGCTTGAGCTAATTACAACTATAAATTCCTCTCTTCTGCTGTTATGCTCTTAAACCTGCAACTATTATAGAAGTTTTGGCTTTCTTAATTTATTCTCTTCTGTAATTAGCTAGCTTCTTAGATTATTCATATTTTTCCAGCATTTTTAAACAATGGATAACGCAACACTTGCTGTGATCCTTGCCATTTTGTTTGTGTTTTATCACATTTTCAAATCCTTTTTCACCAACTCTTCATCTCGTAGGCTTCCTCCTGGTCCCAAACCCGTGCCAATTTTTGGCAACATTTTCGATCTTGGCGAAAAGCCTCATCGATCTTTTGCCAATCTAGCTAAGATTCACGGCCCTTTGATTAGCCTAAAGTTAGGAAGTGTCACAACTGTTGTTGTATCCTCGGCCTCTGTGGCCGAGGAAATGTTCCTAAAAAATGACCAAGCACTTGCTAACCGAACCATTCCTGACTCGGTTAGGGCTGGGGACCACGACAAACTATCCATGTCGTGGTTACCCGTATCCCAAAAATGGCGGAATCTGAGAAAAATCTCAGCCGTCCAATTACTCTCCAACCAAAAGCTTGATGCTAGTCAACCTCTTAGACAAGCTAAGGTGAAACAACTTTTGTCATACGTACAAGATTGTTCTAAAAAAATGCAGCCCGTCGATATAGGACGGGCCGCATTTACCACTTCACTCAATTTATTATCAAACACATTTTTCTCAATGGAATTAGCAAGTCATGAATCTAGTGCTTCACAAGAGTTCAAGCTACTTATGTGGAATATTATGGAGGAAATTGGTAGGCCTAATTATGCTGATTTTTTCCCTATTCTTGGTTACATTGATCCCTTTGGTATAAGACGTCGTTTGGCTGGTTACTTTGATAAACTCATTGATGTTTTCCAAGACATTATTCGTGAAAGGCAAAAACTTCGATCTGTTAATTCTTCTGGTGCAAAACAAACAAATGACATTCTTGATACTCTTCTTAAACTCCATGAAGATAATGAGTTGAGTATGCCTGAAATTAATCACCTTCTTGTGGTAAGTAATTAATAATGCTGTTATTTTCATTATTATTATTTCCTTAATGACTTGTTCTTTACATTATGCTTTAAATAATCACCCCATATTCTTGTGCTTGACAATTTCTTCTTTTGGTATACATTTTGTTCGTCATAACTTGAGTGTCTCGCTTTGACTAAAAAAAGGATAGTAATTTTTGTTGTTTTCTGCCTATAATTAAATAATTTTATTTCACGAGTCTTTAAGGTTTATACCATTTTTCTCTTAGAACTTTTGTCCCTTAAAATATTGGAAGTCAATATGATTTACTTTATGTACGGGTATTGTTCACATTTTATAAACTTTGAGTATTTCTTCTTTCATCATGCATGAAAATTTTCAGAATATAAAGGGTCCGTTCTGTTCAACTTATTTTAACTTATATAAGATTTTATAAGATAAGATAAGATCAGATAAGATCAGATAAGATAAAATAAAATAAGATAAGATAAGATCAGATAAGATAAGATAAGATAAATAAGATGTTAGACACACACAATAAACTATCGTATAAGATAAGATTAGATAAGATTTTATAAGATCTTATAAGATAAGATAAGATAAGATAAGATAAGATAATATATGATAAGACAAAATAAGTTGAACAGAACAGACCCAAAATCAAACATGCAAAATGTTCTATTGTTTAGATTTATTGCAAAAGTAATTTCACCACAACTTTTTTTCTTGTAAATTGTTGTGGGTTTTCAAAAATACAAAAGTATTAGGATTGATGTTAAATATGGGCTATGTAGACATGATGTTAAACATTTGCAATGTCAAATAACATTTTTTGTTATTCTGCAATTATATGTCATATGATAATATATAAATTTATAATAACAATAAAAAATCAACATTCAAACAATAACTTTATTAACGCGCATACATTTCTGACATAAAACAACAAAAGTATTCAGTGGCATAAAGCACAAATAAAGAGGCTTGGCTAAATGCCTAAATTAGTAGATCAATGGCGACTTTAGCTTGTTTTGTGTATTGTCAATCGTACGGGTGAGAGGATAAAAAGAAAAATTAAGAGAGAGTTTCAGGGATGTTACCAACTTACCATACTTGGGGTTGGCTCAAGTGATGGGTTTTCGCATCTTCCTTAGTAAAGTTTAGGGTTCAATTTCTACCGCTAAGCATTTGTTTGGGATTTAAGAAGGAGGAGAGATTGGGAGTGTATGTAATGAGCCTTCATTTCTTCATAGCTATTCAAAAAAAAAAAAAAAAAACTTACCACGCATGTGAATCATGTGATCAGTGGAGTGGTTGAAATTTTTAAAAAGTTGTGACATGATTTTTGTCCCAATTAATTATCAAAGCTATCTGTACGCGGCGCATTAAAAGTATAAACACCAATATCGTTAATTTGTTACAATAACTGGGACCTGTGGTCCTATATAAGTGTACTTCAATTATTACCTTTATTAAAAAAGTCTCAAGAGAAAGTGAGAAAAACTCTAATTAAGGAAAACTATAAGGTATGTACAGTAGATACAAATAACAACGATGAATAAATCTAATGAAGCTAAACAAAAGAACATCCAATAATATAGTGGCTCATTTAATTGCTAGATACTTGCCTTTGAAAGGTTATGAACAGTTGTATGTTGATAACTTTCCGCGATTGGAGAAGCTTGAGGACAGAAATCTTATTCAGCGATTCTACACTACCCTTAATACAGTTTTAAATGAGTATCTCATTAATTTACTAGGAGGAAATTAATAACACTTCTGTTATTGGGTACAACTACTTCAACTTGCTCCTAAATTAAAGAATGGTATAAATTTTTCACCAGCAGAGACATAAATTATTTCTCCATCATTCAACAGATATTCCAAATTAACCAATAGGAGTAGTATACTATGTCTGATCTTGTTGCATTTACAAAGGGCCACCTACCCCCTCCCCCCCAAGACTTTTACTTCTCTTTCATAAAATTTTCATGTATTACTACATACTTCCTCTGTTTCTTATTAGTTGCAACAGTATTTAGCTGACAATATCAAAATATTTATGATAGGATATCTTTGACGCTGGAACAGACACAACAGCAAGCACATTAGAATGGGCAATGGCCGAACTTGTGAAAAACCCAAAAATGATGAGTAAAGTTCAAAATGAAATCGAACAAGCTCTTGGAAATGATTGCTTAGACATACAAGAATCCGACATCTCAAAACTACCTTATTTACAAGCCATTATTAAAGAAACGTTACGTTTACACCCTCCTACGGTATTTTTGCTCCCACGAAAGGCAGACAATGACGTAGAGTTATATGGCTATGTTGTGCCAAAGAACGCGCAAGTCCTTGTCAATCTTTGGGCCATTGGTCGTGATCCAAAAGTGTGGAAAAACCCGGAAGTATTTTCTCCCGATAGGTTTTTAGATTGCAATATCGATTATAAAGGACGAGATTTCGAGCTTTTACCCTTTGGTGCTGGTAGAAGGATATGCCCTGGACTTACTTTGGCATATAGAATGTTGAACTTGATGTTGGCTACTCTTCTTCACAACTACAATTGGAAACTTGAAGATGGTATCAATCCTAAAGATTTAGACATGGATGAGAAGTTTGGGATTACATTGCAAAAGGTTAAACCTCTTCAAGTTATTCCAGTTCCCAGAAACTAGCTAGTGAGCTAATTGTGCACTTTTTTTTTGTTTGATTATTGCTGCAAACTTCTTTAGAAGGGTATTATCTTTGTATAAATAAAGCGAAAGCTACATGTCCTATTGGATTATTGTATACTTTCATCATTGTTATATTAAGTATGTATGAGTATATAGTATCCATCATTGTTTAATTTTACTACGATTGTTCTATTTGGTTGAATCGTATTGAACTGATAAATCAAATAAATGTCTCCAACCTAAGCATTCAATTATTCTGTTGGTCATAAAATATGTAGAGGCGGGTAGGTATGAGAAATTAATAATGGCGTGGTCAACATAATTAAATTTTTTTTTGAGGTGTGGTCAACATAAATACTAAACGTACATCAAAGTATACTAGTATGTTTTTTTTAAAAAAAAGAGTATAATAGTATAGAGTCTATAGACTATTCACTATACAACTTGATAGATTAATGTAGTCGGAAATTTTTCTCAAAACTCTGCATCTCTCTTTTATCTGGGGTTGATATTGTAGTCGTAACTCAGAAGTATAATCTACTTATAATTTTTTGAAATTATGGGCAATGGATATAGATCCGCCACTTATATTATATAACTTTTACATTCATTAAAACCAAAAACAGATTAATGATAGTGATCTCAAACGAGCCCTTAATTAGTATATAATATTTCCACCTTTCTTCCACCTCTCACTGATGCTCCACCATTTCTCCCTCTCTTGATTTGTTGCCGTTGCTACATAAATCGGATAATATTTATATGGTTCGGTTAGGATATATTGTATCATAAGGAGTTTCCATATATTAGGAGTCTTGATATTAATTCCTATGTGGGTTAGGATTTCTTTCCTTCACTTCATAGGACTCTTGTAACATATATATTGCAAATTACATCTGAGAAGGCATCACAAATTAACCCTAAACATATTTTACATGGTATCGGAGCAAGGTTAAAAAAAAAGTTCTCCACCCTACTCAAATGATGGCCGGCGATGACCAAGTGTCACCCACGCCACCACACATGACACCACCGCCGCAACCTCCTCTCAACCCTAAACTCGACATAACCTCCCCGTTCTACCTTGGAACGGGTGACCGACCCGGTGATTATATCACCCCAACCCGCCTCAAAACCGACAACTATGACGAGTGGGCAACAGATGTACAATTAGCACTCGAAGCCCGCCGCTAGTTCGACTTTTTAGACGGCACAATCATGGCCACCGAGCCTCCCTACACCTCCTCCTACTGGACTACAGTCAACGCAATGCTCATGTCTTGGATCATGAATACAATTGATCCCGAAGTAAAAGGTACGTTAACTAAGTATAGAGAGGCTAAGCGTCTTTGGGATCACCTTAAAACTTGGTTTGCTACTATTAATGGCCCTCGTATTCAACAACTTCGCTCTTCTATTGCTCGTTGTGAACAAACTAAATCTTTGCCTGTTTCTGTTTATTATGGGGAAACTTAATGCTCTATGGGAGGAATTATCTCATCATGTTCCCTTGATTTCATGCAATTGTTGTTCCAATTGTACTGCTGGATCTATTCATGAAGCGAGGCGGGTAACTGAAAAACTTCATGATTTTCTCATGGGGTTAAACTCTGAATATTATTCGCATCGTCGTATGCAAATCCTCTCCACTGAGCCTCTTCCGTCATTGGATCGAGCCTATCAACTTGTCACTCAGCACGAGCGTGTTCGACTCGCCAAGCCCGACACCACCCACCCGAGTGAATTCTTGGCTTCACTGCTTGCGCTCAAATCCACCAAGGCTCTTGGCAAGCAATAGTTTGAGTATCTTCTTTCCAAGTTGGGCATTCTTGATCCTTCCCATGCTCCAACTTGAGGGGGTGTTAGGATATATATATTGTATCATAAGGAGGATCCTTATATCAGGAGTCTTGATATTAATTCCTATGTGGGTTAGGATTTCTTTCCTTCACTTCATAGGACTCTTGTAACAAGAATCATGTGGGAGCCCAATGGTTGGAGCTCCCACCTCCCAACCTCATGGTCAGGAGTTCGACTCTCATTAACCCCAAATTTAGGGTGTTTGTGTGGATATTTGCTTCTGGGTATAAATCCCCACTTTCCAATCTCTGGAAGTTTCCTTATGGGTTAGGATCCCCTTCTTATTACCCCCTAACTCATGAGGGTTGAGCCTACTTGGCCAGTTAATTTTCGAATCAAAAAAAAAAAAAATTGGACTCTTGTAGCATATATATTGCAAATTACATCAATCAGAAGGCATCACAAATTAACCCTAAACATATTTTACAGGTTCACCACAAATCGCTAACTTGTTTGCCAGTCTAACTCAAGTGTTACAACTCAAACAAATAAAACCTAACTCGAGTATTATTAACGCCAAACTGTCTGATCACTAATATTCCATCACGTCTCTTACCTACTTATCTTCTGTCTCGAATATGTACGTGATGTGTACCTAAAACTTTTGGTTTTTTGTTACTATTCATTCACTTATTGATCAGGATTGTTTTTGCTTATAAAAAGTCATTAAAATGAGTAAATAAATAAAAATTAAAAATGTCAATCTTAGGTAGCCTTGGATTCAGTCCATTGATAGATATTGCTCCACTCACGAGTCATTCAAGGGTCGTTTGGTTCAAACTAAGGAATGGAAACGAATGGAATTGAGATAAGGGGTGGAATGGTAATGGAATATGTTACCTTTAACATTTATTTGTTTTAACTCGGGAATGGAATCATTTTTTTATAATGACTCCCTTTCCCATTGTTTGGTTCACATTTTGAATGGATTCACATTTTTTAATTTCACTTTATTAAAAAATCAACATAAAATATGTAAAAAACACTATAATCTCAAATAATTTCATAAAAAATTTAAAAATTACATTAAATTCAGAGAAAATGCAAAAAATTATTCTCTTTCCAATGAATATTTTCATCAGTATTCTAAAAAGTTATTCTAAATTATAAATTCAGAGAAAATCATAAACCAAAAGGTGCTAGAACATATTGATCTATTTTTTTTTTTTTGGTAAACAGAGCATTTCATTCCTTAAACAATAGTGTTGAAAATATTACAATTCGATAATAGTTGTTTCGTACAATAACTAGGGGGAGTGGGAAAAAACCTAGTTACAACACATTCATCTTCCATGACCCTACACGCCTTGGCCATTGTATCCGCCACTTGGTTAAACTTTCGGTTGCAGAACTTAATCAGAGTTTCCGGATGTTTTGCAGTCCACAGCCTGCACGTATTAATCACATTGGCATATAAATCATAATGACCTGTTGTAAGAATCTCGATAGCAGTTTGACAATCAGAATAAATAATGGCCTTCGGGATGTTATGCCTCTCCACACAGTATAAAGCTTCCAAGATCGCAAGAAGTTCTGCTGCAAGAGAGTTGTTAGTGTAAATCTTTTTTCCCAAAACCCCCAACCCATTGGCCATTTCCATCACGAATTACCCCACCAATCCCTGCTACTTCCAACAGTCCAACAAAAGAAGCGTCAACATGAATCATTAGGTAATCCTGAGGATGGGCAAAATCCTTATGGGCAATTTGTTCTTTGCTATTCTTAGGCATGGAGAATGCATGCTCCCGAGCAAAACCCGTGGCCCGAACACACAGCACCATAATAGGCGAGGGCTCACGGCTATGGAACACGCAGTTATTTCTATCCTTCCAAATCTCATGGCATAGGTAGGGAAAGACACTTTTCCAAGGTAGTTCACGAAAGGTCTCATTGGAGGTCATGTTCCTATGAAGCCATGCTTTGAAGTCCCCTCCCTGAGTTATAGGCATATACGGGCATCCCCAAATCTCACGACTTGTACTACATTCCCGGATAATATGGGCCCCATGCTCGGTATGACCGTGACATCTAGGGCAAGAAGGATCCTGTATGATGCCCCTATGAACATATTGATCTATTGATCAACCTAATAAAGCACTCAACAAGTTTGACCAAAAGCATCACAATTTAACAGCAAACTTGAATTGTCGCCAATCCCTTCAATTATACCACCGATTCGGACTCCTCACCTTCTACTACTACATCCGTCATTGTTGATTTGAATGAAGGTGTTGATATTTTAACAGAGAAATTTGACGGATTTTAGCAAATTGGAAAACCCTAATTTTTGTGGATTTGTTTTGAAGACATGGAGGAGAGAGAGGTGCGAACAAGGAAAGAGCGAGAGACGAACGGAGAAGAGAAAGAGGTAGAGAGTAGGGTGAAGTGTTTGAGGAAGGTAACATATTTTGTTTCCTCCGGTGAGAGGGGAGTTTCAAATGAGTGTAATCAGAATTGGGATAGTAAGGGAGTGAAATAAGTTGACAACTCAACCAAACATATTAATTAAAAGGGATTAGAGTCCATTACCTCAATCCGTTTCCAAGCCCAAAAAAACCTCCAACCAAACAAACCCTTAGTTCATTTTCTTAATTCAATTGGATTGTTGTTAATTATGATAAATTATTTTCAACTTTCGTCGGAAAGGTAAGATTTACGAATAGAGGGATATCATCCATTAATGGTTTCTTTTGTTAGGCAATAATTAATGGGGATATTGATAGTGAAAACTCATGTCAACGAGGATTGACTTGTCTAAAATATACTCCCTCCGTCCCATAATATAAGTCTTGTTTCCTTTTGCATAGTCTCCAAGATCTACCTTTGACCTTCGATATCTTCAATTCCGTGTTAATAAAAAATATAGAAAGTTGAATTTATGAAAGTACATATTAAGGCGAATCTAATAAGATCCCACATGAGTATTTTTTTTGTATATATGAATAGGAATATTTGGTCAAAGATTTCAAAGTTTGACTACTAAAAAGGAAACAAGACTTATATTATGGGAAAGATGAAGTATTTTTTAAATAAATTTGTATTATCATTAACTATCACTTTACTAACCCCATACTCATGTCAATGTGGTATTGAGTGAGAATTGAAATATGTGAAGAATACATGCTTAGTAATGAGATTTCATTACCTTGATAATGAGTATGAAGTTTTCCTTAGAGCCTACGTAAAGTTATTTTCATTGCCATTACCACCATTAGTGTTGCCTATCGAGGCGTAATATAAGTATGTCAGAATATACATATTATACACTGTGACATAGTAGTATTCGACTTCGTAATATCTAATGTGCTAATCTACGATGTGTTATCCCCTAACGGTGTGCTCATTGTTTATAGGTCCTATTTCTCCAAAGAACGCTCCTTGGCCACTAATGGGTCTCTAAGGTTGTGCTCTTCTCTTTTTTATCCTCCTCTTCTTGCTTGGGCCTTTATGGCCCTTCGGATTCGAGTGCGCCATCACTCGCAATTGACTCATCAGGGGCTTTGATCCCCTTTAACAAATTGTTTCTTTGGACAGGTACTTCTTAACGTTGACGGACCAATTTCTCTTTCTGGCGCCTTTCTTGTCGTGGTCATTCTAGACTACATCTACTGGGCCTTGGGGCATCCAAGCCCATTTTTTCATCAAAGTTAAAATGAAAATTCTAAGTTGGAATATACAAGGAGGCAAAAAACTCCACGCCATAGCCGAACTCATATATCTAAAGAATAAATTTCAACCTGACATTGTTTTCATTTTAGAGACTCTTACAAACGCTCATAATAGTCGCAGTATTCTTAAAGCCTTGCACTTTGACAAAACGTTAATCATTGATCCCGTTAACCATTGTGAGGGCCTCTGGGTCTGCTGGAATTCAGCTAATATAGTTGTTACAAACTTTGTAACCAATCAACGGTGTGCTCATTTAGAAATTGTGTACAAACCAAACAACAAATGCTACTCTATCACAGGTGTTTACTGTCCAGCAAAAGAAAATGATAAAGACCCCTTTTGGCAATATCTTCACACATACTTTACAAATATTGCACATCCTTGGTTGTTGCTAGG
Organism: Beta corolliflora; assembly: GCA_947648045.1. NCBI lineage: Eukaryota > Viridiplantae > Streptophyta > Magnoliopsida > Caryophyllales > Amaranthaceae > Beta > Beta corolliflora. The sequence goes on from CANSZD010002981.1 coordinate 430,437, forward strand.
TGATTTTAACGAAATGCTCTCTACTAGCGACAAACAAGGGGGAAGGCCTTTATCCCCCACTCAATTAAATCGCCTCCCTAACTTACTAGCAAACTCTAATGGAATTGATATTCCTTGCTTACAAAAAGCTTTCTCATGGAAAAACACGCAGCAAAATGTTACCATTTATGAGCGTTTAGATCGGACTATCGGTCACCACACCTTTCTTAATGACTTCCTGCATAGCACTGTTTGTTATGGAAATTTTACTGTCTCTGATCATGCACCAATTCTCTTTAATACAAATGAACGCACATCACCCCGCCCTTTTCAGTTCCGTTTCCAAAACAATTGGACTCTAGAACAGGAATCTCAAAACATTATTCGCAAGCAATGGACAATACCACTAAGAGGTTCTCGATTTTTTCGAGTTCAACAAAAATTAAGTCGTATAAAGACCGCACTCAAAACTTGGGCAAAAACCAAGTACAAACATAATAGTAACAAATTGCTACAAAATGAAAATAAAATTAAACTCTTACAAGAAAATTTATGGAAACAACCTTATAATATATACTATCTGGATTAAACACATCAACCGTCTTATTACGCAACGAGAGAAACTGCTTCTCTGTGGGCAAAAACTTTGGGGCGATCATAGTCGCAAAAAATGGCTCACTCAGGGGGATCGAAATACAAGATTTTTTCACAACCGCATGAAACAAAAAATCGCTTCTAACACAATCTACAGATTGAAAAATGATTTAGATCAATGGGTTGATGAACAGGAGGAGATTTCTAAGCTTCTTATCTCCTCCTTTCAAAAACGATTTCAAAGTAACTCAAATAGTCCCCGTACTATCGATCTTTCTTTCCTAAGATAAATTGTCTCTACTGAGGACATCTCATCCTTGTTAGCTCCTGTTTCCAAGGAGGAGATAAAAAACGCATTTTTTGATATCAATCCGCATAAAGCACCAGGATCCGATGGCTTTGGAAGCAAATTTTTCCAAGCCTACTGGCCTATCATTCAGAATGATGTATGTCTTGCTATAGAAAGTTTTTTCTTCCATGGAAAACTACCACCATCTTTGAATCATACCATAATAACTCTTTTACCGAAAATAGAAAATCCAGATATACCGAATCACTTTCGACCAATTAGTCTTATAAACACTATATACAAAGCAATTTCTAAAATATTAGTCCAACGACTAAGCCCCATCCTTCAACGGGAGATTAGTCCCTTTCAGAATACCTTTACTAAAGGTCGTTCTATACATGACAACTTACTATTGGTTCAAGAAATACTTAACACCTTTCAAAAATCGAAAAATAAAACAGGATGGTGTGCCTTAAAGCTTGACATGGAAAAAGCTTATGACCGAATAGAATGGGATTTTTTATGGCAATGTTTATCCGCCATGGGTTTCCCACCGCAATGGATCAATTGGATAAAGGAGTGTGTATCAAATGTCTCATACTCAATCAAAATAAACGGTCACACTACAGAATGGTTCAAACCTTCTCGGGGCCTCAGGCAAGGGGATCCTCTTTCCCCCTATCTTTTCATCATCTGTATGGAAGCTTTCATTAGGACATTATCATTGGCTGCTTCCACTTCCAAATCTGGAATTGGTTTCAAAATTCAACCTCAGACACCGAATATTCCTTGCCTCCTCTTTGCAGATGATAGTCTGCTTTTTTGTAAAGCCACTTCAACATCATGCAATAATCTCAAAAAACAAATTGACGATTTTTGTACCCTCTCTGGACAATTAGTGAATTTCCATAAATCTGCCATCATTTTCCCAAAACAGATAAACTCGGCAAGAAAATTCTCTCTAGCCAGTCACTTCAATATGCTTCCTAACTCGTCCCTGGGACGTTACTTAGGTGTATACTTTAGTTCTTTTACCCCCAACTAAAGCTGATTACAATAATCTATTGCAAAAAACTGAACAACGTATCCAACACTGGGAAGTAGGCTTCCTTTCAAAAGCGGGTAGATGCACTCTTATTCAAAGCAATCTTGAAGCTCTCCCTTCTTATGTATGCTCTTCTTCGCTCTTACCTAGTTCTATCTGCTCACACTATTGACAACCTTCATAGAAAATTTTTTAAGGCGTCAACGAAGGATAAGAATACTACCCCCCCTTATTGCTTGGGATACCATCCGTCAACCTAAAAGTCAAGGTGGCCTAGGCCTTAGGAAAACCCTCCCACTTAATAAAGCCTTCATTGCTAAACGGGATGGAAGATTTTAACGAGATACTCGTAGTTTCGGGTTAACCTTGTTAGGAAACGTTACTTAAAAACCCAAAGCTTCTTCACTTACAAACCTAAACCAAACGACTCTCATATTTGGCGCAAAATCCTAGCGCAACGAGAAATCATTCGAAAAGGGATAAGATGGAAAATAGGTAATGTACAGAATATTTACTTCTGGCTGGATAATTGGTTATCTCATAAAAACCTTATCGAACTCACCAAACAATCATCTAACCAACTTGATTTAAACGTCAAACTCAGCGAATTCATCTTACCCCATGGCAGTTGGGATTGGATCAAACTAAGCACCCTGCTACCGGCCGATATTTTGGCAAAAATTAAAGGAATTCCGCTACCATCCACTGACACCCCCGATACCCCCATTTGGGGCCCAACTTCTAATGGGGAATTCATTGTCAAATCGGCCACATGGTTGGCTCATAACATCAACACCAAAGAACATAAATGACCTTTTTGGATTTGGAAACTCGACCTCCCACCTAAACTGTTAATTTTTCTCTGGCAAATATGCCATTCTAGTATTGGAGTTCGGAGTGTGCTCCACAACCGAAACATTCTACCAATTAATACATGTGCCCTTTGCACCAATCAAGAAGAAACCATCGATCACCTTTTCGGGTCATGTCCTAATCTCAATCAGTTATGGAATCTTCATGAACTTCGCACATGGCTTGGTTATTCATTAATCAACAAATCGTTGCTACCGTTTCTCCAAACCATTAAAAAGGACAAAAACAAAATTACAAAATTAATATATCTTTTATGGACCATCTGGAAGGAAAGAAATGATATTATTTTTAACAATGAAACTCTCAATCATTACAAAATTTTCCACAAAGTAAAATTTCTGCATACAGAATGGTCTGTTAGGACCACTATTTACCATAATGTTTCTACAGGTACTCCATTTTCCTCAACTCACTCAACCTCCACTCATCCAACTCCAGCTACTCCACGTTTCATCCAAGTACAGTGGTCCCCTCCACCACCTTCGTCGCACAAACTTAATTTTGACGGCTCCGTTCGAAATGGCTCTGCTTCCACTGGGATCATCATCCGCGACTCACAAGGCAATCTCCTCAAAGCATGCGCATACAACCTCGGCTTTGCTCGGTGTTCATAAGTCGAAGCAACGGCACTTCAAAATGGTATCCTTCTTGCTATTCAAACCGGAATAACAAATCTTTACATAGAAGGAGACAATCTACTTGTTATCAATGCGATTCAAGGCAAATGGACACCTCCATGGCAAATTGCCAACATCATAAAAGACATACAGGAGCTTCTAACATCGTTCTCCCACTGGAAAGCATCCAAAGACATCTATAGAATAAGAAACAAAGCGGCGAGACTGGATTCGGAATGTGGGTCATTTAATTGATGCGCCATTCTTTATTGAAGATTTTACAAATTCGGCCTTACACTCAATCATTGTAAACGATATATTAGGACCATCCCTCGTGCGGAGGGTCTCCTAATATTCTTTTTCCTTACCTTATAAAAAAAAAATCTGCGATGTGTTATAATACAAGTATACAACCATATGATTCTTATCAATCAAAAGTGACCAGTGACCACATATTAGATCCATCATAAGGGAGCATGATCTGCATCATATTTCAAAAGCATATACAGTCCAGCAAAAATATTAAATATTTTGTAAGTTAACTTTTAGCTTTTAACTTAACTTTATCAAGTACAAGTCAGATTCAACTACAGTAAATTAAAGAGTAGGGTAAGATGCATTATGTTTTTGAAAACATAGGAGTAACTTAGGGGTGAGTAATTCAACCACTAGTTAGAACAAATTATCTCCTAATAAGTTAGAACCGTAGAGGTCAATCAAATATGAATTGATGAAGTAGTAGACAAAAAGAACACGTGATACAAGTTGCGTTTCTCTATTGTCTCTATGAAGGCGACATGAATCCTCAATTAATTCTCCCTAGCTAATTTGATGTCTATGTTCACTTTGTTTTCTGAGATGAATTATGTCCATGTTCACTTATTACACTCTCTTTAGTTCATCTTATAAAACTCAGATCTTTTATGAGAGGTTTTAATTCGATGAACTAGTGAGTATCCCGGGCGATGCCCCGTGTTATTACTTTTCGTAATTTTTTTATCTAGTGAGGAATAATTGACGTCATGATCACATGATATATTATTGCATAATATTTTGAAAAATAAACTCTTAAAAGTTTGGAGATGAAAGCAATAGTTTGACTTTCTACAAAAAAATTGCCGAACTAATAGTTGATGCCTAGATAGTCTGCTTTGTTATTACCATTAAAGTGTTAGGGATTTAACTACTTGTATAAGTCTTTTAATAAGATGTTATTACAAGACATTATTGTATTTTATTTTGAAATAGTTATCAATGATGTAATGTTGGATTCATGGTTAAGCTATCACTTTTCATTTTCTCTATTCACAGCAATTGATGGAGAAGATCTCCGATAAGATTCACGGCCGGGATTCTGCATGTCTTCCTCCTCCGACAAACCCGGCAAGAAGAAATGATATCAGGCGGCAAAAATCAAACTCTCAACTATTTCTAGGGTTTCCACTTTCAAATTTCAACTATTCTCCCCACCTCTCTCTCGCCTAATGCCTCCTTTCTGAAGTCCGCGAGCCGAGCCGCCGGACTCAATAATTCGCATTGTTACCAAATCCATGAAACCTGCACTCTCTTGTTTTGTAAGTTTCTCCACTTTCTACCAATTATTTTACCTTTTTCTTAGGAATTTCGAATTTATCACTATTCATTTAATTAATTTCAGCAATATTAGGTGTATTTATTATTGGCTTCCGAACTTTCGATTTGCTTGTAATTTAATCTGTTTCTTTAAATTAACATGAGAATTATTAACGAAAGCAGTTGATTTAATTTTGACTTAGTCATGATTATGCGCTCAACTTCTGAAATTCTGTAGACAGAAAACAGAACATTATGTTTTAAGGTATGCACATCAGATTGAACATATGTGAGAGTTAGTGAGATTTTTTGTTGTATATATGACCAATTCCATAGGGCTCCTTGGAGTCTGTAGAAGCAGGAGACATATGTGCTGTTTGTAGAATAGAAAAAATTCAAGGGAGATTTTTGTTTTATTTTTTTTACCTGAAATCTGTAGTGGCGTTCAAAATTTTACCAGAACCTTTTGCTAAGTAGTAGTAACAATTGAAAATCATAATCAATCCTAACTTATAGCTTCACCAAATATATGTAGTTAGTTTACTTTTAGTGTTTTATGTTCTTAATAAACTTTCAAATATGTAGATAGTGATGACTAAATTTTGCACAATTCGTATACTATCCAGGCCATTCTTTTTTTTAATTAAACATAAAGATAAATGTTAGTATAACAATATATAACATGATGTTGGATTTGTTTCAAGGTGTATTTTCAAGTAAATTGAGGATAACAAGTCAAATGGTGAAACTGGACGAGTACAAGTGTGAGTATTGTGTGTGTCTCTCTTTGAAAGATGAAAAAGAAAGACCTTATATAGTTTATAACCTAAGTGTGGTACTCCTATTACAAGTTGCTTTCGGGATGGAATCTTACTTGGGCTATGTAAGTGGCTTTTTCACTCTTGTCTCTCCTTCGTTCCCTGTGTTCATACTTAAGAGAGTGATTCTTAAGTTCAAATGTTCATACTTAAGGCGGAACTTTCTTATAATGATTCATGAAATTTTGAATTTGGTACTCCTTCATTATCGTCGTTGTAATGTTGGATTTATTTTGCAGGATATATGGAGGAAGTTGTTCCATTAGAGAAATAAAAACATATATATACGTCCAAGCCCAAAAATTGATGCATTTATGAAGGTAGTGTTTTAGAAATGACCTTTATTGTGCCCCTAAATAAAGTTAGTATATTGTAAGCAAAAACCAAGATATGGATTTATGAAATATTTGATAGAATGTGCATGTATTTAATTAAAAGTCTTGTGCTTTGATCCTATAGTTGCTATCGAGAGATTATGAGAATCTATTGCCAAGTAATGTTACTTGTTTATGGAGAATGATGTTTTCTACTGAAATTATATTGCTATGTAATGCACATCAGTAATTAGGAAGTAATAGTTTTCATCTACGTAGGTCATGAGTATCTTGCAGTATGCTGTTATGTTCTTGAATGTCATGGATGCGACTAAAGTCATAGTACATAGGACTTGTGCTCAACTCCTTGTTTCTTAATATGGTGAATTGAAAAAGAACTAGAGAAGATAAACCATGTGCCTACTTTGGATATATTTTTTAATTAGCATTCATGGCTCAATTACTAATGCAATATTGTTCTTTCTTTATTTTGCGCAGATTCAATTCATTTGGAGAAGTTTTCCTCAAACAACATGTTGAACATCAAATTCAAGTGTTTATAAAGTTTTTACCTACTTGGATGACATGGATGTAATAACTAGTGTCTAGCTTACTTTAGATTTTTAATACTGCTTAGTGTCCTTAGATTTTTATGTATTTTTTTGTTTTGACAATTTTATGTAGTTGTTACTGCATACTTGTATAGCTTTGGGCTAGCAAATTTCTCTTAATTTCAATGTGACAACATAGTTTTAAGAATTGCGGCAGTATTTGCATTTCCTTTGTTTCGCTTTTATCCATAATTATGCAAATAAAAAAAGCTTAAAAGCAGTAGGAATGTAGGTAAATTTCGTGAAAAAATCCTCATGTAAACTGATATTAAAATTACAAGCAAAGAGGCCACCTTACAAAGATAAGTGGTCTTTTTAGTGGAACCAAAGAGACCACTTTTTGCCAAAGTGATTTCTTGGGAGCATCAAATATACCACCTAATTTAATTATGTGGTTTCCTTTCCTTCTTTCATAATTTCTCCATCCAGAACCTTAGTGACCACTTATATTAAAAAGTAGTCTCTTTCTTTAATTTAAAAAATCACCTCTAAAAAGTGGTCTCTTATACAAAGAGACCAGGTGTAGAAGTGCAGCCACTTCTGGTGGTCTCTAAAGCTAATTTTAGGGGGTCTGTTTATGCCTTTTTGTAGTAGTGTTAGTGGAAATTGTTGATATAACTGATGATAATGGTGACTTAAATCTCACACGAATACGAATAATTCTGTACAATGTAGTTTTAGTCCTCCCTCGAAAATAAAAAGGTTATGAATGTCAAAGAACCAATTCAACTAAAAGTTCAAGTTAATGGTTGAAGCTCTAAGAATAGTTTTATATTCTATGTGCGTGGGTGAGATTTTGAACTTGTGACCTTTATGTCACGCTGACTACGATGCCATGTCAAAGGGCTAATTGTACTCAACCAAAAGTTTAAGCTGAGCCTCATAAAATGTTTTATATTCTATCAATGATTGACTTCCGCTTCGATTATAAAGTGTTGTTAAATTCTAATAAGATATCTAGAAGAAGAAATAATATAAGATGGTATTATGATAAAAATAGATATATGTGACTGAAAGATTAAAAGGAAATAATATATATACCTTATTCGAAATTTTATGCTTATGCCTAAACACATAATAGTCATTTATCAGCATAATGTATTTTTCATTGTAGTATTATTTATCTCTGTCTCCATTTTAGGGTGTGTTAATTCTCCCCGTTCTATTACCGAAGGTAATCTCACCTTTTAAAAGAAATAAGTTTCAAGTTTGATAAGCTCAATAAGTTCTAAAAAGTAGTTCATGATTCAAACTTCAATAAGTTTCAATAAATTTATATAATTCACATAAGTTTCAATAAATTTAAATATGTTCAAAGTAGTTCAATTTAGATAAATTTAAGATAAATTAACTGAGAGATGCATCCTTAATTCTCTAGCTTGTTAGGCTTTTTTTTTTTTTTGAAGGGAAGCTTGTTAGGCTTTTTATATGCATGAAGTGTGGCATTTTGGGTACATATACAGAGTGGAAGTAAGAAAAAAAAATATGATTAAGTAGGAGAGAGAGAATTAGTGGAGTATCCATGGATCACATGATGAACTTGAAAAGTGAGTTTCAGTGAAATATGCTCCCTTTGTCTCATATTAATTGCAATAGTTTGACTTTTTTCACATGCCTCACTTTGACAATAATTTTTTATTTATATATAAGTATAATTGTTAGTCTATAAGATGTTCTAAGATTTATCTCTATGTATATTTTCAACGAATCGACTTTTTACAATTTTTACAAATAAATACTTGGAGATGTCAATTATCAAAGTTCATTTTGCAATGGCAAATTTGCCGGTTAAATTGTAGCAATTAATATAGGATAAGAGTAGTACTACATAAATGGATCTGCATCACATGGGACGAGTGGATTATAATTGTCAATTCTCCACAACTACTAATGAAAATAATGGTACCGTATATATCATTACAGATAATATAGTCATGTGTATTTTATTATAATATTATAAACATTATATTTTTTACATTAAAACGTGACAATAGATAGTTATAATACTCTATTGTATTATGGAGATTTATTTTAGAGAATTTACTGAAAATCAACTCTATTTTCTCTTAATAATTCTAAAAATCTTATTATTACCGTAATTCATGCAGTAGTTCTTATTATATGAAATTCATACTCCTATTATAACTTCATTATTATTCTATGATTCAATACACAAGTTAGAAATAAAATATTGATCATTTGTTATTATATATGTTCATCTGAAAATAAATTTAAACTTTTATAGGTTATATAACCATATGACGAACGGATCATATTTTTTTGAAAAACCTAAAAAATAAAATTTAAAAATATAATGATATATATGACAGTACACGCTCATGTGGCACTCTATATGCTCTTGAATGTCTAAGAAGTATATATTTAGATAGATTAGATTAGATTTAGATTTAGATTGCAAAAGATTTAGATTAGATTTAGATTTATACTTCCTCCATTTTTAAATAAGTGACACAGAGAGAAAGTGGGTAAATACCAAGGAGCCTAGAGAGAAAAAGTTGGGACCACTTGTTAAACCAGTTAGATTTGAGTATTGGATAATGTAAGTAGGTGAAACAATTAAATGATGGCAAAGATGTAATAGATAAGAAGTATTTTTTCCTACTTTGAGCTATGTGTCAATTATCGTGATATTTCCGTAAAAGAAAAACGTGTCACTTATTATAAAAATAGAGGAAGTATTAGATTAGATTATCATAATACAAATCATTTAAAAAAAGAGATATTTTGAAATAACGTGGTCACATATATTGAAATGAATACGGATTACTGCCTGACATGAGACCGTGGTCCATGAGGCCCCATTTAGCATATGAGGATTGAGGCCCCATTTACCATGAGACCACTCCATTTAGCATATGAGGCCCCATTTACCATGAGACCACTCCATTTAGCATATGCTATTATGCTTTACATATTATTCTTCTATTTAGAAAAAAGAAAAGTAGAAAAAAGTTAAAGATGTTAGCAAAAACACGTTTATCACTTGATCACTACTTATAAGAGATGTCTTGTCGTTCACAGGTTGTGACCACAAGATTGTCAAGAGCGGCTCTTTTCTTCTCGGATTTGAATGCTATGCTTGGTGAATGGTGATGTTCTTGCTATGTGTAGTAATTTTATTTGTATTGATTTTATGCATGTTAAAAGAGATGGGAATATTGTTGTCCATAATCTCGCTAGAGTAGTGCCTTTTGCACCAGGCGCACAGCGCTTTCCCTTTCCCAGATGTTCGCCTTTCTAAGTCAAGTAATGGTGACCCGCCGAAGACTGACTTTCGAACTGAGGGTTCGGTTCGGTCAGTAGAGGGGACGATGTTTACTTTTTTTTAGGAGAGTGTGCCTTACTTCTTTTTCTAAGTGAATAGGAATTAAAACAAACTAAAAAAATAGATTCCGGTTGCTTTATTTCTGCCCCCCGCCCCTTTCTCGTACTCCAAAAAGGCAGAGAAAGGGGGCAAGGGGCAGTCAACAAACTTGTTCCTTCTGTTCGGTTCCCCCTTAGGGGTCAAGGGGGGAAGGCCGGAAAGGGGCATCTTCTTTCTCATTTCGAAGAAAAGGTGCGTGTTGAACAATGTTGGGAGAATCATTGTCCTAGAGTTGTAGCTCTGTATGTACTGATGGATAATTTATCCCTTGATTGATGCATTACTCTTTCCCCTCAAAAAAAATGAGATGTCTTGTCGTTTCGTTTCATCCACCTTTTCTTTTGTCCAGTGATTTGTCGTTTCATTTCATCCACTTTATTTTCTTTTGTTTTTTCCAGTGATTTGTACTAATAGACCAGTAGACTAGTAGTAGTAATTTTAGTTTGGTTGTTTCAAAGGTTTTAAGGTAGTGTCGGGTCGAGTATGTACCAAAAGCAGAAGTTTTGGGAAGAAGCGCCCCGTGATCCTGGTCAAGTTGATAACAATGGTCAAGTTGTTTAGTACTTTATCAAGAGTTCAAGACTTTTGTACCAATTTTTCAGGGGAAGTTTGTTCGGAAAAGAGATTTATTTAAGGTCCTCTTCTTTTGGATACAGTTTTAGATCAGTTCAGCTACTTTCTTTTCATAGTTTTATTTCACTTTAGTTCAGTTCGGTTTAGTTCAGCTCATTTCAGTTCAATTCAACTCGTTTGAGTTCAACCCAAAAGAATAGGGCCAAACTTTCTTAATTTTGAAAATAATTAGATATCTTTAAGAGTTATCAATTGAACAATTATATATATATATATATATACTTTCTAAGAATCTCTAATTCTAATGTACTTTTTTATTATTATATCAACAGACAAACGCTAAGCAGAATAAGAAGTAGGAAAATATCAAAAAAAAAAATTAAGAAGTAGGAACCATCAACGGAGATATATCTACTTCATATAGGAGGGAGAGGGACTAGGGAGAAAGACTAAATGAATTTAAGTGGGTCCAATATACAACTTATTGTGTATGCAAACTTTATCCTACATAATTTTTGTTTTTGCCCCTCTTAACCGTGGTAAGAAGAATTCTCCGCCAATTTCTGCGCAGCCACTCACCCGTGCGCCCAATGCAGCCCCAAATCCCCCTCCCCTTATCCTACATAAACATGGGTGTACGTGTAATGCGTTGTATTTTGTATAGAGCTTACCATGTTTTCTTTTTTCTTTATCAAACTTATATCAAGCCAAAATTTAATTTTATGTGACGTTAAAACTGCTTTTTTTAAAAATAAACTTGAAATCACACTTTACTTTTATGAAATTCCTATAGAACTCTTCCATGACATAATCTCACTCTCTCCGACATCACTCTTCAAGCACCACCAGCAACAACACCACCACCACCACCACGACGATTCCACTCGCCTCTGTAATCCCCAACTTCATTCTTTCCATCATCCATCTTACTTCAATCTCTATCCTCAACAACACATAACTTGAAGATAGACCAAGTAGGGGTAAATGTCAACTAAAAAAAAATAATAGAAGGTATTATTGGGCTCAAAAAAGTTTCATGTATGGGCCAACATCTGGGTCTCGATGTCTACTAGACTGTCATTGATAGTTGATACCATGTAGCATCGTGTTAAAATTTAAGGCTTTTAACGGATAGCCCAATGTGGCATTTTGGGTTCTTTGTGCTGCCCTTTATCCTCTCGTTAACTTCCCCAAGATTTTATGGGCTCCGAGTCTATGACCAGTATAGCCGGCGAACTAGAGCCGTACCCGTGACCCGACCCGATACCCGGCCCGAGACCAGCTTTCACCCGAAAATAATGACTCGAAATGGAACCGAACTCGAAATAACCTGACCTGACCCCCGTAATATATAGACCCGAATCTATCCGACCCGAAAGTGGCCGACCCGAACGGCCCCCGATAATGATGACCCGACCCGAAAAGTTGTCATATTAGTTATTTTTAAAACAAATTTAAGGAAAAAAAAATTGTCATGAAATACTATATATGACTTAGCCACTTCCCATTAATCATTTCACTTAGTTTTATTAGTCTTATATGTGTTTTATTTATTTGTTAGATTTAAAAAGCCGATTTGGCCCGACCCGACAGACCCCGACCCGGCCTAACCCGACCAGGTGTGACCCGAATTTAATGGACTCGAGATTGGCTCGTACCTGAACGGTCCGACCCGCCCCGAACGTAAAGTTAACCCGATCATGACCCGACCCGTATGACCCGTTTGCCACCTCTAATGACCAGTATGAACTTTCTCATTCGTATACCTGATTACCTGTAATATTTTGACTTTTACGATATATACTCATTACTCTCTCTGTTTTTTTTTTATTTGCTATAATGTTGTTTTGGGAAATGAACCACTAACATTGACCGATTATTTTAATTTTTCTATAAGTAAAAATATAGTCATGTGTGGTCTTGTTAGATTCGTCTCGATGTGTAGATTCATAATATAAAATTTTTATAATTTTTACTTAAACGAAATAAGAGATATTAAGGGTCATATAACATCTTGAAAACCGAGCACCAACAATGTAGCAAATAATAAAATAAAAAAGCAGAGGGAGTATATACTAATGTGGACCAAATTATTTTTTTCAGGTAAACTCCCTCCCATTTTAAAATTGTACTTAAAGGACTTGACAAGTTTATATATCTATATTTATGCATAAGTATAAATTCTAAAAGGTTGATATTGTAGGGCCCACGGCTCCACCTAATGCTCCACCATTAGCATGATATTATCCGCTTTATTGGGGCAATCCCGCACGGATTTGTAGTTGGTAAATTGTTATAAACTACGTAACTCCTTATCTATTCGATGTGGGACTTGGGATGTATACCCAACATATATTAGAAATACATATTGAGATGAATCCAATAAGATTTCACAAGAAAATTCATCTTTTTATGTGTGAATAATACAAGAGGATCAAAGTGAAATATGTGAATTGTTTAGAAAGTCAATATAAAACTCCTTTCAAAAAAAAGAAAGTCAATATAAAACGACTCAAAAAACGGAGGAAGTAAAAAAAAACAAATCTATAGGCAAATATGAAAGTCAAATTATTTCAAGAATTAATAAGTTAATCAAAGATGTTAATGATCAAATATGTGCATTGGTAAGCATGAAAATCAATGTATTGCAAGTAGTTTTAATATCAATTAACAATATAGATTCATATCAACATAATATTCTATGTCGAACTTTGACTATTAATTACTCTCAATCAATGTTGATAAATATTACAAGAAAATAATATTATTATAGTATTTTCAAGACAAATATAATAGTAGAACTTTTGTAATTTTAGTCGTCATATTATAAGAGAAATTTATGGCCAAAGTAAATATTTGTGAAGCGTACGTGCCTTATAGTTTAGCATGGAGGAAGCATATTATTTAAATATCACACAACGTCCAGGATTTTTGTCCATTTCAAAGGCTTTTTATTGTTATATCTAAGATTAGATATATCTAGAGTAGTCATGGATCAGAGTTTAAGTAGATCAATAAGGAGCTAGGGATTTTAGGCAATTTTTTTGCTAAGATTTGCATTTTCATCAATTCGGTAAGTTTTAGTAAAAAAATTTAAAGATTAAGAATAATTCTAACTTCCAAATCCTCAAGGATAAACACAATAAATGCATGTATCGTCTGATAATTTTATTGCTATGGCTTCTTCAATGAAAACCAAGCTAATTAACTAGCTAGTGCTATACTATATCTTGCTCCCTTCTTTTTACATTACTTCTTGGCCATTCAATTTATTATAATATTACACAATTTTATTATAAGATTATGATTATCTTTTTAAATTTAATTTTAATAAATATAAGTGAAAATCCAATAAATAAAAAACCAAAATCAATTTTTGAAAATTCTTTAAAAAGTGAGTTGAAATGCACATTTCAAATTAGTAGAAAATTAAGACGACTTAACCCTAATATGAACTAACTCGATAAAAAAATTGCAGCTAATAGAAACATATTTTCACCGTAAAATAACCAACCAAATTTGAAGTGATATTTTGAACAACCTAACAATCTCTAGAAAATATACTTCAAATTAAAGTCGAAATTTTTTATTCATCAACTCTAACGTAACTCGATTAATACATTTGACATGTCTGATGAGAGTGTGACTGTGTGAGATAATACCAAGTAGGAGTATTTGTGGACTTTAGCCAAAGTGCCAAACAGTTACAAATAAATGTCGGTGCCAAAACATAGATAGTCCATGTTATCACTTTTCTCCAAGTTTTGACAATTATGAACCCCTAGGTAACATCTTACATGATTTTGTCCAAGGCAAAAAGACTGTCATCTTCAAATCTTTGCTAAAGGATTCCACACGTAAACATATTTATATTGGAACAATGATATATTGATATGATTGTATCATTTGAAAACTGTGTGCCAACAAAGTTGGAAAGAGAAGAAAATGTGAAAGAAAGACAAAGAATTAGGTTTAACACAATTGGAATCATTAAGAGAAGATCTCCAATTAGATTTTTCAAACCATTTTTTTCAATATTGTTTTTTTATTGGTCTTACAACTCAGCTATAATTTAAGGTCACTTGTATTACTAGTACTTAATAATTGGCTGACAACCAACCATGAACCAAGCAAACCACTTTAAAAGGGTTTGTGCATGGCTGTCTTCAGATTTAGTAGTACATGATTATGACATTATATCAATAAATAAAATCTTTTTAATTCTTGTAATTATATTATCATACTAATTATAAAAGAGCAACTCCATCTTCCATCGGATAATTAAGATCTCGAAATGTATCCTCTTTGATGATCTATCCACCATATATGCACCATAAGTAAATTAAAACATCTTTACATGTAAATAATAATATAACCTAAAAGCCTCATGATAATAATTGTGTAATGTGGTTGATAACAGAGAAATGGTCGTAGTAACATTATGCTCTAAGTTATATTGTTAAGGGGTGACTCATAAAACTCAAAGAAAATAGTCGATGGACCTTGATTAATTTGTAGGGAAACATTACGATATATAACAAGCTAGAGTCTTGTAACTTAAACTTAACACAAAGAGCAAAGCTAAATAATTAGGAGAGTAACAACATTTAAGGAAACAAAGTAACTTCCTAATATAGGAAAAAAAAAACTCATGCATAAATAGTGAGTTGTTATAACAATACTAATTACTTATTGATTTTTTTTTACTCATTGCTGTTTTAGAGCTCTCCCAAATGAATAGTGAGATCACAAAATGTAAGTAAGTATATTCAATAATTTTCAAAGAACAAATAATCTATATACCATTTTAATATATTATAATCAATAGTTTGTGAAAAGATGTAACATGTAACAAATTTCTATATACTTCATTGCCATCGATATAGAAGCGGGATAAGCATTCCATTCAACTTATTTTGACTTATTCAAGCTTATCTAAAATTAGAACTTATTTGGACGCATTTGAATTTTTTGTCAGATGGCCCAACTTTCATTCTTTGTAGTCAAAGGGATTGTGAAATTGAGTCCAAAGGTATCTTGATAAGCCTTCTGATATTAATATTATTTTATCTCTATTGAGCTGGCGACTTATCTAGATCTATTGCAACTTCACTAATTTCAATTTGTTTGTTATAAAAAAGTTAGAATAATTAGTTGAGGAGACGACACACACACACTCTCTCTCTCTCTATATATATATAGAACTTCTCATTCTAATTGAGTACTATATATTAAATGTGTAGTATTTCCACTTTTAACTTCTCTAATACATACTTGTTTAAAATAAACTTTAGTGCAATTAGCTTACAAATTACGTGATTGGAGACGGTAGTCTATGTTGGTTTAGGTATATAACTCTTATCTTTATTTTCTTCTTCTCCAAAGTCTGAAATTAATGTGGATCGAATGCTCAATTAGAACGAGAAGTTCTATTCTCAAAAAAGATGCAATGGATAATGAACTGATTTATAACTAGCTAATTAATAGTATATATCTTAACTTTATCTGTATATATGTTCTCGGTTTGCGAAACTTTTGGAGTATTATGTACACCTACGACATGTATGTTTGGTCAGTGGTATTAAATTGTGGTAATGATAATGCTTTTTAATGTAAGTTTGTGAAGACATTTCAATATTAACATCCATGGTAATGAAACTTGATGTCAAAACATGTGTTTTCCTTCATAAATTTCTATTACCACCTAATACCACCTTCCTGACAATAGGATATTTTGGTCGTTGGACAAAACACCTAAGGTCAAACAACCTAACTAGACCACTAAACTAAGTAAAGTGGTAAGCAAAGGTCATTCTTCCACAAGGACTAAGGAACACCGAAATGTATTGATAAAACAATAAGCTAAGCCGGAATCAAGTCGGAAATTGTCAATAACCAACAAAGAACTATGAAAATAACTAAATATCAAAGATAACTAAAGTTAGGAGATGGGATTAAACACCAACTAATCATGAAATAGGCATAAGAATATCAAACATAGATATAATGCATGAACACTACTTGAATTAGCTATTGACCCAACATACAACTCTCATCCTACTCTCATAGGCGGAGAAATTCTCAAAGACATCAAATAAGGACTCTCATCCATTACTTACATATCCCAAGGTTCAAAGTAACCCAAGTCAATAATAGAAATCAATAGGTCACACTCTCATGCCAACCTAAATCAATCAACTCCAATCTAATACAACATTCAAGTGATCAAAGAGAATGCAACATAAATTAGAAGAGCTAAACAAGCAATAATTTAATCACACAAATCTCTAAATCCAATCTCAAATGCCCAATTCAATCATGGTTGAGTTTTCACCCAAACCCTAACCAACAAACTACTCCATAAACACAAAAATGAGAACTTTAGAGAAATTAACAACTAATAACATGATACTAAACATTAATCTAACATTAAACTAAATAAAATAAATCACAAATAATTAAACTAAGCATGAATAATTAATCTAAGAAAAACAATTAAAATAAAGCAATAAGAGAAGAGAGAGAGTAAGAAATGCTCATTGATAAATTGTTGAATCTTTAAATACAAGTCGTCACCCTTAAATCTCCAAATCTTGTCTAATCTTTGAGTTTTTCTCCTTTCTCCTCTAACCTAAAGCATGGAGGTTAATCCTCCCTAAAACCCTAACTATTCTAAAACTAAGAGAGGTGAGTAAAATAAACCTAGACTAAAAAACTTCCTCCTCAATAAAAGATGGCTTAATGGGTATTTATACTACTCCTAATAAAAAGAAAAGGAAATATAAAAAGTGAAGATAATAAAAAAGTGGAAAAAGAAAATAAAAAAAGGAAAGAAAAACGTGAGACTAATGTACAGCAACAAGTGAAGAAAAGAAAAGAAAGAAAAAAAGGAAAAAGAAATTATACAAAATGAAAAACACCAAATCCCCAAAAACAAATCAGACCCTTTTTTCTTTCGTTCTTCTTCGCTCTCACTGCAACTAAATGATGTTAGAATATGCAACTAAATGATGTTAGAATATACAAAATTTACTTTTCGGAATTCATCCCCTGCTTCACACTCGCCGCTCCGTTATACAGAGGAGTGCTCGCTCCTCTCTGCTTTGGACAGAAGTGATGGCGGAGCAGAGGTGGTGATTTGGAGTTGCATAGGGTGGCGCTGGTCCTGGTGTTTGACGAGGTGAGGGTGGTTGATTTGGTGTTGTGGGTTAGGGAAGAGGATGGCTGATTTGGTGTGGTGTAGGCTAAGAGTATGTGTGGTGAAGGTTAAGGTGTTGTAAATGTTGTGCCACCAATTGTAACTTGAAGATCCACACCGTAACTCGAAAAATGCTTACCTACAAGCAACATCAAAACACGAGGGAAGAAACGAGATATAAAAAATAAAATATAATATGAAAATAAATAATAAAAATTGGAATAACTAAAAAGAAATAAGAATAGAAAATTAATTACGAAAACTAAATCAACCCATCCATAAAATTACTAAAACAAAGGAAATAAATAAACTATGAAATTAAGAGCTAAAAACTAGTAAATAAAACTAATTATACAATTAAGCTACAAGATATAAAAAGAAGAAATATGGGCTAAAATAGATAGAAATAAATGAAAATAAACTACAAAAACAATCTAAAAACTACTCTTAAAAGTGACATAAATGTCACTTATCACTTCCCAAGTGGTAATGGATGGTAATTAAATTTTAGGAAGAAAATAGGTGTTTGGGGATAAAGTAGCATTCTGTAGGGTTGACGTATAAATGCGCCTTCACAAATTCGCTTCTAAACCATTACCATTACCACCATTTAGTACCGCTAACCAAACGGGCCGCTATCTTACAATTCATTTTACAAACTTGGGTGATTTTTAGGAAACTTAAGAATAATATATATACTTTCACATGACAACTTTCACAATTCATTTTTTTTCGTAGTAATTATTGTGCTCCGCGTACGCATTTAACGCCCTAATAGGAGTAGTCAACACTACTAACTTATAAGTGGACGAAATAAGTAAGTGAAGAGCCAAATCTAAAGAGTACGTCACCCTGATTTTAGGTTTTATCTTATTGTATAGGTTATGACTTATGATACTGCAGAATATAAATCTTTCATACAAAATGTGCGAAAGAAACTAAAGATGCCAAGTCTAGAGATTATGTCACTATGATGTTTAAGTTTCTTCTTCTTCCCTTTTCATTATTTTTAAAGGGAGTTTTCTTCTTATGTAAGGTTTAATTTGATAATCTAGTTAATGTTTATAAATAATTAAGAATATGTGCATTAGAAATTAGAATATTATTTAATGGAGAAATGATAAGGGAAAGCAACATATCGAGAGAGCGAGAGAGAGGGGAAAGTGGACATGGAAGCCGCAACTTATGAGGCTTACACATTGACAGCTACTGACAAAAAATTTCATGCATCACTTTAGAAAGATTAGTAATTAGTATGAATGCCAAAACGTGCTTGTATTTTCTGTTAAGATCCAGTGTCTTATTTTGTGTTTCATCTTATTTCTACTCTATTTAAGTTTTGTCGTCTCATCGATCTAAAAATAATTACGGTAAATAATCTTAGTGAACGGGTGATGTGCTAAAAACAGAAGCAAAGTGAGCGATCGCTCAGGGCCCCCAATTTTAAGGGGCCTTATCTATATATTTCATTTATGTGAGTTTATTAATTAGATGGAAAAGAGTTTCTACATTTGTTATTCAAAAATTTTGTCCCTATTCTATGTACTTTTTGTTTCATATATCATAGCTTATTTTAGTTTTATGTTTGGTATATCTTACTCTTTTTTAATATCTAAGGTGTCTCGTTCCTAAAAATAAAAATAACATTGAATTATTTAAGAAAGTTAATAATTTTTTCAACTTTTAAAAAAAGTTAATTTAGTTATTAAAAATATGGGATTGTGGATCCTTTTTATATATCCCCATAGGACCCATGCTCAATGCCTGGCACAAGGCCCCAAAATTATCCGAGACGGCTCAGGCCAAAAATATAGCTATTTGGGACACTAGATAGACATCATATGAGATAATTATCTCAAACGACTAGTCCCTCCCTATTTATTTTTATATTAAAGCAAGTTATATTGTAAGACGATGGACAATTACGCTGTCATGTGTTTAATTTTAACTATTGCCAACAGATTGGGTAACTTTATTTTGTGAGAGTGTCTTTTGATGAAAAGTGTTATGAAAGGATAACTGACAATAAAATGGAGAAATTTACTTTTTAAGGAGAAAGCAAAAAAGAGTGACCTAACTAATAAGTTAAAGCTCTCTAATCAAGGCTGTTGTATGCAAATTTCACAGAGCTTGAATTCAAGATATCTCTGGATGAGTTGAATAACCCCTTTACCTACTAATTCAAGCAGTAGATCTCTTCACTTTATATGTTCTTTTCACCTAGAATTCACTTATCTGACTTTAACTATAGATTATTGTACGTAGTTATAATATGAACTTAAGCAACCCTTATTAGAATTAGTCTGAATCTTTCAAAAAACTACCTTATATAACATAATATTAACCTTATATAAACGAATTAAGTTCTCTTGAAATAGATGTGCACAGAAGTCATCCATTAATTAGAAGATGTGGTGTACTTGTTTTTTATTGCAACTAGTTGTTGCCTTGTTGGGGTCGGTCGCTGCCTCGGATAATTTAATAAGATAAAAAGTACGTATAGTTTGGGGTTAACATTTTGTCACAAGCACAAGTCATAGTTTAGTAGTAAGATCATCATAACATTATAAAGTAAGAGATCACGGGCATGAGACCTCTTATACAAATCTTTTGATAATTTTCTAAGGAAATGCCAGTGCATGAGGTGATGTAACACATGGCGACGTGCAATGCTTGTCCATATACCTATTATTATTGAAATTGCACTGGGATTAGTCCAACATCATACTCACTAACATTTGATTTTATATATGTTACGAAAAGAAAGTTCAGGCTAGTTTGATCTATGAATATTTTAAAAGTCAAAATATTGCAATTAAAAGACGGAGGAAGTACTACTAATCTACTATATATAACTAAATTGTATCTTGATCAAGTGTGGAGGATGAAGAAAAAAAGGCATCAAATACCTCTTAAAGACCAATTATATTACAAAATACCCAGAAACAAAGGCCTCTTTGACAATCCATGAAAAAGACAAGAAAAAAACCTTATAGAAAAGGTTTTAAAAAAAAGAACAAGGCATTACAGAATGAGAAAAGAACAATTATGGAACATACACTTAGTTGATACTATATCTAAACCCCCTAAAAAAAGCTAAAATAGAGCTCCAAGTCATTTATGAACAACAGGTGGGTGTATTAGGGTAACTTGTAACAAGGTTTATTACTATAAAACCATGCAAAAAATGTACCAGAAAAACCCTCCTGAAACATGAACTTCAGAGCAAACAATCTGTTGATGTAAGGGGATGATCTGATATAGAGATATTGTGAACTGATTGATCGACGATCGAACGGCCTTGCACAAGTTATTCTGGAAAAATACTAAGAACTAGAGTACATTTGAAACTATTCCCATGAAAGTAGCTAGATTAAGCAGCAAATCTGAGTCTTATTATAGTGTAAGAAATTAAGTCAACCCTAATTTGTTCATATGAAACTTTTGAGAGTTGTGTGTATTTTTCTGACAAGATCCTTTGCTGTCATACTGAATTCAGAATTCATCTGCACAGAAATTACAGGAGAAGAAACATGTCAGATTAGATTTCAGAGGATTTTGAGTGATTCAAATACATATATATTTACACTTATCTTTTCTTTTTGTCACAAAACCATATTTCACAACATATTAAATTACTAGTACTTATGTCAGAAAAACATTTACCAACATACAAAAAAAGCTTTAGGTTTTGTTCTTTGTTGTGGCCTGTTCTAAAATTTCAGTGCAATCAAACTAAACACACATTTTTATTATAAATCTGGAAAGTAAAGAGTAGTTTATCAATTCTAAAATAATTATCAGTCTTCAAAATTAACAACATTTTATACAGGTATTAGTTCTTTTGAGTTCATTCTCAAATTTATATTGATATTTCAATTACTAGAGTTAACTGAAAAAATCACAGTAATACCGAACAAGCCCTTAGACATACCCACTTAACGTATAACCTTTATCAAACTCCATATAATTCAATATTTTCATATCCTACTCCTTTTTCCGTAAGTCTGAAAAACTTGAGAACGAAACATCTACACTAATATATTAAAAGGTGGTCCTAAACAAGGAATTGTGCTACGTGGCGCTATCCCTTAGAGTGTTAGCTTCATGTACTCCACATACAATAAAAATGCATGGTATAAGATTTGATCCCATGACTTTAAGTTTATATACTAAAACCTTAACCACTAAAATGTTTGGTGTTATAATTTTGAAGTAAAATAGTAATATATGAAAGTTATAATTACCCGAAGCATAGTCCGGGTCTAAAAACTAGTTAGTTTCTTGTAAAGAGAAAAAGGGACTAATTACCTGAGCAATAATTGTTACAGCAAGAGCTGAACTTCCAAATGCCAATGAACTGCTGCTCATAACCACAAGATGAAGTTCTTCAATCTGAGAAATAACTTTTTCAAAAATCCCTTTTTTCTTTTCACAGTGAATTCTTATAAGAACATCTTTGTCTGAGAATCTGACTTCTATATCAGGATATGAACCATCAGAAACCATTTTGTCTGGAGAAAGATGATCATCATTATCTTCTGCAGAAACATAAGACCTTTTCACAAAAACTGCTGATTCTACTGGTTTCTTCTTTGCTTCTTCCTCAAGTGTCTTCACTCGCTCTTGCATTTGTTTCACATACTTGATAGCATCTCCAAGTACTGAAGCTTTGTCCATCTGTCGAAACGATATTTATTTCACTCAGTTAGCATCATCTATTTGTTAATGATTTTCGCAAATTAGCATACGCTAAGGCCCTATTCACTTCACCTGATTTTTAATAAACTGAAATTTTTAAATGGCGAAACTAATTTTATTGATTAAAATTTAAAACTTTTGTTATCGATTGAAATTAATCTTTGTTGGTTGATAATCTAGTGGGTTTTTTTTCAAAATTAGGAAAGATAATTGGCCTAAGGAACAACCCCTGCTAGGCTACTAGCCTGTAGAGTAGCCTGCAGAGCACAACAAAGCCCTGGAATCCAGAGTGTTACTCCACTGAGCTACCACCTTTTTCTCAGTGGTTTCTTTTCTTTGCTAATATGTGATTCACTGATTTTTACCGAATGGATCTTTTTAACTTATCAAAACTTATTTTTGCTAATTGAAACTGATTTTTGCAAATTGAAACTTATTTACTTCCTCCTTTCTGACATAAATTGAAAGGCTTCTTTCAAAAAGCTCTCACATAAAAATAGAAACGTTTCATTTATTTCAGAATGGAGGAAGTATATTGATTTATATTTATGTTATTGAATAATTTTTCTTTTAAGTGGAAGTGAACAAGACCTAAGCATACTATATATTTCTCAAATTAATATCAAGTTAGGTACTTAAAAAACAATCATATGTTGTTCAGTACTATATATTAAACGTCTAATATTTCCACTTTTAACTTCTTATTCATAGTCCTATTTAGTCATATGCTATACGAAGATAGAAAGAAAATACCTTCTTTAGCCCGGGAATGATAGCTGACAAAGCAATGAACCTTTGGCTAAGTTTTTCTCGGCGTCTTCTCTCAGCTAATATATGATCCATTGATTGTTGTGGAATGCTTGATAGCTTGCTACTTCTGTTATCAACTCGAGGCCGAGCCTCGAGTTTGGAACTTTTCTTCTCAGGTGAGGCTTGAGAAGCAAGCATTTCATGAGAAGGATAAGTCATATTAGAGATTGCAACCTCTTCTTTAGGAGTAACAAGGCCAGAATTTTGGTTGGAGGAGTTGGAAGAATTATTAGAAAAGGATAACATAGTGGAATTATTAGAATCATGATCTTGTGAGTTTAGTACATGATTAATCTCATAAGAAGAAGAACTCCAATTGTTTGATTTAATTTGTTTGTATGGTTTTTCTATGAATGTTTGATGTAATAAATCAGTTTGTGTTGCAGATCTCTTACGGTTAATAGCTTGATTAGATCCGGAGTGATCATAATTATTACCATAATTAGGTAATAATGACGGTCCAAGTAGATCATCAAGTGAGTTGACTTGTAGTTGATGATGGATAAAGTTAAGATCATTCATTCCCTACAAAATGTGTTAGAAAAGAAAAATTATATGACATCCAAAAAAATTCTTGGCCTTCTTTTATGAAATCAAATTACCATGGGTGATGAAGTTAATTAACCATATTATGTTGTTATGATGAAAAGGTTTGGTACAAACCAATAACCAAAAAATTATACATTATAAAAGAGACATGAAAGATTGAAGAGGCTCAAAGTATTGCATCGGCATGCGTGAAAAGCTGAAGCGAACGGAGGTAGTATTGAAGGACCAATAAACGAAGTCATAAAGAAATAATTTTGGCGTTCTTTTATGAAATCAAATTACAATGGGTTATAAAACCAAAAACCAAAAAACTATACATTACAAAAGATAAATATTGAAGGACCAATAAGTGAAGTCACAAAGAGATTAGAAGAGATTTATTACCAGATCAGTGAAGCCAGTGAACATTGAAACCTCCATATTGTCTGAGCTTAATTGTTAACACAAAGTATTATCAAGTGATTAAGGAGAGAGAAGAGAGAGAGAGAGAAAGAGAGGAGTAGAAATTAGCTGCTAATAATTGTTCTTGATCTATTGCAAAATGTGTTGGGAGAATATATGGAGCATTTTGCTGAAATGTGAACTGGGTTTTTATTCTATTGGCCGGTGAAAAGATTAACCATGAATCATGGAGAATATATTATTATTATTATTATTATTAATATGTTATTGAAACTTTGGCTTTATTATACATGCATGTGGGTCCCACGTTGAAGTAACCACATAATCTAAATTTACTCTAATTATAGAGGAAGTATATAATAAGGTTCATATGATTAATGTGTTCCACTACTGTTTTAAAGCTATGATTTCACCAGCTAGACGTTGAATATTTCAGAGTTACTATTAGTTAATAAAGTTTGTAATTATATTTTGATGCAAATATTTTGTAATTACGGAGTGTGGTAATAACCTTTTGTATACGCGGGTTGCCACACATTGTTGACACGCGCAAAGTATCATTTCTTGACTAGTGAATATATAGTGTGATTACTGATAAGTATGCTATATAACACGAGTAAATCATGCCTCTTACAGTCTAATAATTGCCATCATATTTTATTACACCCCAAGGAGCAGCAACCATAGTTAAGGGTACTTTATCTTCAATTTTGTTGGGTAGGGCTGTAAATGAGTCAGATATGTCCACGCACTCAAATAATGTGGACAATTAAGTTTAAATAAGCTTTTTATACTCGTCAGTGTATGGGTCAAGCTCGAACATCATCATTTTTCGCTCATTAGTGTTTGCGAACAACTTGGTTATACATGTTTTTTCTAATGAAAAAATGACCTCAGGAGAATTTTTTTGCAGAAGTGGAGTAATTTATTAATAAATTACTATGTAAACTAATATTTATGTATTGATGGATCGATTGTTTTCCTTTTAGGTTGAAAATACCTTGTTTGAATCTTCATTTTAAGTTATTGGTCGTTAAAACAAATATATTTTTGGAGATCAATTAAATATGTATTGAAAATCAAATTCTAGTGAATTAATCGTTACCTATGATTTGAAAAGTTAAAGTTAAAATTAAAGTGATTTATAAATGCCTAATGTTTTCATATGCATGCATTAGAAAAACTAATTAACTAAGTATGGGTCCGATACTACTGATTATTACATGAATACTTCTATATATGGAAGAAGAACGTGAACGGTCTGATTATTATCATACAGAAAAAAGAAATAATTACTTTAAAATAGATTGAATATTAGAAATAATAATCTAATATTTATATTTCAATAACTAAACTTTTATTTTGTTACCATACTTTTTGACAGGCTTTTCTTTGAGAGGGCATAAACTTCAAATTTTGCTTTAATTTTTTGTTTCTACTTTTACATTGGCTCAATAAAAGTAGGAAAAATTGATAGGAACAGTCCCATCTATAGGCGTTCCGCCATTTTCGATCCCACCAAGGATTATTTCGAGCGGGCCCCAACTATATCATTTTTCTTGAAATTGGTCCTTGGATGACGGACACTGTTTAATGTGTTTATTTTTTTTTTCTTAAGTAAGTTTATTCTTCCTTTTTCTCTCTCCTATCTCCTCCCTCCCATGGCATCCCTCCCCGCCACCCCCTCCCCCACCCCCCCCTCCACCCACATCCCCCGCCACCCCCCCCTCCCATCCCCTCCCCTCCCACCCACCCACATCCCCGCCACCCCTCCCCTCCCACCCACCCACCTCCCCAGCTAACCCCCGAAATCTCATCCCCCCCCCCGCCATCCCTCCCCCATCCCACCCCCCTCCCCGCCTACCCCGAAATCCCCAATAAAGCTCCGAAAAATCGGAGGAAATGAATTCCCACAAAATTAATACCCCATTAAAGCTCCGAAAAATCGGAGGAAATTGTGAAATTAATACCCTATTAAAGCTCCGAAAAATAAGATGTTTAATTTTGCGGAGGAAGGAGGAACAACAATTTCACGCTACCCTAATACCCCATTAAATCTCCGAACAACAATTTCACGCTTGGCCTTAATTTTCTTCCCCTAGTGGGTCAAATTCGATTCACGCCGCCTTAATTGTGAAATTCGAACCACTTGGGGAAGAAAATTTGACCCCCACGTTTCGAACAAGAATAGACTTCCTCCTTCCTTTTTTAACTTTGTGGCACCCAATTTTTCGGACCCTTCTTGTCTGCAGGCTCATCGACGCAGGTTTGGTTTGGGGTGGAGATTCATTGACGCAGGTGGGTGAGGGTGAAGGGGGATGTTTGGCTGCTGGAGATGTGGAATTTAGGCAGGAAATGGTGGAGGCAGGGATCTAGGCGGTGGTTTCATGGAGAGAGAAAGTGTTGGTGGTGCTGGGTGGTGGATGATGGGTTGGGTGGTGGGGTGATGTTGAGTAGGTGGTGGTGAAAAAGAAAAAGCAAAAGCATTTTACCTGTTGTAGCAGGTCATTGACCTGCTGGGACCAATTTCGGCAAAAATGATGTATAGTTGGGACCGCTCAGAAATAATCCTTACTTGGGACTGAAAATGGCGTAACGCCCATAGTTGGGACTGTTCCTATCAATTTTTTCATAAAAGTAACTACAACAAGTAACTAGCACTATTAGAAAATAAAACAAATAAAGATATAAAACAATATGGCATGAGCTTTGCACCAAAAAAAAAACAGAAAACACTATCATGTCATGAGCTTGGCTAACAAATCGCCTCTCAACTTTGTAGAGGATGCACAAGTTAGCTCCGTTTAAGTCAATTTATTTGGACTTATCTGAACCGATCTTATCTTAAATAATTTGAACAGAATCCAGAATCTATTTAATTCAAGTGATCGTCTCATGAGGTTTGATCCGTAGACTATATGGATATGAGGTGGGAAGTGATGCCGCTACTCTACCACCTCAATCTCAAAGGTTTATGTCTATCTATATATGTGAGAGTTTCAGCATGAATAGATGATGAGAGTAATACCTAATACGAGACCAAACAGAACTCTCTTGAGAGAAGGGTGCCCTAACTTCTTATAATGTACCTAAAAAAATAAATACGAGACCAAACAGAATATGCCTATCCTGTCTTTCAATCCTTTAATGAAACTTCCTCCTTCAATCGCCAAATTTTCTCTTGGTCGGCAGTTTGTTTTTGGGCTGATATTGGTCATTGGTCACTTGGTCTGAGACTCATAGTGGACTCAAATTTCCATATCTAGGAACCTAATAGGATTTTTTTAGTAGTAGTTCTTATCCATTCATATAAGAAAAAACATTTGAAATAGAAATAAAGTGGGAAAGGTGGAACTTTTCCTTGCAAAAGTAGCGATATGGCTGACTGGCTCAAAGCCAGGAGATAAGAAAACGTGATTTAATTCTTTTTTTGGCCTTTTTAAAATTGATGCATGATTAGGAGTTGAGTTGGGCCTATTTAACCTGTTTCTTCATTCAAAATACAGAAATTATTAGAATAGGCGGTCTAATTTTAACATAAATTAGACAAAACCCAAACCTATATTCTCCTAACAAGCTCATCCATCTCACTCTAAACCAATACTATCCCTAGACATCTCGCACCAACTTAGTCGCCCCTTCTCTTTTCCTTCCATTGTTTCCTTTGAATTTCGAACTACATCGAACGATTATAGACCAACCCAACAGTACTGAATGGATTAAACAAGTTACTAAAGAGATTAAACTAGTTACTAAATGGATTAAAGAATGTGAGAACTAAATGGATTAAACTGATCACTAAATAGATTAAACTAGGATTTGCCAGGGCGTGCGCACCGGCCGGCATAATTATCAATATATTATTATTCATAATTTTCATAATTGATTTTATTAGCTTTTCGTAATTTCCAGTCTCGTGCGAAATTGAAAAATGGACGTTATGGCATGATAAGTTGTTTAATAAAAAAGAACTTCTAAGGAATTGGGTATAAAAATAAAAATTTCAATGGAATTGAGGTAAGAGAACATTAGTACTTAGTAAAAGTGTTAGAGATCAAAAAGTTTGTCTATGTCTTTAGTTACATATAATTATAAGACTTTATTATGTTTTACTTTGAAACATTAAACATTGAAATTGTAGTGGATTGGTGGTTATACTTTCACATTTCATTTCAAAGGTCATGTGTTCAATTCCTAATAACTACACATTGTTAATATTTTTAAATGTGATCATAAACATGTGTATTAGAAAGCTCGGTAAGAGTGTCACGCCAACGTTCCTTTGATATGAACGCTTTTAATATATTTCGTATAGACTAGTCACTATATTCGAAAATATGGTTTGTTCTCTTTTTAATATTAGGCCGTGGTTCTTCTTAATTTTAAACTAAAAAAGGCTGGTCTTTTATAAGACCAATTGTTCGAAATATTGTGCTTTATAAGCATTAAAGAATCGTATTATATGCTCCGTCTGTCCCGTACATTTCGGATTTTTATATATTTTTTCCGCGGCTTTTGAACCACATATTAAGTTGTTAACCATTAGTATAAATATAATAATTGTTTATCAATTAAAATTATAATATAGTTGTTATATTAAACATACGCATTGAATCAAATCTGTTGTGAAAATGAATTTTGTGTAAAAAAGAAGAAGATATGACCAGTCGTAAAAGATGAATATGTCATCCGACCATTTGTTTTTTTTTTGAGGGGAAAAGTTAGACCGGAATATTATTGCAAATCATATTCCGCCAAAGTAGTGATACTTTGGGGAATTGAAAACATCCGGCCATTTGTTTTTAATGGTTGTGCTTATGGCTTATTCTTTTACATTTTTGATAAAAACATATTATTGCCCATTACTATCCCTAGCTATGAATTTTTTAAAGTCGTATGAAAGTTAATATTTTGAAAAAACACTTTAATTTTAAAAGATTATAAAAATATTTTGATACTTATGAGTAAAAATTTAGGATTCATAAGACAAAGAGTATCCATATAAAAGAAAGGAGCATAGTATAAATCATGGGGAATTGGTCATGCTAACTTGCAAGTACGTAGAAAGATAGGGAATGGAATATATCAAGATTGAAGAAACTGATCAGCATTCGTGTGAAGAGCTTGAAAAGATTACGCTGTCCCTTGTCAGATTCGTTTTAAATTTAAAAATGTGATAATTTGCTGGTTTGGTTTTTCTATTATTTCGCGGATAATGTTATTTATGCCAAAATCTCTGCTTGGATCTCTTGCCAGTTGCCATATTTCTCAGCGACTGTCTGAAGATTAAGCTATTGCAATTGATCATCATCTCAATTAATTAGAAAGTTCAACAATCATTTTCATTTGGCAAGGAAGTGGAAACTTATGTGAAAGTATTAGTAATTGCAACTTGTATAAATGTACTAGAAGAAATCCTAATCATGGAATTTTTTATTAAATGTTTTGAGTATGTCATCATCTCATTTTATTAACCTCCAAATTACTACCTCCGCTTTTTTTTATTTGCTACATTTTTCTTAAATGGTTGCTTTTTTTTATTCTTCATTGTTTCAACTTTCCTTATTAGGAAACTTGGCCCACCAAAAAGAATCTTATTATATTTGTTTCTCTCTTTTCCACTCAAAAGTAATACTTATTATATTTGTTTCTCTCTTTTTCCACTCAAAAGACTACTTTTTCACCTTCTCCCAACCTCATTTAATCTTTAAAGGGCAAAAAGTACACCAAAAAGATGGAAGTTTAACATCTCCTAAAAACTAAGTGAAAACAAGAATGTAACGAAATAAAAAAAAGCAGAGGGAGTATTAGTGTGGGAGTTCTCCCACAACCTCGAAATCTTAAATGACCATGGTTTAATTCGAAAAGCATGTCAAACAAAACTGCCTGAATATGACTCGGCCCCCAAGAGACAATATTTTCTGTTTTTTAGTTGTTTACTTTAATTTAAACTATTTGCAAGCCCCACTTTGATGATATATATCGAGAGATGTGTAACTGAACATTATTATGTCAAACATTGTTGGATTTGTCTCAATATATATATTTGAAACTTTTAACGTTTTATATATATATTCTACTAATATACAGTTAAAGATAATAAAGGTCATATTAAAGTTGTACGTTGACGAATTAAAAGTCAAAGTGAAACAACTAAAAGATCGAAAGAGCATAAAATGCGCCAGAACTTGATTCAAAGCTCGAAATTTTTTATTAAACGACTCAAACTTGACTCGAAGAATTCCTCTAACTCATCTAGTTAAAAGGTAATTGATGCGTGTACTAGATAAAATATGCAACTGCTATAGGGGATAATTTTCTCTGAACTTGGCAATTCAAGATGCTCCAAAACCTAACATATTTGGATCAAAAGGTTATGGTGCGTGGAGCTTGGAAGAAGAATCGTAAAATATCCTAATTACTCTCCGTAGAACATAGTGGTATATTGACATTTTTACGCTTAGTAATAAAAAGGAACAATTATAAACCTTTTATATAAGTGAATCATGATAAAGCGACTAAGAGTAAGAATGTCAATAACTGAAGATATGTACTGGTTTATTCCGTAGATTAGAATGGTTAATGAGCGATCTCAATCATACATTGATTATTAGGGTTCTAAGTCATTAGAAGCAAATTGCTTTAAGGGCCTGTTCTCCCCAGCTTATTTTCAGTTTAGTTCAGTTCAGTTCAGTTCAGTTCCTAAATTATTATCATTACTATTAATTAGTTATAATTTAATTCAGTTCAATTCAATTCAGTTCAGTTCAGTTGTTTTATGCCGAAGAGAACAGGCCCTAAGAGTCTTTGTTGCATTTTTTTCCATCTAATATTTGGTGCAAATTTTTTATATTCCTAGAATATTTCAATCTTGCAATTAAGTTAGTTGGCTGGATCTTACAATATTTAATTAAATTTGGTCCCTAATTGCTTGTACATTATTTGTCCTCTTCTTACTGATCTCATTGTCTTGATCAGAGCAAATCTTGACCGCTTCTTCTAACAAGCTACGTGCATTCCTATTCGGGCATAATAATAGATTAACAATTAACGATGACACTTACCAAAAAAAGAGGTTAGCTTAACTATTGGATTGTATTTGATTTTATGGAGTAATTTGATTCGAAACTATCAGGCAACTAAGAAAATGTTGTATAATTCAAATATCAGATTAGAAAATTGTACGCTTAGTCTAATATGAGTTATGCTAGATGGCAAATTCACATACTATAATGCATGGAATGAAACTGGGCCAAAGTTTCATCCAAAATTTCCGTTTTCCTTTGAAAATTGGTATCAAAATATGGTTATATCATATTATCATGCATGTATGGCAAATTTTTGTAAAAATAAAGGGAAAAAGAAAAAAGTTTTTAATGTTAATTTTTTTTTTGACAGGAAAACAGTAAGAATTGTATTCATTCATAAGCATGACATCCTCCATAACAGAGGAAAGTTAAAGTTGTAACTAGTCTAGGGCAATTTCACGAGATACTCCTCAAGTTTTACAGAATGTACGAGGTACCCTCGCATTTTGAAAATTGCACAATGCACCATTAGGTTTGTACTAGTCGATAATAGACCTTTAATCAATGAGTATAAAACATAAATAATATTGTTAATTAACCCTCCATATATAGTCAATTAGAATTCCGAGGCACTGAATGTATGAAACTGTTTTTTTCCATTGGAGCCACGAAGGCAGTACATAATACAAATAAGTAGGGGAGGGGGGATTCGAACATGTGACATATCGTCCACAACACCTCAATCTTAACCACTAGGCCAAGACATCCTGCGACGTACATCTGTCGTATGATACATGTTATGTTAATACAAATATATATATATATATATATATATATATATATATATAT
Source organism: Beta corolliflora (assembly GCA_947648045.1). Classification (NCBI taxonomy): domain Eukaryota; kingdom Viridiplantae; phylum Streptophyta; class Magnoliopsida; order Caryophyllales; family Amaranthaceae; genus Beta; species Beta corolliflora. Next base: position 462,644 of record CANSZD010002981.1, read on the forward strand.
ATATATATATATATATAGTTAATTTCCAAGGCTATAAATTAGAGTTGTGTTGAATTAAAACATCCACTATATACCCGAAAGTACGTACCATGAGCATGGTACACCGCTAATGCTATATTTTGTTCGTTTAATCATTTGGAGCGGTTATGTTGCTCATCTTGAGCACTTAAAATATGAGCTATGAGCAAAACATGATAGCTCTGGGCATACCATATTTATAGTACACTTGTGTGTATAAGAAAGCTTCTCGTCTTCTTTAATTTAGGTCATCCTTGATTTGTTTGATTACATCAAAGGTTTGAGAGCAGCGTATAAATGTCTCACAAGATCCTTGGTTGTCATATTGAATTCAGCACCAATCTGAACATGGGAAAGAATTTGTTGTTACAATAAGATCAAGTAGACCAAATGTTTATAAAATCACATCAAAACACCATATTTCACTTGAAGATAAATCCTTAATTAGCTTTATTGATCGATATGGCTTCAATTAAGTAATCTCAAAAAGTTGAGCAAGATTTAGTAAATTCATGCATATACCAACTATACGAGTTCCAAATTTGCATTGTTTTCAAGATAGTAGTAATTATTGCATGGTGTATCAGATTAGTGTTGCATGGGAGTAAGTGAGTAACTTATATGAAAATTTGTATCATGCAAGACAATTATTAGATTAATTTGTTAATATATACTGTATATTTTTAGAATATCAACTTACTTTTTATATATTAAATACATAATAATATATAAAATAGTCCAGTGTATACACTGGCCGGAAATTAAATCTTAAAAGTGAAATGGAACAACTAAAAAAAGATAAAGCGACTAAGGAGTATGATAATTTTTCAAACAGAATACCTTGATATATATAGGGTTACTACTTACTACAAAACCTAAATCTATCATTTATCAAACTCCAAGGATCAACTTGAGGATATTATCATTTCACAATCATAATTATGTTGTATGACTTAATAAAGATAAATATTCTGGAAACTAAGTTTCTTGGTAGAAAGAAGAAGTGATTACCTGAGCAATAATCGTGGCATCAAGAGAAGCACATCCATGTACCAATGCACTACTGTTAATAACAACTAAATGGAGACTTTCAATCTGAGATAAGAGCTCTTCAATCACTCCATTCTTCTTTTCGCAATGAATTCTTATAAGAACATCTTTGTTGCAAAATCGGACTTCGATTTCTGGGAATGGAGTAGTACAAGTACCATCAAAGATTGCATCATCTTCCATTGAAGAGTGATGATCATCATCTTCTTCTTCAGAAACCACCTTAGATCTTTTTACTAAAACAGTTGATTCTATTGTTTTCATCTTAGTTTCTTCCTCGAGTTTCTTCACTTGTTCTTGCAATTGTTTTACGTATTTGAATGCATCTCCTAGGACTGAAGCCTTGTCCATCTGTAATCACTCCAATACTTAGAACTTAGAGGTTTAAGAGGACATATCATCATGAACAAAAATCAACTTAATCAAAACGTTAAATTTACGGCCCGTTTGGTAGCCGTACGTTAATAAATTGCGGTAATGGGAATGAATTTCAGGTGTAGCTAGGTTACAAGGGAATCACCCTTAAAATCTCCATGGGGATGCATAATTTCAACCCTTAAGTTTGTGTTTTTTCTCCATGGGGAAGCAAACTCATCCCTAATTTTCATTACCACTCATTACCACCTAACAAGGTGGTATTGGATGGGAATGAAAATTCAAGAATAAAAATAGACAATATAGGATAAATTAGCATTACCATGGGAATGAACAATGATTTTATTCACAAATTTACATACAAATTCATTCACATTACCACCATTTATAACCAACTACCAAACGGGCCGTTATGGCTTGTTTTACAATCCAACAATAGCTAAAGTTGGTCTCTTATTAGAGTGTCTAATATAAGCATTTAGGGATATCATGTATTCTTCATGCGAAAACATCAAAAGCTAAGCAAAATACGCAAAGATGACCCTTTTGGTTAATAACAAGTAGTTGCTTGTTTTGCTTAACTTTTGACGTTTATTGTGTAAGTAATAGATAGCTTAATTTGTCAAGCTGTCTGACATGAAATTTATCATAAAATGTAATTGTAGTGCGAAATAACTATATTAAACATCTACTTTAATTTGATCATCAACATCTAATTATATAAACAATGAATACTCTGATTCGGCTAATAGCTACATAGTATATTGTGCACAAGGTACAACAACTAATAGCAACTACAACCATTACTTCACATAACAAACCGTTAGTTTACATAATAATTGATATCTACAAAGATTGTCCTAGATTTTGTATGAAGACGTGTCCACAAACGTTACATCATAATAATCAAATTCGTACTCACTCTAGTGAACCATTGAATCCAAAGATCAACTAAGTAGTACTACCATAGTTATATTATTAGACTTAACACAATTAAGTTGTCCCTTCATCAATTTTTCTTTCATTTAAACTATTTAAGGCTAAGATTATGTATACATCGATCTCTTTATACCACGTCTTGATGAAATTAATACTGGATGACTGGTGTCATTGAATGCCAATTCAATATTGATGGTCACTCCATAGTATGCACAAATAAAAGATTAACACTAGGTACTACACTCAGTTTCCAAAACCAATAAATATATATAACTAATTAATTAGATGTTACATATATGCATAAATGATTCCACTCATCATAACAGTATGTCTATGGGGTGCAAAAGCTTGATGTCCAAGAACAACTAGAATCCCTAGGTAACAATTCAATTAAAATTTACATAAACCTAGTAGACATATATGTAATTTATCATGAAGACTAAACATAATATAATTCAAACATATATGAAAACTATACCATTTTCCTAAAATAAACATTAGTTAGCAATGGAAGGAGTACCTTCTTAAGCCCAGGAATGATGGTTGTCAAAGCCCTAAACCTCTGGTTAAGTTTTTCTCGACGTTTCCTCTCAGCTATAATATGGTCCTTAGATTGTTGTGACAAGCTAGCAAAGGTGCTACTTCTATTAGCAACTCGACGAGCCTTGAAAATGGAACCTTGTTGGTCAATTGCAGCTTGAGAAACCAGCTCCATTTCAGTAGGGAAGGTAACAAGGCAGTTATTATTTGAGCAACTTGAAGAATTGGAAAATGACAACATATTGAAATTAGAAGCATCTTGATCTTGTGAATTCAATGCATGATCAATCATATATGAATTATCCCAATGATTGTTTGTAATCTTGGGATAATGCTTGGTGGGTATTTTGTGGTTGATTATATGATGATCAGCTACATTAATCTCATGCTGAAAATTATTGCCATAAGCAGGTAAAAATGTCAATGATGATGGTTCAAAAAACTCTTCCATTGAGTTGACTTGAAGCATATGATCTATGAAGCTAAGATCATCCATTTCCTGCAAAATTATGTTTAACACAAAATGATTAAATTACAAACATTCATATATAAATCTATAATCTACTAAGTATGAACAACATGCAAAAGTTTTCATAAAAAATCTCTTTATATCAAACCCTAATGAGTACTTATGGCTCTAATTCTTGCTAGCTATGTAGGTTTAACTCGTTGAAAAAATAATTACCATATCATTGAAGCCTGTAAACATTGAAACCTCCATATATATACGAGTTTTTGTACCAAAGTATTGGAAAGTACTGTTTAGGGAGAGGGAAGATAGTAATAATCAGCTTATTCGAATTCTGTTATTGCACATATAATCTTGCAGGGAAATTTATAAACATTTGTTTTGTTTTTTGAGTTGAAATGTTAAGTGGGTTTTCATACATGCGATCAATAGTGAAAGGTTCACCTGAATCATGGGGAGTTTATATTATATTAGTGATATATGTATTGAATCTTAGTAATAAGCCATTTTGAGTGAATAAATAGATATACAAAGAAAAACTATAATACAATATATTTGGTAGGCTCATATGATTAATGTGTTTAATATAGATATCAGATGATGATTACTCCAGCTAGACGTTGAAATATGAGGATTACTAGTTGTTTAAATTTGTATTAGGGAAGTCCCAACGACTAAACAAGGTCGTAAGTCATACTGTACGCGGCTAGCTACTCATTGTTGATACGCGCTAAATATATACTTGTGTTTATCATCATGTGTGGTGTGGTCTGAATTAGTTTGTCAAAAACACTTGAAAACTAGTGTTTAGTTCAACAATATGTTGAACTAGTGGAAATTATAGTCATTCCCTTAAGGCCATACTGCAATAGATAGGTAAGCTTCATAAAAATATTGACGAACTCTTGGATGAGAAAATTTATTACTCCCTCCATCTTAGAAAAATCTGAACACTTGTTGCAACACGTAGTATTAACTTCTAAGTGATAAGTTGTAGTAACTAGTATGCTTATAAAAGTTATTTTGATAGGAGTTGATAAGAGTTGATGCATTTAGTGGAGTATTTGTTTTATTGGAGGAGAGAGAGACTATAGTTGTGTATTTTTTTTATTGTTAGATAGAGTTTGGGTCAAAGCCTCGAAAGTGTGTAAGAAAGCTAATATAATATTTTTGTTACAGATGCAATTAATGAATAAAGAATTAAGAGAAGATTAACACAGATTTAACGTGGTTTACTAGCAATGTGTTAGCTATATGTACACTATAGCGGAGAATCGATTTTGTTAGGTTTAGGAGAGAGTACAAATTACGGAATAACTGACGATCCAGACTATGTGCTATTGAGAACAGTACATCTGCTGAAACAGCTCACGCTTGGAGTATATGTTGGTCTCATTTGGTCACCATATTTCTCAACCAACGCAAATGATATTTACACAACTTGCGTCGAGGGCAGTTGCGTCGGACCCTCACTACTACATAATTCACGATTTGCGTCTGACTATTTGCGTCGGACAAGAGAGCAACTGACGCAAATAACATAAGTGCGTCGGATCCTACAAAATATCTGACGCAAATAGCCAAGAAAAATTATAAAAGATTGTTTTGCGTCGCACGAACGCTGGAAAACGACGCAAAAGGGGTCACTATGTGCGTCGCATTAAAGGTACCTGTGACGCAAATAGTCTTAGCCAACTCAGCAGAGATCATCTCGCGTCGGACCCATGACCATGCGACGCGGATAGATCGGCCCAAATGTACACAAAAGTACCATGCATGCTAAAGCGGCCCGGCCATCTCGCGTCGGACCCTTGCCCCATGCGACGCGGATGACTCGTGCATGCTAACCACCCAAAATGTGCGTGTGGTCATCTGCGTCGGACACATGACCATGCGACGCAGATGACTCGTGCATGCTAACCAGCCCAAAAGTGCGTGTGGTCATCTGCGTCGGACCCTTTCCCCATGCGACGCAGATGACTCGTTTCAGCGAATTTATTTTGTATCCCGCCCATCAGTTGGGGCAATTCACAAATTAGGAACTTCTCTCTCTCTCTCATGCGAGTCGCGCGCCTTGAACTACATTCCCGCCCATCGGCCGCGCCGTCAGCTCCTCCTCTTGCCGGCGCTCCTCCTCTTGCCGGCGTTCCTCCCTGTTTCTCTCACTCACTCTCTCTCACCCGTCCCACCGTCGCGCCGGTGCTCCTCTTTCTCACTCACCGACTCTCACTCACCGGTTGCGCCGCGTGTTCCCGTCGCGACGTGCCTCGAGCCTTGCTCGCCGGCGCTACTCCTCCTCTTTCTCTAACTCACTTTCTCTCTCTTGCACTCCTCCTCTTTCTCACCCACTCACTCTCACTCACCCGTCCCACCGTCGCGCCGCGCTCCCGTCGCGCCGCGGCTGCCCCGCCGCTCGCCGTCGCTCGCCGTCGGCCGCCGCTTTCCGTCTCTCCGTCTCCCAGGCAATGTAAGTCTTTTTAATTATTTTTTTCAATTTTTTGTCTCAATTTATGTCTTTTTATTTTTTTACCAATGTTTCTTTTTTTTTTTTTGGAATTTTTTCTTATTTTTGTTAGATCTTAAGCAATTGCATTAGTAGAGTGATTGTAGTTATTAGTTTAAGATTGAATTTAGGATGTTTGTAGTTTAATTTGTATGTAGAATGTTTAAGATTGAATTTAGGATGATTGTAGTTTAAGATTTTAATATTATATTTAGGATGTTTGTAGTTTGTAGTTTGTAGTGCTCATGAATTTATATATTTTGTAGTGCTCTAAAATACTTCCTTTCTACTATATAATGTTATTCACAAGTCATTCTTGTTTTTTACCATTGATTTTAATAATTCTACTTTAATCTTAATGTTGTTTTAAGGCGTGAAAAGACTCAAGACGGAGGAGACTCGCGCTCATTCTTTTTAAGGGGGGGGGTCGAGCTTGGATTTCTCGCTCATGGATGAGCTTGGGGAGATCATAAGGCCCTTCTTTCCTCGTCTTCCTTACGGAATGCCTGGTGAAGGTAAGCAAGCTACCTTATTGTAATAAAAACGAGGAAAATAACGTCAAGGAGAAAGGAACAAGGGGGCCAGAGGCACCGAGTAAGGGGCCCTTAACAATCTTCCCCGTTCAATTTCTAATTTGTTAATGTCTTAATATTAGATAGTTGATGTTTATGAGTTATGACTTAATCACTATTTAATTTGTGGGTTGGTTAATGCCCTAATGCAGTTGCCACATTCCATCTTCTACTTGTCGGCTGGTATTTATGATGTGAGATTTCTCAAACTCTAAACTAATTAACATTGCTATTTATAGGTATTGTTTCTCCTAACTATAAGTGTTTGGATCTTAGGTACTTGGCGAGAGCGACCGAGGAGCATGGAGATAATAATATTGGTTTCATGTGTCCAAGTATGATTTCAGCGACCATGATACGCAATCACTTAGATGCCGTGATCAACTACATGGCAAGTTCAATGAAAGCGAATCAATATATGCGTTACATCCTATGTCCGTATATTGAAAAGTATGTTTTATTTCAACTAATCTTTACTTTGTTTTATATTTATGAACTTGTGGTTATATATATAAAACATCACATTGTGCTTCATGCCTTAGGGAGCATTGGATTCTTCTTGTCATTTGTCTATCTAAGAGAACGGTATATATATTTGATTCGATGAAGAAAGATAGATCCTTAGCTATCAAGATACCGTTGAATACGTAAGTTCATAGTTGTTATACATGTTAATAAGTTTACATGCATTTTATGATATTTTAAATAATTTATAAATGTTTATAGTAATTAATTGTTACAAAATCTCTATATTTAGTGCATATACAAAATACACGCGGCTTGAAGGATCAAATAAAGGAACTAAATTGTCTTGGACATATATGCGGGTAAAACTATTATTATGGTTTTGTATTTCATACTTTATAATTCTAATTAGGATTTTTTTTTCCGATTCTAATATATATTTTAAATTTGGTGTAGTGCGCTCAACAATCAGGAGGAGTGGAATGCGGCTATTTCGTGATGAGATACATGTTTCTAATCATCCGCTTCTACTATGAAGCAGAGAATTTGTATGAGGTATATGTATGTTGTAAATTCATTATTTAGACTTATAGAATTTTAAAGTATATTAACTAGTTTGATATATTTCTAGGTTTTTTCGTCAAGTCTTGAGCCATACTCCACATATGATATCAACGACCTCAAAGAAGTTTTTGCGGAATACTTTGTACGGGTCGTTAACGAAGAAGACTAAGTTTGATGGTTAGTGTATGTATTTGTAGGTTAGCATAATATTTTGTTACTTGAACCTTGTTGGTTGATTGATTGCAACATTGGTTGCTTGAACCTTGTTGGTTCATTGATTGCAACATTGGTTGCTTGATTGAAATGTACTGGAACAGGTTTTGGTTATATATATGCAAACATTTCCCAACGATTTCTTGGGTTGTCCAAATTACAAAGGAGACTCTGCCGAATTTTCTGCTCATAATTATTAACATAATGTTTGCTTAGTTTCGAAAAAAAAAAATAGCTGAAAACAAAAACAAAAAAGCTGAAAAAAAAAAAAACATCATCTGCGTCGCATATTGCACAGTGCGACGCAGATGAGGAATTATTTGCGTCGCATATGGCTTGCATGCGACGCAAATGGGTATGTATGCACAAGAGAGCTTAGCAGAGACCCATCTGCGTCGCATGCAAGCCATATGCGACGCAAATAATTCCTCATCTGCGTCGCATATTGCACAGCATGCGACGCAGATGAGGCTGCTGAGAGCTGCTGTGGGTGCATGGGGGGATGGGCATCTGCGTCACATGCTTGTGGGGTCCGACGCAAATCGTAGATTTCTTGCGTCGCATTGCATCCGACGCAGATGGTTGTATTTCATCTGCGACGAGGCCTGTGCCGTCGGACCGTTGTCCGACGCAAATGAGGGTCCCAGGTCCGACGCAAATTATCATTTCTCTACTAGTGCCTAAACCGACGCAAATTGGGGGTCTGAGAACCGACGCAAATCTCTACTAATTGAATAACACACATAAAACAACTTATTGATTGTAACATGGAGAAAGATCCTAAAATGGATTTTGCCATCTTATAATAATTAAAAGTAAAACTCTTTTATATACATCCAGGATTTCAAATGAATAATAATGATTGAATTCGCATTAAAATTGGACCAAAATTTAATGTTAGAAGAGTTGCTTGTGAGAAAATGAATTCCTATCCGTGACTTGTGATTTTGAGTTCATTGATCCAATAAAATTTATCAAATTAGTGCAAAAAAAAAAAAGCTAAACGAATTATATCATAATATTTTTAAACGGACTTGAAATATATATATTATAAGAACTAATATCATTATGTGACCCAAAACTCAAACTAGCCTAAGTTACACTAAACAATTTGATAACTCTTTTGTGGTTGTAACTAGAATTATATTAAATATGTTGTTTTTGATTAAATTTATTAAAACCTTATCACAAAATGATTTCATGTTGATCTTCCCCAATCTTTGATAACTCTTTTATGCTTGAAAACTTAGCATAAAAGAGGATAAGATTGCATATTGTAATATATATATAATTAATATAAACATATATGCTTCCTTTGACTAGAAGAAACATTAAAATTGAAAGAAGAATATGGCTCAAGGCCTCAGTAGGTAAGAATTAAGAAGAAATAATCATAGCCCTCCTTTTATCTTTTGACCTAATCATAACTCCTTGTTACCCCTTTATCAAATTGTCAAACTACAAGAAACATGTATAACATTTTTACCATCTTGCATATATTGTCCCCTATTTTCATAGTTTTTTTATGGTCAAGTGAAAATATTGGATTACATGAGAATGAGATCATACCAAAGAAGAAGAACAATTATAGTCTGAAAGTAAAGTATAAAGCAGAATAAAGAACTCAAATAAAGCATTTGAATTGACTTGGTCGAAAAGTCTCCAACATTTTCTTTCTAACGTCAGAAAGAGACAAAACATATATAATATATTCACAATTTTACTTCATTTTTTCTAGAAGAATTTGGAAGCATTATATTGATCGAGCCGAAATAGTTTGTGCCATAATTTGGCCGGCAGATATGAAAGCATAAATTCTGTCGTTTTTTTGTGGAGTTTTATGGTCAGAGTAAATTCAAAGTTCTCATGTGAATGGATGTTAAAAGTTGTCCATGCAAAAAGTGTCAATAGCTCAGCTCAATTCCAGGAAATTAGGAGTTGTTGTTGGTTTGCATTTGACTTTAGGGGTATAGACGTATAGTTATACCAACCAAAACTCAACGATTACATGAGTAAATTACCAGTGTTGTTAACGAGTCTGAACCGAACCAAATGAAAACTTGAAGTTGCTCAACTCAACTACAACAACAACAACTAAGCCTTATTCCCAAAGTGATTTGGGGTCGGCTAACATGAATCGTCAACTAAAACCGTTACCAGAGGAGATGCCATCGCCAAGAGAGATAAAAGTTTTTTTTTTTTTTTTTTTTTTAAAAAAAAATTTTTAAAGTTTTTTTTTTTTTTTTTTAAGCGAGGTTTACACCAACAAAGTTTAAAAGAGGGTTTTCAACAAAAGGTTTTAATACCAACACAATTGAGAAAAACAAATAAATGCAGAATCACACCCCTTCCTCCACATGGATACTACCCTCCACCCACTTCTATCCAACGTCATGCTCTCTCTCAATCCCAAGTAACCTCATATCACTTTCAATTACCTTCATCCAAGTCATCTTAGGTCTTCCCTACCCCTTACAATTTGGTTACTCCTCCACTCTTCAATTCTTCTCACCTAGTGCATCACCCGATCTCCTTTTCACATGACCAAACCATCTTAACCGATTCTCCCTCATCTTTTCTTCAATGGATGCAACTCCAACTTTTTCCGGATCACTTCATTTCTTAATCGGTCTTTCCTTGTGTGGCCACACATCCACCGCAACATACGCATCTCTCGCCACGTTCATCTTATGAACGTGGCATTGTTTCACCGCCCAACATTCGGTGCCATATAACAAAGCGAGCCTAATTGCCGTACGGTAGAACTTTCCCTTCAACCTTTGGGGAATACCGGAATCACAAAGGAATCCGGTGGCGCTTTTCCACTTTAACCAACCCGCGTTAATTCTATGAGCCACGTCTCCATCCAGTTCTCCATCCTTTTGGAGAATGGATCCTAGGTAACGGAAGACGTTCGATCCTTGAACCACTTTGCTATCCAAAGTGACCGCCGCTCGCCTCATTGTTTGTAACCCCACCGAACTTGCACTCCATATACTCCGTCTTACTTCGCTCAATCTAAAACCCCGGGCTTCTAATGTATGTCTCCACAATTCCAACTTTCTCTCAATACCTTCCTTTGTCTCATCAATCAACACAATGTCATCCGCAAACATCATACACCATGGTATATCATCTTGAATTGACCTCGTTAGTTCGTCCATGACTAGGGCAAAGAGAAAGGGACTAAGTGCAGAACCTTGATGCACTCCGATCGTAATAGGAAACTCTTCGTCCTCCCCACCGTAGTCCGCACACTCGTAGTTGCCCCCTCATACATATCCTTAATGATATCTATATTTTTGTGGAACACCTTTCCTTGCCAACGCCCACCAAAGTATTTCTCTTGGTACTCTATCATATGCCTTCTCCAAATCAATGAAAACCATATGTAGATCCTTCTTCCTATCACGGTAATGTTCCATTGTTTGTCTTAAGAGGTGGATGGCCTCTATAGTCGATCTTCCGGGCATAAATCCAAATTGGTTCTCCGATATCTTCACATGTTTCCTAAGTCTTTGCTCAATCACCCTTTCCCGAGTTTCATCGTATGACTCATTAGTTTGATTCCTCGGTAGTTGGTACAATCTTGTACATCGCCTTTGTTCTTATACAAAGGAATCAAAGTACTCTTCCTCCATTCTAATGGCATTTTGTTGTGTCTCCAAATCACGTTGAAGAATGTTGTCGACCATTCGATTCCTCTCCCCCTAAACACCTCCAAACTTCGATAGGTATGCCATCGGCCCCGTAGCTTTCTTCAATCCCATCTTTTTTAATGCCGCAACGACTTCTCCCTTTTGAATCCTCCTCATAAACTCTCGATTTAACATACTTGGCGGAATGTGTACATCCCCGATGTCTTGTGCTTTATCACCGTTGAACAAGGTATCAAAGTACGACCTCCACCTATCCTTTATCTCCTCATCCTCCACAAGCACTCTTTGGTCCACACCCTTGACACATTTTACCTTTCTTATGTCTCTTGTCTTCTTGTCCCTCATACGCGCAATTCTATAAATGTCTTTTTCACCTTACGTCGTATCCAATTTTGCATAAAGCTCTTTGTTTACCCGTGCTTTAGCTTCCCGTCTTGCCTTCTTGGCTTCTTTTCTAGCCTCTTTGTACTTCTCATAGTTCACGTCGTCGCTATCTTTTCCCAAAAGTTTATAACTTTCTCGTTTGTTTTTTATCGCTTGTCTCACCTCCTCGTTCCACCAAGATGTGTCCTTACTTGATGGTACAGTTCCTTTAGATTCTCCAAGGGCCTCTTTCGCCACTTCCTTTATACCAAGTTCTATCTTTGTCCAAATCGAATCTACATCCATTTCCGTGTTACAAGCCCAAATATCTTTACTAGCCATCTTAGCTAAGAAGTTCTCTTTGTGCTCCCCTTGGAGCTTCCACCACTTGATTCGTGGCTCCACATTGGGTTTTCGCTTTCTTAAAGACTCCTTACCTCGGAAATCAAGCACGACTAGTCTATGTTGGGTGGTCGCGCTCTCACCGTATCACCTTGCGGTTTGTATAACTCTTCCGCCAACCATTCCTTACTAAAAAGAGGTCAATCGACTCGCGTTACTTCCACTCCTATACGTCACAAGGTGAGATTCTCTTTTCTCAAACCAAGTGTTCATAATACTAAGACCATAGGCTAATGCGAAATCCAAGATATCACTTCCAGCTTCATTTCTCTCCCCATACCCAAAACCTCCATGAATGCTCTCAAAGCCAACTCGACTAGTGCCCACATGTCCGTTAAGATCCCCACCAATGATCAATTTTTCATTAATAGGCACTCGTTGCACAACCTCCTCCAAATCCTCCCAAAATTGTTGTTTAATAAATGCTTCCAATCCTACTTGCGGCGCATATGCGCTTATGATAGTCACCGCCTTACTCCCTAATACTAGCCTGATACTCATAATGCGGTCACTCTTCCTCGAAACTTCCACCACATCATCAATATATTCCTTATCAATAATGATGCCTACTCCATTCCTACACTTATCCTTTCCGGAGTACCAAAGCTTATAACCCCACGGGGTTAGTTCTCTTGCTTTTCCACCAACCCACTTAGTCTCTTGAAGGCACATTATGTGAATCTTTCGCCTCCTCATAACCTCCACCACCTCCGCCGATCTTCCCGTCAAAGAGCCAATGTTCCATGTTCCAAAGCGCAACCTACTACCCCTACCACTACCACTACCCTGGACTAACTTCTTTACCCGCACCCGTCCCTGATGCGGGAACCCTTGCATATTTGACACCACCCCCGGGCGCCGGGATGGCGCGCCGCTTCCGGGCGACGACCTAGCAACCCTTGCATACTTATCACTACACCCGGGTCTATGAAGTGCAGCGCGTCGCTGAGTAGGGGACGCCCCCACGTTTTTCATTTGTCGATTCATGTCATGATATGGGACTATGTTTTATGCTGGCCGCCCCAAACCTACCGCAACTCTCCTCCTTTATCCGGGCTTGAGACCGGCAGTGAATGTCACACAGACACTCACAGGCGGAGTTGAAGTTGCTCAACTCAACTACTTTACATTTTTAAGCTCTTGTGGAGTGTTGAACATTTTCATGCTTACGTTGTCGAGTTTAACTTATTTAAGAACTCAACTTGAATCCGTATTCCAAATGTAAATTATAAATAAGGGTGTGTTCTTTTCAACTGAACTAATTTAAATTGAATATGTTGGACTCATTGAACTTGATCAACCTTAATTTTGCCTTGTGTTTTTACACCCTATAAGACCTTATTAACCCTTAAAAATTCAACTTTAATTAAGGTGAAGAGAAAACACCTTAAATATTTTGTATTAAGTTTTTATTATTTAATCTGTTTTAGCTTCTCACTAATATTTTGCAAATTTTTACTATAAAGTTAAAACTTATAAGATATAAAATAAACCGAATCGCTATTTACCGTCCGTATTTACTTGAAATCGTCCGTATTTTTTTCATTATATACCCCCCATGCCCCTCCCCCTTTCACCTCACTTTACCCTCTCCACTCTCACCAAACTTAAGCTCTCTCCCTCTCTCTACCATCAAGCACTAACACCACCACCACCTTCCGAACACCATCGCCGGCCGACCACCACCCACCACCGGAGCACCACCGACGCAAAATGTCCGACGAAGGACCGTCAACGCCGCCGGAACGAAATGTGGTAAGTTGGAATTTTTTTTTTTTAGTTGCCGGAAAATTTTTTTGGCCATCTGGAGCGGGGTAATCGGATCGAAATTCCGTTACCCCGGTGGAAGAAACGGATGTAAAACCCGTTGCTTCCACGGAACCAACGAATCAAAAATCCGTTGCCTCCGTGGAAGCAACGGAAAAGTGATCCGTTACCATGGTAACGGATCACTTTTCGGCACCACCACGAGGTAACGTAGATCCGATCCGTTACCTCGTGGTGGTAACGGAAAAGATATCCGTTACCGAGGCGGGTGGTAACGGATTTCCTATCCGTTGCCCAAGCATTTTCGAAAAAAAAAATATCTTTTGTAGCCTCGTGTTTTCCGCGAGGGGTTGGGGGGAGTGGAGTTTGGGTTTTTTTTTATTTTTTCTTTTTTAAAAATTTATGTTTTGTTTATGTTTGTAGTAATTTATGTTTTTTAATAATTATATATTTATGTTTATTTAAAATATTTTATATTTGTTCCTAATTTATTTATTTATTTATTAATAATTTCTGTTTGAATTAAAAATAATAATTTGTGTTTATTTGGGTTTTTATAATTTATGTGAATAGTTAATTTGAATATATTAATTAAATGTTAATAGTTAATATGTTCCATTTAGTTAATATTTGATTTTCCGTCATAATTAGTATTGATTTTGTAATTAGCGAATAATAGTACATCCGTTTATGTTAATTTTGTTAACGAATATTTAGTTAATATTTTTTGATATTGTTTTCAAATATGTGAATAATATTATTGATTATATGTTGTCTAATTGAAAAAATGCTAAACATTATAGGCTTATTTGCCGGACTTTGGGGGTGATTATATAGATTATAATCACATGTTTTATAATGAAACACTATGGGCTGAGAAAAAAGAACTACAAGATTGGGTTAAGAAAAGGGCAAATGAAATCGGGTTTGTGATGATTATTATGTCAAATCATAAACACGATCCTAGTGGACGAGAATATGTATATATGAAATGTAACCGGGGCGCACCATATAGGGGTGAAGGTAGAGATCTTAGTGTAGCAGAACGGGTAGCTACAAAGACAAAAGCCTCGTGGCCGTAGAGCGGGAGTTAAGGTTGAGTATTTGGAGTACCCGGATCGAACCGGATGGGTGATCAAAGCGTAACGGGGGATTAAGGGGCATGCACAATCATGAGTTCATTCATTACCCCGAGGGCCATCGACCCATCAGCGGCCTTAGTCCGGCGGCAAAGGTATTCGCTCGCGATATGATAAAATCGCACGTTAAGCCTGCTAGTATAATGAAAGTTGTGAATGAAAAATTTCCCGATGATCATCCAAATATGAGACATTTGTACAACCTGAAGGAAAAGGATAGAAGGGAAGCAATGGATGGTAGAGACGTGATGCAACACTTCCTTCACCTTGCTCGAGAGAGCGACTACCTTCACTGGATTAGGCAAGACGAGGAGACAAATGCAATGACTGCAGCATTCATGGTGCACCCTCGTTCGGCAAATATCCTCCGAACTTATCCACTTGTTGTTGGTATGGATGCAACATATAAAACCAACAAATATAACATGCCTTTTCTAGAGCTCATTGGGATGACGCCGTGCAACAAGAATTTTATGGTTGGGTATGCTCTGATCTTTTCTATTACACTCTGCACTGAAGTCTTGGGTTTTTAGTAGCACAACTGCCTTGGACTCCATCTTTTCTATTGCTCACAGTGAGATAGAAAATCAGGTGAAGAAGGTTGAGAATGTGTTGGAGGAAAGTCGGCGTCGGCACGGAATATTATACAAGACTCAGGCATTGTATCAATTAAATGGTCGAGTCTCGCATTACTGTTTAGAACTGTTACTGCATGAGGAAAATCGTATGCGGGAGTTAGGCTACGAGGTATATCAGCGTTGTGGTTGCTCGTTGAGAACCACACATGCAATCCCCTGTGCATGCGCCATACGGAGACGATTGGAGGCGAACGAGAGTCTGTACCTGAGCGAGGTCGGCCAACATCTCATATGCCAAAGAAGTGTTAGGTCGCTGGTCATTGTGCCGATCCTCCGTCAACGCTCTCGTGGCGTCAAAATGTCGGGCCATCCACTGCAAAAAGTCAGTTAGTTATGTTATGTTATGTATCAATAATATAACATATAAAATAGTAAACAAATAAATGATTATATTGCGTACATAGTGGGTGTTTGAAGTGTTGGCCCGGGGCGGAATATGCGTCCTATCTCGCAAGAATGAGGGTAGGATGGGAATATGTACAAAACCAATCCATGTACTCCCTCGAACACTCTCCACGACGAGTAACCCGTCTCAAGCGTGATACGTTGAGACCCCCCAAAGATATGGCGTGAACCGCCGCCATGCGGACTCGGCCATCGAAGCCGAGAATTGAACCTCATACCTCTTCGGGTTGCTCGGTGCCGTATGCGAAATCAGCCGAATAGGAGGGGTAGGAATGACCGAACAAAACCCAACTGTCGCAAGTACACGATCCGGGGTTGTACGGCTCAATGATACCTCGATAACGTATGAAACCGACATACAACGTCCTCGGAATCATGGCGACTGGTCATCCCCATATGGCGTCCAGTCGACTCAAAACGGATAAATGTAATAATTTCATGTTACTAACGTAGTAGTAATATATGAGAACATAATAATATATATTTTACTAATGCATTAAATATTCGTACCTCAGTAACTCCGAAGGTTGTCCAAGCGTCTACGAATGGACTCCGGTCGGACGAAATCCTTGCCGACGATGTGATAATCCCACTTCCGTGCCCGGGATCATGATCACCGAAGGCCGCCCCTCTCGCCGTGGTCGGAAACACGAGAAGTACTCGTATATCCACAGACCGGAGGAGCGTCAGACACCCGGCAACCTGTTTGCTATCCGCTCTAGACGCAACCCCTAGCTGACGATATAGGTACGCCAAAGCAGCTGAGCCCCACGAGTAAGTATGAACTGAATCAAGGTCATCCAGCTCAGTTATGTTCTGGGGCATGAGGCGGGAACCACTCTTATCAGTGAAGAGGGTACACCCAAGTGTCAGGAGGAACCATGCGCGAACCTCGCACGTCGGCCAGGACGCCCCGATCCATGCAAAGGATCGAAAATCTTCTCGAACCGTAACGCCACCGTTCCTCCGCACTCCGTGAGTCCTCACATAATAACTCCTCAAGAGTCAAGCCGAGGAGCTCCTCAAACCGTACATACAACTCAGAAGTCGGCAAAACGGCACTAACAGTCCGACCCTCAATAGGAACACGTAGGATCTGCCAAACGTCATGTAACATGATCGTCATCTCTCCAAAAGGCATGTGAAACGTGTTCGTGTCGGGCTGCCAACGCTCTACAAACGCTGTAAGTAATGGAAAGTCAAGGTGCCCAAACATAATCCCTGGTAGCTGGGCAATACAAGATCTATCCAAGCGCTGCAACGACTGCTGCGGGAAACCCCAAGTCAGCAACGGATCAAATGCATTGGAGCGGTTATGGCACAGCATAACATCCCTAGCAGTCGTATCGTGGTATATACGGGAGCCGACGTGTCCCCCGCCAACTAGGAATCAAGGTACCGTCAAGTGGGCCCCCAGGGCATCGCCTCGGTAACTAACCACGAAGTATCCCTAGCAGCCCACGCTCGCCGAGCCTACTAGATCCGGAACTCGACCCCGAAACAAACCTCCCTCTACTACCCTTCCTCACGAGCACATGGGAGGCGGCTTCACCCACATCGGCTCCATCGTCATCTCTCATAGCATGATCTAACTCCCTGCTCGTCCCCAATATCCCATCCCAAGACTATCGAGGCGCGTCCTCGGGAATAGGCATCCGCTAGCCCGAGCATCGATCCTCGCCCTCCTACTAGATGCATCAACACCACGAGATCTAGTGTGTCGTGGCGTCGATCCCTCAGGACCATCAAGACCCTAATAATACATTATGTTAATTATTTATTATTTATTTAATGTCTACGTTATTATATTGTAATTACTACTAATCTATAACCATTGACACTCTAATAATTACTTAACTAAAATTATAAGGAAAACTAATACTAAGATGCATTAACATTGGTGATGGTGTTAACATAATATTATTAAAATATATTAACATGCGCAAAGTAAGTAAATTAGGGCATTATTATATAACTATTCACTTTCTAATAATTAATTAACTAAAATTACAACAATAAATCATATTAACTTGCTAATATCATTAGTAAACATGCTAATAAAAACAAATACCATACATAAATTAACATGTTAATAAAAACAAATTAACATGCTAATATCATTACAATAAATAATCGTAATATGCTACTAATATAAAATAATAACATGCTAATATCATTGAAATATTTTAATAATATAAAATATGATAACAGATCACTTTTCCGTTACCACCGCAGAGGTAACGTAGATCTGAACCGTTACCTCTGCGGTGGTAACGGTAAAGATGTCCGTTACCACCGTGTGGTGGTAACGGATTTCTCGTCCGTTGCCCTGCATTTACGGAAAAAAAAAAAAAAAATTTCCTCGTTTTTCCGGCGACGAGTGGGGCAATTTTCCGGCAAGCCTACGTTGGTTTTGACCACAAATAACTACAAAACTAACCTGATTTGAAGATTCCCCGATTTCCTTTCCCTTCTTCCTTGGGCCCATTCTTTTTCCGGCGTGTTGTGGTGGTGGTCGACGTCGGTGTCTTCTTCGTCCTCGCTCCGGTGGTCGCCGCACGGCCTTCCTCGCCCGGTGGTGGTGGTTGCCGTGTGGTGGTGGTGGCAGTGGTGGTGGTGGTGGCTTTGGGGGTGGTGGTGGCTTTGGTGGTGGTGGCTATGGTGGGAGTGAGGAGTGAGAGTGAGAGAGTGAGAGAGTGAGAGAGAGTGTTAGAGTGAGAGAGTGTGGGGGTATGGGGTAGTATTTGTAGGGGGTAGTTTAGGAGTATTTTAAAAAAAATACGGGCGATTTCAAGTAAATACAGGCGGTATTTAGTAACCCAGCACAAAAAAATATGTCGAGATTCCTAATTCAAACAACATAGATATCAATATCTTAGCACGAGCTAGAACAATATCCAACGAAACTAGGCACGTTAACGCCCTTATTTACTACCATTCATTGTTTAGTTTCCCAAGTAAAGTAACTACAGAAAGTCCACAAAAATTTTGTTGGTCAAGAATCCTAAATAGTACTTCTGACTTTAAAAATTAAATATACCATTAAAAAATTAATGAACATTTGGTTATCTGGCTAATATATGCCTCGTCATGACAAAAAGAGTTTTTTGCGGGGATATACCAGGGTAATAGAGCATTTTGTGGGGATATACCTCACTATATTTTTTTTGTGGGGATATACCAACCTAAATTTAAATTTTGTTAAAGGGTGCCCAAAAACACTATTTCGAGAAAGTCAAATTTCCGGCCTTTGACTTGCTTAATTACTCTTTGTATAGTGCGTGATATTCAATTGCTTCTATTACATGTTTCCCTCCAACTTCCTCACTGTCACGTTGTGGCTCACTCGCGAGTTCCTACCAAGTCAAAGACCGGAAATTTGACTTTCTCGCCGGAAATAGTGTTTTTGGTACCTTTTAACAAAACTTAAATTTAGGTTGGTATATCCCCACAAAAAAAAATTAATGAGGTATATCCCCGCAAAAAACTCTGTCAA
The DNA here is from genome assembly GCA_947648045.1 of Beta corolliflora. NCBI lineage: Eukaryota > Viridiplantae > Streptophyta > Magnoliopsida > Caryophyllales > Amaranthaceae > Beta > Beta corolliflora. The sequence continues at coordinate 482,221 of CANSZD010002981.1, forward strand.
AAATAATGCAAATAAGGCTATGTTTAGTTCACCTGAAATTTTCTGATCTGAACTTATCTGATCTGATCTGATCTGATCTGAACTTATTTTTTCTGATCTGATCTGATCTGAACTTATTTTTTTCTGCGATCCGATTCGATCCGATCCACGATCTCAACCGATCGATCCGATCCGATCCGATCCGATCCGATATGATCTTATCTTATCTTTTAAAAAACATATTATTACTAATATTATTATTACTTTGTATTTCATTACTAGTATTACTATTATTATCATTTTATTAGTATGCACAACTTTCAATAATAATAATAATAATAATAATAATAATATAAATAATATAATAATAATAATAATAATGATAATAACAATAATAATAATAATAATAATAATAATAATAATAATAATACTAATAATAATAATAATAATAATTATTATTATTATTATTATTATTATTATTATTATTATTATAGCATAATTAGTTTTTTTTTTTTTTTGAAAAAGAGCACATTAGTATATGAACACACAATTACAAAATAAAAGACTAAGGGCTCTTGGGTCCAATGGCATGGCTTCTTACCTCCCATGGGAGACGGGTTCAAATCTTGGTGGAAGCATATATTTTAATATTGTTGTGGGTGGGGGAGGGGGTTGGGGCTTGTGGGGTCTTTAGGTGAGTGACTTCGTGCGGAAGCACCCTGCAGAAAATTCATCTTACCACGGGATTCCCGAAAGGGGCTCAAAAAAATTAAAAATAAAAAAAACACTCGGGTTCAAGGTCCGTTAATAATAAAAATTTAGGTAGTAATGAAAAGAACATATAATGATATTAAAAAAAGAACATATACCGAAAGAAAGATACAAGATCTATTTAAAGAACACATTTTAAAAATAAAAGATAGATGTTATTTTTATATTGATGACATGTTTGGATCTAACTAACAACATGTTATTTGTTATATCAATAAATTGTTCTTTTTTATCATAAATAAACCTATAAATATATATAATCATATGATCTTGAACAAAATGGTTAAATATTCTTCTTATATCGTTGTCTTGTTCTATATAAACTTTGTTTTTAAAGATAAGTTGAAATCCTTTGTAGGGAAAATTTTAAACGTAATGACAACACCATTAGGTTATCCCATACTACTCATATTTTATATAAACTAGTAATATATAATTTATATTATTCTACCAAAATTCTTTTAAAAAATAAACATCATATACTATTGTCATGTTCGTTACATGTACAACATCAAAAAGAACATCACATATCAAAATTATTAATTTGAATAAATATAAAAAAGAACACTTATAAATGCCAAAAGAACATCCTTCTTCTTGAACACAAATAGCTTCAAATAAGTGATATCAATGACATTTATAATAATAAAGAACGACATTAATAATAATTACCAATATTAATATTTAATAATTACAACAAGGACAATAATAATAATCTTTTTGACAAATGTACTAGTAAATAGTAATATTAATAGTAATAGTAATTGTATAAAGTAGTAGTAGTAATAATAATAATAATAATAATAATAATAACAATAATAATAATAATAATAACAACAATAATAATTATTACAATAACAATAATAGCATTAGTAATACTAATAATCATAATAATCATGATGATAATAATAATAAGTTTTTAAATATAAGCATAATCCGAACTTATCCGATCCGATCCGAACTTATCGATCCGATCCGATCCCAACTTATCCGATCCGATCCGATCCGAACTTATTTTTTCCGACTCGATCCGATCCGAACTTATTTTTTTCGATCCGATCCGATCCGATCTCGATCCTAGTCGATCCGATCCGATCTCGATCCGATCCGAAATAAGAAAATAAGATTGAACCGAACATGCCTTAAGGAATGTAGGCAATAATACTAACACCTGACCTATGGCCTCAACTACAAGCTCATTAAAAGGAAAATTATTTAAGCAGCTTTTGTTTCTGTCTTGTCCACTTTCTAATTTAAGTAACTTCCCTATGGAATTAATTAATTATAGCTTCAACCTAAAACCAGTTCATACCTGATTTTGTGCGATATTATTCGCTCAAACTGTCGCAATGATGACGACATACACCCCAAAATGGCTTTATTCTTTTTTAATCCCCCACGTTGTTGGAAAGAATTCCCCTATTGGTCAACTACTAAGCCATCACATACCTCCAACTCTCCAAGGCTCCAATCATGCACGTTAAAAAGTCATTTATTTGATATTCAAGATGCAAAATCATAATTCTACCGTTTTAAAATAACTGAAACACTTCTTTTTAAAAGATTTCACATGAAAAAAAAAGTGTTACACTTATTTCAAAACGGATGAAGTATATTACAAGTCGCATTACTTTGATTTTTACATATTTTGACTTTTTTTTACTTTTATATATATCAAACCAATTTTAATATATAAGATTTTAATAGATTTATCTTAATATATATCTATAACATATCAATATTTTATAACTTTTACTAATATCGTAAATATTTAGATATATTAGTGGTGAAATCGTATGTATTGACGAGTGAGAAAGTTCAAAGTGTTACTTAACTAATAAAAAACAAGTGAAATTTATCTAAAAATTATAGACCTATAACAACATACTAGCATTGATTACAAAATGAGTGGCATGTTCTTATAAAGGCTCAAAATATATTTCCTTCTTTTTTTTTTTAAAGTGAATAACTTTCTCCCTTTTATGTAAGAGTTTTTGTAAGAAGTGTATCACTTGGGAGGAAATGGATGAAGTATATACTAGTATATGATATGCTACGTAGGTCAAAGGAATATAAGAAGCTAAAAATAAAAAGTTTAATAACTAAATAATCCCTAAAAATATTGATTGATGTGTAATTTTATTGTAACTCTTGTAATTAATACCTCTATTACAAAATTATGATGCTCACTTATACTTATTTTATACATACTTAGCTTTTAGTATTAGTGTACGTATCAGGAATTTAAATAAACTAGTTTTTAGGTCCAGGCATCAGGGTAATTATAATTTTTATTTATTAATTAACATTTTACTTTATAAATATGACACCAACATTACTTGGTTTGGTGGTTAAGACTTTAGTGTATAAGGCGGGGTCGTAGGATCAAATCTTATAAGATGCATTTTCTATTTCTTTTTTTTATTTTATGCGTGTTTACATAAAAAGAAACACTCCATGGGATAGGCCACGTAAAGATAACTACAGACGCCTTTTAATATATTAAGATAGATTAGATAGATTAGATATTCTACTCCTTGTAGATTTTATTTTATGAAGTAGATCGTCTCCATTTATTGCTCAAATGTAGGAATATTCAGTTTATATGCCCTTCAGCCTTTGTAGTGATCCAATGTAAATCTGTAGATCCTCTTGTCTTTTAGTACAACTTCAATTTCTTGTTTCTTAGTACGCCAGCTTTCCAAATTCACTTCACATGTTTTTTTGCTAAACTGAAATTCTTTTAAATATTTCCTAATGTTTTCTCTTATTTTGTCTACTGATATGAGATATCTACCCTTATTATTAGGGAATGTTATTATTTTCAGGTTAACACAACAAGGCATACGAAGTCACCAAAAAATTTACTCTAAGCCTACTTATAAAATATGCTAAACTAAATTTACAAGTCGCGCCATGAAATACATCTCATACAAATTATTAGCTACCACTATTTTCAGCAAAGATATTGAAGAAAATGGTATTTGGATCGAATAATATCTTCTCCGTAACAAAATAATCACAACAAATGAATATTTTACACCTCTCAAATAATACTCATTTGTTGTAGTTATTATGTTACGTAGGAAGTATATAGAGTTGTTCAATGGGGGCTCGGGTCGGGATTGGGGGCAGATCAAGGCCCGCCTGATCTACCATAATATTCATGACTTAAATCATTCAAATATTAATAAAATTCAAGCTAAGCCACTCTATATTACTGTCAAAATTATCCGAAAAAGGTGGTCACCTAATTACAACTAGGAAATGGAATTTATAGGATTAAGTATCAAGAATGATCACGTACGTAACCATTGATCTTATGAAAGTCCTTGAAAGATTGCAATATCTCTTAATATATTTGTGCATAATATTAACAAGTGATAAATAATTTTATCTGATACACTTTTTCTATTATTTTGGGGAATTAGGGTCCTTAGAGCTTCACCAACCGAGTCCTTATCAACTATTGCAATTTCTTATTAGTTTGCTTATCGTAGAAAGTTCAACTATCACTTTCATTTTGATGATGCATGGAGTATGCTAGTATAGTGTGTTTAATGTTTAATTCGAAGCTTAGATTATTAAGTGATGGTACGTAGATATTGGTTCATGTACCAACCTACAAGGCTACAACCATCTGACTGCAATTAGTATATAATTTACTCTTTATTTGAAACTATGCGTTAGCTATTTTGGTTAGCAATCAGAATTTATGTTCAAATACATATTTGGTGTTAATAATACTAATCAATTTGTTTCATATCTATCTTGAAAAAATCCAGTATGACCTAATAATCTGTAAGATTTTAACCCCTAGCACATTCTTGAAGATTCCACTTAACTCAAATTTAAATCATATAATCAATATCATGGTTTAGTTAACTCATTAGCATAATTATATGCACGCAGTGCATGTGAAAACATATAGAAAATTAAATTAATTGAGTAGAAGAACTATCTTTGCATTTTATTTTTTCAAAAAACATCGTTCACTTTAATTGTGGTACTTTATTCTTTTTTTTTCCTTCTTTTTTCGTTTAAATGAAGTAGGTAACTATCCCCTCTTTTTCTTTTCTTTTTTTTCCTTTTTTCTTTTTTTTTGGTGTCCCCCATGTGTTGTCATATAATAGTACTAGTCTTATATGCACGCGATGCATGCGAAAACATATAAAATTCTTCATATATAACAACGATATAGATACGGTGATCTTATTTATTTTTTGTTTAATTAAAGCAGGTAGTTAGCCTTCTTTGTTTTTTCTTTTTCTATATATTTTTTTTGGTGTCCCTCATGTATTGCCATATATAATAGAGATTTGTATTGGTTTTGTAATATTTGTTGGTAGTTGAGGTATTGTAATTAAGGGTGGACACCAAAAGGTTAGGAGTTCACATATAGAATAGAGATAATAGAGCTTAAGACACAACTTCTTCTAACTTTTTAGCTAGGTTTGATAAAGTGAATTGAGTGAAAAGAGGGTACATATAATTAGGGCTGATTAACAGATCAGGTCGGGTCATGTTCGGGTTCGGGTTGATAATAAACGGGTTGAACATGTCCCAACCCAAACCTAACTTGTTTATTAAACGGGTTGAAGAACTCAACCTTGACCCGACCTGTTTATTAAACGGGTTACCCATATAACCCGTTCAACCCATTTACATATTTATTACTATTAATTTTTTTATTAAGACTTATTAGTTTTCAACAATAAATTCACATAAAGTATGCATGATTAGATTTTCTTTTCAGTATTTGTGTTCTACAATTAGTATTTCTAAATTTTCACCAACTTTAACACAACTTTTTAGGAAATTTATATTTTAATGAGTGGAACAGGTCAAAGCAGGTTAATTTCGGGTTGAAAATGTCAACCTTAACCTAACCCATTTAATTAAATGGGTAAGTCGTGTCAACCAATTTACTTAAATGGGTCAAAAATTTCAACCCAAAATTTGCTTATTTCAGGTTGGGTTCGGGTTCGGTAAACGGGTTGGGTTATTTTTCACAGCCCTACATATAATCGACAATACTTCATTTGGTTTTTATTAGTTTACCCGCTTTTCTTTTTGGGTTGTCATTTACTAGTTTACCCACTTTTTCTGTTTTTGGAATGGTCCTACCAAAATTATATATTATCTTTACAATAAATTATTTTTCGCTTTACTTCTCTTGGCCCACAACATTAACTTCAATAAAATATGCAATAAATTAATATTTTCTCTTACCTTCTATAACCCACATACCTAGTTCTAGTAAAACTTTATACCTGAAAAAATGGGTAAACTAATAAATACCAAAGCGAGTGATACATATTGAAAAGAACATAGAGATTTCTCCTCAAACACAAAAGAAGCAAGTTATAGAGTATGCAAAATCTTCTATCACCCGACACTAGCTAATTTTAGGGTGGGACATGTATACTGGACTAGTTGGGCAGCAGCATATCTTTTCTAGTTTGGGCCATATGATAGGATGCTGATGCTGGGCCAGGTGGTAAATCAATTGACTAGCACCAGCAACGTGGGCCCCTGAGTTTGGGCCATCTGAAGGAATTACTTCATTTAGCAACAATGGATAAGGCCTGTGACCCACACCAAAAAAGATTAATTTGGGTTCTTTTTTCCACCAAAGAGGAAAGAAAAAGAAAAAGATGGAGTTGGGAATTGAAGGATAGTGATTTTGCTAACACCTTTGTTTTCCAACCAATTTGTCACTTGATTATTTTTTCTATAATAATGTATTAGCACAACTTTCACATCTATTTTCTTGATTTTGTTTTGACAAAAGTTCATTGCAATATATGCTTGGGGTGTGCTAGAATTAGTGTTAATTAATATCCTAGATTAAATGTAGATAAGTATATCTGTATATATGAGTTTATCCTCATGTAATAACTTTTTCTACAAGAGGTTTTTGTTGTCAAATTTGACGATAGAGTCAACATACTTGACAATCTGAATACAATAAGGGTAATACTGAAAGAAACTTGATCCGACTCTTTCTTTTGTTCAATTTACAAGTGTTTTTTATATTAGTAAATATTCTTTTATTTTAATATGATCAGAAAGTATCATATAAGTCCATGTACTTTTAGCATAAAAGATTAAGAAGACGTAGGAGTTCCTCCTCATGAGTGGCACTCCTAAACGCGTCATTTACAAGAATATGACTAAAAGTTGAATTAGGACACAACTCAATGTTTAACAAACAGTTAACTAATTCACCGACATTACCGACCCAATAAGCTTTGTTGCCTTCTCTAAGTACATTTTGTTTTGAGTCCCATATCATTTTTAACCGAGAGCACACGTTTTGCATCACGAATGATATACTACTATTTATTAGGATTCCATTATGTTTTCGGAAACTAAACCTCCACCAGATAAGTTCGGCCAATCAATAATAAAAGGGTAACTGAGTAAGAACAATATAATCAACTTCCTCTGTCTTTTTAAAATAAAACATCTGTCTTTTTAGTAAGTAGATTAAATAATTAAATGTTGCATCTAAAACAATATACTTTAGTATACTACAGGCTTCCTAAGAAAAAGAAAAACAGAGATGAGATATATAGACACCAGAGCCACAATAAAATCAAAACCGCATAAATCCGTTTTTTAATTACTGTGAAATTATAGCTTCAAAATTATTGGAAATTTTGGTACTTGGAATTCGTAAAAAGAAGAAAAGGATATACATATACTATATAGTCATTAAATTTCTTTCAAAATCGTAAAAACAATGGATACCCATCACAAATTAGAGCGACGAGAATTGGGAAACACTGGTTTAAAACTCAGTTGTGTGGGTTTTGGCGCATCTCCTCTTGGCAAGGTTTTTGGTGATGTTTCCGAGGAAGAAGCCATTGATACTGTTACACAAGCTTTCAATATGGGTATCAACTTTTTTGACACTTCTCCGTAAGTTTTATCTTCTTCTAAATTTTGGCAAATTTTACATCTTTTATCTGTAATTTTAATGGAATTTTGATGTTCACTGATTTGGGAATTTGAAGATTTTAGTATTTGGTGTTTTGATTTGTTCAAAAAGGTGAAATCTTTCTATTCAAAAAAAAAAGGTGAAATCTTTGATGACCCATTTAAATTTACCATGTGAAACCCACATAATAGTTCATTTGGAAGACCTAGAATTTCTATTGCCCATCTGAAATTTCTGCTTGATTTGGGATGTCTTTTTTTTATGATTTTGGACTTGAAATTTGGTTACAATAGTTTATTATTCACATGGTTTCTTTCATGAATTGTGAATTTTTCAAATGTGATAGATTAGATATCCACTTTTAGTACAAGAGGGATGATAATGCATGACTTAATATGTGGTTGTTGCTAGCTTTTATAATTTGGGGAATTTAGATTTGTTTTGACAGAATTTATTAGTGTTTGTTCATTGAGAAACAGATTTATTATTCACATGGTTTCTTTCATGAATTGTGAGTTTCTCAAATGTGATGATATCCACTTTTAGTACAATAGGTATGACAATACATGGCTTAATATGTGGTTGTTGCTAGCTTTTATAATTTGGGGGATTTTTGATTTGTTTTGACAGAATTTATTAGTGTTTGTTCATTGAGAAACAGACTGGTGGTAACTGGTAACTTATCTACTGTAATGATGTTGCATGTGTAATTTGAATGGACATAAGCTGGATTGTGTTGTGGTTATGATTTTGTGATGAATCTAAATTTGTAGTTTTCTTCAATATTTAGCTACTATGGTGCGACGTTGTCGGAGAAAGTGCTTGGAAAGTGTTTGAAAGCACTTGGTGCACCTAGAAATCAGTATATTGTTGCAACGAAGTGTGGCCGTTATGCAGAAGGTTTTGATTTTAGTGCTGAAAGAGTGACGAGGAGCATTGATGAAAGCTTAGAGAGACTGCAACTTGACTATGTCGATATACTACAATGTCATGATATTGAATTTGGTTCTCTTGATCAGGTGCTGAATCAAGGTGACTTCCTCGTTGTCCTGATTTACCCGTGTTATTGACCTTGTTGTGCTCACTTGTTTGCGTGTTGCAGATTGTCAATGAGACAATTCCTGCCCTTCAGAAGATTAAGGAATCTGGGAAGACAAGATTCATTGGTATAACTGGACTTCCATTGGAAGTATATACCTACGTTCTTGACCGAGTGCCGATTGGGACAATTGATGTTGTTCTGTCATATTGCCACTATTGTATCAATGATTCAACCTTGGAAGATTTGATACCTTATTTGAAGAGCAAAGGTGTCGGTGTGATCAATGCTTCTCCACTTTCAATGGGGCTTCACACAGAGAATGGCCCCCCAGAGTGGCATCCAGCTTCCAGTGAGCTTAAGGTATATTTTTTCCATCAATAGTTCATTAAGAGATACTCTAATTATGCCTCTTGAGCTTTTCTGGTGCTGTTAAAGAGCGTTTGGTCAAGAGGAAAACAATTTCCTGGATAAGTAATTCTTCCATTTTCCTTTGTTTGGTTTGTAAATGTGGATAATAGTTTCGGCGAGATTGGAAAATAGTTCCAGCAAGGATGCAAAACATTTTACTATAAAAGAAAGAATTTTACAATTTCCTCTCTATTTTCATGTATCCTTTTCTCTCTAACTTTTCTTGTGAAGAACCAAATAGAGGAAAACTAATTTGACAGTGCGTTTTCATTTGGTAAATGTTTTCATGGAATATAATTTTTGTTAAAACTTAAAAATGTCTTACGTACCTAACATAGCCTGTAAGTAAAAAAAATTCATTATTCATTTTCTTTTATCATCTTCTCTTCTGTCTACAGGCTGCGTGCAAAGCTGCTGCTGATTACTGCAAGAAGAACGGAAAAAATATCTCAAAATTAGCTTTGCAGTACAGCTTGTCAAACAAAGACATTTCAACTGTCCTTGTTGGTATGAACTCTGTTAGACAAGTGAGTGTCTCTATTTGCATTATCAGTTATCACCCTATCTTTTCTTAAGTAGAGAAGTTTTTACGATTTGTTGCATGTAAGATATAACTACTCTCTACTATATCAGCAAGAGAGTATCAACTACTTCGAACCTGTAGCTTATGAGTGGTTAGTGTTGAGAAACACTGGTACTATAGAATTTGTATATCCCTTTTAGACAACTCGAAATGTCGATAAAGTAATTAATTTCATGTCACACCTCTCATGTTCATGGAGGAAAGATATCTCGCTAAATGGCATCTTCTTGAGTTGAACAAATCAGGAGAATTCCCGTCGATTTTGATCTGATTTTCCTTTCCTTTCTAACATCTCAGGTGGAGGAAAATGTCGCGGCCGCTTTAGAACTTGAAGCTGCAGGACAGGATGAGAAGACCTTTGCAGAAATCGAAAACATTCTAAAGCCAGTAAAGAATCAAACTTGGCTAAGTGGTATACAACAAAGCTGACACTATTTGCTGGCAGCGTATGCGTCTGCTTGGGAATTTTCTTCATGATCCTTCACCAATAATAAAGCTAGTGTGTAAATCTTCAGTGAAAATTTTCATGCAAAAATTCATGTTCGCAATGTCGCTTACGCTTACCATCCATAGAAATGCCTACGGGATGGTAAACAAAGTTGGAAAGTATAGAGTACATGTACATCTGATTTTGGCACCATCATGCTCCTTTTTGACAGACAAATTATGCATTTTGTTTCTCTTGTTGCTCACTTAGGCATGTTCAACTAAAGCGGTTTCGGTCATGTTGTTTGTGATATCAGATATGGACATCGTATATTTGAAAAAATGTCGAAGTTATTATACTTCCTTTTTTTTTTTGGCAACATTTGTCTTTTATTAAAAATTAATTAAAAAAAATAATATTTGTAAGTAAATAAAATTTAAAAAAATTAAATATATTAAATAATTCTTAAACAAAAAAAAAAAAAACCATGCATGTTTTTTATTTTAATTTAAAAAAAAAAAAAAACTTACAAAGCAAAAAGAAAAAGAAAAAAAAAAAAGGGTAGTAGTTAATAAACCTGAAGGAAGTCGCAACTCACAAGAAACCATAAAATTGCCTTCTGCAGCCTATTTTCCATTGTTTCTATTCAATCCCTTAATACGTCTAAGGCCACTATATGCCTGTTTTTAGGCATGGGTATATTCTCAAATGATCTCCTATGGACTTAGAATTTATTTCATGGATTTTTTTGTCCGGCTCCGGAAATGTCCAAAACTGTGTATTATAAGCTTCAAAATTTGTATTTGTGAGACTATTTTTGAAGTTTTTTGGCTCGACAATATTATTTTGTACGAAACCTTCACAATGATCTTGCAATGCCTTGGGTGACTCTCGGGTAAGTACTACATTTAAAATGATAATGCGAATTATGAAAAATTGAATTATGAAAAATAAAATATTTGGCAATTGAATTTTGATTACATTTTTTTATTAAACAAAAAACTAGGTTAGGCCCTTCCCTTATAAAGGATCAACATAACTCATCCTTACAAATGGATGACAGAGAAGAACACAGGATCACGAAACGCAAATCATTGGTGTAGCAAAAGCTAGGAGTGACCTTTATGCTCCATAAAATCCTTCTTTATTAGCATAGTTTTCCTTACAAAAAACTAATTGTTATTATTAGTGCTTGTTTTTTTTTTTTTTGGTGCACACTGAATGACCATTATGTAAGAAAATTATACCCATAAATGGGTCAAGTGATTGCGATATTCCGCACGAATTCCGAGTAGACCTCTCGCTAGTCTGTGTAAATTGTAACCGGTGAATGAACTAAATATGGATCAACATAACTCATCGTTACAAATGTGTAAATTCCGAGTAAACTCCAGATAAACTACCATGAGTACAATAACAACAAATCTTTTAAACGCCCTTTTTCTTCCTTGCTATACCACCAAAATAAAGAAAAAAAGCAAGAGCGAGAAGGAGATAGAGAGTGAGAAATTTTTAGATATGCCATCTAATTCATTCTCACCCCCTTTTACATGCAACAGTAAAAGTCGACTGTACACTGAATTGAAATATTTACTATCGCAAACAGGGAGGAAAAACAATGGAATCATGAAAAAATTACAGGAGAGGAATATGCAAACGACATCTCTGCTGAGCGTAAGGAAGTATGGTGCCTTAGTGAAGCAGCAAGAGGTCTCTGTTGAGGAGAAGACTATGCAACGACATCCTGCCGAGTGTAAAGAAGTAAAATGCCTTGGTGAAGCAGCAAGAGGTCTCCCGGTGATACCCTTAATTGTCTTTAACGGGCAACTGCCTGCAGTGGAGGCCATGCAATTTCGTCATCATCAGTGTAGCCTTGGATAAGAAAATCACCACAGTTCTTTCGGCAACCATGGTTGTAAGGATTACGAAACTGGCCATCTGGACAGCGAAGATATGTATAGCGGGAAGTATTTGCCAATTCATTTGTGGTGATATTTCGAGCTATCTGTATCAAGGAAGAGAAACTATAGATTACCATTTACCAGCAGAGTGCAAAAATGGCAGGAAGAGAGAACTACAACGATAGCAATTACTTTTAATATAGAAAATGACACCACATACTTTGATTACTTTCTTGAAACCTATTTCAGTAAATTACACCCTATTTCAGTAAATGATAGCATCTGGAGTAAATTGTCACATTGTACCGCCCCCTCCTTATTAGGTCTTCCCCACTCCATTGAAGTGGGGTGCATGTTTGGAAATCAAATCGTGGTACAATTATATTTCAGGAAAGCCAACAAACTTTTCTGGGCATCCTAAGATAGCATACGTGAGCAAAGGGAGAAACCTAACACCATTTTATGAAAATTTAAGTTGTGATCAATATCCAAGTCGTTGGCTACTACCCTAAGCAATTACCCTCCGTAACTTAAAATGCTCCAGCAGTTGCAATAAGGTGAACAACTATTATGAGTAGACATCGGGTCTCCATAACCTTTGAAATGTAAAATTATTGTATTTCATTCTATAAATCTATAATCAACTATATGGTTGACCCACAAAGGTCCACTTCTTCAATATCTAGCTGATATACACCATAACCTGCCATTTCACCACAGCCGAGAATCCAAACCAAGGGATAGCAGATGGTGTTTTCCGTTGTTTATAAACGAGTAAGTGAGCCTTGAAAGCCTCCGGTTCTAGACCAGTATTGAAAATGGTTGCTTGCCTTCCTTGCCAACTCATGAACAAAGAAAGGAAGGATACCTGGCTTGTGCTTTGTCGTCTAAATTTTCCTCTCCCCCCCCCAACAAAAAAAAATTACTTAAGAAACTATGGCTGCATCACGATATAAGAAAGTTACAACTTCACCATACCTGACTTGCTTGTGAAACTGCCAGAGTTGTCGCGGAGACAAATATTAAGAAATCCATCACCATAAATACAATAATACCAGGATGATGAGCTATGACATGATGCATCCATGCTTCACTAGTTGGAATCGCTGGTACTGCATTCCAAATTCCTGTAATTCTATGCATCAGTGATCCAGTTCAACGGAATGTTACAATATCATAATATAACACAGTAGAATAATCAAAGCTCATTGTTTCTGCAACTCACATACTTAAAACAGATATCACTCCACTAATAGACGATGTCGCCATTCCAAGACAGACAAATACAAAGAAATCCCATTTGTTCCTCTGCAACACAAACAGAAGATAATATATGAAAATGCAGACGAGTAAGCAAATGAAAAGTCATAATGCATGCCAAAAAAAAATGTGGTGATTATCCCACTTCAACCAGGGATTAAACTTGCCTAACAGACAGTAACAGTTCAGTGACTCTTGGATAAACCATTAGATAGTCAATATCAAACATAATATATACCTACATTTTTCCCATAAAACCACGTCACAATGAAGAGAAAGCAACAGTGTCCACTGACTTAACATCACAATTGATCAAACTTATCAAAAAGAGCAAACCAGCATGTACTGACCTTCCCCACGCAATTCGAAATCCAAGGGCAATGATGATCAAATTGTTCAATGCAGTGTTTACATGTAGGGCAGTGCTTTGAGCGGAGTGGTCTAATAATCTATTGAATCAAATGAGACACCAAATTAGCAAGAACATAACAAGTAAAAACAGAAAAGCTGAAAAAGAAATAATAACAAAAGCAATCAGCAAAATCTAACTTATATTGTCTCAGCGTTTTGGACTGTCAGATTATACCTTGCATGTTGGACAAAGCTGAGACCAATTCCCAGTCCAAACAGAGGAGCTGTTCATATCAAGATTTAATAAAGGATCCTGAACACTCCCAGGAAAAGAAGAAAAAAAACAGAAGACAAAGGTGTCAGAAAGCTATACAGCAATAATCATACCAACATGCCAAAACTCTTATTGATAAGGCGTCAAGGACAAATCCCAACCACATATCTAAAAGAAAATTAAACATCTTCACATGAGAAGGCCATCCGCCATAGAGAATAAAGTGAAACTTCTCATGATATTTGAATTACTAGGATGGGTGAACTCCTGAGAAGTCCTAGTTTTACATCCCTTTGTCCTAATATTGCAATGCTCTTAGAGTGTCTAGCGAGGAAATTGCTTCTATAATAACCCTCCATAAACACTTGGGCGTTACTCTATTCAACGCATGTTTAACAGGCTATGATGTACAAGGGAATATTCAAGTAGCAAGAAAGCCTGAACAAGAACTCAGATATCCCTTGCCCTCACCTAATACAAGATTCATTCTGTAGAGATTCTAGGAAGTCAAAATTCTATTTCTCCTGTACTTTTCTCCCGTGGAATTTTCTTAATTTCTCAGGTAGGACTAAGTAACACCCATATTAATTTCAATTTTTCTATTATTATTCTAGATTATGACCATTTAAGAACTCTAGAACAGTTTTCGTACCTGTTTTTATTCAAATTTTCAAATTGAAAGAAACTAAAAATAAAAAATAAACAGACCTGTGCTTCTCTAAGATCACCAGAACCATCATATCTCTTGATGTAACCTGGATCTTTACTGCAACAACAAGCATAGTATGAATATGCATAACTAATTGGGCATAGCGCATATAACATCCTACTTATATAACAGATATCTGAAATCACATATAAACTCAATCCTTGTAGATACAACAGACATGTCATAGTGTAAGGCTACCATGTGCAAGAACTTGCCACATGTACTAGGTTAAAGTTTTTGTAACTGATTAGCTTCTTTAAGAAATAGGACAACCCGCCACAGAAATTAACAGTTAACGCTAAATCAAACTTTCTAGCAAGCCCTTTTCCCACCAAAAGTAAAGGAATAAAAAATTTGGACAGTAATGACAGAGAAGCATTAAAAGAGCTTATCACGACTCAAACCACAGTGAAAACCCCTAAGAATTCTTCAAGATTTGATCTCTATAAAAAATAGATACAAACAAACGGTTTTCCTATCCTTAATTTTGCAGGAGCAGTGAGTAGCTAAGCTGCATAAAATGGCAGAAAACACTTTATGACCCACGCCACACACTTCTGGCATGTTTGACAGAGAGATTACCCTGGCACTGCTACCTGCTTTACATGTCACATCTCTCTGTGATTTCTCTCAGCTACCCACATGATGAGGTATTCTTTTAACAATGGAGTATAAGACCAGATATACATTCAAGATCAAGTACCCAAACAAACGGAAAACTGTTATATCCTCTTATCAAAAAATCATATTATAAGTAAGCCTAATCAATGAAGATTTGAACTAGTAATCCCCACCATCCTGAACAAGTCAGAGATTTCTAACTACTGAGAATATGATATTCATGATATCACATCCTCAATCCAAATGATTTGTCACACTCTTCCGTTTCAAATGTCCATTTCCGAGAGAATCAAAGATACACTAGTTTGACTGTCTGCAGTTCTGATTATTGAGAAGTGACAGATGGTCACTGATTGCCGGACCAAGGTCAATCAGAAATTGCCATTCTATTATGTATGTGTAAGGCTACATGTATCCAACCCCCATGACCTGCCGATGGCAAGATTTTCTTTAAAGAACTGAGGTTAATGTTGATGTAGATTCTTTCTCTTCAGATACCATGGTGCAAAGACCCACTTAGACTTCTATGCAAACACGTACATCTCCTAGATTCTATCCAGTGTGTTCCCAGGTTCATATTCTTGTATGATTTACTCACATAATCATGAGATCGACAAACTTTGAAAGAAGCAAGAGAGTTACAAAAATATAATGATCTAAAACGAGGAAAGGACCACTATTGGTCAGATAACCAACAAACCCAGAGAGAGGACTGACAACGGCCCTCTAATTTCCTAGTCTACGCATAAGGACAAAAGATTTAACCAAAAAGCCAAAAGATTCACTGAAGCAAAGGAGAAGAAAAGTCCCCGCTCCAAACTCAAGTAAGTGATAGATACTAATCCGTAAATAAAATTCATGAACATGAATTCACAAATATACTCTGGAGATAATAATCTGTAAACAAGAAGCACGAACATCAATTACGAACAGACCTTTTAAACAATCAATCACTAATTCACTATAGCACAAATTAGATACTTTGAACTATTTTCTCTCCAATACTGGACCACGTGACCAAAAAAAAGGTAAAGTTTTATCGAACAAGAATACCTGCTACAACGATAAAACATTATCAACGCACCAGCACAGAGAGATACAGCAGTCCATCCCCAAAGTGCAACAGCAGCAGTTACCTTGGCAAGACTTGGAGCTAGAGAGAGTTGCAAATAGTTAGTCATAGACCATTTAGAACTCAACTGATGCAGGAAGAAAAGATAGATCACACCCACCTAAGAGAACTGAGATTACGAAAAGGACCATGAGACAGAAGATGGTGCAAAACAAAAACGGGGCATAACCAACTCCAATCACCTTCCCAGCACAAAATGTGCCTTTTAGACGCTTACTGTGAGCCCGCTGAATATTAGACTGAATACAAACAACATAAAAATTATCTCATTAACAAGACAGTAATCTATAGATTCTACAAAAGCAAAGTCCTTTCTTCTAGTTTTTCAAAGCATGATGCAATTAACTATTCACTCATCCCCCACCCCCAAGCAAAAAAAAAAACAACAAAAATAAAGGAGAGACCATAATGGATACATCATTAGTTAGATTTCAATTGTCAGGAAATGAGGAAAATAAAAACCATGGAATTCTTAAATGTCTCGGTACGGATTCATTGATAAACTGAATGACCACTTGAAATGGTATGTGCCAATATACAGCTTTGCTCCAAGACTCTTACGAAGTATAAAAGGAAAGAGAGAAGACAAAGAGAAGGAAAAACAACGAGACAACTACTTTAGCTCTACAAAAAAAGCCACAGACTCAATCCCATCTTGTTATTACGTACAAGCAAAAGGGCGACATGCCGATGACCTTTATCGTAAGCCAGCTGAACTGGGGTAAAACCAGCTTTATCTTTCACCGTTAATTCTTGTTTTGTGCCAGCATGCACAAGTATACTGCATGCCTCAACGTACCCTCTTAAAACAGCCCAATGCAAAGGGGTGCAACCTTACAAAAACGAAGAGTTAGGGTCATTAAATTAGATATACTATAAACAAAAAAACCAAAGAAGTAAGATCTTTCTTTTTATGGTGCCGCTGTAAGATCATCAATCATCATTTTTTACCTCATATACAAAGCTGTTAAATAGATTGTTGAAGACCAGTGCAGGAACTATCATGGTTTCGGATCAAAAGACACCGGACAGGTAAAGTTGAGAAGACATAACAGAAATATAATTCTTTGAGCTTCCAGATCTTAAGAAGAATAAAGTTTCATATACAAAAGACACGAAAGGGGTGTAAACCATAAAAGAAATGTATTTAAAACATAATTATCTATAATTTACTAGAAATATTAAGAAATTCTTGCTGAAGTTGTTCAATACAGCAAATCCACAAAACAAGCCAATAATTTTAGGGTCTTGGAGGATTTAGACATGCCAGAAGCATAATTTTCAAGATGAAATGATATCACAAGGGGCAATTGGAACTGAGTTTGACAGCTATGTCTGTGAGCTCCTCCTGAAATTCTAATGACACGCCACTCTCACACAGCCACATTAGGTTATATTATAATGATCAGCAAGCTATATAAAAAGGACTGCAAAGCAGTACACAAATGTCTCTCTAAACTATATCTAATTCCTATTTGTTGTGCAGGAAACAGCTTCTGTAAAGTTGCACCACTAAGCCTAAGACAAGGCTGCATACATCTACCTCCCAGTATCGGCCTAGTTATGGCCTGGTTCGAGGTACTGTGGTAATTACGTAGTGATGTAACTAAATTTGGAACCACCACATACGTTCATATTTTAGGACACGTCTAGAAGTATGTAGGTCAATAATCAGAATCACGGTCTACGAATATACTGAAGTACATTTGCTTGTAGTCCGTATAGTAAGACTAATCTGACACAAGTTGGGGCAGGAAGACATAAATATCTACAGCAGAAAAAACAGGTTATGAGTGCCATACCTTCTTTATCTTGTCTACTCTGGTCGGCATCTCTAAATAAAAGTAATCTAATTGTATCCGCAAATCCTTTATAAGCAGCCCTGTTCAAAGGACGACTTATCAGATTGCTTGTTGTATCATGGAGTAAAATTAGAGAATTATTAAAACATTATCTCTATCTTTCAAAGGGGACCGCATATACAACTATAAAAGTTTGATCATTTCACACTGAAAAGTATCGAGCAAGAGAACTCAAGTCAAACACCAATGCCAGGACAGGTCCCAATTGACTAAAGCTTAGCAGTACTTATGAAAGACACAGCAGCCACAGATTCCACTTGACTCAGCAAACAACAGCTTAAAAGAAAGCTAACTTCACTAAACAGGCACCAAAGGGGTTTATTGTACACACAAAAGGGGACATAGGGACAACTATCATCTTGCCAAACTTAGAGACCCAAAACATAAAAGGAAACACCTAGGCCTTCAAGCTAATCGACCAAGGACAATCAATTCTACAAATTCATAGAGGACAAAAGCCAAAAAAGAAGCACCTGGATCTGCCTATAGAAGAACCTCAAAAAAGAGAATTTGCGTACATCTTGGTCTAACACAACTCCACCAAACCCCCTTAACACCCCTTTGCTTTGCTCGCCTCTGCCTCTGTGAAAGCACATCATACCATCATCAACTCGACTTCAGAAAGACTCACCAGGTTATAGTTGCATGCACCTAACCCCCTAATTCCCCCAAGACTTAGCGTAGCAGATAATGCTAATTGTATGCTGCACACATTCAGGATCTTCTCAATCAATAACTAAACTGTAGATCATATGACACGCACACGCACACACAGTAAAATGTTATAGTCGTACAGAGCTTTTTACAGTTAGTGCATTTCCAACATCAAAACTGACGCACACGCACACACAGTAAAATGTTATAGTCGTACAGAGCTTTTTACAGTTAGTGCATTTCCAACATCAAAACTGACAGCAAAAGTTGGCCTGGGGTACCTTTAGCAAGGATGTGACTTGTAATTCCACATAGAAAAGTGTGTAGCATGTGTATCTAGGAAATTATGTATTCGTTTGTTTCAATGTTCAGTAGGATGGCACCCCCTCCCTCCCCCCCCCCCACAAAAAAAAAAAAATTTAAATAAAATCCAAACCACATCTTGCAAGTCCTGCATTTGCAGAGGGCTCATGCCTGATATACAGTGCTTAACTGCTGATGATGTCATATAGAGAGTAACTAATGGGAAAAAAATGACAAGCCACTATACATCGACGAATTGCGTTCATCATGCCAAATTACTCCCCAATATACACCTTGAACTCACCAATGCAGTGGGCTTCTTCCATCATTATCAGGTGCATCAAAATCAGCATTGTACTTCGCAATAATGTGGTTCAAGAAGGCTGTCTGTCCATATTGAGCAGCAACATGAACTGCCTGTAGCATGTAGAAAACTTCATAAGTTAGGCTCAAGCAGAAATACACTGGCCATCATAGAACAAATTTTCAGACAAGATATTTTACTGCAAGAAGTCATCTAGATTACGAATAAGGACTAGGAGACTTTACAAACAAGAGGGAAAAAATAGGAGACAAAAAATATACAACTATCAATACACACACGCCATTCTACAAGATTTATTACTGCATAAGGTTCTTGTAAATGCTTGTTCCAACAATCTCCAATCCTGCTTCCCCCTATAAGCACCAAAACAAACCGACTCCTCCCATTAAAGAGTGAGAAAGAGGGAAAGTGGAGGACATCTCGTCAAAAGAGAAGCAAAATCAAGCTATCCACATAAATAAATAAACAAACAAAACCCAAAGGCCAAAATTACTAAAAAGGAAAGAAGTAAGCATTGCGCTATACCCTGAGGCCTCATAATATTCTCACTTTCAGTTGTTGTCAAATGCACCTAATTACCACATGCTCAAAGGTTCTATACCCTGCTTACTCTCAGAACCTCTAAGTCGTCTTAAAGGATGCCAACCTTTGATGCAAAGTGAACCCTACATATTCCATATCTGCCATGACTATGGCCAGTAAGGAGATATATCTCATTACTATTAAAGCAAAACATGATAGCAACTTATGAGCTTCTTCCCTACAGATTCTTGGCATTAATAATATAAAATATTGGCAATCCTAGTGAAAGCTTCAAAATTTATGCACATCTTCCCAAATAAATATAGATTAAGCCAGCGAACTGAGTCTGAGACACTGCTCACAAACAATACTATGAGAAAAGAAATAGTTCCAAAAAGCTCATAGCTACCAATAAGCTAAATTCCAGCATATAAGAACACTACTTTATAGGGGCAAAAAACAATGAAGTTGTTGAAGATCCACATCTCTAAGGAAATGGAATTCCATGACCATATACTCCACTAACTCACTAAGAGAATAGAGGTCATAGATAGAAGTGTTGTGGAAAGTGTCAATAGAAGGTGCATTCTCAAGAAGATGAAAGCAAATCTTCTACTTCTGCAAATAGTTTCCAGGCTTATAGCTTATCGAAAACAGATCTGAAGTTCCCTCCATCCTTTAACAAAACACCCAAACATTCAGAGAAATCATACTCTGCATATAGTACCCATATTATCTCCGACTATTAGAGAGAATCAGAACAATCAATTTTCTAAAAAGCACGGTATGCTGGCCAAGGTCCATGGAATTCATCAATAAAATCAAGTACATATCCATCAAAATTTGGAAGCATTTCTAAAAAAACAATTGCCTCATTCTAGACAAAGTTCAACATATACCCAAAAAAACACCCTATTCACGCGGCACTCATGATAAAGTCATTCACAAGAAATGTGTTCTAAGTTCGAACATGTAAAAACAAATCTGCCAAAAAATTTACCCTATACCCATTAGCATCTGCAGCCTCAACGCGCGCTCCATTCTGCAACAACAGGTCTGCAACCCCAGTAGAACCTCTAACAGCAGCCCAATGCAACGCGGTCTGCTGGCTAAGGTCCGTGGCATTCACATCTCCACCATGCTTCAATCATATCAAAAGGAATAACAAACAGAATCAAAATCATCAAAATGCAAATAATCCAGCTCATCTCCACTTCTAATTCAAATTACTAACAATCTCATTACATAACCCTATATAACAACAATTAACAGATCAGCCTAAACTCAATAATGATACAATCAAGACACACACACACACACAAGAAAGAAAAAAGGCAGCAAATTTAAATACTACTAGTATATACATCCTCTGTTCCTAAATAACTGTTACATTAATAAGTATTCCTTTTTTTCACATAACTCAATGCGCTTCTTTGATCATTACTATCTTTAGCTGCGCACACGTAAAAATTAAAAAAAGCTATATTTTGAAATTATATATTAAGACGAATTTAATAAAATCCCTTTTTCTTTATATACTAGCGAGAGAAAATACTCAAATAGAGTCAACATTAGTGGATGAATAATGTCAATTAACTCAACGTAACACTTATGTAGGAACGAAGAAAGTACTATATAGAGTGAAACATCGAGATTGAATCTCAAAAACAAGAGTAAAAACTAAACTGAAAAATTTATAAAATGGAGTAAAATACCTCAATAATATACTGAACAATATGGGGGAAATTGTTGAGAGAAGACCATTGTAAAGCATAGTAACCATTAGTATCAGGGGAGGAGAGAGAAGCGCCATCTTCTTCGACGAATTTGCGAAGTTTCTGCAAGTCGCCATAAACTGAAGCAGTAAAAACATCAGTAATTACAATTTTTTGTTGTTGTTGATTTGTATTATTGTTTGGTGAGATTGAATCTGAAACGATTTCGATCTCTGATGATGACATTTTGACTTTAAATTTGTGTTCTTCACATTAGAATTTGGGGGTTTGAAATTGAATGCATCAAAATTAGGGATTTGGTTTTTTTCTAGGGTTGAGTAATTTGGGGTTTTTTTAGTTAGAAGGTTCTAAAATGAAGTCTAAAATTTGGTCACCGTGAAATGAGAAGGTTTAATATGAACGGCGCATCCAATTGATGGAGTTGGTGATTGTATTGAGTGAACTAATTGATGACTTGATGAGTAATTAAGCAATTGTTTAGGAGAAAACTCTATACTGGTAGTTTAATGTCTTAATCTAACATATAGTATGAAGTATTATATTCCTATGGTAGTTATCACTTTTGACTTTTTGTTTGTAACCCATGTTAGCGGATTGTGGATGACCATGCTCGCTGGCCTAATTTGAGTTCAACTCGAAAAACTTGAGTTAATTTTGTGATTTTTGGCATGATTTTTTGTACTAAAGTTCGACTTTGTTATTTGTTTGTCATGTGTTTCTTAGCTCATTGAGTAAGCTATGTTAGGATGGAAAGGATAGTTGGCCCTTCCTTGCCGGTTATTTTTTAATTTGATGTACATTATATATATTGCAATTTTAGAACAAAGTCTATTCCTTAGCATGATGGTTGTCGCTTGACTAATTATTAGCTTCTTAAAGAAAATTTGGCTTTGTCCCCGTAAGAGCTTACGCTCTCAACACTTTGAACGGTTATTTTGTCCTTTTGTTTGACCACTCATGTAGTAATATGGTTCATCTTTTCGTGAAATGGCATGGTTGAGCAAGTAACAATATAAACAAAAATGATGTATTGTTGAACATATGTCTTCCAACCAATTCTCATATTGCTAAACCAACATGGATCAGAATGACACACTTCATTATTGCAAATGACAATAATCGTATAGGATATCAGATTGATTCTCCTTAGCTATAATGAATATTAATTCGATCATTAGAATGACACTTAATGATTAATGTCTTAAATCATGAGTTAGTCGTGAGGATTACACTAGCTAGTTGTTCAGACAATCATGGTAAAGTAAAGTATCATCTGAACTAATTGATGAGTAATTAAGCAATTATTTAGGAGAAAACTCTATACTAGAGGTGGGCATGGGTCGGGCCAGCACACGGGGCGGTCCGGGTCCGATCGCGTCCCGGTCAGCCCCCGTGCACTGGAACGAACCCGCCTATATGGCCCGCAGGCCGAACACCCCTTTTCTTTGTTTTTTTGCATGAAACTGCCAAGAATCCAAAAAAACAACATAAAACACGGCCCATGCCCGCAGGAGGCACGAGCCCCACCCGTGGACAAAATCTGGAAATTTTAGGCACGTCACGCCACTCACGGGCTCGAGCCCGGCGCGGCCCGCCATTTCCTCAAGCCTGCGGGCCGAGCCCGCGAACAGGCCTGGTCTATGCCCAGGTCTACTCTATACCGGTAGTTTAATGACTTAATCTAACATATGAAGTATTATATTCCTATGGTAGTTATCACTTTTGACTTTTTGTTTGTACACATGTAGTATAGTGGATCGTGGATAACCATGCTCGCTGGTAGCCTGGCCTAATCTAAGCTTAGCCCGAGTTAATTTGAGCTCAACTTGAAAAATTCGAGTGACTTTTGTGAGTTTTGGCATGATTTTTTGTACTAAAGTTCAATTTACCTTTTTTTTATTAAATAAGGACACCCATATAGCACTCCTAATTGTTGTTGTCATGTGTGTCTTAGCTCACTAGCTGATGGTTGTCGCTTGACTAATTATTGGCTTCTTAGAATAATTTATTTGGCTTTGTCGTCTTTGTGAGAGCTTACTCTCTTGCCAAATTCAACTTTTATTTTGTCCTTTTGTTGACCACTCGTGTAGTAATATGGTTCATCTTGTCATGAAACGACATGGTTGACCTAATAACAATATAAACAAAAAATGATGCATTGTTGAATATATGTCTTCTAACCAATTCTCATATTTCTAAATTAGCAAGGATCCAGATAACACTTCACTATTGCAAATATCGTTTCACAATAATCATACTTAGGAGACCATATTGACTCTCCTTAACTATAATGAATCTTAATTTTTAATTTGATCATCTGTACGACACTTATTATTAATGTCTTAAGTCATGAGTTAGTCAAGAAGGTGCTTAAATAAAAACATGTATACTCGCTAGTTGTTTAGACGATTATGATAAAGTAGAGGATCATTGATTCATTTGTAAACCAACTTTTTATATTAACTCTCCTTAAAATGAGTTGATATACACAATTGTAGTTTTCCATCTAATAACAATTAGACACTATCCGATTCGAGTTGCAAAACTTGTTCTTTCAGGGGGTCGATTTTAAGAAACTTCAACAATACTTTGGCCCTGTTCTTTTGGACTTATTTTCAGTTCAGTTAATTTCAATTCAGTTGAGTTTCTCTCTGCAATTCAGTTTCTCTCAGTTCAGTTCAGTTAATTTCAGTTCAATTTAGTGAAACGAGCCCCTTTTTGTGAAAGAATAAACTTTTGCTCTAAAAGACTAAAACAGGTAGTACTGCGTAAATTTTCCCCAAAAAAAAAAATTTAACAAAAGTTTGGGCTTGGGCTGCCTCCCCAAGTACTTTGTAACTTTGATCAATCATATGCGTGGGCCATTGGGCCTAGAATGTATAAACAATGGACCTTATATTATTTTCCCCTCTTATTTTTTTTGGAATAAGTAAAAGAACAACATAGCAAGCTATGTGTCCATTTGAAAATCATTATTCCTCGAAAACATCACACTTGAATTTCAAAATGGAACAAAACAAATGTCAGTCAATAATACTGCAAAAAACACTTGACACGAATGAATGTTTCAATTGTTTATTGCTCTATGTGCTTCAAAGCAATTAGACTTACATAGGTGATAATTGTTAATTGTTTTACAAATTACAATTAAGTCAAAAGACAAAAAATTAGTAGACTTTTGCATATTAAAACATGGTGCTACAGCCTACAGTCAAAAGGCCTGCGCCCTATTATTTGTCTTTTAGTTTTGTTACCAATGCTGTGTTCTTTTGGACTGAATTAATGAAAATTCAATTTAGTTCAGACAAGTTCAGTTCAGTTAGTTTCCTCTCACAGTTTTCATTCACTTCAGTTTAGTTCAGTTTAATTCAGACAAATTCAGTTCAGTTCAGACAAATTCAGTTCAGTTCAATCCAAAAGAACAAAGCCTAAATAGACTACAACTCTTATGATTTTTATATTTGTTCTTTAAATTTTAAATAAAATTACTTCCTCCTTTTTTTTTTAATGATTGCACTTTGAATTTTGATACTATTTACAAATTTATATTTGACTATCATTTGTGATTAATGGGTAAGGAAAAATATAGTAATGCGATATCTTGTTTGATTCATTCCGATATGTACTTTTGGAATATTAATTTTTTTTATAATTTTTACAAATGCAAATAGAGGTATTAATGTTCAAACATTTACATTGACAATCATGAAAAGGTAAAGTGTACTTTTAAAAATAAACAGAGGTAGTATCTTCTAAACCACCCGCTCTTTAATAATTACATATAATTAATTTTTATTTGGAATCCATATGATATTGACAAAGTATAATATTACATCTGTTTCTTTTGAATCTATACACTCTAACTTTCATATTTGCCAAGACATTTTTTATCATTAAAAAATCTAATCATCAATAATTTAAAATTATAAAATAAAGTTTGATATTTTAAAACTACATTTTGAGACAAATTTAATAAAATACCACATGACTATATCATCTTTCCATGTGTATAAATTACAAATAATGGTCAAAATAAAATATGTGTATAGTGTCAAAATACAAAATGTATATCTTAAAAAGAAATGGAGGTATACTTTTTTTGTATTTATTAGGAAATAAGCTTTCTAAATTTACGCGGACGTCAACTCGATATGCGGATAAGACTAAACACCCCAAAAGACAACAAGTCTAAAAACCCAAGCAATGCCCTGGACTTCTGAGTTGTACTCCACTGAGCTACCACATCTCCCTCGTACTTTTATTTTCACTAATATTTAAGTAAATGCTGTAAAAAAACATTTAAAGGATGGTCAAATACTCAAATACTACCATGAAGACTTTACTAATTGCTATCATTACCTATTGCTTTATGAGCTGCACGTGATAGTCCCATGCACCGTTTTGACTTTGGAGCATTCACTCATTCTCAGCATGCTTAAACTCCATAACACAATCGCCTCAAATGGTAAAAAAAAAATGGAAAAAGAAATCTCCATATCACAAATTCACAATCCCCTCAAACTCCAATTATTTAGGGCTCGTTCGTTATCGTTTTTTGTTTTCAGTTTTCAGTTTTTTTGAAAACTAAAAATAAAAAACAGGAAACCGTGATTTTCACTTTTTAGTTGTCAGTTTTTAAAATCATCATGTTTCTAATAAGTTTGACTAATTTTTTATCCATTAGAGGACATATATCATATGACTTTTAAATACAAAAAATCCGAAAACCACAATGCGATACCGAATGCCCCTTACCAATTTAGCCCCATTATTTTTCCCTTTGGTGTTTTTTTGGCATTATTGTTTAGAAGAAATTAATTTAAATTGTCGTACTACTGGAAACTGTGGAAATTTTAGGGAAAGCATATTTGGGGCGTTGCTTCCGCATAGGAGAGCACATATTCTTTGCGTAGTTCCCCATATAATTAACCAAGGAGCCCTCCACTGCTGCAAATATGGTACAACTGTGACAACACCTATAAACTCCTCACTCCGTCCTTTTTTACTTGCTATATTTTATTTTCGGACACTATTTACGTGATAATTTTAACAGTTTATAATTTTATATACGTAAAGGAAAAACATAGTTATGCATGATCTTATTTGATTCCTCTCAGAGTAACCCCAGCAGTTAGGGGTGAAAGTTCGGTGTACGGTTTGGATTAGGGCCTAATCCAATCCGATTCGAACAAAATTTGGATTTTAATTTTCCAATCCGGATCCAAACCAATTAGAGTTTGAATCCGATCCAATCCAATCCGAATTTTCATACTCTAGATTGGATCCGATCCGAAAATCCAATTTTCTAAAACTTTGTTTTTTCGATGAAATAAATTAAGCACAACAACAGCCTAGTAGATTTAGGAAATGAGGAATGAAGTGCTGTTAGGGTTTTAGGGGAAGGGTTGAAGTGCTACGCCTACCGGGGTATGGACTAGGCTTTTTTTAAAAAAAAAATCCAGTTAAGTATTTAAGCCCAATCTAGATACATAATACAAGGCATATTACTATTTGGTTATATTGGATTTTTGGATCCAATTACCCTCAATCCAATCCGATCCGAAAATCCAATTTTTCAAAAAATATCAATCCGAATCCAATCCGAACACAGTTCGAATCCGATCCGAATTACTAATTCGGATTGGATTGGATTTTGGATTTTATCCAAATAACTTTCACCCCTACCAGCAGTTGCCCTCCTTGTGGCCGTAGAGGTGGCAAAAGGGTCATGCGGGTCGGGTCGGCCGGGTCAAAATCGGGTCACCTTTACTTTCGGGCTGCGTCCGGATCGGGTCCGCTCGGGTGCGGCCCGTTGCGAGTCCTTGGAATTCCGGGGCACCCCGGGTCGGGTTAGATCGGACCGGGGTAGATCGGGTTTCTAATCTAGCAAATAAATAAAACACATATAAGACTAATAAGAGCTAGTGAAATAATTAATAGGCAATGGCTAATTCATATATAATATTTCATGACAATTTTTTCCTTAAATTTGATTAAAAGGTAAATAATATGACAACTTTTCGGGCCGGTTGGGTTTGGGTCATCATTGTCGGGTTATTTTGGGTCGCATATTCAGGGTCGGGTGATGTTCAGGTTTATTTACGTTAGGGTCGGGTTGTTTCAGTTATCATTTCTTTTCCGAATCATTATTTTCGGGTGCAAAAAAACGGGTTTCGGGTCGGGTATTTCGGGCCTGGCCAACGGGTACGGGTTTATTTTGCCGGCTATAGTTGTGGGTTATGAGAAGAGAGAGTATAAAAGTAATATTAGTTTATTAGGAGAGAGAAACAATTTGGCCAAAAAACTAATGCCCAGCTCTTCATGATGGACCAAGAAAAAGAGGAGCAAAGAAGGAATTGGAGGAGAGATAATATATGCTGGGGTAGGTGGAAGAGTGAGGAAGTAATAAAATAATTAATGACCACAAACTATATGGCAACCATTGGTTGTGCTCTCAATGTATGATTTGAAATATATAATTGTTATATTATAAGTGTCTCTTATACATAACTCAAGATATTAAGGTTTGAAGTTGTATCTCGAAAAATGGGAAAACATAGTGTGACAAGTAATAAAAGACAGAAGGAGTAATTACCTATTCATTTTGACATTATTACTCAAATTATGCACTATGGAGTATACTATTAGAGAATGAGCTACCTTATATTTTGGCGTTTCTAAATATTTCTCCTGCTTACTTTTACTTGCAATACTTTCCTTTTATGAGATCTCAATTTACTTGCAATACTACTACTTTTGACATTAAGTTTCTCTATCTTTCGTTCATCACACGGGTCCTACATTTTATTTCTCTCATGTACGTCTTGATTCATGTGCTTCCCCCATGTTGCAAGTAATAGTAAGCAAATGAAGTATTTGCTAATTGCTACGTATAGATATGACACAACTATTAAAAAAGGCAGAAAGGTGGTGAAATGAACAGTAGGTGATAGACTAGTAGTATTGGCATTACCTCTGATTCATGAGGTCCTGGAATCGAGTCTCATCCTTGAAAGAGAGATCACCAAATTCCGCTCCCCCCAACTAACAAGGGACTTCAACTTGTCTTATTTAAAAAAGAAAAAGATAGGCTACCATATACTTTAACATTAACTAAATATATAATTGAAATTTTAAGTGTGATAAGATGCCTATACAAACAAGTAATATGATACTTTCATATTAGGAAAATGTAACAAGTAAAACGAGTCAAATCGCTATCCAAGAGAGTAATGAAAGCAACCGTAATTATTCCTATATAATCATCCATCCTTAACCGACCTTAATAATAAGACAAACTATATTCTAATTTTGGTTCCTCTACTATGTGCTTTTTCAAATACTACAAATTCACAATGGCCTTATAAATCGAATTCGCAATCTTAGGAGACAAATGACCAATAATATCAAAACAAAAAATGGAAGTGGGTCCTCATTTGTTACAAATAAATGAATAATGAAGAAAAAGTTTACATCTAAAAAAATAATAGTGTGATGTTACAACTTTATACTACACATTAGGTCTAATAATAGTTGAGTCTACTATGATAAGAATTAAGAGGCCCCAACGACTAGTATAGGTAAGAAAATATGGCCTCAAAATGGAATAATGGGCCAAATTTACAATGTTGGAATAAAATGATAATCTCCAAATGCAAAAAAAAAAAAAAAAAAAATGACTTCAGGAACTCCACTTTCTCTTCTATAGAACTTAGGGTCTGTTCTCTTCGGCATAAAACAACTAAACTGAATTGAACTGAATTAAATTATAACTAATTAATAGTAATGATAATAATTTAGAAACCGAACCGAACGCGAAAAGGTTGGGAGCACTGCTTCTCCCCACTTATTTTCGGCCCGCTCATCGCCCGCCTCATTCGGCTCCTAAATTATAATCATTACTATACATTAGTTATAATTTAATTTAATTCAATTCAATTCAGCTCAGTTCAGTTGTTTTATGCCGAAGAAAACAGGGTGTTCACGAGCCATTAATCGATAAGATGATATGATATTGATCTGTTAAGTGAAACACAAAGATATGTCCAACAATCAACCGTACAAAAAAATGACATCATGATGAATTACTTTAAAAAATTTTGACTCTACAAGATTCTGTGATTTCTGATTTTATCTACTAAGCTGTTTGTGTTCTGTTTTTGACCATTTTGTAAAACTCCTGACCCTGGACCACACAACCTGTTCTATAATGATGCATATATGTAAGCTTTATTTTCACGTCTCCTAAGAAAAAGTTTAATTTCCACGTAATTTTTTTTGGAATGTTTATATATTTAGAAAAATTCTTACCCTTTTATCCCAAATGATTGTAAATAATCTTAACTTTGATGATACTTTTTTTTACAGGTTTTGATTAAAACTTGACCAATATAACATGTAAAGAAGATCCACGTAACATATTCAAATTAGACATGGTAAGTCTAGTTGGTCGAAACTCGAAATGTAAAATTTGTACCCCAAATAATGTAAAATATAACTTGTGAAACAAGTGATACAACCGCATATAGGTGACAATAGACCAATATGGAAAAGGTTTAGCCAAATGGACCATGGAAATTGGAAAGGTATAATCAAATTTGAGATTATCCATATATGAATCAATAGATTAATATGGGAAGAAATTTAGGCTTGGGATTTATATATAGAGTGACGTTAATTTCCTTTGTTTTCCTATTTCAAATAATTTCTCTCCTCTTTTAATAAACTTTCCCTTTTTTTAAAATAAGAAAAACGATGTAAACCTTGACCGTGAATTCTTGTCAATATATAATTAAATCATAGTCATGTGTTTTGTTTATCTCAAAGTGTATATCCACGATATATACTAAGTTATTTTATGAGTTATAACACATAGTAAATTATATGGACGGTAAAAAATGCTTACAAAACCGTGTAAGCAGTAAATGAGAAGTTTATTAAGGGACAAAGGGGATATGTTGTAATATGTTTCATCAGCTTATCATTAGTTGCAACATTTGTGTATTAAGGGTGTGTTATCTTCACCTTGAAAAAAGAAAAAGTTTTAGGTCTAATAAGTTTTGATACATTCAAAAAAGTTTTAAAACTCTGCAAATAAATTTCAATAAAATTTGATAAGTTCATTTAAGTTCAGATATATATGGGATAATTCAGGTAAATAAAATGCACCCTAAATATTTAACTTGATAAAGGAAGTAATTGAAATTATTGATGGTTAAAAATGTGCACAAGAAATTTTTTCCTCTAAAAAAATGTGCACAAGAATCTTAAAAAATTAAACATTGCAACTAATAAAAAAATAGAGGAGAGACTTATTAAAGCTCTTTACGAGAACCATTTGTTTTATTTGTTTTTCATGAAAAATTTTTAGACGTGGCTCAACATTGGAAAAGTTTTAGACTGGAAGAAAATATGGAATTGGAGGGACGAAGATGAATATGAGAAGAGAGAAAAGGTGAGAAAAGATTCAAGCAAATTATGACATTTATTTCCTTTATCAACGAGTATGCAATTTTTTAATTGATAGAACTAAGTTATGAAGTACATTAGTAAAAGGCTTCTATTAACTTTAATAAAAGAAATCTTAGGAGTTGGACAATATTACACATACTACAATTTTTTTTGGGTGTTATAGTGATTAAGCGCAGTGCTGTAGACGGAATTTGATATAAGATCTTAAATATACATATACTATAGTAATAATAGTTACAATAGGTTTTATACATGTCAAAATGTTACAACGGAAGAAATAGGGCCAATTAACCAAACTGGTAAAAAAAAGTGACCCTCAACGACAATTTGATAAAAAACACTTGCTCTAGCGACAAATTGTTAAAAAAATTTAAACTCCAGCGACAAGTTGGTAAAAAAATTTGAGCTCAGACGACATTTAGGTAAATAAAATGGATTGCTAGCGACATTTAGGCCATATTTTTTAATTTTTTTCCAGCTTGATCAACATTCAATGCGTGCATTTACATGCCTTTTACATAGATTTTTCGTGTTTTTATCTAATTAACTTCTCTTGTCACTACATACTATTTACCCAATTTGCAATAAAATCTTGTAAAGTGCACATTTTGATTAAATCGGAAAATTATAAAAAAAAAGTGGCCTAAATGTCGCAAGAGCTCAATTTTTTACCAATTTGTCATTAAAGCAAGTTTTTGTACCAAATTGTCATTGAAGGTCACTTTTTTTTTTACCAATTTGGTCGATTGGCCGAAGAAATAGAGACGAGGAATATCGAATATAGTAAATACTTCTTTCGTTTGACGTTACTTGTAACACTTTGACCAAAAAACCCTTACATTTTTTTGTCAAAATGTTACAAGTAATTCAGAATGGGGAAGTAGAAGACAATGAGACATAGAAAATTGAAATAATGGTATATGACATGCTACATGCTACATGCTACCATGCTACATGCTACCATGCTACATGCTACATGCTACATGCTACATGCTACCATGCTAACATGATTGCAATTTGCATGAAACAATCACCCTGTAAACATCTGAACACCAAGGCCACTGTCGTAGTTAATGAATGAAACAGAGGTTAACTTACTCCTGTAACATAAGTACAAAAACTCAAATTTAAATTTAAAAACTTTCATATGATAAAATCTTCAACAACAATAACAACAAATTAAATGTTTTTTGAGTTTATCATCACTTAAACTTCGCGCAGAAAGAGCAACCAAAATCCAAAGAATAAGTTTTGTCACTTTCTCTCTCTAACTTTAGTCTATATATTTATATCATATTTTAAAATTTTCTCATTCTTCTATAACTATTCCTAATTTTTAGCCACCTTTTTATCTGTTAAAAATTTTCCACCTTTTTTTTCCACTTTAATTCTTCCACTCTCAAAATTATTCTCTCTTCTCTTTCACACTTCTCTTTCTTTCTTTCTCTCTCCTCTGTATTTTTTCTGGGTGTTTCTCTCTCTTCAGTGAGTGTAAAAGTGGAGCTTTGAAGCTCTCAACAATGGCGGACATTAGTCATCCTCCCATGGAACAACTTCAAGACCTTGAATATTGCATAGACTCTAATCCTCCTTGGGGTACTTTCTCTCTCTTAATTTACTCTTAAATATTTGATTAATGGGTACTTTAAACTTTCATTAATTTTGTCATTATTACACTTTTTATCAATGAAAATTCACCTTATTTTTAGTTTTTAAAATGTCCCACCACCATTGAAAAAGCTTCAAAAAGTGATTTTTTTTTGGTTTATTTACATGGGTTTTTGGAATGAAGAGAAGGGTTCATTTTAATTTTTTGGAATTATTATTAATCTGTTTGAATTTGTAATCTTTTTTTACAAAAAATATAATTACATTCGTTATAGCTTTTCTATCTGCCACATTTATTGTGAAAGTTATAGTTTTTGTTTCAAGTGGTCCTGTTATTGTAGAAAATGGAATGAAATTTAATTGGATTTATTGGGTTCCTGAAAGTATAAGTTTAATTTTGGTGGTAGGAATATTTATTTTTATTTTTATAAATATTTTAGTAGTCAAATGTGACAGCTTTGTCTTAGTTATATGCTTGTTTCTATTAATGTTATGGTGTCACTTTCTAAAGTTTCAGAAATGTCGATTATCAAGTACTAGTTTGAAGTTTTAGAACATCATTTTCCCTCTTTGTTTTATGGTAAATTGTTTGTTGATCAAATTCTTATGACAATTGACTATAAAATGCTTCTAAGTAGTTGTTAGAATATCTAATTAGAGATATCCAAAATCTAGGTTGCCGAAGGATACGGGTAGAGTTGGAAAAGATGAGATTTAAAATTTTTGGGGAGACTCCCAACTAGGATACGTTCGGGACGGGTTATGTGCCCAAAAGAAACATAGTCCAAAATCAACCAAGTTATAATTTGTCAACTATGCTGATTTTAGTGCTATTAATATAAATATTTCGTTGTCTGATGTTGTGACATAGTGTTAACATTGACACTAAAACTAACAATGATAGGTTGGTTGTAGTATGAAAAAAATATATATATAAATATTTCGTCTGAGGTGTGACATAGTTTAACATTACACTAAAACTAACAATGATAGGTTGGTTGTAGTATGAAAACAAACTCATTTTATTTGAATGATTTTCGTGTGACTTTAGAAGTTTGTTCTGTCACGAGGATGAGATGAACAATTACTAGTGGCTAGTGGAAAAGTGGAAATGAATGATAATTCTGTTCATCTATGAAATTTTGAGTGCCTATATGGATGAGTTGGTTTGGTTCATAAGTGGACTTTAAGCTCCATTATTAGATTAAGGGGACAAATAGCTTCACTCAATGTGTGACGAAGTTGTAATTTTTGTTGTGGTGAAAAAACTAAGAAATTTTGTTTGGAGTGTTAAACTCGAACCAAAATGAGTCCTC
Source organism: Beta corolliflora (assembly GCA_947648045.1). Taxonomy (NCBI): domain Eukaryota; kingdom Viridiplantae; phylum Streptophyta; class Magnoliopsida; order Caryophyllales; family Amaranthaceae; genus Beta; species Beta corolliflora. Next base: position 516,422 of record CANSZD010002981.1, read on the forward strand.
ATAGCAAAAATTCTACGTTCAAGCTAGAGCGCAAAAACAAGATTTCAATATGACTCTAAAACCACTTGTAAGCAATTTGGATGGTTTAAAAGCATAAAGCTCCTTCTTAAGGAGATCCTCTTGTGGTTGATGATCACTATACCTTGTCAAAAGATGTATATTACACGAATGGTAGTTCTGTACTTCTGTATAAATTTATTAATCCATCCACACAAAAAAAACACCCTTTTCGCATTGTAAATGTGAGGTATCAAACTGCAAATCCTGGAATGATGGTTCGAGCCTGTCCTTGGCCTCCTAGAGTAGTGAGCAGTACGGTTGTTGAATTACATCAATCAAACAGCTTAGTCGACGGAGGCTTTCCTTTGTTAAATATCCATACGCAACATTTTGGAACTTCCAAACCAAAAATTGCAAGGATGACGTAGCAAACTTTCCTCCTACATCCCCTACTGAGAGTAACCTTTCTGAATTATGCAGTCATGGCTGTAGCCGGTAGTTCTATACTGTCAAAGCTTATAGGTTTGATAAATTTCCCAAACTTTGATCTTACCTCAATATGTATATACTAAGCTACTAACTAGTATTGCTAATTTCCACCATGTATTCTGCTTTCGCAGTTTTCTTTTTTAGTTTAGATTGCATGTATGATAGCATGCATTTCCTTCTTTTTGTTTTTAACTAGAAGCAACATCTTGCAGTTGAAACCATCCTTTTAGCATTTCAGAACTACATTCTGATGCTTGGTACAAGTGTGATGATTCCTACAATACTCGTCCCTGCAATGGGCGGATCTGATGTAAGCCCTTTTCCCTAAGTCCTTACTTTGCTTTCTATTTCAAGTTGATTTTACATGTTAGATAAAGTTTGGGTAAAAAATAGCAAGTGAAAAGCCATTTTTGTCTTTTATGGAGTTCAGTCTTCATGTTTCAATCTTTGTGTATGTATGTACGAGATCTTATTTTGATAAAACTTCTAGAGACTAACATGTAAGACATGCTATATTCCCAACTGTTTTACATTGTTTTTCAAAATATAATGCAAATATGCAATACTCCACTACAAGCCATTTTTCTTGGTTCTTTTCCACTTCCCTAAATCTGTGTGAAAGTCAACAAAGACAAACATTGTATTACGTATGGCGTATCCTAAATAGGATTAGAGAAATCCTATTTACTCGGACTCGGGTACTTGTGTTGGACACAAGTATATAACCAATTATCGTACTTGGCTATTATACACAAAATCTCCATGATTTTAGCCCTAAATGAAGTGTCGAAGTGTCCACACCCATGTCGGAATGTCGAAGATCAACATGGGTAGTTGGGTACTTGAAGTGAAATGAAGAGTCCGAGTAACATAGGGAAAATTGAAATGTGCTCTTATGATCAAGGTGAAGGTATAGGCAACGACTTTAAGATTTTTCTCTTTGTCCTAGAGATATAAGAGTTCTCCTTATCATTCAAGATTCGTGTATTTTAAGAGTTCAAGCAAGATCAAATTTCTCTTATGTTTCTTCATTTTTCTGATTGTGCAAATGTCAGTCTACTATGCTTCTGCTGTTCTGCACACTGTGATACCTTCTTAACATGACCAGGGTGACAAGGCACGGGTCATACAAACTCTCCTATTTGTGGCAGGGATTAACACACTCTTGCAAGCATTGTTTGGGACCAGGCTACCCGCTGTAGTTGGAGGATCATTTGCTTACATTATCCCTGTAGCATACATTATAAATGACTCATCACTGCAGCGCATTCCCGATTCACATGATGTAAGTTCATCCTTCACTTTGTTTGACTTCATGGAACTCAGATACTTCTTAGCTTTGTCTATTCTCTGGTTCAGCAAAGTTGCTATGTAGGACATAATTCATCTACTCGGGCATCTAGCTTTTGCATGGTTTTTAATTGATTGAGATTCGGAAGTAGAAGTAAGGCTCTGTTTGGTTGGACATAGAACATTTTCAAAAAAACCGGTTTTCGCTTGTTCGTCTCTCGCGAGAAAGGTTAGAGAGAAAAGGAAAAATGAAAATAGAGGGGAGAGGAATGAGGATATATGGGAGAAGAGAAAAAGGAAGGTAAGCTATACAAAGAAATATTTAGCATTGCTTCCTTTTGAAAGATGGTTTTCATCCTGGGGAGAACTATTTTCCACCATTTACAAACCAAACACTCTCTAAAGCTGAGTGCAAAATGTTCATGAAAATGCAAGCCTTTCTTTTATGTTATCTTAAAGTACTTAAACCTGTAATTTTCCCTTTTCTTTTAAGGTGTTTTATGTTAACCAGTATCTGTAGATTGAACTATTTTGTGTATGATGTTGACTATTTTAGCTTTTGTTAACCACTATCAGTATATTGAACTAATTTCTTTTCTTTTGACCATTTTGCTCAAATCCAACTTTTTTTCCTTTCTTTTTCCAGAGATTTATTCAAACTATGAGGGCTATTCAAGGAGCTCTGATTGTTTCTTCAAGTATACAAATCATTTTAGGTTACAGCCAACTTTGGGGCCTCTTTTCACGGTATGTCTCGGATCTCCTCGCAAGTTTAGTGTTTGGTGGGTCCTATTCTCTTGTTGCTTGGTGTTTTTATGCAGATTACGTACTTTGCATGTTCTTACAGATTCTTTAGTCCTCTTGGTATGGCACCAGTTGTTGGATTGGTCGGCTTAGGGTTGTTTCAGCGAGGATTTTCAGCGGTAAGCTCCAAGAGTAGTTTTTGACTAAGTGTAGATAAATAATACTCAAAAAAATCCTAAACTATATTGACAGATAATTTTTTTACTCATCGCTAGACATGAAATCTAGCGTATCAAACATCCCATAAAAAATTCTCTTACTATTCTTTCACTGGCTGTAACAGTTAACCATTTCAAGCTCTTTTCTCATTTCAGCTAGGGAACTGTGTAGAAATTGGGCTTCCAATGCTCTTGCTCGTGATTGGAACGTCTCAAGTGAGTAACTTGGTTAACATACTTGTACTAGTTTCCTTTTATTCATCTTAGTGATTATAACGAGTAGTCTGGCTTTGTTCATTGTAGTATTTGAAGCATATCAGACCTTTGAGGGATATACCGATATTCGAGCGATTTCCAGTCATTATTTGTGTCACAATTGTGTGGGTTTATGCCATTATATTGACAGCAGCTGGGGCCTACAAACATAAACCCCACAACACTCAGATCAGTTGTCGTACAGATAGGTCAAATCTCATATCAACTGCCCCATGGTAATTCTCCCTAATGAAGCTCATAGCAGTCATATGCCCTTTTAAAAGTTGAAATTCATTGGTGTGTTTAGATGTTTATATTTGTTGAACTTCATGCAGGTTTAAATTTCCATATCCTTTGCAATGGGGCCCTCCTACTTTTGCAGCCGGCCATTCTGTTGCTATGATGGCATCTGTTTTTGTTTCGATGATCGAAGTACCAACCTTGTATCTTTGAACTTTGGCAACCCCTTTGTTTTCATGTGATTTTTCAAAAAACTTGAATTCTTCGAAAAGAGTAGTTTAATCTGTAACATGTCAGAACCTTCATTTTGCCTTAGCAATAATACATTTCATTTTTTGTTTGGATTTGGTGAATTCTGCAGTCAACTGCTGCTTACAAGGCAGCATCCAGGCTTGCAATTGCTACTCCTCCTCCAGCTTATGTTCTGAGTCGCGGCATAGGATGGCAGGTAACTTGCTATTTTATTGACCACTGGACTTCTTGATTGTAAATAGTGACTACTACAATAAATATTGATGCTACATTGGTGGAGTAGAAATATAAAAGTTAAGAAATGAAGGATAACTATTATATATTTTAACTCAATTCCTGTATAATGACCCGCAATCAAATGAGTTCGGCTATTTATTGAACCGTTCTCCACGGAACAAAGATGAGGTGGGGGGTAAATCTGTAATTTCAGTTTGGATTGGCCAGTGGGCTCCACCATCCTCCTCTCGCATGTTTTATCGAGAATACTTTCTTAATATAACCTATTTTTCCAAATAAAAAATGTGGCATAATATTTAGAGACAGAGGGAATACCAATAAAGAGTATGGGTAGAAAGACAATTTTTTTCTAGAACTAATAATAATGTATGTATTCCTTTCATAGGGGATTGGAATTTTGCTGGATGGTCTCTTTGGAACTGGCACTGGATCTACTGTGTCTGTGTAAGTTCGAATAACATAAAGCTGTGGCCGTCTTGAACTTCTCTTATGCTCCTCCCTCAAGCAAAATGACCGCCTTTCTTTGCATCATATTTCAGGGAAAATGTCGGATTGCTAGGGCTCACTCGAGTAGGAAGTCGGAGAGTGGTTCAAATCTCAGCCGGTTTTATGATTTTCTTTTCTACTTTAGGTTGGTGTTGTTTTTATGTTTATGTTAATAAATAACCTTAAATCTTTAATTATTAACTATAACTTGTCGTGGCAGGAAAATTTGGGGCTGTTTTTGCATCCATACCATTCCCTATATTCGCTGCATTATACTGTGTTCTCTTTGGTCTTGTGGGTATGTGCGAGTGTCACAACTTCAACTTTAACTTTACTATGTCGCTGAGATAATAGTATTATTTACTGAACTAACTGACTTCATTTGGTTTACAGCTTCGGTTGGACTATCATTTCTACAATTTACAAACATGAACTCTATGAGGAATCTTTTTATAATTGGGATCTCTCTTTTTCTCGGTATATCTATACCTCAATTCTTCGATGACTATCTTCCGCATCATGGCCTTGTTCGGACGAATGCAGGATGGGTAAGTTTGTTTGCAGCATTGCAATAATGTTTTAAATTATTCTATGTAATTTTTCAAACTCCCTCCATCGCAGTTGTAAGTTAGCATATTACCAAAAGAGGTGCCCTGTGCTAACAACTTCTGAATTCTGAGGGAGTTTTTGCCAAGTTTTCCATTTTAATTGGATTTTAGATTTTGTTTACGATCATCCAAACTAATAGGAATGAGAATCAAGTGGACCATTTTGTTTATATCTATTTTGCTGTTCTTCTTTGGCAGTTCAATGCATTCGTGACAACGATCTTCATATCATCACCGACAGTAAGCTTGATGATCGCAGTTTTCTTGGACAACACATTAGATGTAGAGAGATCAAAAAAAGATAGAGGGATGCCGTGGTGGGTGAAGTTTAGAAGTTTTAGAGGAGACAACAGGAATGAAGAATTTTACACATTACCGTTTAATCTCAACAGATTCTTTCCTCCTACATAGTAAAAACCGCCCTTGGAATTTTATCAGTTCTGCTAAGACTAACCGTGCTGAGTTCAGATAGTCGATGGAGATTCAGCAACAAACTGGATATATTTTGATCGTAAGAACCGCTAGACCATTCTAACTTATCCGGTGTAATTTTTGGTGGACCGTGTGCAGCAAGGTCCTAGAGTTAGGATAGGTACTAAATCAATTCTTCTCAATGCCTTATCAGGTGTAAATGGCATGCAATAAAAATAGCATGTTATCTTGCATAAACTTTTGCAATTGTGCAGTTTATATCTATATAAAATGTCTAATTTCTGAATCGTTCAAAGATGCACCAAATTAAAAGTAGTTGAAAAGCTGTAATTGATCGATTATGAAACTATTCTGGGCAACCCAGTTCAATTTCAGAGAATTCAAAAATTGATTTACTTTTTCCATTTAGTTTAGTTCATTTTATTTATTTTTTATTTTAGGGATTTATCGGAAGACTGAATCGGACCATCGGAGGATATGAAGACTAAAAACTTGATTGGCAAATTATAGTGTTTTGGGACATTTGAAAGCAATTTATAGAGTTCAAAACCCCAAACGAGAAATAAAGAGAGAAGTGTTTCACTTATTTCAGAACAGAGGAAGTATAAAGTTTTTTGTTAAGTTCAAAACACGAGTACAAATGTAATCTATTACGCGCAACATTGGACTAGTATATGATTCCAGCCCCAAAGAAACTTTATCAGCAAATATTTACATTCTTTCCTTCAACAAACAGAAAGAACAAAAGCAAAAAGAGATGCCTCACACAATGAATTATATAAAGAATCCAAATTGCTTGGTATTTCAGAGAAGCATGAATTATGGGTATCTAGTATCATGGACCAGATAAAATTGATAGCATCCTACTCTATGATTAACTGTACAGGGAATGAGCAGGTAAGAAAAGCTAAACAATCCTCTGCTACTTTACTAAGAAAAAATTGATACCCTGAAAAAAATCTTAAAGAGAGATAAGACAGACCAAAAGATATTCCTATCATTTACTCACAAAAAGAGAGTATATATACAGTTGCAGGACAGACTGTGCTTCCCAGTTGCTATGAGATTGATAGCTTAAACCTATTTCACTCCGCCTAGTGTACTCGTGTTGCATAGGTACATGTCCAAGTGTTAGTCTCGGCTATTTGATGAAAAGCAATTATACTTTCGGTCCAAAATGAAGTGTCGAGGATCCAACATGGATATCTGAATGAAATGGCGAGTCTGAGTTATATAGGCTGAAAGTTACGAACTATGCAATAGTTGCTTCGTCCTCTAGCAATGGTGCTTTGTTAGTGTTGTTAAGTTCGCTGCTTTTATGTTCGCTCTCTTCATTAAATTTGTCTGGACAGCGAAAAAAGATCCCTGCGACAAAACACAAAATGTGAGTTTCATGGTAAGCAACAAATACACAGATACCCTAGTGTAACTAAACTTAACTAGGGTAATACACCATTTATAGATAGTTTTTAACTTCAAAGAAAAAGTTGGGTAAGGAGAGAGATAGGATTCTCGTTTGATTCTATTTCACCATCTATTGACGCATTAAAATGTCTATGGTCAACATGCCTCTCTTAACGATAGAATATCCACATAACCAACCAAAGGCACAATATTTGCTCTAAACTAGTCCTCCTTTGCGCCACAAATAATTGTCCTATTCGACATTTACAATTTTCAGTGCACTATTTTGGTCATAAGTATCTTTAATCAGATACAAGTATAAACTCAAAAAAAATTGATATTGAATATACACATTGAGAGGAATCTAGTTAGAGCTAAGTCAAAAGTTTTTGATATAAGTGCGATCTGAAAGTTCAAATGAGACAATTCTTCGTGGACGGAGGAGGGAACGTTACCTAAGAGCCTAAGACGTGATCGTGGAACCAAGTATAGGAATGTGATTCGCTACCTAATTTTGTTATATTAATCCAGAAGTGTTACCACAATACAAATTCGCAAGTTCAGATCATATTCCCTGGGTTCAGGACATAAGCCTTACCTATGAACCATATTGCAGCTGCTAGAAACAGAATAGATGTCAAACTTAGAGCTGTCTTCCTCCAATTATGGATATGATCCTGCAACATGCGATAACCAGTTCAGTAAACTCGTGAAAATGGTATCCAAAATCTTAACTGTGAAAAGCATGTGTGCTTCCTAGCCTAAAAAACACTTTCATAAAGATATCAAAGTATAAAATGGAGCCCTCAGATATAATATAAAGAGCATAAGGAAGAAAGTGAAGTGAAAATTTACCTGGAGAACGCCAACAAGGGGTGAGGAAGGTACATCACCAAACACATGAATTGATACAGTAGACATGGCCATAGAAAGTGGTCGTAAACTGGGCTTAACACAGTGTAGACACACATAATTTACAGGGGCCTGCATGTAGCAACAAGTAAAATATTAAATTATAGCTTTATAGCATAGAAGTGAAGTATAATGTTAGTTAGATTTTTTTTGGTTATTGTTACTTCCCTATTAACATCACTTACAAGCAATTCTAGCTTAACCATGAATTTCACATTATAAAAAAAGAAGAAGCTTGAAACCATCAAAATGGCCATTAAATAGACGAGCATTGGAAATTTACCTGAGTTGCAAAGACTAGGAGTTCACCAATTGCAAAAAAAATGAGGAAATATATCTCTCTCTTGAAACAGAAAGCACTAAAGCAAAATACTGCTCCGAGAAAAGTTGATGCCGACAAAAGCTGCAGTTTTCCCAAGAAAGATTGTAACCACACTAAAATGATTAAAAAGACTTTTTTATGAATAAAAAAAGGCTGTTCAGCTGGTACAGTGTTCAAAGACCGATCTGCTCTCGGCCAAAGGCCCAAAACACAGCCGTCAAGTTTTTTGCTTTTACCTTGAAAGCATTGGAGATGGTGGAGTTCACGTAATCAAGAAGGAGACCTCCGCCAATAGTTCCAGCCAACCCACAACCAACTGTAATCCCGCCAAAGACCATATCTGCATTGTCCTATAAAAGTATCCAAATTGTTGGTTAGACATAAATAAACATAATGCAAGCACATTGCCACAAGTAACATCTCCTTCACACATCACAAGTTCGAAAGACGATCGCTCAGACCTTAGGAAAAAGGTCATAAACTCAAAATTTACTAAGTATTGACCCCCCTCTCCCCAAAAAGGAAAACAAAGAGAGCAGAAAAAAGGAATCTTAAAGAAGTGAGAACCTACCATTTTGTAAATATTGTAACCAGCCTTTGGTCCCCAGTATGAGTATGCACCCAAAACAAAGTTGTATGATATATAACCTGGAGAAGTAAATACAAACGCATAAACATTCTAAGCATCTGACTCGCCATATAATGACTTTAAGAGGCTATCTACCATAGGCAGCGGCAACCATTTTTTGAACTAAAGGGGAATAAAACAGTATAATAATTACAACCTCCTTTCTAAAATAGTGGACCACATTTGGCTTTAGTGGTTATTATTTTTCAAATTATGAATTTTAGTTCTAATAAAACAATATTTTGTTACTCTTAATCGCAACTCTGCTGACTATTGTATACGTTTTGCGATAATTACATGATACAAAAATAATGGCCAACAATGACAATATTTGACCACATGTATCAAATGTGGTACTCACATTGTTTCAAGTTAAATGAAGTACTTGCTAATTCGAGTTGTTTCAACTTTACTTCTTTATGTGGCACATGGGCCCTCCCTAACTCTCCTCATCCAACAGCAAAATTCTTTTTTCCTGTCCTTCCTATTCTCTCTTAGTTAAAAATTGTCCCCAAACAGTGTTATATAACATTTGAGAGATGGAGGGAGTATAACATTTTGAATGAGAGGGTGTACAAGCAAACAAAATAATGTTTACTCTTCTTCAAACAAGGTAGGTTCAACAACCTAGATCAAGGATGTTAGCAGGAGCTCATTGAAGAAGAACATGGAAGTACCTAGAACATTGACAACATAAACCTTACTGGCAAGAAGCACCTTCATGTCACGCAAAAATTTGGTAACTTCATTCCCTGATCTGCAATACAATATCAAGGAAATAGGCTAAGTAATTTAGATTAGATGTGAGACAATTATATATGAAGTAACAACTATATAGCATATGCTCCATTTCAAAATATAGGGCATTTTCAGTTCAGAAACACAAAAGTTAATTAAGAGTTGATTAACAATTAAATGAATATCAGAAAGAAGAAAAGGGTAAATTTGAAAATATAGGATTGAATATTGCATTGGATTCGTAAAGTGACTTACATTGTATATATGCCCTATAGTTTGAAATGGACAGAATAACATGATAGCACTGAACTTAACAGTGAGAGATGGAGCTCTGAAGAGAAAGTTAAGTGATGGAGATCGGGCAAAGGGAAAAACACTCAATTACAAACCAAACAAAGGAAATTTGAATGGTGTCAAAAGTTCATTGTTCGAATTTGTAGAATTAAAACTTTATTAAGATGGCTCATTGAACTTTGTGCACTTCTGATTATTGTGGAGTAGCATACAACTGTTGTGAATTGAATTAAGGTTGTGTACATCTGACTTCTCTTACCTTGCTCAGAGAGTAAAATCATTAAAGGCATGAGGGCAATGGACTAATAAGGTAGATGTGTTGTAATTAAAGAGTTGAAAAGTTCGAGTATCCATAAAAATATTAGTATTTGTACTTCAAGAAATCACTCAAAGATAGGAATCATTTAAAAGATTCTCTATCTAACAATATTCAAACCCTCTTTGTCATCACTATAAGTCACTATGAAGTATGAACAGAGGAAGGTTTAAACTTACTCAGAAGCTTCACCCAAATTATCACTTTTCTCTTCACCAGATTTACTGTTATCAGTAACTGAAATCTCTGAGTCTGCAAGACAATCCACACCAATCCATGATTAAAAATGATGACAGCTACGCGAGCACCTAATTACAAATTACTTGAGGAATAATAATCTTTTGAATTTCATAAAATAATTGGATAAGGAACATTTACATCATTCTAACTTCGCAAGCAGATAACAAAAAAATGGATTAATCAGGAATAGTTGAAACAAAGGAGACATAATATAGTATTTGAGCCCATCAGATGCCTGTTATGATAATTTCAGATGACTCAGCCAGATGCTCAAAGTAAATCAATGACACAGTCAGTATTCTGGAAACTGCTACATGAAGCACATCCTAAACATACTGCTTTATTATATGAAGATGTTCATCACACCAAAAAAACGATGTTCACGAACCACGTATATCTACACCTATCTATGTGATCCTTCAATGAAGCCATTTCAAATATCAACTTTGAGACATAAAGAACATATATATATGCTTGACTAATAGTCAGAAAATTATGAGAGACAAGGGGAGCATCAAATTTCATGCGCACCTTGTGTATCAGGAGCAACTGTTTCCACAGATGCCAATGCCTTTTTGGATCCAGCAGGTGCAAATCCTGATTATTAAGGATGAAAAAAGAAATATAAATCCAAGCTAGCAGCAGTACAAATGTACAATAAGCTTTTAACAGTAGTTCATGGAGAAATCACACACCTTTCAACTGCAGTGGTTTCATAACAAAACATAAAATAACAAATGGAACCATCAAGATTGCCTCTAAAAAGAAAGCCCACCGCCACGCAAGATGGCTTCCGACCTATAATATTGAAACATAACAGAATGCTAAATTAACAATCACCCCAAGAATTAATCCTAAAGCAGGCACAAGGGGGCATTGATTACAAGGCAAGTTAAGCTTGAGTAGATTTTCTCAGCTATACTCATGAGTCAAAACCGAGCTTGCATCAATTGAGCTCTAGTCAATTTTAGTCTGACTCCCCTCGAGTAATCTTCAGCTTAGTTAATTCATTTATCACTCATAACTTGGTATTGTGATTGCAATCAAATAATCTCTGGTAAGTAATAAAGAGATATATTAGAAAGACACGAAGGGGTGATCACCCATATATCCAAAAATGAAGAGTCAATAATCTTTAGTTTGTTTGTAGATAAATTGTCCAATGAAGTGGCAACAAATATTTTAAATTTGTTGAAGATACACGTGTGTTAGTTTAAAACGTTAAGTCCACTTTCTGAAATGCACTTTTGCTGTCTCCCACATATACGAAAGAATTAGCAAGCACATTGCAAACTACAAATTTTTCTGCCACAGTGCCACTGCATTTCCTGGACAGGAGGGAGGTTTCCACAAACAGTACTTCACAAAAGCACAAGTGTGACCATGTGTAACACATTAAATTTCAAGCAACAAATATTTAGCTCTAAGCATGATCTTCTATGACAGCAAAAATTTAGCAAACTTACCAAACCGCCAAAAATATAGCCAATTGCATATCCAACTGGTATACACATGTAAAAAAATCCAAGCCATGCTGTTCTCTGCACAACAAAATACAAAGCAATCAGAAACACAGTTTGATTGATCATGTTGCAGTTACATGGTCAGGGTTCAGGGTTCAGGGAAGAAAGACTAACGCAATCATATATGGGCAGTGGGAGCAGGGCAGAAACACGTGAAAGTTGAAACTGATAGCTATAAACTCATAACTCTTCAGTAGTCCAGAGTAACTGGAAAATTAATGGACGACGAAACCCCACCAATGCTATATGATCATAAAAGGTTGCAGCAAGACAATGAGATTTGAAGATAGGAGCCATCTTAATTCATTCATGCTACCCCTAATAGAATCTAATTACTAATGCATGCATTTTCAGAATACAAGATATTATATGGTCCAATTCTACGCTGTCCTCAACTCCTCCAGAACGGGAGGAGAGAGGAGAAACAGGATACCTGAGTATCAGGGGCATTATCATCGATGAAGGGGGCTGCAAGACTGATAAATGACGCCTCACCTACACCAACAAGCCTAAGAAAGAGAAAATCCTATGAGTAACAATTCAAAAATTAAAAAAAGGGGGAATAGCCAGCTTTGACTTACATTCGGAAAATGGATATGGACCAGAAATCCCACGAGCACCCACAGCCAACTATAGCAATAGTCCAGACTAGCAATCCGACTCCAATCAATCGAAACGGATTCACACTGCAAAGACAACAAAAAAAGCATATAGAGTCGTCACACTCACAGTCGTCATGACATCCCAGTACATTTAATCTTTAGATCTTCACATTAATTGATTGCTGCAATAGATATAGAAAGGTAAGCTCATTGTCCTTCAGCTAACTTGAATTTATACTGGTATCTGCAAACCAATCCTAAAAAATAAATTTGACATAAAGATCCGGCTTTTTTCTGGGTTTTACTACTGCGAATGACTTGGATAACCAGATAGAAGTGCCTATAGTGCATCTGGTCTGCAGTAGAAACATCGGAAGTACCAGGTAGAATTCATTTCTTCCAAAATCAGCCCAGAAGTCCAGAACACATTCTAAGTGAAAAATAAATAGAAAAATTGATTTTAAAGCTGAACATGTAACTACACACCTCTTTGCTAATGTAGCAAATATTGGGGAGGCAATAAGGAGTCCGACCATGAAAGCTGATGATAGCACACCATCTTGAAAATTGCTCAAGTTGAATTGGCCCCTAGATACATTAAGCACAACAATAAGATCAAATTATGAGGACACAAGAAAAAAAAGTTAAATCAGTAGAGATTGCTAACGAATTTCCATTCGCAAACAGGATATGTTCCAAAGATACACAAACAACAAGGTGAATAAGTAACCCACAAACAAGAAGACAAAAATAGCCAAATGCCTCTAATCTATAATATGTGCATAGGACAAAATCAAAGAACAGGGACAATAATGAGACAACTTAAAGGAAATGACGGAGAACAATTATTGAATAGATAAATGATAAAATATACATTTACTTAAGGATGCAAATGTGCAAAACTATGAAGATAATCACAACTGTGCCCTGTCCCATGTTCATGTTGTGTGTTATTATTTGATCATTTTTGCAACTATTCACTATTCTGGCAGCATTTAGAACTCCAACAGCTAGTATAGTACAGAATTCAGGAGACCATTTGTACCATATTATCATTTTAAACATCCGACTCCAATTTTAGCAACTACTGTCCTCGTCCTGGCCCCTGACACCCGGGAAAAAACTATGAGATTTCTTTAGCCAGAAAATACGAGATGAGAAAAAGATTCTCAACTCAGAAGAATTTGGAGCACCCTCTTAGGAATGCCCCATATATTTGTCAATGTTGACTTGCAACGGATGCCAATGATTGATGTACCAGTTAAATGGACTAGAAAGAAGATTATCAATGATGTCTCACCTAAAATTTTCCTTATAAATTATCTAATAATAACGACATTGAGTCGTAATATCCTGAACTCTGAAGCAAAAAATAGAAAGATAGAAGACAAATATTCAGTTCACAGAGCTTACTGAATGCCACTGCCACCAGAGCATATGCCACCCTCACAAGTTTGGCGTTCACCATTCACACCATTGCTAGCAATCGCTCCTCGATCCAAATAGTTTATCAAGTTGATGACACAAAATAATGCCAGTAACCTGTATAAAAACACACAATGAGCTCTAACCACATAGAAATCTGCAATCTACCCAATAATCAAAGACCACAAAAGAAAAACACAATCACCATAAACACTAAAACCCAAATTCAAGCAACAACAGCCAGTGATCAAACTTGTTTACCCAACATCAACTCAACCCTAATTAGGCTAATTTCCTCATAATCCATCATTTTTCCCACAACTAAAATTGCATTTATAAAATCATTCACAATTTGACAAAATGAACAACCCACATATAATAATTTACTCAAGACAAAGAATTCTGCCATGATGCAAACACCCATCAAAGAACATCATATCAAAAAATCAAAACAGATGAAGAAAAACATACCCAGTTGCCCAAATCACAAATCTTTCCAACAAAAACAAGCAAATAAACCAAATCAAACTCCCATAAAAATCAAAAAATCATAACAACACAAAGTCAAACACCCAGAAAAATTAAGAGAGAAAGAGAATAAAAAGTAGAAGGAGAAGAAGAAATGACAAAAAAAAAGTTACCTTTTTGGAGTAAACCATGAAGGTTGAATAGCAGAATCTCTGATCTCAGAAAACCCCATTTTTTTTTCTTCTTCAGTTTTTGTTTCTTCCCCAGTAACAGCAACAACAACAACTGAAGATTTCTTTGAATCTTCTTCTGCTGGTTTTACTTGTTCTTCTCCCATCTATGAAATAACCCCACCAAACAAAACCCAAAAAAAACAAAAAAAAAGTAAAAATTCTCAATTTTTTTTTGTTTTTTATTGTTCTGAGAAATTGACTTCTCACTTCTAAGTGATTCTGAATCACGCAATGTGATGTAAATGGTATGGGTTTGAAGCAATAAACAGCCTTTTTTTATTATTTTGGTTAAAAAATGGAAATTTTAGCTTTCAAAAAATGGAAATTTTATCTCTTTAAAAGTTTACTAAGATTAGATTTTTAAAGATTTTGTTTCTCACTCATCTTTTAGCTTTGCTGTCATTGTTGATCCCACAACAGGCGTCATCTTATTGGTTGATTGCTTTTTTTGAAAAAAAAGTTTGTTAAAATTCAATTTTTTTCAACTATCTTTTGTTAAATATTGAAGATAATAATCCTAGTAAAGGCAAGAATAAATGAATAATTGACGTGGGTAGAAAATTAGAGAAGTGAACAGATGATTAGTTGAATTTTTCTATTTAATAGTAAAAGATTTATAAATCAATTTTGGAATCTTTTACTATTTATAAATCAAACGCGTCATATAGGATTATTATAGATTTATATTTAATTGATTTTTGAGAATTTTTTGAAGGAAATTAATGATTGATTGTATTCACGTGTAACTTTAGTCATGTTAAAGTTTCATCTTTCATGTGGCATGGGACCATTTGGCACATTTTTTTTATCCATTCCATTATAAAAGCCCGATATCAAAATGTTGTTTTAGTTTGGTCTGATTTGGTTTGGTTTAGTCCAGAGTATGCGGAGATGATATGTCAAACTGTTTGGTGATGAACAAGAGAAAGATACTTCTATGTATTCTTACTTATTTCACAGCTTGAAAAAAAATCAGTAAAATTAAGTTTAGTTTAGTAAAAATAAGTTCAATGCAATTTAGTTCAAATTAGTAAATTATATAAGTGAAAATAATACATAATCTATAAGCTAAAGGTTTTGTTATGAGTTTAAGTACTTCATCTCCCCCAAATTAGTTATAGCATCACATATTTGTATATGTACTGATAAGGTCGAAATTGCAATACTATAATATTACTCCATCTACTCAAAAGAATGTATCGAAATTTTATGGTCTCTAATGCACATGTTTGATCATACATATTAACATATATATATTCATCACTTGTTACAAAAAAAGCTTGCAAATGTGGGTTAAAAAGTCAGATTAAATGTCTATTTGAAAACAAGAGATATACGTAGAAGTCAACATCTACGGTAAGAATATTGCTTTTGTAGGTTATATTTAGCTCCATATTAGGCAAAAAGTAGGAGCAACTGCCAACTAGTAATTAAACTATATTAATGCACCAAAAAGTTGGTGTGAAAATTAAATTTCAAGTTCATCTTTGAATTTCTTTAGTAGTTAGCTCTTCACCTTTTTAAGGTAGATAGATAATATGGTATACCTTTTATTTATTAGATCTTGTACAAGTTGCCAAGTAGGTTTGATGTCACTTATAGTACTTCTTTATGAAGGGTGGGAGGGAAATTGGCATAAAAGGGAGGAATTAATACACCATAGTCGGACCAAAAACAGGCAACTCTCGCAAGAAGAAATCCCCCCCCATAATTAAGGTCAGGGTTTGAATCCCCAGGAAAAGGGAGTGGAGGGAATACCTCTTATAACCCCCTCACTTCCAAAGCCGCTTCTTGGTTGGGTGCAAAAGGCCCGAGAGCATTAAATTATTATACTCAAAAAAAAAAAAATACACCATAGTCGGGGGTGTGGAGTGTTGCGTTCACACACAAAGACAAAAGTTATTTTGTATGAATAGATTGTAAAACTTACCCCCAAAAGAAAGACGGTAAACCCTGATATGGAGTAAAATTTCATTATTTACATAAAAAATATAGTGTCCAAAAAATTGTAACTTGTACAAAATCATATTTTGAAGAATATGATATTAACAACTAGTGTAGCAATAAGGGTACATTAATCACACAACATCATGTACAAAAAAACTTGTCTGAACTTTCACCTCCTGTCATTAGGGGCCTTGTAGGAAAGACTATCACTCTCTTCAATGCCTTCACCTTTCATCACTGAATTGTTCCCACTGTCCATGTCCGAATAAGGGACGACTTCATCCTCCATGTCTGGAACCTCACCTTCACTCAATTGATCTGATTCAGATAAGTTATCCTCGGCTCCCGCAACTCCTGCTTGTTCTTGTATTGATTATATCTGCAACTCGAAACTTTTCGAGACGAAAAAAACTAAGTTCAGGATTGATATTTGGAGCTTCAATATTAAGTCGAGAAAAGAATAACTAGGGTGTATCTTATAAGACGTGCAAGGATGCAATTATACTATTTCATTATCTCCTGAAAAATTAAGCATCACAGACAAAAACACTTTGACTGTCCTTTTTTTGTATTGCATTCGGAAATATGGCAACCCACAGGGAAACCTTAGTCTTTTAGCTAGACTAATAATTGCGAGCTTTTCGATAGAAACCAATAATACCCACCTTGGAGGTGATGAGAATTGAAACCAAGAGATGGGAGCTCTACGATTGAGCTCCCAGTTAATTCTCATTTTGATTGTCCTAATGAGAGAGAGACAAAATAACGGAGTTGGTTGGGAGGAAGAGATCTTCGTGGAGAAGTCATTTCCCATTTTCCTTTGTTAGGTTTGTAAAAGATTGAGAATAATTCTCTTAAAAATGGAAAACATTTTCCTTTTCTCTTGCAATTTTCTTCTAAGGACCTAACTAAAGAAAATTAATTTTCAATTGTAGTTTCTCTGGGGAGATATTATTCATGAAAAATCATCAACTATCCAATCAAACAAAGCCTAAAAGAAGAAATATGTCACAAAGAGGTTACCTGTGCAGGCTCCATCGCGCTGTATTCCTGATCATCTGTTTTGTTTACTGTGTCTTGAGCTTGAATCTCCATGGAATTTCGAACAAGCTGACTCAAGAAGTCTACATCATCAGACATCACACCAAATCCTTTAAGAAGTTTTGAGCCGAGCTGCAAACTTGTCTGCTCATAGATAAACAAATAACTAGTACCATGTTACCCTCTTGGGAAGCAAATAAGCCCGACAATTCAACTGCCATAACAACACAGAAAGTTACCTCTGCATTTTCAATAATTGCGTCATTTGCACCTGATTTCTTCAAATCCAACAGATGCTTAAGATCTTGGGCTCTAGCATATATTGGGACCTGTTTTGTAAAATCTTTGTCAGGTCAAGGATCTGTGCAATTGTACATTGTTTAAACAACTCCCTCCATTATTCAACAGTACATTGTCTAAACAACTCCCTCCATTTCATGATAGTTGCAATATTTGCTTTTTAGAGTGGCCGTCAATTAGTTTAGTTGCTAAAGTCATAACCTGGGATTGGATCCCGTTTATATCATTGGGCTTGTGGCTCCCTAAGCACCAACAATATTTGTTTTCAGAGCTCAAACTTTACTCTTTTGACTGTATTGTTTCACTATCAAAATATTTTGTCGTATCATGTGAGATATTATTAGATTTGTTTCATTTTGTATTATCTACATATCAACTTCTTACATATTTATACTAATTTGTAACTAAAGATAGCAATAGTCAAAAGTGTGCGTTAGAGATCATAAAAAAATAAAGTTGGAACTATTGTGAGAGGGAGGAAGTATCTCTTTTATTGTTTAAAATCAAACACAGAGAGCCTATAGGAAGGTCCCCCAAAAATCAAATTTGATATCATAATCTCACGGCAAAGCTTTGCCTTCACAGTGCACATCATTTGGACATCAAAGTTAAACTTACGAGTAAAATATTATTAAGGTAGCAATGAGTAATTACCGATGGAAAGGTGAGTCGGACGCTTTTAACTGCTTCAATCGTCTTGTTCTTTTCAGGATACATTACTAAGACAGCTTTAGGAGAAGATATGCCAGCAGACTGCAAAACTGTTGGTCTAGATCCATCACCATATAAGACTGGAAACCCGAGTTTCTTTGCTCTCTGTTTAAAAGAAGAAAAAAGCAACTTTAGAAGTAGCTAGGTAATACCCGAGCGATATTCATTACTTGATTATTTTGTATAAGAAAGCTAATACAATACTATTATAAGAATTGGACTGTTAAAAAGGTCATTAGTAAGTAGAAACACTTTGTGGGTGAGACTTTATTCCATTTGGAAATCTATTATACAAACTAAATGGGGTTCAAATCGATGCTTCAGACTAAAAGGACTTCATTTTTAATGCCATCATTCATCAAGGATTGATACAATTATACACGCATATAGTTGACTTTTAGTTGTACCTAGTAGAACCTTTCAACATATAAACTTGATGACTTTATGAGGAACTTTGGCGGGTTTGGGAGAGAATCAAAAGCAGTGACTATTTTTTTCCTTTTAGGAGGGGAGGGGGGGCTCATCATTCTTCCCTTATTACTACTGTAGCTGTATAAATGTC
Source organism: Beta corolliflora (assembly GCA_947648045.1). NCBI lineage: Eukaryota > Viridiplantae > Streptophyta > Magnoliopsida > Caryophyllales > Amaranthaceae > Beta > Beta corolliflora. Next base: position 535,339 of record CANSZD010002981.1, read on the forward strand.
TTGAAACCAACCTCGACAACAGCAGGATTAAGATCAAAAGCAACATATGGCCAACCCGAAGCTTCACCATCTGCACCAGATGCCAATGGAGCTGACAAAAGATTTGCAAGGACCTGTAGTTGCAGTCACAAATAGCAATGAGAATGCTAATTGTGTTGGTCAACTTGCCAACTTCTTTTTGATGATTTGTGGGAACCCTACCTGACCCATTTGTCCAAATCCAAGAATAACCACTGGTTCACTAACGTCATAGTTCGGCCTCTCTACAGCTATCTGTCCATTATAATTCAAAAATGCTCACAAGAATATTCATATAAACATATACAAACAAAGCGGTAAACCACTACGACTCAGATTAATACTTTCTCTAGTGAAGTATAATGGCATAGATGGACTGCATTGTTCTGAGACTTTCTAGTTTTTCTCATAAGATTACATTAGATATCCTGCATTTGCTTCCTCTTGACTACTAAAAATAAATTTCCCAATTAGATCATTAAGTTTGTATTTCTTTTCAAACTACCACAGCATTTCTGTTACATATATCTAAACAATGTGGTCTAGTGTATCTGCTTAAATATAGGAGAATTGTGAGTCATAACTTCTTGATTTATTTATGTTCTAGCAAGACAATTCTTTGTTAATGTCCATTCCTATGTGTATAACTTTCAGAAAGATGTTCCAGCTTACTTCTTTCGGATTGTTGGGAGTTTGTTCCAACTTCCAACAAATATTAGGTCTTTCACAGTCTCTTTTAGAGAAACCTTATAATTTTCCTCTAAGAAAAGGTAAGCAGGCATTTTTTTATATACCAAACTAACATATACTTACAGTGCCTGCTTCGAATTTTTCAGCAACAAAATCAGCAGCTTGCCGTCCAAGTTCATTTAGCAAAGGTGTCAGTGCCATTGACAGCACAACAACAATTATGAGAAGTTTGTTGAGTTCAAGCGGTAATACTCCCAGTCTGATTCCATGAAGTCTCATCAGAAAACAGAGAGAGAAAACAAAATTGCATAAAAAAGGTGAGTTGCAGTATATGCATAACTTGCCTATTTGCAAGAGAGAAAACCACAAATGCAAATTCACCTCCTTGTGAAAGAAGAAATCCAATTCTTATGCTTTCTTTCAAGGATAGTCCGACCCGAGGGCCTACAGCTGTTATTATCATTGTCTTAATAGCAATCAGGCCACCCAGGAGTGTGAGAACATTGGGCCATTCTCGGAGAAGAAGCTGCAGAGAAAAATGAAGAACTTATAGAGAACAACACTCTAATTATTATTAAATCTACAAATGTAATCATTATAATCTGTTATGCATGCCCATAATTTCATGAAGATAGTATAACAGCTTGACAACTCTGTATATGGCAGGTGCCAAGACCCAAGGCCATCCCGCGTCATATTCCATGAAGAAGGCTCGAAGTGGAACGAATAATAATTTCCCACAAAAATCAGGAGAAACAGCACAAGTAATTCTACAACCCAAAAACATGTGATGCATGAAAAAGAATATGAACGAGTGTGCCTTGCACAGTTGCATAGTGATAGCAGTAGTAAAATTTACACATGCACACTGAATCATCTATTAGTTTTTCTTTCTAGACTTCAAACTTGAAAGACTTGAATTTAAGCGAAATGAAAATAAAGAAAAGAGAGAAAAAAGAAAAAGAGAGGAACGCCAAGGCATGGTACAAAACAGATTAGGAGTTCAACCAGTATACTTACTCACCATGAAACAAAGAGAAACACGATGGAAAGATAGGGAGCAACACAGCAAATTAAGAAAAAGGGCAGAAAGGCGGAGGCAGGAAGGAAGCAAACAAGAGAAATGATAGAGGGATCAGAAGATATCCATGGCTGATAAAAAATTTTTAACAAGAAATATCAAGGATTCTAGGATAAACCCACTTGATTAAGAGTTCAAAGAAGCCACTATTCGAGCCCATGATAATTTTAAAGCCTTCACATTACCATTAATAGAATGGAAGAAGTGGAAAGAAACCCCCTTTTTTTTTATTCTAAAAGATGAACACCAAAACCTAGTATAATTTTTTTAAGAACACAACTATGACTTGATGAGTACCTGCGTATCAATAGAAGTTCCTGTGGTCACAAAGAACAATCCAAGAAGTAAACCCCGGAATGGTCTTATATCAGCTTCAATTTGTGTCCGGTAATTTGTTTCAGCCAATATGGCACCCGCCAAAAAAGCTCCAAGCTGAAGAGTTGCAATTTACAAATGCAAGCAATGAGGAAAAAAGTAAACGTGAGTTGAGTGAAGGATACTCAGTGCTTTTAACTATTCCCATGTCAAATGAAAGGCATTAGAACCGTGTCACTGAAGCCAAGCTTTTGCGTAACAAGTGAAGTCCCAGCAACTGTAAGCAAGCAGAGAGCAATGAAAGCTTCTGAGCTCCTTGTTTCTGCAACAACCTAATAATATGTCACACTGAAGATTTAGAGTAGATAATACAACTACCTAGGCACTTAAATAAACTATTTTAAATCTACCTCAAAGACACGCCTCAGGAAGAATTTCCCTCCAAGAGAGAGCAATCCAAGTCCACCTAAAGCTTTTAGACTTTCCTTGACAAGCATTGGCCAAATGCTTTGCTCTCCTATATTCTTCAGAGAACACCAAAATTTATGTTAGTACCATATGATCTCAATTTGGTAGTCAAAAAAACTGATAATATTCAGCGAGAAGTTGGAATTCCATTGAAAGCTTGAGGAAAGGGGCAGAAGAACAGAAAAATAAACAAAGACAATGGAATAATGGCAGCATGAAAGGGCACCCCCCCCTTCCATTTATTCATCAAAAAGAAACTATTATTGGAAATGAGTATATCCAGCTATTGGAAGAGGCACACAAACAGTACTACCTCATGTACCTCAACCCACACCCACCACCCAAACGAATGATGTTTAGTTGATCATAATTTCCCTCTTCTAATTCTTATCTCAGGGGGAGTAATAATTAAGTAATATTTTGCAAGATACACATGCCATATTACCCTTGCACTTCATTGCAAACCATAACTATAAGGACTGAAGAAGCAATATAATAATTTGTCTCATGAGACCACGACCCTGCATGCAGAGGGACCCACACTGCATCATATTTTTGTTGTTATTGGGTGTCAGCCTGTCAAGTAGCATGGTACACTACAATAGCAGGAGAGAATAGTTGGCAGTGATAATTGACTGAGATCATCATTATATAACCATCCCATCCATCTCTACTGGGCATCTGGAGAACCAGTACGAGGGCGACTCTTTATTTAGCCTAGAGACAAGTTTCCTAGTTCCACAAAACCAGTAACTATCAAAGTCTTAACTACACATGAGACTTTTCTGCCAGATACCCATCAACATATAGATAACACTGGAATAATCATTTAACCGACAAAAGAACCTAAGACTGTTTTCTTTCTCTGCAACATGGATAAAGATAATCGGTTCCACACTGAGGAGTATCGTCTACCTGGCTCTCAAGCACTGGGAGTACCACCAAGAGAGGGACAACAGCTATATCCTGCAAAGATGACAATTTTATGATATAGGGTTAATAATCGAGAAACCTACTTAAAGTTTCATTTTCGGGAAACTCCGATTTATATCCACAAGAAAAGGATAAGATTACAGACAATTGCTAGAAAGCATTTCATAAACGATAATCAGTTTAAACTCTGAAACCATAAGAGAATGATCATGAGAAAATTTATAAGTAACTTATGGAACAGTAACCTGGACATATGAGTATTAACCTGTAGCAGAAGAATGCCCAAAGTAGCCGATCCAAATCTTGTTGGAAGCTCGCCCTTCTCAGCAAGAAGCTAAAAAGACATGTGACGTGATGTAAGTTAAAACTTCATAGCAATCTTTACTTGGTATTAACTAAGTAATGAATCAATGCGCCTAAGAAGTTGTAGAGTTTGATTTCCAACTACCTGTAAAACAAAGGCTGAAGACGACAATGATAATGCAGCACCTATGACTATGGCCTCATCAACACTCCTGATATTAACCTGTAAGTGACTCAAAAATACAGAAGTACCTTCAGCAACAAGAATAAAGGTAACATAACAAATTCAAATGAAGTAGAGTTCTCAGTAACTTAAACATGCACTATGTCTTCTTGAAAGAGATTCTCACTAAACATGCATGTCATTATCTAGAAGCAGTGGATTCAGGTAACTTTTCTAGTTTCATTTGTAAGGTTTGCTCATCGTTAAACTACCTTTTGAAAATTACTTGGTAATCTTGATTAATTGATTGTCACTTTCTATCTTCTATCATAAATCATTCCTATTATGCTTAATGTTCATACTAAATATAGTGCGTGGACTTAAAATGATATCGTAGCCAAAAAAAGTTGAACTTGTGTTATTCAAGAATTCAGGGACAGATAGTTGACTACATGTTTTTAGGTGTATGTGTGAGTACAAGGTTGCTAGCTTCAGGAGTTCTCATATGCTGTGATCAGCTTTTCTTCTCATATCTGGAATTTAGTTATTAACAGGTGAGTAACGACCCACCAAGGGGAAAAAAAGGTAGTCATAAGATATTAACAGAACGTGTCTACTGATCGCACTATTCCTCATCAGTTGCACCAAGAAATGTAGCCAGAAAACAAGAGAATGCCAAGAAACTAGATCGGAGAAGGATTAGATCCACACCAAGACACGTTCAGATGGGAAAAGACCCTTCAAAGTTCAAACATAAAGAGGAACCGTTATGCCAACTAATGATAATTCAGTCAAAATCTTCCAATAGTAGCTGCATATAATTGACACTTGACAAGATATATTGAAATCAAACAGTGAACCCCGAGCAAAACTTCGATAGAGTAAATTACATACCAGATCAGATCGTGAATGAAACAAAAACTGCAAAATTTTTGTCCCAAGTGCCTCATTTGGAGGAAGCTCAAATGCTGTGAAAGCAAGTGTGGACAAAAGAACCTGAAAGGGATAGAAAATGAATCCAAACACAGTAACATTGGTATGCTTATAACCACACAAGCCGAATTACAAAAGCCAGCTTTTTCAACATGTAGAATTAGGCTAAAACACTGGAAATGTGCCACAATCAAGAGAGTCTAGGCTATGTCAAACTCTTTCGGATAGAGCTTTCTACACGTAAGTAATTACCAATTCATATGTGCTGGTGAAGCACACAAATTGTTAGGTAGTGTACAAAATTTTCATTCTAGGGTTATTTCACCAAAAGTCTAGCCTTTTTCCTCCTCATTTTTTTGTTTTTATCCATGACAATGAAGTTAGAGGCACAAAGCATATGCGACTATGCGCTATTCAAGAAGTAGCAGCCTCGCCTTCTATGATTCTAATAGCTTAGGTCTTTAACATCACCCAGCACCAACTTCAGCACATTCTTTAAAATTGGCATCTACTAGTATTGGGAAAAAACTTTATCTACTCAGTTGGGTAGATAGCGCACTAGAGATAAAAAATTAATATGTAGTGTAATCCAACTCATTAATCTAGATCCATTATTATCTCTAGTGGGTTAAATACCCACTGGGTATATGTAGGATTGCTCCTAGTTTCCACTTTCCAGTAGTTAGCACTTAGCAGAGAATAATGACAAACCACATCAAATTTAAACCTGAATATGTACAAGAAACTATGTAGTCTTATGTATCGGAAACAATGGATATTCTTTGAAGTTCAAAATGCTATCGATGTCAGTGAAGTTTAATCTAATCTAATAAATATAGAGGTGGAGACTCAGTCCTGAAGATAAATGATGATATCCACCCAATTGAACTCATCACATATGCATCGACATCAATCTGAACTACTTAAGTAGAGTAAGAGGGGATCAAATGTTTGCAGTACCCTTGCAATAAGAGAGAGGCTACTTCTATCTTAACCCTCTCTTATCCAACCAAAAGAGAAGGGAAAGAAAATATATGATACCTTGATTTAAAAAAAGAAGACAAGCTGCTACTTCAAATACGAATAATAACACATAATGACAATGTTTAAAGCCTCTAAACAGAGAAAGATAACAAATCCATGTAAGAGTTATAAAAATGCCACTATTTTGCACAAGATGTACCTGAGGCAATCCAATGCCGAAAGCGAATTTAGCAAGAGCCTTTAAACGTGCAAGTGAAAGCTCCAATCCCATCTCAAAAAGCTGGAAACAGCAAACAGAAGTGAACGAACGAAGGTCCACATGAAAGTTTCCAAACATAGAAAATTGTCTAGGAAAAGCAGCAATACCAATTGCATGCTTCTTTGCAGCTATTAAAAGATTTGAACTAACATTTATTTATCGTAAAGGCTATGACACATAAGGCTCAAAAGTTTTATAGCTATTGAAAGATCTGCATAAACTAAAATGCTGAACAGCAGTTACATTATTCACGCAGTTTTATAGTTATTTGAAGCAGCATCCCTGAACATAAATTAAAGACATGATAGAAAATGGAATCCTTAAGCAGAGAAAACAAACCGTACCAGAAAAAGGATACCCCACTCTGAGAGAATCTTAACATCAGTAAGATTTCTTATAAGGCCAAATTGATTTAGAACAACACCAGCAAAAAAGAATCCAAGTATCTGCAAGGAAAAGACATGATTTTAAGCATTCTAGAAGCAGAAACTTTCCAGCTGACATGGGCATAGCAAACAAGCAACTCTTGCAGGTGTTCCATATATATTACAAGTAATGCGAATCACAAACTGGGCAAGCTGCATCTAGATGCTTAAGATGCACCTAATAAATCCGAGATCTAAACAAAGATCACTGCACGATCTTGCAGATCCCTTAAGACTTTCGGTAGACAACTAGACATGAAAGAAAAATAAAACGTAAAATGATGGAAAACATTGGTCAACTAGAGAAAAAGGCTACACTTTCAAGCTGCAGCAACAAAAAAAACTCCGTAAAATGAAGGAGAACATCTATTGGTCGGGATATTTCATGTTTGTCTGAGTGCCGTAAGACGTAAGTCCAGCTAAAGTGTGACATTTTCAATGATGATGGTAAATGCAGGAATTCCGTAGAAAAGAATATAGAAACGTCAGATAAAGTCAGAGACTGAAAAAGTATTAAAATGTCTTACAGGGCTAGCTTTTAAAGTTCTAAATGCAGGAACAATAATGACGGTAACAACCAAAAATGTCAAGGTATCCATCCCCAAGTCATTAATGACATCAACCGCACTGGCTACATCGACCACAGCATGCAACTGAAATCTCTTGCTGTCACCTGATCTAAAGCCCGAGAAGGATAACTTTCTATGACTAAAAGATGCTGAAACTGATGTTGACAATTTGTCCCAAACACTCCTTCTAACATAAGCTTCTTGTAACCTTGAATATATCCTGTTTGAGGGCAGATGAACCAGGCGATCCCTGGAAGATAATAAATGAAAAGAACACCTACGAAGACTTGACATTTTATGGGAGGAGGTCTTTTTGAAAATGTTCCTATATGTGACCTCAGAACCCTGCAAGTATATAAGAAAAAAAATTAGTTAAAAATACAGGTTCATACTTGAGCACAGAAACATCTTCTAAGTGCACTCCATCATTATTCTGATACACCTTTCAACTGATTATCAAACACTGAAAGATCCATACTAATTCCAATATACTTTTTGACAGATAATCAAATATCTTGCAAGTGCACTCGACTACTTTCCCTTTTTTATACTTATCTGCTTTTCAGCTGAGGAGAAGATAGGCATCAAAATTTCATCAATATATGATTCGATATCAAAACTGGCAAAATGTTTTTCCTCCTGTGTTCATTGAAAGGATGTTTCATACTAATGTGGACAACTTTCTCTACAAATGTAACATCTGCCCCCTTAAAATTATATCAGGGAGACGGCCATTGAGTCTCTGAATGGAAGGTAAATCACAGTTTCTGAGGTGTCCAAAGGTGCGACAGATGTTAAACCACATGTCTTAGTCTCCATTCTCTGATATCACAAAACAATCGTCATCTTTCCAAAAAAATTAACATGTTTAGTACATTCGTCAGAGTAATCAAAACAGGTTCCACTATCCCATTTTGGCTAGTTTGAAGCAGAAGTTCAGGTTCCATAGAAATACAGCACATTGCTTCACTGAACCATATTATAACATGAAACGCTATATTATCCATAAGCACGAATTGTATCTCACAATGCATAGAAAATGAGGTATTGGCTTAGTGGTAAAGACCAAGATATTGCCGTATTGGTACTTATCTCTCCGATTGGATTCCCCTTCACCTATTGTAAACATCACAAGGGTTTTCGTGCCACATACTGACCATGATAATTATTCAAAATACATAGTATCACATATTCACATAACATAGTACTCCCTATGTATTCTTTTATATTTCTCACTTGGAATCTTGACACTATTCACAATTAAAGAGAATCTTCTAAATTTTTCTCAATATATATGGAAAAATATAGCCATGTGGGGTCTTATATGATTCGTCTTTTAAGGTCCAATAAGTGTATTGGCAAACGCGCATACTTACAGTAGGAAAGATAAACATTGAATTAACTAAGCAACCCTCATAACTAAGCAGTATTTAATTACACCGATCGATGCGTGATTTTGTCATTAATTCCTAAACTAACACCATTACAGAAAATATATATATCAAAACTGTATATCCAAAGAACCCAATTCAGCATTATATTGCAGCAAATTATGGTATTAACATACTTTATATCATTACCCCCATGCACAATTTGATTCAGTCCACTATAAAAATTCAAACTTTACAAAAAAATGCAATTTTAACTTACTTGAAAATAGGGAATGCAATTTACTCCATCTTATTAACAAAACTACAATTCCAATCCAATTCACCACAAAACCAAAAGCAGCCAAAAAATTGCAAAGAAAGTTATTAAATTTAATACCTTGAAACAATGGGAAAAGACCATAGAATCCGCCATAATTCCAATAAGAGATTATAAGGGGCAAAAATGCAAAATGATCAAATCATTTTGTACCCAATTTCAAGTAAATTACTTAGACTTGAACTTTGCAAAAAATAACTGTGTATTGTAAATATTTTTTATTTTTGTGGAGAGTTTGTGGGAGGAGAGAGAAAGAGAAGTGAGAAGAAGTGGAGAATCCACGGTGGGCAGTGTGTGGAGTGTTGTTGTACAACATTTTCAAGGTTGAATTGCAACCAGATATTACAGTTTGTTCCAGTGAAAGGGCCTACGTGGCTCTGTTAACATCAGCTTCTTTGTTATCCTTTCACATTTTCTATTGCTCATTAGTCATCTGGGTTGTTAAATACCGTCCTGTTTTTGTCTCTTCCTCAAAATTCATCATCTATTGTCTATTTGTCTTAAGATTCCACATGCCTACATGTAGGAGTAATATATTTATAGGCGACGAATATATAATTACACCGGAAAAATATAAGAAATTGTAGGGAATAATTTATGAATCGGAAAATATAAAAGTCGTCTAAACAAGGTTTATTAAGATTTTTGCGTACTCATGAACCGATACATAAGCACTAGCATAACTTTCGGAAAAAAAAAAGAAGCACGAACATTGTATGATGAGCGGCTATTACTTGAAAACATAGCATCTAAACGTTACGTAACATTTTTAGCTTGCATGTGTTAATTTACACAATGTTGTTTTGGTTAATTAATAATGTTTTGGGCATTGAACTTGTTAGCCAAATCGAAATTACATTAAGGGTGTTTGTAGATACTTAGATGGTTATCTTTCCTTTTTCTTTTCCGAAATTTGGATTGCTACCCTGGAAACATCTCGTTGGTTAACGTTAAAAATTCAAACTTTAGTTTCAAAACATTGCATATGCTCTAAGTTTTTAAACATTGTAACATTGATACGTTTAGAGATAGAAAAACACGCATCTTTCACTTAATCCATGTGTCTTCTATAAGAGAGAAATATATCCAATTAATCCATGGAAAATCACGCATCTTTCACTTAATCCATGAGTAAATTGTAGCTACAAAAAAAATGAATTTGATCTATTAGAAGACCCATTTATTTCAAGAGATAGGTAAGTTGATAAATAAAAGTTCCATTATTCGCTTCGAAAAAATGAACTTGTGGACATTGATATGATACCACCTCATCTGATTTAATACTCATGTTTATAGAAATTATACTAAAAAAATATCATTTCACCAGAAGAAAATCAAAGTCGTTAATCAGTCACATACAGTTGGAAAACCACAATATACAGTATACACAATGAGACTGCTTTTGCAGCAAAGAGGTCTTGGTGAAATGAAATCACAAGACAGAGTAAAGGTTTACACTTATTCAAGACCAGATAAAAGGACATCGGGGACGACGTTGCCTAAACACCAGATATCAGAGGTTATAGAATAGCCAACACTCTCACTTTGGAGGCACAAACTTCAGTGAGATGCTGTTGACACAGTGGCGCTCGTCTGTAGGGGTTGGAAATCCTTCACCTTTGAAAACATGACCAAGATGTCCACCACATGCTGTACAAGTAATCTCAATCCTCCTTCCATCGATGTCAGGCTGCAAAACCAATACAGCAATTTAAATCCAAGTTGCAACGTATTTGTAAAGATGACATTGGGCCAGGCCAACCCAGATCATGGCACGACCCAACACGAAAATAGCACAGCACGACACAATACTGCGTGTGTTGGGAAAGAATTTTGAATGGGAAAGCATGGCATGAGACACAGACTTTGATACGGAAAGGCATGGCAAATTCACGACTCTAGAGGCGTGGGCACGACACGACCTAGCATGAGTACGGCTGAGTACCATCATTACGTGTCCGTAATCATTACAGTGAGAAACTGAGAATGAAAAATCACTAATTCATGGTTAAACTAAATAGAATAAGAAGATGCTCACAGTGCGAGTTATGGCTCCAGGAAGTCCCTCATAGAAAGCTGGCCAACCACAGCCAGAGTTGAATTTGGTAGTTGATTTGTAGAGAGGAGTACCACACCCTGCACAAGAATAGATTCCTTCCTCAAAATATTTGTCATATTCTCCTGTTCCTGGGTATCTGCAGTGAACATGTCCACGAGCACATTAAACATGCTAAACAAAGAAGACGGGAGGGGTAAAGGTTTGCAACTCATGTGATTATATATATTTGTTTATGCCACTTAATTACATCAAAATGATTCAATGAAATGTTCAGTCTAAGACTGCATACAAGACTCTAAATGGCCATGACAACTTAAAAATAGGCAGCAGAAAGCAATGCTTCATATTACTACAACTAACCACACTGATAAACATTCTCTTTTCACATGCACATCTGACTGTTGTATTACACTTCCACACGCCAATTTAGAGCAAAAAACTTGCAAACTACCACAAAGACATCTATTCTGGTAAATATTGGAAGCCGAATGCACGTAAGCACTGCGCATAAAACAAAACTCAAACTAAATGAATTCTCTGACTGATGAAGGATCATGAAGTTTTGAACTAGAGTAAATGATATCTCACCATCCAAAGAAAGTTAACAGAACAATATTATCATTGTCGGGTATACAACCCCAAATCCATACTCATTTGCTCCTATTCCAGATCACCCTCACCACTTGAGAGGTAATCTTTTCTGCTGGGTGATTGCTGTAAACAGGACAAAAGGCAGCTTGCTTGTTTACGCAGATGACTTAGAATCTAATAAAAACTGCAATGAGTCTTACTGTTCCCAGGTCATATATCAAACCAAAGCAATGATTCAACATGTTTATTCTTCTTTGATTCCTTTTCATGATTCAATCTAATTTATTTTTATAGTGGGTGAATGGAAAGTGAACAGCAATTCTGGCTTTCCCTATCTACTGGTTAAGTGCAACCCAATCACACATAGCTTCCCTAACCATGCAATATTGTTACCAGAAGACTTGCATATTGGTGACCCAGCATTTCAACTCCAGCAGAATTGGACGGAATCTAGGTTGTGCAGGCATGAGGGCAAGCTTTGGAGTCAATAGTAGCACTTCATATAGCACTAGAACATACTAGAACATTATAGAGGTCATCACAGGATGGTCATGCATCAAGGCATTGCCGTGTCATGATGAAGAGCTCTTATATTCGGGTCAGGGAACAGCACAGGTAGATCGCAATGGCAAAATCTATTACACTTGCTGCTTTCCTTTCAGGCCAGTATACAACACAATGGCAAGGTCGTGCTGTGCTTGGATTCTGCAAAAGCAGTTTGGCTTCCTCCAGAGGTTTCGCGTCCCACATAATACCCCCTGTGATTCGGGGAGATTGAAGAGAGAAAATTGAAGGAGATGTTCTCCCTCCTTAATTTTGAGATCAAGGTTTGTAAGAAAGTGCTAACTGCTAAGCATAACATAGAACGCCATTGAGATTGTAACGAAATTCGGCGTATTACAGTTTCAACATAATCCCAGTCATCATCAAGAACAACTGAAGCTGTTGCCACATAATTCACTCATTGATCAATATTAAAAAGTTTAATTGACTTCATGACCTACTTTCAGACACCAACATTTCTACATTAGCACACAAGTTCTTTTCCCCAATTGTTTGCACAAAACCCTTCAAATTTACAACACCCATTACTTTACATGGATTTATGCTACAAACTTCCTAACATAGTAACATAAAAAACATTCCAACACAATCAATCAATTTCCTGAAAAAAAAAAATTGTTCCATGTTTATAGCCTCAAAATTGAAAATTCCAAATTGTTCATACCCATGTTAAAATAAATTCATTATCTAAACGCTAATGTATAGATTATTACAATTACTTCCAAAATCATAATATAATATATAGAAGTATATTTAAATAATATTCAAAATTAAATTAAATTGCAAAGCCAAATTAGAGCAATACTCGGTTCCTTTCTGCCTGAGAATACGAAATTGCTCAGGAGAGAGAACAGCACGCCACTCCTCCTCTGATTTCTGAACTGAACCAGGAGCTGCCGCCATTGTTGAAAACCTCAAGCTTTTCTTGTGAAGATGATGATGATGATAATGTAAATTCCCACCAAACCCAGTTGAAAATTTTGTGTGATTAATAGATTTTGATTCCAAAGATCCAAACTTTAATTTGTTTAAGCAAGTGGGTATGGAATATTTTGTGGGATTATTAAGGGAAGAAATCAAATTTTTGGAAGCGAAATTTGGAAAGAGTTTTCTAGTGGAGGTAGTTGTGGTGGTGGAGGTGATGGGTGAAGAAAAGGGTGAGTTTTTGATGATATTCAAGCCCATTTTTCTGAAAAGTATTGTTTTAGTTGGATAATCTAATTTTTACTTGCCAATTGCCATATTTGTTTTGCTCAAAAAGTAGCCTTCCAAGATCTTTGGGTTGGGCTAAGACACATAGCTGTCATTGAGATTGTTTGGCAACAAAAAGAACAATCATGTTTGGCACCTCTTATCCAATATGTTTTATTTTTAGCAAAAACAATTATGAAGTTTTCATGATGTGTAATTATGATGAGTTAAGTGTAATTATGATGAGTAAGTCCCTCTTCGTTTGCTGAACTGAGCTGAATTGGATTAAATTAAACTAAATTGAACAAAACTAAACAAATTGAATTGAGTTGTATTCAAGTGAGCTAAATTGAACTAAAATTAAAATTACGTAAACTGAACTAAAGTGAGTTAAACTGAAATAGGGCTCAAAAGAATAAGGCCTAAGCAGCTAAATGTCGCCCTAGTTTCTCCAAACGTCACTCTAATTAGGACAAAATTACCCCTTCCCTCACATACTCCTCACACTTCAGCTCTCTCTACTTTCATTCCCCAAAAGTTACAAACTTCACTTTTTATTCAAAATGTGTTCGTCGAAATGTCGAGACACGAGACATGATCATCAGCACCACTGATGTCGGTGAGTTCCTTTTAAACTTTCATAGAAAAGAGCCGGAAGTTCAAACCATGGTCCATATGTTCTTTACTAGACATCTGGTTCATGGTTCAGACATCTTTTTTGGACGTCCGACCCTTTTCGAGGAAGATTTTGGAAAAAGTCACACGTGGCATTGGTTATTTCAAGCGAAGTTGACTTTTCCGACGATATTGAGTTATTCCATCGACGAGTCACTAGGTGCCCAGACGCAGTGCAATAGATGTATGGTGGTGGATGTAAGGTGGTGGATGATGATGAAGCTTTAGAGGGAGAGTGAGGTTTCAAGGGGGAGGAGCGGTGAGAGTATGGATGGAAAAGTGTTGAAAAAATATGGTGACGCTTGGAAAAAAATAGGTCGGACCTTTAATAACCCCCATTTTCCCTTAACACACACATTTTATCTTATTTAAATTGTTTTTATGCTAGATTGTTAAATTTTTTTAGTTATAATTAGTTCATGTACTCCTTAAAATAGTTTCTATTTATATTTTTTCAAAGACAAATTTTGTAAATATTGGCTAAAACTTTTCATCAATATATAATAGAAAACAACAGGTGAAGGCCTAGTGGTATTGGTATCACATCCGATCCGAGAGATTTTGGGATCGAATCTCACCCCTTGCAAACAAATATATAATAGAAAATGTAACCAAGTGTGATCTTGTCAGTTTGCTTTAATGTTTACTTTCAAAAAATCAACTGATTAGAATTTAAAATAATACATAATTAAATATATGAACATTTAAATATGTATTTTAAAAAGTATGCAAAAAGCAAATGAAAAGTCTAAAATGACGGAAATAAAAGGAATTATTGAGATAATATCACAAATGAAGAATTATATTAGGTTGATCCGACTTGATTGTCATATGAAGTGTACGACGACTTCTCAGTCATCCTCGATGCCACAAGCAAATGAAGAGTACCGTCGCAAATTTCATGCATTTAATACTTGAACTCTTGGAATCATTTTCACTAATATGTCATATGTATCATGTGAATTGTGATCATAATAAAGAGTTGCAACTTTTTCCCTTTTAAATGCAATTGAAAAGGTGTAAGTGTAACATATACTTCCTTTGTTTCTTTTTAAGTGCAACACTTTGATTTTTGCACTATTCACACACCTCACTTTGACTGCATTTTTTTACTAATATATAAAAAGAAAAATGATCATATAAAATGTTGTTGGATTTGTTTCAATGGATATTTTCATAATATCAAATTTTTGTAACTTTTACAAATACATAATTAGAGATATTAATGGTCAAAGTTGTGCGTTGACAAATGTGAAAGTCAAACTGTTGCACTTATTTAGAAACGGAGGTTAGTATTATGTATAATTTCATTATTAATTAGTTAAGTCAACTTTTACATTTTAAACTTTTAATTAGTTCTTGTCCCGGGCTATACGCCCCAGATTATTTACCGACGTGCATTTGAAGTCTTCAAACATAGAAATATTTGTCTTTAAATGATTTTTTCCCCATAAAGATCAACATGAGCATTGTATAGTATAGTTGGTTAGTGCATTAGCATATCAAATGAGAGGTCATGGGTTCGAGTCTTGAAACATACATTTTTATTGTTAAATGTCTCATTAAATTGTGTCCAGTAGACATAATTAAAAGAATACTTCGTTTCTCCAATTTTACAAGATACCATTTACAAAATCTTTGTACAAAATTTTGATCACTATTTAATTTTTTATTATTGAATATCTATATTAATAAATTTATAAAAATAAATATCTATTGATCATCTTCAAATTTTTTTTAATACAGTAAAACAAGGGGAATTTTTATCATACACTCTGTTGTACCATACTCATGGTACACCCAAGGCTATTTTTTTGCTCATTGCTCATTTGAAACCTCCAAATGAGCATAATCACATAATAGGTAGAGCTCAACATGAGTAAATGAGCAAAAAATAGCCTTAGGTGTACCATGCACATGATACACCCGGATGTATGATTAAAGCACTCGTAAAACAAGTTGGTTGTACCATATCAATTTTGTTTTTGAGAGGATTGTACCATATCAAATTTGCAACACTTGTATGTATGACATACTTTGGTTTCAACTTTCAACCCCAAACAAAAGGTAATTAACAGTAGTATACTTAGTTTATGTACACTTCACAAGTGTAAATAATTAAAAGGTACAACTTATCCATCTGCTTACTGTAATTTATCATCTAATGTGATGGGAAGTTACATTAAGTACATGAAAATCTGATTATACTAAAAACAACATGATTATTCATGAATGTTATGTAGTTAGCTACTATTACTATGGGATACAATACCAATCTTCTTGGGTTTTAGGCACAAGAAATTTGGAGAGTACCATCTAAGCAAATTAAAGGTTGAAATGCCTGATATCACAATCACTATTATGGATGCCACGCCTGCACAACTTATATAGCCACCAATTTGGACGCAAAATCTTACATAATTTGCGCATAATTTCATCCATTGAAGATCCTCGGCACCAGTAAGAGCAAGGAGTGACAATTGAATTGAAGCACAACATATGGCAAAAACAACGTACGCTGTCATCTTGACAACAATAGAAACTGATATTAACATAAATTATTAGCATATCTAATGTGATTTACAATTGTTCTAAGTTTAAGTTGAATAACAAGTTCAAAAAATATAATTAAATAATTATCTTATCTTGTCTTATCTTATCTTATTCTTATTTTTTTTTTTTGAAATAAGTTAAAATAAGTTGAACAGATTAAAGTCTTAGTGGATCAAATGAAAGAAATTACTTCCTCTGTTTTTCAAAATTCTTCTTATATTTTTGTACTGATCATGACCAACTTTATTAATTAAATCTTATTAAAACACAAAAGGGTAAATTAAAAATAGTAAATGGTGAAGAGGGAAAAGTGAAAGCTTCATTAAAAGTAAAAATAGTAAACTAAACACGTGCACGTACATTACAAGGCAATCTTCCCTTTTCAATAGCCTCCCCTCTCTTTTTCTCTCTCTCAAACCCTAGCCTCCCTTACCCCTTCTTCATCAATTAGGGGCTGCCATGTAGATGATTTCATCCATGGTAAGCCCCTTTTCCCCTTTTATTTTCAATTTTTACTTCATTTTATTGTTTTGTTTAATAAATTAGTCTCTCTTTATGAGATTTTCTCAAACCCTGTTATGGGGTTTTTAGTTTCTGTTTTGGAAATCTCCTTCTCCCATATGGGAGTTGTGAGTATGGTTCTTTTGTTTTTAGGTATGAGAAATTATTCTCATTGGTTGAAGTTCGAGACTCAACATGAAGGTATTGGAATCTCGGATGCGGTCAACCTGACTCGATCAAGAATGTTCTTCCCAAACAATATCAGAATGATAGACTTCCTCATCAATAGTCGCTTGATTCAAAGAATACAAGGGGGCTGCTATTTGTATTGCTCGATCTGGTTCATTGTAGTTTATTCGAAGACGAATTTGATTTAGTCTTGTTTAATTGTATCTTGTTTTTCTTTAATACTTATTGTAGATGCCGTTTGACCTTCAATTAATGAAATTTCTCTTTCAAAAAAAAAAAAAAGTAAACTAAACACATGAAAGCTTTATTATATACAAAAGAAGGGCATAAAGGGGTCAATATTTAGATAAACATTATTATTATTTGATTTTAAACTATGTTTTAGATGCTAACAAGTTTGTTTCATGTCGGGAAATTCTATAAAAATGCAATAATGTAATGTATTAGCGACCTTTTTAAAGACATTAAATCATAAAAAATATCATTGAGGAATAGGCATATTAATTAGAAAAGTACTCCATAATTTTAGAAAATGATAGCATTTTTTATTTACAACTGATGAATATTTTGATCAGATCCATATTAAGAAGCAATTAGCTCCGTTTGGTAGGGCGTAAAACATTTTCAGTGTAAAATGATTTTCATGGAAAACAATTTGCAATGGAAAATACAATTCCAAAATTAGTTTTCCGTTGTTTGGTTCCATGTAAGAAAAATGATGAAATGAAAAGAAAACGAAAGGAAAAGTAAGGAGGTAGTGAGAGGAGTGTACAAGAGAGATGAGGGAAACAGTTTTCCCTTCATTTTGAAGGGAAAATGGTTTTCCATCATTGGGAGAGCAATTTTACTCAAAGGGAAAATGATTTTACAATCTTTTGCCAACCAAACAATGTAAAACTGAAAATAGAGGAAAACAGTTTTCCAAGAAAATGTTTTACGCCCTACCAAACGGAGCCTAAATCAAAATGAGTTCTGCAAACAAATTTTAATTAATTGTTTAAGAGCAAAACTAAAGCAATTAAGTACTGGAAACCTTTTTTTTATATATTAAGGGCACATACCTGATCAAGCAAGAAATAAATCCATATTAGGATATGATTGGACCAACTCAGTTTATCTTCCTGATAATTAGTGAAGGCCATGCATCGAACTAGCTGAAGTAAATTGTACCCGGCGCCAATGGAATAAACGTACATCGATACTCTAAGAAAGAGTAAAACTAAATTACTCAGAAACACATTAACATGACACAATTACTACTCCTATATAGGAGTAAATTCTTAATTATCTACCAGAGTACCAGCTAATTTTGTGAATGACACCTAGTTTCATTAGAAGCAAAATTTTATGGGTTGGTATCAAGATTTGGGAGACTGAGACCGAGTCCTATTTAAACTCTAAACCTTCGTCTTTTATGGTTGTCTCTACCAAAAGAAATATCGATTTTGATATATGCAGCCCTTAAGGTTGCACATAAACATTAAATACATTTCCAAAATATAAGACTATAAGTATATAACATCCAACTCAGTGAGTAAGTGGTCAAAGATTTTTATTTATATTGTTGGTGTGTATAGAGAGGCAAAAAGATGGTGATGTAAGTGACATTCAATCCTAAGTGTTATTCTGACATACATAAAAATAAAAAGAGAGTGTACATACATGGTAAATCTCTTTTCCCTTATCATTCGCAAGGATGTTTTAGGCTGGCCTCCTGACTAGAGGTCTTGTCTAAGCTTGTTTTTCGTATCAAAAAAAAAAAAAAAAATACATGGTAAATCTCACACCTGTGTTCCATCTCATAGTTGGATGTTAATGTGACCTAAATTACCGATCAGTGGATTTTGGACCAAAATATTAGAGGTGTACTGTGAACGTTGAACCTCCAACCTTAGTTTAAAGTAGAATACTAAAGTACTAAACCATCAAATCACAAACTTTTCTGTATACATATTTATATTATATCTAACAAAGCAAATAAATATTTCAGGGACTGAGTCCTTATCCACTTCAACTAAGATCCTCCTCTAAATTCACCAGATTATATATTTTTACATAAATTGACAAGAGCTATTATTGTGACTAGTAAATTAACAAATAAATAGAAGAAACCCATGTTCTAATAAGGGTCTGTTCTTTTCGGCATAAAACAACTGAACTGAATTGAAATAAATTATAACTAATTAATAGTAATGATTATCATTTAGGAACTGAACTGAACTGAATTGAACTGAATTGAGCTGAACTGAACTGAACTGAAAATAAGCTGGGGAGAACAGGCCCTAAATTGAACAAAATGAGGGAGAAAACTTACTCAAAAATAGTTGCCAACTTATAGTTGACCTTCTTTCTGTAAACACTGAAATATATCCTGGATTGTTGATCTGTGACCAAAACTATAGAAGCTAAAGAGAGTGTCAACAAAGCAAAAAATCTCAATAATGCCTCAACTCTCACCAGACGATTATTTGGTATTAACTCCATGTTTGCAAGAAAGAGGAGATGAATGAGAGAAAAGAAGAATTAGGAGGTTCTTCTCTAAACTTTTAGTAGTTTGTCCTCTTTTTAATTTATTTAAGACAAAGGGGCCTAGTGCAACTGTGCAAAAGAGCAAGTATAGGTGTGTAGTAGTTGGAGGATGTAAAGGGTTCACAATTTGTATATTGATGTATGTGTGCATTTATATCAGTATTTACTATTGTCCTACCAATGTGATTTTCATGATCTTCTCTTCTGCATATTTTTGCCTATAAGTTAGGTTATGCTTTGAATCTTAATATAAACGTTGATTGTTTTGTAAGATTAAGGGTTGCCAAGCCTCTTATTATTGAATTTTCATTGGTTAGGAATACATTTAAAATATTATTTGTATGTCACTTCTCCCCTCGATTACATACATATATATCAATATTTTATTCTAATGTGTCTAAGAGGGTTGACACCCTGATGATTACTCAAACATTTTCCTATTTAAACTCTTAGTTGCCAAAAGAAATAACAGTTCATAGGATTATGTGTAAGCACTAACAAATACTTGTTTGTCCTATATATTTTATGATAAGGAATGTTTCAGGGTTCAAGCTATAGAGTCGAAATTTTAATATACTTGATGGGTGGTTGTTAGTGAAGGGTGCGGCTTTAGAAGGTGGGTTTGATGAGTGGTAGAGGGGGTGGGGGGGGCTTGGTGGATGGTCATGGTGGTAGGAAAGGTTCAAATTAAACCTATATAAAAAGGTATTTCATTTCTATGCTAAATATAAAAAGGGAAGAGCAAAAAAATTGAAAAAGATTCGCTATATTAAAATAAGATAAATTCTTTATTGATATGATGTTGTGCGTATCCAATTTTATAATTTGTTCAATATCTTTTGCTATGAGAGTAAAATTTACAATAATCCTTTCACCACGGACTAGGAGAGTATCAATTATACTATGAGTTTGAACATCATGTTTCTAGTCACATTAAAAAGTTGAGATGCCGAGCTGCGATTGAAATGAATTAAATTTGGATGTCATTAATTATCAATTCCATACATTTCTCTTCTAAAAAAACAATATTAACAGGATATTGACCTACCTTAAGTGTTGGGTATGATGAGTACTTGTTGAATATCGTTTTCATAAAGCGTGGCGTAAAAGAGACGGAGCATCAATGAGAGTTGCAAGTGAGCGTGTAGCGACAAGCTATGAGTACTATTGAGACAACGAGGCAAGGTGGTTGTGCTACGACAAGTTATGCAGCAAGCATCGATAATATGTGTGTGGGTTCTTTGCAGGATTCTGTACTTCGCTCAGACTTGCATTGATTAGTAACCTGTTATAAATATATTTAGGCCATCTCATTCTCAGGATAGACTATTATTCATAGATTGAGAGAGTAACTCATCTAGAGACACCTCTAAAGAGTGATTTCAAAGTCTAGAGAGATCGAATTATCTCTTTAATTGTATCATCATCTCATTTCAAAGTCCTGGTGCAATACTTGTACTTTTTTTCCCTATTGAAGGGTTTCTATGTACATGTTGTGTGTTCTTTATTGCTTGCTTTCTTTATTCATATATATGTTGATTTTGGCATATTATATTTTCTATTGCACGATATGTTAGCGCCTACAATATTTATTTCTAACAATATGTTTTGTTTCCTAACAATAATGTCATAAACGAACTCATGTAATTACGTTGCATCGTATGTGAATACGTGCTTATCAATCTGTCAATGTGTAACAATCAATTTGTTATTTGAAATAACTTTTTAGTTATTTATTATTAGAAATTATTAAAATAATTATTCATGTAAAAAAATATTGAGACTAATCCAATAATATTTTAAATAATAGTATCAATTTTTCATATATAAGCACAAAAATAAGGCCAACTTAGGTTATGATGTATATTATTTATCTAACCGTCTAGTGTCAAACAAACAAAATTAACTCAATTCCAAGGGAATTGACAAGGGAAATGACTTCCCAAGAAATAAGAATTCTCATAGGAAGTTATTTCCTATGCGAACCAAACGACACCTAGATATTACTTGAGCCGTTGAGCACAATAGCTGGTTGAGAAATTAAAACTTGTGTGAAAGAAGTGGTATCCAATAAGAGAATCAAGAGTCCAAATCTCGTGAACTTGCTAAATGCTAATCCATTTAAATTTGTTGCGTCTAGTTGCTAATTATATCCATGCATGCGATGATATCATATTATCATGTCACTACTCACTAGTTCACTACCTATAACTAATAAGGTGCCTGGACCAATCACATTAAATTCGAAAATGATAGTATTTAATTATGTGCCACTTAAAAAGGATATGAAAGTTAACTTTAGTCAACAAATTACGTACTAGTACACTCTATATAGTAGGAGACTAGGAGCACTAGCATTTACGTACATCAACTTAGTTGGCACTTGGCAGGAATATGTCACGTCTCATAATAATTAATTTTTTTTTGGCAATACACAATAATTAAGTTTTTTGACACCTTAACTTTTCGATGCCGTAATTATTAATATGAACTTCAAATGTGCAATATACGTGGGATACTTTTTATTTTTTTAAGGTAAGAATAAGATGAAGGGGACTCATTTGAGGGGGATAAGGAGAAATCCTCAAACGGCGCGACAGCTTTGATCCCTGGCGACGGGGGATATGAGGACTGAGGTGGGAAGCGATGCCACTACTCCACCACCTCAACCTCAAAATGATATACGAGTGATACATTGTCTCGTATGATTTAAAATTAATTATTATATGGTACACTTTAGTGGGCGCTCCATATACTCTTCGTGCTTAGGTGATGCTAAACAATAGCAATAGCAATAACGAACCAAAATAATAAAAATAAGAATATGTATAGAATTATGATGTCTATGTATGCTATTACTTGATTTACTTCGACAATGCAAGTACTCTCACAAGTAATTGTCAATTATAATCTAGAGGGTTCCTAATTTATAACTATAATATGCAAATAGTTGTAATTCTAAGAGAAATGACAATGATTTTGGGGATATGGACAAAAAGTAGGGGAATTTTGGGAATTTTATAGAATAATCATTTATTCAAAATATTGCACAAATTGTCATTATGACGAGGATGTAATCAACTTAACCCATATATATAAATTTACAAAACAGCCACTTACTACTCTTGTAGATGTTGAGTGTCTTAAATTAAAAGGATATGGTTGTGTACATTGGACCCTTATACGGTTATACCCAATGCCATTAGAGACATGTCTTTAACGTTTCAATTATTGACTTATAAGCGCTTACCATCAAAAGTTCATGTATAACTTTTATAATATATCCGATTGTATTGTGTGTATAGTACACCGCTAGTTATTTCTTGCTCATTGCTTATTTGAAGGACAAAATTTAGCAATTGTAGAATGGCGAGAACTTTATATGAGCAAAAATAACCTTAAATATATCATGCACCAGGGTGACAGGATGTATATATATGGTGAATACCTTCAGTTGATCATGAATGCATTTTCTTATGTAACACAAATTCTTAGGTGTAACTGTTACACCATTATTTATGATGTAACAACCTACAAACAATCACTTTAAAAAAAAAACAAATGGCATGATATAAGTCACTAAATGACATGAAATTCATGTCATAATTTATAAAGTACATGTCATTCTTATTAAAGGGTATGTCATTACACATATTACACAATCAATTATCGTGTAACACACTAATATGTCACACTTAATATACACTATTTATGTAAACCCTCGTGGTTGGCTGTCAATCCTACCTCCACATATTTTTTGATTGCCATTTAATGCATATGTGAAGTAAATCGGAACATGTTTCTCTACCAAGCCAAATGTAGGGCAGGGTTATATATATGGTAAAGCTAATTAAAAAAGGCCAGCACGCGGGGCCGGTCCGGCCCGAATTTTGGGCGGGTTTGGGTAGATTTTTTTGGCCCGCGGTCGGATCTGGCCCGATTTTTTTTGCTTTGGGGCGGGCTTTTGGGCAAGTCAAAATGACTTTTCGGTCTATTTTTTTCCCTGTCCGATTTTGGCCCGAAAAGCCCGCCCCTTTTTTGGCCCGAAATACCGGGCTTCGGTCACAAAAATTCGGTCCGGATTGTGGCCTGATCCGACTAATGGGCATTTTTTAAGGCATGGTCCGACCCGAACCCGAACTCGGCCCATGATCACCTCTAATATATGGTCAATATGGATGGTACGTGGGAATTGGGATGTGGCAATCAAGCGAACAATTGTCAAATTGTGGCAAGAATTTCATTTGTTGACAACTTAGAAGATCAAGGTTCAAGGCATTAATCCTTTCGAAGCAGTGGGCTAGAAGAACCATTAGTCATAACAATTTCTGCTTTATAACATGATGTTATTTCTTCAGTAACTTTTTAACAAAGACCATTCAATAAATCAATTCGATAATGTGTTAGGGGAAAACTGTGTACATCTAAGTATCTACAGACTCAACCACTAGCTAGTTGATGATTAATTAATTAATTGGAATATATATCGTGAGAACCACTTAAAATAAGCAAAAACTGCATAAAATGAGCAAAAAAAATAAAAAATGACCAGAAGCATAAAAAAATAGAAAACATTAAATGAGTAAAAACGTAAAATGGAAAAAGATATAAAATGAGAAAAACGTAAAATGAGCATAAAAAGGTTAAATGAGAAAAAACATAAAATGAGCAAAAGCGTTGCGGAAAAACGTAAAATGAGCAAAATCGTTGCGAAATGAACATAAAGATTTAAATGAGCAAAAACATAAAATAAGCAAAACATAAAATGAGCAAAAAATTGTAAAATGAGCAAAATCTTCGTGAAATAAGAAAAAATTGAGTGGTTTTCACGATTCTCACCATAAGAGTACGGTGGTTTTAGACTTCTCTTGAAAAACTAAAATTATATAATCAAAATTTCTTAACTAAAAAATGAGTAATTAACCCCTATATTACACACTCATTATCCCTGATACCGAAATGAAATTAATACTTAAGATTTTATAGCTGAAAATACCATTATTTCATTTTCTAAAAAAATACCCAAGGCATCGCGTGGGCCAACAAACTAATCTATACAAATATATGTACACATGTTTATAATCTCATTTAAAAATATTTACAATGAGTAGTTACTAGGATTCGAACACATGACCTTTGAAATGAAATGTGAGAGTTTAACCACTAATTCTTTACAATTTCAATGCTTAATGTTTGAAAGTAAAATATAATAAAGTCTTATAGTTATATGTAATTATAAAGACATAGACAAACTTTTTGATTTCTAACACTTTTATTAAGTACGAATATTCTCTTTCCCCAATTCCATGAAAATTGTTATTTTTATCCCCAATTTTTTAAAAGTTTTTTTTAAAACAACTTATCATGCCATGTCATAATATCCAATTTTCAACTTCGCACTAGACATAATATTACGAAAAGCTAATAAGATCAATTATGAAATTTATGAATAATAATATATTTAATAATTGTAATCGGGGCATCGCGCGGGCCAAAATACCAGTTCCTCAATAAAAACTAGTGAAAAAAGGGTAAAAGGTTTGAGTTTGTCCAAGTATTCCGGGAAATCTGTAACCCTAACCCTCAATTTGCCGGGAAAAAAAGTCTAACCCTAACCCTCGATTGCAAATTACAACTCTCTTTCTCTCTCTACTTTCCATGCATTCCATCTTTCGATCTTAAAATTGACGAATTATCAAACACGATTTCGGATTTTCATCATCAAATTACTTCCCCCAATTTGATTTCGAAAAGGATTGCGCGCAAATTAAACTTTTTCGACGAGATCGAATCTTCCGAAGATTTGAAGGTTCGTTTAGTAGTAATTTTAATTTAAGCTTTATGATTGAGAATTGTGATCTTCCACGTATTTGGGCAAGAATTCAGAATATTTTGTTGGATTAAATTTAGATTTTGGGGGATGCAACTTTCTTGAAGTTGTAATAATAAACCCTAATTTATTGTATTATGAACAAATTCCCCTATTCCTATTTGTACTTTGATCTCATTTGCATAGTTTTTGGTGTAGAATCTTTAATTATTATTTATTAACATACTTTTTATACGTTGTTAATGATTCTTTTCTGATAATTAGCTTTAATTGCTCAATAAGAATTACAAGAAGGGCTATTTGTATGTACGTAAATTATTATGGTTGATTCTTGTGTGATTTCATGAATTATTCTTAATTGCTCAACCTTGATTGCCTAAAGTAGGAAAACTTTCCAAAATGCTTCAATGAGGTGGCGTTGTTAAGTAAATTTTGCATTCCGAAACTTATACGAATAATAGGAAAGATTCCCTAGCCACTCATAGTCGGAGCAATTAGCTTATGCCTTTGAACTTTAGACAATGGAGGAGGAAATTAGACAGCAGAGGGAGTTCATAAGAGGGAATTCAAATATTCTGCGAATGTTTGTATTATGGTAGTAGTGGAAGCGGAGAGAAAAAGCTAAAAGTCGTAGTCGGAACTCGGAAGTATGGAATGGGGTGGGTTTATATGATACAGCCATACAGGCACTTCTTGAGTGCTTTTTTTTAGTTGAATGGTGTGATAAGGCACCTCCAATTTTTATGCTTGCAGTGACTATGACACTCTTTAGACTGATCAAAAGATCAAGTAGTATGTGAATCTCTTGCTTTTTACTCCATTTGTTCCAATTAGTGGCAACATTTGCATTTCCACTATCTCCAAGACATAACTTTGACCTTTTAGCATTTTGATTTTATATTATAGAAGTAACTAAAAGTTTGTATATTGTAAATGCACTTTAAAATGAATCTAATCTAACAAGATTCCACATGATGATATATTTTTTTCTTGTATATTAGTGGAAAGTACGGTCAAAGTTAATGAAGTTTGACCTTGAAATAGTGAATGTTGTAAATGACTTGGGACGGAGGGAGCATGAATCATGTGACTTTTGAGTTTTGACCTATATAGGCAGGGTAGGAGTGCAGAGTGTTGTAAGGATTTTACGACTTTCATTTGTTATAAGTAGTTTCCTTTTCCCTGAGGTTGTTACTTAAAAATCAATTGTTAGATCATACTAAAGGTCTTTAGTGGTAATATGGAGGATAGCTGAGAAGACTTTTGTGCATCTCAAAAGTATGGCCCTTGAACTTAAATTGATTAGACAGATCCATTCTGTAGTGGAGGTCTAAAGCTAATCTTCTGTCTTTGTTTGTAAGCCCAAACGGTTGCAATAGAATGGTATCTCCTCAAGATTAAAATGACTAAAAGGGTTTCTATGGGTTTAAAATTCTGTTGTGCTTTTAATACTGACTACTGATATTTACCCAAAATCTAGGAATCACTATATCCTGTGGCCTTGAATTATTGTTCAGGACCTCTATTTTGTTTGTCGTTTTTGAACGTTTCTAGAACCAGGGGAAAGGAGCAGCAGTCATGCATTCACAGTGTAGGCATCCCCAGGGATGTTTCAATTCACTTTTGAAGTAGCGTGGTCACTTGGTGGGATGTGTGCACTAGATAGCTCCCTTCGTATTGATTTGCATGATCCTTGTATAATTGTGTGTAAATGTGATCTGTCTTTCTTGCTTTTGACCTTAAGCTCTCCTCAAAGACAAATCTTTACATATAACTCCTAATGACTCCGTTTTTTGGTTGCAGCGCTAGTCTATTTGCATATATATCATGGAGCTAAATACTTTTAGGGGATCTTTCGAACGTGTGGTGAAGAAGCGGAAGTTATCATCTTCTAAGTGCCATGAAGTGGTTGATACCATCAGCCAAGAACTTGAACAGGCTTTGTCAAAAGTGCAGTCGGATCAAGATCCCAGAACCATTTTGAAGGAACTGAAGTCCAAGCTTGATGAATATGGCCCTGAGAAGGAGTTGGAATCCTCACAGAAAGAGTTGAATTCAAATCTCAGCAAGCATCTTAAGCTGCTTGATAAAGTATCAGATCCTGACATATCGAGGAAGATTGACTTTGATGTTCAGACTATCAATCAGATTATCGCTGATCATTTCTATTGTCAGGGCCTCTTTGATATTGGGGATTGCTTGATAGAAGAGGCAGGTACACCTGAAGTTAATGTGTTACGATCGCAGTTATTTGAAATGTACCAGATTATGGAGGCTCTTCGCGCGGAGAATATACAGCCTGCCCTGAATTGGGTCACTGCAAACCATGAAAAGCTCAAAGGAAATGGTTCAAGTCTTGAGTTGAAACTTCATCAGGTGCAGTTTGTGGAGTTATTGAAGCAGGGGAGCCGAACTGATGTCCTCAGCTATGCCAGGGCTAACCTTGCTCCTTTGTCTTCTTCTCATATGTATGAGATTCAGAAACTTATGGCCTCTCTTTTATGGATAGGCAAGCTTGAAAAATGCCCTTATTTGCAGCTGTTGACTCCAACAAATTGGGAAGACCTAATAGATGAATTATTACGGCAGTTCTGTGTGCTGCTAGGTCGGTCTTGTCGTTCTCCGCTGGAGTTGGTTGTAGAAGCAGGGTCCGAAATTTTTCCTACTATTCTGAAGTACATGAATGTGATGACTTTGAAGACACGTGATTGGCGAACAATGGAGGAGTTGCCATTCCCGGTGGATCTTCGTAAGGATTTCCAATTCCATTCGACATTCATATGCCCGGTGACTAGGGATCAAGGATCTTTAGAGAATCCTCCCATGTTGTTGCCTTGTGGGCATGTTTTGTGTCGGCAATCGATCATGAAAATGTCCAAGAATAACACCAGAAACTTCAAATGTCCATATTGCCCTTCTAGTACCGCGGTTGCACAATGCAGGCAACTGTATCTCTGATGATAATTGTATAGGCCCCTTTAGTTACAATTGCTGTCTTGTGCATAGCTATTTGAGTTCTTTTATTTTACCAAATCTTAAATTTCATTCTCATATACATTTATTATAGCTTAAAAATAATATTTCACGGCCCAGTTGGTATGTTCTGATGTTATAATCTGATGTGTATTCTGCACAACTGAAGGAAGCAATATTGCTCCAGGTTGTATGCACAACCAAAACCATTTGAGACCGCAATTGCTTCAAAATTAGATTAACAATCTAAAAATTAGATGAGATTATGAAGATGTTTAATGATTTCAATCTTTCATCAGAGTAGCTCATTGAACCTATCATTGAGATTTATGATTAGTGTCAAGTTAATTACTTCTTCTCCATCTCATCTTGACTGCCAGGCTGCCCACTAGACCTTCGGATTATTTTGAAAAGACATGCGCTATAGTTGATATATATATTATGAAATAATTCATGTAGTAGTAAAAATGTTATGAGAAATAAGAACTTCTACAAAATATTGGCCTTGTTTGGTAATTGGCTGTTTTATTTGGCTGGTTTGATTGGCCGTTTGTATTGGCTGTTTGTGTTGGCTGTTTGACTATTTTTATTTTATAAACATGTTTGGTAAAATTGGCTTTTGGCTGTTACACTATAAAATGACCATTATGGACAATGATTTTTTTTCATTCAACTTATACATTTTAGATACCATAAGGGTATATTTGTAATCTTATTATTAAACAGCCAAGGAGAAAAAGCTACTCCAAGTAGCTTTTGGTTGAAAAGCCGACTTAAAAGCCCAACAAAAAGCCCACAAACCAAACATGATTTTTATTGTTTGACCAAACTAAAAAGCCAAAAGTCAGGCAAAAAGCCATTTGCCAAACACCTCCATCATCCCACTGAATATGAGTTTGGTCGAATGAATTGGCATTTCTCGTTACCCATAAGGTCATAAGTCATAACCCACATAAATGATAAATGTACTGTATATGGCATATGCTCATATAATACTCTCCCTCCGTCCCATAAATATACTTCCTCCCTTTTTTTTTTTTTTTTACTTGCAACATTAAAATACAACCCATTAAAAGTATTCTAATGTCATAATTGTGTTCGAGTTAAGTACTTGTTGTACTAATAATAAACTATATCGAGAAACTACAAAATTAGCATTGTAATATGCATAAATAATATGCATAAATAAGGAAATTTGAATGGCGGAAAAGTAGAGAAAACTGCATAATCAACACCCAAAGGGTAAAATAGGAAGCATTGTTCATGATCAACATGTTCAATAAACTCATAAAAAACTGCACATATGGGTTAAAAAAATTGAAAGAGCAAAAATCTATGATTTCCCAATAATCTAAACCAAACAATTCCTTAAACTACTAGTAGCACTAATTATTTGGGGGAAAAACCCATGAGTAATTTCTTCAATGAAGGAAAAAATACATCATTATTAGAACTCAAATCATCATCTTTATCACAAAGATCTGAACTTTCTCTCTCCTCTGAATCCTTCATCACAAATTCCTCAACCAAAACCCTAACAGATTTGGGTGACAAAGGATGAAAATTCAAACCCCAATCAGAAATAAACCCTTTAATCAAACCCATCTTTTCATCTGAGCTCATATTCTTCCATTGATTCTTGACTTCTTTAGGGTTTAAATTAAGGTAATTGCAGAGGTCAGAGAAAAGAAGTTGTTTACTTGTTTTCATTGCATTTTCTCTCTCCTCTAACTGGGTAGTTAGCTTGTAAATTTCTGCTGATAAATCTGATGCTAATTCTGCATCACTGATTTTGTTGGGTTTTTGTGGGTTGTTCTTATTGTTGCTGAAACAGAGGAAGTTGTGGGTTTGGGGATGAGAGGAGAGAGAAAGAGGATTTGTTGGGGGTTTTAGTTTTAGAGGGTGGGTGAAAATGGGAAGATGAAGAATGGAAGGTGTTCTTAAGAAAAGAGACATGGGGTTTATTATTTTGATATTTGGAGATGTTTAGGTTTTTGGTGTGTTTGGAAGTTGCTCAATTCTCAAATGGTGGGTTAGCTTAAAGAGGTAAAATAAGGGGATAATGACATCAACGTTCAAATGAGTGCCAAGAGATGTACAATAACAAAACCTAGCTTGTGGAGGACTAAAAGGCGTTGCTCGGACTGAATTAATGGAAATTTTGTTCGGTTAAGCAAATTTAGTTCAGTTAAGACAAATTCCTGTCACAGTAAATTCAATACAGTTTAGTTCCAATCAGCTCAGTCCAAAAGAACATAGCCTAAACGGGTCTCTTAAGAGTCCAAGAATGATTATAGATTTTACCTAAATCCATTTCTACTTTGGGATAGTTTCGAGTTGATTATCAATTCAATTTTGCGTTGTAGAAATGAAAATTCTTGTTCAATTGTCAAAAAAAATTATTTAAGTAATAATTAATGCATTCAAGAGTATACATCAGTTTTAATTCAATGCGTTTGCTTTACCTTATTATTGCTGAATTTATCAAAAATAAATATTTGAAAAGGACATACCCCAAGTATTAGATTAGACCTACTTCTATAACATGCAAGTTTGGCTTTAACTTTCACCAATCTTCAGAGAAAAGGAAAACAAAAATTCCATCCATGTAAGCATTAACAAAAGACATATCTAAAGTCTCATCAGCTCATTACATTTTTGTATTATTGTTGCCTGCAAAATCTAGCTTTTAACATATTGGAACAAGCTTTACAAAGAAGGCCTTTACATTTCCTGGGTAACATTACAAAACTAAAATATGAATTTATGTATATACTGAACCTATAAAAAAATCATCTAACTGCAGCACTTAATCTACTTCATAAACTTCCTGCAGATCAGTTGCATGAATAAGTAAAATCCGGAATGAATAATGCATCATTCAGCTCAAAAATTTAAGCTTCGGGAGCTGACATCAGACGTTGAGCACTTGCAATCAAAGAGATGTTTCATACTAGTCTCTTTAGGTCCATGAGTTGATCAAACATCTGCTTGGTGATCCTTGAATTTGCATCAGATTTTGACATCGAAGGTGAAAGGACACATATTTCAAGGAAAGGGATCTTAAACAGAAATCCCCTTCAAGGGCCATAAGCAAATTGAATTGCTCACTTTGCTAAAATTGCTTGTAATCTTTTCACATTAACCATTCAATCGCCAAAATTGTAGCGAATCAATTCTGACAATATATCAACCCATGTGTCAGGAACACCAGGAAGGCACCAATGCATGCAGTCCTGGCCCCAGACCGCAACTGCGTCCTTCTTTCCAAGCCAGATGGCTGGATGAGCATCTGCTCGGTATTCACTTAGATGAGTCAAGTCAAGCGTTTGAATGTTCCTTCCTTGTAATGCCTTTTCAATCACTTGATTAAGCTCTCTCGACTCTTTGTTGACTCCATTGTTAACCGGATCAAACCACAAGTCAAGCTACAAGGGTGTTAGAACTTTTACATTCAAGCCAAAGGTAAAATGAATCAACAAGAAATGAAAAAAGATCCATCAAAAAATTTCGAAAAAAGAAAATAGGGAGTATAAAAACGCTGAAATTTCAGTTCCCCCATTAACTGCAAGTTTCATCTTTGAGGTCGAACTTTAATCCTATTCTTCGAATATACTTATATTTCAAAAGCTATTAAAAAAAAGGAATTTTATGAAAGTATCTTTTTATTTTTTTTTAAATTCTCAATTAGTTTCTGTTCTTTTTGAAATTCTTTTCTGAAAATCAGCAATATATTTTGACGACATACATATGCAAACAGAGGGAGTACATTCGAAGATATCAACCCATATGTCGACCCATTTTTGTTTTTTTTATTGCACTTGGGACTCAACTATGCTTTTTGGGGGTGGAAGAGCATTGGGGGGGGGTAAGTCATCTGTCTCAACTCTCAAGTGCAAGAAATATAATTGCAAATTGAGGTCTATCCTGGAATGAAAGACAGAATCGTCTAGTTACAAAGGGACCATTTCAAGAAAACATAAACTACATGAAAGTCCATTGACAAATTAAAGCAGTACTATAAAAATGATATTGACTTAAAATAACAAAAACCAACTAAGTAAATGCCATAATGAATCCAGCGATGTATTGGTGATGCGTATATAATGCAGCTTAAGTAGTAAAGTCTTGTGCTATGAACGCATAAGCAGGTAAGGAATACATGTGTTGGACTACCAATGAAGCTATAACACCTTAAGTCGTCGTTTCCAAATTGTTAATATGCTGGGGACCACACGTCCACACCGGTGCCTCCACTCAAAATGAAATTCGTACTACTAAGGTGTCTACTTTCCTAGTCCAAAGTCTAGCTGAGATTCCATTTTGAACTTTAAACAAAAAGATAGGAATACAAGAGCCTGTAGCAATCCATTACCTGTGGTTCTTCAAGAGGTTCATCAAACAAACAACTGCCATTTTGATTCCACTCTCCACCAAAAAAGTGTCTTGGTGACTGCAGCCGCCAAAACTTGAGTGTAGAACTAGGAACTTCCTTTTCTATGTACGAGATTGTATTTTGCAAGACAATCTTAAGCCCATCCAAAAACTCAAGTGCAGGAAGGATAGGCTTGCCTCTCTGATAGAACACAAGAGGTGTCTCTTTTGGGAATTTATGAGGACCCCACCTAATGAGTATACAAAATAAAATATCTTAGAGGAAACCAGATACAATAATGTAATAAAGTCGAACATGAAAACAGCCTCAGTGATCCTCTATTATGCTACTACAATGACAAATAAATAAGGCTCTACCCTTGATCACCTTAAACAAGGAGTATGTAAAATAGTAGGATAAGTTTGACAGCATAAAAGGTGTGTCGTAGATAATTTTGTATAAACCTAACTGTAGTGGATGGGCAAGAAAACATAAGATTACCAGTGGCCAGTATTGAAAACAAGGACATCATAAAATTTAGTGATCTGGACCCAGTCATCTGCAGGAATATCAACATCCACTCTGTATATGCCTTTCACTCCATTCTGATCAGACTGATTTGGCTGCCACCTATACTCAGTCCAGATAGACAGTGTTACATTTTTGCAACAAAAGAAATTTAAAAGAATCATCAAATTGTCGATAAACAGATAGATGGTGTTAAGTTCTCCACTCATGTCTTTTGTGTATATTTCTACTATTAACTCAACTACTTAAGCCTCATCTGCCATGCAAAAAACCTTTCAAAGAGATTCCTTACAACCCTATCCCTAAGGGTATAGAGTATAGCCATACAATTTCAGGAAAAACTTAAAGTTTGAACCAACAACATAAGTATATACGTATAGATCAATAACTTATATTAAGGAAAATAAGATGTACATAGCCTTAACATTGACAAACTTCGGCAGTTGTTTTATGTGCAACCTAATAGTTAGCTGATAGCTAAACCTGATGAGGGAGAGATGAGCTAGAACAAATTCTCCCATCTCTCAAGATTGTGAAGTAGCCCTTAGCGTCAACTAACCCTAAAACCAGTTCCTACGGGCTACAATTGAATCCTAGACCCTAGCACCCACAATTAATCTTCCTCAACTACGGCCCATGCTTCATCTAAAAGAATCCCCTCAGTTCCTTCATACCATTATTCCATCTACTGGACACTTCAGTCCTTTAAAGAATCCCCTCAGTTCCTTCGTACCATCCTAGTGCTTTACAAGGTAATCTTCCTCAACTATGGCCCATGCTTCATCTAAAAGTTACTCAAGCAGCATTCAACCATAAAATTTAAACCCTAATGCATCAATCATAAATGTCCTCATATCACCAACTTACTTCTGAGATTTATCATATATTCATATCCCGGTAATTTGCTCATTCGCGAGTGAGATATGGTTATAACAATTCACTAAATCCAATGAACAAATTATAAGCATTCCAAAGCTACATCCTGTGAGATATTCGGGAATCAAAAGACCACAAGATTGCTACTTTAACAGTGAACTATCTATCTTAATAAGATTATGCCAAAAAGCTAAAAATAAGATCATGATCATGTGCCGAATACTTATATCACCATGTGTACATTTAGATACAAATCTCAAGGGAGGCACTTAATACAATGTAGGCCAGCTCCGCCACTCGATATTACATATGCTCTCCTAAGATTTTCACATAACATACCATTCTTCCTACACTTACAAGAAACCAACTCCATCATATACATGAGAAAAGCATCAGTATTGCATCACAGGATTATAATACATGAATTCATGCATAAAACTCAAATAAAAAAGAGTATAACTTTATGCAACCACCAATCCACACAAGACAGACATTTCAAACAATGATACATCTATATATATAACAGATACAAAATCATAAAAATTGAAGAAATACTTACTTATATTTAGAAAGCAAAACAGCACGATGATAAGCAACAGTAACATTAAACTTAGGAAAATAAGCACCTCTCCAAGCACCCTTCTTTTTCCACTTCTTAGCCCCAATATCAGCAACCCTCAAAACACACAGAAAAGAAACCAAGAAATTCTCATTCAAAGAATCACCAACAAACCCAATATTCTTATTTCTCATCATACCCAGAAACCCAATTGGATCAATTTGTGTCAAACTGCAGTTTTCAGGCACCCATTTCCAAGAATTAATCACACCCATTTTCTCTCTCCTACTTCTAAGGCAGTTCCATGAGTTTCTGTGAAATGGGCAAGTTTCATCGTATATGGGTTTGTGATTCGGGTCAAATACCCAGTTTCCTTTGAAGAGATTGCAGCGATTAAGAGATTTGAGTTTGGGTTTAGATTGGGATTGTGAAAGTGGGTTGGGAGAAGAGAAAGAAAGGAGAGAAGAGTAGAGATAGCAGAAGATGAGAGATGATAGAATTAGAGATGTTAAGAGAGTTGTTGAGTTTTTTGAAGGCATTTTCACATTCATGGAGGAGAGTGGCGAGATCAGCCACTGGCGCACTGCTGAATTTAGAGAAGAAAGAATGGAGTTGGAGTTTTAAAAAGGAGAGGGGAGCTCACTCGAGTCGAGCTTCAACGAGTCGAGTTTTGAATCTTTTGACCAAGTAGATTTTGAGTAGTTTTGCAAGTGTTTCGTTTCAACATTAGTAAATTTCGAGTATTTTGCTGTTGATAATTGGATATTCGAGCCTTCTCACGAGTTTTCGAGTCGAGTATCTAGTTGCTCAACTCGACTCGCCAACATCTTGAGTTGATATTTGACCGAGTCGATCTCGAGTAGCTTGCAAATTGTCTCGTCTCATTTACATCTCTAATCTTACACAAGACTTACTATTTATAGAATAATTTTAGATGTTTTTACATCATTCTTGATAGAACTCTATTGAGAATTCGTATAAAAAAGTTAGAGGATTTGTTGTTTGATATAATGGAAAATTGTATGAAAAGTTTGGGAGATTTGGGATGCTCAACTTTTGTTTTATTTATAAAATAATGATGTGATTGTGATAAGCAAATTATTAGTAGGCTCCTTTGAATTTGTCTACTAAAGTAATACTGGTTGTGAAAGAGTTGTGTAATTGAAAATCTCATATATTGTGAAAAAGACATGGAATTGGAACGTTTATAGTTTTGTGAAAAAGGTATGCAATTGAAAAAGGAAGTTATAAGAAAAACTTTATAATTGGATAGTTTAGAAAACGTTTAAATTTTTTAAAGATGTACTATGAAGATGTGGACTTTTCCTAATTGTAAACTCAACATTGGGTGTTGAATTGAGCAACGAATTTACCTTCTTGTAAAAATGAGGAAGTGATGAAACTTGTGTATAATGTAAAGCTCACAATTAGAGTCTAGTCGACAAAAAATAGTTGTTGAATGAAGTATTAGTTAATCTATCACATTTAAGTGTAATATGTCAAGAAGCTTTTTTAAAACAATTAGTGCTCTACTGCTATGTAACACGAAAAAAGCTAATATGTAACCAATTAAACTACTTAGCATGTCAAATTCGACTGCAAGAGTTCAATCAACTCTATCCAATCCATATAACTTCAAATCTTATCAAATCACTCTACATATTTATATACGTTAAAAACCCTGACAAGGACCCATTAATTTTAAATCGGATTTGAGTCAAATCATTGAGTCATGTTGAGTTTCACCTCCTTTATAAACAAGCAACCACAAAAACTATGCTAATTTTGATTTTTCCCTCAATTTTTTTTCTCTTGGATTATGAAATCATCCAAGCACAAACAAGACAAAAGCACAATTTCGTTTTGTAGAAGAGTCCATTTGAAATTTAAGAGTTTTGAGCATTTCTCTCTCTCTCCTTCCACCACTCTTCCACCTCCTTTCCTTCTTACAAGTACAAATACAAAAACAAGAACATCACCCTCCTTTTCTTTGGCGACTATTCATCAAAGAAGACGACATTCTCTTATTTCTCCACCATCAACTCCTTTTCTCTCTATCTTCTTCTTCTGGTGAGCTTTTTTTCTTCCTCCTAATCTTAATTTCTTTCTAAAGAACCTGTCTTTTTTGAATAAGATGATTAAATTGTTGGGTCATTCTGTTAAAGTTGGAAACTTTTTCTGATTGAGAAGGAGGTGGGGCGTGGTAAATTTGCTTTTCTTATAATTTTTGATGTTGGGTTTTTTGCCATGTTGGTTTTTTATTAGTGGGTAGTTCTTAATTTTGTTACTGTTTTTTATCATTTCATGGAATGTGCTGAGATTTTGTTGATCAATTTGTTGCAAAAATGGCTACAATATATGATTTTAGTATAGTAGGTGCATTATCTAGTTATTATGTAGATGTTTGAGCTGATAAGTATGTTAAGTGGATCAAATCAACTCATAATATCTTGTGGAAAACACAAAAAAAATTGTGAGCTAGGCTATGTATGGATGATTTTTCATCTTCTGATATTCTTCTTGGGGGTGGGGTCGCACAGGGATATTTATAGGAATCTGGACAGATTTCTGAATTGCTACTGCATCTAGCCAACATTTTGGACTAATGTCTAAGGACATTTCTTTTCATCATTTAAGTTTCTTAAGATCAAGGTCAAAATGGTCATCAGTTTAGCAGGACTTATTTTGGGCCTTTGGTCTTAGTGTTTAGTTAGTGTTAGGTATCACGAAAATGGGTGCGGGAACACAATTCGCTACGTGTATATGTAAATTAGCCCAAAAGTAACCCACTTGCATTTACCAATCGCCTTTTCTAGATCGCAGTTGGGAGGGGTTTAGCGAATTTTTAACATGGATTGTAGTTAATTGGGAATGATTTTAGTATGTGTACAAATGCAAGCCTTTGCCCTGTCTCCTGCAAAATGCATAAGATAAATGGACTTTTCTGTAAGTATGTGACTGATTTAGGCCCTTGCAACTTGTCTTTCTGGTGTCTGTCACTTTCATGTCCTCTGTCCTGAGTACAAAGCTAAAGGTGAAAATTCACTAGAATATTAAGGTATGGTGCATTTCATGTTTTGCCTCCTTTCTTATTTATCAATGAAGGCTATTAGTACAATACCTCTGGTTACATCTCAAAGAGAGATAGAGGTTTTTCCTATAGAGTCAGGTTATTTGATCTAAATTAAGATATCTAAATGGGGTCGTCTCTTTACCATTCTGCCCTTGGTCGCAAACTATGGGTTCAGTAGTAATGGCAAACTTGGGCTTACTTAGATTTGGGACAAGAAGACAGGTTTTCCTTATATATATTGTACTGTATAGTGTATACTTTCGTCCGAATCACTAAGCTAATAGGGAATCTTGAACTATAAAATTCTGTATTTCTGTCCATTTTCTTTTCATTTAAACATGATTTATGATTGCAGATCCATCCTGTGTAATTCGTTCAAATAATATTTTTGTAACTCCTCCTCCCCCCCAACCCCCACCCCCCAAAAAAAAGTGAATTAATATATCTATCCTTAAGGACTAACAATAAGCATTAAAATATTTCCTGAAAGCAGAAATGGTATCATTTGGGAATTTATGACAAAATCACACATCGATTGGTGTAATTAGTTACTGCTCATTGTTCCATTTTTGGCTTCTATAGTGTCAGCCCTTAGGGCTGCACATAGTATATTGCAAACTAAAGTAATTCTTCTATTTATTGGGTAACTTTCCCCCCTGCCAAGCCCATATCAGG
The DNA here is from genome assembly GCA_947648045.1 of Beta corolliflora. Lineage (NCBI taxonomy): Eukaryota > Viridiplantae > Streptophyta > Magnoliopsida > Caryophyllales > Amaranthaceae > Beta > Beta corolliflora. The sequence goes on from CANSZD010002981.1 coordinate 573,928, forward strand.
CCACTGGCCTATCTTCTGAGCCCTCTGGCCAGGCCCGAGAGACTGTTTTGTGTGGAGACTGGAGCCTGAAACCCACCTTCTATATGGCTGTACCCCAAGTCAATTAAAATCCAGCTCTTGCTACCTTCCCACATTCCCTCAAAGAGCCCACTGCCCAGGTTCAAACCTGAAGTGTGTGTGAGGAAGCTTGACTAATGACAGGTAAACAAGCAAACAGCTCCCCACATGCTTCCACTGAATTAGAGCGTTAGATACAAGCAGCTTATCATTTTTAAGACTCAAAAACAATATACTTTGGTCGCCTCAAATTGTGTTTCCCTGTTCACAAAATCGACTTAGTAGTCTTAAGTAAGGGTAAGAATCTTGTATACACAGTATTTCCAAATCTGTTTGATTGCTTGTGTTGTATGTGCATGCCCGGACATAAGGCAGGGAAATGCAAGTAGAACTCGTGTTGGTATTGGTATTGGGTAGATATTAGAATAGTTGAGAGCATTTGCTTTGTGAGCTTGTGATTTTCTTCTACTTGATTTATGTTTGTGAGGAATACTAGAGAGAATCCTTTAACTTATGTTGGCATTTGTTCATGACTTTGTTCTATTTATCTCAGTTGTAAGAACTGCTAGTCTCATCATCTGATATTAATTCCTTTCCTCTTGATGTAACTATCTTTTTTCCCCTTTTTATTTCTCGTTCAATATTGTCTATCACGGGCTTTTCATCTCTTGCTCCTCCTCTTAACATGATCTACCTTTTCTCCAGCCATGGACAATGTGAGCGGTCCAAGTTTATATCCATTGCACCGCTGCAAAACTATTCACCTGGTTGGTGTTGTATTGTTCTTGTACTTGCAAATCATACATCATGCCATTATGGATTTGACGATTGTAAATTTTCGCCTTTGCGAAGTCAAGAATCTTGTCTTGGTTTTTGTTTGTGGTTTTACACACAATGGATTAGGTGAGGCATGCACAAGGACTTCATAATATAGAAGGCGAGAAGAATTACAAGGCATATATGAAAGCTGAATATTTTGATGCACCCGTGACTCCACTAGGTTGGCAGCAGGTAACAAAAGCATCATGTATGCCTTCTAAGTTAATGAGTATGTTTTTTACTTAGACAGACGACAATTTGTAAAAGCTTTTAATAATTATTTTTACTATTCATGCAGGTTGATAGTTTACGCAGGCATGTTCATGATTGTGGTCTGTATAAGAGGATTGAGCTAGTCGTAACATCTCCTTTGCTAAGGTATCGCCTATGCTTCTTTTTGCTTGAGGAGTTGAGGTGATATGTTCTTACATAGTTTTTTCTCATATTAGTCAACTATTGCCATAGGACTTACATAGTAATTATTAGTGGCATTCTTTTCTTTTCTTTTCCCTTAAGGTAAATAAAGAACTTCATGCAACTGATAGATTCTTTAGTCTAATTTGAGTACCTTAAATCTGGTCATTATACGGAATTCTCGTGTTAGGAGGAAGCTAAAGGAAACTTTGTAGTTGTAATAGTTATAGTCATAGTGTCAGTTATTAGGGAAAACTAGTAATGGTCATGTCATGATGCCTACTTGTCTAGAATGTTGCATGGAGAGCAATAACACAAGTATGAATAATCATGGCTTAACTTAAGTAATTTCCTTCTCTACTTCTTGTGCTCTGTTGTCCAGCTGACCACATAATTTGGCCATTAGTTGGGATGAACCAATGCCTCTGAAATACTTTCAGAAGCTTGCATTTAAAAGTAGGGTCTGTATGCACATGTTCATATCATGGATTTGGCAGGCATGAGAATCGGATTCTTATTTTAATGCAGGACTATGCAGACAGCAGTTGGTGTTTTTGGCGGTGAGGGCTATACCGATAGGATGGATGTGCTGCCTATGATGGTGGCAAACACTGGAAACAGTGACCGTTCTGCCATTTCAAGTCAAAACTGCCCACCTATTATTGCTGTTGAGCTTTGTCGTGAGCATATGGTATGTTCCATAGATGTTATCAAGCAAAGAGCACTTTGTACTGTAGTCCAATAGAATCAAGCAGAACCTAAAGTTTCTAATTGTTTAAAGTGCCACAAAGGCTCTTCAGTTCTTTTCTCTAGAGTTGGTACCCTCACCTGCCCACTTTTTTCTCTCTATTTATTTTCTTTCTTCTTAATCTCTGTGCCTCAGCTCATTGCTATCCTTGAGCTAGGAGCCCGGGGTGGAGGAGCATTTTGTAACAATCTGCCGTGACTGTAATTTGTCAACTGATTTGTTATATCACTATCGTTATCTTCTAGTTTGGGAATTTTCACTCTCTTGAGATGTGGGACTGTGGGAGGGTAAAGTGATCATCTCTTTTATTAATCTGATCTCAGGGAGTTCATCCTTGCGACAAGAGGAGACATGTTCATGAATATCAGTGTCTTTTCCCTGCAATTGACTTCTCGCAGGTAATCATTCATTAGGATCTTATGTATAGCTGCAGATTGCAAAGCAGACTCTAAGGGATCCTTTAACTGTATGTCTGTACTTTCAGATAGAAACCGATGAAGATACACTATGGAAGGCTGATGTTCGCGAAACAAAAGCGGAAGTTGCAGCTAGGGGAATAAACTTTATGAATTGGTTTGTACATGTAGCATTTTTTGTAATTGTACTGCTTGTACTTGTACCGCTCAAAACTTCCACATACATCTTGGATATGGAATCTAGTGATTCACTTATGGACTATAACGTGGTGCATGCCTATAACCTATCACAGATTAATATATCATCCGTCAAGGATAAACATGCAAAGGAAGCAGATTCTGTGAACACTTGATCTCACAGCACAAAGTAATCTTCTTTTTCGGGGGGGTTTGAATTGTCATTTTGATGACTTGAACACTTGTGTGCACTTGATTCCTCACCCTTTCTTTAAACCCTTTTAGTTCCTACAGCTTACATAGTAAGTAAATGGAGGAAATATATATGTATCGCTGGTTATTGTTCATTAGAATAATGTTGTTGTTCCCTTGGGAAATAAGTAAGCTATGAAACATGGCAACGACTGGGACATGAGGTTTCTCCGATCTGTTCCTGAAACCCCATATGTTTCCCTGTTAATGAAGCGCAAATATGGCTGGAACTTGAGGTTTCTCTGTTTTGGTTTCATTTCTGTGCTACATAATTAAATAGTGCCGATCTCCATTTCATGCCATAATACAGTAACAGCTTACCCCAGAAATGGATTTTCTTTGATTTTCTTCATTTAATCTGTTTCCAATATTACACTCTTAGCATGTCAAATGCATTTTTAATTCTAATTTCCCTATACAGGTTGTTGACAAGAGAGGAGAAGGAAATAGCAGTTGTAACCCATAGTGGTTTCCTATTTCATACTTTAACTCAATATGGAAATGACTGTCACCCTCTGATTAAGGAAGAAATGTGTACACGGTGCGTAACATCTTCCCTCTTTATTACACCATTAGCACTTATTGATATTTGTTTCAATTGTTAATTATACTTGCTTCGATATTATACAGTGATAAGTCCATTTGGACCAACTTTTGTCGATATCACAATTTTGTGTATTCTTTCTGATGTTAGCTTTTGGTGTAAGTTCCGTCCCAATGTTCGTGGTTCTGCACCTCTTATCACCGAACATGTGTTTATGAAACATAAATAAATAAATAAAGGGCTTACTGATAAACTCGTTAGCATTACCGTCATTTATCACAGATTGCTATACTCTCCCCCCCCCTTCCCTTAATAGTCAATGTTTATATTCGACCTCAAGTATATTATTTTTGTATCTTTTGCAGCTTTAAGAATTGCGAGGTTCGTTCGTTGGTCCTCACTGATAGGAAGTGAGTTCTTTGTAATATTTCGAGGCATTTCAAACACATAATGTTTGCTGGGCAACTCCATTAGCTAATGATAGCTTGGTTTTCAGTATGGCAGGGTCTGATGCATCAATCACGAATTATCCTGGCAAGATACCCGAAGGACCAGATCTTCCTAGTGATGTTGCTGATGAAAACATAAACAATCATCATTGAGTATGAACTATCATTCTTGCTGCTGATTTTATGGGAAGATTTTCTTTCTAAAATTACATTCTCATCTTTTTTGCTACAGATATAATGGATTCTGATGGTATTTGAGCAGAAAATATTCGCGATCAACAGCAAATTCAAGGTTGATAACACTAAAAATGGAATTCATACTGGAAAGTTTTAAGTTGCCTGTATGATGATGACGAAATCTTCTTCGAGACACTACTGTTTATTTAGCAATACATATTTGGGTAATCTGCAGCTATCTTAGTTTTACAAGGATTAAATTGATCATGTATTGATTTATACGAGTACTGTGTTAATATAGTTGCAGAGGAATTTCAACTCCATTGACAGGGTGTGGATTCTTAATGTACGAATATTTAGTTAAAAATGATTTATTAGTCTTCAAATATTTATAACTCTGGCCTTTTTGTTGGCATTTCCGAACCATTAAAGTCTCGATAATCTATGTCTATACTATATATACTTTTGAAGAATTGAGTTGAATATTATCATAATATTGGTTAATAGTACTAACGACCCGTTTGGTAGTTGGTTATAAATGGTGGTAATGGAAATGAATTTGTATGTAAAATTGTGAAGAAAATCTTTTTTATTCCCATTGTTTTCTTGATAGGTAATAACACATTATTTACAACTTTTAAGCAAAAATCATGATACAAAACATCAAATATTCGAAAATTATCTGTCACATTTTCTTCTTTACTATGTATGTATGAACTTATTTCAATCTCTAATGTTCCCTAAAATTTGTGTTATATGATGTAAAGAACTAGTTATTTTATTCTAGTTAAGTCGGTAAAAAAAATCATCTAAGCGACGATATTATGTTTCTTTGGTCTCCGACACATAACTTTAAATATTAACATACTTTATTCCAAATAGATAAAGATTATAAAATTTTGATATTTTAAAAATAAATATTAAGGTGAATCTCGAGACACCAATTGATAAATATCTTTACTCAGATAGTACAACACAATCAAAGTTTGTTACTAGTTGCTCGATCAGGACCCTAGCTTTATTGCGAGCCAAAACCTTGAAGGATTCCCCTTCGCTCAGTTTATCCCCCGAGAAGCAGATGTTGCAAGTTCGCAACTAAAAGAACAGTGTGCTATGCCACTCAATAGATGTGTGTCTTATTCACTTAATTACATCATGACTTACCTAAAAATGAGCAATGTATGGTGTACGAAGTCTTGTCTAGACCAATCATTAGATTAAATTAGATCACAAATACGAAGTCTAACATCCCAAGATCATGTATAAATTTTAACCTCTAAGCAGTGGAGATTGGAAGATGCTACTTATCAAGTACCCTTCATGATATCATAGTACAAAGCCGGTCTTTTCTTGGGTATGCCGCATGATGCCTGACCATAAGAGAAACAATCAAACCCAGTTTGCATAATAACAGATTGATGAAACTCTCGTAAGTCGTTCACGGAAGATATATATACCTCGATGACAGACGCCAAATGCAGAAGTGTTGCTTCACTCCATGGTCGACCTATAAGTTGTAAGCCAATTGGAAGTCCCTGCTTATCATAACCAATCTGAAAAGGACGATGGATTGATAAATCAGTTTTGCTTGCGAACTTGAAAAAAATCAGTTTTATTAGCAATAATATGTTTCAATCAGTAAAAATCACTTTTGGTCAGTACAATAAGTAAATTGCATATGACAAAAACTAGAAAAGCTAGTAAATTTAGTTAAAATCACTTTTGATCACTACGATCAGTTCAGTTTAGTATTAATTAGTTGAAGAGAACAAGGCGTCAGCATTCATTTCCACCCATTGCAAATGTTTTTACCAACTCAAAATATACAACGGTGAAAAGGCGCTTACTTGTTAATTCTCCTGACCTTAAACCTAGAGTAAGACATGCAACAATTGGCAGTTGCTTTCTTTCTGCCTATAGTTTCCAGATTTCCTACTATGAACTTTAAACGAATCATGGAGGTTATAAATTGCCCGAAGAATACCAGACATGAGCATCAATAAAGCTTTTCTAGTTCAGTCCCAAAAGAACACATCTAAGCATATCATTGCTGAAGCAAGATAATGGCAAGGATATGAAACTAGTCATTGGTTGAAATTAAATTTCGAGACAAGATATAGCCTTCGATAACTAGAAAAATCTACTAAAACCAAAAGAGATTACACACCGGGACGGTAATGGCAGGGAGGCCGAGGAGATTTGCAGCCACAATAAAGCGCATCAGATAACCTGTCAGTGGAAGTACAGGAAGATGTATTAATGCATTTGGAAACTAGTATGGAAGTCCTGCAATATCTCTATCTATGGATGACAAAAAGAACACAATTTCATGACAATACTAGGAAAAAGATATTCTGCTTTTGGCCACGAATTCACTGTCAACAAGAAGATGGCATGCAACATCATCTGTTGTTGGTTCTTAGCAATGCATTTCAGTATCAGCTGGATTTTACAAAGTATTAACCACATTATTAGTCAAATTGAGGCATACACTAAAAGCAGAAGGTATCGCCTCCCTGGTCTTTTGGAAAGAAAAAAGAAACAAATTAAATTACTTTTTCACCTCTAAATGAGGTAAATATTTATGTAGGCTAGACACTTAAAGAATTTTACCTAGGGGCGCCAATTACTATCCTTGATATGTACCTTCTCTGTGCATTCTTATTTGTACGAGTATTCTAGGTGTTAATAGTTTCCTTTAAGTTCCTACTTATGCAAATTTCCTCACAATAAAAAATAAAGATATATAGTAAATAGAATTTAAAAATATCTTATATGTAAATAAAAATTTCACTCTTAACAGATATTGATCAGCTCACCTGAAACCTGCAAATTTGTCTCTCCAAATTTTAGAGCGCTGGAGGGTATAACTGGTGCTGTCATGCTGTTCAATAAAAGATAAATGTATAAGCATTTATATCTGCAAAAGCTTAAAAAACAAGGTATCTATGAATCCATGCATTTTCACTAGCATGAAGCTTAATAACACACAAAATAACATATAGCTAGCAGCTGGTAGCCTGGTACTGGTTGGAAACAAATACAGCTCAAGGAAATATTGATTATATCTTAAAAACTGGAGAACTTCACACAAGTTCTCCCTGCGTTGGAACAGAAGAATAAACTGATCAAATATGATGAGTCGTGAGAGGGCCTCCACTAGAGAGCTGGCAATTTTTGATCCAACACGAAAAACATGACCAGAACCCTACACGAACAAAATTCAACTTGAACTTGACCTGATTTGATCCATTTGTCATTAACCCACTTATCTCCTATTTTATAAAGTTTTAGATATATTTTGAGAAAAGTCTGAAATTAACATGAAGCCAGACACAAACAGGACACATTCGCCATATCTAAAAAAAAAAAGTAGAATAATACAGAAACTAAGAGCAGCACTAGCAATGATGATAATGCATACCCGGTGGTTGGTGTTACTATGATGTCCACCTTCTTGAAGATCTCCATGTGGTAGTACATCATTCTTCGACTGCATGGAACCAAAACAAAACAAAACAATGAAAGGAATATAAAGCTCAATACACAAGCTCATAAATTGGAAATTTACCATTAGCAGCCAGAAGGAAAAGAGATTGTAGTAATGTGGCTCTCAGCTCTCTGATAACAATTGTATGATAAAATAGAGAGAAAGCCCCCTCCCCCTTTCCCCAAAAAGAAGATAACATGAGACTTAGGAGGAAGTCAAACAGGAAGACTATAATTAAAACTGCAATAGTGCCTTCAATGCATTGATGTACCAAGCAAACTAGATAAATCGCATATTCATCAAATACCAATGTTCTTGATATAATCCAGATTTATCATCAAAACATCTCCAATGAGGACCAAAACAATTACCGGCATGTCTGTTTTTACTACAAGAACAAAGTAAGGGATCTTTGGTACATCAATCTGTTTGTACAATTTTCCTCACCGAATCTTTTGGGATGCAACGTAGTCTGTAGCTGAAAAAGAACGGAAAAGCGCCAAATTTGTGCGGGTATCATATGTCAACTTTGAGCCTTTCCTACATGAAGGAGAGAAAAATGTTGTGCTTCCTGTATGAAAAGGCTTTTTAAAAATTGCTTACTTCAAAAGCAGTTTGCAGTTCTTGAAGGAAATTAATTCAAGATCTACTTGGTTGGAAAATTCCAAAAAAAAGAAAAAAAAGAAAAAAGGAATAAAGCATACCCCTCTTCGCAATATGGATTTAGTGAAGACAAACATTCAGATCCAATTGAAACTACATGTGCCGTGCGCATCTCATGCATCTCAGGAATAGCAATTTCCACTGTCTTACAAATAAAAACACAAAATTTTAATTCTACAGTGCTAACCTTGGAAACACATTATGAGGGCTGGGGAAGGGTAGGTGAACGAATGCTTACAGAACAGTATTTTAGTACTAAAGATAAAAAAATCCTTTACTTGGAAATTATGGGTTTCTGAAAGCAAGTTCAGAACATCCTCACACTTCTGAGAGATTTCAGTGGAATACACATCGTTAAACCACTGTAGTACAAGAAATATATATTAATCATAAGCTCATATTCTTTTAACCTCAATGTGAAGTTGTATCACTCTGAATGTGATGATGAAATTACCTCTGAATACTTCCCAAGTCGTAATGACCCTCGACCACTAAGATGGGTTTCAGATGTCAGATTCGGTAAGCAAGGTGGTGACTGGAAAACAGTCCAGAAAACTATCAGTTGATCAATGGCAATAGCTTATAGCTCCCGATATTTTAGAAGAAATTAGGAGAGGAAGGGAAAAATAGCTCACAGGTTTGAGGCTAATCCTATCAGCAGGAGAGGAACCCAGAATCGCAGCATACCTATAGAAAGATAATCAACGTATTCAGAACATTCAAGAAGTTATAGGTCGATCTTCGGAAACTGATGCAGTGATTTAAAAGAGAGAAAAGAAAAGCTGATCCACACCGGAAATATACTGGTTTAGTTAATTTTTGTTTATCTCAGTGAGTGACAAAAAGGAGGCACAAATATACATCAGCAGCCTGATAAACAAAAGAAGCCTCATGAAGATCTCTCTCAGGTTTCAATATTCTTGACTACCCTAATTATTACTGCTACTAATTCAACAAAGTACTCAAAATGCTAAAATAGCAGGAACAACCATAGAACAGATACTATCAAAGTTTCGTACTTCAAATCAAAATCATGTATGCTCGGAAACTTTAAAGGATGCTGCTTGCGAAATCTTATCCACATAGCTTACAAGGATAATGCAGCAAAAATCATTTACTACAGGATTTATGTACCTACAGATAGTCAGACAACGGTGACAGAAAAATACGCTATTCAGTAGACAATATTCTGTCAAGTCAATGGCTGAAAACAGAGAATAACACATTGATGATATGGTCACATCAAATTCTTACACAAGCAATACATCCTCAACTGATGAAGCTATAGGGCCAATAATTTCCACAGTCCCTGCATCACACAATGCCCTGGCAACAAAAAATTTTAGAAGATTAGAAGTTATAAAGGAAATTATAGATAGATATTTCCCTTCCTTATATAGTACTTCCTCCCTTTCTGAATACTTGTCACTTTCGCTTTTCGAGGTCTTACTCCATTATAATAAATTACACTTAAACTCCATTATAATATACTACCTTGTCGTTTCTTTATTTTAATTTTGCTCTTCCCACTTACTTTTGGGAAATTACCAATGAAGAAGGTTTAATGGCAGGCCATTGGAGTCACATGGGTAATACGTGTGATGGAAAAGGTATAAGTGGGAAGAACAAAAAGATTATATCCCAAAAAGTGAAGTGGAAAGAACAAAAAACACAACAGAGGGGGTAATGAGTTCTATTGCTAGATACATATTTGAAAAAAAACTCCACAATACCAAATACTTTTTGTAATGAAGGGAGTAACTGAATGATGCAGTGATTACCCTCTCATATCAGTTCTTCCATACGTAGTTTTCAGGCCCACCACCCCGCAAAGGGATGAAGGAATGCGAACTGAACCTGAGTTCACAAATATTACTTGTGAGTTTCCTGGGTAAAACCTTCTGGCTAAATCAGATCAGATCTATAATTCTAAGATTTCAGCAATATATGTTTAATTGTTTATAATAACCTCCACCATCTGTCCCTAGGGAAGCTGAACAAAGTCCAGAAGCTACAAGTGCTGCCGGGCCAGATGAAGATCCGCCAGTGTATCTATCATGTGCATGTGGATTTCTTGTTGTTCTGAAAAGAGCAAAACATCACAACTTAATATGAAGTAGAAAACTTCCAAAGAGAGATTTCAGATGGGTAAATTCTGGAGATGTGAATGCTACGGTTAAGAAACATCAGTACAACTTTTGACATATGTGGGAAACCAAACTGAAGAAAAAAAGAGACTCAATGGTCTAACGTGCATTTGACTAAACAACTTCCATCTCAGATAACCACAATGGTCTGATTTTCTGTTGCAGACATCAAATAAGTAGTTGAAATATAAGCAAGTCCTATAGGACTGAACCTATTGTGACGTATTTGGTTGTGCAATTTTCTCTCTCCGTAACATAAACTATAACTCACCCATAGTTAGCATTGTTTCCAGTTGTCCCAAGACCAAATTCATGCATATTTGCCTTCCCGATTAAAATAACACCGCAACTGCGCAACCTAGAAACAGAAACTGCATCCTTCTTAACAGGTCGAACTTCATGAAACCATGTTGTAGCACCTATACCCAAAAAAAAATGTTAGACTGAGCTTCATCTTGATAAAACATAAGAATAAAGAACTCTGATTACAACATACCCTTAGACGGATGTGGGTAACAATCTATATCATCCTTGATTGCCATAAAAATTCCATCCAAAATTGATATAGATTTCCCTGCAAAGTACATGTCTCATCTCAGTAATACCCTAACATAATTGTTAGATATTAAATTTATCAAAGCGAAGAATAACGAGAAGACACAATTACAATTTACAAGAGTATTACCTTCTTCAAATCTTTGAGTAGATGCAGCTGCCTGCTTTCTTACATCCTCAGCATTAAAAGAAATGAGTAATGGGGTAGTGGGATTTGCATTATTAAACTCCTCCAAGGCTGAGATCAATTTCTCCGCAATCTGCACCCATGCATGCAAAAGTTATTAATCATTTAACACTGGAAGGCAAAAAGAATATAGAGGCATCAAATTTATCAGACCATGGATGGGGTAGCAAGCCTGGCACGATAAGCATAAGCGAAATCACGGATCTTCCAATAACGAAAAGATAGTGCTAAATCATCATCCCAACAGCTTGCAGGATCATATTCCGGGAGGCACTTTAAAGCTTCTGCAACACGATCCTCTGGACAGCCAGCTTCTTCAACAACAGTAACATCTTTCTCCGGTTCTAAAAGGCAAAATTCAAACTTTCTATATCAGGGTTGTTTACATACTCTCATGGAAAAGAGACAAGAATTTTGATGTATCAAATGCACACCTCTATTAATCAGATGGTCCACTACTAATCAAAATATAACCTTAGAGCATAAGAAATAACCTTGAGGAGGGAACTCGGGTTTAAACATGGGAGTCTCTGGAATGACAGTATTCCTCAGTAACTGTTAGACATAAACAGTATGCTGTTAGTACAAAGCAGTAAAAGCAAGCAAATTACACTGATGTATCTACAAGTAAAAGGGAAACCAACCTCATTCATATTATTATTCTTTCTCATGTAAGAAACAATAAGAGGACCTACAACCGGAGCTTCAAGGAGATTGGTAAAGAATCCCAACGCCGGTCCCGTGATATGTGGAGCTATAAGCCAAAAGAACAGATATAACATATAAGCATCTATGCTGCTACAAAGTTCTCAGACAATTCATTGCAACAATGCACATCAAGTGATCAAGGACTAACAAAACTCTACTCTGATTGGTCCTATATTGAATAAAAGAGGGCAATTCCCATTTAATGTAGGATTGTTTACAACAAGAAACATCACCAATCACAATAATATAAACACATTTTGTGTATTTTAACTGGCTATATCTAAGAATTTTCCTCCTAAAACCCAAATTCTCCTGTAATTAGTGCATACGCACGTCCTTAGGATGAGAACCATACACACGAAGGACTAGATTATGAACACAAAGACCAATACCAATGAACATGTACCAACAGAGATGTACATATGTTCATTTGGCTTGTTGTCCATGTACATGTGTTCATTTGGCTTGTTATCCATGTACATTTGGATTGTTATCTATGTACATGTGCGCAGTGCGCACCATGCTCTATGTACTAGCGTATGCACCATCTAAGCTTTGCAAATTCTCATGTACTTCACAAACCCTTTATATCATCAAATAATACTGTAACACTATCAATTTGGGCACCAAAAAATAACCCAATTGAAAAGGAAGAAAATGGAGACAATTAATCACAAAAATAACAAACTAACCTTCAATTTGATCATACTCATACTTGACTGCTGTCAAGTCAACTTCATCCGCAGGTATCATCACTTTCTTCTTCCCCATCCCTAAATTCAACAATTAAAAAACAACCCACTTCATAAAAACATCTAATTTTCAAATGGGTATTACGAAATTCAATTGTTTTTCAAAGCATAATCATTTGTACCCAAAAAAAAAAAATGCCACAAAGATTACAAAGTTACCTTCTTTAAGTTGCTCAAAGATCAAAGATTGAAGCTTTTTCTTCTTTTGAGAGGAGAATAGTTTGAAGATTTAGGAGAGATGAAAATGATAGTGATGAGAAAGTTTCAAGTCAATAAACTTGGTAAACTGCAGGAGAGTGATGGTAGTTTTGCGTCGTTTTCTGGGGATTTGAATGCATTTTTCGTCACGTTTGTGGTTTGGTGGGCATTGGGCAGTTATGCATTTGCGTAAGTAGCATTGAATACTGAGTCGATCATAGAGGGGTTGTTTGGGCTTTTGGGCATGGCTTTTGGCTTTTGGGCTTTTAACTTTTTTGGGCTTTTGTTTGTTTAGTTGTGGTTTAAGATTTGGTGGTTGGAAGCATTGGCGGTATGTATTGGGCTTTTAAGTTGGTCGTTTAAACCATTGTTTGCAAAGTGTTTTTAGCGAAATTAATTGTGGTTGTTAGTACATTTATTAAAGAGTTTGTGGTACAATGTCTAAAGTGGCCAATCCAAAAAGTTCTTGCGCAGTTTTTTTCATTTTGGCTTAAAAGTCGACTTTTCAACCAACCAAAAAGTCAATAACCAAACACTTTTTTTAGTTGTTTGACCAAGTGTTTGCCAAAAATTAAAAAGCCATTTACCAAACATGGTCAAACCATAGGAGAATTTCGTCCAACGTCTAATTGGAATGATAGTATCTTTGGGGGTTGGAAAGCGACTAGGTTTAGACTTTAGTAACGTAGATGAGAATCGATTAGGTTTTGTATACCACTTCTGGCTCTACATAACATGATTTTACTAACTAATTACACATCTCAAGTGTATCTGATAGAGGCTTAACCACACATATATTAAGATTAAATGATAAAGGTCGTAGATTTTTTTAAAGTTTGATAACATAATAGTTGAAAAATAAGTTTAAAAGAGTGGAAGTTGATAACATGAGATTTTATGAGTAAAGATGATAAGCAAATGAGTTGATTGGTTGAATGGGTAAAATGAAGTAACGTTTCGAAAGACATTGCCTCATTAGTGATTTTTTTTGATCATTTTTTATTATCAATACCCAAAAGGAAGGTATTACAGTAGTGTACTATACAACAGCTTTTCATACAAACTAGATCATATATCAGCTAACAATTCAACTCCCCATTAACTCAATTAAACCCCACCAATTAAATCCAATTACAACCATACCACGAATTCTGAGGAGCGAAAAAAGCCTAAGTTTGCAATCATTTGAGCTGCTGAAATAGATCTTGACTGCTTGTGATGAATTGAGATCTTGAGACCCCTAGAAGAGGCAGATCTAATGAAGTTGAGAATTAGATTCAGGTTCCAAGGACCACCTGAAGGATTGGTGGACCATTTAACTGCATTGTGCGATTCAGATTCAATTTCCAAGAGATGGGTTTTAAATCTCGTACTATTGAGGGAGATTTGTACTGCTCTGTGAATAGCAAGCACCTCTGCTGAGCTGACTGCCATAGGAGGTATTGGACATGAGAAGAGGCATAAAGGTTCTTTATTTTCATTGAGGAGAGAGCCTCCGATGAAAGATATGTTCTGAGTCGTGCTGGAAGATACATCTACAGTCCATCTTAGGCAGGAGGAAGTTAAGGGGTTGCCACGAAGAGACTTCCTGGGAATTGAGATCCTAGAGGGGGAGGACCATTGAAGACACCTGGGATTTCTCATGACTTCATTTGGAGAATAGGGAAAGGGCTCCTTCCAACTTTTTAACCACCAGCAAAGACGGAGTAATATCATGTTCTGGACCTCTTGAACTGAATTATTTGAATTGTTGAAAACTCGATTGTTTCGTTCTTTCCAAAGTGACCAAATGATCACTTGGAAGGCTGCAATCCAAACTTTCTTGAAGAACTTATTCTTACAAGGGTAGATCCATTGGGTAAAAGCCATTTCAAGAGATGATGGCCATACCCATGAAAGGTTCCATAATGCGCACCACCAATTCCAAATAGATTGCGCAAAGGAGCAATGAAGGAATAGGTGAGAGACATCTTCATATTCAAGAGCACATAGGGAGCAAGATGTGTCTGAAATAGGGATGATGTTGTAGGCTGCAAGTTTCTTTTTCGTGTTTATTTTTTCCAGTAGCACCATCCATGAAAATACTTCAATGCGGAATGGAACCAAACCCTTCCAAATCTTTCCAGAAACACCTTGTAGAAAGGCTACAGCATGTTTTGAGAGTTCAGCATAGAAGGACTTCACTGAGAAAGTACCTGAATTATGAAGAGACCAGATCAGTTTGTCTTGATGATCCTCTCTGAGAGTTACTTGAGAAAGTATTGCATAGAGAGACTTCCATTCCAGCTGGTCCCGAGATCTCAATTGGCGAGTCCATGGAATCTCCCATACCCATTGTGAGTTATTCCAGGCCCTCATAGACGTTACAGTGGCGAGGGGAAGCAATGCAATTCGGAATAACCTGGGATAAGTCAGTTTTAAAGCTTCATCATTGATCCATAAATCATGCCAGAATAAGGTATCGCTTCCATTCCCCACCTGTTTCCTGGTGCCCTTTTTTAATAGTTCATTAGAGCCAGGGTGTTTTAATAACAAATTGCAAATGCCTTTCCATGGACCACCATTTCTCAAAGGGGCCAAATCTGCCATATTGAATGATGGTGGGTATTTGTATTTTGCTTGAATTATTTGTTTCCAGAGAGAATCAGGTTCGTGAACAAATCTCCACACCCATTTGAATAAAAGGCCAAGATTTCTCATGAATAAGTTACTGACATTCAGTCCTCCCATGCTTTTTGGTAGTTGGACCACCTCCCATTTGACAAGGGCAAGCGCTCTTTTATCCATATTACCACCCCAAAGGAAGTTCCTTTGGATGGTAGTTATTTTATCAATCACACCCTGTGGAAGAGGATAAAGAGACATATAATAAATAGGCAAATTGGAAAGAGAGGCTTTAATCATTGTGAGTCTTCCTCCGAGCGATAGCAATTTGCTCTTCCATGTTGCAAGTTTTTTAGACATTTTTTCAATCAAAGGCTCCCAAGTAGCTAGTCGGGAGATATGACCTCCAATAGGGAGACCAAGATATGAAAGTGGGAATTGACCCACTTTGCAGCATAGAAGTCTGGCAAATTCTCGAAGCTTGTTATCTGCAACATTGACACCAAGTAATTCACTTTTGTGAAAATTAATCTGCAACCCAGAAGACAATTGGAATAATATTAGAACCATCTTGATATTGTGGAGAGAGTGTAAATCTGGCGGGGAGAAAAGAACTGTATCATCCGCGAATTGCAGATGTGTGAGAGTTGGTCCGTACTTGGAAGCTTCAATTCCAGACCAGAGGTGCATTGAAGTTGCCTTTTTTATCATGAGATTCATAACTTCAACTACAAGAACAAAGAGGAATGGTGAAAGAGGGTCTCCTTGTCGGAGACCCCTTTGAAGTTTGAAGGGTTTCGTAGGGGTGCCATTAATTAAGATAGAAGCAGCAGCCGAGGACACGCATGAAGAGATCCAAGCAATCCAGATGGCAGGAAATCCCATTTGTTCTAGGGTCCATGACAAAAAGGACCAAGAGACGCAATCAAACGCCTTATGGAAATCAAGTTTGAGGAGTAAGGCTGCTGATTTTGCTCTTTTACATGTGTCAAGGAGTTCTCCGGCAATGAGAACACTATCTAGTATTTGTCTGCCCTCAATGAATGATGATTGATGAGGTCCTACTAGATAGTTCATAACTCTCTTGAGTCTTCCAGTTAAAATTTTTGCAATGATTTTATAAACACAGCCAACCATACTAATTGGTCTGTAGTCCTTGAAACCATTAGGACTTCCTATTTTAGCGATAAGAGCAATGAAAGCAACGTTGCTTCCTTTTGGAAGAGACCCACTACTCCAGAATTCTTGAATGATAGAGTACACATCACCTTTGATAATTTCCCATGATGATTTGATGAAGTTGAAATTGAAACCATCTGGTCCCGGGGATTTTGAGGGATTACAGGAAGCCATTGCTTGGTCAATTTCCGCATGAGAGATAGGTTCAATCAGATCCGATGCTTGAGACTCGGAGAGCATTTTAAAGTCCAGCCCATGAAAGACAGGCCTATTGGTAAATTCCTCTTGAAAAAGTTTCGAGAAATAATTCACAGCTTCCTTCTTTATATCTTCTGGATTTTCCACTTTAATTCCATTAATCTCAAAAGATGAGATACTGTTCCCGTTTCTTCTTATAGATGCAAATGTATGAAAGAATTTTGAATTCTTGTCTCCATTCTTCAACCATTGAATTCTTGAGTTCTGAGCCCAGTATACTTCCTTCTTTTTGAGCCAATTCCAAAGATCTAATTGAGCAGAAGATCTTTGCTTCACTTCTTCTTCATTCAGGGAACGGACATTGGCCAAATTATCCCACTTTTGGATTTCAGTTTCAAAGAATGTAATTCGAGAATCAATGTTACCGAAATCTTGTGAATTCCACGTTTTCAAACCAGATTTTACCTTCTTCAATTTATCCATGAAGGATAATCCCTCTGAATTCATCCATGTTTGTTCAACGATCTCCAGACAACCCTGATGAGTTAACCAAACATCTTGGAAACGAAAGGGCCGAGGTCCCCAATCTATGTTGCAAGATCTCATTATGATGGGACAGTGATCTGAAATACTCCTTTGAAGAATTGAAGTGTTGAGCAGGGGGAACTGAGTTATCCATTCAGAATGAACAAGGAATCTATCGAGCTTACTCATGGATGAGCCCCTGAACCACGTGAACCAGCCAACTGAGGGTGAGATTTCAATTAGTTGAAGGTTGGATATAAAATCCTTGAAGTGCCGAGAGGTGGTTAAATCAATCACCCCGCTGCCCCGATCTTTGGGGGACAAGATTTCATTGAAATCCCCTGCAATTAAACATGGATTATGGGAATTAGAACAAAATTCAAAAATCTCCTTCCAGGTATCAGCTCTCACCAATGGTTCACATGAGTTATAAATGTTAACCAAAGTACAGTGAAAAGTATCAGGAATCAGAATTCCTTCAATGGCTATCCAATTTCGCTCTACTCTAGAGTACTGTAAATTGAAGTATGATTTCCTCCACAAGGTGATGAGCCCCCCAGAATTCCCTAGTGAAGGGCTTACACAAAAGTCAATATCATCCCAATTCCACAGGGATTTTGAAATTTTAACAGAGAGAGATTCAAGTTTTGACTCCTGGATAAAAACAATCCAGGGGTCATGAGAATTGAGAAGTTTTCTAAGAGCTCTACGCTTGATTTTCGCGCCTGCACCTCGTATGTTCCACGAAAGGAGTATCATTAGAAGTTTTTAAATGAGATGAGTGGGGGGTTCTCTTAAGGCGAAGACCGGTTTTGGTTTTGGCGGCTTAAAATCCCTCGAATTTTGCAATGAAGATCTGACAAGGGTCCAGTGAAATTCATTCCCATTTTAAGACCCAACTCAATAATTTCAGATGCAATCGAGTCATAGGAACCTTCATGGGGGAAGGGTGGAGGAGGAGGTGGGGGTAATGGGGTGGTTTTTAAAACGGGTGAGGAGGAATTGAATCTTCTTTCTTTTTTCTTCTGAAGTTTCTTGAGTCTTTTTTGCTCACGCTGGATTTTTAAAGGGGTGGAGATGAAGTTTTCAAATCCCGGAGGAATTGAAGGCCCAGAGATAGAGGAGGATGAGGAGTGAGGTTTTGAGTTGGTTTTTCTTGATAATGGGCTGAAGGTATTTGCTAGGTTAATAGGTTGATTTTTGTAAGAGAAGCTTTGAGGGGATTCAGACTGTTTTTTCAATGGGCTGAGATTGAAATTGAGATTAATGTCAGAGTCCAAATTGAGTTTGGAGGGGATGAAAGGTTTTGGGTGAGACGAGAAAATTTGTATGTTTTCTAGAGATGGGAGGGAGGATTCAAGTTGGAGGGAAAGCCCAACTCGTGAGGCGGGGGGAATTTTTGGAATTTTTCGGCCCACTTGGAGGTGAGCCTTTCAGAGGGGATTTAGGTGGGGACGGGATTTGAGGAGGTTGTTGGTTTTTTGAGGGAGTTGATTGCTTGGCTGTTTTGTTGAGGTTTCCCAAGGTGACATTAAAAAAACCATTATTGTCATCTTTTCCCAATTCAATGGGAGAATCTTCCAATTCCTTTTCTGACAAAGGGGTTAACTGGCCTTTTGGGCTACTGACAATCATCTCATCCTCCTCAGAGGAAGTAACCTCATCATTATCGACTTTTCCTCCATTGACAGGTTCAGAGTGATCAACCTTGGACAAAGGACAATTTAGATTGTGATTGACCCATGTTGAATTTTCCTCAGATACGAAGATTTTGAATTTATCACCATCAATATCTAAAATGAGAGGATTATTGATTCTGAAAAAACAATCTGTGATGATCATGATCTTAGCACAATCCATTTTTGAATATTCTATAGAGAGGACTTTGCCATAGATATTTCCTATCTTGAAAAAATTCTCGTAACTCCATGCAGTCAGGGGTACCCCATAGACAGTAATCCATGCCTTTCTCCATATAGCAGCAGTTTTATGGTTTATATTTCTGAGCTCTAAAAACCATCTGAGGAGCCATTTGCTAGTCAATAATTCCTCTTTGTCTTCAATTGTATCGAAGGTGATTAAGTGCAATAATCCTCCCAGGGATTTGATTCGCAAGCAATTTACCCCTTCTGCCAATATATGGTCATGGATAACCTCAGTTGAGGAGGCAGAGTTGGCCACTGCAATAACACTCCTACTGAAGACCTCATCATGCACCGAGGTTCTGCTCCCCTTGATTGCAATGATTTGTTCACCATCAAACTCATCAAGATCAATATTTTCTCTTACGCTCTCTGTTTCTTCACCAAGCACTCGCGAGCTCATTACTCGAAGTTTGCTCATATCTCTTTCAAAAGCTTCAGGGATAGGTTCGAGAAGTTGGTTAGGCTGTAGTTTATTGTATTTCGAAGGTTTAGAGGGGGTAGGGATCCTATTCAAGGTAGGATCCATTTGGTTGAGGGTTGTTAGAGAGGGTCCATGGTTAGGATTTTCAGAGGATGTTTTTGGGTTAGCAACTTCCTTGTACGAGCGATGGTCCCTGGTGGCAGGTTTTAGGGGTTGAGTTTGAGGTGGGGGTTTAGATGAGGAGGTTGATTTCATGAATGATGGGGGGTTTGGATAGTGATGAGAAGGTTTGTCATATTTTGCTGGATTAACTCTCAACTTGTAATTCCCAATTTTTCTCCCATTTTCATGACTAATTGCACTGAGAAGAGAGTGGGTTGAAAGGTATTTGACAAAAGCATATCTATGGTTGCAGTTTTTTCTAAGTTTTAAGGGTAGGATAATGTCAGAGATGTTTCCATGAGGAAGAAAAATGAAATTGATGGTTTGAAGGTTGATTTCAGGAGGAAGGAAGTCTATGAAGATTGTTTTAAGAGCGGTCGAAGGTGAAGAATTGGCTGGGGGTTGTCTTCTTCTTACTGTGAACCATTCTCCATGGTTTCCATGGTTTCTCTCTCTAGGTTTCTCACTCATTCTCTCTCTCCTCCGCATGGTACCTTGCCTCATTAGTGATTAGATTGAGCAAACTAGTATACATGATGTTTATTTGTAAATAGAAGTTGGTATCAAGATATGCTAATGAGTCCATGCTCCATTTTTTTACCTGATCTTCAAAAAAAATATGTTTGACCATTAATACTTTTTATTAGTGTAATGTAATAGTATTTGTAAAAAAAATTGAAAAATATAATATTATGAAAATATATGTTATGAGTTGTGACCAATCTAATAATACCCAACACGATATTTTTTTTTTCCTACATATCAATGAGAATTTACGGCCAAATTTGTTACCTTGACCCCAAAAAAGGAATTACTATAAATCTATAATAGAGCATTGAATTAGGGATGGAGGGAGTAAATCTCTACAACACAGCATAAATGGGCCATGCAGCAGCTTCATGGACAGTGATAAGAAAGTGTCGTCAAAACTTCAAAAGCCCACTTCCAGAGAAAATAAAAACTTCAAAGAAGTACCAGAAACTATTTGTTTGTCACCCAAAGGCCAAATTCAATTGAAAACAAGCATCGAAGTTCAGCAATATCTTAGTAGATATAACTATATAATATCCACCGTCAAAAAAGAAAAAGTAATATTCAAGTCATTCTCTATTTTTGTATTGATAATGTATCTCTATTCTATAAGTCAATTATTGAGGAACTTATGTCCGTAAAAATACTAAAATACTCTCACTTACATAATAATTAAATTAAATAAATTTAAGAATGATGTAATGCAAATATTATTTAATCAATGGATTTCGATGTAGGTGATTATTTCATGTTTGGTAAAGAGAAATAATGTCAAATTTTTAGGGTCTGCTTTGTTCAACTTATCTTATCTTATCTTATCTTATCTTATCTTATCTTATTCTGAAATGAGTGAAGATAAGTTGAACAGAACATCTTATTTATCTTATCTTATCTTATCTAATCTTATCTTATCTGATCTTATCTTATCTGATCTTATCTGATCTGATCTTATAAAATCTTATATAAGTTGAACAGAACGGACCCTTATTCTGAGGAACTTTGTCAATAATTTTTCTTACCTATTATAGATGTGATAAAATAATTTTGCTTTTTATTTAATTTCGCATTCATCGCATGTATATAAGATTACTAAGTAAATATATGAGCATATATAAGTCACTCTAAGGCCCCATTCTTCTAGATTGAGAGAGAACTGAACCGAACCGAACTTTAGAAACTGGCCCAAAAGAAAGAATCGCACCGAACCGAATATAAGTTAAAAGAAGAGTGCCTAATTTTCAATATATTAATTCAAATGAGTGCGTGGTATTTTTTTACAACCAAAAAAAAATCATCCCAAAGCTTTTTTCTGATGCTTAATAAGACCATTCTTTAGAGTTTCAAGCTAAGACAATCATCTACTAGGAGTAATAACTTCTAATTTAGTGTACTATAAATAGAAGTTCTAGAATTAATAATGGAAATCACGATTATAATTAAGTTCATTGTAATCGTAGCTTAATTTTGTATACTTTTCCAAAATAGTTGTCATATATGAATTGCAAATCATCAAACAAATGGACTAGTGGAGCATATAATATACTTCCTTCGATTCTTAATACATGCAATATTTGTAAGCTTTGTCTTCTTTTTTAGTAATATAAAAGTATATAGATAACCTTATTATCATGTAGGATCTGGTTAGATTTATCTTGAGTTGTAATTCTAAACAACATTTTGTAATTTTTATTCCTTTTTTTAATTGCCAAAATATTTTTTTATTAATTAACACATAACTAATTACTAAACAGGGGTGGCTAAGGCCATGTATGGGGAGTGACGCAAGCTATGCCAAAAACATAAGGGCCCAATTTTTTTTTGTCTGCCCAAATTTAAAAAATAATAAATAAATCTAACTACAGGTGTTCGTTTCCAACTTATCGAGTGTATATTGGATGTAGATTCAAAGAGGTTAATTTCTATCTGGTGTTTTGTTTCGTTCTCCATATTCTAAAAGAAGCCATTAATGACACTTCATTCTCTTCCTATTCACCAAAAATTTTCGATCCTTTGTAATTTAATTTGAAGATGCGGCCCCTACGTTGTACAAGACGGCCCTGTTACTAAACATATCAATGTTCATATGTTTGCATGTATAAAAAAAATAAAAAAAAATAAATTCTTAACTGCAAGCTATTGAAAATAGTTTTATATAATATGTAGCATCTTTCCATAGTACTAATTTAAAAATTAAAACCATGATTATTGTACAACAGACTATAACACGTAGTGTGATTATGAAGGTGTTGTAGGCTTTTGATCTCTTGCAAACAATTAATCATTACAATAGATTTTCATATCTTATAGAGTGCAAAAAGTATAAAGTCATTTTATCATATATAAACCCATATCTGATCAATATGCTTGAAAATGTTATTAAAACTTCAAATATAATTTATCAATCCTAAACCCAAATTAAGCATAAAAATTTGATCAAATACTTGCCACTTAAACGACTTGTACCAAACCTTTAAATCGACCAATTTGAAGATGGATTCAGATTACGTTCTCTTCATATGAATTATGCATGATATAAGTATTATTATTTTGTTAGTGGATTTTGCATTAAAGGGAAGGAGCCAACAAAATACCAAAAAGGTGTTCAAGAGGGCTCTTCAAAGAGATACAACAAAGAGTCATTCAAAACCAGACATCATACACAAGAAAAAGAAATCAACCATAAAACTAAATCTTACAACCATGCCGAAAAAATTTAAACTCATGGACACTCCTTACTTGGCCGAGTGACCAGCAACCGAGTTTGAGTCTCTTCCACGGTATACGATGGAAAGATAACCTAATTAACCTATACAAATAACCTTTCTACTTGTAACAAAAAACTCACATGAATGAGCTTTTTGCCTCTAAAAAGAAATACTACTATGCAATACTTTTTTTATGAAGTAACTACTATGCCATACTTAATGATTTACCAAGTAATGTAACAAAGGAGAGCATATAAAGAGGAAGAACACATGGATGGAAACAGCTAAACTAGGACTAGGTAATGGAAAAGAGAGGGAGAGAATATAGGCGGGAATTGTGTGATTATGAAGGAGGACCCAGAACTAATTTAACTGTAGCTTATATTAGTTGGCATTTCTTTTAATTTATACTCTATAATTGCTAGCTGGTTCTAGTCACACTTGCTCCACCCAGTGTCATTAAAGCACATTATCCAAGATTAATTAATATTTAAGCATATAGTTGTGGAATAATTTGGTACTACTAAAACTATTAATCCACTTGCTAAAAAATAAATCAAATTTGTGCACTTTTGAAGGATTGTTTTTTACTCAAACATGCATGTATCATCAACACATACTATATTATAGTAAATTTTATCCGATCCACTACAATGATGATTCTATACAAAACGTTAAAGTTATAGACATCATGAAATTAGGTTTGTATGAATTTATCTAAACTCACTTTTTTTGTACTAGGTTTAGGAATCTTCCATTTTATATTTTGTGGTTATATTATGAAATTTGTGGAGGATCAAATAATATTGTGGTCCTATTAGGTAGTATATGGTTATGTTAATGAGGAGTATGCCAACTAGCTTAGTACCAATAATAACACAAAATTTTGTTGGATGTGCTTGCCTTTTATCTATTTGGTAATGAAAATCTTGTTTTGCTTATGTTGTTGATGACTTGATGTAATGATTTTATTGCCTCTCCTACATTCTTTTTCGAGTAATATATCTCTGTGATACATTTTTATGATCGTCGTGTGAATTGTGTGCTTGATAGGATTGTTAATTGAGGGCATCTTCTTCAGCCTCATTACCTATCAAGTTCGATGGTTTAGGTGTTGTGTTCCGCTCAAAAGGAGGGCCCCTTAAAGTGTAATTTCTTCTTATCCTTATTTGTTTATAAAAAAAAATTGATATTATAATACTATTAAATATCATAGTATATGCATTTTAATGATGCTTAAGTAACTTGAATATAATCAACTTCAATTAATATGAATGTTTAAAGTATCTAAAATAAAAGTGAAAATATATGTTGAAGACGGATAAATATTTTATTGGGATAACGAGTAGCGGTTTTGTTCTTCTTAATGATTTTTTGTTGAATTCAAAGCTTAGGCTATGTTCTCCTAAAGTTTCTATAATAAGTTTAAGCAAAAGTAAATTGAAGCTATAAAAATCAATTTAAAACATCAAAAACCGGGTTCAATAATCACCAAAAAAAATTCACTAAAAATCGGATGAAGTGAATAGAATCTTAAGCCAAAAAAATAAGAAGTTCAACAAAGATCAGCGTGGGAGAACAAAATCTAAGGCTATGCTCTACACTATATCATGAATTTATTATTTATGTTTGTTGTAATCAGGTTAGATCAAACCAAACTTTCTTATCTCCCTTTACTTATTTTCAAATATGTCTAATTCTGTATTATAAATAACTGTGAATATTAAATATTTGAAAAACATACTACAAAACATCAAATGTTTGATTCGAACGAGAAATCAAACCACATCAGACTATAAAGATTTAGACCAGTCCATATCAAATTTTAATCAATTTAGAGTAGATTATCTTAGTTTAGGTGAAAAACATAGCCTAGTCAATTAATAATATCCTTCAAAAAGTCAATGGAATATTTTACTTATTGTTACTACTACTTGTTTTACCAAGCGAGTAAACTATACATAGTATCTTTAGTTGTGCACACGTAAAAAATATAAAAAAAGTTATAATTTAATTGTATGCATCGAGACGAATCTAACAAGATCTCACTTGACTATGTTTTTCTTTATATGATGGCGATAAATTGGAGTCAAAATTGATCAATGAATAGTGTTATTTCACCCAATGTTTTATTTAAAACAGAACGGAGGAAGTATTTGAAGTTTAGTAATTTAATTAATGCAAGTGGTAATTTCAGCTAAAAGAGTACTAGGAATCTTAGTTGCTGTCTTACTGAAAATTCCAAATTATGCCAACTAATAGTACAGGAGAAATTAATTTTGTGGTGATATTTTCCGCATATTATATTTCTGACGGGGTTGTTCTTCCCAAGAACTTTCGGAATGCAGTTAAAAGAAGTTACAACAAATCATCTTCAGAACAGTAAAAGAAAATAAATAAAAGGTTACTAGAAAAAAAAACTAGTTCCTCAATTAATGGTAGATGAGGAGACTTCAGGTGCTCTAACTATTCCACGAGTATTCTACATACTGTGGGCTGGACATCGGACACTGCTGATGAACCAAATCCAAGGGTGGGGGGTTACTCGGGGGTCGAGTCGAGGCTTGCATAAACTATGTGACATAGAAAATATCGGTTTTCATATAAAAGATCTCACATAAAATAGAGAAATGTTTCTTTTATTTCAGAACGGAGAAAGTACATCAAACTTTTCTCCCCTCCTCTCTCGAGGGCTCTTAATTGTAATCTTTTTAATATCTTAAAAACGTATATATATAATATTCTTTAGGGGATTATGAGAAAATCATTCATTAATTTGTATTATTAATTAATGTTAAACAACCATCATTTGGCTTCACAAAAGCCATGCCAAGTGTAGCAAGAATTGTGATATATTGACGATTTAGCCTCCAATATTGAACAACAAACTTTGTCTCTAGCCTTTAGAATATTCCATGTCAAAGACTCGAGGTTAATCAAAAGATAAAATATACAACATTTCTTTGTTTTGATAACTCACCATATCCATCCAAGCACAATGAAGCGGCATTCAAAATGAAATAATTAAAAATACACATTGTCATAGTCTAATTGTACTAGTACACTCATAATTATCTACTTCCTCTGTTTTTTGTCTGCAACGTTTTCCACTTTTGGCAATTCTCTGTTACTTGCAACATTTTCATTTTTAGCAATATGTTATTTCTTCTAGCACATGTGGTTCTTCTTCTATATCTATTTATCTTTCTCCTCTCATTGGTCCTTGTGCAATGAGAAACGATACAAGTAAAAAAAACAAAGGAAGTACTTTGTAAGTAATTTAGTGACAATTGAAGAACGTATACATAAATATTGAGTTTTGTAAACTCAATTCTTGTTAGTACTTATTTATTACCATATACTCTCAAATAATAAATACACGGTATTTTTTATTATCAACCTTCTAAATCTCTATTATATATGGGAACTCTTGACCTTTTGGTGTCCACCCTTTTTACCCAAAATATCCCTAATAACCAAACAAAACTACTAATTGCTTTCTCTCATTTTTTTTTAAAACAGGAAAAAAAAAAGATCCCTACAACTGCAAAGCAATTACATCTTACATATGCACCACTAAAAACAAAAATAGAACAATATTACTTGAATGACGATTAAATTAGAACTTCCACAAAATCACTCACACACGATGTCACGCACGCATCGCGTGCAACAGATACTAGTAGGTATTAATATGAACATGGATAAGAACAAGCACAAAGATAATAACAGCTATAATAGAAAGATATAATTTCCTTTAGATCCTATCATCAATTGTTCTAGAACTTAGAAGTTAGAAGTCATCAATTGCTTAGATTCTAAGTCCTCATATTACACCTTGGGGAAGAATTTATCCATACTTCTTTGGTAATGTGTCCCATACTTTCACATTGGCCCTATTTATTATTGTAATTTGTAAAGGTCTAAAGGAGCTTTATAATTCTACAAGACAAGATACGTAGTACGTACTAAACGCGCAAACCATAAGTCCACAACACCTTTGTTCTTTTCGCTTTCTATTGGTAGTTTTAGTACTTTTCTGAGTGCTTTTTCTTTTTCCCTTCTAAAATATGGTAATATAGATTAATTACAACAAAGCCTTATAGAGCAATTTTTGGTGCTTCTGCTCACATTTTTTGCACATATTATTTTTGCATATTTTATATTTTGCTCATTTAAGCAAAATATATGATATATATACGCAAAATAAAAAAACGTGCTTGAGGACACATCATTCTAGATGCTCCTAGAAGTACCTAAGAATTTGAACTTGATTTATGTTCTTTTTTTAGATATTAAAAATGCTTACGAATTTATAATTGGTCATGCCTGTCTTGAAAACCGACAATAGAAATCTATAAATACTTTTTATATGATTTTTTATAATACTTTTTTATTTGGCAAAATTGGCCTCAACAACACCAACTATGACTTGAGTGTAGCCAATAATATAACCTTAAACAGGTGCAACCCACATCATGAACTATGAGCTTGGGTGCGAGAGATGACATAGGTGACACTATAGGTGAAATATAACATTATATTATGTCCTTTAATCTTTGTTATTTCTTGCACTCAACCCCATTTAGTTTATAGAAATGATATATATCATCAAATGTGAAATAAAATAATAGATTATGTCATTTCCTCTATGTCATTTATTGCAACCAATCCCATAGTTCATGTTGTGGGCTACCTCTTAGCTCATAGTTCATGTTGGTTGCATCCGCTTAAGGTCATGCTGTTGGCTGCACCCAAGTCATAGTTTGTGCTGCTGAAGCCAATTTTGGCTTTTATTTAAAAACATAACAATTAGAACCTTAATTCTTATAATAATTATCTTAATATGGGAATATTGTTCTACTCCACACAACCACTATGAAACATCCACATACGGTGTCAATAATTTGAAGCATAATACCCAACCAAATGTGAGTAAGATATCATTGTTCTTTTAAATTTTAATACATATTACAAGTCCATTTGGAAGTGGGCCACAATGCACATGGTTGGATATTTATGGGGCCCTGCGGAAATTGGACCCTTTCTTTCCCCTTAGTGAGAGAAAAGGACCACAACTTTTCATAGACAGTAGAGAGAATCAATACTAATTGATGGATTAATTTTATTTTTGATAATTATAAAAAAGTATTGATGACAATACTAAAGTTAAAGATATCGAAGGTTGAATTTTTGGTGGAAGAGATTGAGGAGGGATAGCGTGAATTATGGAATCCGGGGATGAAGATGTGGAGCGTTTGCCGTTTACTATTTACAAAGCATCATATTTTTCAAATTGGGTCCTTTCAAATAAAACCAAAAATTTTTAGACTGGGGGACCTGTGCGAAGGGGCTCTTTGCACACCCACAGCTACGGCACTACACATGGATAATGGACATTAAGTTTTCTGTTTCTCCTCGAACCTGAAAAACTACGCGTAGTAGTATTTTCTTAAAAAGAAATTTTAGTCATCTTTTTTCTTCTTAATTTTTTCTTGTTCTCAATTGGTAGTAGGGATTTAATTTATTAGTAACGTTTATTTATTAAATAATCCTCAATCAGTGCTTTTTGGTATAGGAGGTTAGCCACTAAGCTCACCACCTTAATTGATTAAATAAATACCAACTCAACTTCCCTCTTTCCTCTCTTAAAAAGTCTCAAGTCGAACTTTTTATTCTAGTCAATAATACATTATACATCCATCGCTCTCTTATCCTATTTCAACCTCAACAATCAGTGCCTAATTTCTTGACCCCACGTATTAATTTTTTTTTGCTCTCCGTTTTTCTCCTCTAGAGATATGTCATGTGAGTAGATATTTCCATACTCTTTACATTGAATATTTTCTGACTTATAATGTGGTGACACTAAATTGGAGTTGCATTTTATTCCATGGAGAAGATACATTATCCGTCTTATAATATCGTGCTTGTTTCTCATTTTTTACGTGAATTAAGGAAAGTGGAACCTATCATGATTTTGTATTTGATGTTTTACTTGTAATCGATAGGAAATAGTTTTTTTTTTCTTCTTTTATAAACAAAAAATATAAAACAACATTATATAATACTTTTGGTTAATTGTGCTGAATATTTCAGCCAACAAAATCAACTTAAATAAAACAAAGACAACCAATAGGACTATAACAAAGTAAATAATTAAAGTAGAAAGATTTCACATAGGAACGATTTCTTGGAACACCCAAAAAGAAATACAAGTATTATATTATAAGAAGAATGGAATAATTTAAAGAGTGAGCGAGACTGAATAATATGTATAGATTTTAGAAAGCGGAATTCAAATCAATTCTAGCATACAATCGATACTAAAACTAATTGAACCACCGCTTGGAAAATTGGAACTGAAACGGATGAAATTGCAAAATAACACTAATATACTAGTGAACAATTTAGTTCTCAAAACATTTTTCTAAGTTAAAAAAAATATTAATGCTCATAAGTCAAGTAATATTATACTGCAAGAATCAAGATTGACTCGTAGTTGGTTGGAGACCCTCTACCCACCCATGTGACAGGAGTTCAATTCTCTCCTTCACAAAGTGGGATCCCCATATTCCTCTCTCCCCTCCCACTCCTAAATGATCTTTCATCTTACATTTAAAAAACGGTTTTTTCACCATATACCCCCGACAAATTAAAAAATTCACCATATACCCTCAATGTTCCAAAAATTCACCATATACCCTTGAGTTTTTGAAAACGTTCACCAAATACCCTTTTTCTAACTTCCGTTAACTCACCGTTAGCTTTATTTACGATTTTGCCATCATTAAGCCCTAACCCTAATTCTAATCTAACCCTAACCCTAATCTAACCCTAACCCTTACCCTAACCCTATGCCTTGCCCCCACCCCTCCTCCTCCCCCTCCCTCTTTACTCCATCGGTCTTGCCCCCCCCCCTCCCCTCTACTCCACCGCCTGCCCCCCCCCCTCCCCGTCGATTTCCTCCCCCTCACCCTCCCCGTCGATTTCCCGACCCCCTCCCCCACCCTCCCCGCAGCCCCTCTCCCCCTCCCCTTCCCCCTAAATCGCCCTCCCTCCTTCCCCCCCCCCTCACCACCCCAAATCCCCCCTCCCCTTCCCCTATCGACCCCCTCTCCGCCGACCCCCCACCGATCCCCTTCCCCGTGACCCCCTCCCTCCCCTTCCCCCCGCCGTCGTCGCTATTGCTTGCGCCGCTTCCTCCATCTTCTTCTTTCGGCCTTGTTATCGACATTTCTCACTTCTCGCTCTCAATCCTCGTTTTCGATCTTTGAACGAAGCTTCGGGTACTCCATTTTCCGGCGAAACTTCCGAATCTTTCGGGTTGATGCGGAATCTTCAAATTATCCGGAATCAAGAATTGGTGGGTCGGGTTCCGTTCAAATTGATTGGTATTGCTAAGAATGCCGACGGCGGGGAAGGGGGAGGGAGTTCGACGGCAGCAGGGGAAGGGGAAGGGGTCGCGAGGGAAGAGGAGGGGATCGGCGGGGATTAGGGGGAAGGGAGGGGGGCTTTGGGGGTGGTGGTGGTGAGGGATGGTGGGGCGATGGGGGTAAGGGGGGTGGTGGGGGGGGGGGGTGGGGGTAAGGGGTGGTGGTGGGGGAGGGTGGGGGTGGGGGGCTGGGTTGGGGTGGAGGGGAGGGGAGGGGATGGGTGGGTTAGGGTTAGGGGTTAGATTAGGGATTAGGGTTTAGATTAGGGTTTAGATTTGGTTTAGATTTTAGGATTAGGTATTAATAATGGCAAACTCGTAAATAAAGCTAACGGCAACTTAACTTCCGTTAGAAAAAGGGTAGATGGTGCACAGTTTTGAAATCTCAGGGGTATATGGTGAAAATCTGGAACATTGAGAGTATATGGTGAATTTTTTAATTTGTCGGGGGTATATGGTGAAAAAACCGTTTAAAAAATTATACCACAACATATTCTATAATAACTAGTACATAAATCACTTTTTTTTTTACCTATTTCCGTTTTATAAAATATATAAGCAATTATGTGTAATTACAATACATCATTATTTCTTGATGCCTTCGAATAATTATGTGTAATATTATAGTCTAAAAACATTTACCACTAAGTTACACCTCTTACGTAGAATCATATTTCACTTCTAAATAACTTATTCTCTTTTTTGTAACGCAATCAAAAAAGTTTTTTTTTTGTTACCACAATTAAAAAAGAATCTGATGCACACCCGGGTCAAATAATAGTTATTACCTAAGAAGGGAGATTCACTAAGACGTGAATTTCTAGTCGATTATCGAGTATTAATAAGATTGATGGGTTTTCTATATTCATGGTTTTTCTCTATAAAATATGAAGGTTCTCCACAGATTCCTCATCTTTCAACAGTAAAATTGTAAATTAAGTGAGTTAAGGAATATTATGATTTTGATGATTTATGTCCATTTTTGTAGGGAGGATTGCTTCAATTTTATGATTCACAACATATAAAGATATGGGATAGATTGATGTCTAATCTATTTTATTTGATGGAGATACTAGTATATACGAAAATCATTTTAGATAGTTGCCCTAATTATCAAAGGTTGTTGGGATACACTTGCAAAGGCAAATTATAGATGTATATTTATGTGAATGTTGGGACCATTTAGTGTGGAGTTCGTGGTGATGTTTTCAGAATTATGTGAAAAAAAGATCATGATTGAGCAAAATTCCACGACTCGTTATCAAGCAAAAACAATATATCATTGTTGCTTATTTTATGTTACTTTTTTTGTTGGCTAAATGTGACTTAAAAATTTAAGCAGCTAAAATTTAGCCATGTAACCTTAAAATATGTATCATGTTTAGAAAACGATGATTGTGTATAAATAAGTTAAATAATAAGTTTAGATAGTATTGAATAAGTAATAATAATTTCTAACAATTTGTAAAATAACCTTCA
Source organism: Beta corolliflora (assembly GCA_947648045.1). Taxonomy (NCBI): domain Eukaryota; kingdom Viridiplantae; phylum Streptophyta; class Magnoliopsida; order Caryophyllales; family Amaranthaceae; genus Beta; species Beta corolliflora. Next base: position 605,845 of record CANSZD010002981.1, read on the forward strand.
ATGAGTTCCAATAAGTTAAATGAAGTTCATATAAGATACGTAAAAAGAAGTCAAAAATAAGTTGAATAAAACGAAATCTAACCAGTCAAATTATTAATATTGATATTCCAATAAAATAGAGGACTGAAAGAGCTTTTTAGACTCCAAATTATAATTTTTAAAAAAGTTAGTATGGGAAGCTTTTTGGAAAAAGCTAATGTGACCGGTGAGAGATGATTGAATTTAATGAGGTGAAATAACATTAAGGCTAAACTATATAACCAACTATTTCCTCCAAGTTGGAACCATTTATTTAACCAATCAAATTTGAACACTAAATGAAATAAGTCAGTGAAACAATTAAACAATGGAACTTGGGATTGTTTTTTTGCCATTTACAGAAATCAGTTACTCATTATTACATCTCCAAATAATGAAGTGTTAGACTCTATTCTTTTGGACTGAATTGAACTAAACTGAACTGAATTTGTCTCAACTAAACTAAAATGAACAGAAATGAATGAAAACTGTGAGAGGAAACTAATTGAAATGAACTGAATTTGTCTGAACTAAATTGAATTTTTATCAATTCAGTCCAAAAGAACAGAGCCTTAGGGTCTGTTCTCTTCGACATAAAACAATTGAACTAAACTGAACTGAATTGAATTAAATTATAACTAATTAATAGTAATGATAATAATTTAGGAACTGAACTGAAAATAAGCTGGGGAGAACAGACCCTTAGTCACTTAAAAAGAAACATAGAAAGTATTTATAAAATCACTCTAATACAAAAACTAACATAATCGACTAGTCAAATCCGTTAATACAATCAGACAACCAAATAAGGGCATTCTCCCAAACTTATTTTCATTGATTCGTTCAATTCAATTCATTTCGCCCGTTCGGTTCGGTTCCTTTCCTAAATGATAATCATTACTATTAATTAGTTATAATTTAGTTCAGTCCAGTCCAGTCCAATCCAGTTCAATTCAATTCAATTCAATTTAGTTGTTTTATGCCGAAGAAAACAGACCCTAAGATTATCTTAAAAAGAGAAAACATACCAAAAGAAAAAATAAAAACTCTACACCCCACTCCACTCCAAATCCAACTGTACACTTCCCTCACCAGTCACCAACTCACCACACAACTTATATTGCAAAGTGCAAACTCTCCTCTCTCTCTCTCTCTCTCTCTCTCTCTCTCCTTCCTCCCTTCAACAACAATGCTCCCTTAACACTCCTCAAACCCAAAAACCCAAACCCACCTTCAACTTCTCTCTCTTACTTTCTCTCTCCCAAAAAAACCCAAAACAGTCAAAAAATTCACAAAAATGGAAAATTTCCCTTCATACTCTTACCCAGATTCCGGCGACTCATCCCCTCGTTCCCGTGAAATCGACTTCGAAAACCCTCCTCCTTCATGGGAAGATCAACAACAACAACTCAACACCTCCAAGGTTAAATTCATGGTTAGTTACAACGGTAAAATCCAACCTCGTACTCACGACAATATCCTCTCATACGTTGGTGGTGAAACTAAAATCCTTGCTGTTGATCGTTCTATTAAATTCTCATCACTTCTATCAAAACTCTCATCTATACTCACACACGATTCTTCTTTCAACAACGACGCCGTTTCTGGGTTTACTTTCAAGTATCAACTCCCAGGTGAAGAACTCGACGCTCTTATTTCCGTCACTAATGATGATGATTTAGATAACATGATGCATGAGTATGATCGTCTTTATCGTGGTTCATCTAAACCTGCTAGGTTACGTGTTTTTTTATTCCCGGTTTATAAATCTGGTTCGTTTGGGTCTACTTGTTCTGATAAAATTGAGCGTGATTCGGATCGAGATCGATTCGTTGACGCTCTTAATTCTGTCGTATCTCCAGCTCCTCCTCCACTTAACAATATCAGTAGTAGTAGTAATAATAATAACAATAGCAGCAGCAACAATAATCACGTTGATTTTTTGTTTGGTTTGGATAAAGGAGTTCAAATTCCGGTTCAAGTTCCGGATCCACAAATTGATGCTCGGATTCAGGAGTTGAACCGGATGCAGATCTCGGATCCGAATTTATTCGTCGGAGCTCCGGCGAATATTCCGCCGTCGGTGCAAATTCCGGCGAATTATTGGCAACAACCTCCACCACCACAACCACCGATGAGTATCGAACAACCACCTCACCATGTGCCACCTCAGCATATTCCTCAACAATTTCAACAGCCGCCGCAACAACATCATCAACAACCACAGCCGCAACAACAACAACAGCAACATCATCAACAACCACAACCGCAGCAACAACATCAACAACAACCGCAGCAACAACAACAACAACAACCGGTTTATATGGTTCACGCGCCGCCGCTGCAGTACCACGCGCCGATGATGAGACCAGGTCAAGGGTATTACCAGATGCAGCAAAGAGTACAAGGTGAACAACAGGTTTACCGGGAACAGCCGGTGTATGGAAAAATAGGAGGTTATTCGGAAGGTATGGGGTTACCGGTTAGACAGGTTACCGGTATGTCGGCGGAGAATACTACTAATAACAATAATAATGGTGGGCCAGGGTATGGGCAAGTGGCGTACGATAGTGGGAGTGGGAGACAAGTGTACTATGGTGCGCCGCAACCTGGAAATGCAGGAGTTGTAACGACGCCGTTTCAAGGAGTTGCAGTAGGTGGAAGCGGTGAGATGAGAGTTCCTACTGGTGTTGTTGGAGGTGCTGATCCTACTAAGGTTGTTCAGAAAGTTGCGCCTACTACTACTCCTGTGTGATTTTTTTAATTTTATTTTTCTAGAAAAAAAAAGGTCATATATTAACTATTATTATTATTATAGATATGAGTTGTATTATTATTTTTTTGGGTTTTTATTTTTATTTTTATTTTTATTAATAATTTGATACTCTTTAAGTAGTAATTATTGTTCATTACTTTTTTTTATTGTTATTGTTATTGTTATTTCTATGTGCATGTTTGAGTTGGTATTTTATGAAGTAGTATGTAAGACTATAGGTTTTATTTATGTTGATTTGTGTGATGTGTTCATTTTTGTTCTTTCTTTTCCAACTCTTTTCCCATTTTCTGTTTATATTATGACATTTAGACTATAGAATTATCTTCGTGTAATGATGAAAATGCATTAATTTGATTTTGGTACTAAGACTCTGTTCTTTTGAATTGAACTGAATTGAATTAAAACTGTAAGAGGAAACTAACTGAATTGAATTTGTCTGAATTGATGAACTGAATTTTCATTAATTTAGTTCAAAAGAACATCTTGAAAATCTTTTAGAAGTGTTCTTACACAAAAAAAAAAACATTTAGTAGTGTTATTCCTCGAATCCTCCCCAAATGTTTGATTTTTTCGCCCCTTGTATTAGTAGAAGAGATTATATATTCCATAGAAGTATTACATAAGAATAAGAGTGTACATGATAATGGTATGATTCTTGACTCATGAGCAAAGGGTACGAAAACTTTCAAGTAGTACCAAGTTTTGGGGTTCTTGAACTTCCCATTTACTGCAAATAAAGGAAATCTTTTCAGCAAACACAGATCTGAAGCAACAATAGTGGAAATTGTACTGCTTCCAGTTGTAGACTATGATGAAAGAATGACTTCATGAGAGTCTCATGTTTTTCTATAGAGCTAGGTAGGGAAGCAAAATCATAGTAATAAGCACGACTGTAATTAGTGAAGTAAACATGCATGGGAATTAAAATGTTGAACTAAAATTAGGACGTGTTCTATTTATTTGAATTATCCTTAATTTGATTGAACTGATTTAAACTTATTTTAACTGATTGAATATAATTTTAGAGGGTGTTAGAACTAGTGTAAGCTAATCTCAACTAATCTGAACTTATTAGATCATAAACTTATATTTTTAAGGTGAAAAGAAACACTCTTAATGGTTACTTTTACACTACATATATTGAAAGTCTCTGTTTAACTTCAAAAGAATAAAGATTTTGTTGTAAAATACAACTCGAAAGAAAGCTAATGACACAAAACTATAAAATTTGTCGCAGTTGATTTTGTTTACACGAGATGCAACACAATTTGTTAATACTCAAACAGTCAAATTTTTATTATACTTTGATCGCAAATTAGGTGGTACAATCTGCTTAATTAGATGAGATCTATATAGCACAAGATATAATGTTCAATAAGATGTCAAATGTTACAATATCACAAACTAATTTATAGATTATTTCATAATTGATTAGAATCACAAAAATAAGCAATTATACTTATGAAAGAGTAGTCAAGAGTCAAGACATAATGGTAGAGAAGTTGGTTACATGTTGTTGTCATATGGATATGAGTCATATACTCATATATGACCCTGCTAGTCTAGAACCGTGGGGATTTCAAAATGTGAGAAGAAGACTTTACTCCTTTTTAGTTTTTGTACAGTGATGTTGATTGTGATAGAATGTTCAAGGACATGTAGCATTTTTCCATTATAATAGTGAGTTTGTTGGATTTACATTATTCACTATACTTTCACGTCCTAAGTTTTGGAGGTTTCTTTTTCCTCCCCCATGCTTGAATTTACAATTTTGATTGTGAAAGAAAAGATGGACATAAAGATGAGAAGAGATTTTTTTTATTCATAAGAGGGAAAAACAAACCCACGAAAAGGAAAAACAAGCTAAGAGCAACAACATAGTCTGAATTAAGCGTGGGAAGGCCACCCCTTTTGAAATTTGAATACTATTTTTTTATTTTTATATTATATATCGATTAGACAAATGTAAAATTGGTCAATCGATCTAACTAATAAGTTGTACAATCAATTTTTAAGCAAATTGATTCTCGATTTATTTGTGGGTCCAATATTGAAGTCTTTGCTATACACAAAAATGAGTTTGTGTAATGCATTATTACAAAAAGATGAAGTACTATTCCTAGAACGAAAGTCATGTAACAAAATTATAACTTTGTAGGAGAAGTTTCCCTGAGTTAATATAGAAATTCAAAAAATTAGAAGTAGTGATTAGTGAATATGTAATGGAAAGTGGGCCTACTTGGTGGGCCATGTCATAGAGATGCGTGTTTCCAATGGATGAAGGAGAAGAGGGTTGGTGTTGACTCATTGGGCTACAGTTACACCCATTTATGACCCGATAGAATAACATATGGTCCAAAAGCAGTGAGTGTATCAAGACGTGGCAAACGGGTTATACGAGTCAAACGGGTTATACGAGTTGGGTACGGATAGGGTCATATTTGAATCAATTTTATCTTCGGGTTGGTCGGTTCCATTTGAGTTCGGGTCTGCCTCGGGTCCATGAAACTTCGGGTTGTATGCGGGTTGCTGTGCTCGGTTGAGAGCATGTCTCGGGTAGTATTTTCTGATTGGGTATCGGGTACTTGTCCATTTTGCCACCTCTAAGCACGTGTTTCTGAGGTTGAGGTGGTGGAGTAGTGGCGTCCCACCTCATATATCCCCGGCGTATAGGGATCAAATCTCGTACGTACCGTTTAAGGATTTCCTTATCCCTCAGTGAGTCGCCCCTTCATCTTAATAATAAAAAAAAAGTATGTGTTACTCCCTCCGTACATTAAATATTGTCCCTTTTTTATTTGGCTACTTTATTAAGAGCTGTGATGAGTCATGACTCATGAGTGGTAATATAATTTTGTTTTGTAGATTGTGGGGTAGGAACGTAGGAGAAAAGTTAAAGAAGATTGTGGAAGCCATATGACCTAAAGTTCTAAACAGGACATGTTGCAATCTTTTAGGCATAAACTAAAAAGAAAATTGGGGTAATCTTCATGGAGGAAGTATTAGTTAGCAACTTGTTGGGCCTTAGATTAATGCCTCATTGTTGTGGTTTCAGGTCTTTGATAAATATTAGAAGTAAAACTAATGTAATTCAAAATGTTAAATAATCACTTTGATATTTGATTGAGACTTTTTAGGATTGTGATATGACCATTAAGAATACTTTTTAGTGGAGTATGTTCTATTTATAAGTCAAATTATCCACTTTTAATATAATAAGTCAATTCAAAATTTGGATACAAACCACTTTTTCACGTCTAGAAGTGGAGTACTAAGGGTCTGTTCTGTTCAACTTATTTTGTCTTATCTTATCTTATCTTATCTTATCTGATCTTATCTTATCTTATCTGATCTTATCTTATCTTATCTTATCTTATCTTATCTTATCTTATCTTATTTTATTTTATCTGATCTTATCTTATCTTATTTTATTCTGAAATGAGTGAAGATAGTTGAACAGAACATCTTATTTATCTTATCTTATCTTATCTTATCTGATCTGATCTGATCTTATCTTATCTGATCTATCTTATCTTATCTTATCTTATCTTATCTTATCTTATCTGATCTTATCTGATCTTATCTTATCTTATCTTATCTTATAAAATCTTATATAAGTTAAAATAAGTTGAACAGAACGGAACCTAAATAGCTTGAGCCCAGATAAACAAAAATATCGTCGAGTTTGGAAGAATTAGAAATAGCCAAATTTGAAGGCTACCCCTATGGACATTCCCGGAGCCAAGAAAATGACCCTTGGGATGCATCCTAGGTCCATAAGATACCATTTCGGGGTTGGACATGAGAGACTTAAAATAGGCTTTAGAAGGCAGTATAAGAAAATGTAGAGGGTCACGACCCATGGGAGGATATCAAATAAAAAGAATTGTCGGATCTAGAAAAGACAGGCTAAGATACAGGCTTTCAAACACTCACCTGGACGGGTAACAAACACCATGACATGCATCATAGGTCCATGGTTACCGTTTAAAATGCCATTCATGACTAAGAACGGGCATAGGGTAGCTTTAAGAACTATTTTGGGAGTAAACTGAGTTGATGCAAAATATGTTACAAGGTATTATAAGACAATGAAGAGGGTCTCAACCACCTTAGAGTCATCCCTAAACATCACAAAGCAGTTGAGAAGGTCCCAAATAATTGACATCGTTGGTCCTGGAAAAGTAAAAAAATAACCGTAATATAGCCAAATTTGAATGTTATAATAAATGCTTTCAATATTTTTGGGGCCTAGAAAAAAAAATTCATCACAAGCATCTTGAGCCCATAGGAGAACATTGTAAATAATATTCATGCCTAAGAACGCCTAACAACGGGCATATGATATCCTTCAAAGCGATTTATGTTAAAATTAGACCACCTACTCTAATAATTTGTGTAGTTTATTAGCCTAATGGCAAATTCCTTCATGATTTTTTTTCTCAAGGCAGTCTGAACAAGAAGATTTTGATAAAAATATTGTTGTGATTAAACTGTTAAAGCAAACACTTCAGTACAAATTTGATTGAAGTCGTCGTTGTCAATGTCATTCTCAACATTATTAATAATCATGGAGTACTATGAGATAATCCAATGTGATAGAGCCGTGTTAGGATTGAATTGTATACTTGTCACTCTGTTAGAATATGTTGCAAACTTATTTCCGTAATATCATAATATGTACTCCCTCTTTCGATACATCATTACGTGTGATGCTTATTAGATTTGTTTGCAACAATTTGTATGCTTGTCTATTATGAAAAATATCTTTTGGTCTGTTTTTTGTTTTTGTTTTTTTTTGCTTTTTCTTTTTGTAGTTTTCAGTTTTGTTGTTTACATAAATTTCTTTTATAAAGTCGGTTATTTTTTTTTTAATTTATGATGTCAGTTTTTATAATAAATATTTATTAATATAAGTATGATTAATTTTAATTCTATTATACAATTTATATCCTATGACTTTTAAAAAACTAAAATTTAAGAACTCGACTATTATTATACAACTTATACAATAATGTCAAAGGGGATAAAGATATTTTTATAATGTTTTTTTTTTTGAACTTCTTAAAATTAGAAAAGACTTCATAGGTCAATCTTTGGTGCAAAGAAGTTAAGTTGTTATAGCTTATATGCATATTGAGTTAATGAGTTTGAATATTGATCTATAATAATTTAACACCATATATATTGCGGGAGAGCAAAGTTTCATTTAATTTCCACCTATTGAAGCCCTATTCATTTCACTTTAAAATAAGCCTAATTCGTTAAAAATAAGTTAAGTTCAGTTTAAATAAGTTTAATTTAGTTATAAGTGCAATATAGTAAAAATAGTCCAGTTAAGTAAAATTCAACAAAGTGTGTAAGTTAAAATTATAGAGAATCGATAAAAATAAATTTAGTTTGATAAAAATAAGTTTAAAATATAGTTCCGCTCGGCAAAATAATTTTATTTTAGTACAAATAAGTTTAAAATTAAGTTCAGCTCATCAAAAATAAGTTCATTTTAGTAAAAATAAGTTTGATTCAGGAAAAATAAATCCAATTCAGTAAAAATCTGGTGAAGTGAATAGGGCCTTAGTCTTATATCAACTAATGTAACTTATTTATTAGTCTTATACTTATCTTAATTGAGCTAATTTGCTTAGTGCTTAAAAATACTTATTGTAGTTTTAAATTGTACTTAATTAGCTCGTATAACTTATCAACCTTGGCTTTACTTAATTAAAACGTATGCAAATTAACTTATTTGAACTCTATATTTAACTTATCTAAACTTTTTTTTGTCCTGAAATAAGTAAAATAAAGTGAGTAGTGTCATATCAAACATCCATAACAATAAAATTCTAGAAATGTGACATTGTAATTGGAGTAGAGATATCCATTTGGAAAATTTTCCACTTCAATTATAGAAGAGTTCATTCATCCTACAACCGTCCGGCACAGTGTCTGTATGCGTTAACACCCAAGACTAATTTTTTTCGTTCATTTCTCATTCCGAGTCCTTTTTTAGTTTGTTCATTTTGGATGATTTCATATGAAGAATGAAAGAAAAATAATAGCGGCTTGTACCATGTACTACTGTGACATCCTAGGTTGTATGATAATTTTTTTTTAGAAGTATTATATATAACTGCTTGTCAACTTTATGCAAATTGTGGGAGATTTTGATCAGGTTCAAGCAAGAAAACCTATTTCTTGCTTGATGAGAGTAAAAATGGTTGACTTGACGATATAAATTTACGTTTCTATTACAATTTACAAGAGTCTAGATAACATTTGTCAAACAAAATTCGAAGATATGATAAATTCAGAGGAAAATAATAGAAAGTAAGTGAAGGGATAGATTATTAAGCATGGGCCACAAAAGGCAATCAGGAGAAAGAGACACATTAATCTCATTCAAACATGAAAAAGTTCACCCAAAACATGATGGGAAAACGCCTTTCAAGTCTATTGTCATGGAGGGAACATGAACTCAAAATCTAAGGCCCGTTCGTTATCGTTTTTTGTCCAGGTTTTATTTTTTAAAACCAAAACAAAAATATGGAAACCCGAAAAAGTAGTTTAGGTTTTCATTTGTCGTTTTCAAAATTAAGATGTTTCACTATCAATATGACTAATTTTAACCTTATTATACAACTCATATCATATAGTTCTAAAATCATAAAAACTAAAAACTGAAAACTGACAATAACCTTATTATTATCATGGAGGGAATATAACTAATTTTAACCTTATTATACAGCTACCCACTTTTTTTGTCACTATGAACATTTCTTGCTTCCTTCTATCATTTGTATATTTGACTAATTACGCTCTCTAATGGATATTAACGACAATACAAATAGTTACAACTTTAAATCAATTAGGGTTGACAAGGCATACGAATGCATGTAAAAAGAATCTTGATATTTTTTTTGACATCTAAGAATCTTGATATTCATGTAAAAAAATCTAAGAATCTTCATATTCATGTAAAAAGAAAAAAAAAGTCAATAAGACAATGATATGAAGATTGTATATGCATCTTCAAAAATTAGTCTTGAGAAGGCCTCGAGTCAGTTGAAGAATAACAAACTGTTGTAGACTTGTAGTAGTGTTTAGTTGATTTACAGATCGTTCGTAATTAATGAGTTGCCAAACAAATAATTCAAAAAAAAAAACTTAATAGTTGATTGATGGTGAGTCGTTAAATTAGTAATTATTAAAGAGACTAAAATGAATCAACCATATTCTAAACAATAATCTTCGCATAACTTTTGCAAACATACACTACATCAAATTATTCCTAATGGTCTTGCAGACAGTGTCTTAAAAGTTAAGAGTTAGTGATAAATACTAAAATATAATTTAAAATTTATTGTAGAAAAGCATTATAAGAGTACTCATATTGAATTAATGCGTTGTTTTTGCATTTTTTGGCCATACACACTATAAAGTTTTCCAAACTTGTCACTTTCAATTCGATTCATATCAAGTAAACATTTCATTCTCAAGAGAATTCACACATAGACATCCCCTTCGATGCCATATATAAAAATTACGTATAATTCTATCTTACATTAAGGTTTTGTTTGGTAGGGCGTAAAACATTTTCAGTGTAAAATGATTTTCATGGAAAACAATTTATAATGGAAAACACAATTCCAAAATTAGTTTTCCGTTGTTTGGTTCCATGTAAGAAAAATGATGAAATGAAAGGAAAATGAAAGGGAAATTAAGTAGGTAGTGAGAGGAGTGTACAAGAGAGATCAGGAAAACAGTTTTCCCTTCATTTTGAAGGAAAAATGGTTTTCCATCATTGGGAGAGTAATTTTACTCCAAGGGAAAATGATTTTACACTATTTTGTCAACCAAACAATGTAAAACTGAAAATAGAGGAAAACAGTTTTCCAGGAAAATGTTTTACGCCCTATCAAACGGAGCCTAAGGACATGCTTTCTAATATCATTCTAAATTATGCTAGCCTGGTAGTCTTTCCTACTTTTTGGTTGTAGTCCTGCAGGGTGTTCTTTCTTTTTATTAGTAGAAATTAAACATAAGTTTATGAGTTGCATTGTTTTGGGTCCCCTGATTTAACATCTAAACTACTAGTTAGCAATTAGCACTATTAAAAGAATTACGTCTTGATTATTTGGTATAGCAGGCTAGAGTATGCAAAGTGGGCCGTCGTTCACAAGCTCATAAGTTTCAATCCACAATTACCTCTTTGAAGCCCAAACTCCAGCTAGGCCTAGTTCATGTTGATTAACCCAAACCTGCTAAATCCTCGTCTAATTACTTTGGGCTGCGTCGTTCACATAAGCTGATAAGTTTCACTCACAATTACCTCTTTGAAGCCCAAACTCCAGCTAGGCCTAGTTCATGTCGATTTACCCAAACCTGCTAAATCCGCGTCTCATTAATTTGGGCTGCGATTTTTTGCCTAAACCCGCTAGATCCGTCTCGATTCATGCTTTTAGAATCTAAGCGTAAAATTGACTAAAGAGAACACATTTCAGACATAAAATACATGCCTAAAGCTTGAAAAAAAAATTCCCCCTAAATTGGGCCTAAATATGGTTTCTTAAGCCGGAATTTTCAGGTTAGGCTTGGCTCATCTTGATCGACTTCAGCTGAAACCAGGATAGTAATTGTCAATCTCATGAATGATTATGTAATTCTAATTATGTTATCCCTCTAGTAAAATGTGCATGAAATTGGCCCAAATGTTTTGCACTCCCTAACAGCTGAATTGAGCTAAATTAAGATTTTCAAATGATATCACTTTCAAACCAAATACTTCCTCCGTTCCATAATAAGTGAAACACTTACTATTTTAGAACGTTTCAAAATAAGTGAAACATACCTTAAATGGAAAAAAGAAAGTGACAAAATGACAAAGACTTCCATCACAAACTTATGTGGTTTTTTTTCTCTCTCTCCTTTTGATAATGAAAAGGGTATTTTATGACTTTTTGGCTTTTGAAAGTGATGTTTATTAAATCTTGTGCCTAATCCTTATGTTTCACTTATTATGGAACGGAGGAAGTATAAGTTACATAACATAATAGACTTTAGGCTTATTTTTTTCAAATGATGAAATTATATGTTTTGTGGGTCTGGGCTCTTGGATTATTGACCCGTCACAGCACAACCTGTAAGTTGTGGACCGTACCGCATTTATTCGGGCTCGGGCCGGATGTAGTAGTTAGTATACCATCCATAGGCTACGTACATAACATGTTACGTTAGCAAGACAGAATCATATGCTGTTGGATATAAAATTAACTGGTCCTCCTTTATTCCCACGGAAGCTTTAGATGACTAACAACTATGTGCAAAGAATAAGTTCCAAAAGTAAAAAAATATCTCTTCAAATTAATTATGGGAAATATGCTATGACTTTCAACAAACTAAATCTAGCTGCTCTCATAAATAAATAATCAATTTGACATGTAAAATATACTCCATGCATTTTTGGGATTTTATGATTATCTGTTGCAACTACAAATGCCATATTCAACAAAACCAGTGGCGTAATAATCTGTTTAAGTACCAATAAAAGATAATTGTAGGAGTGGATGTCAACTAGCTAAGTTGGTTAAAGTCTTCGGAGATGGTATCCAAGACCTAGGATCAAATCCCGTCTATATCATTTACCCTTGTGGCTCTCTCTAATCCAAAAGAAGAAGAAGTAATTTTAGGGATTTTTGAAATCTTTTGCATGAGATATATAAACTCAAGTTAAGGATAGACAAAAAAAAGTTTTTATATTTCTTATTATTTAGTGCATTTTCTTAAATCCAAATTATTTTTATCCCACGCAAATAAAAATCTTTCACAAATTTTCTTTTAGCAAATGTTTGCGTTAAATGTCCTAGTTACACTTTACAAAAAAAAAATCAAAAGTTAAGCCACATACATTAGAAGTTGTAACAAAGCTTGCTTGATGGTGGAGGTGGTGGGGAACTCACAAAAGTCACAAGTTCGAACCCTACTACCTACTTGTGCTTGGAGTAGGGATTCCCTTATATCCCCTATAGCGTTGGGGGTGGCCGACCTACGAGAGGTCTTCAGTGAGTACGATTCTTCTTCTTACCCAGGTTCCCTGGTGAGCCTCCCGAAAAAAAAAATAGTTGTCCTTAATATCTTTGTGTAACTAATAACCGACTTGACAAAATACTTATCTTAGAACATTATAACAAGATAACTGTTATTCTTTTCTTAAAACCTAAGGGAATTTTCGATTTCCACCCTCTTAAGGTCTATCCTAGAAGCTACTCTTATATTCTTCACCATTAAGTAGTAGAAGCAGCCTTGTAGAGACGTCTTTGCCATCTTCACCGCGTTTCTAGAACTTTTGCAACTCTTATTTAAACACAAAACTCTCTTAAGAAATCCTACTATTCTTCCAATTTTAAATACTATATATACTTTAGTAAGTCCATAAATTTCAACACACTTTCTAATATTTGCTTTTATTAGTGTTCAACTTTATAATCTTCAGCAAAGAAAATGAGCGATCCTAAGTATCCGTATTCATATCCTGCTCAAGGTAAACTTGATTTAGTTAATTTCCCTACACTTTTTGTTCAATCTGTTTATTATGTATTTTTCTATGATTATGGTATGGTTAGTGATAAATAAATACAAGGGAACTAAAAATATAAATAATTATGAGTTGATGGTGTAATAATTTGAATGATCGTGATTTTGGGATAATAGAATTTGTTTGATCCACTTTGATATGTATTTGTTGCTTTTGAATTATTTTGTAGTATGAATTTAAATCAATGGATTAATCTTTATTTAAAAAAAATTCTAACTTTGTTAGCTATTATTTGTGATCTTATCTTTTACCTCCATCGTTCTTTTTATTGTAATAATTGAGTTTTAGCGTTTGTCGATGTATAGTTTTAATCATGAATAACTTTAGTAAAAATTTGATATTTTGAAAATTTATATCGAGACACAATACGATTATATATATTTTTCCAATAAATAGTGAAAATGTGGTGGGTAAATAGTGTAAAAATTAAATTATTGCGATAGGAAAAAAATGGAGGAAGTAATTATTAGCACCATCCTCGATGTATATTATGCATAAATGCTGAAATATGGTCAAGCAATTGGAAAAAAGTTGCGTTCTTGCTAGATGATTATTTGGATATAAACTTATATTTTCAATCCTATATTCGGTATGCCACTATTCTGTTGATAACAACATGCTTTTAAGTTTTAACTTTTCAATCGAAAAGTTTTGGGCTGTCCAATGACAACCAGTATAATAAATAATGTGACATGCAAATAGTATATCGTACGAATTATGGGACAAAATGTTTTTCTAAATATTAACTTTGGTACATTACTTTATAAAACAGGTTATTATCAAGGACCTCCGGTAATGGCGCCTCCTCAATATCAATATGCAGCTCCACCGCCACCGCCACCACCACCGGCTCAAAAACAGCGAGGCTTTCTTGAAGGATGGTATGTAATATTTTTGGTATTAGTTTTTATACTACCTCTGTTTTTTTAGTTGCAACATTTGCTTTTTGGCACTATTCATCAACCAACTTTGTTAAGTAATCTTGCACAATTATATAAGAAAAAACATAGTCAAGTGGGGTCTTGTTAGATCCGTCTCAATGCGATGATTCCAAATATTAAATTTTTATAATTTTTACTTACACCCAATATGAGATATTAACGTTCAAATAAGTGTTTCGGTAAATGTGAAAAGGCAAATGTTGCAACTAAAAAAAACAGAGGAAGTATATATCAGTTTTCAAAAGATTTAAGCAATTGACTTACTCCCTCCGTTTCTTTTTTAATTAGAATATTTTTTAGATTTAAAAAAGTCAAACTAGGAACATCGAAAGAGAACAGAGAGAGTAACCTCAATGATTTTATTCTTTGTTTTAATTAATTAAGTAATTAATGGTAATATATGACTAATGATTATGGTATTGATCTTTCATTTTGCAGCCTTGCGGCTCTATGTTGCTGTTGTCTCCTGGATGAATGTTGCTGTGATCCAACAATTATTTGCATTGACTAAGATTTGCTAGAAGCCTAGAAACAATGTTTACAGAATCCATATTTTAATGTAACCATCAATTGATGTAGATAATTTTTCTAGATGTGACTCTCAGGTGATACATCTTAATGGACTGCTTTTGTGATTTCATTAATGCACAAATTTAATGTACATTGCCATTTTATTAACGTATCAGTAGTTGCTAACGTTGAGTTTGCTTGCACAGGCAAATTTATATGAAGTAATCTACAAATAATTCCACTATAAGGAAATCCACAACGCTCAAACATAACAATGTAGTTTTATTGGAAATAACAATATTGATACATAATTAATTCAATCTAGTATTATACTTTAGAATATAATTTGTGACATAGTGCTGCGGTAAAATTTCTAAGGTAATTTAGCTATTTCTGGTCTAGGGGATCTCAACTTTTAAGAGTCCTAGAGAAGAAATAGCGAAAATACGAAGAAAGCGTTTAGTTTTTTTTTCACGTCTATCTAGAAGTGAAACTATCTATCTAGAACTCTTTTTTTGCTTATAAAAAATAGTGAAAGACTGATATTCTACGAGCATATATAATGGATGAAATATAATCTAATAAAAAACATTGTCAAGAGCAATTTGACAATTTTTTTATGTAGTAAAAATATCATAACTTTGATCGTACATAAATTTGAATGTACATAAAACATGACTTTTGTCATTTTGGTAAGCAAAGATATTCAACTAAGTATACTGTTTTAGAGATCACCATATTTGATATTTCCTCTCATATGGAAAAGCTCATATGACATGCTAGATACAAACATATAAGTGTGAGTAGTTGTTCCACATTAAAGTCGAAGTTAATAGCTGCAAATTATGACTTAAGTGGGTTAAAATGGGCCTCTTAGTGGAGGCCCTATGCAGAAGCAACCCAAATGTTTTCTTCTTACCTATTAAAATAATAACTTAAGCGAGTTACTACTTCTATTGTCATATGTTTAAGGAGAGATCTCACTTGGGCTTTGATTGTCTCTCTTTCATAAAATTTTACATGATATACAACTCATCATTTTTTCACTTTTAAAGCCCAAGTGAGTAACCCTTGAAGAGGGGGTCAAGTCAATTAATTAACAATCCTAGAAAAAAGGAAAAAGATATTTCCCACCATCTGAATAACAATCAATTTGTGTTGTAATTATATGCTTGTGTTGTAAGCCTTGGGCATGACCTTTGGGCTTTTGCTCGTAGAAGATCTTAGGATGGGGGTCTAAGTTTTTGGACTTTTTATTTGAGACCAAAGCTTTAATCTTAGGTTTCATTTTCTGGAACAATGGATCTTATTCCTTTTGCCAAGGCCCAAGCACCACTAGCAACACACCTGCACCAACAAATGCAAGTATTTCCTAAGACAATAGATATCCGAGCCCATACATTAGGCCGTTTTTAATTAGTTGCAACACTTTGAAACTTTTTCTATTTATAAACAATATATTAGTATGTAGGATGTTGAATTTATCTCAATATATAATTTCAAATTATCAACTTTCTATAATAATTTTTACTAATAAATAATTAAAGATATAAATAATCTAAACTGTGTGTTGACAAGCATAGAAATTAAAGTGTTGTAACTAAAAAAAATAACTATGATATATGTTATGGCGCTATACTACATCTTCAAATTCATTTACAACGTATGTTACCTTCATAGTTTAACACCTTGGCTGTATTACTTGATAAAAATAAAATTTTCACATGTTTATTAGCAAATGTTTAACTTTTTAATGCTTTCATTAATAGATTAATATATTCATCGATAGACAACATTTTATGTTCAAATATATATTTCTGACACTATAAAAAGACAAAAGTTTATCCAAATTGTTGGAATAAGAATTTCGCAAAGGCAGAAATAGAAAACTTTCAAGGCTGTGCCGTGATAGGAGATCACTGACTTGAAAGCAATTACGGCCCGACAATGGTGGTTATCGATCTTGGCCGGAATGCTCCCCAAGGTTTACACAGCAGCTAAGAATGCCACCACTAGCACACTGAGCTTTAGAGAATAGCACGAAAACCCAGGAATAGAGAAGAGTGTTTGTTTTTGTTGGTGTGTCTGACTGAACAGGATGGCACTGATTTTATAGGGAAGAATCAAGCCAAAAAACGGATAGCAATCAAGACAGAAATCAATGGGCGGATAATTAGGGATTGCCATGAATACTGTAACGGTAAAACGTTACGGGAATTCCACATGACCACACACGCGTAGCTCCGGGTCAAAAACTTTAGTTAAGTTAAGTTTATTCCCCAAAGCCCAAAGCCCAAGGCCCTGGCCCGGTCCGGGCGGGCGGCGCGCGCGCGCGTGTGTGATAGCAAGCCCAAACCAAACATATCATCCAACCACAAAAGCATCTCTAGTCACAACTCAATAGATGGAAGGAGGGAGGAAATATATAAACATGAAGAAATTCCCTCCCACAAGCAATGTGGGACAAACAAGAAAATGAGCCAAGGCTTTTCCAAGTCTTAACTCCAACAATCCCCCACAAAGGCTCAGAAAAGCAAAAGAAATTCCTGGGTAAGGAAAGGAAAGTACTTAAACACCAATATCTTTCGATTTGAATTGATGCATAGTGAAATGAGGCAACAACTTACTATCTAGTGAGTGAATTACTCTTGAACTCACCAGAGTTCCGTTGAGACCCCCACAACACATACCTACCTTAAGATCGTGCAATCTCCGCGATACACCACAAGCGCTTTATAGCCATGCGCATACCTTGGGTCTAATAAGTGCTCTAGAAATACAGCCCAGTCTTTCATAGAAGGCGGCTTAACCTCCACACTTACGTAGGTAGTCCATCAAGTGTTTCTCAATAACACCACCCGGAGAGGATATGGAACTATTAAGAGCAAAATGCTCAACCTCTCAATGTATATCCATCAAGTGCGTCTCGGTAGCACCACCAAAAGGCTATGGATAAAAGCACTACCATGTGTCATAGGGATGGGAAATGTAGTGCAAGTTAAGATTTTATGGCTTCGTTTGACCACAAACGGGTATCCACCATAAGATCTCAACTAATGGGCTTTAGCCCCATCCCCCTCGACGACTCTAGGACAACTCTCCTAGATAACCCCTTAGTAAAGGGGACCGCAAGATTTCTTTCGGACCTCACATAGTCCAAAGAAATCACCCCATTTTTCGGAGAGTTGTTTGACGACTCCATGTCCGATCCGTATGTGTCTCTTCTTACCATTGTAGACACTGTTCTTAGCAACACCAATGGCCGCTTGAGAATCACAATGAAGAGAGACAGTGAACCCCGTCCACCCCATAAAGGAACATCGGACAACAAGTTTCTCAACCATTCGGCTTCTTGCCCGCCAACTCGAGGGCAATGAACTCGAGACTCCATGGTGGAACGTGCTATACAAGTCCCGCTCGAAGACTTCCACGATATAGCACCACCACCAAGGGTAAACACATAGCCACTAGTTGAACTAATTTCATCATTACCGGATACCCGGTTGCATCACGTAATCCTTCAAGAACAGCGCAGGAAATTTAGAATAGTGCAAACAAAAATCAACGGTTCCTTTTAGGTATCCGAGAAGACGATGAAGAGCACTCCAGTGTTCATTACTAGGGTTATGTGTATATCTACTAAGTCTACTCACTTGCATAAGCTATGTCG
This sequence comes from Beta corolliflora, assembly GCA_947648045.1. Classification (NCBI taxonomy): domain Eukaryota; kingdom Viridiplantae; phylum Streptophyta; class Magnoliopsida; order Caryophyllales; family Amaranthaceae; genus Beta; species Beta corolliflora. Next base: position 624,351 of record CANSZD010002981.1, read on the forward strand.
GTCGAGTACGGTTCATGAGGTACATCAAACTACCTATGATTTTTGCATATTCACTTTGAGAGACACTTTCACCTAAGTTCTTGGTCAAATGAATACTCGGAATCATAGGGAGAACTCACCGGAACAACATCAAAGGAATTAAACTTTTTAAGCACTTTTTCCACATAATGAGAGCGACTAAGGGAAATGCGACCGGGAGACTCTCTTAAGTCGACTCCTAAAATCACATCTGCTTCCCCCAAATCTTTCATCTCAAATTTTGAAGACAAGAAAAGTTTAGTATCATTAACCACCTTTAAGTTGTTACCAAAAATCAGCATGTCATCCACATAAAGACATATAATCACACAATCCGATCCTATCAATTTTGAATAAACACAAGAATCGGAATTGTTTACAATGAAACCATTTGACACCACAGTACTATCAAATTTTTCATACCATTGTTTTGGTGCTTGATTGAGACCATATAAGGACTTTCTCAATTTGCACACTTTATCTTCTTGACCTAACACCACGAAACCCTCAGGGTTGAGACATGTAAATCTCCTCCTCTAAGTCACCATTCGAGAAAGCGGTCTTAACATCCATTCGATGTATAACTAAGTCATGAATAGCAGAAAGAGCAAGCGGGTCCTAATAGTGGCTATCTTAGTCACAGGAGAATAAGTGTCAAAGTAATCTAGTCCTTTCCTCTGAGTGAAGCCCCTGATGACAAGCCTAGCTTTAAACCTCTCGATAGTTCCATCAGGTCTCAACTTCTTTTTAAAGATCCATTTACTGACTATGGTCTTTGATCCCTTAGGTAAGTCAGTTAACTCCCAAGTAGAGTTAGACACTATGGAATCTAACTCACTCTTAATGGCCTCTTTCCAAAAGCGGCATCCACAGATCTCATTGCCTCATCAAAGGTCTTTGGGTCCTCTTCTATCATGAAAGCATAAACTAGTTCATCACTCAACAAGTCAACACAAGAACTTTCAGATAGAAAAGCAGTAACAAAATCAGAACCAAAGTCTTTTGCTACTCTAGGTCTCTTACTTCTCCTAGGCTCATCTACGACAGAGGAACTGCTAGCATGCATGTCAACTGAACTACTACTCAAAGTCAAATCAGCAGGAGTATCACAAGTAGGAAGAACATCATGCGTAGAACAAGTAGATAAATCAACAGCAGGAGAAGAACAAGAAGGCACAGATGCAACATCACCTTTTTTCAAAGGGAAAACATGTTCAAAAAACTCAGCATCTCTGTACTCACAGATAGACCTATCACTCAGAGACATGAATCTATATGCAGCATGAGCATAACCAATGAATACAGCATCAAAAGTCTTAGGTCCTATGTTTGACTTTTTATAGTCAGGAAGCCCAACTTTGGCTAGACACCCCCACACTCTCAGAAAACTCAAGTTTGGAGGATAACCCTTCCATAGCTCATAAGGGGTCTTATCTAATCTTTTGTGAGGAACTCGGTTAAGAACATGACAAGCTGAAAGAACAGCTTCCCCCCACATTTCATCAGGCAACCCAGAACTTACAAGCATAGCATTCATCATATTTTTCAAGGACCTATTTTTCCTTTCAGCTACACCATTTTGTTGGGGGTACATAAGGAGCACTAAGTTCATGAATGATTCCCAATTTCTCACAATGGTCATTCCAAGAGAAGTTCTCATATTCTCTACCCCTATCAGACCTAACCCTCTTGATTTTCCTATCAAGTTGGTTTTCTACCTCGGCTTTATACTTCAAAAAAGCTTCCCCTGCCTCACTTTTGGTCTTAAGAAGGTATAACTTAGTGAACCTCGAGTAATCATCAACAAAGGAAATATACCAGAATTTTCCTCCTCTACTTCTAGTGTTCTGAAAGTCAGCTAAGTCTGTATGAACCACTTCTAGAAGTTGGGTGGTCCTTTGAGTCACAGTTTTGCAAGGTTTCTTGGTAAATTTTGCTTCAACACAAATAGGACACTTAGAGAACTCGGTTGAGGACAGATTAGGAATCAATTCTAAGGTCCTTAGTCTCTTAATAGAGGCAACATTCACATGTCCTAATCTACCGTGCCATAAATTTAAAGACTCAGCAATATAAGCAGAACCACAAACAGTTTTATTAATAGCAGATCTGGAAGAAGCAACATTTAAAATAAACAAACCCCCACTCGAGATACCCTTTCCCCACAAATTCCCCACCACGAGTCATTACAACCTTGTCGGCCTCAAAAACAATTTTCAAACCTGCTTTGTTTAACAAGGCACCAGACACTAGGTTACGACGCATAGTAGGAACATACAAGACATTTGAAAGGGAGAGGGTTTTTCCAGAGGTAAGTTTTAGAGTGACCTTTCCATGTCCAAGCACTCCGGCGATTCTTTGCATTCCCCATGTAGACGCACTCACCTTCGTTGCATCCACGGAAGTCATGGAGCGGCTCTTTGTTCGAACGTAAATGCCTTGAAGCCCGGTGTCCGTAATCCGGTCGAACGATTCTCGACCGCATTTGCTTCAACCACCACAAAGAAGAATAACATCATCCGAAACAGCAAGGTTAGCTTGAGGAGTTTCTTTTTGGACAGAACCTTGGCGTTGAGGACATTGGTAAGCCTTATGATCAGGCTTTCCACACACATAGCACACAAAGGTCCTCTTTTGAATCTTACCACTTGGTTTGTTCACTTTTCCTTGCTTCTTACCCTTGTTGAATACCTTCTTGCCCTTACCCTTGAACTTATCAAAACTTGGCGCAGCAACAGATTCCACCAGATTAGCTTTGGAAACATTGACAAGGGCCGAGTCCTGATTATCTTTGATCCGGTTGGCCTCTTCAATCCTCATATGGCTGATCAGTTCCTGAAGAGATAGAAATTCTTTCCTATGCTTCAGATTGTTACGGAACTCCCTCCAAGAAGGAGGAAATTTTTCCAGCAGAACATTAGCCTGGAAAACCTCACAGATTTTCATGTCCTCATTTAGAACATCAGCACATAAATTTTCGTAGACATGAACTTGGTCCATGACAGGTTTGTCATCAACCATTTGGAAAGACAGCCACTTTCCTACAACATATTTCTGTTTCCCAGCGTCATCAGCCCCATATTTTTTCTCAAGGGCCTCCCAAATCAGTTTAGATGACTTATGAACCATAAACAAATCAAACAAATTATTAGTCATCAGATTAAGGAGATGGAAACGAACTGTTTTGTTATCTTTTTCATATTTCAGAATTTGATCCTCATTCTCGCTTAATGACAAAGAAGAAGAAGAAGAAGAATCGGCGAGGCCGTAATGGCGAGAGGGACGGACATTGAACAGGGACATAGTCAATATCCATTTGCTCGAAAAACATAAGAAGTTTCTGAGCCCAGCGTTTGTAGTTATTTCCATCAAGGGACTCAAGTTTGGACAGATGAGCCATTGATTTGGTTGAACTTTCTGCCATTGCAAATATTGTTAATTGCTTTCAAATTGTTGGAATAAGAATTTCGCAAAGGCAGAAATAGAAAACTTTCAAGGCTGTGCCGTGATAGGAGATCACTGACTTGAAAGCAATTACGGCCCGACAATGGTGGTTATCGATCTTGGCCGGAATGCTCCCCAAGGTTTACACAGCAGCTAAGAATGCCACCACTAGCACACTGAGCTTTAGAGAATAGCACGAAAACCCAGGAATAGAGAAGAGTGTTTGTTTTTTTTGGTGTGTCTGACTGAACAGGATGGCACTGATTTTATAGGGAAGAATCAAGCCAAAAAACGGATAGCAATCAAGACAGAAATCAATGGGCGGATAATTAGGGATTGCCATGAATACTGTAACGGTAAAACGTTACGGGAATTCCAATGACCACACACGCGTAGCTCCCGGGTCAAAAACTTTAGTTAAGTTAAGTTTATTCCCCAAAGCCCAAGGCCCAAGGCCCGGTCCGGGCGGGCGGCGCGCGCGCGCGTGATAGCAAGCCCAAACCAAACATATCATCCAACCACAAAAGCATCTCTAGTCACAACTCAATAGATGGAAGGAGGGAGGAAATATATAAACATGAAGAAATTCCCTCCCACAAGCAATGTGGGACAAACAAGAAAATGAGCCAAGGCTTTTCCAAGTCTTAACTCCAACACAAATTATAATTGCAACCTGTTGCTTCGAGTAGGTAAGGTGAAGACTGAGTTGGATTTGATCTCTTATAAGTCTAGAGATCCAATGTTATAGGGTCAAATTCTCTCAAAAAAAGGATAGCAAAGTCTCCCCTCCTAAGTTCCATGTCTTTGAAAATTTTGAAGATCAAATTTCAACCACAAGACAAGTAACCAAATATCCTTATACCTATACATCATCAAATAAGAATCTACTATGCCAAAAATAAAGTTGAATTCCAGCTCCTGTAGGAATATGAAATGAAATTGGTGTAAGATCATAATAATGGGATCATTTAATTCTTATTTAGTCAATAGGCATTAAACATGCATGTATGACACAAACTAGAATACATAATATGCGACGTGACAAGCAATATTGTTTATAAAATGCTTAACATAAAGGACGTGACATGCAGTACATTCAACATGAACAAGATTTCCCTTAAATTAGGCCATATCTCCATTTACAATACTGAACTTCTATTCATCGCCCTGAAATTACTTAAAATCGCCCCAACTATCATATAAATGTACCATTATACCCTTGGCTACTTTTACAACTCTCTCTCCACCACCCCCTAAAATCACTAACCACCAATCGCTACCTCCAACCCACCGACGAGCACCACCGACGAGGTAATTTTTTTTTTAACGAATTCCATGGGGCTAACGTGTGGCCTGCACGTTGGCCCCATGGACACAACGTCCAGGCCAGACGTTGTGTCCATGGGGCGAACGTGCGAGCCACACGTTAGCCCCATGGACACAACGTCTGGCCGGGACGTTGTGTCCATGGGGCGAACGTGTCGTCGCACGTTGGCCCCATGGACACAACGTCCAGGCCAAACGTTGTGTCCATGGGGCCAACGTGCATGCCACACGTTAGCCCCGTGGACACAACGTCCGGCCTAGACGTTGTGTCCATGGGGCGAACGTGTGGCCTGCACGTTGGCCCCATGGATACAACGTCCAGGCCAGACGTTGTGTCCATGGAAACGTGCGTTTCCACCATGGAAACGTTTGCACAGGACGTTTCCGCCATGGTGGAAACGTGCGTTTCCACCATGGAAACGTCTGCGCAGGACGTTTCCGCCATGGTGGAAACGTCCGAGGCCAGGACGTTTTCACGCCCAAAAAATTTTATTTTTATTTTTTCCGGCTTGCTCGTGGTGGTTTGCGTGGTTTCGGTGGTGGTGTGCGTGACCTCGGTGGTGGTTTCGGTGGTGGTTGTGGGAATGGAGGTGGTGGTTGTGGATAAGAAAAGAAAAAAAGGGAAGGGTAAAGTTGAAAATATTGTGTGAATCGGGGGGGATTTTAAGTAATTTTGGGGCGATGTTTAACAATCCCCTTATCAATATGCTTTTGGTGCGCTTGTATGGGACATATTTAGTCATAGAGCTTTTGATTGACTCAATGGAACAGATCTTAATGATGTTTGCTCACTTTAAAGTAAAATTCTATCTATAGGTTATCTTATGCATGGTCGACTCAGACTTTAGAAAAAAAAAGTTGATCTATTGTTTGGTTTGTGGTTCGAGCCTATCTTTTAATTAGAATGATCTGCGTAAATTTACTAAAATCAAGTTATGCTAGGTCAAGGATAGAATTATCTGCTTAACCTACTAAAATCAAGTCAGGCTAGGTTAAAGCAATCGAAATGAATGGCGAATTAGCATATAAATTGCAATTATGCCAAATAAATTATATCAAATTCCCAAAACTTAACTTGAGTTTTGGACCCATGATTTTTGCCTAGTCCTAACCAAAATTCGGTTTGGGCAATTTTGATCACATTGTCCTTTATCCATAAAATATGATATTAGCATTATGGAAGCTCATCCATTATATTCTTAGTTGATCTAATTACATTAACTCTTTTAAACGAGCTATAATGTTATTCATCGCTATGTTGAAAAAAAAACAGAATACCAACTTTGCTTAATTTGCAAGAAAAAGAATGTAAAAAATTCTAAAGAAAAATTGATAAGTTTTTCACTTCATTATGGGCCTCCCACAAGACACGTGCTGCACATGTCTAGAAGCACCTATTTTTTACTACATCCTAAATTATATAAATAGTTACAGAGACATAAAAACTGATTGTGATCATAAATATAATTATTTACGTCTTTATTCTAGATCAGAATAAAAATTCGCAAAAAAGTAAGTAGTTTGACAAGATTGTACAATTTAAGAAACCAATTAAACATATTTAAAACAAAGAAAGGTAATTCAGTCTTTGTTTATTTTTAAAAGATTGCTGATTTTTGGTCACCAACCTACAATAATAATTTATTAAAAAAAAAGAAAGGGTAATATTAGGAATTTCCTTGATCCATTCTCATACGAAGAGACGAGAGGTAAATAATAATTTTTATGGCAAGATTGCGTCAATGTAAAGGCTTTGTCTTTCGATAGTGGTAGAACGATGATTATAATCAGATGAATAAAATACTACATAGAAATGACTAACATTTTTTTTAGTATTGGCCACTATTTGAGCAGCTATTAAACCAACACGTATATGGCAACATGTACCTCTCAATTAGCTTACTATAATTAGAAATTTTTTCTTCTTTTCAATTAATTGTGCTCATGAAGTCACAGTTCACAAAGGACAATTATGCTAACATGATATAATCTCAGATTATGGTACCTACTCTAAATTTATTAACTAGTCTAGTAGACATCGACTTCAACTAAAAAAATTAAGTGATGCAAATTTCACAAATACACATTTGGCGATACAATATCATAAATCGAAATAGAAGTATGAATGATAGATATAGCTTGTATGTGTAGCTTAAATTTCAGTTTACGCTATCATCATTTCTGAAAGGATGGATAATTTGGAAGTGGATTAAGTATTTAAGAGAAAAAAACTGGAAGTACATTAACATTTTGTAGATGTCAACTAACTTGATAAATGTTAGGAATAATACATAAGATTTAGGATCGCATCACATTTACATTACAACCCTCACATAACTAAAAGCTTTTTTTCCGTAACCAAAAGCTAATTCGACGTAGTAATACTACTTACTTACTAATCATCACAAATAACAGTGGTTAACAGGGCAATAATCATATGTAAGCTAAAGCAGTAGTCCAATATGTATTCCATTACATATGTCGCATTCAAGTAACAAAATAAAAAAAAAAGTTGGCCTTGAGACCTTTATTCTCAAAATAAAAAATAAAGGATTGTAAAAGGAGAACAACTAGGTCCTATGATGTTTGGTTTTATGTTGTCCTAAGTAGGAAAGTCAAGTTTTTAAATACGTCCAAGTTTTAATAATGGTTCCTTGTTGCAATTATAGGAATTATTTAAGCAGCCAAGCACATGGCAAGTCACATCTATCTATAGTACTTCAAATTTTAGGAGTAAAAAGGCAAAGGTATTCCAATTTTCTTCTCAATCTTCTCTAACAGACAGATTACATACTTGCTAATTTAAATAATTACTATGTTATATCATAGTATACACTATACATTAGCAATAAAGCTAGCCTCTAATCAATTAATCATCAAAACTCAAACCTCGCTTTAAAAATAATATGCCATGAACTGGGTTTAAGGAGTGGACTCAAATCGACTTATACACATATTAATCCCAACTTCGAAAAAAGAGGAAGAGGATACAAGGGAAACGCAATCAAAATCGTCAATTTACACTATGCACATTGCCAAATAATTAAACTCCCCCTCCTCTAGTGCGGAGAAAACATGAGAATCCTACTTTGCAAGGGGACAAAATCGAACCCCTTTCCCATGTAATTAGATGATCACCCATCCAATTAAATGATAAAAATGGCTAGATTTCACACACAACAAACAGTGAAAGTGTAATAACGGAGGGAGAAAGTAGTATGAATTGAACTCCCATACCAATAACAGTTACTGATCAAAATAATCAAGAAAAACAAGTAAAGACATGTGCAAGAAGACTTTTTCCACCGTTTTATCTCCTTATCACAAGCTTTATTTTTATATTTATATCATAAAAAGATGATTGCCAATATGAAAGCATCTCACTGTATAGTGGGCTTGTTTAACTTTATGGAGTAATTTGATTCACAACTCACCTTTGTTAATCAGCATGACTTTGGCAAAGGCATCTACCTGGAAAAAGACACACACCCTTGCTGGACCAGCAAATCAGCAGCTAAGCAATTTTGCAATAAAATTGGTACAACACATTACATCCGGCTTTGTTTTAGCACAAATATCTTCATGTGCTCGTTCTTGGTCCCTTTATATTATACTCCATGTACAAGTTTATAGTACATGAGTCAGGCTATATAGAGAACCATTCTCCAGTCGTCACCAAAAGTGCGCGTTATATCAATTCCCGGCATTACACCGAAATGTAGAGAACGAGTTCTCCACTTAGCTTTTCGTTTCGTTACATATCTATCAGCAGCAACTCTAGAACTCCTACTATGTCATCTTCACTACTTTCTATCCCAGGGGATATATCCTACTTCCTACTAATAGAATTAGACAAATGCAAAGAACAACTATTGTCATTTAGATTATAAATCTTCTCATTGTATTTAAGCAAAAGGTGTTGTCATGTGTACAAAAGTATCCCAACTTTCTCCTTCCTAAAAAAAACCTTCCTCTCAAATCAAACAAATATTAAAAAAAATAACCAACTTCTACCTTAATTTTTACCTACACCTCAAAACATCATCCTCTTTTTGAAGTTCACTGATCTAAAAAACCTGCCCTACCCTACATCATCTTCTCTCTGTTTTTCTTTACATTACAATTGTGAAGCTTCTTCTTCCTCTTCTTAATTCTTTTCTTGGGCAAAAAGGAAAACCCATGAGTCTTCTTCTGTTCTATCACCAAGCAACCACCACCACATGAGATGTGAGACCCACCAATAAGAACCAAAACAACTACTCATAATTCTCCTTCATCTGTACAAATGAGTCTTTATCCTGAGTCTAAACTAAGCAACCAGCTATATATTCCAATCCCATTGGTGGGTATCAACAGCAACACACAAAAGAAACTTCCTTTAAAACAAGTGCTTGTTTTACCAAACAACAATGTTGCAATTTGAGCTCAAGAAGAACCTATTCATCTCAACAATCTAAGAACACCCTAATTGATCAATGGGGAATGTTCTTCGATTCGTTGTCGCGTGATTGGGCATCTTCAACATCCGAATCACTGCCTGAAGAACTCCCTGAATCAGAATCTGCAGATTTTACATCACACAATAAGAATTCATCCCAAATTCACCACAATGTAGCAACTAAGAAATTACAAAACACCAATAGTGGAAAAATTAACAGATCATCATCGAGCATATACCACTAGAAGAGGAAGAATCACTGCCTGAACTACTTGAACTACTCGAACTACTACTTGCACCACCACCACCACCACCTTGATTTCTGTCATCATCTTTATCAATCTCCACAGGAGGGAAATTGTGAACTGGCATCTCATCTCCAATGTCCACATCTTCATCTCCCATATCCCCTCCACCTCTCTTCACCGCTTTCGCCGTTTCCATCACCCTCTCATTAACACCAGCCTGCAATTACAATCAATGTCAAAAATCCACTTCAACAAAACACCTAATCTTATCAAACAGAACACAATGTAGTACAACTACAACATCCTAACACAAACACAGTACGAAATTCAAGCTTTGCACCAAGATTTTACCTGATTAGAATCATTATGCCGACCCACATTGTTGTTTTGCATATCCATCAAAGCTTGCCTCCTCATCTTACTAACCATCTTCTTGTAATTAGTCACAAACCTATCAAGTTCCCAAAGCGTCTCCGTATCAACAGCTTCAATATCAAGCTCAATTTCATCCCCATCTTGTGTCAAATGCCCATTCCTCTTCCTAATTATCTGAATTACTTGTGTCATCTTCTCGTCCGGTAAACTCTGCAACCCTGCTCCTAACTTATGCTTCTCCTCCATACTCATCTCTCTCTTATTCGGATCCTTCGCTTTCGGCTTCGGCAACTTCCCACTCGACCCTCTCCCAACCCCCATTGACCCCCCTCTTGTAACTTCCAAGGAAGGAGCTTGGACTGGTTCAGGTGCAGGTAAAGGTGCAGGTACCGGCACGGGCACCGCAACAGGTTCCACAACCCTCTCCACAACTCTTTGCGGAGGCGGTTCAACCCTTGGTTCGGGCCGAAACTCGGGCTTTTTCGGAGGAATTTCAACCTTAGGAGGTTCAGGAGAAGGGTTTTTACTCCAAGAACTCCCTTGAACTTCATCAAGAACAACAACAGCATCTTCTTTCGGCCGAGTTTCAACCTTGTGCTGCCTCAAAAATGCTGCTTCTCAAGCTGAAACTTATGATAAACAGGCCGAAAATACTCCTCAAATTTCCCCAAAAATCTCTCAGCCAATGTATGAACTTCATGCCCTTTAGGGTTATACAATAACGCATTGTTAAATGTCAATCGAACATCAGCAGAAAATTCATCAGGTGTAGGATAAACTTTCGCCCCTAAATTCCTCTTAATTGTTCCAAGATCCATTGGACGTTTAACAATTTGATGATAATCATGTAATCCCATTCCAACAACATCAACAGGTTCATTGAAAACATACCCAGCTTTCTGCTTCATCACCTTTGAAAGAACTTGCGCGCACATTTTCATCACCTGCGCACTCGCCACATACGATAATTGTTGCTGTTGTTGTTGTTGTTGTTGGTGTTGTTGTTGGTGTTGTTGGTGTTGTTGATGGTGTTTTCCGCGTTTCGGCTGCGGTTGTTGAAACGGCAATGGACGTTTCTTGACAACGTTGTTAATCGAGTCAATTCGATTAGTAAGAGAACGAACTTTGTCGAGCTCCGACATTAATCGAGTCTTCAACAAACGAATCTCCGACTTAGAATAACCTGAAATATCATAACTAACGTAATGAGAGAGAGAAACATCGTCAATTTTCCGATGACTAAACGACGCCGCATCATCGGAAGCTGTTGAAGGATTTACAAATTCATCGCCGTTTTGATGGTTTAATTGCTTCCTAGAAAAGTGGTTGTTGTTGTTGTTGGTGGTGTGATTATTGGTGAAATTAGGGTTAGGGTTAGGGTTAAGAAATGGGATTTTTCCCATGAAATTAGTCGTTGTTCTTGGTGGTTGATGATGATTTGGTGAGAGAAAATTACTCGTCTCATTTCTGCTAACTAACACCGCCGACGCCATAATAACCGGCGAATCTCCGGCGATATTTCCGATGTTCGACAATTTCCGATCACCAATGCATCTTCATTCCCACATAACATTTGTTCATTCCAATTTCACCGGAAAAACTCAAAAATTCAAATCTCAATCGAAATTCTCCGGCGAAACTCAAAATTAAATCGAAATTTTCCGGCGAAGATGAATTTTTAGGGATTTTGTGATTTTGAATTTGTTTTTTTTTGGGAGAGGAGAGAGACAATCGGAAATCTGGAGAAGATTGAATAATAATGATGATGATGAATTAGGGTTTACCCTTGATGAGAGCGAGGAATCAGTGAGAGGAGGCATCGCTTCTTAAAGGCAGCCAAGATCTGCCCGTTTTATTTACGGGCAGAATCTGAAGCGTTGATTTTTATTGATCGATAATCGTACAGTTTACCGTGATTCTCTCTCCTGCCCGTTAAACTGCCCGTTACATCTGTCACCGACGGTTTAGATCTAAAAGAGCGTACACGTGGAGGATTTTAGATCGTTGGATGATGTGGTTAAAGTTTGTGTTTCGGGTGAATTTGAATTGAATGTTTACTGCATTTAGGGTTTGGAGAGAGGAGAGAGAAAATAAAATAAAAAAGTGGGGTCCAGGTGATGACGTGGGTAAAGTCCAACTAATGTAGCAGGTCTTGGGGGAGTCTTGTAGTTTGCTTACGCGCGTATTGTATAAGTCAAGAGCGCGTGGGATGCTTTACTCTTTTTTTGCTTGTATGTATTGTACTTCATATAAATATTTTTTGTAAAGAAATGCTTACAAAATTTAATTTTATTTTTAAAAAAGAAATTTCATTAATTGAAGTAAACGACATCTTTAATAGGAATTAAAGAAAAACAAGGTATAATCAGACAATATCAAATCAAATTCGTTTTCGAAGAAATACAATGAACCAGATTGAGCAATACAACGCAACCCCCTTGTATTTGCTGAATCACGCTGGTTATTGATGGGGAAGTCCACTAAGTGCTTACAAAAATAAAAGAATGATAATAATAATAAAAAATTAGTTGAATAAAGAAAGAGAAAAGTTTTTGTACATTTATTGTTAATTTTTTTTTGAGATATGGGGTGGAGATGACATGTTTAGATTTTTTTTTTTTTGGGCAGTATAGAATTTTGTTAATATTTTTGTTTTAGTGATTAATTATCTAGTGGTAAATTTAAGAGTATATGGATCTGGAAGGGATAGTTTTCTATATTTGAAGGGATTTGTAGCCATTATGATTTTTGATTCGGTAATAAATTGGGCCAAGTAGGGTCAGCCCTCATGAGGTGGGGGTAAGAAGGGGGATCACATCCCATAAAGAAACTTCCAAAGACTGAAAACTGGGGATTTATACCCAGAAGCAAATATTTACACAAACACCCCAAATTGGGGTTGATTAGAGTCGAACCCCCGACCATGAGGTTGGGAGGTGGGAGCTCCAACCATGGGGCTCCCACATGATTCTCAGCCAATATGATTTACGAATGTGATGATCTAAAGGCTAATCTACTATTTCATATAATATTTTTTTTTATCCTAGAAAAGTACAAAACATATTTTGAAATTGGGAGTACGTATGTACTTGTTTCGAGTTTCTCCGGATAATTTCATACCTTTATGGAGATCTTGCTCAGGTGAAATTGGTCTGACTTCGCAAACAAGGCCCGTTAGAAGTAGGGAAAATGGCAAGGGGAAATCTCCACCTCCAAAGCGCCTCTAATAACCACTAGACCAAGTAGATAATGTACATTATTTTCAAGTGTATTCTTTGATCTTTAAATTTCTACCTTCATGGGAAGCAAAAACCCTTTCTAATGCGGGAAGAATGATCTATCATGAGAAAGAATTTTTATAGTCAAGCCGATATGAGAGAGAGGGATGGACCTAGATCACAATCCCTTATGTTATCCTTTTTTCTTTGGCTCTAGGCCCAAGAGAAAAACCTTAGATATTTACCACTTAGTGAACTTCATAAGTTATCGGGTTTTTTGGACAAAACTCTTTGAACCTAGTTTCACATATAAATCCCAACACAATGTCATATAAATTTCTTTTTGTAAATACAATTTTACATAAACAAGCAATCATTGCATTGTGAATTAGTAATCACATTTTATATATGCATAAAAGATCACTAAAAAACATGAAAGTACTTTTTCTAGTAGATAATGGAGTAAAACAATAAACAACTACAGTAATTTCCTTACCCGATTAATTGCAACAGCTACTTTCGGCTCTCCCAGTCCAGCTTCCTTGCAAAAACATGATACATTTGACTCAACTAATTAACTAAATGAGAGAAAAAAAAAAAAAACAAATGCATGCAATCTGTTTTCTTGGTAGGCACTAGGAACTTCAAGAGCATTGTAATCGGAAATAAACTAATTTTGATTATGAAAATATCGCATTTTGATAATACAGCGCATTATAGGCAACATATGTACACACAAGAGTAAGGTGGCATGTAGTCATCAGGTTGCATTGACCTAGTTGGTTGGAGGTCCTCCTTCCACCATTATGACAAGGGTTCGATTCTTGCCCCGTGCAAAGTGGAATCCCTAAATTTAAAGGGATTTCATCTTACTTACTAAAAAAAATAAAGAAATTTAGTCGTCAAGTATGATATCTATAATTCTTTATAATTATAGGTACCTCTAGATACATGTAATGATAACTCTGTCGGCAATTGATAATTTCGTATAAGGTTTTGGGTAAATTGACTACAATTTTCGAAAAAAACATTACGAGGGTATCACGTAGCATATGCTAATTAGTAAACTGTTTTGTGTCTAAGCTTTTCAAAACAACAAACTTGGGAACCCTATTCAGTAAAACCATATTTATTATTTCATAAATTATTATTATTGTAAATGTACAATAGATATATATAGGAGTATAAACCAAATGGCATATGAAAGACGATCCTTTACCAACTACCCTTCCAAGCCTAATATTTGTGTCATTGTCATGGTGCATCTCAAATTTTCAATCATTCATATCAAGCTTAACGAGAGATAGTTAGATTATCCCCTTGTAAAGTACTAATTGGGTTTTAGTCAAAACAAGTATATAAAATCTAATCCATCTTAGAAATTTTCTCACTCGTTTTATAAAACATTCTAACAAGTGAGAACTGAGAAAAATAAAATATCTACTCATGTTTTATTGTTTTTACATTTCGTTTAACAAAATATAAGGAACAAGTTGTCATTTTGTTGCTATTTTTGTTGATTATTATGGAACTATTTTTTTTTATCAAAAGAAAGATCATTGTTAGTATTTTTTTTTTTAAAAAAAATCACACCTTTTAACAAAGAAAAACTATTTTTCTTTTGTGAAAAATTGTTTGTGAAAGATAAAATTAGGTAAAAGTAGAAAGAAAATTATTAAGGGAATTATTATAAAGTGAAATTCATCCTAACAAAAAGCCTTTTAACTTGATATATAACACAAATAACATGGATACCCCTAGACCCTAGTAGTAAACTTTTGGCTTGAACTTAAATCTTTTAAAAATACACTTAAAAATGGGTTGCTACAAATGTATACTTTTACAAGTAAAAATTGAAAAAACTTTTGAGGTGAAAACATAAAAAGGCAGTTTTGATACGTCATGTCAAATTTGTAGATCTCCTTAGTTTGAAATGTCGCAATTATTCGAAAATTGTTTTAGATAAGGATAATCATCTTATTCTTTGAGGGATTACAACCGTATAGATGGTCACCTCACATTAGGAATTTAGGATATTTATCCATAATATTTTCTGACTGCAACAGTAAAGTGAAAAAAATTATCCGTGAGGATAATACTATTAAGATAATTATTTGGGTTTTTAAAAGGAAAAAACAAACAAGCATCCTATCATAATTAAAAAAATTTGCTGCCAAAGCAATTAAATTTTGGACGGAGACACTCTAAAGCACAATTCACTAGATCTTTAAAGTTATGGCCTTGTTTGGTACTAGCGTTTGAGGTAGCGGTTAACGGTTGGACAAGATTAAAACGCTACTTAAGAAAATTATGAGTGTTTGGTAAGGTAGTGATTGAAGTAGCGGGTAGCAGTTGAAGTAGATTATGAGTAGCGGTTGTGGAACGTTACTACAAGTAACGTTTGAGATTTAGAGGTAGTGCCTAAAGAAATAAACACTATATAATAAAGCATAAGGTAGAATTATTAACCAATGTTTTTTTTATTTCTTTTTCCTTTTATTGTTTATTTATTGTTTTATTTTATGGCAATTCAATGTTTATTTTATAATAGTTGAGATGTAATTTAAATATTTCTTTTAAAGATAAGATATTTTACAAGTATTTTAGTTAAAATTGGTAATATAAATTTTTCGAGGGTTAAATATTTTCTTAGATTTATACATTTCTTTAAGCACCTAAAAAGTCATATACTCCTTTTTGTGTAACTTCTTTGAAAAAATAAATCTTGAATTTAACTATTGAACGAACATATGAAATTATTGTAGTTCATTTCATATTAGAATAAATGTCATTTATTGTCTTTTATAATTTCAACAATTTACATTTGCCAAACACTTCTAATTAAACAATTAATTTAATCGCCGATCGCCGACACTATTAAGTAGACAGTAGCCAAATTTCACATTCCAACAATACCTTATCGCGAATCACATTAACCAGTAGTTGCCTAAACAAAGCCCTATGCATTGACAAATTGGACGGAAACACTCTAAAGCACAAGTTCGCCAGATCTTCAAAGTTATGCGTTGATAAAAGTCATGAAACCACCCCCAAATTTCAGTCAAAATAAATTCGTCAACATTAAGGAGACTCTAATTTTCAGACACCGCAACAGTGGTTTCCTATAACATGAAGTCATGAACCACCTAAAAACTGGAAACATCAAATAAATTTGATTTAAATTACAAAAAAAATCTCTGAATTATATAAACCCTCAAAATTCCTATAACAAAACTGATATTTCATAAATTGGTACAGGACTCCAAGCACTCAGCACCAAAACTTTGCACCCCAAAACGTCTATAATCTCCTGAACTTCCCAGACTATATTTCAAACATTTCGGAACGTTTCAGAATTATGCGAAACCCAGAAGTTCACCATTGTCAACTGCAAGATGGCATCTCATTTTTCAATTTTCTTCAAAGCAAGAAATGGCTCACCCAATTGAGTCTCACAAACAGCATGATCATCTGCGTCGAACGTTTTAAGAAATGATTTAGTCATCTTGTGGGTTAATATAATTTGGAAGACCTTGCTGCAAAACTTCCTTACTTCAGCCCGTCTCGACTGCTTTTCCGGCATATTTCTAGCCAGCTGCTTTATCAAGTGACAAAATTTAGACATATGACTCTTGAAGATTGCTTTCATGGACTCTGGTGTACTTTCTGCAACGAGTGACTTTAAAATTTCGGATACTAATTCGAGTGCTTCGACTCTCCGGTAATCTGACTTAGCATCCCCACATTTTTCCACAAGAAACCCGAATAAATGTCTCCCAACCCACGGCCTTCTCTTGAATACTTCTTTCAAGAACTCAGGTTTCAGTTGAGACTTCTTTGTTTCAAGGTATTTGACTAGGGCACCCTCGAAAATTTCGAAAACCCGATTGAGTTCCGACTCGGGAACTTTTCTTCCCTCGATGACCTTTAGGAGCCAATATGTAGATTGCTGGGCGAGTGAATTAGTCATCTTGTATCGATTCCAGGAGAACGACAGCTTCTTTTGTGGTACACTTCCAAAGGCTTTCTTTTTCCTGAATGGTCGGGAGGCCAACCGAAGGCTCTTTTCCAGAAGAGTTTCTAAGGTTGTGACTTGCAGATCTTCCGACTTCGGGAACTCCTTTGCCTTGAAAATCTTCTTTTGCAATATTCCCCATATACGTTGAGCAAGCTGCTCACTACCTTCAGTTGTACTGGGGTTCACAAATGCTTGCACCAAGTTTGAATAAACTGTCAAAACTCTAGATGAACCTGTTGTGTGAAGAAAGTGAATTAGAAACCTGAGTTAAACATCAAAAACATGTCGAAACATTTCCAAAATGAAAATGAGGAACCAAAAGAAGGCACGTAATCGGGAAAAAGTGGTCAGATTGTCATTAGTTAATGAATAGGTAAAACGTCAAATAATATACAAAATTTTGAAAATTTTATAATAGTTACAGAATGGTACCAAAAGATAAGAATAAGGGTAAAAGTTCAGTTGTCTGTTTGATCAAACTGCCAGAAAGAAAGATTAAGTCATGGAATAGCAAAGTCTATAGGAGTACAAAGTCACACAAGTAAACTAATCAGTTCATCAGAGTACTTCCCTAAATATTGAACACATAAGATACCAGTTTCTATCCTGATAATCCTATGAATTGCCCATATTGCTATTTTCCACTTAAAACAATTTTTTGGTTTCTTCCTCCCATTACACCTTATGTAGACACATTATAAATCATGCAAACATAACAGGATAGAAACAACTTCATGTCCATATTCATATTATGTTCCCATTGAAGCTAGTATTCTTCCATTTAAGAATTGATTTTGGAGTCATATTTATTGTTCAGACATTAATTGCAAGAATAAGGCACTGTTCTTGCAAAAGTAGGTGGCAAGCTCAATAGTCATAGGACAAACTACGCAAACAGTACAATGATAAAATCTCTCTAATCTGCCAATTCATTCGTTCCATTCATCTTGATAAAGTTTAAGTGCTAAGACTGCCAACTATCTGTGTTTGCGAAAGAGTGGCTCAATAATTACCTGGATTCTCATGAAGATATATTTCTAGCAAAGACAGAACACGAAGTTTAAATAAGACAAGCTGGGCATGAGCAGTGTCGCCCCCAGCTTGGTTCTTGCGTTCCTGAAACATCTTTGCAAGGTAGGAATCCATCCGGAACATGGCCTCATCATCCATGTCTTCATCTGAATCATCATCTTCATCAGAATCATCTGATGCCTCAGCTCTAGCTGCAGCCTCAGAATCATCAACCACGGCGCCACTCTCACCACTTTCGAGGATATCAGCTTCATCAGATTCTTCTGCTTCTTCAATGTCTAGAAGATCATCATCCTCATCATCACTACCATCTTCACTATCGCCATCCTTACGCCTAGCTGGCTTTAGATCTTTCTTTATCACTCGCAGCATCCGGAGCAGCCCATCATCAGTCACATCATTACAAAAGTATTTATAAACCTGCATATATAATAACGCTAGCACCATTAGGGCAAGCAATACATACAACTTAATAGATCCAGATAAACTAACAGTCATTCATGGTCCCAAAATAAAAAAGGACAAGGGAAATGGCTACTTGCAAAATATTCATATAGGCACGGGTAATAGCATAAAAAAATATATATTCAAGTACCAGCTTGTGATACATCACCAAATAGCACCAAAATCTAGAGAAATTTGTGAAAATGAGTTCGGACTACACCCCATAAATAGGAGTTGGGACCGCTTACAAGCCCAAGTGAAGTTCCATCCTAAAACCAATGGGCAGTGGCAGGAATCAGTCCCACTAGCATGTGCACATATGGGGATCAATACTCTCCCTCGCATGTGAATATCCTTTGAATTAAGCGAACTGTCAAGGTTAACAACAATAACCATCATTGGGGCTTGACATCGATTAGAGGACAGATTTAATTCACTTGCATACTACTAAACAAGGTGAAGGAATGTGAGGAGCTACAGTAAATCACGACTCTTAACGAACTAGACACATATTTAAGGCAGATCAAATAATGCCAGTACAAGCAATCAAGGCATTGACAACATACAATCAACTTCCATCAATTCAGAAATCATACAGACAAGTGAAAGCAAGAGAAGGTACATTCAATAAGTCTGGACATATGACAACCAACCCCAGTCATCAAGCACCCCAACCCAAAAAACTGCAACAGAAATATGAAGTCTGTCCTACTTGCTACAGAAACTAGATGGCTCACTCATCAATTGGAGCCTATGAGGTGTATTACAGGATCTTTGGGTAGATGCATATTTTATGTTACTCTACAGTCTACAATCTGATTGTAGACATATCAAACATCGGCGTAAGCTAACTAATGAAGATACACAACCACAATGATTACAGCCAAGTACAAAGCCAGCTGTAGGCGTGTTCTACAAATGTCCAGATGCGAGCAACCAGAAAAAAAATCCCCACTGCTACCATGGTAGCAGAACGTATGAGAGCTGAAATAGGAGCAGGACCCTCCATAACATCGGGTAACCATACATGAAGGGGAAGTTGGGCAGATTCATTTTTCTTCAGTGAGCTTCAATACATCAATAAAGAAAGCAATATCATACACAATGCTTTGCCCTCTTAAGGTAGAAATTATTACAGGCCCCAACTGATTGAGCGACTGGACAAATTTGGAAAGAAAGATTTAAAAAATAGGTTCTTATGATTCTTGCTCGAGCCGGATACTTTAGGGGGATGAGTCGAATCTACAAAAATTCACCTATCCTAATAACAAAAAAAAACTGACTTGAATGATCCTGTATTAAGGGCTAAAATAGCAAAAGGTATAGGGCATACTGATTATGGGGAGCCCACATGGCCTAATGATCTTTTATATAATTTTCCTATAGCCTCACCCCAAAACCAATTAGTCATAACTACCATCTAAATATGGATGAAACTTATAGCAATGGCACACGTGTTACTCCAAATCCTCATTTCAGCCCACTGTCAGGCATTGGAGTATAGTACTGCACATGCAGACTTCAATTAGTCAAAAAACAGAAAGTAGACCCTGAAAATGACTGGGATTCAATCCTTGGATCCACAGTTGAAATTGATGCTAGTCAGTCAGCTAAACATTTTATAGATCGGAGGTAATAAACAGACACGGATATATATCATTAAGGAAACATCAATTCTCCTGTACCTAAAACATATCTGCTAACAAATATAAAAAAGGAAAAAAGTTTGAAAAAGAGGCTGTCACCTGCTCAACAGCAGACCTCAGAGGAGTTGATGATTGTGGCAACAGTGACAGCAACGTGTCCACTAGAACATCCATCAATTCAGGTGATCCACCATCTTCTGACTCATCCTCTCCAGAAGATTCGGGAAGATCATGAATAGAAAACGCTTTCCGACAACATATTATAAGTTCAGAAGCAGCTTCTGTAAATTCCCCAGGCCGCAAAAGAAGCTGAAGCAGCAACTGAATGAGCAAGTACCTCAGTGCATGTAGTTTGTTTGCGTCTGCACTCAGCCCACAATTTCTCTCCTGGAATTGAGAAGGACCCAATAGATAAAATAGTAAACCAGCTTTGTTCATTATTATTCATATATGCATGACAATAGAACTGCAAACCTATTTCCCAATGTATGATCTCTAACAAGCAACATGAGCTGACGCCCAATCTATTTCAATCTTGCCCTCCCCCCTTTTTTCATACTTCCCGAGGAAAAAAAACTAACTGCATGAAAAACGGATAGAAAATGCATTCTGCAATGATGCATACCTCTCTTGAAAGCCTTGATTCCAAAGCCTGCAGCTTTTTAAATGCCTTCTCATCCTCATTGCTCAAGGGCCGAACAAGGGAGACAGACGGAATAGTGCACAATGTACCTAGAAAACGCATGAAAAAATAGCCAAGATCATTTGTCTCAAGGCCATTTGTCGAAGCATGAGGTCCCTCAGCCTTTTGAGCATTACAAAGTAGTAACTGGAGCTGATCAATACACATCTTGCAAAGAGCACTTGAGATTGGTGTTTTCGGCCACTTGAACTTCTCATGTAGTTCAAAAGATGTCACTTCTGTACCAAGCGATGCAGAAAACAGACCTTGCACAGCTAAGAACTTCATCACTTCCTTTTGCACCCGAGCTTTCTCTTCAGGATCAAGTGTCAAATACTTCAGGGGAGTTGGCAGCGACTCCACAATCCAACTTTTCAAAAGATCAGAATTACTAGACCTATCAGCAGATTCCTTATCCTCGACTGATCCTATCTCAGAATTGTCATCAGTATTTTGGCTCTGATCTGAAGGTTCATCTGTAACATGATCTTCATCGATAAACATGCTAGTCAGCTGTTGCATGAACAGCATGAAACCAGACTCTGTTGTGAAACCTGCCATTAGATCTTTAATAGTTTTTGTTCGAGTAATACAATCAAACCTCCCACCACTATGCTTCTGCAGAGCCACAACCACAAAAACTCGTCTAATGTCATCAGAGCCAACCCAGTCAAATAATTCTTTAAGGAAATGTTCTGCAACTTTGTACAGCCAAGAATCCTTAGTGGACAATATATCCATGAGGCACTGAACAAACTTGTGGGAGAGAACAATGGGGATATGAGAAGCAGGTAACCTTGGAAGTATCAGAAGCAACACATCAAATGCTAAGTGTTTGCGGTCATGCGATGAGGTCAGAAGGGATCCTTCAAGAATCACCTCACAGAAACATCTAAGGCTCTCTGCAATATCTTCATCAGAAGAGCTCGATCTGCGACTCTTTTTATTCTTTTTGGTGGAACTTAAACTGGATGAGGCATTAGCATCTTGCAAGACTGTATCTGGTAAGAGAAGGTTGACGAGGAGAGGCCAGATACCATGAATTCTTGGCTGGCAAAACGTAGACTCCTGCATTTTTTTACGAAAGGAGAAGAAATATAAGATAGAAAATCTACATAGTATATAATTCATATTTCTTCTAGAAATATACACAGAAACGGGAAAGAGAGAACTAAGATTCACCTTTAAGCAATTAGCAATGGAGGTCAAATGGTCAACAGTGAAAAACCTTTTTGGACTGAATGGATGAGGCAACAGGTTACCAAAATTATTACCATCAGTGACAATTTTTTGCTGAATTTTCAGAGCTAGAAGCAGGGCATCAGGATTTCCAGCACTAGTGGCTCCTTCAAACCACTCATGAAGTACTGGAGAATCAAGAATATAATTCAACACAGCTTCCTTGGGCAACTGCAAAATCAGAAGCCGTGGGATTAATTTCTTTCACTGCTGCACTCTAAAAGCAACAGAATATCACATGCCTATGGATTAACAAACCAAAAATGGAAGACAAGAGAGCAATATTGTTAGCTTCAATAATCTGGTATCAAGATGTTACAAACTTTTTACATTTCAGGAGTAGACAGATTTCTACTCCCATTAACACCCATACACTAAAAGGGCCAAAAGAATAACTGATAGACAAGATTTACAATTTTAAAAAAGCATCACATATGTCAATTATGCCAACTTCTGTATAAATACTGACTTCTCTGATGGATGGCCTATAACCAATTATTATTTAAAAAAGTACGCATCATTCACCAACAGCATAAGCACAGCATAACTTAACAAAATTCCAGAAATATGCATAGATCTTATGACCTACTCATTTAAGCTATCATCACTCCGTGTACAGATCCATACTATTTGCAGTCTTCCACATTGTTAATGCCAACTAATCATAAACCCTCCGAGACAAAGTACCAGCGTAAGGCTATACAGTGCAAGACTATATAGTCTTGCAGGATTATAGCACTTACTGTAGCAATTGACTACTATAAAATTCATGGGCCAAATTTTTCTGATGCTATATCACTCAGGCTGGCTATGTTTCTTGGACATCAACTCACCTAGAGTATTTGGGTCATATACTCGATAGTCCAACATAGACGTGGACACTTGCCACTTTATTTTAATATGAAATTTGCAAAACTTCCAGAAAATGACTGAGTTCCACACTTGAACATGCATCCATATCCAAAACTAGAGCCAAGCCCAAGAGTGAGTAATGTAGCATATAGCTGCTTCTATTAACCACACAAATAACATTTATGCATCTCAAGAGAAAAGCGACAAAGCATAGCAAGAATTAAGACAGCCAGAAATATCTTGGTCAAATCAAGAATGCTCTATTTGATGTAAGGGATTATCTTACCTTCTCAATTAAGTTCAGAAGTACTGCAACAGCTGGCTCTTGCAGGTACCGTTTCTTAGATGCCAGGGAGATAAGAAGACTTGTAAATTCTTTGATGCAAGGTGAATTTTTATCAGAAGCCCATTCTTCTTTGAGTTTCCCTGACCTTGCTAGGGCACCATAGGCAAAAAGACGGCCCAAGAAACAGTCCCTTGCCTCCTGAAACACCACAAGCACAGAAATTGTAAACATCTGTAATATGCAATTAAACCAGTGTTAGCAATAACTAAAATCATAAACTGCATATCCTACCTGGCCTTTCATTGACGACGTGACCTCCAATGAATCAACTATCAGCTTTAGCACTGAATCAACTCTAATCTTAGAATTTGTATTGAATAAAATAGTCAACCCTAAAGCAAATCCTTGTCTTGCACACTGCACCCAAAAAAATCGAAACATTTATCATGACTATACGAAGGAGTATTACCTGATGAGCAACAAGAAGATCATGAAAACTAACTCCAATGCAGTTGTTTCTTTCATTTATAAAGGCCGAGAGAAGGAAAACCAATATCCATTAGTACTGAAATAGTAATACGACAAAGTAGCGAATCGTTGAAAAGGCAAAATCGCAGAGAACCCAGACAGCTTCAAATTTCAGATGTCAAAGAGACAAGAAAGGAAGCAAGCAGGTACACACTAAAACTAGTTATTCTTAAAATGACATATAACTATATAAGTCTAAAGCAAAGGAGACAAGGAACCATAACGTCATCATACAAATAAAAAACACAATTCAAGGAGCACAAAGAGGTGAAGAACCACTAAATCATAAATCTGCATATCATTGGTGAGAAGTAAATTCTTCTTCCATTTCTGTCTTATGGCTGCATTTATGTAATTGATCTAGCACCTTTCAAAAGTCTAATTGGTAGCAAACAACTTGAGAGATATGTTTAAAGTAGTATTTGGCATGATGTTACAGATAACAGGTTGATGGAGAAAAAAATTCACCTCTAAAGATAATAAGGAAGAAAAATGAGTGGTACCTCTCTAGATGAAGAAACACCGCGGATAAGCCTTCTCACAGCATATCTTACTGATGGTGCACAGTCATGGAGACCATCATCCTTTGCGGCTTCCAGTTGAAACCCATTTTCAACAACTTCCTTGCTTCCCATCTGTTCAAACGCCTCCTGCACTTCCTGCAACTCCAGCGCCAGTCTCTCCGCCGCTGCTTCTCTCTTCGAAGCATCAGCTGAGGCCAAGTCACCAAAAACACCTATATGAAACACAGGCTGACCACTGCTACTACTTGTCGTCCCGGGGTCCTCGACTTTCAATACGGAGGTATCTTGAATTGGCTTTGTTTCCTTCTTTTCTGAAACGACACTGTGTCTAACTTTATCTAACAGTTTCCTTTTCTTTTTCCTTTCCATGGGCTTACTTGCACTAGGAGTTGGAGTTGAAGGAGCCTCACTGCCACCCTCTCTCTCTCCTTCATTGTTCTTCCCCTTCTTCCTATTCTTGTTTGATTTAATCTTCTCGTTAAAATCCCCCCCTTCGACAACTAATCCTTCCTCCTCTATAGAACTAGGTCCTCTTTTCTTGCTTCCCATTGCCATACACTTAATACTCAAACCTGTTTATAGTAATCATAATAACAATATAAGCCACAGTTAGACTCCATCATTCATTTCCCTTTTTTAAAATTTATTTCATATCATTTCTTTCGTCAATTTCAATATTCAACATAAAAAAAAGTTATACAATATTTCCATTTGGGTCGACTCGCATATCACTAAGCTCAACTCGAACTTGACAGCCTAAACTCAAGCTGGAAAACTCGCAAGCTCAAATTCTCAAGCTCGAACTCAAGTCGCAAAACAAGTCATTCATTCCAGATTTCCAGTCACAAAAACTCCAAAAATCAATTTTATGAAACATAAAAGAACCTATGAACAATCGTATGAACATATGCGAATGTACAAACTGCAACATAAATATTCTCATCATTTAATTACATGAAACAAACATGAGCTAAGAAGTTATACCAAAAATTCAAATCATAACTTTATAACATATAAATTATCCCTAAAAACATAAAATAACATAATAAAAAAAAAAAAAAGGTTGAATTCATGAAATAAACAATAACAATCGCATAAAGTAGATCTTAAAAACCTTCAATAAACTTTCCGGTTGACGATGATGGCGTCGGTGAGTTACAGTCTTAGAAATGAAGAGAAATCTTCGATTGGTAGCATTAATGGTGATACTTATATGAAAGTTAAATTTGTTCCTCAAATTAGGAGAGAGAATTGAAAATTAAAATCGAGGGTTAGGGTTAGAAAGTGGCCGGAAGATGAGAGAGATGTAAGGAAGGGTTTAAGAATTAAGAGGGGTGGGGTTTAAGAGGGGGTCGTTATGGTGAACAAGAATAGCCCTACAACAACAACAACTAAGCCTTATTCCCAAAGTGATTTGGGGTCGCCATTACGTGAATCGTCAATCAAAACCGTCAGCCAAAGGAGATGGCGTCGCCAAGAGTGATAAAAAGGTTTTTTTTTTTTTTAAAGCAAGGTTTACACCAACAAGTTTTAAAAGAGGTTTTCAACAAAAGGTTTTAATACCAACACAATTGAGAAAAACAAATAAATGCAGAAATCACACCCTTCCTCCACATGGATATGCCCCTCCACTCACTTCTATCCAACGTCATGCTCTCCTCAATCCCAAGTAACCTCATATCACTTTCAATTACCTTCATCCAAGTCATCAGGTCTGCCTTCTCCCACCCCTTACAACTTGGTTACTCCTCCACTCTTCAATTCTTCTTCTCAGGTGCATCACCCGATCTCCTTTTCACATGACCAAACCATCTTAACCGATTCTCCCTCATCTTTTCTTCAATGGATGCAACTCCAACTTTTCCGGATCACTTCATTTCTTAATCGGTCTTTCCTTGTGTGGCCACACATCCACCGCAACATACGCATCTCCGCCACGTTCATCTTATGGACGTGGCATTGTTTCACCGCCCAACATTCGGTGCCATATAACAAAGCAGGCCTAATTGCCGTGCGGTAGAACTTTCCCTTCAAGCTTTGGGGAATGCGGAATCACAAAGGAATCCGGTGGCGCTTTTCCACTTTAACCAACCGCGTTAATTCTATGAGCCACGTCTCCATCCAGTTCTCCATCCTTTTGGAGAATGGATCCTAGGTAACGGAAGACGTTCGATCCTTGAACCACTTTGCTATCCAAAGTGACCGCCCTCGCCTCGCCGCTTGTAACCCCACCGAACTTGCACTCCATATACTCCGTCTTACTTACGCTCAATCTAAAACCCGGGCTTCTAATGTATGTCTCCACAATTCCAACTTTCTCTCAATACCTTCCTTTGTTTCATCAATCAACACAATATCATCCGCAAACATCATACACCATGGTATATCATCTTGAATTGACCTCGTTAGTTCGTCCATGACTAGGGCAAAGAGAAAGGGACTAAGTGCGGAACCTTGATGCACTCCGATCGTAATAGGAAACTCTTCTTGTCCTCCCCACCGTAGTCCGCACACTCGTAGTTGCCCCCTCATACATATCCTTGATGATATCTATATATTTTTGTGGAACACCTTTCCTTGCCAACGCCCACCAAAGTATTTCTCTTGGTACTCTATCATATGCCTTCTCCAAATCAATGAAAACCATATGTAAATCCTTCTTCCTATCACGGTAATGTTCCATTGTTTGTCTTAAGAGGTGGATGGCCTCTATAGTCGATCTTCCAGGCATAAATCCAAATTGGTTCTCCGATATCTTCACATGTTTCCTAAGTCTTTGCTCAATCACCCTTTCCCGAGTTTCATCGTATGACTCATTAGTTTGATTCCTCGGTAGTTGGTACAATCTTGTACATCGCCTTTGTTCTTATACAAAGGAATCAAAGTACTCTTCCTCCATTCTAATGGCATTTTGTTGTGTCTCCAAATCATGTTGAAGAATGTTGTCGGCCATTCGATTCCTCTCCCCCTAAACACCTCCAAACTTCGATAGGTATGCCATCCGGCCCCGTAGCTTTCTTCAATCCCATCTTTTTAATCTTGCAACGACTTCTCCCTTTTGAATCATCCTCATAAACTCTCGATTTAACATACTTGGCGGAATGTGTACATCCCCGATGTCTTGTGCTTTATCACCGTTGAACAAGGTATCAAAGTACGACCTCCACCTATCCTTTATCTCTTCATCCTCCACAAGCACTCTTTGGTCCACACCCTTGACACATTTTACCTTTCTTATGTCTCTTGTCTTCTTGTCCCTCATACGCGCAATTCTATAAATGTCTTTTTCACCTTACGTCAGTATCCAATCTTGCATAAAGCTCTTTGTTTACGTGCTTTAGCTTCCCGTCTTGCCTTCTTGACTTCTTTTCTCGCCTCTTTGTACTTCTCATAGTTCACATCGTTGCTATCTTTTCCCAAAAGTTTATAACTTTCTCGTTTGTTTTTTATCGCTTGTCTCACCTCCTCGTTCCACCAAGATGTGTCCTTACTTGATGGTACAGGTTCCTTTAGATTCTCCAAGGGCCTCTTTCGCCACTTCCTTTATACCAAGTTCTATCTTTGTCCAAATCGAATCTACATCCATTTCCGTGTTACAAGCCCAAATATCTTTATTAGCCATCTTAGCTAAGAAGTTCTCTTTGTGCTCCCCTTGGAGCTTCCACCACTTGATTCGCGGCTCCACATTGGGTTTTCGCTTTCTTAAAGACTCCTACCCCGGAAATCAAGCACGACTAGTCTATGTTGGGTGGTCGCGCTCACCCGGTATCACCTTGCAGTTTGTATAACTCTTCCGCCAACCATTCCTTACTAAAAAGAGGTCAATCTGACTCGCGTTACTTCCACTCCTATACGTCACAAGGTGAGATTCTCTTTTCTCAAACCAAGTGTTCATAATACTAAGACCATAGGCTAATGCGAAATCCAAGATATCACTTCCAGCTTCATTTCTCTCCCCATACCCAAAACCTCCATGAATGCTCTCAAAGCCAACTCGACTAGTGCCCACATGTCCGTTAAGATCCCCACCAATGATCAATTTTTCATTAATAGGCACTCGTTGCACAACCTCCTCCAAATCCTCCCAAAATTGTTGTTTAATAAATGCTTCCAATCCTACTTGCGGCGCATATGCGCTTATGATAGTCACCGCATTACTCCCTAATACTAGCCTGATACTCATAATGCGGTCACTCTTCCTCGAAACTTCCACCACATCATCAATATATTCCTTATCAATAATGATGCCTACTCCATTCCTACACTTATCCTTTCCGGAGTACCAAAGCTTATAACCCCACGGGGCTAGTTCTCTTGCTTTTCCACCAACCCACTTAGTCTCTTGAAGGCACATTATGTGAATCTTTCGCCTCCTCATAACCTCCACCACCTCCGCCGATCTTCCCGTCAAAGAGCCAATGTTCCATGACAAGAATAGCCCTAATATCTAATTTTATTAAGTTTTTGTGTGGGAGTGAGACGGATTTATGGTAAGATCAGGATTAACGTATTCGATAATCGATATAATAGATTTATAAGGTTATCCGTTATCGATTAAGTTGTAGCTTGAATTTTAGGACAATCAGCCAATTTTTACAAATTAGTTATTGTTTTTTTCAAAAAGAGTCCAAACTCAAATAAAGGAGTTTTAGCGAGTCATTTTGATATGAGCCTTAAAGCATGTCTAAGCAAATAATTTGCCTAGGATTCTTCATAGTGCATGTTGCCCAATCAAAGTTGATTTCAAACACAACATTTAAAAGACAAAATATATAATTCACCATTGGGAAGCAGGGTTCCTTTTCGAAGTAGGAAGACACACTCCTTATCGAAGAGCAATCTTGTAGCTTTTACCAGTAGATATATGATCCTCCTCTTTTCTTCCTTTTAATATTGCTCATTCTATATATGCATAAGAATTTATTTGGAAGCGACAAAAAGAGAAAAACACTATTCCCCTTATTGCTTGAAATAAAATATGACAGCCTACAAATATAGGTTTAGGCTTGACAAACTCTTCCCCTTAATAAAGCCTTTATTGTCAAATTAGGGTGGAAAATCCTCTCTGATCCATCTAACTCTTAGGTTAAGCTAGTTAGACACAAGTACTTACGTAACTCATCCTTTTTCTAGTATCCCCTAAGTAAAAGCATCTCCAATTTAGAGAAAAATTCTCGCTCAGCCGAAAAATGATATTTAAACCTAAGAGATACGAGTCACGTGTCATGCACACGCTTGGTTTTAATGAATCAACACTGGAAATACTTGGTCAATGCCGAAAAATGGGTTAAGATTGTTCCTTGCAATTTTAATATTTTTAAAGGTTTTGCCAAGAAAAAAAAATTAAAAGATTATTTATCGCAAAAACTTGTATTTAAAAGGTTGTCTTTCTTTAATTCTCCTTTTATCAATTGTTGCAAAAATATCAAACTAAACCATCAAACTCCAATATAGATTGAACAATTGAACTTAGCAAGTACACAGCTCACAGTCACAAGTCACAATAAAAGTGCCCCCAATCAAAGTTAATACATTTGTCCACAACCAAAGAAACCCAAACAAGTGTCATCACTAGACTCGTATCACTACCCAGCCCAGTACTCATCACTCTTTAATGCCTACTAAGTTTTTTGAACGTTCCAAAGAATCAATTCCACCACAATATCAAAACCCTTTTCCATTTATTCTCTCTCACTATTTGTTTAATCTACCAAATTGATTTAATCCTCTTATCAAAGTTATGGGTTTCTGCTACTTCTTCCTCACAACAGCCTGAACACATCAATTTCTTACCTGGGTAAGTAAGTAAAATTTCTGTCTTTTTTTCTTTTCCCCCTTTTTTTTCACTTCCAAATGTACTGAAAATTTTCTTTTTAATGTCCTTTTTTTCACAGATCCATTAATGTATTTTTCTGGGTTGCAATGTGTTTGATGCTTTGAAGTTTCCTTTGAGTAAAGTTTTGTTCTTTTAGTTTTGGTGTTTTTTTTTCTGTGTTTGTGTGTAGGTTTTTTTTTATTATAATCTGGGTCCAACTTTTTTTTACAGATTAATGGGTGACTGCATATATTTTTTTCTGAAAATTGGTATGTTATCTTATTATGTTGGCTTTTGAGGTTAATAATTTATACTCACTTATACTTTGCTGTATAATTGGGTTGAAGGAAGAGTTAGACCACAAAGTCAAGAGTTCAAAAAAAGTGTTTGACCCTTATATAATTTTCCCAAAAAAAGAGAAAAAAATAGCAGAGGCATAATATTGATTTCATCTTTTGTTGTAGACATTGTTTTAGTGAACATTTAGGGATTTTTCTGAATCCAATTTGAAAGTCAAATTATAAAGTAGTAACATTTAGGATTGTTATGTCAATATTTGGGCGTGGCATACTTTTAAGTTTTACCCAAGAAAAAAAGATAACCTTTTGTGCCCATTTTGTTTGTCTTCAGGATTCTAAAGTAAGACATTGCAATTTTGTGATCATTATATGAGACTATTGATTAAGCTCCAGATTTTTTTATAAAAGTGGTCAAAGATTGAGTTGCAACAACATATTGCTCAAGTTATCATCATCTTAATTGAGTTTTATATGAGGATGGCATCTCTAGTCGTAGCATTTTCCTGTTCAAGGACAAATTCTGAGTGATGATCACCTGTCGACTGTCGTTTAGATTGTAGATGATAATATTTCTTCTATCTCGGTCATGCTTACATTTAAGTGATTATCGATGTATGTACTTGTTTGGTTTTTAAGGTTGGAATATGTAAGTCTTGTGTTGTGGGAATAATTACAGATAATGCCTTTATTTTGCATCGTCACTAGTTGTGATTATAGCTTTCCAATACTTGAGAAGAAGATATATAGTGCATGTGATTTCCAACCTTCAATTGAAGGGTTTCTACAGTCGTGATGGAATTGTTAAGTGGAAAATTATGCTTTTAGATGAAACAATACAAGAGAAATGCAAATGGAAAATTAAGGGGCCCTCGGTTGTGGGGGACGAGGAGCGGTTTGGGCAATGGTGTCCCCTCTTGAAAAGGCAACAACATTATGGCACTATGCCATGGCGACATGATAAAGCATGTAGAAAGTACGCATTCATTGAAAAACTCAATATTGAAGTATTTGTGTATGAAAGAGATCCTTTGTGTCACGAGAAACGTTAACCACATGTAGTAATTCCTTTGTCATAAAATCCTTTGCTGTGATATATGGTTTGATGGGCGCAATACTTTACTCATCTCTAACTTATATCTTAGCGGTAATGCTCAGCTCACAGGATCTATATAACTGTAGACATGTTATTATATCATTAAGCAAATCACTTGCAGTTCTTTACATTTTGGAGCCTTGAAGATTAAATAGTTAGCCTCCATTTTGGTCCTGCAGGAGAGAGTGGAGGCATTTCTGACCTGGCAACAAGTATGGCTGTTGATGACTCTGATCGGAATGGTGTTTTAGTATCTGGAGACAAGACAAATGATGATTGTGAAATTAAAAATAATGTTGTGGGAGATGAAGCTAGTGCTTTCGAGAGTTCTAATAAGATGTCCCCTGTGAACGATGAGATTGACATTTCTGAAATTGGAAATGGTGTTGTCAAGGATGAAGCTGAGGGTAGTCTTGATACATCGAAACTGAATTCTCCTGCAAAAGATGAGGATGTTGGCTTGTCCAAGTGCTCAGCCACTGATATAAGGTCTTCAATGAAAGACAATAGTGATGATTATAAAATAAGAAATTATGTGGAAGCATCTAAAGTTATTTATCCCATGGAAGATGAGAATGTTGCATCTAAATTGAAAAACAATGTTGTCAGTAGTTTACCTGAGGTTTTTGAAGCTTCTGAAGTGATTTCTCCAGTGGAAGATAAGAGCAATGCATCTGAAATTAGAAATGATGATGTCACCAGTGGAGCTGATGGAGGTATGCCTTCAATGGTGGAAAACATTTCTCCCATGGAAGATGAGAATGGTGCAGCTAAATTGAAAAACAATGTCGTCAGCAGTGTACCCGAGGTTTTTGAAGCTTCCAAAGTGGATTATCCAATGGAAGATAAGAGCAATGCATCTGAAATTAGAAATGATGGTGTCACCAATGGAGCCGATGGAGGTATGCTTTCAATGGTGGAAAATGATGACGGCCACAAAGAACTTATGAAGAGTGTTGAGTTGAGAGATAGAAAAAAAAGCAGGTATTTGTCCCCTCCTTATGTGAACCTGAGCAAGGGGGTAAAAGGTTTGTCTAGTTTGAAAGAGTCGGAAACAAAAAATTCTGGTGTTGGAGATGGGGAGGGAAATAGTTGTATGTCTGACAAGCGTACTTCATCCCCTCCAGATCCAAAGACCGGAAGCAGAAAGAAGAGAGAGAGAAAATATTCAAAGAAGTCTGTCGTCACATCTGTTAATCTATTGGAGATAAGTGCATCATCAGCTGATTTACTCTCAAAGCTGCATTTGGCTGCTTTAGACTGTCTGTATCCTTATGATAATGAACAGTTTGATCCTACTGAGATATTTTTTATCAGCTTTCGGGATTCAGTATATCATGGTGAATCTAACTCTGAGGTGGATCAGAAGAGCAAAAGCGGCCAGACTCAAAAGAAATTGGTGGATCCTGCTACTGGCTTGGTTAATAAGTCTCAAAATCCCCGTGTAGGAAACTCAGGTCAAAGTAAACCTCGACCATATAAGAGGAAGAAAGAGGCCCAGATGACCGGGTCCGGACCTGCTGCTGCTTTGTCTGATAAGACACCGAATCTTCAGGTGGGAAGCTCAAATAAAAGTAAACCTGGACCAAAAAAGAGAAAGAGAGAAGAAGAAAAAACAAGTGGTTCTACAAGTGTGCTTCCTACTGGTCTTTTTGATGTTAACGTAAATGTTGCTGAAACTTGTTCATTCACCATAGAAAATTATCCAACAGCGAATGCAAATCCTCAACAGAAGAAAAAGGAGGAACCGACTGCTCAACTCACTGAGGTACCTAAACAGACAACTGCATTTACTCTGGACTTCTCTCAGGAGGCGATAAAGACAATTCCATCATCTCTTAAACTCTCTCAAGAGCCTAAACAGGCAAATGTTTTGTGTTTTGAGAGTAATGAAACTGCCGGCATTCCAGATTTAAATAATCATTCAGTCCCTGAGGTTATGCCTGGTCCCAAAAAGAGGGGGAGGAAAAAAGGGGTGACTCTTGCTAAATCTAATACTGACAAGAATCCGGAGAAAAAAAAGAGGCGTAGGAGGCGGAAGGATGGGACTTATGCTGATGATGCAATAATGACTAATGTCCTTTTGAGTGGTAATGGAACTAATGCAAAACCCATTTCACTGGAGGTATGTTTGCGAAATGTGGGCCCACATTCTCCGGTTCCACCAACAGCAGCAGCTTATTTGAATAGTGCAAACAACAATCAAGTGTCTACTCCACAAAAATCAATGCAACCTGCTAAAGGGAATAATAATTCCCCTTCTCTCTTGAAGACTCCTGGTACTCCTGCCGGGGAAGCACCATCTATGGATCAAATTAGGAAGGATCTCGAGTTGATGACAGCCATGCTGGAAAAATCAGGAGACACTCTCTCTACTGAGATGAAAGCAAAATTAGAGAACGAGATTAAGGGACTTCTGAAGAAAGTAAGCTCCATTCCTGGCTCATCTTAGTTGATCAGCAACTGTAACATATCTAGCTTCTCTATTCAAGCTAGTCTGGAGGACATTGCAACTCTTGTTAAGTTGTTTTCTCTTCACATTATTGTTATTAGGTTTAGTTGCTTCTCTTGTGCCGTAGTTTCCTTTTATTTTTGCATAGTCTGGTGCATTTGAAATGAAACATTAACTTAATTTTTTGGAAGCTGCTATGCATTTGGCACAAAACAGAAAGTAGTGATTAGTGAATCATCTTTGGGAACTTATTGCATGATTATGGGCAGTGTATTTACTGAATCTCTACCCTGTGTCTC
The DNA here is from genome assembly GCA_947648045.1 of Beta corolliflora. Classification (NCBI taxonomy): domain Eukaryota; kingdom Viridiplantae; phylum Streptophyta; class Magnoliopsida; order Caryophyllales; family Amaranthaceae; genus Beta; species Beta corolliflora. The sequence goes on from CANSZD010002981.1 coordinate 658,627, forward strand.
TCTGGTGATTAATATGCTTTCTTTTGTGATGATTTTGTGCCATTCTCTGTTATGCCATGGCACGTAACCTTATCCACGTTCTCTATTATTGATGACTTACTTTCGGTACAAACACAAGTAGACGTGTCGAACTGGTCGGTCAAGTTTCAAGTCAGGCTTAATTTGGTTTGGGTATAGATTGGTTTTCTGTCACTTTTTAAGTCAAATTATATTTCAGCTATACTTATTTCGGGTACTTGAAATATGATCTCAAAGACCCTTGATTTTGGGGTTGGTTTTGATTGGATTTTCAAGTCGGATAATTTTTTTTGCCAGATCTACACAAAGGGCAGTCATAGGGTAGCATTTGAATTCAGTTTCAGAGAGGCTTCTCTGTTGAAGAAAAATAATGGGGTTTCAACTTATAACAGTATCCAACTAAAATTTGGTTTTATGGCAAATGCAAAAGGGTTGAGTTGTGCTTTTCTTTCCTCTATCCTACGGCTAGTTGCTCATTTCTTTTGGTTAGGCCTGAAGCAAGGGCTCGAGTGCATTCATCATTAAGCCAACCTTGTTAAGTCCGAATCTGTTGTGCAACAAGTGAAGCGCGGTTCTGAACTTTCATGGCATAGCTTGTCCAGGGATCTCCAGCATGTGGAGATTGTTGCACTTGCCTCTCTTGGTCACTTGTTAATATTGCCTCAAGGAAAAAAGGTCGAAAGAGAATTAGTGGTTGTTTACCTTAATATAGGAAGTCATATTTTTCCATATAGTTACTTTAACATAGGAAGTCATACTGATCCAATGTGATTTTCCATGCATTTTTCTACCAAAGAACTCCATGTTTTTTCGTTTCCAAGAATTATTACTTTTTCCATGTTTTCTTCAATTCCTAGAATTATGTCTACTAAACATAATGTTAACACAATCTTAAAGAGTAAGAGTCTTGAGGAAAAATAAACTGAAATAAGATGACAAAGAGGTCATGCTTAGAATGGCTACCGGAAATTATTGTGAGTTGCTAACTATGTAAGAAATTTTTTTAAGCAACTAATATGGGATCATTTTGGAAAGGGGTACCATTAAGTTGGGATTATACCAGAATAAACCATAATTGGGATTAATCTGAGAAGACGCCCAATAGTTTGGATTATTCTTGTGAATTTTTCCAATAATTAACTCATTGTTTATGCTTTATACTACTAATAGTTTTATAAGAAACATGTAAGCTATTCAACCGTACTCTTAAATAGAAGTAGAAATTGTAAGAGGATTACCATACACTCGTAAGTTCCCACATTATTCTCTCCAATTGGGTGAATTACTTTCTAAGTTACAGTTTTATCTTCGCTTTCTTGTCCACCTAGTCCTACCAATAACTCCAAATCCGATGCCCCTCTTCTAGATCCATAATAGATTTTGCGTATGTATTATTGCCTTAGTAACAACACTCCTCATATCCCGGGCTTCAACTCATTTGATCATATAATGATCATATGATAGCGGAGAATGTTAGAGGGCGTCAGATTGCACCAAGATATGGTATGAAACATCTCTTTCCTCGAGTTCTTGCATACTTCCATTGTCTCCACTAGCTTAACCTTGCTATTACAGTATCACCAAATCGAAAACCCCTTCGGCTGCTACCATTTTGGACACTCCTAATGAATTGAGAAAAGTGCGTGGAAGAGATCATGGCCTAGTAGTGCTAGTCTGCCTAAAGTTTCACACTACTACTGACAAATTACTCAAACTCCAGTACAAATGTTACTACTTGTAAGTCAGGCTCAAGCTCAGTCTCAATTCGGCTCATTAACACAGCGGGTAGCATCAAATTTTACATATAAAGTGGAGCTTTACAAACACAACTCACTGGTATACTCTACAAAGCTCCTGCACACACGCATGGCACATAGTACACATTTTCCAATTAACAGAATGAGTCAGATCATGTGAAGTTGTGAACATATTGATGACACAATCCAAATGTATAAGTCAAGTGAAACAGATTCTGTAAGTCACTCTACCGTTACCAGACAACATAGAATAATTTTTTCCAAGACAATAGTTACCTCAACTCGTCAATCAGAGAGAAAACGCAACTGAATGGCTTTAGACTAGTATTTTCTTTGAGACAGATTGTATGCTGCACAAATTAAGAATTCATTGCTGCAAAATTGAAAATCACTGCCGATTTTCAAGCAAAAACAAACGAGATATGGAACAAAATTATTTTCTCGAATACTTCCTCACCAAATATACCTAGTTTTCTGTCAATTCCACAGAGCCTTAAGTTGATACACTAATGACATCTTTCAGAATTCGAGCGGGAAAACCACAAGAATCCCAACAGCCAAAACAAAATTTGAGAGATTTATATTCTAGTCAAAAGCTATGAGCTAATGTTTAAAATGGACAAAGTGCACCAGAAATTTCCATCAAATCTGACACATCTACTTCTTAGCTTCTTCATACTCTGCTTCTGGGGTCTGCTCACCACTGCCTGATGAGGAATCACCACCTGCAGCACCACCTGAGCCGCCAGACATATGTTGTCCAATCTTTGACACGGCTTTGTTAGCAGCATCTGTTTTCGCTTTAATATCGTCAATGTTGTCATTCTGCATGGCATTTCTCAAGTCAGCAACGGCATCTTCAATTTCCTTGGAAACCTCAGCCGGTATCTTCTCCCTATATTCACCCAGGCTCTTTTCTATGCTGTAGATGGTTGTATCTGCTGTATTTCTGGCATCAATGAGAGACTTCCTCTCTTGATCCTTCTGAGCATGTAGTTCAGCTTCCTTCACCATCTTGTCTATCTCATCTTCTGAGAGCCCACCAGAGGACTTGATGGTAATTTGCTGTTCTTTATTGGTAGATTTGTCCTTGGCAGAGACGGTAACAATGCCATTGGCATCAATATCGAAGGTGACCTCAATTTGAGGAAGGCCTCGTGGTGCAGGTGGAATTCCCTGGAGTTCAAACTCTCCTAACATCTTGTTGTCGGTTGCCATTTCACGTTCACCTTGTAGTACCTTAATACCCACCTGTGTTTGGTTGTCGGCAGCTGTTGAAAACACCTGAAATTACAGAAACAAAACAAAAAAGCATCAGACAAACGCTGCAAACAAGACAACAGAGAGGAAATCAGTAACCAGTATGTTTATGACTTGTTTACTTATTTATAGTGAACTAAGGTTCGAGTAAAACTCAAAGATTGGATTCCAAGAGGATTGTGCCACCATAAGAGGTACCCACTATCATGGAAACACTATCTTGAATTCAGGAATTAGGATGAAATAATTTAGCAGTACATTCATGAAATATATCATTAGAACAGATTCAGTTGCCTGATAAACCTCCATGTCTATTTCTTGGACAAATTAAAGAAAACAGTCAGTCAATCAGTGCATACTCAACAGCATGTCATGACGTACCTGGCTCTTCTTCGTGGGAATGGTTGTATTCCTGTTGATCAATCTGGTGAAAACACCCCCCAATGTTTCTATGCCAAGAGAAAGGGGAGTGACATCCAATAGAAGTAACTCCTTGACATCACCGCGCAATATACCACCCTGGATGGCAGCACCCATAGCAACAGCCTCATCTGGGTTAACTCCTTTGCTTGGAGTCTTGCCAAAGATCTCCTGTACTACCTCTTGCACTTTAGGTACACGAGTCATACCACCAACAAGAAGAACCTCATCGATTTCTTTGATCGAAACACCGGCATCCTTCAAACAGTTTTTGCATGGGGAACGGGTTCTTTCAATCAGATTCCCTACAAGTGACTCGAACTTTGACCTTGAGAGTGTGATGTTCAAGTGCTTCGCTCCAGAAGAATCTGCACTGATAAAGGGGAGGCTAATGTCTGTTTGAGATGTTGAAGAAAGCTCTATCTTCGCCTTCTCAGCTGCTTCACGGAGTCTTTGCAGGGCAAGACGATCACTACTCAAATCAATGCCCTCAGTTTTCTTAAACTCAGCCACCAAGAACTCCAATAGAGTGTTGTCAAAGTCTTCTCCTCCCAAAAATGTGTCACCATTTGTAGCTTTTACCTGGATGATGAGTATCAAAAATTTAGCATATGAAGGACATCAGGAGCAGCAGCAACAAATTCACAAAAAATAAAGGAGCATTACCTCAAAAACACCGTTGGAGATCTCAAGGATAGAGACATCAAATGTTCCACCACCAAGATCAAAAACTGCAATGAGACCCTCCTTGTTGGTCAACCCATAAGAAAGAGCAGCAGCAGTTGGTTCATTAATAATCCTCTGGACATCTAGTCCTGCAATGCGCCCAGCATCTTTTGTTGCTTGTCTCTGTGCATCATTGAAGTAAGCTGGGACTGTGACCACAGCTTTGGTAACTGTTTTCCCAAGGTAAGCCTCTGCAGTTTCCTTCATCTTGGTCAAGACAAAGGCTCCAACTTGGCTAGGAGAATATTGTTGGCCATTGGCTTCGACCCAGGCGTCTCCATTAGGAGCCCTGACAATCTTGTATGGAACCATCTTCATCTCCTTCTGTGTTTGGGCATCATCAAAACGTCTCCCAATCAACCGCTTGGTTCCAGAGAGAGTGTTTGTGGGGTTAGTTACAGCTTGGCGCTTAGCAGGGGTACCAACAAGCAGCTCACCCTTCGGGCTAAAGGCGACAACTGATGGTGTAGTACGGGCACCTTCAGCATTTTCAATCACTTTGGCAGTCTACACAACAATCAGAAAATAAGTTATCCCAACAGAATAAAAGGGCTTTGACTAAGCCATCAAGCATACAATTGACAAGTTACGTGACATGTACCTTTCCCTCCATGACAGAGACACAAGAATTAGTAGTACCCAAATCAATACCGATGACATCATTTCCGACAGGTCGTGCACTGCATAAGGAACCACAAAAGTAAGAAACAAGACATGTTGCGTACACGGAGAGCAAAAGAAATAACAGATAATTTACCTGAAAGGTCTCACCAAGTTCGCCAATTTGTGCGCCATAAATGGACTAGCCAGTGATGGATTGGTATTTCCAACCAACTGTACAAACAAGATAGAGAGGAAAACATGTAAACAAGGATAAGTTGCAAGCATCAAATTAAGCAGGAACCATAATAGCTAAAGAACGACACTTCAAATTAACCTTTATAGGGATAAAAATTTGAACTTACAAACGATTATCAGCCGAAAATATACAACTACCTCAAAACCATATCAAACAAGTACCAATCATAATCACAAATCAAAATACGAAAGTAGCCCAGCAACAACACTCATAATGGCTAAAATGTCGGATACCAAATGAACAGAACATTAACACAACCCTTCAAATTTGACAACAATATCAAAAGATCATCAACGAAAAAACAAATCAGACAACGAAAATAAACTCAAAAACAAAACACGAAAAAAAGTAATCTGCAGCTCAGAAACTTGCACATCAAAAACAACAAAAATCAACAAACATGCTCTTCATAATCAAATTCAAACTGATCAATTAGAGCTAATACAATGTCATAAAAACCTCTGAAACTCCAATACACAACTGATCTCCCTAAAACACGATCGAATTTCACTAAAATCTCACCTCAAAACAAAAACCCTAATCACACACCAAAATCACATTGATTCCCATCAATAAACTGCAAACCAATTCACAACATAACAATACCACTCCATCATCACACAAATACAATAACAAATCAAGAAATCCACCATACAAATCAAACAAAAAACCCTAGCATAGAAAAATATACCGATTTGTAAGGAGAAAGAGAGCGGAACTGCTCAGGGCGGAGACATCGGCGAAGAACGGCAGCCATGGTTGAAGGAGGAGAGAGGAAATGAGTAAATCTGTAAGAAGAAGAAGGTGGGAAATGTGGTGGTGGGTTTTTTTGGGGGGTTTTTATTTTCTCTCTCCTCGCTTTTGCTTTGTTATACACCTAAAGAAGGCGAAATGAAATGAAGAAAATGAGGGTTAGGGTTTAGGGTTTAAGAGAGGAAGAAAAAGGGGTTGAGTTGAATGAGGAAGTTTCTAGATTTGTTTATCTTGTGCTCCAATCCACAGCTTACATGCACAGTTGGCCACCTCTACACCACTTTCTTTTTCCTTTTTTTTAAAAAAAAAAAAATTACAATTTTTTCTATTTATGGAATTCTATATTTTTTGGTTTTTTTTTTTGAAGAAGTGTTCGTTGGGTATACATGGGAATTTAATTCCTGTAGGAAGTTTCATTTCCTAGGAAATTATAATTCTTATAACTTCTCTTCCTCCAAAAAAAACCCTAATTTTTTTCTTCTAGTTTGGGGCTGCCATCATCTTTCGATGGTGGTGAGCCCCCAAATCTTCTTTTTTCTTCTAGTTTTTATTGTTTTTGTTATTAATAATCTTCCATTCTCTCCCTTTTTGAGAGTTTTCTACCCAATTTTTGGGTTCTTTCTCTCCTCCTATGGGAGTTAGGAGTTTAGTTCTAGTCTCTTCCCACGTTGAAGTTTAAAAATTGGTATGAGAGATTGTTCCTATTGGTTGAAGTTCAAGACCATCAACATGGAAGTATTGGAAATTCGGATGCGGTCAACATGGTTAAATCAAGAATTTTCTTCCCCAAACTATGTCAGAATGATAGACTTTCCCATCAATAGCTGCGTGATTCAAGAATACGCTGAGGCCATTTGTATTCTTCGATCTGGTTCATTGTAGTTTCTACGAAGACGAATTTGATTTGATCTTGTCTGATTATATCTTGTTTTTCTTTAATACTTATTGTAGATGCCGTTTGACCTTCATTTAATGAAATTTCTCTTTCTTTCAAAAAAAAATGTAATTCCTAGGAAATTGCCTAAATTTGTTTGGTTGACATCAAGGAATTTGCAATTCATGTGGGAATTCTGATTGACCAAGGGAGAGTGGGTAATTAAATACCCACATTTTTTGGGAATTTCAATTTCCCAAGGAATTTTCATTGCACCCATTTTCTCAACTTCCTGTCAACCAAACAACTTCCCAAATGAGAAAATCATCGGAATTTTCATTGCCTACATAAATTCATGTCAACCAAACGAGCACTAAATATGATCGTGTAATTATTCAAAGCCAACAAAGAGTTAATACAAGAAGGAAAATTGACTAAACACATCTTTTAATTCGTACCTAGATACCGAGGTAAGTAATGAGCTAGCTCATGAGTAACCTTGTTTCCATTCCTACAAATAAAGCTCCAAGACACACTATCTAGCATACTACTAGCCTGAATAATGTCATCAAGAATAAGATGGAAGTTACTCCCGCCTTGCTCTTGTGAATGAATTGAGTTAACAAGGTGAAGACAGTCATTTTCCACAACCACATTCCGAAATCCGAACTCCACAGCCATTTGAATACCAAATAATATAGCTTTTGCCTCAGTAATTAACGGCTCCCAACAGTCCTCCACCTTCCACATTATAGTCAACAATGCCTCTGCACAAATTAAATGAACTTAGCTGGTGTGTTTGTTTTTCTTTTAGTATTAAATCAATTGTGGAAGTAGTATTATTAAATTATGATTTTTTTTTTTTTTTTTTTTTTTGATTAGGAAATTATTAAATTATGATTGAATGCATAGCATGCTAAAAAAATATTGTAGCTAACTCCTATCCTTATTATTAAATTATGATTGAATATAGAATATTGTAGCTATAATTATTTACTATAATTATATGTCTAAGTAACTTTAAATTTTGAGTTATTTAGACGTATATTTTGAATAGGAATAATTTTACGAAGGTTTCATTGCCTTTTTATTGTTTTGACAAAACTCATCCTAAAGTTGTTTACTCTTAGTAAACTCAAGTTGGGATTACTTTAAAAGATCAATCAAAGTTGGAATATTTCTAACATTTTTTTTTTCTTTTAAGTTATTAAGCATGAATTTATTAACCCTAAGATTATACTATATTCTCTTCGCCTAATAAGGTGTTTTTATAATCTAATTTGGTCCGAATCTTTATAGTTTGATTAGGTTTGATCTGGTTTTGTAGTCTGATTGAACTTTGACCATGTTTTTACACTAATCTACGTCATCTCAAAAACAACATGGAAAATGGGAATATGTTTCATCTTGCAAAGAAAATTAAGTCTATGGTTTTTTTTTCCGCAAAGAATGTTTTAAAAGGTTTTTTTAGCAAATTTGACAATTCCTATATTATTATTTCACTCTAATCCTATATAAAAAATCACGCACCACTGAGCTTATATGGATAAAGAAGTTCAAGAATCAAGATCAACGCCAAAAGGGAATTTTTCCTCTAACATTATCTACGGATAGTTCTGATTTAGATACATCAGAGTAACAGAACACAGGCTAAGACGGTTCATATCAGAATTCTGAAATCAGTTACAAGTTTAATTGCTTAAGTACAACAAAATCCCTATTCATTGAAGAAATGACAATCATTTTGAATGAATCAAGTATTAAAAGAATCTGTACATCGTGTTAAAGATCATTAAATGTAGACCTTCTGCAGCAAAAGCTTCAACTCTAAGGTGTGGATCATCTAAGCTTACAATAATTATGCTACTCAGACGCCTTACCTCAGGTACATATGTCAAATTCTCGACACTCTAATTTGCACTAAAAACATGAAATTTTTTCCATCATATACCCTCCATCTCAAATTCGAAGGTATCCTCCTCTTTCTTCGTGTTCACCTGTAGAGGTTCGTTTGAGGAATGACTTTCGGTTGAAAGACCAGCTTCTTTGTAGACTCTTTCGGTTCCACCAAGCACTGATACCACGGGTATAAAGGGCTGCGAAAAAGAAGCAAAGAAGTACAGACACAAGGGTAACTACACAGAGAAACATGACATTCTGAAAACCATCCTTTATATCAGCGCTCCTCTGGATTGTCCATGGAACTCCTCCGACATTCATTCCAAAAACTGCAAATAAATATTAGCAATTATTAGTTACAAGCCAAACTAGAATGCCTTTACTTTTAGGAAATATTGACAAATACACACTGAATTATGAGCCATCAAACAAAAGTGAATTGAACTATGTCGACAATGTTTAAACAGACCACCAGAAAGAATGGAAAAACACATAGTTCATAGTTCAATATATTTCTGTACATCTGTACCTATCTTACTTCCCTCTATTTTTGTTTGATGGTCCATAATTAAGTTTGTTTACATCAGTTCTTCCTTTTTTCATGACATGTATGATCTGAAATGTTATGCAAGTAGAAGTGTTTACCTCCAGTGATGAAAGATAATGGAAGGAAAACAATGGATAGGAATGAGAGATAGTAGAGTTTCTTGTTAATTTGTTCAGACTGCCAGCTATCTAGACTAGCCTGGATTGCAGTTACACGGTTTGCTATAAAACCAACATTCTCTTTTAGCCTTCTGAGTCTTCCAATCAGCTCTTCGAGAGAGTTGATGTCTTCTTGGGCGAACCAATGTTTCGAAGAGAATTTTTCTTTGACACGTGGAAATATTTGCTCTCCATGCGCAATTACCTGCTCTCAAACATTCAATAATGCATAGCATAAAAGATTAACCTTGTGTTTTGAAATGCTCAAATTCTTTCTTCTTTTTGTTTTATGATCACTATTGTAGCTAGGAACCCATGATAACATCTTTTATTGGAAATTTTTCAAGTTTCTCTCTACATTATCAATCAATTTTAGATTTTCTTAGTTGAAGGCAAGATGAAGAGAAGCTCATTGGAGAAGGATATATTGCTTGAATGATTGATTACCTGGAGTAGCCTCTGTATATTAAGATGCATTTTTGGAAATCTTCTATCATCTAACATTTGCTTTTTCAATGCAAAACCACCTGCAAGCCATTAAATTAATCAGGCTCGATTATTTTGAAGTGAAAAAACATCTAGAAAACTTTAATGAGCACAAGCTTTAACTTTCAGTCAGAACAAGTCCATACAAAGGCCAATAAGTTCAACAAAAGTACAATCAATGGCTACTGGAAGAAGCCATTATCTAGCAAGGATTTTGCAGGGTTACTGAAAGAAGCCAATCAATCTTAAAAGATCGGAAGAACGATTTATCATCATTGTCCTCATCACGTCTTTCTTTCTGTAGCCACACTTTAGATTAACAACAGAATGAACAACTATGAGACTTCATAACTAGGGAAAAATTACAAGAAGGTAGTGAGGAGATTAAAGATATGGGGCAGTCACAGGCTCACAGCAATTCGAGGTGTAACAGAAATTATGTTTTGGTTTTCAGTATAAAGGTGACATATATGGGTTTCAAGCATTTTAAAGCTATATTACTTGGACTTTTCATTCTATCTCAAGTACCCATGTTGGATTCTCAACACTCCAACATGGGCATGGACACTGATGCTTCCACATGAAGTAAATCATGGGAAACTTTCATAAATTTGCTCAATCAGACACTTCACATACCCATATGCAACATGAGTACCTGAGTCCGAGTTACATTGTTTAAAGAGCAACAACAAAATCAGGAAACTACCACTTAAAGTAAGCATACATTTTGCACCAAAAAAAAAAGTAAGCATACATTAACCATGACGAAATTCCTGAAATGCAAGTCAATAATCCTATGTTCCAAGACTAAAAAAACAGATAGAACAAAAAAGGAATTTGACCTGATATACAAACCTTTATCCAGTTCTAATTCCACTGAATCCAACTCGCTCTCGAGTGTGGTCACATTATCATGCAGATGATCCACAAATGTATCAATAACATGAATAACAAGATTTGAGACCGAGTTTGGGACAGGATTATCAGCCTCCTCAGAATGGTTCATCATCAACAAAAACTCGAGCACGTGCTCCTTGATCACAACCCCACCTTCCTTCTGCTCCCCATTTCGACATCTAGGAGTGTCAACAACCGGGATCTCCGACAACAAAGATTGACCCACTTGAGAGAATCCAAGTCTTGGGACTCTACCCAATGAAACAGTAATCACAGAGTTCTCAGTTATCCTAGCAGCGAGTCTCGAAATATAAGCACTAGAAGCTGGTCCAGGAGAATTAACCCTAAACACTAGTGCTCCATCAACATACCCACAAAAGGATCCATTGCTAACAAGTGAAAGTATGTCTTGAAGCTTTAATGGAGGACAAAGTACATCAATTAGGTATTTTGCAGAAATTGAAATATTCTGATTTGCTTTAGGAAGTTCTACATGATACCAACAAAACTCTTTACCTTTTCCTTCAATAAGATCCCAATCTTTGGTATAATAATTCCCATTTCCATCAAATATGTAAGCCCATCTTCTAACAAATCCTGGAAAATGGGTTTTCAGAAAATTTCTTTCTGTAAGAGGAATACTTTCAGATGTTTCTGCTAAACCATTTTCTAAATCCTCATTACTACTCATATCTTCCGGAACTAGCTCCATCTTCCAAAAAAATTGCACAAAATTGATATTGACCCAATTCAATTCAATAAACCCTAACTTCAAATTGAGGAACTCAAATCTTGAAAACCTAAATTCAAAGAAACCCACACCAAAAAAATCAAATCTTGAAGTGACCCACCAAAATTAACAGCTCAAAGAACATAAATTTGCAAAACCCACCAAAATTTCAACCAAAATCCCAGGTATTTTTATGAATTAAACAACTATCTTGAGTATAGCAAGCAAACTAAGCAAAATTAATAAGAAGAAAGGAAAATAGAGGAAATTAATTGACCAAAAGATGCTTGTCAAACCTTCAAAGTTCGCTTCTTTTTGTTTGAAATTTGTAGAAAAACTTCAGGTAGAAATAAATATTTTCTGAGTTTTTATATTGCATAAGTAGTATGTTTAAAGTTTAATCCTTCACATATTAGAATTTGGCATCCAACAAACCTACCAAAACTCGGAAATAGAAGTATAACTCAATAAGGCTAAAGGAAGTGGTTTCAGGGAAGCTTCATAGTTGACAGGGTCCCACCTAAGTCGGACAACGTAACTGCAATTTAAAATATTTCTAAATCTTAATCTGTTGGGGGTTGAGTTTTTGGTCGTACAGATTTAATTTACAAAAAATATCCTTATTTTTTGAAAGATAAACACAATTTTTTTTACTTTATAAAGATATAGTATAATTCATGAGAGAGAAAAAGTCTAAAGTGTTCTCACCACGTAAAACGTTTGAAGAGTTAATAAAACTAGGGCGAAAATTGACCCAATCCAATAACCCGACCAGAAACCGACCTGAAAATTCCGGGTTTGGGTTGAGAATTTCAACTTGAAATAAAAAATGGGTCGATCCAACCCGACCTGAAAATATAATGGGTTAAGTTCGGGTTGACTTTTTGAACCTGAAAAATAACCTGAATAACCTGATTTAGAAGTCGGTTTATTTTCAGGTTCGGTCAACATAAAATTAACCCAGACTTTCATAACTTATTACAACCTATTTTTTGTTATTCTTATTTGTCTTGGGCCAAGCCCATTTTTTCGATCACCTAAATTTCATTTCAGGTCATTAACCCATACTTTCATAACAAAGCGTGTATAGTTGAATTTTATTTCATGTCATTTTTGGTTGGTTTCGGGTCAACCCGAAATCGGTAAGGTCGGGTTCGGGTTATGATTTTCGACCTGAAATTATAATCAGTTTGGATTACGGGTAAGTGACTTGAAATATAAATCAGGTCAACCTGAAATATAAATCAGGTCAACCTGAAATTGACCCAACCCAACCTGATTGTCAGCCCTAAATAAAACAATCAGATTAGACGACATAATTTTGAAAATTTCTCATGTAAAAATGGCTATATTGGTAATAGCTCACCTACAAATATCTCATACTTCATGTCTTCCTCCATAACAAAATAGAGGTTACACTTTGACCTTCGTCGATGCAGTAATTTGACCATTAATAACTTTAATTGTGTATTAGTAAAAATTATAAGAAGTTAATATTATGAAAGTATACATTGAGACGAATCCAACAACATATCATATAGTAACGGTTGATTTTATCTAAAACTAAAAAAGACATGGTCAAATATAGTATGTGAATAGTGCAATTTTCAAAGTGTAACATCTATTTTGTTACGGATGAAGTATATTCATTGTGCCACATAGTAATACAACCCTCTCATAACCTTAGAAACATTGTGGAGTTCTTGGAGATTTATGAAAAAAGAAGTATTATGATTTACAACCTTCAACATATCTCGTTTAATGTTGATCCCACATTTACCATACAACAATTTTCATAGGTACATCAAATAATATATCCTTGTCATAATAAACTTATTACTAATACTTAGTAATTAATTTTACTAATGCTTATTGGTAATTCTATATATGAATTGTAAGTATTTATTATCACATGACATAAAATTCCGTGGATATGGAAATATTATATAATTTGAGCAACATAAAGTTTAGTAAGCCTTACTTAAGACCGCCTTATCATTAAATTAGTGTAAATCCACCTCACTTTGTCCCCCTAAAAGGATCACTTTGTAAGTTATCCACGTCTTATATGAGACTTAGGGCATAAAGTTTGTTCGGCTGATTTCGTACAGGATGTGAAGTCAGGAGTGTAAATGAGATGAGACAACTCGCGAGCTACTCGAGATCGACTCGGTCAATACTCGGTCAAAACTCGACTCGAGCTCGAACTCGGCTCGAGATGTTGGCGAGTCGAGTTGAGAACTCGATACTCGACTAAAACTCTGAGAGTTCAAAATCCAATTATCATTAGAAAATACCTAACTTCAACATTTTTCTACAGGGTTCTTTTAACATGGGACACTTGGCTACTCGAAATCTACTCTTCAAAACTCGACGGCCAAAACTCGTCAAACTCGCTCATGAGCTCACTCAAAGGCTAACGAGTGAGTCCTAAAACTCTCGACTGCATCATTTCCTCTATGTGAAGACGTGAAGTTGTAAGTTGAAACATGAGTTCGACTAAAGAATAAAGATTATTCAAATTTAAGATGTAAAAATTTGATAAAATATTACTGGTTGCAACAAAAATATTAATACCATAGATTAGCCAGTACCAAAAATCGGAAGACGGCTACATTTGCATATCGATTTCGGTTGACTTAGTTTAAGGCCAACATGGCCTACATAACTTGAGCTTTATCCAAAAGACAAATTTTGGTACCATATGCATTTTGAAACCTGATTTCTTTAAAATATAGCTACTTTCCATTGAAAATAAAAATTTCCTTCAACTTTTTTCCCTCTTTGGACCAAACACATCCTGAAGAAATCATCATCTATATTCTTGTAGTTTAAATAGGGATAGGGTATTAGCTTGTAGAGTTGTATCTTTCTAGTGACAACTAAATTACATGCTAAAGGAAAAGAAGTAAAAAGACATTGTGGCCAAAATATCAGTATGTTCATAAAATCTCGAAGCGTCAGTGTTTTTGGCTCTCCTCATGTTCATAACCTGCTGCTCTCCCTGCTTTACCAATCAATACGGGCTTCGGAGCCGAGCCATCGTGGTGTATATCTAGACCTTGGTATGATCGCGTTGCCAAAAATTCCGCCCCGGATTTCGGAGCAATCTTGGCAAGGGAATAGGCATCTTCGTTCCGCAGTCGGAGAACCTTCTCTGTTGCCATAGCCAATGCAAGGCCTTCCTCACTACTTTCTCCATTCTCTGTAAACAATACCAAAACACTTTAGGTTCTTGAGCTTGACTGGTAGCAAAAACTAAAGTTTCTGGATCTTCAGCTTCAGCAGAAAATAGTTTCTAGACTCATAACATAGTTATAACTTATAATTATTTATTTGTTCTTCAAATATACTAGGTAGTATTTGAAAAAGATGCTCGATAAAGGAGTTTCTTATAAGCACAGGAATGATGTTTCAAAACCTAGCAAGAGCCAAGAATCAACAATTTTAAGCCATAATTCATTATCGGAAGCAATTTATGACAGCAAACACAATTCATGTAACTCACCTTCATGATCAACTTCTCCGACATATCCACCTTGGATGAGCGAATACCGTGGTTCATCTGTGCCATCTTCAATCCCAAATGACGGCATATTCATCAAATCCCTGAACTCCATCGTATATTCCCCAGTCCACTGGCTCCCTCTGAAGAAAGGCGCACATATTAGTATATTACAGAATCTAAGCATCCCAGTCTTGTTCCTCAATCCGACAAAAAGATTGGTACTCATATTTAAATGATGATACAGAAACTTTTATGTGGTTGGATCTAAAAGCACTCATAAACAAAAACATGAAATGAAGCAGGGGCAACAACTAAACCCCCTTTGTTTTGTTCATTCTACTGGTCATTCTGAGAATCAAGAAGAGAACTAAAGAACACGTTGACTGTTGACGATCGCACATAAAATGAAAGAAAGCAAGCCCCCATATGAGTTCGTTGTTTCCCTTTCTTATCCTTAATTATATAGTAATCCTCGAGATAAAATATCTCCAGTAAGATTTAACCCAAATACACTCACTCCCGATTCCTGACAAACTTGGAAGCCAGAAGCAGAAATAGACAGAGCTTAGTAACATTCGACCTTTTTGAAAGAATTCACACACACGACACCTAACTACTTAATGTAAGCAAATATAAAAAGAGACGAATTAACTGTCGCATAAACATGCACAAGTCTGCAGATGAAGCTGTAAAGGCAAACATTGTCACTACTACTTAAAGCATTAACAAAATAGCTTCAGGATGCAGCACCTGTTGAAAGCAAGCATGGCCTCAAATGGAGTGATGATTGGAGCTAGGAACTCTTTGCTATCCAAAAGTGCAGTTTGTGCACAAGAAACATAAACAAAAACATCACACTGCCAACCAAAAAAGGAAAAATATTATGGATCTAATCAACAGATTCAGATAAACCAAACAAAAAAGACATAAATTTATCTACCTCAGGGAAGTTGGCAAGCTTTGCTGGGTTTGGTCTCCCTACAACAATCGTATAGGCCTTCTTCCCTGCTTTTGTGACCAAATCTTTCATCTGATGAATCATGTGAAGATAGCCAGCTGCGCCAAATATTATGCACAGCAACTATGAGAAAGGAAGCATTAACAGCATGAGAGAAGGCTAGATACAATCGTTATTCTACATATCACAAATTATCTTCAATTTAATCAAGTGAGATAAGAAAACATGGATATAGATGTATAATCAACATTGCATCTTGAGCATAACTACGACGATCAACTTAAAATGAGGTCACAGGTAGTCAGTCTATCATGTTCGCTCTCACATACAGGTAGTCAGTCTATCATGTTCCCTCTCACTGTCTCACATAATAAAGCTCACATGGCCTGCACATGATCTTTTGAGCTTCTTTATGTGAAAGGGAACACGGTGTTCTCAAAAAAACCTAAGCATTTGCAATGAAATCAGCCTCACAAAGCATATTTCCCACAAGAAGATATAGATGCATAAAAAAACAGTTTACTGTTGCGCAATTCCACTTACCTCTATCCTTGCACACAACACAAGATTGAATCTCTTGAGGTCCTCCTAGAGCCTAAGCTTGGTAGGATAGAAAAAGGCGAGCATCCAGGCTAAGTGAAACATATTATGAAAAGAAGCTACCTGGTAGTTCGATCATGGTGCATCATTTATACCATATCATATCAATAAAAAGTGGAGGCTCGTGATCTTACTTATAAAAGACTTAAAACCTACAGCACTTTAATTAGGCATCCAAAAGTGTGCCTCAATGGTACCTCAGCAAAAACACTTTTCTTACAGTCATGAGAGCAATGAGTCAATGACCTTACATGCCTCAGCACCATAGGCGCGCCACTACCCAGGTATGTGCACATGCACAGCCCAAACAACATCAATCAAAAATCAATGCTAATATCACAGATTGGTTATAAGAACAGCCATAGTAATCTTGACATCCACAAAAGATATTAGCTCTTATTAAACTCAGATAATGTGCAACGTGGGGTGGGGCACAAAATCAATTGGATAGAACATTAAGTAAAATTCCAAAAACGCCATAGCAACAAGGGATGCCAAGCACCTCCCCCCAAAAAAAAACACACACACTTTCAACATCTACAACATCATAGGCTTCATGGCAATC
Organism: Beta corolliflora; assembly: GCA_947648045.1. Lineage (NCBI taxonomy): Eukaryota > Viridiplantae > Streptophyta > Magnoliopsida > Caryophyllales > Amaranthaceae > Beta > Beta corolliflora. The sequence continues at coordinate 675,642 of CANSZD010002981.1, forward strand.
ATGGCACATAGTCATGAATGTCATAGTGGTCAGAGAATAAACTGTACCTACACCAAGAGTCCCAACCACTATTCCAACAATATTAGCATCCTTTGCCTTCTCCACCAAGTAGTATCTGACAAAACATTATTCTCAAGATTAGAGTTCTCTAACTGCACAGGAATCCTTCCACCGCCCAATTGCTGCTATGAAGGAGAGCAATGACATTGCTGAACAATAGTGAGAAAGAGCATATTCAGCATAGATACACGATTAGCAGTTCATATATATTACCTACGTTTAAGAATCCTTGTCATCTGGGAAACATTTGTTACTAGGCACTTCTCTTCAGGATCATACCTCACTGAAAAAAAGCAAATTACTCTTTAACATGAAAGACAACAGAAAGCCACAAGACGTGTTAAGAAGTAAGAGAAAAGGAAATCAAAAGAGGCCACTATATCTTTCCTGCATTTATTTCTCTTACCTATATATATCTACTGAAAACTATAAGTAGCCTCTGCAGCACATATTATTCCAAGAAAAAGATCTGTCACTTTTGAACCCGCTGTTTAATTTTAGATCAGGTAATTTCATCAGTAATTGATATTTCACAGTCACTCCTTATCTTAGCCACATCTGATCCAATCCATACTTGTCCAAGACAAGCTTATACTTTATAACTCAAACGGGTATAGATATTGTCTGACACTTCTGTAGACTCTACGTAAGATAGATCATAGCCATACACAATCACACAATTAATTACTGCTAAGTTTTGAGTTAAAACATCAATGACACGTTGAGCATCTCTACCATCATTAATATTCAAGTGAAACTCTCACTGTGAGTGACAAAAAAAGAAGTAAAATAAGCCATTGCATGATATAACACCTTACTATTAGTTTTGGGTCCTTCATAGACAACAAATTTAACATAGCCTAACATATTCATCATTTTTTTTCAATTGAGCAAAGCCTGCCTAAGTCAAAAGCATTATTAAACATAATCAGGCGAATAGGCAATAATACCAACATAAGTTCCACAAAAGATTCATACCAATTTCACAAGCATTGAAAGTGAGCACTACATTTGCAAATGCTGAATTTTCAGGTCCAATCCAAAAAATCAAATAATCCTCTATTTTTTGACCATGTGACAAACTCCAAGTGAGACCACCAATGTTGTACGATGTATGAACTTCAGCATCACCAGCTTTGTGGCAATCAGAAAGGTCATTGACAGCTTCAGGTTGTCCATTAGGTGTCATCTGCCCTTTAGGTGGAGCAACAGCCGATGATAGGACGTTAGCACAAGTAATATCTAACTTGCATGAAGGTGTTGACAATTTCAGTGCTTCGTCTGCCAGTGCCTCCTTCAGATCATGCAGTGTATGTGTGTATTCTAGTCCCAAGAGAACCTGGGTAAACATAAGGAAAGAAAAAAAAGGGGAAACTATTGACTAATAAGCAAATTTAAGAGGTAATTAATAGTCGCACAAAGGAAATAGAAACTACATAAAAAACATTCAGGATAAATAATAAAAAAAAAAAAGGAAAAATAAAAGAAAAGAAATAAGTATAACAGACCACGACAATATCTATCTAATTAGAAAAGTCAGTCTCCTACCAGAACACGTTTGTTGCAACCCAAAGCAAAAGTGCCAATCTTCTGTGCACAGTCTGCGACATTTATAGAGGCCTTGCCAAATACAAAAAATGCTGGAAGAGTTGATGTTCTGCAATACCAAAACCCAAAAAAGCAAAAGCTAATTAGAAACAAAAGGCAGAGATCTACATTTATGAAAATTTTGCCAGTATGTAGAGACGTGTGAACACAAACGGAAAAGAACAACATCATTACTTAATTACACTACAGGTGCATCTCAAACACACAGGAATAGCTTAGACATGAAGAACAGACTTCAAAATCTAATTAGTACAGTTATAGACCATCCTGTAAAGAATATCACATATTCTAGGATATGTACAGCACATCTATGACTTTCCTTCACCATCTTTTTTTAAGTAAAATAAACAATTTTTCACTCAATCCCATTGTTAGCAGCAAATCGTCTAAGCCGAAGGATATAATCAGAAGTACACGCAATTTCCTGAAGTTTCACATTGAAGAACACTCTTCAAAAACAGAAAGAGTATAATGTTGAGGATTATAGGTTATCTTTGCAAGCTATAGTTGGAGAGTGTACTGTATAGAATGTGAAGATCACCAAAAATGACATTTATTCCGCACTTAACTATCCAAAATTATGCAATGGCCCAATACCTAAGCAATATCTAGTCATCACATCTATAACAACTCAATGCATCATCAGATAAACCCTCGCTTCCTCATCCATAAAGTTTGAAGTATCTGATCAGCTTTCCAAATGTTTACAAAAGCAAAGATCAAGCACAATACAAAAACTGTATAGAAACACTTACGGGCTAAAACAAGTATGTCCATAATGTACAACACATTCCGCATTGATATGAGCCGCACCAACCTCATCAACACAACAACTCCCATAAGTTGTATCAGCCATAACATACAAACCAACATCTTTCCTCTCAACAAGGCTTTCACCTCCATCATCATCACATTTTCGGAGTGCTCGAAGCTTTTCTCGAAGCACTCTCACAACTTTGATCGAATCCTTCAGCAACTCATCAGGGAACTGGCAATTCATATCCATCAGAAATAAGTTTACGTAATAACCCACTAAACCCTAGTCACTAAAACACATATCCTCTCAACTTAAAGTAAATTTTGTTCAACATTAGTCAAACTAAATAAAACTAAAATGGGTATCTTAATTTCATCAAACTCAATGAACTACAAGCTTAATGCAACCAAATTCAGCACTAAACCCTAGTCACCAAAACACATATCCCTCAACTTAAAGTAAATTTTTTTAACATTAGTCAAACTAAAATGGGTATCTTAATTTCATCAAATTCAATGAACTACAAGCTTAATGCAACCAAATTCAGCACTGCAAACAATAAAACAATCTTACTGAAATTCCAACATCATTGCTGAGAAAAAATTCCAAAATTCAATGCTTTAAAATTCAGAAAAATAGAAAATAATCAATAGGATTAAAACATGAATACAAATATGCAGCAATTTCATAACTTTAATGAGCTGAACTTATAAACAGGTAAGAATTAAGAACAAATAATGAATTATAAAGTTAAAAATTTACCTGAAGTGCCACTCTAGTGAATTTATGGGTATGAATATAATCTGCAGTTCGATCATTTTCATAAGTTGCTTCGAAATCCATTAAAATTAATAGATTAAATTGAGGGGAAAAAAAAGGAGAAAGAGAAGAAGAAATGGAATGCAAGAAATATATTTCCTGTGTTCTTTCTTTGGAAATGGCGGCTTCACTAAACGCACGTGTATAGCGCATGACTAGTTATATTCTACTATTTGTATTTTGGATTGATAAACAAAGAGGCCCAAATGAATGAAACAAATTGACACAGAGTTTATTGAACTTCTAGCCCAATGTTGGAGGAGAATATGCATAATATTATGTAGGTTAAATGTTGGTTTAGGTTGTTAAAGGTTTTATCTTTCTTAATATCTTGTGATTTAGAGGGTTTCTTTTTTTCTTTATAGATATTTGGGGTGAATGAATTCTTCTATTAGTTTAAATATATATATACTCCTTTTATTTTAAAAGAATTACAAGAGTTGCGAATGTACCACTCTAATTATTAAGAACTGCTTTAAAAAAATATACTTAGTAAAAATTAGCTTGATCATTTAGGTTGATAGTTATAATCGATAACATCAAATAAAATAACCATAATCGTTATTATTACTAATATTGTAACAATGAATAGTATTTTATCAAATTATTACTAATCTAAGTGAAGACAAAGCATAACAAGAAGAAATCGGTCTAAGACTCTGAGTGCAACTGTGCAAGTATTAGTTCACCCTCCGCACTCTATAAGAAGTGTTAGTCTCTGTATGATAATTTTAAAACTGGCATTATAATAGATCATACTCACAGCTCCCAAATATTCAATTAGTACTCAAAATTTGTCTACTTGATATTCATACTAATATCTAGGGGTGTGTATAAGGTAAAAATTATATGTTGGTCAATAAATTAAGTGTATAAGTATCGAACCCGGTAAATCGGATATCCGATCCAACTTTAGCTTTTTGATATTTAGGATTAGATACATATCAGAAATATCCGAAAATATCCCTTTATGAGCATCAACAACTAAGCCCTATTCTTTTGGATTGAACTGAACTAAAATCTAGGAGGAAATTAATTAAATTGAACTAAATTTGTTTCAACGGAATTAATCGGAACCGAATTTCTTTAGTGTGAAAGAACATGGTTAAAGGCTTAAAACTCCTCCCACTCTCCACACCAGTGCACCACAAGTGACAACAACGAAACTACCTACAAATTACAGCAAAGTTAAAGAAGGCCAGCACACATCAAGAAATTTACAAAATTTCCCACCTTCTCTTTCATACAAATTCCAAAATTGTGCAACATCATCCCCTTCAAGCTTCAAACCCCTTTGTCAGATAAAGATAGAAGTAATGTTACAAGCCATAGGTGCAGCAAGCAGTCTAACACTCATATGGTCAGTAACATGTAAAGGAAAGACAACAAGAACAAACTCCAAAAACAAGAACAAAACTTTCAAACTCAAAGTAGTGGAGAAAGAAGAGGCAAAGAACAATAATGGTGGATTTGGAGATAACAAGAAGAAGGAGCAATTGTGGCAGTGTGTTCAAGGTTGTGGGGCCTGCTGTAAGCTTGCAAAGGATCCCACTTTTGCCACCCCTGAAGAGATTTTTGATAACCCTTCTGACATTGAGGTTACAAACACTTTTTTTCTTCCAATTTATTGTGTATTTAGTCTTAATATTGTTCTGTTGTGCATTATTCTAAAAGTTATATCTTGATTGCAATATGGATGAATTCTTTTTTCTATAATTGAAATTAAGAAGTGGGTTTATTTCAAGATGATAACTTTTATGTTGAATTGTGTATTTAATCTTAATTTTGTTCTGTTGTGCATTATTCTAAAAGTTATATCTTGATTGCAATATGGATAATTTTTTTTTCTATAATTGAAGAAATGAAATTAAGAAGTGGGTTTATTTCAAGATGATAACTTTTATGTTGAATTGGGGTTTTAGCAAAAGAATGATCTTTCTAAGAGCCAAAATAGGGTAGAACTGAGTTGTTGTCTTTCGAATAATGATGCAGATGTGCATATTTTTTGGGTTATGTTGAGTTTTAGTTGATTGGGTTGTTCTCCTTCAAATAACAAATCTCCTACATTGCCACAAACCATTAGGAAAGTGAAATAGTAGAGAGAAAAAGAGTGGATGAGTAGGTGTAGGGACCAATTTGGAAATAAATTTGGACAACCCAAAAAGGAAACTGTGGATAGTAATAATTCGGACAACTCGAAAAGGAAACTGTGGCAATAACTTGGGACGAAGGGAGTATAGGGGGTTGGACAATTGGGAATTCTAGCAATGTTATCCAGAAGATGAGATTGAAGTTAGTTTTGTGGTTTAATGTGGAGCTAGTAAGGCAAGTTTGTTTCCACAAGGCAAGTTTTGAACTCATTTATTTGGACTTTGAATATCATCTCGCAATGACCTTACCATCTGAGCTAGCTAAAGCATGATAGAGATGAATTTATTTAAGTAGGGTGAGTTGAAATTCTGATTCTGACAGATGGAGTAGGACAATTTGAACTTGAGGTTTAACTATGATGATTGTGGCCTGTCCTTAGAAGTTAGAGGTAATGAGGTATAGTCATTTGCAATTTACTTTAAGGACAGCTTGTCCTCCTCTAGTTTAACTTTCAAGAATCATTATGGATTACTTTGAGTGTACGAAAATTTATCTATGCTTCTTGAAGGGGGAGGAAACCAAAGAAGCTCAATGAAAAGCTATGTCACTCAAATTGAATATGGGTACTCATGCCAGACATGGGTATATATGTCTGAGCGCCATACTCGGCTGCTTTATTAAAGATCTCATGATTTTTGGTCCAATATGGAGTGTCCATGTTAGACACGGTTATGTGTTTAAGTGTTAGACTTGACTAAAAAACCATGATTTTTGGACCACAATTGAAGTCAGGCAAGGGTTTAAAGATAGATGCTTGAGGTGAAATGAAGAGTCCGATTAACATAAACAGGGAGGAAATTAGATAAATGATATGTGAGACTGATCGATTTCACAATGAAAAAGTTTCGTGTTCTATAGTCTCTCATTTGGTTTATGTTTAGCTTGTTTGATTATCTTTCTGTAAGTCCACAGCTTTATAAAAGCTTGGTAGGTGCAGATGGATGGTGCATACACTTTGATAAGAGCACTAGGACGTGCTCCATATACGAAGGTGAGACTCTCTTCAGTCATATGCTTAAATTGTTTAGGTTCAAGCTTTGCCATTTCAAACCCCTTGTAGCTTATAGAAGAAACTTGTTCATTATTGCAGATCGGCCATATTTCTGCCGTGTAGAGCCAGATGTGTTCCAAAATTTGTATGGTATCAACAAGAGAAAATTCAATAAGGAAGCTTGCAGGTAACTTATCTGGGACTTTCTTACCATGTCACTAATGCATCAGTTCACGTAATACCAGCAATGAACTTGATGATTTTTCTGGGATACTTCTGCAGTTTCTGTAAGGACACAATTAAAACGATTTATGGTGCTGATTCAGAAGAGTTGGATAGGTTCAACAAGGCTATCAGAAATTCAGAAGCTGAAAAGCCCTAGTACTGGAGCCTTGTACTTCTAAAAGTGATTACAAGGTTAATCTTTTCATCTGGACAAGTATACACAGTTACTTGACTGTTCGTAATTTTCAGCCAATAATTATGTTACCGAGGGAGATTTATGCGAGGGTAAGACACAATCTTTCTAAATCAGTTCATACCTGCAAAAGCGAGTATTGCCTTGGGTCTTCCTTTTTATGCTTAAGTGAGAGAATTCTTCTTTCTGTTTAGAGAGAAAGAGTTCGAGTGTTTGGTGGTGCGCATGGCTGTGAAAAGACATTATGCCTTTACTTCTTGTCTATAGCTGTTTGGGAGTAAGGGACAAGCATCTTTCACAGCCTTGATCACCACCAAACACTTTGGTGTTTAGCTGCACTCAATTAGAAACCATCCTAATATTCGTCCACTATATCTAAATTATACAGTATTCACTGATTTTCAAAATTTGCCGAAACGGAGCTCCAAATGAGTTTAATCAAGGTCGAATTTGCAGTAATGGAGCCCTTTACTGGTATGAACTCTGCTTTCTCACTAGTATTAAGGCTGATCAGCATGCGAGTTATTTGGTGAGCAACTGGCAACATACTATATTCATAAGCTACCATCATTGACTTCCTGGTTTTGCTTGTTGTGGAAAGCTGAAAAATCGCAGTGGGATAGCGTTGCATGCTAAAGGTTCATTATGTTCTTAGCATAATAAGATGCAGATCATTGTAAAAAGATCTAGTACAAAAATGACAAACTGTGAAGCCAATGATTTTATCCTTTTATGTCCTTTGTGCATGGTTTCAGCTGATGCTATATTATTGCTTTTGTTTTAGGAAGATAACATAGTCTTACAAACCAGTCTAGAGCTCAACTTTCTAGTATCTGAAGATGCATGCATCCACTGGTATGTCGCCTATCAGCAGCATTAGGTGAGCCTTTAGGAGAGACACGGCTGTATGTGCACTAGTTAAGCTATTATCTGCTTAGATTCCTGTTAACAGACCTCTAGAAATTTGATTCGATCCAAAGTCTGACCGAACCAAACCCGAACAAATATAACATGAATATTTTAGATCCCATGAAAAGTTTAGTTCATAAATGCACTTCAAACTCATAATTTCAAAATGCCTATGTCAGTGAAGATTCTTTAGTCACAGACATAGAAACGTGGGGTTTTGAACATCACAAACTTGCAAGCCAAAATTCTAAGAAAGCAATATTGAGGCTTTGACTTCAATGGTATGTAGTTATGTACTGTTGTTCAGTATCCTATTCACAGTCAATTTAGATAAGCTCTTTGGTTTTCAGTTCACATTATGGTAGGGTAGAGTCTAGCCAAGTGGTGCAAATGGGGTCTAGATCGGAAGGTAGTAATGTAGTACTAGTATTAGTGGTCAACCTGATGTTATGATATAACAAGAGTTTGCTTGATGAGCGAAAACGACTATGGTTATCTATGGGAAAGATTAACGAGTGTCGATATACCTATAATTCATTTGAGTCCAGTTTCGGACTCTATCACTTGCACGCTAGTAATTTCCATGATTAGTACCAAGAGAGTGTCCTAATTCCTAACGTTACCATATAGAAAGTTTTATAGTACCATACGAAAGAAATGGTACCAGTAGAAAGCTTCACTGATACATACATAGTACCACTTAGAATATAGAAGGTTTGATAGTATCATCACAGAGTTTATATAGTTCCATCAGAAGTAACATAGTCCGCTTTAGATTGAAACAGATGAAGGCTAAAGCTTTCTCGAATTAGCATCGGTCCTTGGTCTGCTATGTTATCTAATACTTGGAAAGATACCGCCCGTTGTAGGCGTATAACGTAGTATGGATTCAGGAAATCAAGTACTGGTTAGTTTTTAACAGGTCAAAATCTGAGCACAGATGAAGGGCAAGGGCAACATGGTGTGTTTACTGTTTAGCAGTGGTTTTGTTTTGCCTGATGCATGTGTTTCATTGCTGAAAATTGTTAAATTGGAATTCTTTTCTTTGGTGCAACAATTTTGTTATGCTTCTCATAATTTGTGTAATTCTAGTAGTGATGTTGGGTTTTCAATAATGTTGTACTCTGTCAACGAAAATTGTAATTTTCGCAATACTTGTTACTTTTTGCAAATTTCCCAGGTGTTTTTTTAAAAACCTAAAACACTCATCACTAAATTTTGATGTTTTACAAATGAATTTTCCAGTCAGATCAAATTCAGTTTGGATTAGAATCGTCTTATCTAGTTTAGGTCGTATTGTTTGGGATTGAGTGGGACAAGTAGTTAATATATCACCTCATTAGTCATATGTAGACAACTAGATAGTTATTGGGGGCCTTTGATAATACAATATGAAATAGTTGGTCCCCTTGAACGTGCTTCTTTGTTATACGTACCATGTTTTGCGAAAATATATATTTCCTCCGTTTTAAAATAAATGTAAAATAGCGGGGAAGTACAAGAACCAAGGAGAAGTGAGGGATATATAGCTAGAGAGAAGTAAAAGGGATCTATGTGATGAAGAGAGACATAGAGAGAACTCAACGCCATATAAAACAATCATTTATTTCGAAACTTCTAAAAATGGTAAATATAACGCTTATTTTGGAACGGAGGAAGTTTATACTTTCACCATTTTAGACTAGTGCCTACCTTTCTCAATCACTCTTCACCAATCACTATCAACTCAAAACCCAAGGGAATTGGAGCAAGTCTTAGACTAGGTTTTGTATATATGATTATACGATACGGGTGTTATATACGTCATTAAAAAAATAGAGGACATGGATATAATAATTTTGATTATCAAGTAAGGCTTGACCTAGTGATAAAGGTTTAGCCTCATGATTTCAAGGTTATGCGATCAAACCCTACAAGGGGCTCTGTGGGGGGTGAGGTTTCCCTTATCATCTCCTCTCTCTCCCAAGGAGTCTGACCTGGTTATACACGCGAGAGGTGTCAGTTCACTAGGTCCTTCATCTTACCTACCTATAAAAAATGGATATGATAATTTTGATTACCTTTTCCCCTCTTAGATATTTTAACAATTCAATCTAATCCACTTCTTTCGATCTCTTTATAAAGGTTGTTAATCGTGGCCGAGGGAGTAGTACTATCTACCTAAATTTTAAAATTAATTTCAAATTTATCTTTGATAATTCCAATTTATATAGTTTTATAATTCATTTTCTGCTTTTCCATTTTTTCTTATGTTTTGCCAACAAAACCTTCTCTAAATTGCGACCTTTATATTATTTTTGGCACTTTTTTTTATTCTCACAATTAGGGTCTGTTCTCCCCAGCTTATTTTCAAGTTCAGTTCCTAAATTATTATCATTACTATTAATTAGTTATAATTTAATTCAGTTCAGTTGTTTTATGCCGAAGAGAACAGACCCTTAGACGTAAAGTTTGTAGTGTGAAGAGCAAATATGAAATATGTCAAATATCTTAAACATATTTATTTTGCATGTATGGAGGATAGCTTGTATTTATTATTTATATTCAAATTCCAATGATAAAAAACTGAATTTTGATTAAGGTGGGTACCAAATTAGAATGGTCACTCGCCCACTTGAATGCAATGGGCAATACGGCGCCACCAAAAAAATAGTTGGCCCAAATGACGGTAGAGAGAGTAAGATAATCAAGCTAGCCATGCAAATTTGACCAAGAATTTCGAAGTCAGTTATTCTTTTTAAGTCATAAACAGTGTGTAAGATTTTTATACTTTCTCCGTTTGCAACAAGTAGACTTTTCATTCACACTTATCACTTTGACTAGGATTTGTGATATGTACACAATGAAAAACATCGTCAAGTGGGATCTTGTTAGTCTCGTTGTACGTGAAAGGGAGTTTGTTGCATTTAAAAAGACACGCAGGAAGTATAATTATTTTTACTACCGTGTGCATGATTTTTTAACCTTCTCAAATATTGACAAGTAATGTGAAAATATGAATTCATGCAATAGTAAATCATGCGAATTTATATAGCGACACACGAGTGCATACAAGTCCGTGGAACAAGGAAAAATAGCTGTCCTTTCAATATGGAGTAACTAATCTATGTAAGCTTACCATATCTTTAGGGGTCTTAATTTCTGATCTAAAGTCATAGAATAATTGCTTTGGGGTTATTTAATGCTTTGAATATGTTCTTGCTGTCCATGGCATGATGGCAAAGCCATTAAAGCAAGATCATCAGATAAAGAGTTGCTTAAATTATAATCATGTAGGATATTATTTAAACAAAGTTTTTAAATCTAAGAAATGACTGTATCCGATCCCTTTGTGTTTTCTTTAATTCTTTTAGGATTTTTTTTTTGTCTTTAACGCATAGTGTACTTCTACAACTAATGGTCTGTTCAACTTATCTTGTCTTATCTTATCTTATCTTATCTTATCTTATAAGATCTTATAAAATCTTATCTGATCTTATCTTATCTTATCTTATCTTATAAGATAGTTTATTGTGTGTGTAACATCTTATCTTATCTTATTTTATCTTATCTTATCTGATCTTATCTTATCTTATTTTATCTTATAAGTTGAACAGAACGGACCCTAAGGTGTATATGGCACTAGTCCGAACACATACAAAACATTCCCACAACATATAGGCATGATGTAAGTAGATTTACTAAACAATAATTTTGCCCGAACCATGCTCGAAATACTGTTATATCAAAACTTAAAAGTTGTGCATCTATAGATTATACACAAAACTTTTTTCCAAAAATATAACATTATAACATATATCAACTAATATCTTTAATGATAATCATATATTTAAAGATATGGTAATATTTCTTTCTAAAATTGATTTCATAAAAATATAATCAATCAAGATATATTTTTGGCGGAAATTTTTTTAATATAGTGATGCCAAATGTCCCTTTTAATTTTTATTTTAATGTAATGTAATAGATTGTCTCCTTTTTATATATCTAGCGGATAATTGTTCTTTATATAGTCGAACTATAATAATAACATTAATATGTTCTTGATCTAAATGCTACGTCATATAGTATACAATTATATATTGCTATTATTGGTGGCATCTTTGCAAGTGGACAATTTAATATAAGTGGAGTTATGTGATGTGGAAGAAAAAGGCTTCATCTCTACAAATAAGCAAAATCATGTCCATTTATCTCGCGTTGACTATAGGTCTCGTAGAAGATACAATCGGAAAATCTAATATTCTAGTGAAATTGAAATCTATGGTAAACGAAGGTATGTTACGTATGTATTCGTCAAATTTAATCAATATATAATGGTTAATTATGAATGGAGTATGACAGATGTGGATTATTCACAAAAAGAAGAGAAAATAATATACTACTCATTAAAAAAAAAAACAATCTCGTTTGTTTTTTTATGCCTAAAATTCAAACTATTTGATCAAAAAAATCGTATTAAATTTGCCATTAGCAAGATCTTATTAGATTCGTCTTAAGTATTTATTTAAAAACAGACAAACTTTTTATAATACATAATTTAAGATATTAAACATAGTCAAATGTAAGTATTAGAAACAGTAAAGACACAATTATAAAACTGTTATTATACAGATGAATATCTATACATTGTTTACCTTATATAGAGATTGAGAGACACTATACACATCAACAATTTTGGTTGATAGGGGTCGTAATCCAATGTACCCCTTTAAAGTAAACATGTATGTGTATGTTAAAGTCATGAGAATGTACTCTCCAAAGAAAAGTCGGAGAACTAATCAGAAAATTCTCTATACAACAACTAATAATATTTACATACAAATATACAATTCTTAAGTCATTCCCGCCGGATCCATAGAAATACATCCTTCATCCTACAAAATTACCCAAATATATCAATATATCATACAACAGACTATATTTTATATTTTATATTTTAGGTATCTCATGTACATAAAGCATAGAGTTATTGAATCCATTTAAAACATATATTATCTTAGGCCTATTTGTTTCTAAATATTCTCATGTATATGTAAGAAGTATATGATTGCATATTTTCTACTATTTTTTAACATAGTTTCGTATTAATTGGGGCTGATAAAAATTCAATACTAATGATATCTGAGAAAGGTAATATAGCTAGTTGACATGAAATCTCTCCTTATGTATGAAACTAGTTGTTTGACTCGGGAAATGCCCCAGCTAATTTAATAAGATAAAAAGGATGTATAGTTTGGGGTTGACATATTGTCACAAGCACAAGTTCATGACATTAAAAAGTAAGAGGTGACCAGTTCAAGACCTCTTATGCACATTTTTCATCATGTGCTAAAGGAAAGCCATGCATATTAGCGCGTAAGGTTGGATGACACATGGCGACAAAGTGTGTAAGGTAGGGTAACACATGGCCGGTGACAAAGCGGCACTACGTTAGCATATAAGGTGGTGTGACAAATGGCGGTGTGCAACGCTTGCCCACTCGTTTTGATAATAATATGTAGAGATTATAAATGATTTGCAAACTACTAAGACTTCACTTAGCTTAAATTTTTTTGGGTCCAAGTGCATGTAAGCTCAACTCAAGATTACTTGTAAACAGGTAAGGAATATTTATAACTATTTCTATTTACATAATATTCATGTTGATGCTTATAAATTACTATAATCAGGAATCGTATTTTGCACAATACTTATGAGTATCTTTAAATATTAGCCAAAGCTTAATTATAAAATGTTATAACATTACAAGAGTATTATGTTCTTAAAACATTGGAGCTCAAGTCAAGTTTTAAGTTGAGTTAGAAATGGAAGATTTAATAAGCTCGAAAAATTTGAAAATCTACTCACTTGAATATAATTAAGTGTAATGACTAATGAGACAAGTCATAATCACAGTTCTTTATCATAAGAAAGATGTTTAAAGTTTTATTAAATTTACTAATCCAAATCACATTTTCTTTTATGGGAAGACTAACCCACTTACGTGAATGTAGAAAACCTTCTTATGTGAATGTAGAAAACCTTTCATATATAGTATATATATGCAAGTTGGAAAAGGTATGGTTCATCTTAATTATTTTTTGAACAGTTGAATCTCCAATCACCTCTTTCAAACCCCAAAATCCAAATTCATACTTTCTCCACCCAATAAATGCACTCATGCTCTTCATACACACTCATTCATGAGTAAGCCTTTTCCCCCTCTCTCTTCCCTTTCTAATTTTTCTATTGGTCTTCTAATTAGCCCAATATTTCCTCTAGTATTCCCTTGTGTTCTTTTCCTAGAAAACAAGGTATGTTCATCCAAAACTACATATACTCTCCCTTTCACCAATAAAAGACTTTCTTGTAAAAACAAACTTTTTATAATATAAAAACTACTCCCCCATTGACAGGTTGAACTTTAGTGTTCTTCCTCGTCTTTTTAGTAGTACCATAGTAACTTTTAACACTATTCACATATTTCATATTTGACCTTATAATGTTTTATGTATGATCTTGTTCGATCCGTCTCGACATATAGTTGCATAATATCAACTTTTTATAATTTTTACGTAGACATAATTACATATATTAATATTCAAAGTTATAGGTTGGCAAACGTGCCAAAGTCTTTGGGTACAACTATAAAAAACAGAGAAACATTGTTTCATTTATTGATTTATTTGGAGTTCGTAAACTGTGGATTTTTTTTAATGGGAAATGGGAAATTATCATTAATAATATGTCATACGACATCTACAAACCCTTACATAAAAGATAATCTAAAACATCAATCTGAAAGTTTTCATCCATGCTACTAATATAAACGTTTCCGGTCCGCTGTCGTGATATGGTAATATTCCAACCATAATCGATTTTAGATGACTCAACATCGTTAAAGTCTGATGTAATAGTAACCTGGAATCTGACCTTCATCTTGATAATATTGATTTTCAGCCATAGAGTACAATTTCCCATATCTTCAAAAGGACACTTCACCAGTTCCACAAGTCTCAAGATGAAGCTTCCAAATCTATATTCCTGAATCCAGACACAAAAAAACAAACAAAAAAACAAAAATAACAAACCCACCATGAAGGCATGAAGGGAGAAAAAAAAAGTCATCACACAAATAAGACTTATTGAAACCACAAACCTAGCGAAACAAAGAATAAAGAAAGAAAAAAGAAAAGGAAAAGGAAGAGGAAGAGGGCTCGACGGGCACCGGCGAGGCGGCAGCTGCCGATCCCCCACCGCTTGGGGTTTTTGCTCGAGTTTGGCTTTCCTTGAGATGAACGTTCCTTAAATGTATGTTAACCCTACATTAAAAACAAAGGCTGAGATTATTAAACTCCACAAGGTTTAAAACTTTATTGAATCCAAATCCCTTATAATGATATTTATCTTAGCTGTCATATCCTACCAAAAATCCAACCATACACTCCCCCATCTTATAAAAACTCATTTCCACCAAAATAACACACACCCTTATTTTTCCACCCTCTCATATTGTACACTTCCCCTAGCTAGCTCCACTCCATGGGTTCCTTTGAACTCCAACCCACTATCCAAACCCACCCAACCGACCCGGAAAAACCCAAACCCGATATCGACGAAGACGATATCTCCCCGATCGAGGAGGTCCGGTTAACCGTCACCAATACCGATGACCCGACCCTACCCGTATGGACCTTTCGGATGTGGTTTTTGGGCCTTGTTTCTTGTGGTATGCTCTCATTTCTTAACCAATTTTTTTCTTATAGGACTGAACCACTCATTATAACCCAAATAACAGTTCAAGTAGCCACACTACCCCTTGGTCATTTCTTGGCTCGTATCCTACCCGAGACCAAGTTCCGGATCCCCGGGTTCGGACCACGGACCTTCTCACTTAACCCGGGCCCGTTTAACGTGAAAGAGCATGTTTTGATAACCATTTTTGCAAATGCTGGAAGTGCTTTTGGAAATGGATCAGCTTATGCAGTTGGTATAGTTAATATTATTAAGGCGTTTTATAAACGAAATATCTCCTTCTTGGCTGCTTGGATCCTCATTATCACTACTCAGGTATGTAATTAGTAATACTTTCTTGTTGCTCTTAAATATGTGAGAAATAATACTTCATTAAGGAGATATGTTAGCTACTTTTTCTTTATTGTGATAAAGAACCATGGATAAGGTAGATATATATGTGGATGCCATTTAGCTTAGTTTTGTGGGTGTGGTACTCAAGAACTGAGATCAAATTCCGTGTACATCACTGTACTTAGACGCTCATTCACACTCAAAAAAAAAAAAAGGTAAATGTTCGCTCAATGAAAAGGATAAATTTGCATAGGAAGATATATGTATTTATCATTTTTTTTTACATAATTATATATTAAAGGTTAAAGTTGTTTCTCGTTATATGTATAGTAAAAACGTTACAATTATTAATAACGAAATTACTTATTTTTAGGATTAATATGTGAAATATGCGAAAAGAACCTTGACATGTGCATGAGCAATTATTTAGAGAGAGTCGGTGTGGATTTGCTATTTCTTTTGCACATCATGTTTTTAGTACTGCTCGATTATGCAATTTTGTCTCGTACATAGTGCATACAAAGACTATGAAATTTTACAGTAGTATTGTAGGACTAAATACTTACAAAGTGGTCTTTTCTTACCCTGTCTTTTTAGATAACTGAAGCCTCATGATTTAGATTTTAGATAATCAGTTGGGCCATCTTGTTCAAAATACCTGTTGTTTGATGATACAAAAATGGTCTTAATCACTTCATTTTTTCAAAATACTTTTCTGAGATTTTCTTTTTATAAAGTTAAGGAGTATGATAGTAGCAAAATTATTAAAACTTCTAAAAGTTGTTATACTAAAGTGAAGTATATATACAGTTTTAAAACATGTTTATCCAGAAAGATGAAACTTGTTCCGTTCACCAAATGTCGGTTGAGAATAGATGATGTATCGTATTTTAAGTATACAAAATATCTAAAAAACAAGGTTGGCGTAGTTGGTTGGAAGCGCTCCTTCCACCCTTTTGATAAGGGTTTGATTCTTACCCCTTACAAGGTCGGATTCCCAAATTCCCCCACTCCCTTACGTACACATAAAAGGAAAAAAAAACTTTTAGAAAAGCAACTTAACCTTTTCTTTTCTTTTTCTTTGGTAAACCCCAATATTCTGGCCTCACACTTCATACTGTAACTCTCTGATAGTATTTTTATGAGGAATAACTCTATAATCATTGGATTGGAAGGAATATAAAAAAAGGAAAGGAGTGTGATCTCATGATTCCTAACAAAGTCACCAGGCTGAGATAGATGCTTTGACCCACTATATAAGCAGAAATGCAGAATGCCATGAAGGCTAGAGATGCCATCAAGCTGGCCAATTAAGACAAAACAACATTTCTACGCATAATTCTTGCGTGAAAGATTTTTGTGTTCAACAGTTTGATGATCTCATTCACTTATTGGGTATTAGATTAAAAGGATAGTGAAAATACAAAAAAAAATAGATAAAACATAGAAAGATCGACCTATTTAAAGTTTGTATTTTCCCGTTCTAAAATTAATAAAACGATTCTTTCAAAAAACTCTTATAATAAAAGAAAGAAACATTTTATTTATTTTAAAACGGAGAAACTCTTATAAATTTAAAAATTAAGTTTAGCAATATAATAGTAACTAAATAGTTTATTGGTCTGACACAAAACGTACCACCTAACAAGCGATTAGGTATATTTTGGTTCAAAAAGTATTTATCAATTGTATAATCAGTCATGAAATATTTTAAATCAATAATGTGACATGTAAGATTGTAATAGGGTAATAAGTTAATAAATAAATCATGATAATTGTTTACTGACTCGGAGTTAGTAGTTTTGTTAATGATTATATAATGACTAGTGTCAACTGTCGATTACTATATGAAGTCATGAAGTAATATAGACAAAAATCTAACACGAATTACAAAGACAGTTTTTTGGGATTTAACTTAAACTTAAGTGTATAAAAATAATTCTTTTTGGCAGTGTATGAATAATAGGGGTGTAAATGATGCGAGTCGAGTTCGAGTTTAAGCTAGCTCGACTCGACTCGTTAGCCTTTTGAGTCGAGCTCACTCGAGTCGAGTTTGATCGAGCTTTGACCGAGTCGAGTTTTGACCGAGTCGAGGTTTTGACCAAAGAGATTTCGAAGAAATTGCGCAGTGTCTACATGTTAAAAGCAACCCTAAGGTAGAAAAATGTTGAAGTTAGGTATTTTCTTATTGATAATTGGGTTTTCGAAACTCTCACGAGTTCTGAGTCGAGTATCGAGTTGCTCAACTCGACTCGTCAACATCTCGAGCCGAGTTCGAGCTCGAGTCTGCTCACTCTAGTCGAGTTTTGGCCAAAGATTGACCGACTCGATCTCGAGTAGCTCGCGAGTTGTCTCGTTTCATTTACACCCCTAATGAATACAAGCGGCCGATTATTCAATCATACTTGTCAAAAAAGAATGTGAAAGAAAAAGTTATATGGTCCATCTTGGTTCCCCTAGTAAAGGTGGCCCATCTCCAATATGGACCTTGCGATTTTTTTGATTTTTTTTTTGTTTTTATCCTTACTCACTCCTTAAGTCCTTATGTAGGGGTGTAGTCGTGTAGTAGACTATTAGGGGGGTAAAGGCGGTGGTTTCATATAATTTTCAACATGTTCAGGAAAACCTCTTTGATAAACTGGTTCTGTTTAGCAATACTAATTGAAAAAAGTTGAAACTGATAAGCAACTAACCAGATTTACTATTAAAATTATTTGCTTAAGTTGATAAATTATTTACGCAAAATTCGTTGTTATCAAAATTTTAGAAAGGTTTTCCAAAATTTCGGGCACCTGTTTTTGAAAAGTTAAAAATCTTAACTTATTGATTTCAGTCATTTTAACTACCTAAAATTTTATTTTAGTCTCTTAAAATATTCTAATTTCTAGCACCTTATCATTTAAACTACCTAAAATACTTCCCCAAACATAGCCACTGGCCCACTATCACTATAATTCAATGTATGAATTTTTATTTGTTCCCTCAGGTATTAGGATACGGCTGGGCTGGTTTGATGAGGAAGTATGTTGTGGAGCCGGCCCATATGTGGTGGCCCAACACTCTTGTCCAAGTCTCTCTCTTCAGGCAAGTATATCTACTGGAGAATTATAGTAGTAGCATGTTATTTATCTTAGAACAGATTAAGACTTGCTTCTATCAAAAAAAAAAAAAAAAGATTAAGACTTGCTATTTTGCTATCCACTGCTACTCTATACAATCGCCTCCCAAAGAGTATAATCTACGTCGTACACTTACATGTACCATGAATATAATATATATAATATGTTTAGACTTGTTTTCTTACTCATTTAGACGGTTTCAGATGAGCAAATAACCCAAATGAGAGAGTTCAAATGAGCTAGAAAATAACTTTGGATGTAGCCTACGCAAGATAAATTCGGGTATACGTTCAATTTTTTGCCAAAAGAGTTGCTCTTATTCCATTCTTTTGCTATGATTTATGTGCTCATGTTTAAAAGAAATTAAGGAATAAAAATTCATTGTCTTCCTCCTTTCATGCATATAAAACTACTGATCTATCAATTGGACCTTATGAACATATTAAAAGAACCTTATGACCTTATAATCTATTTAAAATATCAAAAGAACCTTATGACCTTATAATCTACTTTCTACTAGCTAGACTCCATCTAGTCGAATCATAAAAATATTTAGATTTTGAGCTTATTGAGTTAATTAATGTTGTAAAATGACTGATATACCAACCGAGCTATTAAGATTAAGAATTTGCTGATGTTGATGTAATTAGTGTTGTAAATATGAAGCAGTTCAGTCTATATCACAATAAACGTATTTGAGTTGAACACTATTACATCAGTTTGATGGGCAAGTTCAATTAGAGTAAATTACCTAATCTAGATGATGGTGATGGTGACTTTGACTTATGTAGCAACTTTTTCAAAAAATACCAACACATTTAGTTTAAAGTAGAAATAGTTCAAAGCCACCAAAACATCCTCAAAAAGTAGTAGTACCTTTCATTCCAAATATAGTAGCATTAAAGAATGTATATGAAATTTCATTCCAAACATCCTCGCAACTTTCAACCATCATGACTTGGGACTATATTATCACTAATGTCGTGCTATGTTCAACTTATATTTACTTGTATCATAACAAATAAAATTTAATAAATTTCGATAAACTAAGATGACAAATTAGATGTTAATAGAATAGAAAAAAAAAACTAAGGAATTTGTCAAAAAAAAAAAAAAAAACCTAAGGAACTAGGATGTTTCTAAACTTGTCTAGTTAGGGCCAAGTACCTAAAGAGATTTAATCACATAAATATATACATACACGGAACTATATATGTTCATATCTCTAAATCATGTTGGAAAGAGATAGAAATATTGGAGAAGATGACACTCATCTTAATGTTTGGTGGTAAGACAGAGACATAACCTTGAAACAGGCGAAGTATTGCATGCCTGCAACTGCCAAAAGCACGGGAAAAGAGATGAAAATCTTTATCATACACTCAGGTGTATCATGCTCATGATACACTCAAAGCTATTTTTTTTACTCATTGCTCATTTGAAACCTCCAAATGAGTATAATCATGATAGCATATTAGAAAGTTGCACACTGTTATCAGTGGCTGTTATTGACTTATTGTTCTAGCCTCACTATCAAGGGGAGAAAATCATTGTTACGTGGAAAACGTAATAGAAGTGTTAATCAATCCACACGTAATAATACAAAAAGTGTGAATTGATCTCTAGAGGCAACTTGAAATCTACTTCTCCTAGACTTCCACATAATAATAGAAGATAATAAAACAAAATAAATAGTATGATAAGATTTCGAGAGATGAAATACAAATTGTTGGGGTATTGTGGAGATGGTGAAGCAAAGTTCGAAGAAGACAAGCCAAGGAGGAGCTGGGCCCGGGCGGGCAGCAGCTTCGAGCCCGAGCGGGCAGCTGCTTGGCATGCCTCAAGATAGCTCGTGGCAAGGAGCTTGGTCATCTGTTTCCCCGGGCGGGCGAGTGGTGAGCCCGGGCGGGCTCCATGGCCCGGGAGTGCGGCCCAAAGGCTCGGACGGGCAACCTTGTTGATGTAGCTTCTGCCTTCGAGGCAGGAAGTTGCAGCAAGGCACGGCCCGGGCGGGCTTTGTTTGGACCCGGGCGGGCGATTCTTCGAGCCCGCCCGGGCAGCCCAGATCTGCACGTGTTTTTTGTGATTAAGTTTAAATCGTGGCCGTTGGATTGCTTTTATTCCTTGTAGTATAAATACCCTATTTTCTGGTTTTAGAGAGTGTAGCACACATATCTCATTGTTCAAACTTGGAGCCTCATCTTTTCTAGGGTTTTAGGAGAGAGAGTGAGTTTGGGAGAGATTGTATGTTCACCATTGATTCTCCATTGTTTCCATAGTGCAAGTTTGTGGGTTTTTCTCCCGGAGCTCGGGTTTCCCACGTTAATCTTGGTGTGTTCTTTCTTGTTTTAATTCCTCTTTGCATTACTTGGTTGTTGTTTCAATTTCACAATTCTTCTTGATTATTGTTGATTATTGCACAATCTAGTTAGCACTTATTTCTAAATCACAACACAAATTCCCCAATTGCATACTAGATCACAATTCACAGTAAAGCCAAGAAATGAAGAAATCACAACCTGACTATAATGCCAAAATGAAAAAGAGAAAATACGATAGTGTGACTAAGACATCGAGAAAGAAATGGCAAAAGATATAGTTATAAACAATTACTAATTGTAGAAAGTACGAGAAATTTAATTATAGTTAGGATATCAATAAAAGTAGAAGATAGTGCGTCAATTATGTACATTTAGCCACTTAGGGTGTGTTTCATTCACTAATTAACCGTTATTTTCCCTTATCTGAAATAAGGTGAGGAGACTATACCCTTGGTCATCATCATATTGTTATTCTTTTGGTCATATGTGATAAAAGGAAGACTTCTAATATGTACAAGTCGAATTTTTCAGTCACTGTTGTGTATGTATGCTTGTTTTCTTTTTTGGGTAAGGTGAAGAGCTCACCCTTGGGGGGAACAAAGGGAAATCCCAGAGGTGAGCTTGGTGAGAGTCGAACCCAAATCTGGAGTTAAGCAACTTGGCCGACTATTCCGAGGTTGCTTCTCCACCATTGCTTAAGAAAGCTCAATATATATCACCAAACTAATTCACAACCTTCATGTTGGAGCCAACGAACAAAACTTCGAGTTGCTAAACCAGTAAACCACTCCTTCTCGGCTTCCTGCTATTGATAAAACAAGAAAAGAAATATAAAAGCAGATTGTGAGATAAGGATTAGATAATTAAATCAAGAGTATGACATCAATCTACAATGGCTGCATGCCAAAGCAATCGCAATGAAGTAGACATGACCTGAGACCTAACCTAACAAGGTATACCTTAATATAATAATTTTAGAAGCACAAATCTCTACAATATATATAAACCTATGTTACACACACACAGATAAGTGTCCAAGTGTCCAACTCAGCTTATTATGTGAAAATAAATCAATTTTGGTCCAAAATAAAATGTCAAAGTGTCCATATCCATGTCAGAAAAGTGCAAGGATCTGACACATGTACATAAGGTAAAATGAAAAGTTTGAGTAACATGTAGAATTGACACAAGAAATCTGAACTTTTGTTGAGTGCCCATCCTAACATCAATACCGGCTTCCTTTTTATTTCAATTTATGCAGGGCCCTGCATGAGAAGGATGACAAAGAAGAAAAACGGACAACAAGAGCAAAGTTCTTCCTAATTGCATTAATGTGCAGCTTCTTGTGGTATGCAGTCCCAGGTTACTTGTTCTCAACTCTCACAAGTATATCATGGGTCTGCTGGGTATTCTCCCGATCAGTGACAGCCCAACAACTAGGCTCAGGCATGAGAGGCCTTGGTCTTGGAGCCATAACACTAGACTGGTCCGCTGTAGCATCATTTTTACTAAGCCCCCTCATAACCCCATTTTTTGCCATTGCTAATGTATGCGTAGGTTATGTTCTCATAATATACATCTTCATTCCCATAGCATACTGGGGACTGGACTTGTATAGTGCTCGCAAGTTTCCCATCTTCTCCTCACATTTATTCACAGCTCAAGGTCAAATTTATAACATTTCAGTAATAGTCAATGACAAGTTTGAACTAGATATAGCGCAATATGAGAAGCAAGGACAGATCCACATGAGCACCTTCTTTGCTCTTACTTATGGCTTTGGATTTGCCACAATAGCTTCCACTCTTACTCACGTTGGCTTCTTCTACGGAAGGTAATGTTATTACTTCAATATTTGTTAATGCTCCTTTTTAAACCGATTTTAATAATTGAAACTTTCTCAATAACACAAACAAAGCTGCACCAACTGTTGACTCTCATTGTCCATGGAGAAAGTTTTGTAAACTAAGAAATAAGAATATAATGCTATTAGGAAAAGAAGGAACATAGAAGATCAAAAATTGAAAAGGAAAAAAAAGGTGTAGATATACTCCTTTTATGAACTACGACTGAGAACTATTGGTTTTTAAGTTACATTGACGAGGAGAGCAAATACATATACTCTTACCAATCAGGCAAAGAGTGACTTCCTAGTTTTATAAGCACAAAATTCAACATGTTACTCAACGAAGTAAGATTGTTAAAGTAATAAGCCTTGTCCACAAATTATAATTGAAGTGAAGCCTAATTCACCAATTGGTTGTTGAGTAATGTAAAAAAAAAAACAGTACTGGTATGTCTAACCTGACTCGTGCTAATATATTCAACATACAGGGAGATCTATGAAAGGTTTCGTGCATCATACACAAGCAAAGACGATATCCATACCAAACTGATGAAGAAGTATGAAGACATACCAGCATGGTGGTTTTACCTTCTTCTTGGATTGACAATAACAATTTCTTTTCTGCTCTCCATCTTCTTAAAAGAAGAAGTTCAGATTCCTTGGTGGGCTCTCCTCTTTGCTTGCGGCATGGCATTTGTTTTCACTCTTCCCATCAGCATTATAACAGCCACAACAAACCAGGTAACAGAGTCCAGCATCTCAATTCTTATTACACAAACACTCATCACCATATAATAAGCACTGAGTCATCATTGATTACATCCTGCACTAACTTAACAGCAAGCTGGATATGACCGTATGTCGTTTATCTCAAGACTCTGCAATTCACCAAACCCAGGTCATAAGTTTGTCAAGAAGATTATTTTGAACATTTTAATCTACGAGGAAAATATAACATGTTTAAGTAATTAACTCTTCACAGAGGAAGAACCACCTTTGTTGGACATTTGAAAAGAAATGAATCACCAACTACCAGATAGAGTTGTGATGTATAAGAAAACATATAAGCAACTAACTATTCAAATTATATAAAGAACCAAATATGAAACCAGTAGAGAGTTGACTCCGGATGTTAGGCTTCTTTCATAATTTGTCCCAAAAATTAACTTCACAGTTGAAGTTTACACAATCTCCAAGACCAACCTTCGACCATAAATATTTGTCATTATATTGGAAGACTTAAAAGAAGCATACAAATTTTTAAAAAAACATTTGGGAGTTAAAAAAACAAGATTATTTTGATATTATTAAATTAAATATTTTATGAAAAGTCAACACTCAAAGACGAAAAACTGCTGACAAAAAAAAAGTCTGGCTCTGGTGGAGACTTTTGCTAGGATGATTACAGGATAACAATTCTTCTGAGAGTGAAGTTATTTGGGACAGGGAATAATGAAAAGAAGTACGTCTCAGTAAAGGGGATATCAAGAAGTATCCTGAAAATTATTTTCCAGAACCTAAATAACCTGACTTTTGTCATACTTTATCTGCAGACGCCAGGATTGAACATAATAACAGAGTACATTATGGGCCTCATATTGCCAGGGAAGCCAATTGCAAATGTATGCTTCAAAGTTTATGGTTACATGAGCATGTCACAAGCAGTTTCTTTCCTCAGCGATTTCAAGCTCGGGCACTACATGAAGATTCCGCCGAGATCAATGTTTTTGGTTCAGGTATACCTCTCAGTCTCTCACTAAATTAGCAACTAAACTACATGTAACCCATAATAAAGTCAGACTATAGATAGTAAAGTGATTCCAGTGTCCATTACAATTTATCCCTGCTTAAGTTACAGATAACATCATATCTTACTCATGTAGCTCTTTTTATATGACCTTCCAGTTCATCGGAACCATTTTTGCTGGAACCATCAACATTGCAGTAGCATGGTGGTTGCTCAACTCAATTCACAATATATGCGAGGATAATCTGCTTCCAGCTGACAGTCCTTGGACTTGTCCTGGTGACCGTGTATTTTTTGATGCCTCTGTTATATGGGGATTGGTTGGTCCTAAGAGAATATTTGGAGATCTTGGAACTTACAAAGCCATGAACTGGTTCTTCATAGGAGGGGCAATAGGACCAATTATAGTTTGGCTCTTTCACAAGGCATTCCCTAAGAAATCATGGATTCCATTGATTAATCTGCCTGTACTTCTGGGGGCCACAGCCTATATGCCACCAGCAACAACTGTAAATTACAATGCGTGGATTATAGTTGGAACGATCTTCAACTTCTTTGTTTTCCGTTACCGAAAGCAATGGTGGCAAAGGTACAATTATATACTTTCAGCAGCTCTGGATGCTGGGGTTGCCTTCATGGGAGTGCTGCTGTATTTCTCACTAGGTGTAGAGGATAAAAGCTTGACCTGGTGGGGTACAAATGGCGAGCACTGCAATCTGGCCAGCTGTCCAACAGCCAAGGGCATTGCGATTGATGGATGCCCTATCCACTAGTTTCTGTATAAGTATAGACTCTCCCATACAACTTATGGTCGATAGAATCTAGTTTATAATTGTAAAAACTTGACAAAAATCTGGAGAAAAAACCAAGTGTAATATCTACATTCACATCCCGATTTTAGGCATTAGCAACAGTTTAGTTTTTAGATCAGAAAGATATTGTTGCGTCTATTGCCTGTTGTACACAGAAAGAACAAGCAAACAGTGCTCTATTTCCTTGCCTTTTATCTACTCTTTGCAGCTACGGAAGCATGAAGAAGTTATATACTCTATTCGACCCAATTCGAATGCCTCACTCAGTTAAAGGGTCAGATTTGACAAATATCGAAACGAATAAGATAGAAAGTCACATGGAAATTATATATTGATTAAAAAGGTAAGAGTTAAATTCTAATATTCTAAAAAGTAGAAAATACGGAATTAATGTGGAGCAGGTATCAAACGACTCCGATGGCAGTAAAAATATAATCAATAGTTTTTTGAAACAATGCCAAATTGCCAACAATAAAAGAATAATACGGGTCAATCAGAATTCAGAACTACACGTCTAAATGTGAGGTCCTAGCAGTCTTGCACGAAGAATGTACTTCAAGATCTAGTCACCTAAATATGAGGTGAAAAGTCAACAAATCCTGGACTGACGTTTCATTCAGTATATGCTACACTTAACATGGTTCTAACAAGAACCAAGCACAGGTGTTCTCCAAGAACTTAAACGAGTTGATTATCACAAAGCTTCACCAATAATGTCCATTGAAGCAGTTGGTGGAGACATTCCAAGAACAGAACCAAAAGCATGTAGGAGAAAAATAGCTATAGATATCAAATTACTCCCTTCATCCGGAAATGATAATCACATTATGTCAGGACTCATATTAAAGATGTGTCATCACTAAGTTCGACCATTATGACACTTGTTATCACTCATTCTAACGTTGGTAGATCCAATCACAAACCATTAGTATTTTGATTAAGAAACTTCATTTACACCTCAAAATAGTTTATGCCAGAATGTCAAAATAGAGATATGTGACATAGGCCAACATCTCATTATGTGAAAAGGGCACAGATGATACCTACATTTAACTTGATAAATTGACAAAGCGCCACGTGTTGTATTCATCCATTCTTATGATGAAGGAGCTAGAACAAGGTGAACCTCCACCGCCATATGCCTACAAAATAAATGAAAAACTGCTATTTATAATGCTTCATCTCAAGCATCCAAAAGAAGAGAAACTCGATAAATGCAAAAAGGAAATAAACACAATGTCTAAAGCAACACCTTTGCAATCTCAGAGGTGTCAACGCTGCCATCAGTACTTCTCAAGCACACTTTGAGGTTCCTGCGTTGCATAAAAACAACAGCTCCTATAGGCCTGGGCAGAAGACATTCCAGAAGATGACAAACGAATAAGAGAAAGACTGAAAACTCAGAATGTGATATATCTTACATGGCCAAGAAATATTCAAATGTGAAACCATTTTTTTATGATAAAATTCAAGAGTGCAATAATTATCCTCGCAAAATCAAAAGCAGAACTGCAACCAGCAACATGAAGACACTTATAAAGTTGTTCATGTCTATCCCATAAGCTAGCAGACCATCACAGAAATAAAATAAAAAGTAAATAGCTACAAATGCATATCCTTTCTGCTAGTACCAAGCAAATGCTGGCACAGTGGCACTAGTCATTACGAAAGCTTTTTAGTCAGCTGTCAGCACAGCCCAGCCAACAAGCATACATGCCTTAAGGTAATTTCTTTAAGTAAAATATAAAGAAAATAAAAGTATGACCTTCCTGGCTTAAACTGCAACAAAACAATGAAACCTATTGATTTTTTGCAATTCAGTATTAATAACTAAACACCAATTTACCATCTTATTGAAAAAAGTTGAAATGATTTGTAATAACCTAATTTTTTTTTCAAGTGAGTAGCAAACTAATATGGCCATTGAAAATATGCAAATTTGGTGGAAGACCAACGAGCCTTGCCATATCATTTTCCCAAAACATTGGCCCAAGCATAGCCGAAGCATAACCCATGCCTTTTCACACATGGCAACCTATGCCTAAATGGGAACATAGACATCTATAGATATGTTCTGCACTATAGGCTGTCAGTTTCACAATTCTGCTTTAGAGGAGAAGTTACCTTAAGCCAGCTGCAGCACTTCTGAAACTAAGCTCTTTCCCGACTTCATCGCTGAGATCCGGATTGCTATCAGCTCGAACTCCCTGATTAATGAACAGGAATAATAATAATTCATGATGGAAGTTCTTTTCTATTTTTTTCCCTTTTGAATCAGGAGGGAAAAACATGGGACGGTTCATGAGAAGCGTCAGACATCGTTACGCAAGAAAAAGAAAAAGTCTGTCAGAAAAATACAGAATTAAAAGCAAAAGATCTGTCCAAAGATACCAGGCACTCTCCATATAAACCTCGACCTAGCCGAAGTTTAAAAACTTTCTCCATAAACTCTTTTGCTGCATCCTTACGAGTTAAAAGTTTGGAATTTCCCATCATAATCAGTTCCTTAGCACTCATCTCCAAAAGCTGCATTCAGACGTTAAATATCAGGTTTGTCAAGAGAAAGGGAAATACGAACACCCACACCCATATGATCAAATCCATACTATCTCACTAAATATGCTAATAAAGTTGTTTGGGCAGCATAAAGAAAACTTTTTATAAGAGATAGATAGAGATAAATAACAAGGGGACCCATATTAATGAGGAGAGAGATAGAGAGATACAGAGAAAGAATTACATAAAAAAAGGTAATGTTGCAATTATTTTGAAACTTCACAAAAAGAGAAGTGTTGCAACTTGCAACTAAGGGTCTTTTGACTTAGTATCAGATAAAATAAGTTCAGATAAATATAAATAAGTTCAGATAAATAAATGTAGATAAGTCCAGACAAAATAAGTTGATTTTAGACAATTTCAGACAACTTAACACACAAACAAGACATTTTCAGAAAAAATAAGTTCAAACAATTCTTATAAAATAAGTTAACATAATCTCAGAGAAAATCAAAGAAAATCACTTGAAGTGAAGAGAGCCTAAAGGGAACGGAGAAAGTACCATTCTTCTCCAAATACTACCAGCACACCAAAGTCCAAAGAGACATTCTCCCCTTTTTCCTCCCACGTGCATATAGCTAACTTGTAATGGCCGCATACCGGAAAACAGCCATTAGTCGACCAGTTTACTTCCATAAGCCCATTGATATATGAAATCCAGATTCCTCATACTCCTCTTACATCTAGTATATGTAGATGCACAGAAGAAACATGGTCCACATAGTGCCAATATATGGTCATAATGTGTTCCTCCGGATCAATGAGGAGAAAAGCAAGCACACTTTCAGACCACCCCCTCCTCCTCACCCCCCCACCCCCAGTTCTATCAATCCAAACAAGCGATATATGGAATGCAACCAAGTTAAGGCAAAATGCAAAAGTAAACAAAGGCAAAGAGAGAGTATTACGAACAAAGACTACAAGAGCCCCATGATCAAAGATAGGCATCAAGTTTCACATTATTACAAACCTGCTCATACATGTGAGGATTAGTTATGCAATTCAGCTTTGACCTCCATTCTGAAATCCCAATACTAAAAGCCCGAATATCAGGCAAACTCCATTGACGTAGATCTCCATCTTCAAGGTAGTTCAAGAGCAACTCTATACGACATTGATCATCTGAGTTTAGTAAACTACAAGCCAGACCCTGCATCAGACAAGTAGATGATGCTTCTTTTAATAAAATTATCATGTACAAAACTATAAATGCTAACCATATCACAGGGGAGCATATATGATCACTAACAATTCCATCAAGTGATTTTGTGCATTCAAGCTGGCCAGAAAAATATTCATACACGGCCCTTGAGCTACTCCTCCCAACATCAACATGCAATGTGAGTTTTGCAGAAGAATCCTCGGCAGAAGGGATCTTTGAAAATGTTGACTTTCTATGATCGAAGCATATCACTCTGGTATCACGGGAGAGAGAAAGAAGTCATTTTCCAAATACAAGAAGCTTATTTCCCATAATAAAGCAGCTCAATGACATAGGATTTTCACAAGCTTACTCGCATGATGTCCTCCTTGAAAGCTGAACAGCAAATCCTTTTGGACCAATGAAATCAAGGAAATAGCATGTCTTGAGTCCTTCAAAACACAAATCTTCAACCCTGTTGCCATGGACATAAAGCGTCAACATACACAGAGCTGTATATAAAAGCACTTTCATACAACATTTCCTAATGTTTACAACATCCAAATCCAAACATTAAAGCAAACAGAACCATATTATAGGGTTGAAAATTAGGATTGACACCTCTGGAAAGAGATGTAAAGATATGTTCTCAATAGAATGGTTTAGGAAACCTAGACTCTCAATTCAACAAGCCCCTCTTCTCCCTCTGCTCATCCCTCATTCAAGTTCAAACCTCCAGCTAGTAACTGCCTCTAAGTCGATCTTCTGTCCCTGCTTTTTCCTTCTGCTAAATTCATCCTCTGCTCAGCAATTGTGGCGGTGGAGAACACCTATCGGCCAGCTCATGTCTCGCCACCTACTGACATAGATTAACTGTTTTGCTTCTGCCCTTTTCTTGGCAATTTTATCAATATGATTGCCTCTTGGGAATATTATGCCACTCTTTTACTCCATCCTATAAAACCTGAGATACTGAATTTGTTAATAGCCAGAGGAGTCAGAGGATCTTTCTTGGTCATGTCACCAATTAGAAAAGGTAAGCTCTAGGCGCTAGAAACACGGTTCAGGCTCTGACATCTTTTTTTGGTTTAACAGTTGGTGTACAAATATAAGCCTTACCGAATATCTGAAAATCCATACCTAAGATACATCTATCCAAACATCTAATTATTGAAGATATCTAACTCCATTGCTCCTGTTCAATTTGGTGATTTTGGTCTACAATATAAAAATTTATACAGAACGTGATCAAGTTGTCAATAAGCTCTCAAAAATCAAGTTGTCCACAATATTGAAAATCCTTCTTATCTTTTATACAGCAAAAAAAAAAAAAAAAAAAAGGTTTCACCATTAAGAATTGCTGAATTCTCCTTGTACCTTCGTAAGCACATCAAAACAAATTTCAAGACTGGGGATTCTATATCAATAATAAAGAGAGGAAGAGAGAAAAGAAAAAAAAAACCTGCTCTTTCAAGCTACTTCAAACTTCTTACAAGGCCTTTTCCATAATACACTCAATAGTAGCACAATAGTGACCAGATTTAACTAGTTTAGGCGTAATATAGACACTTTAAGCAAGTAAAGTTTGATGATAAAGTATCATATAAAACAGACACAATAATAATAATAATGACCCACAAATCAAATAGGCAGTGCATAACTGCATATGTTCTTTGTTCGAAGTACGAGTAACAGTTAAATCACTTCTGCATCGATACTTTCAGCCTGGAATCACAAATTCTAAGTTCCAAAACATCACAACAAAAACGGTCTAATAACATTAAGATATAAGTCAGCTACATTTCTCATTCTTCAGTTTCTCCTTTTCTCAACACAGCTTTTCCTATAATCTATACGACACTGACAAATTTCAGTAATCCTAACAATTCTAGGTTTAATATTCAAGACTATAGATTATGAATTGCATGCATGCTCGTAAAATCGTCATCAGATAGTATCATAGTACCTAAATTCATGAATTCCGGTAAAAGAAAAATAGATAATACACAAATAATAATAAAAATTGACTATATCATCAATTCGATCACAAGATATACAAAAAATAATTACCTGAAAGAAACGACGGAGGAAAAAAAGCAAAAGGCTGACAAATTTCAGTAATTCTAATAAATCTAGATTAAATATTCAAGAATTCCGGTAAAAGCAAAATAAATTGTATATATAAAATAAAAATCGACTAAAATATGAATTCTAATAAATCTAGGTTTAATATTCAAGACTATAGATAATGAATTGCATGTATGCTCGTAAAATCGTCATCAGATAGTACCTAAAATAATAAATTCCGGTGAAAATCAAAATAAATTGTATATATATACAATAAAAATCGAGTAAATTATGAATTCGATCACAAAAAAATAGAAAAAATTAGTTACCTGAAAGGAACGACGGAGGAAAAAGGCAGAAGGAGGCAAGGAAGGTGGAGGTGAGAGTGGAAGAGATGAGCGAAGAGAGCTGAGAATGCGCCGGAAAATGAGGGATAGTTGTAGAGTGCTACTATCGGCGTTTTTTCATCGGCGGCTTTTGCGATCGCTTCTAGTGTTGCGTCGGAGCGCAACTGCCGGAATGACGACGTCGGCGATGGAGTGATTCTCCGGCAGCGACGAAGTAGTGAGATTGGCATTGTAATTAGGAAGGACTAAGGAGTCTTAACTCTCAAGTCTCAAGGAGGTTTTTTCTTCTCGCAAGTTTTTGTAAGTAGGCAAGTTTTTGCCGTGTCATGTCGTGTAGAGTGCATTCACTATACACTCGGTAGTCGGTACATTCAATGCTATTATTTTGCAGCAAACATCTTATTGTTGTGATTTCCCGACCGCGCCAAATTATGGCCAAAAATTCTGTTATTTGGAGGGCCAAAAAGAATACTAAGTTTTGGTGTATAGTGATTAGCGGTATTATTGGAGTGTATGATATAAATTATAAAGTGTAGTGCTTATCCATGAACTACAACATTCATTAGATTGAAGTTGCAATTCTATGGCTAAGTTAAAGTGAAATTCATCATTTGATGTTTAGCAATATATCAAAAGACTTTTATAATCACCTGACCTAATATAATTAAACAATAATAACCCCAACACATTTGTAATATTTGATCCTTTAAAAGGCACCAATTAAAAACTCATTCCTTCCTTTGCAATTCATTTCACGACTGTAAGGGAACATTCACCTCCTCTTTGTTAACAAAGCATAAAAGTAAGGGTGTGTTCGTTTTATAATGCGGTGCGATCAACAGAACACAAATAGAAAAAGAAGTGCATTTTAGGAAAAAAAAATCATAATTGATATAAACTGTGACATTGGGTCTTGCATTGTGCAATTGGGTGTGTTCGTGGGTAAGCCAACATGCAACACAACTCAACAACCTTATGTTGTGCTACCATGTTTTAGGGGATGGCTCATGACATGTTGAATTGTTCCCATCTTCTCTTTGTGTTGCATTGTAATTTATATTGACCTAATAAAGTGCCAAACTGCCAACATTAGGCAATTCTAACAGGATTTGTAGAAGAGTGAGCATTGGAGCAATAGTTTAGTTATCACTTTCGATCTATGTGATTAAAAAATTTATTTTCACCAATGCACTTTAAATAGTCTCCATTACTGCCCCTTTAGGTGCATATGCATAATAGTATTCTAAATTAAATAAGTTCCAATAAGTAAAATATAATATTTCACCAGTTTTAAATAGATGCTCTATGAAGACTTTTGCATTATTAACATACGCCACTTTGATCATGTGTTAACATACAAGATGTCGTTGAATTTGTCTCACAATTTATTTTCAAAATATCAGTTTTTATAATGTTTCTAGTAAATACTTTGAGATTTTAATGGTCAAAGTTAGACATGGCCACAGGCCGGTTTAGCTCGCCATGAACCTGAACCGAACCAGTTAGCAGACCGATTCGGTTCAGGTCGAGGGGTGGATTATCTCAAACCTGACCCGTTTCAGACCCGTTCAATCCGGTTCAGGGCTCGGGCCGATTCAGGTTTGGTCCACCGGTCCTTTTTTTTCTATTAATGGAAAAGCTTAATTGCATATGCACTAGTATTTACAATAAATAATTTATGATACCTTCCATATACTCTAGTGTTATTGATAATTAGGCCGAGGATGAAGAACTTTTATGCATATTTAGAACCGGTTTAACAGTTCGATTAAGGGTTGAGTACGATTTACAGTTCGGTTCAGGGTTGAGTGCGGTTCACGGTCCGATTCAGGGTTTGAGTCGGGCCAGTTTCTTCCTCCATCAATTGGGCCCAAGCCCTTATGTTTGTGCGATTCCGGGCCGATTCAGGCACGATCATCTGACGGTCCGGGACGGTCCGGTTTCTCACAGGTCGGTTCAGGACTGGGTCCAGTTAGGCCCGCCCAATGGCCACCTCTAGTCAAAGTTGTACATCAATAAGTGTATAAATCATAATGGAAGCATCTATCTACAAAGAGAGGGAGTAAGATTTAATACATTGATCAATTAACATAATTTTTTTTTTTTTAAGGGAATAAGTTGACATAAATTAATACCCAAATCCCAAACCTTTATAAAATCTTTATTAATGCATAGTGTCTTTAGATATTTTCCCCTCTCTTTCTCCAATCCATATTTCCCGCATAAAAAAATCAATTATTTTATAGAGTCTACTCCATAATATATTCTTCCCACTTCCCATGGTGTTGAGTCCTTCTTCATTACTCTGATCAACGCTGTTTTTCTCATTTTGTCGCTTCTTAACCTAGTGCTCAGAATTCGTTCGTCATAATTTTTCAATGGAATTCAAGAGTGTAAACGGTAAATTCTATCTTTTCTATACAACAACAATCTCTTTGCTTACTATATTATTGCACCTATAAATTATAATCATACATTTAATTTCCCATCTTCAATTTCAAGGTAAAATCTGAGATTATGGTTCCGATTATCATATGCTTATGTTCTCGGTTCCCAGAATTACGGTACGTTAAACTTTTTCTTTTATTATAGACTGTAATTGCATGATCTTGGATGATTATTTATTGTAATATTGTTAGTATAATTGTGATTATGAATTTATGATAATGTTGTATAATGATGTTTCTTTAGGTTGGTGTTTTCTCAGCTCCTTGATGAATGATATAGGTGTACTTAAAGTATATTGCTCGGACTCTGTTCTTTTGGACTTATTTTCCATTCCGTTCACTTCAGTTCAGTTACTCTCTGCATTTCAGTTTCTCTCAGTTCACTTCAGTCCAAAAGAACGGGCCTACATGACTACATGTCCGATTCGACTATTTGTGAAACAATGTTATAAATTTGGCCTAAAACAAAAGTGTCTATGAATTTCACGCGGGTACGTAAGGTGAAATGAAGAGTCCGAGTAATATAGCGGGTTAGATACTTAGATCATTAGATGATTTAGATGCATAAATCCGGAGTGCTTGATTTCATTCTTTGCTTGTTCCTAATTTTTAATTTTTTTGGTGGGTTTGTTCTCTAAGATTTTTGATAAAAAATTCACTACTTGCTTGTTCGGTCTGCTATTCAAGTGGAATTTGTTAGTTGTTTCCCTTGAGATACGGTACTGCCTGACCATAGACTGTATTCTTCACCATGTTATCAGTTTTTCCATTATTTATTAGCCTTGGAAACAATGAACATTTGCTTTGTCTTGCAACTTGCAAGTGGACTATGCAACTTGTTTTACTTAAGATTAGTATATCCTGACATTTGCAGCCTTGGAAATATGGATAGATTCTCTTGTTCGTGTGAAGAATCGTCTATTTTGTAGACTGTGTATCATCCTTTGAAAATTTGAAATGCCAATACTACATACTTCAATTCCCAACAAGTAAGACCAGGTTATATTATGGGGTGAAAAATCTGGCTGAACACATGCGCCTTCCATCTCGCTTTGTTGGTAGCCTTTATATATGATATGCTTACGATTGTCATTAAGTACATGTTTCCTTTTCTTCAGTTATATTCTCAGTATTTTCAGTTATTCAATTAATCAATGTTGGCATGTATACAAGAAAAATTTATATAGAATTCTATAAAACAAACCTGCAGACATTTGGGGACAAATTATAATGGAATCCACGAACACCAATTAGGATCGAAAGATTACATTATAGAGAATAACCTTGCATTAAAGTTGAGAGGTGGATATGAAGATTGTTTAGGGTAAGTTGGCAATTTTCTTCTAGTAAGTGTGGCATTGATTGAT
Source organism: Beta corolliflora (assembly GCA_947648045.1). Classification (NCBI taxonomy): domain Eukaryota; kingdom Viridiplantae; phylum Streptophyta; class Magnoliopsida; order Caryophyllales; family Amaranthaceae; genus Beta; species Beta corolliflora. The sequence continues at coordinate 711,195 of CANSZD010002981.1, forward strand.
TGTATATGTATGTTGTGACTTGTGAGCTAGTGCAGTTTATTATTTAAACATATTTGGTAAAGAAGCAATACTTGTTGAAATTGTGGAAGACAGTGGAACAAGTGTTTTGGGTAGGGAATGAGAAGCTCTTTTACATTATTTTATATGTGTGCATTCAGGATATGTTGCACTATATATTGTTGAGTGGCAAAACCACTTTGTTAAGTGTTGAATGAGCAAATTAATTTCCAATATGGGATTGAAATTAGAGGCGGGGACTAGATTGAAGATGTATGAGCACCACCCCCCCTTCCCTAAGAAATAATGGACGTGTATGAATATGGCTGGTTTTGAGGTGGGTGACCCCATCCTGGTCCATATATAGAACTGTAGAATTATGCCCTTTTGTTGTCTTAGTCTATAACTATGTTTGATTTTTGAACCACCCAATGGTCATCTTACCGACTTATTCTCTACTGCCAAAATACAATTGATAGAGCTCCACAAATATTATAGTAGGGGTTGAGTTATCCAAACTTCATAATTTTTGATTTAGCCACTATGAGACCCCTTATTCTATTTTTATCATTATACTAATGCTAAAGCTTGCTTACTTATGTACTAATCAATTCACTAGAAATGTTACAACCTAAATGGCAAAAAAGCAGGTTGTGTACACACGCGCTCGCGCTTACACATACACACGTTAAATGCATATGTATATGTTTTTACGCATGTATACACATATTCTCTCCTGCGTTTCGAACAACTCTTGCCGACTCTGAATGAATAGTTAGCGATGAAGAAGAAAAAAAATGAGTTCTACATACATATGTGTGTACACACACACACACACACACAAACACACACACACATGTGTATTTATGTCAATACAAGAAGTAAGTCTTGACTCACTTGGTGAGAGTTGAGACTTTTAAGTCTTACCTCATGTTTGGATTGATAGTATTTATCTCTGTTGTGAAGTGATAATGATTTTTCTTTCTAGGATGGAGAGAGTATTATGGCTAATCCACTAGCTCATAGATTAAAAAGCAATTGTAAGGCTATAGTTAAGATTGTGATTTTGTAGCTTCTAGTGAATATATGATCAAACAGATTCCCTAATGATGAAGAATTATGAATGGAAGGAGATATTTGAAACTCTTTTAAAAATCTAAACGTGTAAAATAGCTCAAATTATCAAGTCTCCATGTACAACATTTTCATTTCCCAACTTGAATAGTGGAGGGTTTCATTGTCAAGTTTATTGTGCATGAATCCTTATTGAATATTTTTAGTAAGGATATATATTTGCGAGCGTGCTTGAATGTGTGAGTATGCTTTTATCTTTATGCATACTGATGTATGTATTTATTTTGGCTATATTTTAAGGTTATGAAATAATCTCAGAAATCCTCTTCCTTGGTTCGTAATATATAGTTTAATATGTCCTCTACTCTTGACCCTTATTTTGTACTCCATCCTCCTATAATAGTCGGAACACTTTCTTTTTTTGTTAGTCTTAAATAAGTTTGAACACTTCCGTTTTTTTTTACGGTCCCATTATTATTATATTAGTTTTCTTACACCTCTTTGCCCACACTCTATCTTTATAAAAAAAACCCAACTTTATCTCTCTCCTTTAATAAAAATGAATTTTCTAACCTATGCCACAATGCATAGGTTAAGAATTTCAAGATTTCATTAAAAAAATATACAACAACAATATTCTAATTGGTAATAATAAATAAGGATAGATACTTAAGATAGAGATAATTATGTAAGATTTTTTTAGTTTGGTTGGATTTTGAAATGGAAACTTTTTGCATAATGATATCTTATATAGGATTTTTGATGCTCTTAACCTATGCCTTGTGGCATAGGTTAGAAAAATCCAATAAAAAACCCCATCAACTCCTATCACATCTACTTTTTAATAAAATAGCATTTGATAAACACAACATAACTTATCACCTTAAGCTACGTGTCTCAACAAGTGTTCAGATCTTTGTGGGGACTAGAGGGAGTATATTTGAAATGAGATATTAATCTTTGCCTTATAATAGTATTCATCAGTATATATCTGGAAATGGGTAAAGATGCATATTTATGTATTAAGTTTGGCGAGGTTATTGAGCTTATACTTTGTGCTAGTTGCATAAATGGTAAGAGGGCGCGCCATGATAATTAGCTTTCTTGTCATATCGATTTTCAATTTGTCACCGATACATCTCAATTTGTCCAAATCCACTTTAGTGACTTGGGTTGTAAACTAATTAATTTTCTATTTAATTTTTACAAAGGAAACTAAACTTATAAGGCTTTTGTTTCTACATATTCTTGGCTTAATATTGGTATTGGATCTGGAAGCATATGCAGGTGTTTATATGATTGTTTATTTGTCCATAGAGCGGGTGAGATGCTAGAGTAAGAGTTCTTGCTTACTCAGGTCCCCAAACATCTATCTAGGGTAGATGTTAGTGCTTTGGCGAAATTAAAGGTTGTTATGTGGGTTGTGTTTTAGAGGGCATCTCGAGACAGATCTGAAGGCCTTGTATGAGCTTGTTGGTTTTTTTCTTTGTTCTCCATCTTTTTTCCTTACTGCTACCCCAAACTACTGAGCATCACAATTCTTCCATTTTTGTGGTCAGAAAACTTGTTTTTGTATTTACCCCTAATCTAATATTTAAATTTTAAACTTTATATTTCTTCTTGATAACCTTCATGTTCTATCTAGTGGCATCTACATAGGCTTGCTGCTACGCCCCATTTTTGTCTTGTATAGTCCACAAAACTGTAATTTGTCTCTTTATGAGGTTTAAGCTGTGCCTCCCATGTGGTTAGAGCTCTGCCGGTCTTTTGCTTTCTGATTGTGCTCTGCTCTTAAAAGAAGTCTGGACTTCAAGCTTGTGAGGGAGACCATGGCTCCCCATTATTCCCTTTTCTTGTAAGAACATTTTTTCACCTATTTGTACGTCCTTCTATTTTCGAGTTATTCTTTCTGCTGCCCGACCCCTCATTGTTAACTCTAGAAATCCACTCTTGTGAGTTGTACGAAAATCAGCTGTGTGCTTATTATGGCTTGCTGGGGAGAGCCAGACTTGAAGTGCGAGGGAGCTAGAGACTTGATAAAAAAATCTATCAGAAAATGAGAGTTCTATAAATTAAGAATTTGACCAGCTTAGCTATCAACTAAATCATACTATATGCGCATTTTTGAATACTTTCATGGAAACTCATGGGAAGGGTCATGGACAGCTTTGGCCATAAGGTAGCTTCATGCCTTGGGGGTACTGTTGCATACATCAGAACTTTCCCGTATTCCGCTAGTGATGGTATCCGTGTCGGATAGTACTCTAGTTTGCCAAACTTATTTAGTGCAAGTGGAAACTCTGAGTCAAGAATAACTGTAGCAATTGACATATCCAGTTTCAGATTTCTGGTAAGTTTACTGTCATGGAACTATGGGCTTTTTCTGCAGTTCCAGACTTCCAGTTCCAGTACAACCCCCTGGAGCAACCATATGGTGAAGCCAAAAGTAAAGCAGAGTGGGTCATCTTGGTTCAAAAAATTCAATTCGGTAAAGCATGACCCTTGGAGATCCCAGCATTGTTAACACACGTATAACAGTTCTAATTACTATTTTATAGATGTCTTGCTCCTGCTTGCTAAACCTTCCTGAAATTTTCCTTTAGAAAATACTTTTCAAGCGATGCTCCCTGCAATACCAGAGTCAAGTTGGCTTATAGACTCACTCTCTTGTGGTCCAGTAGATTCTAATTCATACTTCTTTATGCATTGAATATTTCAAAAACCCTAGGAACAGTTATCTAGGACTCCTGTTTGGTTTGATCTAGTTTTCCTGTCGCACAATAGTAGAGAGATAAGTGAATGATGGTTACTTCCTCTGAATCTCTCGAATATAGGAGAAGAACTGAGGTTATGGAAAAAACCTGGTTGCAGCTTGAAAGGCAGTACATATATATAGGGTGTGCTGGGGAAGGGGGAATCTAGTGAGTGCATCTCTTAATATAAGTTGGGTCTTGAATGTTTACACGAACCTGCTAAAAAAAACCCAACCTGAATTATTTATATCTTTTCTAAAATGAACTTTTGATGCCCACAAAAAAATAACAAAAAAGAGGAACCAGCAGCTCTAGTTAAGAAAAGATGAACCTGCAATTAGAAAAAGGAACCTATCGTACAAATAAATGAACGAACAGAAGAATAATCTTTAGTTCAAGAATGATAATTAACCTGTAGTTCATAAAATATGAACCTGTAATTGTGAAACTATGAATCTTGAAGTATTCACATATGCATTTTAATACATGCTCACTTGACTCAAATCGCATGCACGTGTGCGTGTGCACACCCACATTCCGTTTTTCTCCTATATCTGGAGCATTTCATGACAACTACTATGAGTTATTTTATAGATGTATCACCATTACATTTTAATATTCACTGTTCTTCTTCTACCTCACTAATTTTCCTGTTGGAGGATTCCATCTCCACTAAGGTTCTTATTGCAGTTGCTTCTTTGTATGAAATTACTTCATTGAACATTGGGGAACTATGCCAATTTTTTTTCAGTTGCCTATATGATAACTATTACCTTATTTCCAAAGTATGTAATTTGTTTTTCATTTGATTTACTAAACTTTTTTGCAAGAATGTACATTGCAAAAGTAGTGCAGTCAAAGGTAGTTTTAGAAATCTAAGATTGCATGTTCTCTTTCCTGCTGCCATGGAAGTAGCCTGACAAATCCTCTTCTACTATGATTCTAATGAGTCCTTTCTACAGAGATTATTGCTTTACATTGTGAAATGGTTATATAAATGAAATTTACAAGCTGATGTATTACCGGGCCATTGACCTGTCCAATGTTTCTTGATCTTTATTACATAAGAAAAGGTTCTATAGCTACAAGCCATTGAAATTATAAAACATGCCATCACAAGAACAAGCACATACCCTCTTTTTGAACAAGCACATCTATTATTATTGCGGGCAGCTAATTATAGTCATTGACCTACTATACTAAATTAGCTCTATGTATCAAATCATACCAAATCTGTAGGTGTTTTGTTGCAGGGTGTTTCTTTTTCTATGAGCACATTCATTCTTCCACTCAAGTAGAGATGTCCCTTTTAGTTTTCAGCTAAGCATTTGGTGTGATACTGAGTGCGACCAGCTTCGTTAATGCAATTGCAAGCTACAAACAAAGACTGACCTCGTCAGTGTTAATTACATATATATATATATATATATATATATATAGAAGTGAGTTCATATGAGAATGCATACTTACATGAGAAATGAGAATGTATATTTACGCGCTATAACTCTATATGAACAAGTGATGTAACTCCAAAAAAGAATATTAGAAGAAAAATTCAAAAATAATTTTTTTTTTTGGGCTCAAATTTTTCCGAAGGTATAACTCTAATGAACAAGTGTTGTAACTCTAATCCAATCGTGTGGTTGAGATTCATTCTCATTTCTCATGTAAGGAGCATTCTCATGTGATCTTGCCCATATATATATATATAAAACTTTTGATCTATCTAATTAATGAAGTTTTCTAGTTGGTAAGAATACAAAATTACCATAATTTCATACTGGTAGATGTTTCATTAGTTTGCTGCTCTGGTGGGCTTAGCTGGAGATTAGTTGCTGTGTTCATGTGATAATGATTCTTGACATTATATGACATGTGTGGGTGTTGATCTATTTGATTCATCTCTTCTGTTGTGCACACCTGAGATTCAGAATCTTTCTTAGACACAATAGCAGAGCAGAGTGTCATCAAAATTGAAATTACTTTTAGCAGTTGATTTTTTACTATAAATTTATATGGTCTCTTTGCTTAAGAATTTGCTGTTGGGTACCTTCTTCTGCAGCTCTGAATTTTGATGTTGCATGAGATTAAATTGCTTATAGAGTTCAATATTGTCTTGATGAATAATTGCTCCCTGCAACAAGGTCAAAAATTGTCAGCACACTTTTTCCTAACCTTTAATAAAGAAGCAGTAGATATTGTTGTTGAGGATACCCTTTGGTTGAGTTCTCTTATCTCGTCTGACAGGAGTTGGTTCTGCAAACAATGCAAAATCGTTTACTGTTAATTGTTGTACCACATATAAGATCTGAAGATGGGTGAGGGGGTGGGGTTTTATTTGATGATTGTGGAGTTTGTGCAGCAGAAATATGTTTGACCTTTCTCATTCCTACACTTTTCAAACTTGGTTCCAACTGATTTTCCAAATCCTGCAGGTCTTTGATGCTCAAACCTGAAAGTTCTTGCCCCATAAGTTTCCTGCAACCAAACAGGATGCTGAGATACAGTAGCGGGACTTTTGCAAGTTTGTTGAAAATATCTGTATGTCCATACTCAAAATTTACTGCAAACCTAGGCAAGTGTTTAAAAGCTTCAATATGAAACTTTATTGCTGATTCATCTTTATTTTCAACTGATTGGAGATTTTCTCGGTGAGGTTGTGGATAAGATCATGAAGATTCTTGAAGCCATTTAGGTTAGGTTATGGGTAAAATAAGGACAAATTGGAGGAACCCAAGTAATAAACTAAACTCGTGAAAATAGTTGGGAGTTTCCCATATATGAAGTACATGAGACCATTTGCAGCTTGATCCAAGGTACAATACCTCTATTGCCTCTGACATATCTGAATATAGTTTTGCTAAAAGGTGAGAGATGGTCTTTGTAACATTTCTCTTATATGGTTTCAACTGTTCGAATCTGCTCTTTTAGTGTAACTCTTTCTTTATATTTTGTTAAAGATAAATTTCCTAGTCATTATAATGAAAGGCACAGGAATATGATGCTGGAATATTGTCAGAATCCGGGCTAACCACCATAAAGAAGTCATAGGTGAGTTAGGTGTGTCATGCTGTCATTACATGCTGACCAAAGTGTGTTTCAATTCTCAGGTTCTGACTGAGCCACTTGGAAGAACTCTTAGTATCTGCTCTGATAATCTTGCAAGTTGCAACAGCAGATTTTGCTAGCATATGAAGAAAAGCTTGTTTACCTGTGGCTTTCTTGTAAATGTTGCAGTTGTTGCCTCAAGTTTGCTGCCTCCCTTTGCCAAAACTGTAACCAAGAAAGGGGAAATGGCATTGTCATTTTTAATGTTTTACAATGATACTGGGACAATAATGTAATGCTAAATTGGTAACTTTTTGGGGAACTTTTAGTTAAGACCTCACATTTGGTAGTAGAGTGGAATTAACAGAAGGGGTCATAAGAGATTAAGACAGAAGAAAGCAGTCCTTTGTTGTAGTTTCCTTTTTTTTTTGTAGAGTCCACTTAATATTTTACCTTTCACCGGAAGGTAATAACTTATAACTAGTACTCTAACTTCTATCACCTCCTCTCTTTATACCGAACATAGCTAAGTAAGCTAACTGCATGCCGCTCTTCCCCCTCCCATTTGTGACCTCAGCTCCACCTTTTTAGCTATACCGATTTCCAGCCTCATCTGTCATCATCCATCACCCAGTTTACCTATGCAGTTCACTAGATAACTTGTTTTGTGGTTCGTTGGCATAGTTTATAGTCGGGTACGTAATTTAGTATTGTGGTGTAGGTAAAAATCTTTGGATCTATGTTGGCCAATCTTGCTACAAGGGTTGGGATGCTAGGGTTCAAGACATGGCAGGTAATTTGCGGTGTATAGGGTTGTGGCACCTTATTGAAGATAAGATAAAAGAACTCATGGGGTGGTTTATATAAACTAATGCCAACTTCAGGACATATGTGTCCGCAGAATGGAGAGTTGGGATATAAAGATATTAAAAGAAGCCGAGAAAGAGCTGGTGTAGTCCTCTATTTATGAGCATGCTGTACTATGAGATGAGATTATGACAATATTGAATCCGGATGCTATGAATCGACATAGCTGGCAGCATTAGAAGAAAGATGTAGATTGAGGAAAGAAACAGAAGGTAGTTTTGTATTGATTAAATGAAAATTATAGAAATTAAGATAGCATCAAGCATTGGAGAGGATTGAATCTCTCCCAGGAACCAACCCACATTTTTAATTTTTTTCCCCATGGTTTCCCCTTTCTAATATCCTCTAGTTAGAGCACTTGCATCCCTTTCTCCCTTTCCCTTTCTCTAACTAACTCTCTACTTTTTCTCCAAGAAACTCCTATAACAGAATTACTTTGTACTTCCCTAAACACCCCTTTCAATCAGGTTAGTTCCTTGCACTGGATGATGGCTTCTTGGATCATAGGACTTGAGTGATACTGAGCAGTGGAGCACAAGTTGAGTCTAATGTGGTGGATGAGACTTATTTGTAAGAGGGCTATCATGAAGCAAAAGATGGGAAATCACAGGTGGTGTGCTTTGAGGAGCTATCATGAAGCTTGATGTTTTGTCAGAGTTCAATACTGGTAGGGAATTGCTATGAATTAATCAGATGAAAGATGGGAAACCTAAGTATCTACTTATAGGTTTCAGGAGTTTGAACTTTCAGCAGATGTGCCTTCAAATCATTCAGGATAGCATCTCTCTCAGCTAGCTGTTCTTCAAGAGCTGACACCGCGGTACTCCCACTCTCTCAAGTGCAAATCTCTGTAAGTATGTCTGGTCTCTTCCATACAAGCCTTATATGTGATGCAAGAGCTAGAGATATGGGTAGCATTGTCCCAATACTCAGCCCACAAAGTATAGTTAATTAGCACAAACATAGCCGGGAATGAACTAAACACCTTAAGTAGGTTTCCAGTGTTCACCTCCAAATCTGGACTGCGGTTGGTAGGTTGTGCTTCTGTGCAAAGCTGACCCTTGTAACCGGAACATTCTTTCCAAATTATGCTCATGAAAACCCTTGTGCCTCTAAATGACACAATTGTAGAGGGAAACCCATGCAATCTAAACGCTTCTTTGGTAATTTAGATAGCCACTGTATATGCTCTGAAAGGACGTATCAACTCTTGACCCCAAAAAATGTGCATACTTGGTTATTTCCCTTGAAATTGGTAAGCCCTCCACAAAATCCGTGACTTCTCACACTCTAGTAGGAAAAGACAAAGGTTGAACCAATCCAAGATTTTGAGGGAAGAATGCTTCTGTAGCTGGCAATCTGCACACACCCTAGTTATTTCATTGCTCTTTCTGCCAAAACTATTCTGATGCTAGCCTTTGATAGGTGTTGATATCACCAGAGTGACCCCAGACACGAGAGTCATGGTATTCTTGTAGCAAGGTGAGAACCAAGGGGGAGTCCCTAGGTAGTACAATTTGCCCCGGAGAATTCCTTGCTCCAAAAAATATCCTTCAAGGACCTGATGTCCCAATTGTGAGGTTCTCAGTGAATAAAGTGATCAAAGTCTTTCTGAATGAGTGGTTGTATTGTATTCCTTCCTACCTGACCCCACAAGAAGATATTAAAGTTCGAAGCTCTGCTGTACTCCCTAGATAGGGCATAACCACGGTAAACCACCCTGTTTGAAGCTCCAGGTTTGTAATAAATGCCAAAGTCAAACTCCATGATCTTGCTAACCTACTTTTGAATTTTGATACTTATACTAAACTTCTTTCGTTCCATAAGAATTCCAGTTGATCAGTCCTTTTTTGTGTTCACAACTATTATTAAGGGTTTGGTGAACGCACTGCCCCCAATCAGAAACCAATATGAAGGGTTTGGTGAAATTAGAAATGGCCAGGATAGCTGCAACTACCAGAGCCCTCTTGAGATTGTAGCCGGCCAGATTTGCTTTAGTTGACTACCCAAATTTATCCTTCTTCATACTCACATATTTTTATTAGCATATAGTTGATGCTTAGCTAAGGTTTCTGATACTAAGGCAAGGTGTTTTACATTCTGGGCTCTATTGCTATAATACACCAATATATCATCAAAGAACACCAGCAAATAAGGTCGAAATGGCATATCAAAGCCTGGATGGTAGAAGGGACATTAGTACTAAGTTCAAATGGCATACCCAAGGACTTATAGTGGCCGTCACATAATCTAAAAGAAGTCCTGGCACATCTTCACTTGTAGCTCTTAGCTGGTGATACCCTAACTTGGAAAACAGTTGCTAAATTCATTCAAGAGCTAATCAATTACAGAAATGGGGTACTTGTCAGGGACAATAACTTTGTTTGATGCCCTACAATTAACATAAGATCTCCAGTACCCATCCTTCTTTACTAACAACACATGGCAAGAGAAAGGGCTGCTTGTTGCCAGTTGGTTAACTTCCACCGAATGTCCTTTGCCTTCTTTCACCTTAAGTGAAATTCATGTTCTATCTAGTGAGGAATTACCTTTCAGTGTCAGCGACTCCCCTCCAACTTGGCATTTCAGTGTTTTTGAGTTTTCCCATTGGTTGTTATGGTACCCAGCTTCTAAGTATTTTTAGTATTAGGTCAGAATTTTTCAAGGTTAAGGGCAGGTAATCCTCTACCAAAAATTTTCCATGTGCCTTACATTTCCCCTCATCTTGTGCTACTTTCTCTCATTCTCTGTTCCCAGTGAGACCTCAAAAGTCTTGGAAGGGGTTAGAGGCTCTAAGGATATGCAGATACGTGTAGCTCAATCAGCACAACTATTTCCTGGTCATCACTTCCTCCACTGTCTTTAATGTTTTTGGGCTAGTTATACCCATTATTGTGATTAGTGAATAGGCTGTCAACTGGTTTCTAAGGTATTATTAATGTCTTTGGGCTAGTTCTTCCTTTTCTGGGCTCACAGAAGAGTAAGTTAACTTCTATCCTCTCGAAATTTCAAAGCGATTCCCGAGAACTCTTACTCGTCACTTGCACTGGTTGCTCTGTACTCGCTTTCACTTGCTCCAATACATCTTAGGAAGTTGAGTCTGAACTTAGCCAATGTGAGTTCGCTTCGCCTTCAAGCCATTGATCACTTGTTTAATGGAAGCAACTCCTGCATCATCGATCCTCAGAACAACTTGCTTAGATACCAGATATGCTATGAAGTAATCAAATGAAGATGAGAAAACAAGGTACTTGCAGATTTTAGATCATAAAGCAAGGGATAGTAAGATAAATAGATCTCAGCTCTATTACAACCTACTCATACTATAAGAGTTGAGATTCTTTTACCAGACAGTTTTTCTCTCTACTTTCGTGAATGCCTCTTTACATGCTCCTCCTAGGAAGGTAATAGAGTAAGGGGCCCTTAACAATTAACTGTAACAGAATTATCACATCATTCTCGGTGCTAGTTTTTCCTTCCCCTTTCTTCTGTCAATTACGTTCTCATATAAAGACACTACCACCCTTCTAGAATCTGTAACTAACTTCAAGGTTGAATTACTTAGCTGCCCTTGAATACCTTCTAGCATACGTGAACTGGATAGGGAGTTTAGGTGAGTTTCTTGCCAGAACCTTATTCGTGAGGTAAGTTTGAGCTATAATTGTTGAGCTGGATAGTATGATCATCAAATTCACTATGGGTTGCAAAAATCATATCAAGTTTGAGCATCCTGAATTACTTGCTAGTAGAAATAGATGACTTCTTCAAGAGTGGATGAGACAGCACAAGTATGTCTACTCGAAGTCAGGAACTCCTCAACTTTCAAAACGTAAGAATCAGGAGGCTGACCGTCATCCAAATATATAAAAATCAAGGTGAGCTGTCAAAATGGCAAAACTGATCACTTTAGTTGCTAAAGTTGAAATTAGAAGAAATTTTCTGGACAAACCGACAAGGTACTTCTATAGGGGGTGGGTGTTTGATAATCAAGCAGATAGTGTGTTGCTTTGACAAATATGCACCTTTTGCCCAAAAATAATTTGGTCATTGCATTGCTCATTTGAGCTTCAGTAGGCTTGTTTAATATTTTGCTTTATTGAAGAGCAGTGACAGGAACAAAGTTTTATGAGAGGACAATGGAGATTAAAGATTCCTCGATAATGAAGTACTATACTCTCAATTTGAAGAGAAACAAAAAAAAAAAGGATCACTTTAGTTTCTAGTTCTTTTTTTAGGGGAACTTTGTTTTCTAGTTCATTAAGCTTGTTCTCATGCTTGTCCTTGTTGTCAAAGTTTAGTTTAAGATTCTCTTCAGAGGAAGTAGTCTCTTTGTTCATGAGCTGCCAATGTTTGACGACTTGCATAACAGTTGTTCTCATGTTATTTCTGTGCCCTGGCCTTGTTGAATACCTGGCATGCTGTTTCCCAAAATAACAAAACGAACTATTTTCTAATGGAAATTTTCTGATTGATGCAGGCCCTTGATTAGCTTCTGGGTTGCAGTTTCTTCTGCAAATGAAACACGAGACAATTAGCTACTATACTTGGCATCAGGAGCTCAAGTGTTTCTACTATAGCTACTTAATACGAGTGTTGCAGCTCAGGCTTCGTAAGTTGCCAACTTGCCACTGCCACTATTAGGTTGACTTATCTTGTATCGAGTTTGATTGTTGAATGAAGATGCATGTTTACTTGGATGCAAATACCAGGGATGTGCATATTAACTCTAGAAACCTAGATGAAAGAAGTGACTAAGATGAAAGAAAGCTGTATATGTGGATAGAACAAAAACATTCTTTAGATATATAAGATATAAATTGTGACACATATGGCAGGAAAGGCTGTTTTCTAGATATAATCAAATACTTGACACCATGATTTTGTGATGGCATTAGGTATAAACCAGTAGCTTTATTTGGAGAAAAATAGTTTTGGGAGCCAAGGAGCGAGAAGTTGAGAGGAGGAGTTCCACATCTCAAGTTGGATAATTAATTGAAATAGATTATTAGAGAAAAAAACTCTCATAAGCGGATATATTACATTTCCTATACTTAGGAACTGAAATTATTGTGCTTGATTTCAACTCACCATACCTTCTTTTTCTCTCTTCCATTTCAACCCTCTACTCTGCCGAACGCATTAGCATTTGATACAATTTAGCGCCTGGAGTGTAGAACCTCTGGATGGCAAATAGGTTTCTTGGTTGCTGGAAGGTTGTGGCGGAAACTTCGATAAGGATTTCGAAGAATGAATTTAGCTTGTTTTTGAAGCAGCTTTAATTCTTCCTTGGTCTCATTTTGTTGCTTCTGCCTCTCTTCCATTGTTTATCTGATGTGCTTGTATGCTTCATCAAGTGATACATCAGACGATGCTTATACTTGCAATTATTTTCCCCTCACCTTGTTTGTGCTGTATCATCTGCATTCTTTAGTTAGCAAACTGTAGCCTGTCTTTGATCTCTGGCTCACTATACTTGCCTTCTATTTTATAACTGACGGCATTTAATGGCTATGAGACCTGGAAGGTAGTATTTTGAGGTGGTATACAAGGAATGCAATCTTGTCGGCGCCCTTTATGTACTCCATTGAACTTTTCACTCTATGCTGGTGAGAGAAGTTGATCGATCGATGCAGTAGATTGATTTAGGGATGTTTGAAGCTCAGGACTACAAGATATAATTATACATTTAGGACATTTTTTTTTTTTTTTTTGGGGGGGGGATAATCTGTTCCTTGCAGAATTCTTCGAGCATTATATTACAAAAAGTCGAGTATTAGAGATATGCTTGATTTCTCTATTAGGAATTGTAACGAGAGGGGGAATAGCTGGAAAGAATTCTCTCTCAGTTCCTTTTCTCTCAAAGTTTCTCCTTCCCCACCCCTGCTTTAGAAAAGGTACAAAATTCTAGTACGGGAAGAGTGAAAGGATTTAGTTTTTATAGGTAAAATATTGTACCTTTCATCAACTTGCCTTCTTGATTTTCCAAATATGGTTGCTATCAAAGGAAATTTGCAAGCTCGGGGGACTCGACAAAGTGTCAGCATGTAGTAATTAGATAGGTGATCCAAGCATTTAAGTTCTCTCAGTTCTTTTTCGCTTTAGGAAAAGATCTTCGCCCATAGTTAGACTAGCTGTAGCAATGATCATTGAGATTTCTTTTAGAGATTTGACTTCTTCACAGGTTTGAGCCACAATTTTTCCTTCTAGCTTATGTATAAAATCAACCTCTTGTAAATTGTACTAAAATAAGTCATATCTCTGCTGCTTCTTCATTCAAACCCAATTACAGTCTAAAGTTTGAAATCGGGAATGCTCTTTAATTAGAAGAATTTTTTGTCAGGAGGGGCCTTTTAAAACATTTTCGTTGTGAGACCCAAAAAAATTAATTGTGAACGGGGACCCATTACACACTTTGTTTGTTGTTTAGGACCCATGGTCATATTCCGGCAATAAAGTCAATTTTCCGGCGGTTGACTTCATCTAATCACCTTTTCCCCTCCTCAATCTCATGCGTGAGATACACCCTTTAACGTTCATTATTTCCCCCCTCAAATCCCCCCCTCTCTTCAATTTCCTTCGAAAAGAAAATGGTTTCTCCATGGGAAACTCGCCATCCTCGGACGCAATTTGAGTAATGATGTGAATGTGACTATTAAATTCTTTTTTTTTCCCGAAGGAAATTGAAGAGAGCGAGGGATTTGACGAGAGAGGGAGAAGATGATGAAATCCGTGGTTGGGAAGAAGAATTGAGGGAGAGGGAGAGGAGTTGCCATGGCAGAAAGAGGAGAGAGAAAGGGGTGAGGGGAGGGGTTTTTATCTCACCCGTGAGATTAAGGAGGGGAAGAGGTGATTAGATGAACTAAACCGCCGGAAAGTTGACTTTATTGCCGGAATATGGCCAATGGGTCCTAAACAACAAACAAAGTGTGTTATTGGGTCTCTGTTCACAATAAAATTTTTTTTTGGCCCCTGCTCACAACCAAAATGTTTTAAAAGGTCCCTCTTGACAAAAAATCCTAATTAGAATGTTAAGTCAAATTTCATAATTATACTCCCTCCAGTCCATACTGATTTCCTACTTTGCTCTTTCTTGGTCAAACTTTCCATGAAGATCTTGAAATTATTATTATTATTTATTCAATAAAACTATTATTGTTGGCTTTATCTTCAAAAGTTCTTTTATATAATTATACATTAAAGTGATATTCAAAGTTTGGTCTTTGAGACAATGCATTTTAAGTAGGAAGAGGGAGTACTACTCTTTCCCTTTTTGAGTGTCGTTTATGTTTTCCCATGGATCTTTGACCATTTGTTACGAATGATCAATATTTCATCCAGTATAACCAAAGGAAATGGTTCCTAAATCGAAATCCATTATCATTCTCGTCATTTTTCACCCATGTCTCCATTCTATATATTCTATAGTACCTTTCATATCTAATGATAGTAATTCAGAAAAGAAGGGTGGGCGGGTGGACATGGAGTAGCGAATGAGTCTTTGGTGAAATACATTCCCTTGAGTATGGTTGGTTTAGCTTAGCTTGGTGTGTGATATGCTAATGGCAATTAATAGAGTAAATGTGGCTGGATTACAAGTGTAGACATTTCCATTTTGGATCTAAAGCTACACTTGGAACGAGATCAGCAGATTTCCATGTTAACCTATTGCTTGTGCTCATGAAGTACTTATAATGCATATGCTTGCTAATACCACTATGCTATGTTACTCGGACTCTACCTTAAATACCCATGTCGGATCCTTGACACTCAGGCATGGATAAGAACATTTCGACAACAAATCATGGAAATTCTTCATGAAGTAGCCGAGTCAGACACCCAGGACACTTACTAACATCGACATGAGTACCTGGGTCCAAGTAACACAACCATTATATGTGCATGCTGTCTCCATAATGTCCTACTATGTTAAAATTATAAACTAAGTATTGCCTAGAGTATAATACGATACATACATGTAAAACTTTACTGCTGATGAAGTAATAATTAAGTGATGAAATGTTCTTACCTTGAGTTCAGAAGCTGCAGATGACAGCTGATGGTTGTTCTCCTCTTTCATTTTGTTGTATCTTTCAATCACCGTTTTCATGCTGAAAGTAGCATTTAGAACATCAATGTGTTGTTTCTCATCAGATTTTTGCAGTCAAATGAACTTTTATATTAATGTGGGTTATCTAAGATATTCATTAACACTTTGTTTGGATTAGCAAAATAGGAGGGAAAGGAAGGAGAGGGAAGATGGAGCTCCATTTTCTTTCAGAATCTCTCCATTTGTTAGAGATGATGTTTATTAAAGAGGGAGAGAAAATGGATCGTTCCCTCTTCCTCTCCGTCCTTCCCCTGATCCTTTATCTGAACAAGGAAACTTGTTCCCCTCCCCTCCCTTTCCCTCCCTTTCTTTTCTCTCCATTTCCTCCTATCCAAACAAAGTGTAAGTTCCTCCTTTAAGTTATTTTTGAGGGATTTTACAAGGTGCATTGTGTACTAAAATAATTGATAGTTGCACTCCCCCCTCTTCAGGTCAAGGTAAGTCGAATAACCTTATAGGACTGAACCCCTCACAAGTCAGTTTCGCCACTATGTGCAAGATTTGCAATGAGATTAAATAACCATTGCTTCATATATATATAGCCGCCTCATATAACCCTACACCCTATACATGTAAATGAGCTTGTTGAGTACTATTAGATGATAGTTATACACCATTATTGTTGGAAGGCGAATTGCTTTGATTTCCAAGGTACTAGCATTATATGATGATATTTTCAGAGGTAGTTTTTTATATATCAACTAGTATTGCAGCAAAGAAATTGGCATTTACGCCCGGTGAGCATGATACAGAGGCCAACTAACAGGATGATCACCTACATACAAAGCAAGCTAGCCTAATAACAGCCTCTTCGGGAACATGAAGAGGAGGAGCATTTTGCAATTGCACAAACTAGAACGGAATGGAGTTGATACTTGATAGGCAAGTAGGCAACTGCTTACCTAAGTTCAATTTTCAACTAAGATAAGTTAAATTTAAGGATCAATGAGAACGATACTTTTATATTAATAAGTGTTGTTTCACTTTATCACGTGTATGTATACAATGTCGCACACCACACATTACTATCTTGGTTCCATATAAAAGTTTTCCATCCCTTATGGGGACTTGTACCATGAGTTCATGGCCTTAAGTATGAAAGATTGTAATTTTGCCACTACTTAAGACATTTTACTTGAGATATCATTGAATTTCAAAAAAAAAAAAAATTGAGATATCATTGAGTAATTGAAATCTCCAAATTTGCAAGATTTGCACCTTTTGGAGAGCTCAAATGAGAAAATGAGCAAAAAATAGCTTTGGTGTATTATGCACATGGTACACTTGGGTGTACAATGGATGCACTCATCGGGATATAGCTCAACTAACAACTAGCTTATGCATGCATTTAGCTAGATCCTCTCAAATTCTCTTCACTAGTAAATATTATTTGTCTAGTAAACTAGATATCGTCAAACATTGTCTATCAATTAAAATATTAATGCTTTATTACTTGTTAGTATTAAATGCGGTTTTTTAATCAAATACTCCTAATTTTTTTAACTTATTCATAGTATATTTTGGATGTTTTCCAAATTCACCATGTTCCCAGCCAGCGGCGGATGTAGCCTTGGTCCCGGTTGGTCACATGACCAACCATTATTAAAAAAAAAATGCAAATAGGGGAGAAACTTCTCAGTAATCTTCATCTACCTATATAATCTACCTGGATGACAAAAATGCGAGAACCAAAATTTAGGCATATCTCCAAAAAATGACTCTTGGAGATCATTATTCATCAGTACTCATATATTGATAATTCCCAAGTTCTTCTATTAATTTACATTTTCACTCTTCCTGAGATACAAACAATAAATCAGATAATTATAAATATTTGAAATTTGCTAGAGAAAGATGATTTGCATGTGTGCCAGAGGGAGGAAGAAGATGATGAAGTGCTGAGTATTTCAAAGACTTCTTTTTCTTTTAATAAATAGTAGTAAAAGAGAAGAATGTCATTAATCACTTGACTCTTGACAATATTTCACGGGCTTGGTACCCACGTGTTCTCTCAAGTGACATTTGATCCACTTCAACACAAGATAGTATTTCAACTCATGTTTTTTTTTCTTTCTAGTATTTGCTAGTTGGTTGCTTTATAATATAGTTTTTCATTTGCCATGTGTTAGCACACTAGTACTTAGTATTTTAGTAGTAATATAAGATTATGAAAATTAATAATTTTATTTTAAATAAAGTTAGACAAATAATGCTTTTCAATAGGAAATTAAACTTTATTTTATTGATGTAATTTTAAAGTTAATTTATGATGTTCTTAATAGTATCAATATGCTAATTTAGATCTAGGATTTTGGTTTTTGTTTAGAGGCAGGAGGTTCTCATATGTTTTTATTTTTAATTTATGTTATATTTTTTTTCTTCTTATGATATGTTTATGTTTTTAATTTATGTTGTATTTCTTTTCTTCTGACATGGTTTTATTTTTCTGTGTATTAGACTCTCCTCCTTTGTTGGATGAATTGTTGTAGTGTTGTGTTGAATTGTTGTAGTGTTAATTGAATGTGCTTTTTTGCCTTCCTATTTTTTTCTTTAGATGCACTGAGTTCTGTTTTTTTTTGCTGTTTTGATTTATGTGTTTATTTTTCATTTTAGAAACATTAAACTTAGTTGTTGTTCTTTTTTGTATTTGAAGTATTTTATGTAATGCTTTTCATTTAGTTAAGTTGTTTTTTTCTTTTAGCCGAATCCATGTCGTACCCATTTTTGAAATTTTAATTTTGACGTTTTCCATCCTCCTACCCGTCTCTATATCCATTTCCGTGCTACCTAGAGTGTGACCAACCATTCACAGATTCCTGGATCCGCCACTGTACCCAGCTTTTTTCACAAACATACCATATACTCTTATTGATTAACAGCCCCCTACCACCAGTTTGACCCACTCTTGACCCCAACAATCTTAACCACATCACCAACCTACCTTACACACCCAACTAGCCACTGGCCTATCACTGATTCAGCTCAACCACCATCATCACCCACCAACAACCCCACTCCCAAAGTCCCAACACCAAAAATCGGATCACCATTCACCCCCACATGTGCACCAACCACTTGCCCACCATCAATTGGATCCCGTAACTACTCCCTTTGATTGCATTTGATATGATCAAGAATTGTACGCCTTACTTTTAGTGAATGTTTTTCTGTGATGGTACAAGATGAGTTTACAAGATTTTATTTGTTTGGTACTTGAAAATGATTCAATCTTGGTGTAGATTAGGATAATATTGTAACACTTTGATCGACTTGTACTTATGGAACCATTTTATAACTCGTTCAAACTGTGGATTTTGGAAATATTTTAATTTGAAAATGAAATTCAAGTTCCCGAACACAATAAATTGACATAGTGTGGTTAAGGTTATCCATCTATCACAGATGGGCTTTGATCAAGAGTTAAAGACTATTTAACAAAAATTATACACATGTAATCTAAAGAATTTGTTATTTTGGTTAATTCTTATTCCTATTCATTATCGGGGCGGCAGGGGCCAGTTGTGGAGGGGCGGGTTTAACTAAACAGTGGTTGTGGAGGGAGGCGGGTTCTACCAATAAAACAAAATACAACCATTGATTTTCTTCAAAGTGTGTTATGCGGGGACTATGGCCCTCTTAGGCCCCAACATAGCCTCGCCACTGTTCATTATCATCTAAGAATGTGGTATATTAAATTAAGAACGAAATAACGAAGTAAATACATTAATTATGTTTTTGACAAATTTATATAAGTACGGACATTACCTATTCACAATTATAGATGATATTTTAAACATTAAGAAATTTAGAACATGTGTGCACGATGGGATTTACTTTTAAAAATTCATGTGCTTTTCAGTATTGTATTAATATGTTCTTTTCTTTAGTTTATAGGTGTTTTTATGTAGTAGCAAATGTTTTTTTGTTGCTGAATTATGATCATAAAGTATCAGATATGTGCTGCGTTCTTTTTATATGGAAATGACCCTTTTACCGAAATATCAAAAGATGCACGTGTATTTGTTTGGAAAATATTTGGACTATCCAGTGGGTAATCTACCCTCTAAAAATAGATATTAATACCATATGGAGTTCAACTCAACAATGTTAATCGTTATTTATGTCCATTTTGATGGGTAGTTTACCTAGTGGCCAGTGTATAGATGTATCAATCTTCCATTTATTTTGCTTCGATCACTTAGGGTCCGTTCTGTTCAACTTATTTTAACTTATATAAGATTTTATAAAATAAGATAAGATAAGATAAGATAAGATAAGATAAGATAAATAAGATGTTCTGTTCAACTTATCTTCACTCATTTCAGAATAATAAGATAAGATAAGATAAGATAATATAAGATAAGATCAGATAAGATAAGATAAGATCAGATCAGATCAGATAAGATCAGATAAGACAAGACAAAATAAGTTGAACAGAACAGACCCTTATTCTAATCGAGAGCATAATGATGTCACTAGGCTCCTGTGTATAAATTATGTAAACTTAAGACCAATACGAGGGCATAAACCATTGAAAACAAACTGTAACCAAAATTCCGCTAAGAATAATATTCATTGAGAGTCACTACTGGTTTTCTGAATTTCTACACATACACCAAGCACCAAGTTACGATGTTGTCTATACCCCCATCTCCTTCTCGTTTGTCCCTCGCACAAAACCCTAGCCTCCATCTAATTAGGAGGAATTTAGGCTGAGAGTGGTCCTTTTTTTTTTCTTTGATATTTCTTGCTTATATTTCATTTTTATAGCTTTCACTGTTTTGATTTTGGTTGTAATTTGTAGGTAGTTTAACTTAATTATGTACTTAGAAACGTAACACTAGAGTCTAGAGATAACTATGGTACTCGCTCCTATTGGCTACACTTGGATTATTTATGCTGATTCTAAGAAGCACAAAAAAGAATAATTTAACATGTATACATATTTGGATATTAGTCATATGACTCATATGCATATATCTCTTAGGGTCTGTTCTCCCCAGCTTATTTCAGTTCAGTTCAGTTCCTAAATTATTATCATTAATATTAATTAGTTATAATTTAATTCAGTTCAATTCAGTTGTTTTATGCTGAAGAGAACAAGCCCTTAGTTTTTGTAAATATTCCTTAAGGAACCTAAGGGATCAACGTGATTAGAAGTATAAGAATTCATATAAGCAAAGATATATAATAGCCTTAAGTACTCAGGAATTAGTACATGCACTTAGGAGTACCTCCTCTGTATCCCAAGTAGGGATGGCAATGGATAGGGTCTGGGTAGGGTAAGGCTAGACCCTTATCCATACCCTAACTTTTGGATGTAGACCCATACCCATTGGGTAAAATTTTTAGGACCCTTACCCGTACCCGTAGGGTCCGATAGGATCTGGGTAGGGTCTAGGGTCTAAAATGGGTCCAACACAAAAATAAATCCGCTTACATTTTCACATGTATATATAATCGTTAAGCACAATTTCATATATTAATTTTGCAATTAGCACACATAATATCACGTACATTCCATACGGATACATATTTTTTGCACATCCCAAAAGTCTCATACATCAAAATATAAATAAATATATTTTTACGTGATTGCGATTTGCGGCTAGGGTTCCTAACTGAGGGAGGGTTTTAGTTTTATTGGAAGTCTATTGGAAGGATATGTTTATATATATATTTATTTTAATTTAAAAAAAAAAAAAATATATATTTTAGTTTTGATGGGTCAATGGGGAGGGTTTGGGTAGGGTCTGGGTATTTGAGGAGTGGACCCTTACCCTACCCTTACTCGATAGGACCAAGACTCATACCCTACCCTTACCCATAAGGTCCAAAAAATTAAGACCCATACCCTAATTGTAGGGTAGGGTCTGGGTGGATCTGGGTAGGGTCCTGGACCCATTGACATCCCTAATCCCAAGTTAATTAGTAGAATGATTCTGGTGGCGTGTACAATGCCGCGCCAACATGTGAACTACTAACATTATATTGAGAAGGGAGGTAAATCACTAAGAAATATAGCACATACATTTAATCAACTAATTGTATTCCATAGAACATGTTTCTTAAGTAATTCACCAAGAAATATGTGATTCTACTCTCACAAACTATAAACCAAAGTAATTCTTCATGAGAAAAATGCTTCTATAAAAAAATTATTATAGTTGGTCAAAGCTAAGAGAGAGAGATAGATCAAAAGTTGAGAAACAATATATTTCAATTTTCTTCGATTTGTAATGAGAAGATAACTTATTATGTATCTATTATTCTAGCTTGCCTTACGAGATAATATAAATACAAATTCACCAATCTTTAAGAACAAGATCAAGGAAAGAAACAAAAAATTATCACAAAAAAAAACTATATTGATGATTATATATTGCTAATTCAATTTGTGCTAATCACTAATTTCTCATTTCACATTAGCAAGACAATGAAATTAAATTAATGATGATTAAATTAATGTTGCCAAAAAAAAGACAATGAAATTAAAGATACTAGAAATTAAAACTTACTTGGAGTTTGTAAAATCATAAAGTCTGCCAGTGCTAGAAAAGATTACAACTCCAACTTCTGCATCACAAAGGATTGATAACTCACGAGCTTTCTTGAGTAATCCATTTCTTCGCTTTGAGAAGGTTACTTGCCTACTAGTTGAATTGTCTATCCTTTTAATCACAATTTTTCCTCTTCCCATTTTCTCTTTTTTAGCTAAACTTCCTTCACCCTAAAATAGAAGTATATGCAATTATTTTAGCTAACATTACTATATATACATAATGGAAATAACATGGTAAAGTATAAAGGGTAACGCAAAATTAAAGACTTGTATACAAAAGAAATAATTTTTATTCTATACTTTGAAATCCAAGATTATTGGTGACTAACATTAGAAATATATTGAGAAAATATCTTTATTTTACCTTCATGTTATGTAACAAAAATCAAGATTTTGATTTGTTTGGATCTATTTTTATGATTATAAATAAAAACAAGGTTTAGATGAAACAAATGACAAATCATATACCTAGAATAGAAAAGAAGTCAAGAAAATTGAATTTATTTTTGAAGGGGAAAAAAGATAATACTTTTCAAAAGAAAGAAATATGAGAGATAGGGCAGGTAAGAGATTGACTTACTATAAGAGTTGAAGAGCAGCTTTTGAAAACGAGGAAAGACAGACTAGAGAAGAAGCTTTCCCTCAATGGGGTTTTTGTTGCGTTTCTTTCATTGAAGTTAAAGTAGAGTTTTTTAATAGTACTATTATAGAGTATAGACTATAGTAGTCTTTTAAAAATAGAAAGCTTCTATAACACAATTGGTACTTCTATAAATTTATTATTTGAAGGGAAGAATTACGGAATATACCATTGATAAAAAGTCATGCATCATTACATCACATTAAATTCATAAAATATATGACAGAGATAGAGAAAGATAAAAGGATGGATTTATGTGACGGAGAGAGATGAGTTCTTAATGTCAAATAAACTAATGTTGCATGCATTTATTTTAAAATTTTCAAAATTAAAAAGTGTTGCATTTATTTTAGAATTTTCAAAATTTTAGAACGGAGGATAAATACGACGTAGTTTTATGTATCGTTTGGTTGATTATAGGAAGTAGAATTTTTTAGAAAGAAGTTATCCCCATGTATAAGCATTTCGTAGGAAGTAGGAAATGTTGTTTGGTTAAACATGAGAAGCTCCACTTGCCTAGGAAAAAAATATAGTTGTGGTAACGGACGCAATAAAGCAACGAAGATTTAAAGAACAATCGACACAAAAATTAACGTGGTACACCAACAATATGTTAGTTACGTCCACAGGTAGAGGATAAACATTTTATTAGCTTTAGGAGAGAGAGTACAAATTTCAGAATATGGAGGCAGAAGTTAATTATAGGGTTTATATAGTGCCGTACTAATTAATATAAATAGATGAGCCTAAACCAGAAACTAAAACAGACTCGATATACTAAACAATATATGTCGAAAAGCTTCGGGGGAGTTGACCCGTGCTTGGTTAATCCTAGTGCCTAATAATTCAAGGCATATATCTATAGTAGTCATGTGAAGTCTTATTAGATTCATCTCGTTATATATTCCCCTGCTCCATTGCCGAAATAGGCCCCCCCTTTAAAAACTGGGGCTACTCCCTAAATTAATCGATCAAAAAGAACATGAAATCATTGGAACTGCAGAAGTTGGGCCCGAAACTTGAAACCTCCCTTACCTTGTTAGGCGGATATATTCAATATATAAACTTTTGTCTTAAATAATTAGAGATGTTAATGTCTAAAGTTGTGCATCAACACGACAAACGTGCCAAGCCTTTTAGGTACAACTAGAAAAAAGGGAGGAAGTATTTGCTACTATAAATTTCTTTGATCACAATAATTAGCCAACAAACGATTTTATACACTAGAACCTATTCTTTTCACCTTATTTTACTTATTTACACAAGAAAAAAAAAGTTGAGAAAGTTCAGAAAAGTTAAAAAGAATAAAGAGTTAAAATAAAATTTTAAAAAATTAGAAAAGTTTAGAAAAAATAAGAAAAACTCGAAAAAATGTAGGTGAATAGAACCTGTCCTAACTCCTAATTGGTGTATTAATTAATTCTGAAAACCTAAAACTGGGAGCGCTTACTATGTCAAAAACAACCACTAAAAACTGCTTACCGGATTTGGAGATCCCCCACTTGCGCGAGTTCACTCACTCTCTTTCCCATTTGTTCGACATGTGTCGATAGAATCACCAGCAAATCTTCAATCAAATATGGGACACCAATAAGGCAATAGCATCAGCCTAAAATGTGGTCCGATGAAAGTACTTTATTTGTTTATAGTTAAATACATTATCCCTTCAAACCAAGAATTAGTAATTAATAAATTAAATGGTAGAAAAGGTATATACTTATGCTAATCTATGAGAAGACCACATCCAATGTTTTTTTTTTATTATTTTGATTACATCATTTATTTATTTATTTATTTATTTATTGTTACTATAAATTATAAGCGTGAGAATTTTTTTATCATACATCCAAATTTATTTTTTCTTTCATTCTTTCATTTAAAACCTCCAAATGAAAGATAATCACATAATAAGATATAGGTCCAAATGAAGAAATGAAGCAAAAAATAGGCTTTTGGGTGTCACTACGCATTGGCACATACATCGTTATATTTGCGTAAGTACACCCGAATGTATGATGGATGCACTCGTTGTTATTAATTCCCGAATGTATAAGAAAACAAAGTTATATCTACACTATAAACTTAACTTTGTTTCAAACAAATGAAGCTCATACTCATAACATTCCACTCTAACGTGCTGCCAAATTAAAAGACGACACACATAGACATTGGAAATATATAAGGGAATTATTATTGTACCACATGGAAAGTTTTCAAGAGAGCTTTCTCCCCTAGAGTGTGATAATTCTTTCTAAAGCTTGTTTAGTAAATGGTCATCTATAAGCCAGATATGCATTGGTGGGACACGACATCGAGCAGGTGGGTTACATGCCTTTACTAGCAATGTGCTAGTCCCCAATGGTGATCACCTAAGCTGCAGCGTAATCTTTAATGAGTGTGTCTTGGGTGTAACATAATTACACCATAACTTAATGAGTAACAAAACCTCTTACGTAAATAATGACATGTACTCCAACAAGAATAACATGGACTATACAGATAATGATATGAATTTGATGTCATTTGTCATTTATTCCATATCATTTTAGTTTTTTTAGAAAAGACGCGATGGTTATTGGGTGGTTACACCATAGGTTATGGTGTAACAATTACACCCAAGAATTTGTGATATTTAATTCAACTTTTTTTTAAATAAGGTCTTTTTAATGTTTGTGCATGTGTTGCTTGCACTCATTGTTGTTAGAATCGCGATGCGGATCATAGGATCGTACGATCCGATTTTAGCAAAACGATCCATATCGTAAGTAGAATCGCAGCAGGATAGGTAGGATCGTATAGGATCGGTAGGGTTGGAGTAGGATCGGACGATCCTATTTTTCACTTAGATTATTGCAAGATCGATCAGGATCGTTCAAGATCGGTTATGATTGGTTAGGGTCGATTAGGATTGGAAGATCCTACTTCTTTACTTATTAAAATGATTCCTAAAGCAACTAACTTTTTCTTTAAGCCCAATAAATGATAACCCAACTTCATAATTTCTCTTCTATAATATTTATGCCTCTTCCGAAGCCATATTAACTTTGAAATATCAATATTATGTGAGAAAAACTAGGTATATTTAGCATTCATATTGTTTGAAAGATGTGTATTTATTCATTTGGAAGCATTTTTGTTACTCTTTTTTGCAATTTGGTAGGATATATCTTACGATCCTACGATCCGATTCTACCGATTCGATCCTACTCCCCTTACCGATCGAAAGTGGGATCCCGATCCTAACAACCTTGCTTGCACTATTTTCTTACATAAGCACACAAAACGAATAATTATCTATATGCAAAATAAATCTTAATAAAAAGGAAAATTGGCTCTAAATAATCCTAACTATTGTTGGTGTGTGCTAAATAATACGTCGTAATCAACTATATGCTCCCCAATCCCCATAGCACCAACTATCGACATATATTTGTACTAAATAGTACGCCCGTAACCTGAGTTAGAATTTTACGGAATATTCCGATCGATCTATTATTTTATACTAATATGAAGTCATTATTGTAAAAATGGTTTTATACTAGACTATGCACTTTAATGTCAGGAAATAGCCAAGCAAAATTCCTAATAACACAGAGTTCAATTGGATTTAAAAAAAGAAAGAAAGCATATTACATGTTCTTTCCTAATCACATAGAGCTCAATTGGATTTTCTTTTAAAAACAGAAAGCATATTACATATTCTTTTCGTTATACTTGTATGTTCAAATTATAGAGCATAGATGCATCACAATAGTGTAGTATATATACAAAGAACAAGCAAATGTAAGGACGATAGTATGTAACTTTTTAAAGGGTATCGTGTAGTGACAACACCAACAAAAAAATTGTTGCTCTCTCTCTACCCCCTAAAACAGAAACCCTAGCTCACTCAACACTCACCCGCCGCAGGCTCGCTGGTGGCCGCAAAGTTGCTGGCGAGCCTGCTTCTTCTTGGTTAAATAGTTATTCGGGCTTCCCCTCCCCCCCCCCGTCGGTTAGTCGGCCTCCACCTCCCCCTCCCCGTCGGTTAGTCGGGCTTCCCCCCCCCCCTCCCCCTCTCGGTTAGTCGGCCTCCCCCTCCCCCGCCCCTCCCCCCTGTTGCGATTTCCCCTTCCCCGCTCCCCCTGCTAGTCTAGTGTGTTGGACTTGGTGGTTGTCTCCCCTTCCCCTGCAAGTATTGTGTCGGGATTGTGTTTTCCCGTGCGTCGGTTCTTAGGTGTAGATCCTTGTCGTTCGATCTCGTCGGTGAAATCTCTAGTCGATCAGATCGAGCGGCGTCGTCAAGTAGGTCTGTATGGGCACAAGTCGTGACACCATGAAGCAAGGAAGTAAGTCTCGCTCGCCCAAACATAATCAAATCAGATCTGAAAGGTATAAGGTTGTACTTCACTTCTTTGTTTACAATTTGTTAGTAAGCGTTGTTTTCACTATGAGTAGGTTGTTTCCCTTCTTAATATGTGTAATTAGAGGAAGTTGTTCATTTCGCGTTGGTGAATTTGTGATTTGTGGTTGGTTATGGCAATCAAAAGATAATGATTGTCACTTGAGTAAGGGATGGTGGTTCAATTCTACAATCGTAGAATATGTAGGTTTCCTAGAGTCTTTGATGAAGGATAAGTCGTATCTGAAGACTGAAACCTTTTCTATTGGGTATAGTGGATTTCCCGCCTCAAAATTGAAGGTGAACAGGGAAAAGGGTTCTAATATGAGAGATCAACATGGTATGTACTTAGGATTCAGAAAAATGGAAGTTGAAAGTGGGGATTCCAAGGTGAAGGATCCCTCGGTTCTTTTACCCAAAGAATGTGAGTGTGGCTGAGGAGAGAAAAATTTCCATGGTTTGGACGGTTGTTCTCCGATATCTTCAATCGGAGGTGTATTCGGGAACTAGTAGTTCTTAGTTCTCTTTTTAGATTGGCATTGGTCTTTAAGACCTTTGTCTTTGCAAAATCAAATCTGAAGACGGCACGCCCCAGTTGAACCTGGTGGTTTACACCACGTCCACTCAAATAAGATTCTCATACCAAAATGTGAACCTTGAAATACTCTATCTGAAGAGTAACAAGTCACCAAGGAAAGTGACTATTCGAAGAATCATGAGCTAAGAATTCCAAGTGACAGAAGGTTGTTGGGATTGCTCATGCGGTGAGATGCACATCTCGCCCTTAGTTGTTTCTTATCCAAATTGTGAACGAAATTCGCTCCTCCCACCACTTCCAGCAGATACGATATACCCCTTTATTGCAGGTTGTCTTTATTCAAGAAGCTCCAATGGATCCTGAGTTCTAGTTGCGGTCAACCATTTGTCAATCACATCCATCAGAGTTTTGCTTCAATTACCGAGAAACACAATCCTCTATTTCCAGCAGAACCTTAATAGTGTTACTTGTTTTAACTTAGTTTCGTTTGTAATAGCAAGTAAAACTCATTTTAGTGTTCTTATATTTTATTGTTTAGTGCTAGTTTGTATGAACTGTTTTCATTAATGCAAATTTTTTCGATGTAAAAAAAAAGGACGATAGTATGCAATCTTTAGCAAGATCAAGATGTGCATCGTACTCGAGGGTGCAAGACCTGAATTTTGTGCAGTTTATTTTGGTATATATATTGAAGCATCAATTAAGCAAATTGTTTTTGGAAAACGTTTTTTTTTGCAGCAAGCATCTTGAAACATAGTATGGATTATATAAGTGTGGGCATCTTCGCCTCTAATATATGGAGTGATATTTCTAGCTTTCTGATGAGTGATATTTATCACTCTAAATCTCTAATACCTTATTTTTCTAATGTTTAGAATCCTTTTTCCTCCTCGTTTTGCATTTTCTACCTTTATTTTGCTTACTTTAGGGATTTTGGGGGATTTGCAAATATTAGTATTTTAGCTATCTTTTTTAAAACTTAATAATGCACCCTTTTGTGTTTTATGTTGCAGGTGTTGCCTCGAAGGTTACCATCCCACATACCAAGCATAAAAGAGTTCGTGGGGGCAGAACAAGAAGTTTTGGAAGGGTTTGTGCACAAGGGTTACCTTCAAATGGACATAACTTTCAACACAAAATATTTTTGAGTGATTGAAGCTGGAGATGAAAGATTGGCTCGATACCTTTCCAACAAATGGTCACAATCCCAATATCGATGATAAAAATGAGTGAGATATGGCCATTTGAAGATGAAGTGCCGACCGGACCCCTACGGGTTGGTCTTAACCCGCCCGCGTTGATGTGCGAAGAGCTTGAATTTTCACTTCTGCTGGCCTGACCCGATCGGTCATACTTAAACCGCCCGGGTCATTCTGAAACTGAGCGCCCGGGTCAGGCCAACTCACCCTATGTCGACCCAGATTTGAGAAAACTTCTTTTGTTTTCTTATTGTACAGCAGTGTTTATTTAATTAAACTAGATTCTTTTAGCACTATTTAAGACAAATTTTATGTCATTATTCTAAGACCCAATTTATTACTCACCACTTTTCATTTTGAGAGAGTTTTTGTTTTTAAGGTTTTAAGGAGGATTAGGCTCCATAACTTAGTTTAGAGAGAAAGTGAGAAAACTCAAAGAGAAATTGAAGATTTTTAGATTCAAGGGTGATAACTTGTATTGAAGGCTTCAATAATTAATTAATTCATGAGCATTTCTTATTCTCTCTCATCTTTTATCGCTTTATTTTAATTGTTTTGATCATTAGGTTAGTTTATTAATTCATGATTGTTTTATTAGTTGTGTTTTGTTTTACTTAGTTTAGTTTATATTAATGCATATTATCATGTTCTTTAGTTGTTAATGTTTTATCTTATGATTTATCATGATTTGCTATGCATATTATCATGTTCTTTAGTTGTTAATGTTTTATCTTATGATTTATCATGATTTGCTATGCATATTATCATGTTCTTTAGTTGTTAATGTTTTATCTTATGATTTATCATGATTTGCGAGTAGCTATTCTTTGAGAAAGGTTTGAAGCCATTGATGAGTTCATGAACCTCTAAATCCAACATTGGGTATGACTTGAGATAATTTTGGCATATTCATGAATGTTTGTGTGATTGGCCATCATAGGAGCATAATTTAGGTACTCTTAGTGGAGGATCAAAATATGAAGTTAAGGGGTTACCTCAAATCAATTATTAGGCTTGAAGGACCATGAGAATAGGGACTACCTAGCCTAGGGGATTTGGTTTGTTTGTTTATGTTCATCATGTTTATGGATATGCTTGGTTAAATGCCTCAGCCATGAGAATATAGGTCTTCGGTAGGAGATTAGGCCGATCTAGCTAGCTGGAAAGAGTGGTTAGATTACCATTGGATGAACAATTTTCCTCAATTGATCTCCATCGTTAAATTGTCGTTGTGCTTGCTTGGTTTGCGAATAAGTTGATTGGTGGATACCCCTTTCCAAGCTCATTTTTCTTATTGTGTTTTCATCTTCAAAAAATAGACTTGGCGTAGCTTATCAGAAGCCGATACTTATTGGTGTACCCCTTAATCCTTGTGGATTTGACCCTTTGCTTGCCTTATACTGGGTAGTTTAGGTTATTTTTGACATGTTTAGAATGATCCCTATATTATGGATAGTTTTATAATTAATGAATTTATTTCTTTTCTCAAAAGAAGGTTTATGATGAATACAACCATTATTTTAAATTTAAAATAAATTAATAGATGGCTTGAATATAATTAGATAACACCAATTACGTCATAAGATTCTTAATTGAACCACTTAGGAATCTTTTGCTTTTTTTTGTTTGAGTTGATAAGGATTCTTTCATTCTTTTTTTATCTTCAAGATGCATTTAGTATACTTTTTGGAAATATTTACCATATATAGACGACTCCTATGTAGTAAATCCTAAATAATCATGTTATCTCCACTTGATATACATCATAGTATTATAATCTGTATTTTATTGTCGTAACCAGTCCATCGTAATCAAATACATAGATAATTTATTTTTGTGTACTAACTTGGGATCTCAAACTTTAAGGATTGTGCTGAGTGGGAACACTTTAATTTTATGTACTAACTAGTTTTTAGGCCCGGGTTAATACCCCGGGTACTTATATATTTCATTTATTAGTATGTTACATTGAAATTATAACACCAAGTATTACTTGGTTTAGTGGTTAAGACATTAGTACACAAGCTTGAGGTCATGGGATCAAATCTTATACCATGCATAATCTATTTTTTTATTTATTTTCGATTTTGTTGAGGAACACCTTTTAATATATTAGTATATAGATTAGGAGTGCGCCTAATGTGTAACTTGTTACACAATAACTTATTGTGTAACAAAACATCACACATATATAATGACACAAACTCTAACAAAAATGACATGGACTATGCAAATAATGATATGAATATGATGTCATTTAGTCATTTATTTCACGTTATTTGAGTTTTTGTTATAAAAAAAGAGGTGGTTTTTAGGTTGTTACACCATAACTTATGGTGTAACAGTTACACTCAGGAATTCATGATTAACTAATCCTTTTATTAGGTGTATGCTACCTTGAATAGATCGAAATAGTGACTCATGCAAAGGCTTAGGTCGTAAGACCCTATTGCATAGATTTGGATCTCTAATACATTTTTTTTGGCTGTATAATGATGAGTTGCTAGATTAGATAGAAACTCGAACATGATCACAATTAAATAGATTTACTTTGTTAAACAACTAATGTATCTAGTTAATTTTCAAGAATATGTATAGGATACTAAACTTTAACTTTTATATTGGTTTGTAATTAAATCGAAGTAAGTAAAGTAAAAGTTGTTGTGTTGCACAATCATATAGGATACTAAAACATAACAACACTCTTAAATAATCTTAAGGGAACTAGATTTAAAATTCAAAAAGTGCCCCAAATTGATGCATACATAACAATATGACCTAATGCAACAATTAAATCACTATTAATTCCCCGAAATTGAGAAAGGTGTGTGACTGAGAAAGGAAGGAATATATACATATATATACACACAATAAATTGACAAAATATGTCATCTAAATTGGTTCCCACGAATACAATAGTTTTTAAAATCCGGGCTTGACTTTTAAGCAAAGATGCTATTGATTATGTATTTTATATTGCTTCGTTATTTTTTTAACGTGATTGATAATACGTATCA
The DNA here is from genome assembly GCA_947648045.1 of Beta corolliflora. Classification (NCBI taxonomy): domain Eukaryota; kingdom Viridiplantae; phylum Streptophyta; class Magnoliopsida; order Caryophyllales; family Amaranthaceae; genus Beta; species Beta corolliflora. The sequence continues at coordinate 743,378 of CANSZD010002981.1, forward strand.
AACTTTATAGTTACTTTGATTACATAAAGAAAAGGAGGACACAATGTTTGATGCCTCAGAAATATACTAATGCTTTGATTCTTGAAAAAGTCAGATCTATCATGAAAACTCTGAAAAAGAGTCCTCTAGAAGCCAAAAGCAAAAGCTATTTAAACTTATACTTCCTCCATTCCAAAAAAAAGTCAAAACGCTTATTTATGTGAGAAACTTTATTATATGTTAACGCGCAAAGAAATACATATGTAACACATCCTTCCGGATACGATAGAATTTAAGATGCTCCACTGAAGCCAAAGTTGTTTGCGGTATATGTCTTACCATGAAAGCTTATGAACAACACTCTATGTACAAGCAACTTACACTTAAGCTAGCCCATGCCATATGCGGAAGGACACAAACCATGTGGCTTTCAATTACTACTAATCAGTACTATACATTATATAAAAAGAAACTAGTGGGGTCTAGTGTGACTATATAAAGCATTTCTCATATGGATTATGGAATTATTAGTTGGAAGTTGCAACAACCTCGGCCACAAAACATGATGGAGTTAAGAAACGAAAGTAGCTTTGGAAGTTAAAGAATTACTTTAATGTACAGGGAATTTTCCCTGTTTAGAAAAGATGCCAATTAAAGTTAAAAGGTTACTAGAGATGTCTGGCATTATTCCTTAATTAGTTAATTTAGGGAAGTCCTAGGTTTACATGGGAGCTTGCCATTATTGAAACTAGCCCCAAATCTTTAAGTGTGTAGCTAGTAGTAATAGTGTAATACATTTTGTACTTGGTATGTACTAGTTGCGCAGCCAATAAGGTAAACAAGTTAATTTTATCATCGAATTAAGTACAGTCAAAACTGCCTTGTTTTGAAAGAAGAGATATCATATCATACACAACTTATTGGACTTTGCATCACTCACAAGTTGCTTAGCCAAGTGTTAGTCTTCTAATGGGTAGATTAGATCTTAGTCTTCTAGTAGAGGGTGCATATAGTTTAGCCGAAATTTGAGGCCTTTGGATTGAAGGGTGAAAGTTTTCTTTAAGATTATATTCATGGTGTTGCATTAGACTTTGTTGGAATCGTACCTATTTTATGAGTTTCTTTCTTCAGAATGAAAGTATATTATGTGCAAGAGGTTGACAGCTATAAAGGTCGCATGTGATACAGCTAGATAATTAATTTTTTATTACATTTTGTTCATTGTTTAAATATTTCAGTATTAGTTCTAATGTCTTGATTATTGTTCATTGTTAGAGTCATATATGGGTTTAAAATCTTAATATCTACAAAAGTATAGATCAAGAAAGATTACAAGGAATCTAAAACTATAAGAAAATGATGGTAGGTTCACCTGGCACGACTCTCTGTCTGTGACACTCACTGCCACGTAAGATAAAATGAAAGTATATTATGTGCAAATTGCTCTTCTTCAAACGAATTAAGGCCCGTACCAATTTATGAATAATTCATGAAATCCTCATCACAAGAAAAGAAATTAACATATAAAAGTGTAACTGATCAAGACATAAAAAAATTTATAGGCTAATTCTTATTATTAATATTTGAGCAGGCTAATTCCAAAGAAAAAAAAAGAAAACACCAGCTATTCTTTGTTAATCTAACTAGCTCTATGAAATCTCTATGATACTAAACAACTAGGAAACTAATTTCCTTAATATATCCACGAACGGCAAACCTACTTGGTCTTCCTAGAGGCCACATTCTTGTGTGTATACTTTCTTTTCACCTACAATCAATTAATGGTAATTAACAATAACGAAAGTCATCCTATTTTGACAAGGACAACGAGTAAGAGTTTATAGAGTTCATTCATCATACACCAGGGTGTACCATTTAGAACTCTTTTTTTAGTATATTTTTCTCATTTGGATGATTTCAAATAAGCAATGAGCAAAAAAATAGCTTTGGGTGCGTGTACCATGCTCACGGTACACCCAACTGTATGATAAATTTTTTAGAGTTTATAATATACTTCTTGAGATAATATTTTTATTATTGAACCATAATAAGTACGATATTCTGAAATCTTATCAAAGTAATTTTGTTATTGTTTAATTACATTATAGCTAGGTGCTTTTTATTTTGGGAATTACTAGGTATTAAGGACTTCCGAAACTATTTTTTCGAATTTCGTTTTACTTGGAAAAAACCCTAATTGGTCAAGAATTTCCAAGCTACCTTTTTGAGTTTTGATCAAATTAATAGGATGGACCTTTATTTTTCGGATTTTTCACCAGGTACCCCTGAGGTTTCTTAATATTCACCTGGTACCCTCGCGTTTTCAAATATTCACCAGGTACCCCTGAGGTTTGGTAAAAATTCATGAAATGCCCCTGCCGTTAAGTTTCCGTCAACTTCGTTAGGTTTCCGTCCAAATCATGCATATTAACTCTAATTAACCCTAATTAAACTCTAATTAACCCTAATTAACTCTAATTAATCCTAAAAACACTAACTAACCCTAACCCCACCCCCTCCCTCAACTCGCGAACTCCCCCACCTCTCCCCCACCCCTCCCTCCACCTCGCGAACTCCCCCACCCCTCCTTCAACCTCGCGAACTCCCCCCCCCTCCCTCAACCTCGCGAACTCCCCACCCCTCCCTCAACTCGCGATCTCCCCACCCTCCACCACCCCCTCCGTCCCCTCGCGAACTCCCCTACCCCTCCACCACCCCCTGCGCGAAACTCTTTTCCTTGAAGCCGGTTCTAAAATTTGAAGAATTTGGAGCAAAGTTAGCACATTTTACTCTTCCAAAATCATGGCATGTCACGTAAATTCAAGGTTTGTCTACAATGCTCTAAAACCCAGCTTCAATTCTAAGTTGGTAAAACTTCGGTTCATTCCAACTCTTGTTCTTTGTTTTACGGTCACTATAAGTGTTTCGGGTTAATTGGGTCTCCTTCAATTTCTTCAAAATGTGGGTATTTCGGGATTTGTGGCGGGTGGAGGGTATTTTCTTTGTGATGACCGTATGATGGGAAAATATTGATTGCTACACACCCCGCTAGTGTGAGAGCTACACACCTAGGGCATCGTTGTTTAGTTCTTAGCTCAAGTTCAAATGATGGAGGAAGTCGGTGGTTGCCGCAGAGAGTGGGGAAGGGTTTCCAAGTGGCGTGGGTGGGTGGGGGTGGGGGTGGGGTTGGGGAGGTGCGGTTTCCGTGTCACCGGGTGGGTGGGTGGTGGTGGGGGGTGGGGGTGGGGAGGAGGGAGAAAGTGGTTGGAAACTTATCAAACCTAAGGGGTATTTGGTGAATTAAGAATGTGACGTAAACTTAACGGTAAGGGGCATTTCAGAATTTTTCCAAACGTCGGGGTACCGGTGAATATTTGAAAACGGGGGTGCAGGGGTGAATATTAAGAAAGCCCGAGTGCACTTAAAAATCCGTTTATTTTTTGATCTACATAAACTACAATATGTACTCACTATTTCCAGAAGCCAATAAAACAACAAATGAATAGTAATTTGTGGGCATAATATATTGTACCATTTACTACGATATATCTGATGACTTGATGCCTTTAAGTGATACTTATTTTACTTTATATTTAAGGGGTTATGATATATGCAGCCCTAAGGGTTGCATATAAGACGTAAATACACTACCTTAAATGGAAATAAGTTGTGAATTTATGGAAAAATTATGCATCAACCGATGCAATAAATGATCAATTAATAAATATTTTTCCTTTTTTAGCTTTTTAAGGGTTGCATATAGCTTTTCCCTAAATAAAATATCTTTCTATGAGTTACTATAACTTAAAAGTTTTAAATCACTAAATTTTTTATTTCAATGAAATTAAGGTAAAGTAAACATATCTTAGTTTTTGGGTCATCGTTTTTCTATATATCTTACGAAAACATCATCTCATCAGGTCTTGTTTAATGAACATTGGAGTTTCTTTCTCGATCTTAACTTCTAAGTTACATCTTATTAGCAAAAAGAGAAAGTTACTTAACGCCTTGCTCACTTGTTAAAATTTTCTTATTTCATACTCCCTCTGTATTTTTTTATCTTTCCTACTTTGACTTTGCGCGTTTGCCAATGCACTTATTCAATCTTAAATATTTTTTCATTACATATTAGTAAAAATTATAATTATTGGATATTAATAAAATACTGATTGAGACGAATCAAACAAGACCCCACATGACTATATTTTTTCTTATATATTGAGAAGAATTTAAAAGATTCTCTCTAATTGTGAATAGTGTCAAGATTCCATGTGAGAAAGATAAAAAAATACAGAGGGAGTATCATTTAGCATATTAATGCAATATTCTGTCAGTTTTTCTTTTTTTTTTAAAAGAAAAAAAATTTACATTTTAATTCATGTTGGAAAACCTTAAATGACATGATTAAATATAGGGTTATGATATATGCAGTCCTAAGGGTTGACAACCCACTACTAATACAGTATTAAAAAAATAATTATTATGTTGAGTTGGATTCCATTACCACACCTCTCAATAAGTCTTTATTAATGGTGGTAGTCTACCCGATGGGTAGACAAAGTTTTTTCCACAAAGATCGGACATTGCTACATCTACCCACTGGGTTGACAACCCACTACTAGTACAGTATTAAAATATTATTATGTTGAGTTCTGCGTTTAGCATAATTGGGAAATTAAAGGCTAATCGATACTATATCTCCAGCTAATGATCATTAATCTCATTTTCAAGTCAACCAGTGACGATTTTAGGGGACATTTCTCTTACCAAACCGTCCAGATTTCTGAGGATAGACTCCCTTATTTGGCATTGGCCAAAGAAACCTTAATTTAGTCTCAAACCCCCTGAAACGTGTCAATCATCTATACACCCCACAAAAACATGGATATTCCGATCCCTATATATAATACCGTTACTTTTAATCTCATCCTCTTACCTTATTTTAAGGATCCTAATTCCTACACTGTGTCTATCCTATTCCTAGGTAACCTTAAACCAAGTTTCCTATTTGGATCTTTTTTTCTTTTGTCCTTTTTTCTTCTACACTTAGCTATTCCAATCCAACTCCTTTTTTTTTTCTTTTCTTTTCTTTTTTGAGCATTGATCTACTCGCCTAATTGAACCTGATCAAACATAACTAGACCTGATCAGACCTGAACTTTTTTTTAAAGGTGAAGAGACAAACTAAGGAGTATAATTTAATGTCATATACGTAGATCATAATCATAGTTACAATCGTGAAAAATATTAATTTGATAAAGTTAGAATTTATTTAATTCCTATTGTAGATGTTATATGATATTTAAATAATAAAAGTTATTTTTTCCATAAAAAAAGAAGATACTCTAATATTTTGCACTAACTCAAAAAGACCGAACTCTAATACTTTAACTATAATACTTTCTTTAATTTATTTTGACCTACTTTTTTAACTTTCTAATGAATATATTGGTCTATGATAGGATTAAATTTAATATGTTATATGTCAACATAACTAGTTTTTCTATTGTCCAAATAATCAGTTTTTGTTTAATGGCAACATCTATGTATTGTTAAAAACATTCACATACCTATCTTTATTGCAAAAATAACAGGGTCGTCTAAAAATTTGAGATTGTTTTTTTTTTTTGGGTTAAAATTTGAGATCATTTGCTTATGAAGATTAAGCCCTAAACATAAAAATTATGTAGTTAATTAACCTTAAACTCTAATCCATAAAGTAAAGCACCTAAGCTATAGGATTTCAAAGCCTTTATAGTGCTTTGCACATTTTACATTTTGCTCATTTGAGCAAAGTATGTGACAAATGTGCAAAAAGCATGTGCGTAGGAGCACATAATTCTACATGTTCTTGAAAGGATGTTTTTATGGTGACTTTTTGAAAAAAGGCTACAGTTATGATTAGGGCCGGTGAAGGGACTGTGTAAACAAACCCACTGCACAGGCCCCCAAGTCATTAGGGCTCCCAAATCAGTTTTACATAATACAATTCAGTTGTTGTGATAGAATAGTGCAAAGTTTTACGTGGTGGCACATTGGTACTACCTCTTATAATGGTTCCTTGCATTTGTATTTAGTCAATGGTTCAAATCCTAAGAGGTAGTTTTTTATCCCCTTTTTTTCTCAAAAATTTATATGCAATCAAACTAATAAAAGCAAGTATGGAGTACAAAATACACTATAGTTAATGCTATAAAAGCTACCTTTTCGGTAGGAAATTACCAACTCTAGAAATTTATCTCTTTTTTCTTTACCAAATTAACTCTCAATATTTTTCATTGTTTACATCTAATTTAGGGAGTATTAGTTTATTCTCAACTGTGAATTTTGTGCGTTTGAAATAACAAATATAATATTAGCTTCGTATGTATTTTCACATATTTTTTAATTATTTATTCTAAAAATTTGGGGCCTAATTTTGAAATTAGCACAGGGCCCCCGAATTGTTTAAGACGGCCTGGGTAATGATTTAATGTGAGGTTGTAAGCCACGCATTGCTCCACATCAGCAGTAGGTAAATATACAATGGATGACGTTACATAAGTATCTTGTCTTATTTTTTGTATTTGTATTTCAGGCACTTTATGTTATACGAAAAAGCACTAGTACAGAATCATTAATTTGCGCCGGACCTGGGACCACCATTTGCGTCGGACATTGGTCCGACGCCACAGGTCTCGAGGCAAATGTCCCTTACAAGATCTGCGTCGGACGAGGAGACGACGCAATTCGTGAACCATTTGCGTCGGAGCATGGGAAAGTCCGACGCACATGACAACGACAACCCAAGCATACAGGGTCATTGGCAGGAGACATTTGCGTTGCATCCGGGGCTATTTGCGACGCAAATGGCAGTAATAATACGAAATTAAAAAATTGGGTGCTGATGCAATAATTCGTGACACGCATTGAAGCAATTGGGGGGAGGGAGAGAAAACTAGAGTTTCACACCCTCCTCGTCAAGTAATAATCCATTACAAATCAGATATAACACAAAAAACCAAATTAAAAAATCGAAACCCAAAAAAATCAGATCTAACACAAATAAAAACCTAAAAATTTATCTCCAACCATTTGCACATCCACTTTACACTAGATTATGAGAAAAAAAAATAATAATTACAAATTTACAACTTGAAATACATAGATCCAAAAAAAACTAAAATCTAGAGCAATTAACAATACAAATTTGGGGGAAAAACATAAAAACATAACCTCAAATCTGAAGTGATGTGTTAAGAATCAAACCTTAATCTAAATCTCCATTCTTGTCGCCGCTCTCAAATCTCCATCAACTCTCGCGAGACATCGGCGAGACGTGAAAAACACCGGCGAGATGTTCCACCGCAAGAAAGATGCAGATGGTGCAGATGGTTGCGCAACTATAATTGCGTAAAGACGGAGTTCAGAATCAATCAAAAGTTAAAAGTATTGGAATTATTGCAGGAAAATGAGAGAGAGAAAGAGAGGAAACCTGAGAGGAGGGTTCGAAACTCCAGTTCTTGCGTGGAATCATGATGTTGAACCAGGGGATTGAAGCGATACCATTGAAGCAATTGGAGAGAGGGAGAGAGAGAGAGTGAGAAAACGGTTGTAGAGAAGAAGTGAAAGAGTGAGAAAAAACCTAATTGTTGGGTTTGAAAATAAAAAGGGAAAGTGGGCCTCATGGCCTATGTGCGTCGCACGAACAAAAAGGTTCCCTGATGCAATAATTCGCGACACGCATGGATAAGGCCCTGAAACCCATTTGCATCGGATGGGCTTAAAGATCCGACGCAAATCGTTGGATACATCCATTTGCATCACATTTAACTTACCTTCGACGCAAAATTGGCTTTTATGATTTGCGTCACACATTGACTGGGGTCCGACGCACATGAATCTCGCACCCATTTGCTTTAATTTTTTGCGTCGAATGTGTTATACATCCGACGCATATAAAGCATGATTTGCGTCGGATGTCGTGAATGTCTGATGCAAATGATGCGCTCCTCCACTTCTGCGTGGATTTACCTATTGTGCGACGCAATTCAGGAGACGCAAATTAACGTTTTTGATTGTCAATAATGTTTTAGCAAAATGAATTTTCTAACCATTTTCTTGTTCCATTTGTCATCATGCCTATATATTCTTATAGTTTGAACATACATGTGTAACGAAAGTACATAGAAGCTGGAGCATAATGAGCATGGTATTCCTAAGTGTATATAAAATCACGTGGTGTTCCGATCCATATATGATGCTGCTTATTTATTTTTGCCAATACGGAGGTTTGAGTTATATCATTTATTTTGCGATAGCATGTTTATTTCACATAGACGTTGAAAAACGCACTTACAAAACATATTAACGTCAATGCCATTTACATGCTCACCTTTGCTTCCAAACAACAAAAAGCAGAACCAAATTAAGACATGGTGATCTAGTAGTAGGGATCTAATTGGTAACTAAAACCTAAGGTCCCAAGTTCGAGTACATCCACTGTTAGTACCCGTGAGAAGCTTACCTCCCTCTCTCACGTATCACAAGTTGGGCTTGCAAATGAGCATCTATATTTACTTGGTGGGTTAGCTTTTTGATAATTTCCACCTTCACCTCATTTTGCTGGCCTTCTTGCTAAACATACATCTTGTACTTGAGGCAGGACTTGCTCTCACAAACGAGTTAAACTATGTCTCTCTACTATGTTATTGCAATTGTAGGCTGCATAAAGATAGATCATATAGATCAAATCAAGTAATATTAGTAAATGATGCGATTGATGTTTATAAGTTGCAACTTCTAAAGTGCTAACAGTATAATAAGTTATTTAATTACCCTAGCTTCATAGTTCTTGCTGATGCATCAATGTTCAATGATTGTGGTTGGCTTAGCTGAAGATACATGGGTTTCATGAGGTACTCGCTTCGAACGACATTGCTTGACATGTTTGTATGCTGATATGCTTGAGTCACCTTATATCCCCCATTCAACTGAAACAGATATAGAAGATCTTAGCTTGCTTCAATTTAGTAAGAGCACAAGTACATACTAGACCTGAATAAAAAAATTCATGGATATTCCTTAGACCTAGCTCTCTTAATTGATCAATCACATTATTTTTTAAACTTATTTATAGACAATAAGTTAAGTTGAGAACCAACAAGTTAAAAATAAGGGCTAATAAGATCATATTGGAGTTGATAAGGGATTATAAGTTCATAATATATAAGGGCTAAAGTAAGAAGTAACAAGTTCCAAGAATGTGGTTTAAATAAGAACTTTTTGCTGGAAAAGACCTATTAAAATGGATATTTTGTTGGGAAAGACCTAATAAATTTTTTTTGTTGAAAAAGACCTATTATAATACTTCCCTTTGTTACTTAAGACCACCTCAACATTTTCCGGCCAAAAAGCCAAATTTCCGACATTGACTTTTCTTCCCCTCCCTTTCTCATTAAATGGGACCAACCTCTATATTTTTCTATCCTAATCCCTTAAGATGGGAAGCAAGAGGAAAGGGTTTAGTAGGGTTAAGGGATTAGAATACAAAAAAGTAGGTTGGCCCCATTTAATGAGAAAGGGAGGATAAGAAAAGTCAATGTCGGGAAATTGGCTTTTTGGTCGGAATATGTTGAAGTGGTCTTAAGTAACAAAGAAAAGTATTATAATTGGTCTTTTTCAACAAAAAAGTTTTTATTAGGTCTTTCCCAACAAAATGGCTATTTTAATAGGTCTTTTCCAACAAAAAGTTCTTTAAATTACTCTGGTGGGTCAGTGAGTTGAGTATGGAGGAGGTCCGTGAAATAACAACAATAGCATGGGCTTTGTGGTTTTGCCGCAACAAACTTATATATGCACAGGAAGAATCAAACCCGCATGTGATGGCCACTAATTTCCTTAGCATGGTGGAAGATTATAGATCTTACTCAAAGCATGTTTTCTCGCCAACATTAATAAGCACAGGGAATGGAAGCTTGGCTGCTACCTGGGCTCGTCCTCCTTTGGAAGTAATTAAGATAAATGTGGATGCTCACATTGTGGAAGGAAGATATGTAAGTTTGGGAGCGGTGTTTCGTAATAATTCAGGTACGGTGTTAATGATGGCTATGAGAAGAATTGTAGGGAGTGAGGTGTCAACCATGGCTGAGGCTGAAGCAACAAGGTACGGGCTCCAAGTGGCTCGAAGGGTCGGATATGACAATGTGTGTGGTTAGAAAGTGATGCTCTTGCGGTGGTTCTCGCTTCTCATCACAATCTTTGTTGGATTTTCACCACTTAATTTGATTTATGATGATATTAGAGTCTTGTCAAAGTCTTTTAATAGCTTTCGTTTTTCTCATTAGAAGGGTCGGGAACACTGTAGCCCATTTAGTGGCGAGATGGGACACTCATGGTAGTGCTGAACTTGTTTAGTTGTTTGTATGGCTCCCATTCCCCAAAGTATCACTACCTTGGCGGAATATGATTTGCAATAATAGCTCGACCTAACTTTTGAACTTAGGTTTAATTTGGTTATGATGCTACAATTAATGCAGATGATGCAATTATTGCTTTTTTTTAATTAATAGCTACTTTTAACAGAAGTTACAAAAGTTAACAGAATCTTGGATGGAGTCCCTTAATTGCAGCATTTAAAACATTAGTAGCTAAATTGCAACAAAGTTGAAAGTTTAGGGCCTAAGAGTGCACTTAACTCTAACTTTTCCCCTCAAAAAAAAAAGTTAAAACTTTTAAGTGATAAGATGTTCAATGAAGCAATGTAGGTTACCTTCGTTTTGAGATCCGAATTTTCTTGTTTTGCAAGGTTAAGCTTCTGATGGAGTTCAAGATTTTCTTGACGAATGAGATTTCCCTGAAAACAATGTCAACAATTGTCGTGATTTCCCTTAGATTTGATTTCCAAATTAATCCAAGTATTGATTATATATGGCATGACTAGTCTAACCTTTCGCTTCTGCTCTTTGATCTCCTCAGCTAGAAGTTGATCCTGCCAATAGTAATAGCAATCTTCATTTCTTCATGAACTACTTAAATATATAGTAAAGTTACCAAAGTTGAAATTTTTAAAATTTTCAAGGAATGAAAACACCCCTACAACTTACAATATATTTCTATTATCTATTAACTAGACACCAATATTCGATGTATCTTATGCATGATGCACTTAAAGACTAATTTTGCTTGTCCGGAGGAATGGGAAAGCTACAGATGAGTAAATGAGTACAAATTAGGCTTAAGTGCACCATGTGCATAGTACACGTAGGTGTGTAGGATCGCGTTGAACACATATGCACAGTGTTTCTGTCAAGAAATTAAGGATTATAATATGTTGCGAGATTTGATGTGGGCCCCAAGAATGTTCGCCTGAGCTCCGATGTCCGTACACCTGAATCCTGAAAAACGATGTTAGACTACCCCGGGGGTGGTTCCGGGATCGCCCCTCCGACGCTCAAGTCAGTTGAGATAGAGGTAGAGAGATAAAGTCTAGAGAGAGATGCTCTGGTTTGCTAGGTGAGAATTCAATATCTGTTCATTGATGAAGCAGTTGGCTTTTATAGTGTTGGTGATTTCCCAAACGAGTAACATTGTTCAGATGGGCCTTTAGGGCATTCTACCCTTTTTAGGCAATGGTTATTCCATCCTTCTTAGAGATCTCCCAAAACACTGGTAACTAGGTCAACTTACAGGTGGGACACACTCCTGCCACCTGTCCCATGCTCTAAGAGGCTTTTAGGATCCTTATTGGGCTGCTGATCAATTAAGCCCAAACAATTAGCCCCACGCCATAGATGGGGGATCACGGGAATCGGCGGGTGGGATGCCTGTCTGTGGCGGAATACACAGCCGTCTTGTTTCTGACTGGTTGGCGACCGGGTTCCCTTCCTGTTGAATAAAAAATGCCGACCCAGTCTCCTCCTGGTAAAGGGGAAGAGGCCGACTAGGTCACTCACTGGTGGCAGGAGAATGCCGACCCGGTCATCTCTCGCCGAATGGGGAGTGGCCGGCCAAGGTCACTCCCCCGGTGAAGGGAGAGTGCCGACCCGGTCTCCCTCGTGCTACACGCAGAGTGGCCGACCAGGGTCACTCCCAGGTGAAGGGAGAGTGCCGACGGTGCCATCCCTTACCGAATGACAAATGGCCGACCAGGGTCACTCCCTGGTGAAGGGAGAATGCCGACCCTGTCTCCTCATGCTGCATGAAGAGTGGCCGACCGAGTCACTCCCTGGTGAAGGGAGAGTGCCGACCCGGTCATCCCCTGCTAGACGAGGAGTGGCCGACCGGGTCACTCCATGGTGAAGGGAGAATGCCGACCCGGTCTCCTCATCTTTGCATGAAGAGTGGCCGAGGGTCACTCCCCGGTGAAGGGAGAATGCCGACCCGGTCACCTCATCTCTTGTGGGCAAGCGGGGAGGTCCGACCAAGTCAATTTTCATAGAAGGAAGAATGCCGACTCGGTCCCTTCTTATTTGGAGGAGGAGAGGTCCGAATAGGGTCACTCCTTTTTGAAAGAAGAATGCCGACCCGGTCCCTTCTTATTGGGTGAGGGCCGGTTGATACTTGGCCATATTTGACCAAGTATGGAAGCGACTCGGCAAAGGAGGGGAGCTCCTGTAGGCCGAATGGGGTGCTGACCCATTCGGATGAGGGGCTAATGAGCCCCAAGTTGGTCCGAATGGGTCTTAGGCGATACTTGGCCATATTTGACCAAGTATAGAAGCGATTCGGCAAAGGAGGGGAGCTCCTGTTGGCCGAATGGGGTGCTGAGCCATTCGGGTGAGGGGCTAATGAGCCCCAAGCTGGTCCGAATGGGTGCTAGCTGATACTTGGCCATATTTGACCAAGTATAGAAGCGACTTCGGCAAAGGAGGGGAGCTCCTGTTGGCGAATGGGGTCTTGAGCCATTCGGGTGAGGGGCTAATGAGCCCCAAGCCGGTCCGAATGGGTCTTAGGCGATACTTGGCCATATTTGACCAAGTATAGAAGCGACTCGACAAAGGAGGGGAGCTCCTGTTGGCCGAATGGGGTCTTGAGCCATTCGGGTGAGGGGCTAATGAGCCCCAAGTTGGTCCGAATGGGTGCTTGGGCGATACTTGGCCATATTTGACCAAGTATAGAAGCGACTTCGGCAAAGGAGGGGAGCTCCCGTAGGCCGAATGGGGTCTTGAGCCATTCGGATGAGGGGCTAATGAGCCCCAAGTCGGTCCGAATGGGTCTTAGGCGATACTTGGCCATATTTGACCAAGTATAGAAGCGACTCGGCAAAGGAGGGGAGCCCTGTAGGCCGAATGGGTGCTGAGCCATTCGGATGAGGGGCTAATGAGCCCCAAGCTGGTCCGAATGGGTGCTAGCTGATACTTGGCCATATTTGACCAAGTATAGAAGCGATTCGGCAAAGGAGGGGAGCTCCTGTTGGCCGAATGGGGTGCTGAGCCATTCGGGTGAGGGCCTAATGAGCCCCAAGCTGGTCCGAATGGGTGCGTCCCCCTTGTCATGCCACATGTCAACTATTGATACCGGGGATGTTGGGATCCTTAATGCAAGCCGAGTTGGAGGTGCGCTTCATGGAGTTCTGACGCTTCAAATTCCTCGGGCTTAGGACGCTTTTCTTAATTTGGCTGGACTCCCTATGGAATGGCTGAAGGGGTCCAATTGGGCCTCTATTGGAAGCCCATTAGAGCGACGCGGGGGGTTTGCGTTGCACATCCCCCCAAGGCACCCCTATATATGTATGAGAGGGGAGAGAATTTCAGGGTTACTTGCTCATTTCTTCATTCTCTCTCTCAAAAATCTCCAAATTCTCTCAACTCTTCACAGCTCTTCCTCCAGCTTCTTCGTCCGACCAGGTACGCTTTTCGTTTTTCTTAAGTTTTCTTTCTTTTCCTTTGAATAACCTCGGTCGACTCCCTTGTCCATAAATAATGGGAGATTCGTCCGAGTCGTCGTTACCTCCGGCCTCACCTCCCTATAAATTATCCGAGGAGGTGAGGGGGGATGGGAATAACGCCGGTGTCGGCTATAATAAATTGCCCCGACCCTCGGGCCGTGCCCGACGCGGTTGCTCGCCGAGCCCCTCGTCTTCGGTGGAGGAGGAGGCCGAGGGTATCATTCCCTATCCTTGGGAAGTGTCACGGCCTATCCCCCTCCGAAGTTACTTAGACAAATATTTGTCTCGTGATGTAGTGCGGGTGGCCATGCCGAGGGAGGAGGGAGAGCGTCCACTTCGGCCGAGAATTACAAGTATCCCGACCCGGATCCGAAAGGAGGTCCGGGGACTTTCTTCCCGAACCCGGCGTAATTAAATCTCGGCGAGGACCTTCGGGGGGACGGCGACCGGGTTCCAAATAAAAGATCCTTATTACCTGGTCCGACCGGAGGCCCATCATACGCTCCTGTCTCCGCCTGGATGCATCGTCTTTTACTATAAATCTAAGGAGATGGGGCTTCGGTTCCCGCTGACCCCTTTCGTCAAGGAGCTGGCGAATGCCTACAACTTGGCGATTTGCCAAGTCTCGCCGAACTCATGGGGAGGGATCAACGCCTTTCGGGTCATCTCGCGACCCGATACGCGTCCGGCCGACCATCAAGTTGTGGAGGCACATGTACCGGCCGGTGGAGGTCATGGCTTGCCTCCAACGGGCCTCGGCCGGGTGGAGTTTCCGTGTCCGACGGGGTCCGGACCGTTCTCAATCTTCCTAGATCCCGGGAAGGGATTTCGCGGGGAGTTCGCCTTTGTTTACTTCGGTGGAGATTGGGGAATTCCGCTAGTCCCCTCCCCCAGCAGAGCCCATTGTTGCTTTAAATTTCCGAGTAGGCGAGCTCGACGACGAAGAGGGGGCTGCGGCCTGCTATATGCAGGCCAAGTCGAGGATCGTGGACGGGGAGAGGTGTTCGTCCCCGGCCGGTGGTTGCCCGACGGCAGTCATCTCTTTAGTGACGAGCATTTCCAATCGGCCATGGGCCCGAGCTCAACCTTCCCGAAGGGTAATTTTGCTGAGGGGATGGCTTAGGATGATGCCTTTATTTTTCGTTTTGACTAACACTTGCTTTTTTCTTTGTTTTGCGAGCTCGCCCGAGCGTATATAGACGAGGTGGATCCGACCATGGCCGACAAATTAAACATTGCGGCGATGAGGGCCGCTCGGTTGAAGGCCGAGATTCGTTGCAAAAACTATGAAGGTCCCCGCCCCTCCCAAGGTGAGGATCCCTTCTTTATATAGCCGAGCGGTGTCTTTTGTAAACAACTCACGAGTTTTCCTTTATTTCGGGATCCCGCCAAGCCCAAGTCCGTAAAGAGGAAAGAGCGGTCGGGCGACAAGGTCGCTCGGGCGAGAAGGCGCTCGAGAGCCGAAGCCGATAGGGAGAAGGCCGACCGGGAGAAGGACGCCCGGGATGAGGCCGAGAAAGAGTAAATCAATAGAGGTCATCGCCCAGGGCGCGGCCGTCGATGGCGGATCTCTCTCCTCCACTCCTCGGATTTTCGGTAGGTGGGAGCCCTCAATATACTCCCATGTCTCCATTTGCCGACCGCCACGAGAATGAATGGGCGAGGGAGCAAGGCCCATCCCGCCTTTCACCGAGCTTAGTCGGGCCGAGAAGGATGGTCGTTTGGACCAAGGCCATCGAGGCGATGTACACTCCCGCCGATCGGGAGCACATTCAGCCGTCCATGGTCCGAATGAGACCAACGAGCTTTTCCGCTCCTGGCATGATGTAAGTTTTTCTCCAAATGCCGAGTGTATTGCTTTTCGCTCGTTTTATTTCTTTTCCTTGATCTCGACTCCGATTTCTTCTTTCCGCAGTTCTCTGTTGCTGGCCAATGTGGCCCAAACCGAGTAAGCCTTCCGAGGAGGTGGCCGGAGCCTTAAGGAGAAGGCCAAGAAACATTTTGACGAGGTCTATCGCGCCAAGGAAGGCAAGCGGATAGCCGAGTCGAAGCTTTTCGACGCCGAGAGGGCAATTGAGAAGGACCAAAAAGGCTTCGAGGAGGAGCGGAGCAAGTGGGGCAAAGAGAGAGCCGACTCGGTCCTAGCTCGGGATACTTGCTCAAACCGAGAAGGCCGATGCCCTGGTCAAGCCGAGGAGGCCGAGCAAAAGGTGGCCGACCTTAAAGTCCAGTGACCGAGTTGGAAGGCCAAGTGAAGACCGAGGCGCAAAGTGGTTCTCTCGACCGGGAGAAGTCCGACGCCGCTGAGGTCTACGCCAACGAGGTCGGCGGCCCGGCGCATAAAAGGGGGGAGGATGAGGCGCTTGGCCGGCTGAAGAAGGTCCTTGCCGAGTCCTACCCTGACTTGGTCTGGGCGGACGTCTGGTCGAGCTATCAAATGTCGATAGATGCCGACAATATTTGCTATCTGCACCGGTTGGAAGCCGAAGGGGTGAAGATGATGAAGATGACGACGAAGAAGGTCAAGTTGACGTCAACGTTACGGACGGCGATGATGTTGATGATGAGGGATGACGCCGAGGCGGCCGACAATCTTTGGGTCGAGGTAAAGAGTTGGTCGGCGACAACTCCGGAGCCGAACGCCGAGAGCATGACCGATCTTCCCCCTCCCCTAGCTCTTAGAATGTAGCGCTTGTGCTTACCTTTTTATGCTTTTGCCTTCCCTGGCTTTTATGCAGCTCCCTTACTGTAATTCAAATATTTTTAATGAAAGTTAATTTGTCTCAACTTGCGCGTTTGTTGATTGCAATATTTTTGATTAACTCTGTTGATCCGGCTAACTTGCTGGCTGATTAATTTTCTGCCTTTGTAAGAATGCCTGCCAACTATCGTGACTGGTTAAGTCTAATAGATTGTTCTTAGTACAAAATATGCCGACTCGCTGCATTTAACTATTACAAAAATGACTAACTATGAAAATGCCGATCGGCTATGATTAAGTTTGTTACAATATATGCCCCTATTGCAAGTAACAAATCTTACACATGGTATTTTTTAAGGTTGTTCGCGTTCGAGGGTCGGGCCAAGGGAACACCCTCGGGGATTGTAGTCGAAAAGTCCCTGGTTTGATGATTCCGTCACTTTGTAAGGGCCATCCCAGTTAGGTCCGAGCTTTCCCTTCAAGTGCGAGAGCCCAGTGGCTTCGACTTTCCGAACGACCCAATCGCCAAGTTGGATTGGTCGGGACTTTACTCGGCGATTGAATATCCGAGTGACTCTTTGCTTGTATCGGATAGATTTCAAAGAACGCGTTGCCCTTGTTTACGGAAGCAAGTCCAAGTTGACGGCTTTTCTTCCTCATTTTTCTCGAATTCGTAGAACGTTATTCGAGGAGATGGGATGCCGACTTCTTTTGGTAGGACCGCCTCGCTACCATACACAAGGTGAACGGCGAGTGCCACTGTGGCTTCTTTGGTAGTAGTTCGGCCGACCGAGGAGAACCCTGGTAGGTCGTCGACCCATGCTCCTTTAGCAACCTCCGGAGATTTCTTGATTCCCTTGAGTACTATTTTATTGGCCGACTCGGCTTGTCAGTTCGTTTGCGGCCTTGAAGCTGCGGAGAATTTGGTGCATATGCCGAACCGTGCACAATATTCCCGAGTTGGGCCCATTGTTGAATTGGCGTCCATTGTCGGAAATCGGTACCACGGGAACTCCGAACTCCGGTGATGATGTTTCTCCAAATGAACGCTTGAACTTGTTTATCGGTTATGGAGGAGAGCGGTTCGGCCTCGGTCCATTTGGTGAAGTAGTCAATGGCGACTATCGAAACTTTCTTTGACCCGAGGTCGGGGAAATGGTCCGAGTAGGTCCATGCCCCACTTATCGAAGGGCAAGACTGCTTGAATCGTTGTTAAGGGGGTGGTCGGTGCTCGGGGGATGTCTGAATGAACCTGACAGGACGGTGATGAGTGATATTTATATCACTCAAATACCTTATTTTCCTCATGTTTAGAGTCATTTTTCCTCTTCATTTATCACTTTCTAGCTTATTTTGCTTAATTTAGAGTAGTTGAGTTATTTGTAGCTTATTTGTGAATATTAGTTATTTTGGCTATTTATATATGGTTTGGTAATGCTTATTTGTGTTTGATGTTGTAGGATCCACCTTAGAGGTCTCCATACCACACACCAAGCATAGAGTGAAGTAATTTTGCCAAAATAAGAGCTTTTGGAAGGATTTGTGCATAAGGGTCATATTCAAACGACCATAACTTTCGTCACACAAAATATTTTTCAGTGATTCAAGTTGTAGATGAAAGTTTGGCTCGATAGCTTTCCAACGAGTGGTCACAAGCCCAATTCTGATGAAAAATGAAAGAGATACGGCTGTTTAAAGTCGGGTGCGTCTGCCAGAACTGCGCGCCCGCTCCGTATTGTCTAGCGCGCCCGCGCCGGAGGCCCGAAACCTTACTTTGCGTTAAATTGTATGGAGAGCCCGCTCCAAACTATATAGCGCGCCCGCGCCGCTTGAATTCTGCGGAAATCCTGTTTTTCGGCCCGTTTAATGATGTAATGTTTAAATCTTTTAAAAGGACGGATCCCTAACTTTTGAAGGGGGGGAGAAGAGAGCTAGCCTCCATAAGCTTAGTTAGAGGTTTTAGTTAGGGTTTTTAGAGAGAGAAACTCTCATCTTCTAGAGAGAGAAGTGAGAGAAACTTGTTAAAAGCTTGGATTTTGAAGAATCTAAGAAGGAAACTTGAAGATTTGGAGACTCCTTGCAACTTTAATGAGAATTTCTTACTCTCTCTCATGTTTTGTTGCTTTATCTACTTATTTTCATGTCATTTTCACTCTATTTACTTGTTCATCCTAGATTAGTGTTTGATTTCATGTTTTTAGTTTGTTATTTATTTCATTTAATAATTTATTATGATTTGTGAGTAGTTATTTTGCTTGGGAGGGGATGAAGCCATTAATGATATCATGAGCCTTTGGATCATATTTGGGGTTATTTTGGAAAATGAAATCAAATGAGCAATAGGGGTTTTATTGTTGGTTTTTGTGATTGGCCTCCATGAAAACTTAATTATTAGTCACTTCAATGAAGGATTGAAAGATGAAATTGAAGAGTTGACTCCCTATTTGTTCACTTAACTAAACTTGCATGAAAATAGGGGTTTTAGTTAAGGGATATATTTAGTCATCTTGTTATTCATGCTCTTGAGTTGGGGGTTTGTTGCATGAAAATAGGACATAATCTCCAATTTGAGTAACCCTATTTAGCTTGAAAGAGTAATTAGGGATTTGTTAGATGATCCCTTTGATTCATTCTCTTTATATTATTTCCTTATTTGCCTAATTGTTTTCATGATTGAAATAATTGGTGAAGTCCCCTACCCTAGTTCCTTTTGTTTAATAGTTTTTAGTTGATAATTGACAAATCTCTTAACTATATCTTAGCCTAGCTTATTATAATTAATATTTTTGGTGATTACCCTTAGTCCTTGTGGAAGAATGACCCTTGCTTGCCATTATACTTAGGTTAGTGGTTAGTTAGGTAGTTTGATTTAGGGGTTTTGTCCAACGACCAAAATTTCTACTATCAAAATGGCGCCGTTGCCGGGGACTTCGGCTAACATTGATTTGTGTTGATTAGATGAGTCTAGGCTTTTTGTGAATATTTTTTTATTTCTCTTTGTTTTCTTTTTCTTTTTCTTTTATTTTCTTTATCCAAAAAAATTGAAAAATGACAACCTTTTTCCTTCCCCAATATGAACATGAAGTATTTTGGAGGTACTATTGGAGGCTTGGAGATTCTCTTGGTTGTGACCATAGCTTTGAAAAATGGGAAATTTGTGATGTGATGTTTGAGGGTTTAAATGAAGAAACTAGAAGGGTGGTAGAGTCTATGTCTAATGGTGATTTCCATGCTCAATCTTTGGATGAGGCTTGGAGTCTATTTGAATGGTTGGCTAGAGATACATATGAATGGGAAATGTCAATACATACTAATCAAAATCTTGAAAATTTCTCTAGTTATGAACCTGAGACTTATATTCCTCCTCCATTTTGCGCTCATTTGATTGATGCATATTATAATGTTAATTATGTTCATGCATCTCATGAATTGTCTTCAAACCCTTGCATGAATTCCTATGATCAACCTTATGCTCCCAATGATGAATCTCATATGCTTGATTGTGAACTCATTCCCCAATTTGATTCTCAAATTGTTTCCCCACCTATTGATGATCCCCTTTTGCAATTAGAAATTGATTTGAAATTGCTTAAGGAAAAATGGGGTTGCAATGATGATATCCTTAAGTTTAATTGTGTTGATTCAATGCATGTTGAAAACGAAAATCAATTGGGAAAGAGTAGCATAGAGCTTGAGGATGATTTTGAAGTTTGGATGAATAATGGACATGTTCTTGAAGATAACTCATTGATGGAAGAAGTCTCCCCTCTTAAGTCTTGTGATGTGAGTGAAGTGGTTAGTGAAAGCCTTGTTTTTATCCCTTCCCCTCATATTCCATTTACAAGAAGGATTGACCTTATTCCCTCTACTCCCATTTTATATCCATTTTCATCTCTACAAACTCCAAATCTAGATGAGCTTCTTGCCTCTTTTAATCTTCTAGTGCCCAATTCGTTCATTATTAAGGAGAAGAGTGAGATCGCCACCAAAAAAGATTTTGTAGAGGAGAGTTTGCCATCTTATTTTGATTCTTCTTCTTCTTATTTCTTTATTTTTCCTTTTGTTTCTTCTTTTAGGCATCCTTCTCCTCATTTGCATGGAGTTGCATTGCACTTTATGCACACTTTGCATTCTATCATTGCATTCTTAATAATAATTGAAATGTGTGCTAGTGTATATGACAAACTCTTGCGATCTTTATCGGGATATTTACTAGTAAGGTCATGCTTGGGACCTTAAACAAGCCTTTCTCGGGAAGTAACCCGTGATTTATTGCTCTGATTTTCTTTTTTTTTATTATTTTGCTTAACTTTTTTTTCTATCCATTATTTTGGGTTTAGGTACATAATTGGAATAACACTCATTCTCAATAGCACGTGGAAAGCAAATCATGGTGTTGAAAAGTTGATTATAAGTGGAGAAATTGGGTCATTTGCGGGTATTATACCCAACTACTATCCGGTAGCTTCCTTCCTTTTCTATTTTCTCAATGCTTTATGATTTGTGGAGCATATGCTTGTTGGTTTGGATGTTTGTTCCCTCCCTCCCTCCCTTTGATTGTCTTGTTCAAGCATTGAGGACAATGCTTTATTCTAGCTTGGGGGAGGTATATATACTTTATTTATTTGCTTTTCTCATTTTTGCATAAATTCAAAATCTAAAAACATTTTCGTTTAATTTCTTTTCTTTTTCCCAAAAAAATTGAAAAAATTGAAAAGCCAAAAAAAATGAGGAATAAGAAAAGTACAAAGCATTTCATGTCCAAGGGAAGATTCATGTTGTTGGTAAATTTATGTGGATTCCTTTGCTTTGGTCATTTGGGTAGATGAGTGTAGGTATTTCCATTGGATGCTTGTATGTGTGAATTGGGGCGATTAGGGATTGATTAATCTTTGTTGCTTGATTTTCTACTTGAAAAGGCATTCTATAATTCTAAATGTTGTCAAACTTTGTGTTGAAAAGTGTCGAATTATTTCTCTTTTGGAAGTTGTAGTAACCCTAGTTGATTCTTGAAATCTTCTTTGTTGCACAAGTTTTTACCTCAAAACAAGCTATGCTAAGAGTTAAATTCGATTGTAAGAAAAAAAAAGTGTTTTAAGTCTTGAGTCCAATAAGTGGAGCCAATGAGCCCACAAGGCATAATAAGCCTATTAGAATCCATGAAAACAAAAAAAAAAACAAAAAAAAGGTCAATAAGTGGTAATTACCACATGTCCTTGAGAAAGTGGGTTAGTTGAAATGTTTGAGTGGGAACTCGAAAAGTTAATAAGTAGAGTTTTCCTAGTAATGATGAATGTCATTATGGCTTAAACATTGAGACTCTAGACCCTTTGCTCAGTCATTTTAATCCTACAATCATGGTTTTCTCTTAGCAAAAGTCAAGTTTGGGGGAGCTCATGTGCGCTATAGGTGATTAGGATCGATCTTGGGACCTTTTTCATCCATTTGAGAACGATTTGTGACTCTTGAATGCCTAAGTTGACTCTAATTGATGGTTGAAGCTTTTGATAGTGTTAATTTTGCACCTTAGATTAGCCTATTCCCTATATTCCTAAGTCATGGATACATAATGATAATGGTTATGCTTTGAAAGTTTGCTTAATTGCCTATTGCTTTGTGAACATGGTTAAAGAGATGACTTTGGGCTAATTATATATATTTGTGCTTGATTAGAGTTGTGGGTTAAGACTCTTGGGAAACCCTCACGAGAGCAAACTCGTCCACTAGAGTAATCTAGGGGTTTAAATGGCTTGTTGCACATGCTAAGTGCAACCGTGATTCCTACGACATGAGTTAGAATTTCTAGCTTTGTAGAGTATTACTTCATTATTTTGTTTCATTTGCTCGAGGACGAGCAAAGGTTAAGCTTGGGGGATTTTGATGAGTGATATTTATATCACTCAAATACCTTATTTTCCTCATGTTTAGAGTCATTTTTCCTCTTCATTTATCACTTTCTAGCTTATTTTGCTTAATTTAGAGTAGTTGAGTTATTTGTAGCTTATTTGTGAATATTAGTTATTTTGGCTATTTATATATGGTTTGGTAATGCTTATTTGTGTTTGATGTTGTAGGATCCACCTTAGAGGTCTCCATACCACACACCAAGCATAGAGTGAAGTAATTTTGCCAAAATAAGAGCTTTTGGAAGGATTTGTGCATAAGGGTCATATTCAAACGACCATAACTTTCGTCACACAAAATATTTTTCAGTGATTCAAGTTGTAGATGAAAGTTTGGCTCGATAGCTTTCCAACGAGTGGTCACAAGCCCAATTCTGATGAAAAATGAAAGAGATACGGCTGTTTAAAGTCGGGTGCGTCTGCCAGAACTGCGCGCCCGCTCCGTATTGTCTAGCGCGCCCGCGCCGGAGGCCCAGAAACCTTCTGCCTGCGTTAAATTGTATGGAGAGCCCGCTCCAAACTATATAGCGCGCCCGCGCCGCTTGAATTCTGCGGAAATCCTGTTTTTCGGCCCGTTTAATGATGTAATGTTTAAATCTTTTAAAAGGACGGATCCCTAACTTTTGAAGGGGGGGAGAAGAGAGCTAGCCTCCATAAGCTTAGTTAGAGGTTTTAGTTAGGGTTTTTAGAGAGAGAAACTCTCATCTTCTAGAGAGAGAAGTGAGAGAAACTTGTTAAAAGCTTGGATTTTGAAGAATCTAAGAAGGAAACTTGAAGATTTGGAGACTCCTTGCAACTTTAATGAGAATTTCTTACTCTCTCTCATGTTTTGTTGCTTTATCTACTTATTTTCATGTCATTTTCACTCTATTTACTTGTTCATCCTAGATTAGTGTTTGATTTCATGTTTTTAGTTTGTTATTTATTTCATTTAATAATTTATTATGATTTGTGAGTAGTTATTTTGCTTGGGAGGGGATGAAGCCATTAATGATATCATGAGCCTTTGGGTCATATTTGGGGTTATTTTGGAAAATGAAATCAAATGAGCAATAGGGGTTTTATTGTTGGTTTTTGTGATTGACCTCCATGAAAACTTAATTATTAGTCACTTCAATGAAGGATTGAAAGATGAAATTGAAGAGTTGACTCCCTATTTGTTCACTTAACTAAACTTGCATGAAAATAGGGGTTTTAGTTAAGGGATATATTTAGTCATCTTGTTATTCATGCTCTTGAGTTGGGGGTTTGTTGCATGAAAATAGGACATAATCTCCCAATTTGAGTAACCCTCTTTAGCTTGAAAGAGTAATTAGGGATTTGTTAGATGATCCCTTTGATTCATTCTCTTTATATTATTTCCTTATTTGCCTAATTGTTTTCATGATTGAAATAATTGGTGAAGTCCCCTACCCTAGTTCCTTTTGTTTAATAGTTTTTAGTTGATAATTGACAAATCTCTTAACTATATCTTAGCCTAGCTTATTATAATTAATATTTTCGGTGATTACCCTTAGTCCTTGTGGAAGAATGACCCTTGCTTGCCATTATACTTAGGTTAGTGGTTAGTTAGGTAGTTTGATTTAGGGGTTTTGTCCAACGACCAAAATTTCTACTATCAGACGGACATCTCTTGACTAGTTCATGAGCATCCGTTTTTAGAGTAGGCCAGTAGTATCCGGCTCGGAGAGCTTTTCCGGCTATGGTTCTTCCCCTTGATGACTTCCGCAAGCCCCTTGGTGGATCTCCCCGAGGATGTAATTCCCTTCCTCGGGGTGACGCATTTAAGCAATGGATGGGTGAAGGATTTTTTGTAGAGTTGATCCTCATGCCATAAAAACCATCCGGTTGTGCTTGACTCGGGCAGCCTCCTTGTGGTCTTCGAGCAATTTCCCGTCTCTCGATACTCCGATCACCTCATTCATCCATTCGGATGTCCGATTCGGGACCATTTGCTCCCACGGTATTGATCTTTGGGCCGTCGAAGGACTTCCCACATGATTGTTCGAGGAGCCGCCCCATCTGCGGCCCGGGCATTCGGGCTAGTGCATCGGCCTGCCGGTTTTCCGACCAAGGGGTATGTGGGTGATATTGAACCGAGACAACCGTTTGATGATGCCTTGGGTCTTGGCCAAATACATGCGCATGTTGTCTTCTTTGGCCTCGTACTCTAGGATACCCGA
Organism: Beta corolliflora; assembly: GCA_947648045.1. Classification (NCBI taxonomy): domain Eukaryota; kingdom Viridiplantae; phylum Streptophyta; class Magnoliopsida; order Caryophyllales; family Amaranthaceae; genus Beta; species Beta corolliflora. The sequence continues at coordinate 768,011 of CANSZD010002981.1, forward strand.
CCCACTATCAGTGGGAGTCGGATTTGGCGTTAATTACGGTGGCCCCGGCTAGGATGCATATCTCCGGTCCGAGGATTAACGCCTCGTACTCGGCTTCGTTGTTAGAGCCCAAGAATTCGAACTTTATGGCGTACTCCATTTTTTCCCAATCGGAGGTTTTATAACTAACCCGGCTCCGCACCCAGGTTTTGGTGGATGAACCGGTCTACTTGCAATTCCCGGCCTATCCGTCGTGGCCGATTGGGGGCCTGGTTGTACATTTCGTTATGAAGTCGCCCGAGGCTTGGGCTTTGATCGCCCTCCGGGCTCATATTCCCGGCCGAAGTCGCGGTGATCCGCCTGGTCGATCATCCGACTAGAGTGATTCTGCTTTCGATGAGCTTCCCGAGCGGGCGACCCGTGAGGACCTTGATCGGATGGGCTTGGAAGTAAGGCTTGAGCTTTCGACCGGCCATTACTAAGGCAAAGACCATCTTTTCGACTTCGTTGTATTTGGCCTCGGCTCCCGAAAGGCGTGGATCGATGAAGTAGGCGGGTGTTGCTTTCCTTCTCTCTCGGCTATCGAACCGCACCGAGTGCGTATTCCGATACCGCTAAGTACACGAACAGCGTTTCTCCGGCAAGGGAGAAATCGGTTTTGGGAGCGTTGATAGGTGGGTTTTGAGGGAGATAAAAGCCTGTTCGGCCTCGTCATTCCAAGTGAATTCCTTTCCTTTCGGGGTTTTGAAGAAATGGAGGCTCTTATCTCTGGCCGAGGGATAGGAAGCGGCCGAGGGCGCCAAACACCGGTGAGGCGTTGTACTTCCCTTACGTTTCGAGGAGACTTCATTTGCATTACGGCTTTGATTTTGTCCGGATTTGCCTCAATCCCTCTTTCGTCCACTGAAATCCGAGGCACTTCCCCCTTTTACCCCGAAGACAAACTTTTTGGGGTTCAAGCATCATGCGGAATCGCCTCGGTGTGCGAGGGTCTCTTTTAGGTCCGAGGGTGATCACCCCGGGCTTTGCTTTTGACGATCATGTCATCGACGTATACTTCGATATTCCGACCCAACCGGTCGTTGAAAATCTTATTATTTGTGCGCTAATACGTAGCCCCGCATTCTTTAGCCCGAAGGGCATCATTTTAGTAGCAATACACCCCCTTGATTGGTGATGAAGGCGGTATGAACTCGATCCTGCTCGCCATCGGGATTTGGTGATATCCGCGTTTGCGTCCATGAAGCTAAGGAGAGCGTGTCTCCGCCGTTGAGTCGACCCACTGTCGATTTTGGGCGGAGGGTGGTTATCTTTCGGACGAGGCCTTGTTCGAGTCGGTAAAATCCACGCACATTCTCCATGCCCCACTCGACTTCTTGACCGGGACTACGTTGGCTAACCATTCGAGTACCGGCATTCTTCGATGAACCCCGCCTCGAGCAATTTCCTAACTTCGGCCGCCGCAGTTGTTCCTTTCTGAGGCCTTGATGCCTTAGTTTTTGCTTGACGGGCCCGAATCCCTCTTTGATGTTGAGCTCGTGGCACATTACTTTAGGGTCAAGCCCGGGCATTTCGGTGGCTTCGTAGCGAATACGTCCCCGTATTACGTTAATACTTGGACGATCTCTTTTCTCGTGCGGGGATCCATGGCCTTGCCTACTCTCAAGGTCCGACCAGTGCTTCTCGTCGATGATGACTTCTTCGTCGTCCTCTACGGGTTGAGAGGCGCTCGATCTTTGCTTAGGGTTCTCGGTAAGGTACACTCGGAGCCCACTGAGGGCCGATCGTCTTCACGTTTTCTTTTTTTCGAGTCCTTTGGGACGTCGTCCTTGTTTTTCAGTGGTTTACGTAGCATTCCCTGCTTGCCCGCCGATCCCCTTGGATTTTTCCGACCTTGCCCTCGTCGGTTTCAAATTGCATGAGGAGCCGGTAAATTGAAATTCTTTGCCTTGACTCTATTCGAGTCGGTCTTCCCATTATGATGTTGTATGGTAGAGGGATGTCCACCACTAGGAAGTCAATTGGTAGGCTTCTTCCTTTGCCCTTCTCTCCCATCCGAGCGGGCAATTTTATGGATCACCGAGGGTGTACCGAATTTCCCCAGGCCTATGAGTGGGCGATTGAGCGGGGTTACATCCTTCTCATTGTACTTCAGTTTCTTGAGGCACTCCAGTGTGATTATATCTGCCGAAGATCCACTATCTACCAACACCCGTTTGACTCTGGCGTTGGCCACTTTGAGTTCGATGACCAAGGGATCGTCGTGGGCGTATGCGGGGCCGATTGGACTCGCCGAAGGTCATGATGGGACAATCGGGTCGGGATGATGGACGTCGAGTACACGGTGCTTTAGACTCGGAGGTGGGCTCTTCGTGAGCGGCCGGCCGAGCCGCCCGACGCGAAGCCACCCTGCTATGACCCCGATGAAGCCCTCTCGTATCCCCCTTTGTTGGATTGACCAACCTTTTGTTTGCCCTTTTCCTCCCTTGAGTGCTTGAGGTACCGGTTCGGCTTTCCCCCGGTCGCCTAAGTTGTCCGGGGGATTTCTTAAGTTCCCTGTAATCCTTGGTGGTGTGACCGCACTCTTTGTGGAATTCGCACCATTGGCTTTTGTCTCGCCGAGTGACCGACGTTCGATGGGAGGTGGGCGGGGCATCATGGATTTATCCTTGATGTCCAAGTAGATTTCTCTTCCGTTCTTGTTGAATCGGGGGTCGATGCCGTGGTCGTTAAACCTATTCGACCCAATCACCTTTTCTGCCGCTTCGATCGGTCCTTGTGATTTCCTTCTTCTTTCCTCTTCTTGCTCCCATCGTCTCGAGTGACGACATATATCGGTCGCTTGGATGAATCTTTGCGCCCGAGTCATTGCTTCGGAGAAGGTTTTCACTTCGTTCTCGGCCCAAGGACCATCGGCGAGCCGAGGTTGAAGACCCGGACATTAAGGCGGCGAACGCCACTTGCATCTTGTAGATCGAGAGATTTTTAATGACTCCTCATTGAACCTTTTGATGTAGTCGGCCGGACTTTCATTCTTCTCCCTGCCCGACTCCCATCAAATGAAGACTTGTTTTCTTTTGCCTTTTTCCGCGATAAAGCTGGTGAAGAAATAGGTCCTCGAGCACCGAGAAATGCATTACGATCCCCGCGGAAGCTCTTGGAACCGGTTTAGAGCCGGTCCTTTCGAGTCGTGGGAAAGAAACGGCACCAAGTGGCCTCACGGCCCGGTTTGAACGCTCATTTGCGCTTTGTATGTGGCCATGTGATCGTCCGGTCGGTTAGGCCCGCAAATGGTTCGATCGAAGGCGTTTTGATTTTTTCAGTGGCCGGGCGCCTCAAGTATGTCTGGCCGAATGGGACCATGAACTTAAGCGCCCGTCGTTGATCCGAATGGGCTTCGATTGGGTGAGGCGGCGCCCCCTTTTCGCCGGGGGGGTTTTTTATTAAGAATGTGCCGAGCGTCTAGGCCCTTGCTGAGGCGCTTCTCGTTTAGGAAATGCCGAGCATCAGGGGTTTTATTCCCGACGTTGCCCCTGGGTGATTTGGATACGTGCGTCTCCTCTCCCCGCAACGTGGATCCCCCTTTAGACCCGTGCTTCTGCTCCTCTCCCTGTCTGGATCGGTGCCGATCGTGCTGACTATGCTCCCTCGGGCCCGACCGCTGCCGGCTAGGCTGGCCTTGGTTCTCTGCCCGAAGGGAAGGGACCAGGTCTGGTCTTTAGGGGGTTGAAGAAAACGCCCTGCTTGTAGGTTGCCAACATATCCCTCGGACTTTGCTTTGGCAGTGCTCTGGAGCCGAGCGGCTATCAAATTTATGTCCTCCGCGGATATAGGATGGGGATCAGCGTGCTGTAGCTGCTGTGAGGGATCCTGTCTATTTTCGATTGACTGATCCTCCTCATGATCGAGGGTTTGAACGGTCGGCGTCCTGGGCCGTTCGGATCTCCTCTAGTGAGATGGTGAAGGATCCCTTTCGGACCTCTGAGCCTGTGCTGAGGGCTGTCTGGTGCGAGTGCTCTTGGCTGGGGCCATTGTGAAGTGGTTCTTACTGAGTGGTGGCGAAGCGACTTTGATTGTAACTTCCCCACAGACGGCGCCAAACTGTTTCTGTCAAGAAATTAAGGATTATAATATGTTGCGAGATTTGATGTGGGCCCCAAGAATGTCGCCTGAGCTCCGATGTCCGTACACCTGAATCCTGAAAAACGATGTTAGACTACCCCGGGGGTGGTTCCGGGATCGCCCCTCCGACGCTCAAGTCAGTTGAGATAGAGGTAGAGAGATAAAGTCTAGAGAGAGATGCTCTGGTTTGCTAGGTGAGAATTCAATATCTGTTCATTGATGAAGCAGTTGGCTTTTATAGTGTTGGTGATTTCCCAAACGAGTAACATTGTTCAGATGTTCAGATGGGCCTTTAGGGCATTCTACCCTTTTTAGGCAATGGTTATTCCATCCTTCTTAGAGATCTCCCAAAACACTGGTAACTAGGTCAACTTACAGGTGGGACACACTCCTGCCACCTGTCCCATGCTCTAAGAGGCTTTTAGGATCCTTATTGGGCTGCTGATCAATTAAGCCCAAACACACAGTCTAATGCTTACGCACATTAAGCAACTATTATTGCTTCCCAATTATATGATTGAGGAATTGAAGATTTAGTAGGGCAAAACTAGTCATGCACTCACCTTCTGCATTCGAACACCTTTCAAACTCGCTCCCAATTTATTTTCTAATTTCTGGAGGTCTTTGATGCTCAAACCTGAAAACTCTTCACCCATGAGTTTCCTGTAATCAATGTCAAAATGCTGGTTTAGGTTGTTATTACCTATTAAAGTTGATTTTCTTTTTCTTAAAATTAAAGAACTTGCATATACACACGTAATCACCTTCCAAAATTTACCTGTGATTCTCCTTTAAAATCTGCAGTTGTTGCCTCAATCGCGCTACCTCCCTTCGCCAAAACTGAAAACCAAGAAAAATTAGCTGAAATTTAATCTGTTAAGATCAAGTTAAAGCTGATTTACTTCAAATGATTACTATTAATGGATATATTCCATAAAACATTATTAGGGTTTATGATCTTAATGCTTGAAAACAATATTTTATTTTTACCAGTTGCGGCTAAATATCCGGTCACAGTAAGAACATAAAAACATTTATTACAATAATGTAGGGCATGTTCTCCCCATCTTATTTTCAGTTCAGTTCAGTTCAATTCAGTTCAGTTCAAGTCCTAAATTATTATCATTACTATTAATTAGTTATAATTTAATTCAGTTCAGTTCAGTTCAGTTGTTTTATGCCGAAGAAAACAGGCCCGTAGTTGTAATGAAGTGTACAATGTACGTACCTCAAGATCCTGAGCTAGAGTTGGTGGTTGATTATTGTCTCTTGTCTTATTGTATCTCTCTATCACTGATCCCATGCTGAATGTAAAACATATAAAGGCTTTTTATAAAATATTATCTGGTACAAAATAGTAACCAAAATATAACCGCTACCCAAGAAAATCCGTGTCAGACCAATTTTCTTTTACGTGCTTTTTTTTACCAATTAATATAAGATACATTAATGTAGTTATGAGAAATGAGAACTAAACAAGATACATACACGTGTTAGTTTGGTGATCAATGTTTAACTATATTTGCCACCATCTCTCCTTACATACATAATTACATACTTCCTCCGTTTCAAAATAAGTGAAACACTTCTCTCATTTATGTGAGAGCTTTTTGACACAAGTGTTTCACTTATTTTGAAACGGATGAAGTATATCAAATAATTACCAATAAGTTTTTTTTTTTTATATATATACCAGTTTAGTAATTCAACTCCTTGTAGGGATTATTGTGTCAAGATAACTTATCACATATGCATGGTAAAACCTTTGGAAGAGTACATTTCATTATAATGGTGAAGCATTCGCTAAAATAGTTAACTAATATTGTATATTTTTATTTTCTTACGAAAGAAAATATCCATTCAGAAATAAGAATCATAGTCTGTCAGCTTTGTTTAGTTTGAGTTGATATCAATAATGAGGATGACAATAAAGTTTGCATTTTTCACGTGGAGTGACATTATCTAGGATAAAAACATACACTCCAACGTTTGTTCAAGTGCCTATCATGCATGGGTATATTAGCAATCATGCTGTTTTCCTAAAGCTCAGTGAAATCAGATTTTATTATATACAACTCATTTATTATGTTCGGATTCCTTTATATGACTATTGAATAATATGCAATACTACACACTTTAGCAGTAATCAAATTGCATAAGCAATAAAGAAACTATTGCTTGAGAAGTTAAATTTGAGCTAGGCACGCAGCTATTTAAAAAAAAAAAAAGATGAACTAGGACAAGTCCAAGATTTTTTTTAATTACAATAATTTACAGTAACCAGATGCATAGAGGTTTCAAACAATTAAAGAGCTCCTTGTAAAGTTGTAAGAAAGATTTGATAAGATGTGATATTACCATGCCAGAAAATATTATTATTAAGGAATCTCAAACTTATGCCTCTTTTCAAGGAGCTAAAAACCACATGTCCTTAAATAAGACCAATCAATATCAATTAACATTACCTTAATGTCTTTAAAAAAACTTAAGCCTTGAACTTTTTGTGAGGTTAAGAGACGGATCAAAGATAAATCATGCTATAATAACAAAGAGTGATGTTGATGAAACTTTTAAATTTAACCCGTTTATAGTAAACGTCAAACAAAAAAGCAGAGAGTGAGATAGCTCTGTTGGTTAGAGCTCCTCTCCCGATTTCAGGAGATCTTGGGATCGAATCTCATCCCCACCCTTGTGGCTCTCTAAACACCAAAAAAAAAACAAATAAAGCAAAATTGACACCATAAAAACCCAGATAATTTCTGAAATACGCTAATCGGAGTAATACTTAAAAATTTATTTCCCGACCCTCAAAATTTCAAATTCATAGGCAATCAGCTAATAATACGCAATCAACAAATTAAACATGGGATTAAGCAGCAGGTGATAGCCTAGTGGTATTGGCATCACCTCCGATCCCAGAGATCCCCAATTTCCCCCCTTCCTTGCAAGGGACTTCATCTTACCTTATTAAAAAAAAAATTAAACATGAGATTGCACACACATGCAAATTAAACAAGTTAATTAAGCCCTAATTTTCACCTTAAGAAAAATGAGAAAAGCATAAAAACCTTAATAAAGGAGTAATTACTTACTTGGTGCTAGCATACTCATATAGTTTTCCAGTGCTTGAAAAAATAATGAGTCCAAGATGAGCATCACAAAGGATCGAAAGCTCTCGAGCTTTCTTAATTAATCCAGTTCTTCTTTTAGAAAATGTTACTTGTCTGCTTGCTGTATTATCAATTCTTTGAATTACCATTTTTCCTCTCCCCATTTTTTCCTCTTCTTTAATTTTTCCTGCAATATACAATATTTCTTTTACTTAGCTAAATATGTTAAGGAGAAAAAAAAGTCAAACAGTAGAAAAAATAAGAGTATAAAATCCGGTAATCATCAAATAAAGGTTTGTATCAAAACTATAGATCTAAATTAATTTATAACAAACTAAATGGGATTAAAACTCAAAAGTATGGAAAAACAAAGCTTAAAATAGAGAGGGAGGGAACTTACTGTGAATTAAGCTGATGTTTAGATCAAGAAGATGGAGAAGAAGAGAGAGAAAGAACCCTTTTTTTTCTTTCTTTCTTTATACAAGACCTGCTTTTGTTGTTTTATTACTGCGCATATATATACTAATGATCTTCCCCTAAAGAGAAACTACAATAGTTTAATGACGGATTTCCTTAATTGTGTAGTTCAATTTAGTTATTGGTACTTTTCTTTTGGTGTTAGAAACTAGAAAGCTACTAAATGCGTGGATTTAATGTAAACTAGATCCGAGTTCATGGTTTTGAGTATCATCCTACAAGACTTATCAATTAAAGTAGACAACATTCACAATGATATGGGTACTAAAATCCCGTTTCATTATTATTTAAAAAAATAAATTGCAAACGTTGTATATTCTAAGTGGCGTAACCAAATGCCCATTGACCAACTATATAGTTCTTTTTAATTAATTCAATTTAACAAAGACCACAATCTTACTTAATTTTCTGAGTTTGTGAGAGGATTATTCTTATTATTATTTTTATTATTTTGAAAAGAAATGGAAGAAAATTGGAAGGTCGTCTTCTAATTTTTGCTACCTCACCTTGCTTTCTCTTCCCTTTGGTTTCTTCCATCTCTTTCTCTCCAAAGAGGCTAACCAAAGCACACTGATAAGTAAGTGTTAATGTGTGTTTAGAATTGAAAGGCTTGTCTTTATCATTCATCAATGGAGGGTATTTATACAAGAGCTAAGATAACATAAAACAGAAAACTATCTCCTAAAAGATAATATTACCATAATCCTAAAGATATGATATATTCAAATCATATCAATATTATTTATCAAATCACAAAATATTATTTCATATCTCTAATATCTCTAACACACACTCTAGATTAAGGTGATAACCCTCTTGTCTTTAGTTCGATGGCAATTTTGGCTGCAATCAAAGCTTCAAGTTTTGGTTGATGAAATTCGAAAATTCCTTGATCTTTTTTTTTTTTTTTTTTTGTGACATCGGCGGAACTTCCTTGATCATTTTCTATTAAATTAACTTTCATGAATTAAATGGTTTTGCTACTCAGATAACACATGTAACTATGTCATTTGGTGAATATGTATTGTACATTAGTATTCAGTTATATTATTCCTTAAACATACTGATAGATAATATATTTAGGATAATATTTTCTCACAAATTTAGGTTATAGTTCATATAGATTTATTATTATATCTTTCAGATTCCTAATTAAAATCGTTAGGATTAGTATTTTGTAGTCGTTGTATATATTGATCAATGGAATCACTCCAAGATTACGGAGTTTTGCACAATCTAACACGTATTTTCCCCAATTCCAAGAAGGATCGGACAAAAACAAAGTTGTAAATTAATAATTCTGGCAATTGAAGAAGGGTTTTTTATTTGTATTTACATAATTTATGAAAGAAAAATATATATTTTATGCACATTAAGTGTCCAATATCTATATATTTGTTAAAATTTCACGAACAATGTGGACTTAACTAACATTATTTTTGCAACCCCAAAAGGAAAGGATGCGTCTTATCGTTGTGATTCGTAAACTAAATTAAACACACTATCCAATAGCCAAAAGGTGGGGGAAAAGAACAGCAAATAGCCAATGAAATGGGGTAAATAATAGCCAATCTAACAAAACTCTCCAAATTAGGGCTTTATGGGTTCATTGTAAATTTGTGATCTAGGAGGACTTCCATTGATAATGTCTAAGTTTTTGTCGGGTGGGCTTCACGTTTCGGACTAACATTGGGTATGGCTAGTTTAAGTATGAGATATAGATATACTATATAATAAAATTAGTAAAGGGAGGATAATTTACCAACCCATTGAAAAGTTGTCCAATAGAAAAAGTCAGATAGTAATACACAAGTACACAACCTCGGTTTACTATTAGCTCTTCTATTCAAATTGGTGCGCTATTTATACTCATAAACTCTGACAGCTTTTTTTTAAACTTATTATATAAAAACATTATAGATAATTAGAGATATTAGAGGTTAAAATTATATGTTGAGACACATAAAAATATAACCTAATCCGCTATCTAATTTGTTTTTTAAATTCGCAATTTGCTCAAAAATAAGTCAAAATAAGCCAAAATAAACCAAAATCGACCATAATTCGCTTGTCTCAACTCGCCATTCGCAGCATGACTAGTAAATTAGTAACATTGATAAACAAGGGAGTGACTTGCCTCATTCTAGAGGTGATCATGAGTCGGGCCGGGCTTTGGCCAAAAAATTAGTCTGTTTCGGGCCAAAGCCTCGGGCCAAAATCCGCTAATTCAGGCCCGGCCATGCGGACTTTTCGGGCCGGCCAAAATTTAGCCAAAATTTCCACATTTATGTCACCCGTAGCCCGCATTTTTTGCTCAAAAATTCAAGCCGAGCCCCACCACGAGCCGAAAATTTGTGCCCAAAACCCGTCCGTTTCGGACCGGGCCCATGTTGATCACCTCTACTTCATTCACATGGGAGTACAACTTAACTTGCGACTGTATACATTATATATATATATATATATATTTTGGCCCCCACAGGGAACCCCTTGGTAACAAGAAAGACCCTACTGGACCAGCGCCTCTCGTAGGTGTGCTAGCTAGAGATGGCAATGGGTCCTGGACCCGCCAGACCCGCTAGGACCCGACCCATTTATAAGGGTCTGGGTCCAGAAATTTTGGACCCAACGGGCCGGGTCTGTTCCGGGTCCGCATATGTCAGACCCGACCCGACCCGCATACCCATTTACATATTAAAAAAAAATTATACCTAAACTCTAAGGTTTTATGAGTTGTGATTTTGTGAACTCGTTAGTGTTGTAACTCCATCTAAGACTTGTAACTTTGTAAGTTGTAACATTTTAAGATTTTATGAGTTAATTTTTTAAATTTTTGTTTAGATAATGCTTTACCCATGGATGCAGGATCTATATATATTAGTGCGAAATTTTTTAATTACATAGATTCAAAAATATAAAGAAAACTAAAAACTAAGAAGGATCCATTAAGGACCCAGTTAGGACCCATGGACCCGCTAGACCCAGCGGGTCTGGGTCTGAAAAATCTAGACCCACCGGGTGTGGGCGGGTCTGTGCCTGTAAAAAATAAACGAGTCTGTGTCGACCCAACCCAGACCCGACCCATTGATATCCCCACTGCCAGCCCAGTTACACAGGTTAACACTTGATATCAGAGTTATCGTTTCTTTAGAAAAGACTAGGTAAGATCTCAATCGTATATAGTATTAATTTTATATATATATTTGTCAATCAGACAAATAGACAATTGTTAACATGACCCATTTGGAAATTTATTTACCCGCGTACTTACCATTCATCTTGAATTTAAAAACATAAATAAGAATTGAGAACAATGGCTCCTCAAGACCACAAATATAGCTACTTCAGACGAACTAGACTCCTCACCTGAAAATGACCAGAAGAACAATAATATATGTTCCTTTTTTATATTTTCAAGATAGTACTTCTAATAAATTCAGCCTCCAAAATAGCCAAACACATCAAGGAGTTATAGAAGTAGTTAATTCTCTTATAATTAATTTGATACCTCTCTTTCAAAAGAAACAAAAAGTCAAAATTCAACTTCTAAACCGGACATGAATTATTTATAAATGTTATGGAGTGACTTTAAGGTAAAAGTCATTCTAAAAATTAAGCTTATCGATACCTCGACTAAATTACAGTAATGTATTTGAGATTAATGGAAATATCATTTCGATATTATGGAGAAGTGCAAACGCAATTGATCTAGATGCAAACTTATTAATTCCGTTAGTTTTATCAATTAATTAATCTAGATATTGACAATTTCAGTAAAATATTGTAGACTTTACAAACTTTTGAAGAGGCAAAAGGTACGTAATGACATGTATTTGGCTACATACTCCATATATTATGGATTTAAGAGATTCTTTCCAGTTCATAGTTATCAATGAAGATTTTGTTGTACTATCATATCTCCATAAAGTATTAAATTATGATTCTCAGCCTAAAGAGAAAAGTATATGCCAATTCAGTAACTATATTGATATTAATTAATGTATTTGAGATACCACTATGTTGTTAAGCTTGCTTAGCGCTCAGATTATGTCGTTTAGTTAAGGGTGCAAGTCGATTGGTACGAGGACTGATCTGTACGAGGATCAACTTACTATTAAAAAAGCAACAATCTGCCATCAATTATAGAATGTAATAATGGAGTGTCATTTAAGAAAGGTAAAGTGCTTGCAACTTTTGGAAAATGAACAATTTTATTAATTACTTCTTAAAGGAATTAGATCTTATTTGTTACAATCTATATGAAAAAACATTTTTTTTATAATTTTATTAGATGAACACCTTATATGGCACTTTTATCAACAATGATCATAATTTTTTTGTACAGACAAGCTTTATTTGATTCAGTTTGACATGTATTTGTTAGAATATGAAATCTATTATTATTGATATCGTTTGACTTTCAATTTGAATTACTTTCAGTTTTTTGCTTCTTCTTTTTTCATTATTATCTTAAACTTACTTTTTTTTATCACCCAATACTTCATGTCCAACATTGCAAATTACTTTTAAAGTCAGAATATATATTTTCAATGTTATTTAAAAAATTGTCCTTCAACTATAATAGTTTGTGTATAAGTAGAGGATCTGTCTTTATATTTTAAAATAGTTTTACGCTTTAAATAATTCATACGAACTTATTACACATTTACATATATAATCTATGTGAATGTGAACTAATTTAATTACGAAATGAGTTGTTCGCTAAATTTTAGGATCACATTCTATCGGCATTACACCTCTACCGACTTGTTATATTTCAAGTTGCAACAAAAAGAAGCAAAAAAGACCTAATCTATACCCTAAAAATTAGAGTCCGAATCCTCTAGAGTTTTAATAAAACTATACAAGGTAGAGTTGTATCTGAATCTGAACAATACATTTTAAAATTAAGGGCTCATATTGGTAGGAAAGGAAAAATTAGGGGGTGGATTTTGATGAGAAAAAATAGGGGGACTTTGAAAAGATAATATATGAGCTATTAATTTTTTGTTCAATGGTTGATATTGCTCAAATTCTACCTTGTAAAAAATTATTTAAGAATTCTAGAGGATCCAAACACTAAAAATTGTCGAAACAAAGTTGAAGAAGTAGTTTGAAATCTTATGCCGTCCGTCCAAGTCATTTTGCTGGTACATTGCAATTTGATATTGCATGCCTAGCTCCAAAGGGAAAGCTATTATTTATAAAGAATGTGTGTACTCTCAATCTTTTTTCTAATAATAACAAAATAATTGGTTGGCAAAAGCAATTTAGAATATGTTTTTTTCCTTGTTTATGCGTGTAGTGAACAGTAGATTCTTACATAACTATGACAAAAATATATGGTTACTTCATTTCATTAATTAATTTGTGAGATTTCATTGACGTAGAGTTTGAGATAGACCATTATTTCAGGACTTCAGGTGTTTATCAGATTAGAAATAAGTACGATTTCCTTCATGTCTTGATTTGATTTGCGCTTCAAGTACATATGGGTATGAACTCCAATGTCACTAAATAATATATCTTGCCAAACAACCCCATAAACATACATATAAAATGGAGTTTTGTCAGAAACAACATTTTATAATTCACTTTTTTGCGAAAAACAACTTTTTAAATTCTTTTTTGCAACTTACAACCTTAAACCAATTTTTTTTTTTTGCGAAATGAAACCTTTTTCGGATTTCCGTCTTGATCGTTAACTTTACACCATTGACCGTCAGTTGGTTGTTTTTCTTCTCTATAACATTTTATTTTCCTCCTTTTCCCTCCTTTTCATTGATTCATTTCCTTCCATTTCTTAAAATTATTTTTTCTTTCTCCTCTCATTTTGAGGGTGTTTGGCAATTAGAGTTTTGGAGCAAAAAGAGAGTTTTGGACCACTTTTAGAGTTTTGACTAGTCAAAAACTCTAAAAGGGGTGTTTGGTAAAATAGAGTTTTAGAGAGAGTTTTGGAATGAAAACTCTCAAAATAAAAAAGCTCCTAATAGGAGCATTTTCTTTAGAGGATTAGGTAAAAATATGTTCAATGACTTTTTTGCCTCTAATAATAATACTACACATATGTATTAAAATGTCTATAAATGTCATTTCACACAAACAAATTGTAATAAGCTTTTAGCAATCAGTTAATTGTTGCCAAACACATTTATTAAAAAAAGTTGTCAAATCAGCAGTCAAATCTGCTGAACAAAAAGTTAAAACTCTAACAGCAAACTCTAAACTCTTACAGCTAAACTCTAAACTCTATTTGCCAAACATGGCCTTTCTCTCCCCTCCATTGGTAAGGAGAGGTTTGAGGAAAAATTAGAGATTTGAACTCACATTAGAGGATTTGACTAGTCAATCATCTAATTTGAGTGTTTCGTAAAGGGAGGTTTGAAATTGATGATTGGGCCCAAAAAACTCTTTTTGAAGAAGCTTTGGGGAGCAACTTCTTGACATTAAAGGTTTGGGGATGAGTGGGGTAAATTACATTTATGTCCTAAAGTTCTTGAAAATTACATTTATAAAAAGTACAATAATGCCCATGTCCTTCTTGGTCATCTTACACAATCAAGTAGCAATCATCTATTAGCTAGCAAACACCATTATATAAATAGCTACCAAAATCAGATAGTCAAACCAACTAAACAGGGCTTCTGATTTTCAAGGAATATACCTATTTATTATTCTCCTACAATCAAACAAATTATGAATTTTAATTTAAATCACTTTGTAATTTCTCTATATTAATTATATTTATCTATTGTCTATGCTAATTTAATTTAGAAAGCAACAGACAACAAATACATTATTGCATTGAATGTGACCAATAACTAGTTTAATTTCTAATAGTGTGTTGTGTTGTACTGAAAAATCAAATGTTTACCTTAAAGTATTACACCTAAAATAAAGATGAACTCCTAAGTCTTAATATTATCAAATGGTTTAAAATCATTTTCATCTATGGAACTAACGACCATGTTAGAAAATCCTCCCCTAAACAAAAGTTGATTTCTCTAGGGTATCTATTCTTAGAGGTGGGCATGGGCCGGGCTAGCATGTGGGCCGGTACGGTTTGGGCCTGGTCCAAGGCCCGGTCTGGTCCGTTGTCCACTCTGTGGGCCGTCGGCCTACCATGGTCAAGAGATTTTATTTCAGGCCCGCACCGGCACGAGCCCACCTATATGGCCCGTGGGCCCAACTATATGGCCCGTGGGCCCAACGCCCTTTTTCTTTGTTTTTTTAGCTTAAAACTGCCAAGAATCCAAAAAAACAACATAAAACACGGGGTAGGCCCGCAGGAAGCACGAGACCGTGGACAAAATCTGGAAATTCCAGGCCCGACACGACCCGCAACTCACGGGCTCGGGCCCGACCCGACCCATCGTTTCCTCAATCCCGCGGGCCAAGCCCGTGAACAGGCCCATGCCCAGGTTTATCTATTCTCAACCTCAACATTTCTATTTTGGTCCAGTCCATTTTAATTTGAACGTACAAGGGAATTCAACAAAGACAAAGTCGGCTAGTCACACCTTGTTGCAATTTGACTTGGACCAAATAATGCCCATCTTAAGTAAAGTTTACTTAGAAAGGGTTGACCGCATTTTTGTGTGCTGAGAATTTCTCCTTTTTTGAGTTTTGCCTAATTCCTCCTGAGAAGGAACATATATATATATATATATATTTTTTCATACCATAAATAATATTCAGTTACTTTTTATTAGGGCTGTTCAAAAAAATCCGATCCGATGATCCGATCCGCGATCCGGTCAATCCTATCCGAAAATTCGGATATCCGATCACATTTTATGTACAATTTGTAATTTTGTATACAAAATTTATCCTTTGTTATACAACATTAATAATTTCATAAAAAATATTTGTTATTTATCATATCACATTACTATATTTGAAAATCAACGCTTAATTTTTCTTTTATCTTTATTGTTAAAAAACTTACTTCATTTAGTTTTTTTCCAGAGGAAAAGCCGAAGCCACAAACTTTTATTAAGAAGCCAAAATAATGTCAGCCGCAATTACATCAACTAAGAACCTTAGGCAATCACCCACCCAAATTCTCGTAGAGTAATTCAGGGGAGTTAGATGAGCCATCCCATGAGCAGCTACATCTATACTAATATATTAAAAGGCGTTCATAAACAATGAACTGTGCCATGTGGTGCTATCCCTTAGAGTATTTACTTCTTGTAAACACACATACAATAAAAAAAAAAGAAAAAAAAATGCATGTTATAGAATTTGATCTAGACCTCAAGCTTATACTATATACTAAAGTCTTAACCAATAAACCAAATAGTGTTTGGTGTTATAATTTTAAAGTATGATATTAATAGATAAAAATTATAATTACCCTAACCTGACCTAAAAACTAGTTTACTTTCCTAAAAACATGTGAGAAATCAACAGACTCAAACTCCCTAGCGAGAGTTAACTAATTTTTTGGAGCATGTTAATTGTTAACTACTTTGTTTAGAGTCACTCTCCACTTCTACATAGCTTGCATCACATTGTAACGCCATCTTCAACCCCAACACCAAAGCTTTTGCCTCTGTAATGCTAGCCTCCCACTCCTCCTTCACCTGTCAGCAGCCGGCACGAAATGACCTTCCCCTGCAGCAGTCTCACCTGCTGCCATGAACCACTGCACACCTGCTGCCATGAACCACTGCATTTCTCTCATTCCAAATCCCCCAAACTAGTGCAGTAGTGCCCCAACCCAAGCTAAATCCTCCCCACTCAAATTATTCATTTAGTTACATTAAGCTTCAAGGAATGAAGTAAATATCAGTAACATAATTCCCTAACCTCCCCGCGAACCGCGATCCGAAAAAAGCGAATTATGGTCGGTGTTCGCCTATTTTTTGCCCATTTTGAACGAACCGTGAACTGAAAAAACGAATTATATAGCGAATTATGTGACACTGATCAATTCACCTCCCAAATATATAGGGCAAAATCATTATCTTATTGTAACCTATATTTTTGCTTAGAAAATCTTCTGTTAATCATTCAGATACAAGAAAGAAAAAATGGTTAATTTCTTTTTTACAGGAGTATATGTTTATAAGCTCTTCAACTATTAGTTCATCAACACTTTTTTCATATGTATAGATTCTTCCTGTATAATGTGTATCAGGTAATTTCTTGCCGGGACAGGCTGAGCTCCAGCTCCATTGAAAGTGGACAATTGTTAATATCATACTTTGATTTTGCTTCCTCCTCCCTCCCTCCATATACCTTCAAGAAGAGGGATTGAAAAAGAAGTTTAGCATTAAAAAAGATGCGCAGTTAAGACCATGTTCTCTTTACCTGATTTAATCTACTCCCTTCGTAACAAAATAAACGCAGCAAATGAATATTTTATACCTCACAATTAATACCCATTTGTTGCATTTATTATGTTACGGAGGAAGTAATAATTGAAATGATTTTAATCTAACTAGATTTATGAGGATCAAAATTGATTTTTACTTATAAAATAATGTGTTTTGCTGATTCTCTATATATAGTGTCTTTAGTAATATGGAATTACTAGATTTTACGGATCGAAACTATTTTATATTTATCAAAACTTATTTTTGTTGATAAGGAACGATAGGCGGATTCGTTGAACTTATTTTTAAAAGTTGAAGAGAACATATGGGCCATATGGACTTAATATTATTTGGCTTGTGAGAAACTACGTACTATCGAATTATGCTTAATTAAGCAACAAACAATGATGGTTTATTGGTTTCTCGTGGATGCCAACTATCATATGTGACGCTCTATATATATACAAATCCTAAAAAACAAAGATGGTTTTTCTTCTAGAAACTTTTAATATAATTATTAAACTTAGAATAACTCCATTTTGAATAACTCACAGATGTGTAAAATCCAATTTTTGATTTGATACAAACCTTGCTTCGTAATTCTTTAACTCTTTGGCGCAAACAAACGAGCTCCCTATGCAATGTCATGTTCTCTTGATGTACCATAATCTCCTGAATAAAATGAAGCACTAAAATTTCAGCATTTACTTTATACACTAATATTAACAAAATTATAATGAGACCCAAGATATTTTTCTTTTTTCCAATTTACTAGAGAAAAACCTTTTTCATCTAACCTTTTGGTTAAGCTCAGTTATCTTCTCATTCCAGAGCTGCTCCTGTACGTGATGTAAAATGAATAAGAACTCTTGTAACTTTTCTCAACAATAACATCGGGGAATGTTTTTAGAAAAAAATGCTTTCCGGAACAATTAATTTTATTTTGTGATCATATCATCATCTTATCTCTATTTTCTATCGTAGTTTCATCATTCAATTTTAGGACATGAAAAGAAATGGAAAAAAGAGTGACATCTTCCATAGACATCTTTCCATTCCCTTAGAAGTGATCCCCTTTCCCTCTAAGAAGTGTATTACTAGTGTGATGTCCTATAGCATGTGTCCTAGGAATAAGGAGTCGACCCATGATATGACTTGCGGTCACTTATCAGAATTCATGGGGTAGTTTGTGTGTCCTTGTTTGTGTACTTATTGTCAAAAAAAAATCTTCTATAGACATCTTAAAATGGTACGTACTTTTAATTGGGATAAATAGTATATAAGATATTTTTAAAGACATTACATTTCACCTTTTCTAATACTACAAATGGTTTGTGACTGGAATTTCCTAATTACCTTTATTAGGATTGCCTAATCACCAAAAATCAGAGCATTATAGAAACAAATTTTGGCAACGAGTTTTTCAATTGTTGATAAATAGCAACATAGATTATTTTTTCGTTGCTTATTATTACCTGACTTTTTTTGCTCTACATATCTGACAATTGAAAGCAACATTTTTTTGGAAAAGGAATAAGCAACATATTTTTGATTTGTTGCTATTGGAAACCAATTGTTTCACCATTTGTTGCTAGATGACATCATATTTTCAATTTGTTGTCATTTAACAAAAAACTATGACAACGAATATTTGATTTGTTGACATCAGACACAACTAATTTTACTATTGGTTGCTAGATGACATCATATTTGTGATCTGTTGTCATTTAGCAACAACCTACGACAACTAATATTTGATTTATTGACATTAGAAACAACTAATCTTACTATTATTTGTTACTAGATGACATCATATTTACGATTTGTTGCCATTTAGCAACAAACTACGACGGCCAAAATTTCATTTATTGACATTAGAAACAATTAATTTTACTATGTGTTGATATATGGTATCATATTTTCAATTTGTTATCATTTGAAACAAATATGGAAAGAGATATGTGATTTGTTGCCGGTGGCGAGTAGATATCTTATTATTTGTTGCTGAAATAACATCTTATATCTTCTTGAATTGTATTCCATATAGAAGAAAGATGAACAAAAGTACCACCATATAAGTTAAAAAAGTTTCTCATGCTATTATCTGTTGATATTAGCATGAAACATCATTCATACTTGCAGTGAAGCGATTCTCCTCATCTTTATTGCTTTGCCCAAGCGCATTTCTCATATTATCAAACAGTTAACAAAAATATATATATAAGGTTAACATATGTTATATGAATAGTGTATTAGTCAAAGTGTAAGTCTTTAACAATTAAAAATGAATAATAGTTTGTTTCTATTTTGAGCAATGATTTGTTGCCAACTTTTAGCAACAAAATATTAATAATTTGTTGCCATATGTAGCGACAATCATTCATAACTCGTTGTTGGACAAATGCGCCAAATATAGCAACCACCATGGCAACAATATATGAATGGATGCGATACGGCAACAAAATTGTTTTGAATTTAGTAGCTTGAATCATATATATGGCGACAAACCTTTTAGAAACAACAAATTTCTTACGAATAACAATAATTTTTACCTGTTGCTAGATTGATTTAATTTTGTAGTGAATTGAGTTTGTATCATACAGTTCTAGCTATTATAAGCTACATTTTATTATCCCTTGGGTCAAGTGATGGCCTTTCCTAATATTACTTTATATGGGTCTCGCAGCAGTCTGATACTCTTGTTTGCCTATTAAAATTCAGCCAAATAAAGCTTATGATTCCGTCATCCAAACTAATTGCCATGCATGTTTGTAGTGAAATTTCAACTAGTACTATTGTAATTGTAACGAATATATTAAAAATGTAGTGATATATATCAAGTGGATCACAATAAATTAATTTCATATAAATGAAAATCTACATAAATTGTCATAATAAGTGGAGTGATACCTTTCTTGCACGAAGGGCTTTAATGCTAGTTTGCACTTGATTCTCCAGATTTTCCAAATGTTCAATGCTTAAATTGGAGAGCTCTTCTCCAAGCAATTGCCTGGATATATATAATTTACATGTACACTTTAATTTGAGTAGGAATACTACACCTTTCTTACGAATGATAAAGTAAGCTCTTAAGACAAACTAGTTTTGGCTTACCTCTTTCTGTATTTCAGATCCTCTAGTTGCCCACGTAAGTTTTGTGCTTCCAACTTCCACAGCTATGAATGAAATGAAAAATAACAGATCATATCCTTAGGTTATATATCCCAGATTATACATGTACATACTTCACATAACTTGAAAGCAGTTCCCACTTCCCCCTCCCATTTGACACACACCCATGGGTGATTATGTTATGATGTTATGATAGATGCAATTAACGAAGCAAAAATTAATGAACAATTGACACAAGGAATTAACGTGGTTCACCAACAATGTGTTAGTTACGTCCACACGAGAGGATAAACGATTTTATTAGGTTTATGAGAGGGTACATATTACGAATATAGAGGCGAAAAGTTAATTATAGGGATTATATAGTACCTACTTAAATAACCTAAACGGATGGTGCCTACACTGAAACTAAAAGCAGACTCAATATATTAAATAGCATATACCGTGCTAGGTTAATCCTAGCGCCAGGATAAATAATTCAAGGTATGGTTCAACGAGATTCCCTCTAGGATGCAATATGAATCGAAAGATGAACGAGATACAAATAGTTCTAATAAGATTCAATATTCATGAACATGTATACATTTCTAGTATATTTTGTAATACAACAATGGATAATTATTACACTACAATGTGGAGTAGGGGAGATATATGATTCGATACGTAACACATACAACACTATATGTAGAGCCGTAGAGGCTTGCATACAGCATACTTAGTAAATACATTCACCTCTTGCTTATATTGAGTTGAAATGTGTACAGTATTATTTATGTTGCTGAGTTATTGGCCAACTTAGAAAATGGTGATAATTGTCACACCCAAATCACAATGCATTAATGGTAGTTGTAGAGATTTTTGTATCTATCACAATACAACTAGAAACAACCTCACAAGGTATTAAGGTAAGGTTGCATACATCCGATCCGACCCAACTCCGAGTGACCCGAGTTTTTGTAGAAGTATTAAGGCAATTGGATAATATTCATGCTATTGTTCAGATTGCAAAACCTATAGACTGTATTGTTGAGCGTTAAAAGTTGAACAACAAGCTTTGTGGACATCTAGAAAGTATATATCAAACGCACTTGATCATCTTCCTCCACATCAAAACTTCAAGCAACAAGCTTTTTCTATTTCCTTATTTGCATTGGTTTGAAATATATAGATGAAGCTAGCCATCTTAATCCATGATTAATTCCATGCTTAACATACTGCCTCAAGTAAATTTTTTACTATTCTACTTAAACCATGCAAGGCATGTATCTTCTTGCAATCTCCATGCATGCATGATCAAGTTTCTTGAGTAACATATGTATCATCCTACTTCTCAACCATTCATCTTCTCCCTTGTAAGAAAAAACACCCTCTTTAGCTTCGTTATTGTATCTGTGAATCAATCAATTACAACAAAAAAAACTGACCATTTTTAGCATGAGATCAGGGCCATATAATATAGCTTCCTAGCTCAATGTATACGTACTCTCAGTCGTCGTACTTTGGCTTGAGGCTCAATATATAGGAGCATTCATCTTTTTCCCTTAATCATACTATTTTGTTTTTCTAAATAATTGTACTTGCTTTTAACTTAAAATCACTTCCTAACTTCCATCATGCTGAAATCAATTATATTATTCTTTAGCTATATATTACTATCTCTACCTCTAAATATAAGGGAATAACAAATGTAAGGGGATCTCATGTGAAAAGAATGCACCCTTAAGTTAAACTTTAAATTCCCTACATTTACCAAGGATTCGACAAACATATGCATTGGTATGGAAGAGATGCATATAATTTCAACAATGAAGGATAATCATGGTATTTTAACCCAATTTCTAAATAAACTACTAATGGATATTGATAAACTTTAGGAAAGTTTGACCACATCTAAGTTGACGGGGGTTCCATCCTAAAACCAATTGGTGATAGGTGGAGTAATCCACCAATCTATATATGTAAGTCATTCTCTCTTTAATTCTTCGATGTGGGACAACTATCTCTGCTAACTCAGCATGTGGGTTATACTCTTAACATATAGTAAAATGCTGATGAAGAAGGGCTAGTATTCAACACATGTTCATGAAAAGATCTACTAATGAGTGTTGATACTCAACATTCAAGGTGTAGCGATTCAAGAAATTCGAGTGCACTAGATTCATATGCAAATCATGGGAAGTGGAGATTGGAGAATAATTAAAACAACTTTGGCATCATGAAAAGCAAGAAAAACGCAAATGGCATAGTAATTACCATGGCTTCTGAAGTAGCATTCAGGAACTGAGATTCCTCTTTTGCAGCATTGTATTGCTCCAACATGGACTTCATGTTACTAGGGAAAAGAAAAAATTGTAAGAAATGCTTCCAAATTGATGTCTGATCCAATACATTACACTTAGTTACACAGAACAAGTACAATAATGCCAAATTTATGTTACCTAGTTATTCCAAACTTATTAATCCTGAAATATTGTACTACTTATCAACTCACACATTTGAGAATGTAGTTCACACTTCACAGGGCATCAACAAATTAGGTAAACACTATTAAATTGGGAATAGACAAAATAAAATATGATCTTCAATAGATTTGATGGGTTTCCTCAAGTTGTTGATATATCCATGTATTAATTTGCAATAGATCACTTGATATATAACACTAACCAAAACATATGATCATATATATTAAACTACAAAGTTGATGGAACAGCTAAATTAAACTTTCCTCCAAGCGTTTTAAATTCATAGTAGAAGATCATAAAAAGAAGTAAAAAAAAAAGTTATATCTAGTTAGAAAATTAATTAATCGAAAGTGATGCGATAGAGATATAATATGCATATATGAGCATAAATATTAACCATTTGGTCCGGTCTTGCAAACCTAAAAAATTGTTTGATACCACCATGTAAATTAGAAACTAAAATCACTGCCCTTGTAACTCCATATACAACAAAAAAAGAAACTTATTGATAGAATATAAAACCAAACTTGAAGCTCCAACCAAAAGAGTAAGCTTGGAGCTCTACAAATTAGACAAATAAAATTTTATTCTAGATTCGTTCATAATTAAATCCAACAAGCGATTCTATTCAAAAAAAATAAAAAATCCAACAAGCGAAGTTATAATCTACCTAATGTACTTATTCAAGTTCTAGCCTGGAAAATACATGTCAAATTTTACTAGTATAGATATAAAACCCAACAATTTCTTGACAAAAAGCTATTTTTTTTTTATATTTTCTCCTTTATTACAACCTTGTCTCCCCAAGACCCTAAATAAAAAGAAATTATATGATCTAGCAAAATACAATATAGTTTGGATATACTCTAGCTAGCTAATTCTCTACTTGCTGAGTATATATTGAACTTGGTATATATACAATGTTAGCAGAAAATAATAAGAATATAATCATCTCAAAAAGTGGGGAAAAAAAACAAAGAACAAAAAAATTTGGATAAAACTTACTCTTGACTGGAAAGCTCATAGATCTTGCCAGTGCTTGAGATGACAATAACACCAACTTGAACATCGCACAAGATCGATAACTCTTGAGCTTTCTTGATCAAACCCTTTCGTCGTTTGGTGAAGGTAACTTGCCTCCTAGACAGATTATCAATCCTTTCAATTTCAATCTTCCCTCTTCCCATGCTTAATTATTCCTTAATCTGTTATTAAAATCTTAATATTTGTTTTTGCTAAAAAGTAAAGCTAGCTAGGGTTTCTTAATCTGTTAACCTTAATATTTGTTTTTGTCTTTGAGGTGGTCAGATACAATATTACATGTATATATATGACATGTTAAGCAACTACTAAATAGTACTCCCTCCGTCCCATAATATAGTGCTTGTATTCCATTTTGGGTGTCCCAAAATGTTATTCTTGTTTCTATTTTTTAATTCCACAACTCCCCTTGATTTGCCTAAAAAACCATGCAACCATCATTTATTTGCTTCCTTGGAAATAGTTTTTTTCTTTGTTTATTGAACCTAAGGGTTGAATTAGTCATATATTTAATGCTTTTTCACCCATTATACACCATTCTCTCTCCTAAAATCAGTTTTTTTTCCCACAACATTAATTGTTTATCATTTATGTTCCACTTTCCTTAATTCTCGTAAAATATGAGAAATAAGCACTATATTATGGGACGGAGGGAGTAATACATACTACATATTTGAAGTCAACCAAAGTTTTTGATTGGTTCAGTTTAAAAGACATTAATGCAATTACCTTATTTGGAAGAAGTAACCTTGTTCTTGTGGTGTGAGAATCTCGTCTTTAGCCACGCATGATAATAAAGTTTTTCAACTTTTGTTGGGTGGGTTAAGTTTTTTTTTTTTTTTTAGGGAAAAAGCAAGCTAGATTAATTCAAAGATAATTTGTCCATGAGTACATAGGGCGCCATCTCCGAGGGAGAGTGGTTTTCCCAAATTTGTTCAACACCAAATTGAACTAGCTTTGCTAAATGATGAGCTACAAAATTACCGTCACGTTTCACATGTGACCAAACAAGAGAAGAAAATGAGGAACAAGAAGCTAAGATATCACGGAGGATGATGTCAAGATCCGAAAGAAAGAGTGCATTCTTTGACAACCGCTTTATTACACCTTGGCTAAGTTAGGGACTTAGTAGATATATTCATATGGAATTATTTCTTTATAAGTTGAAATAATTAAGTCCGGTGAAATTATTTACTTCATCCGTTTTTTTTTACTCGCAACACTTTTTTTTTCATCAACTTCAATGCAATTTACGGGTATGAGAGAGGTAGAGAGGAAAAAAAAGAGAGAGGCCCATGTGATTGGAGAGAGATAAAGAGAAAGGAAAAACAAAAATAGAAAGTGTTGCAAGTAATTAATTATCCCTTTTAGAAAAGTATTGTGGGTAAAAAAAATAGAGGAAATATTTTAATTTAATTATTTAGGACCTTAGTTCACCAAGGAAGAGAGAGGGAGGACTATTAAGACTTTATGATTATATTGTCAATCACTTTGCGAGAATTTAAGCTATCTGAATTTATCTTAAACTATTTGAAATAGTTTTTGCTTATCACAACTTATTGTAGGTAATTGTGAAGTGAACATTTGAACTTACTTAGCTATTATTAGAACTATTCTGAACTTATTTTAATTTTATTGAAACTTATTTGATTATATTACCTTTAAAAAGTTTTTTGATTGGACAAAACCTAGGAATTTATAGTGAAATAGTCTTTTTGCCAAAAGGTTACATTGAAACAAAATGTAATTTGAGATGTGTGTGCTACTTTTTTAACTTTTGTGTGTTTTCTTTCTTGTAAAAATCTGCATTAATAGTCCAATCTTCAATATTTAGCCTCTAATTAGTTGGGAATAGCACTAGTTCCAAATTCTCGAGATATCTTCACAAAGCATGTGGTGAATTAGTTTTAAAGATGTATTCTCTTCAACTTAAAATAAGTTTAAGATTTATTTAGGTAGAAAATTAAGGTAATTTCAAGGCGGGTCAATCAATTGTAATAAGTTTTAGTATGATCAATTTAGCAAAATTGAGATAAAGAGGATACACCATAACTTAAATCTCAAAAATATAAAGAAAATCTTTTGTCTTAATTATTATTAGTGTACATTTTTGGTCTCTCCTTTCCTCCCTTAGCCATCACCACCTCCATTTTTCTTAACCTAATTAACATGCATGTCATCTCCATTTAACCGTCGGTGTTTTAATTAACATGTAATCCCGAGGTATCATATATATATATATATATATATATATATATATATATATATATATATATATATATATATATATATATATATATAGGGTAGGATTATTTGCAAACAAGCGTTAATCCGAAACCGAAAACAGGGGTAACTTTTAGCAATTTTTGGGTAACTTTTAGCAATTTTAGTGTAACTTTATATATATACTTCAAGGGTAACTTTTAGCACTTTTAGGGTAACTTTATATATATGTTCAAGAGTAACTTTTAGCACTTTTAGGGTAACTTTATATATATGTTCAAGGGTAACTTTTAGCACTTTTAGGGTAACTTTATATATTTTAAGGGTAACTTTTACCACTTTTAGGGCAACTTTATATATTTTAAGGGTAACTTCTTTTAGTGTAACTTTGATTATAGTTAAACCTATGCGGGATTCGAACCCACATCGTTGTGTATTACACAACGCTCTACCAATTGAGCTAATAGGTTGTATGAAATTCGCCAAAGATATGTGAGAGAGAGGAGGTAACAAATAGCTTTAAAACAACAACTAATAACAATATTTGGGAAACTAATAAAACACATATTATGCTATACCATAATGAACAAGATAAAAATAACAAAGAGGACGCCAAAAGCATAAAACTAGACATTACCACATGAAACGAAAGATTTTGAAAATTAAAATTGCAAGAAGATTGATTGCATCTCTTCCGCATTCTCAAGACATTTTTAGGAGGGCAAATTTGAGCAACTAACGATTTTATATACTTAACTAGTGGTTAAAATACAAAAAGTACTATTAAGGAAATATGGGTAACTTATAAGCTCATAAAGGTAACATTACATTGAAATGATTAGATAATGTACTAACACACATGTAACATACATAGATTCATTGGGAACATCCATCTTTTTTAATAATCGCTTTGTTCTTCATCGACCACCGGAAATAACCACACGCATATCATGTTGTTCCGGCTCAATTTCATCGTCAGGCTCATAATTATTGTCAATAGCTTCCTCCACATCATTCTCATGTTCATCATCTATCAAAACCAATTTTACCCAAACAAAGCTCACAAGTCACAATCACACTCTATGTAGACACCATACATAAGGCATATTTCAACAAAGTTAAACTTTAATGATCGCAAACCTGTCATAGTCAAAGATAAACTTGCAAGTCTTACAAGGGATAACTTTAATGTCTCATATGTAAGATCACCAGAAGATCAGAGGAACCAATTAATGATATGATAAATAGTTATAGTATCTTGTGATAGGGTGTGATATATTGATATTGCATAACCTATACTAGAAGTAGAGCAGATAACCTAAGATTAGTTAATAAAAATTCACTTCATACTTCATAGTTCATACCATCAGATAATAAACTTAATAGACAAGAGGATATTATGCTATTGCATGCAATTGAGCTATTTAAGAGATGCTATCTGCTAAACTGCAACATTTAATTGATGGTTTTAACTGCCTTTCATATGCCTCATATAGCTAGCACAAAGGTGCAAAAGATAAATTTAAAAGCTACATACATGATACATTCACAAGGATATAAGCAATATGAACGCATTCCCCTCTCCAATTTCCTTGCTCTTCCCCTCGCTTTAAACAAAGATATGAAACCACATTGGCAACACTCATGACTTCAGCTATCTTCATGATAACTGAAAAACTTCATCAACAATACAGTTGCCAAAAATTTCTTGATATAGATCAGATAATCCAAATTATTAGTTGCATAAAAGCTACATCATTCCTCTTATCAATAAGTTACAAAACCTATCCAAATATCTCATAAAAACCCCAAATTACTTCTATAGCATGAATTCTCCACATTTCAATTGTATAAAATTCAAACTTCCAATACAAGTTTCCACCAATGCTTCAATTTATTCTATTCGAAACCTAAAAAACCTAACTATATTATCACATAAACATCGAATTACTCATTTCACACACCTAACAAAGATATGAATTCTCCACATTTCAACAGTCAAGAAACAGTAGCATGAACATGTCAAATAAAGGATAAGTTAGATAGATTACCTTCGTTTGGTTGAACTTGAACGTTTTTCTTCGACTTCTTGACGAGGAAGATTTTTATTTTTCTTCCCTACATTCTCCATTTCAGCTACACAAAACGAGATACATAACAACTATACTTAAAAACAAACAAAATAATCTAAATCACAAAAGCTAACACATAATAACAAATAATCTAAATCCTAACAAAATTCGACTATACAAAAAAAAACAGAAAATCAGCTTTTTCAAAACAAATATTACGAAAATTAAAAAATCTTGCAAAATTCAAAAATTCATATGAATATATACGAAATTTTACAAAATTCGACTATACAAAAAAAAAAAACGAAAATCGGCTTTTTTCGAAAAAAATATTACGAAAATGAAGAAATCTTGCAAAAATTCAAAAATTAATATGAATATATACGAAATTTTATCTTCTAGATCTAACAAAAAGTTCACAATAAAATTTCGAACCACTAGATCTAGAGATTATAAGAATTAAAACTCAAAGAAAAAATACTGCAAGCAAAAATAAACTAAACCTAAAACCAAAAAACAATTAAAAGCTTACTTGGATTATCATTTGAGGAGGATAAAAGACGCTGCAAACAGGAAGAATGAGCTTCCTGGAGTGAAAGAAACGTTCCAGAAGAGAAAGGAAGGAGAGAGGAGAGAGGAGAGAGGAGAGAGAAAGTTTTTGGGTGAAAAAAATGCGTTTTAATTGAACGGTATTATTCACTCGAAGAGTAAACGAGATGGATTAGACGAATTGATTTCCGTCCGCACGATCAAAGATCAACGGCTGAGATTTATTGTTTTCAGTTTTCAGCCTAAAGATGGTTTTCACGAGATCTCATTCCTATATATATATATATATATCCTCATATCATGACATCCTGATATGATTTGTTTCAATAAAGAGCCTTTAATTTCATAATTAATAAGAAGTAATTAAGTTTATATTTGTTTCTTTCTATTGTGGGATTTTTCTACATGATATCGTTATTAAAGTAAATAAGAAATATATTTTTATTAATTGACCTGAATAATACTTTGTCGGTTTCTCTAAAACTAAAATAGTTTGATTTGTTCATCTGTTTGCCACGACACAACTTTAGCTATCAATTTCTTTATTATTTATTAGTAAAAATTATAATCGTTAACAATATTTGCAATGTTATATCTTTTACAACATGATAAAAAAAATTTATAGTAGTTGATAAATATAATCAAGTTGAGTATATAAGTAATGTAAAAATTAAAATATTGCAATTTTAAGGAAACTGAACAAGTGCTGTGAACTTCATCTTTTGATTATATTGTAGTTGTAGAGTTGTTAAAATACACACGCGAATAGAGGGGCTAGCTAGGTATAGATGATCATATCTAATATGAAGATTATCTCTACTATGATTTCTTATTCTTAATTAACTTTTAGGAGTATATTTAACACTTTTTGAAATTGAATTACTTAACAAAATACATAATTCTTGAAGTACATGATATATTTGTAATAGTTTCTAGTTTGTACTATATGTTTATAATTATATAGTAGTACAATTTAGTTAGGTAGAGCAAAACAAAAAAAGTAGTTAAGCAGTTTGTGACAAAGCAAGAATGGAAATCCTCGAAAAGAGTCCTATATTCGTGCAGAAAAAGGAGTTTATCTAGAGATTAAGAAATCGTCCAGTCTAAGTAATGGGGTATTAGTATTATAGTGCTTTGGTTTAAAATAATAATTATTGACGCGTTCACATTGCAACAAGAATAATTATGTCCAAAAAACTCCAAAAACGTTACTGGATCATATGGTACGTTATACATAATTTAGTTTCGTGTTCACACTTCTCTCCATAATCGAGAGATTGAGGAAAGTGGATCATTATTTATTCAGCTTTTCGTGATACCCATACAAATTTATTAATTAATTCTCAGTTCCGTTTAAATCAACCTTTGCCGAAAATATACTATTTAGCTAAAGACTAGTCAAATTTTTGTTACGATGTTTTGGGAAGAAATATAAATTTTCACCTATTTTTATATGAATATGAGAGAGAAAAAATATCAATCCGTCTTGCGTGGACCCGGTTCACATTAAAATAGTGTGGACCAGGTTTAGACACGTGCCCCACTACAAACTTGGCACTCCCGCTTTTCAAAATCCGTGCGATTTTCCCTCTCTTCAATAATATTCTCTCGCCCTAAAATTTTAACAAAAAAACAGGTTGTTACGAACAAACATACACTATATCGTTTTAAAATACACTATATCATGTCAAAATACACTATCATGTCAAACACTATAACGATCGATTATGATAATTTTGTGTAATATACAAATAAACTACACTATAACATTTTAAAATACACTATATCATGTCAAAACACACTATATCATGCAACTCTATCATGTCAAAAAACACAGCAAAACACTATCATGTCAAAATACACTATATCATTTCAAAATACACTATATCATGTCAATATACACTATAACATGCAATACTATCATGCCAAAAAACTCAGCAAAACACTATCATTTTAAAATACACTATATCATTTTAAAGTACACTATATCATTTCAAAATAGACTATAACATGCAACACTATCATGCCAAAAAACTCAGCAAAACACTATCATTTTTAAAATACTACTATATCATTTCAAAATAAACTATATCATGTCAATATACACTATAACATGCAACACTATCATGCCAAAAAACTCAAGAAAACACTATCATTTTAAAATACTGACTATATCATTTTAAAGTACACTATATCATTTCAAAATACACTATATTGATTCAAAAATACACTATCGGGAGAGTGAAGTTATCGGAGGAGAGAGAAGTTATCGGGAGAGAGAAAATAGGGGAAGGCGAACGCAGCAAAAACGGAAAGTTTGTAATCATTAAAACTCACGTGAGATGGATAAGGTGCACACTAAGTTAGTGTGCACCGGGTCCATATTAGTTTTTTTAAATATAATTATGTGTTAGTTTCTGTTTGGCGCATGGAGAACCGTTGGATATCATTAATGTAACTTCAGATTTTTTTTTTTTGGGGTGGGGGGGGGGAAGAGATTGATCATTTTGTATGTCAAGGGTGTGAAATATCTATGCGTACGATTTTAAAGATATAATTATGGTTGTTTAATTGTGTGTAGTTAATTACTTGAATCAAAATGCTATTGTATTTAACGTTTCAAAAAAGCTACCCAAACGCTACTTGAAACTCTAACCACTACTTCAACTTTTACCATGGGCATGTTTGGCAAAACTAGCGGTTCTAGTAGCGGTTAGCGGTTGCAGTAGCTGTAGCTGTTGGGGGTAGCGGCTAGCTGTCTACTAGTAGTTGTCAACGATCAGCGATTAAATTAATTGTTTAATTAGAAGTGTTTGGCAAATGTAGCTGTTGAAATTATAAAAGACAATAAATGACATTTATTCTAATATGAAATGAACTACAATAATTTCATATGTTCGTTCAATAGTTAAATTCAAGATTTATTTTTTCAAAGAAGTTACACAAAAAGGAGTATATGACTTTTTAGGTGCTTAAAGAAATGTATAAATCTAAGAAAATATTTAACCCTCGAAAAATTTATATTACCAATTCTAACTAAAATACTTGTAAAATATCTTATCTTTAAAATAAATATTTAAATTACATCTCAACTATTATAAAATAAACATTGAATTGCCATAAAATAAAACAATAAATAAACAATAAAAGGAAAAGGAAATAAAAAAACATTGGTTAACAATTCTACCTTATGCTATTATATAGTGTTTATTTGCTAGACCGCAACCTCTAAATCTCAAACGTTACTTGTAGTAACGTTCCACAACCGCTACTCATAATCTACTTCAACTGCTACCCGCTACTTCAACCACTACCTTACCAAACACTCATAATTTTCTTAAGTAGCGTTTTAATCTTGTCCAACCGCTAACCGCTACCTCAAACGCTAGTGCCAAACAGGGCCCATGCCAAACGCATCCGTCAAAATAGTGAAAGATAATTCAGAGGCTGTCGCCGAACAGGCCCTTAGTCATTGGGTGATTTGCTTCAGAAATAAAAGATTACTTGGTGATTGGATAAGTATTGTTTTTGAGTGCCACCTAACTAATAAGCAGTTTTGTGCATGCATGCTTATATATATAATTAGTTGATATATATGTCATTTTTTTTTTGCATCACAAATGTATATTTTTTTTTACTATTTAGCAGTTATTTGCATCCAAAAAATTACTATTTAGCAGTAATTCAATATATTTCATTTTGCTCTCTTTTATAAACGCAATTTTGTTTTTGTAAGAACTAAACTCGTTTGATCCTAAAGACAATAAATCTAAATCTCGGATATCGTAAACGGATCAAGGCAACTTTGCAGGCTACAGTTACTTTGTCTACTACTGAAGCAGAGTACATGGCATTGACAGCAGCTGCTAAAGAGGGAATATGGTTAAAGGGGCTAGTTAGTGACCCTGGTTTGCATCACGATCAGGCCATTGTGTATTGTGACAGTTTGAGTGCAATATGCTTAGCCAAGGATCAAGTCCATCATGAAAGGACTAAGCACATTGATGTGAGATATCATTTTCTGAGGAGTGAGAAGAGGGTTAAGGTGAAGAAAGTAGGTACTGCTGATAATCCTGCTGATATGTTCACTAAACCTGTTCCACATAGTAAGTTTCAACATTGTTTGAACTTGCTCAATGTTTGTGATTGTTGATTGCCCTTTGGGGCAAGTCTGGGGCCTTTAGGGGCTAATCTGGTGTTCTTAAGGGACAAATCTGTTCTGGTTGTCTTTCGGGGCAAATCTGTTTGCAGTGAGAATCTGGGCATTGTGTTCAATGCATCTGTTATTTGTTTATCTGGTTCATTGTGAGAGGATTTAAGTCAAGGTGGAGATTTGTAGGAATTGATGCCTTGAATTCTGGTCAGAGAGCATGTTTCGTCGGCTTACCCGATTGAATCGGGCAGGCTCGCCCGATCGGGCGGGGCAGCGTCTCAGCAGCAGCTCAAGGAGTGGAGCGCCCGATGGCATCGGGCGTGTGTGCCCGATCGGGCATCGTAGCGAACTACGACTCGGGCGATGGTCGCCCGATTGGGCCCGAGACGACTTTTGGCTTGGCGAGTACCGCCCGACCCAATCGGGCGGTGCGCAGTTTGACGCGGAAACGTGTTTTCCGAATTTGCTTATAAATAGGTTTTAAACCTAGTTTATTTAATTGACGATTAAGACATTAATCACCTCTGTAATTCTGGATATTCTTCTTATCAATAATATTATTTTCTCTCTGCCCGTGGATGTAGCCAACACTCCGTTGGTGAACCACGTTAAATCTGTGTCTGATTATTCTTTGTTTTGCATTCGATATTTGTTCTTTCTCACGTCTGTTATAACATCATCAACACCTTTTTCATATGTATAGATTCTTCCTGTATAATGTGTATCAGGTAATTTCTTCTTTGGACGGACGGGTGAGCTCCGACTCCATTGAAAGTGGACAATTGTTAATATCATACTTTGATTTTGCTTCCTCCTCCCTCCCTCCATATACCTTCAAGAAGAGGGATTGAAAAAGAAGTTTAGCATTAAAAAAGATGCGCAGTTAAGACCATGTTCTCTTTACCTGATTTAATCTACTCCCTTCGTAACAAAATAAACGCAGCAAATGAATATTTTATACCTCACAATTAATACCCATTTGTTGCATTTATTATGTTACGGAGGGAGTAATTGAAATGATTTTAATCTAACTAGATTTATGAGGATTAAAATTGATTTTTACTTATAAAATAATGTGTTTTGCTGATTCTCTATATATAGTGTCTTTAGTAATATGGAATTACTAGATTTTACGGATCGAAACTATTTTATATTTA
Organism: Beta corolliflora; assembly: GCA_947648045.1. Classification (NCBI taxonomy): domain Eukaryota; kingdom Viridiplantae; phylum Streptophyta; class Magnoliopsida; order Caryophyllales; family Amaranthaceae; genus Beta; species Beta corolliflora. Next base: position 801,811 of record CANSZD010002981.1, read on the forward strand.
TCAAAACTTATTTTTGTTGATAAGAAACGATAGGCGGATTCGTTGAACTTATTTTTAAAAGTTGAAGAGAACATATGGCCTTAATATTATTTGGCTTGTGAGAAACTACTATCGAATTATGCTTAATTAAGCAACAAACAATGATGGTTTATTGGTTTCTCGTGGATGCCAACTACCATATGTGACGTTCTATATATATACAAATCCTAAAAAACAAAGATGGTTTTTATTCTAGAAACTTTTAATATAATTCTTAAACTTAGAATAACTCCATTTTGAATAACTCATAGATGTGTAAAATCCAATTTGTGATTTGATACAAACCTTGCTTCGTAATTCTTTAACTCTTTGGCGCAAACAAACGAGCTCCCTATGCAATGTCATGTTCTCTTGATGTACCATAATCTCCTGAATAAAATGAAGCACTTAAACTTCAGCATTTACTTTATACACTAATATTAACAAAATTATAATGAGACCCAAGATATTTTTCTTTTTTCCAATTTATTACAGAAAAACCTTCTTCATCTAACCTTTTGGTTAAGCTCAGTTATCTTCTCATTCCAGAGCTGCTCCTGTACGTGATGTAAAATGAATAAGAACTCTTGTAACTTTTCTTAACAATAACATCGGGGAATTTTCTTAGAAAAAAATGCTTTCCGGAACAATTAATTTTATTTTGTGATCATATCATCATCTCATCTCTATTTTCTATCGTAGTTTCATCATTCAATTTTAGGACATGAAAAGAAATGGAAAAAAGAGTGACATCTTCTATAGACATCTTTCCATTCCCTTAGAAGTGATCCCCTCTCCCTCTAAGAAGTGTATTACTAGTGTGATGTCCTATAGTATGTGCCCTAGGAATAAGGAGTCGACCCATGATATGACTTGCGGTCACTTGTCAGAATTCATGGGGTAGTTTGTGTGTCCTTGTTTGTGTACTTATTGTCAAAAAAAATCTTCTATAGACATCTTAAAATGGTACTTTTGACTGGGATAAATAGTATATAAGATATTTTTAAAGACATTACATTTCACCTTTTCTAATACTACAAATGGTTTGTGACTGGAATTTCCTAATTACCTTTATTAGGATTGCCTAATCACCAAAAATCAGAGCATTATAGAAATAAATTTTGGCAACGAGTTTTTCAATTGTTGATAAATAGCAACATAGATTATTATTTTTTCTTTGCTTATTATAACCCGACTTTTTTTGCTCTACATATCTGACAAAGGAAAGCAACATATTTTTGATTTGTTGCTATTGGAAACCGATTGTTTCACCATTTGTTGCTAGATGACATCATATTTTCAATTTGTTGCCATTTAACAAAAAACTATGACAACGAATATTTGATTTGTTGACATCAGACACAACTAATTTTACTATTGGTTGCTAGATGACATCATATTTGTGATCTGTTGTCATTTAGCAACAACCTACGACAACTAATATTTGATTTATTGACATTAGAGACAACTAATCTTACTATTATTTGTTACTAGATGACATCATATTTACGATTTGTTGCCATTTAGCAACAAATTACGACGGCCAAAATTTCATTTATTGACATTAGAAACAATTAATTTTACTATGTGTTGATATATGATATCATTTGCGCCAAATATAGCAACCACCATGGCAACAATATATGAATGGATGCGATACGGCAACAAAATTGTTTTGAATTTAGTAGCTAGAATCATATATATGGCGACAAGCCTTTTAGCAACAACTACTTTTGTTTCCACCAACAAATTTCTTACGAATAACAACAATTTTTACCTGTTGCTAGATTGATTTAATTTTGTAGTGAATTGAGTTTGTATCATACAATTCTAGCTATTACAAGCTACATTTTATTATCCCTTGGGTCAAGTGATGGCCTTTCCTAATATTACTTTATATGGGTCTAGTCTGATTCTCTTGTTTGCCTATTAAAATTCAGCCAAATAAAGCTTATGATTCCGTCATCCAAACTAATTGTCATGCATGTTTGTAGTGAAATTTCAACTAGTACTATTGTAATTGTAACGAATATATCAAAAATGTAGTGATATATATCAAGTGGATCACAATAAATTAATTTCATATAAATGAAAATCTGCATAAATTGTCATAATAAGTGGAGTGATACCTTTCTTGCACGAAGGGCTTTAATGCTAGTTTGCACTTGATTCTCCAGATTTTCCAAATGTTCAATGCTTAAATTGGAGAGCTCTTCTCCAAGCAATTGCCTGGATATATAATTTACATGTACACTTTAATTTGAGTAGGAATACTACACCTTTCTTACGAATGATAAAGTAAGCTCTTAAGACAAACTAGTTTTGGCTTACCTCTTTCTGTATTTCAGATCCTCTAGTTGCCCACGTAAGTTTTGTGCTTCCAACTTCCACAGCTATGAATGAAATGAAAAATAACAGATCATATCCGTAGGTTATATATCCCAGATTATACATGTACATACTTCACATAACTTGAAAGTAGTTCCCACTTCCCCCTCCCATTTGACACACACCCATGGGTGATTATGTTATGATGTTATGATAGATGCAATTAACGAAGCAAAAATTAATGAACAATTGACACAAGGAATTAATGTGGTTCACCAACAATGTGTTAGTTACGTCCACAGGCAGAGGAGAAACGATTTTATTAGGTTTATGAGAGGGTACAAATTACAGAATATAGAGGCGAAAAGTTAATTATAGGGATTATATAGTACCCTACTAAATAACCTAAACAGATGGGCCTACACCTGAAACTAAAACAGACTCAATATATTAAATAGCATATACCGTGCTAGGTTAATCCTAGCGCCAGATAAATAATTCAAGGTATGGTTCAACAGATTCCCTCTAGGATGCAATATGAATCTGAAAGATGAACGAGATACAAATAGTTCTAATAAGATTCAATATTCATGAACATGTATACGTTTCTAGTATATTTTGTAATACAACAATGGATAATTATTACTGTACACTACAATGTGGAGTAGGGGGAGATATATGATTCGATACGTAACACATACAACACTATATGTAGAGCCGTAGAGGCTTGCATACAGCATACTTAGTAAATACATTCACCTCTTGCTTATATTGAGTTGAAATGTGTACAGTATTTATTTATGTTGCTGAGTTATTGGCCAACTTAGAAAATGGTGATAATTGTCACACCCAAATCACAATGCATTAATGGTAGTTGTAGAGATTTTTGTATCTATCACAATACAACTAGAAACAACCTCACAAGGTATTAAGGTAAGGTTGCATACATCTGATCCGACCCAACTCCGAGTGACCCGAGTTTTTGTAGAAGTATTAAGGCAATTGGATAATATTCATGCTATTGTTCAGATTGCAAAACCTATAGACTGTATTGTTGAGCGTTAAAAGTTGAACAACAAGCTTTGTGGACATCTAGAAAGTATATATCAAACGCACTTGATCATCTTCCTCCACATCAAAACTTCAAGCAACAAGCTTTTTCTATTTCCTTATTTGCATTGGTTTGAAATATATAGATGAAGCTAGCCATCTTAATCCATGATTAATTCCATGCTTAACATACTGCCTCAAGTAAATTTTTAACTATTCTACTTAAACCATGCAAGGCATGTATCTTCTTGCAATCTCCATGCATGCATGATCAAGTTTCTTGAGTAACATATGTATCATCCTACTTCTCAACCATTCATCTTCTCCCTTGTAAGAAAAAACACCCTCTTTAGCTTAATTATTGTATCTGTGAATCAATCAATTACAACAAAAAAAACTGACCATTTTTAGCATGAGATCAGGGCCATATAATATAGCTTCCTAGCTCAATGTATACGTACTCTCAGTCGTCGTACTTTGGCTTGAGGCTCAATATATAGGAGCATTCATCTTTTTCCCTTAATCATACTATTTTGTTTTTCTAAACAATTGTACTTGCTTTTAACTTAAAATCACTTCCTAACTTCCATCATGCTGAAATCAATTATATTATTCTTTAGCTATATATTACTATCTCTACCTCTAAATATAAGGGAATAACAAATGTAAGGGGATCTCATGTGAAAAGAATGCACCCTTAAGTTAAACTTTAAATTCCCTACATTTACCAAGGATTCGACAAACATATGCATTGGTATGGAAGAGATGCATATAATTTCAACAATGAAGGATAATCATGGTATTTTAACCCAATTTCTAAATAAACTACTAATGGATATTGATAAACTTTAGGAAAGTTAGACCACATACAAGGTTGACAGGGTTCCATCCTAAAACCAATTGGTGATAGGTGGAGTAATCCACCAATCTATATGTAAGTCATTCTCTCTTTAATTCTTCAATGTGGGACAACTATCTCCTAACTCACATGTGGGTTATACTCTTAACATATAGTAAAATGCTGATGAAGAAGGGCTAGTGTTCAACACATGTTCATGAAAAGATCTACTAATGAGTGTTGATACTCAACATTATTCAAGGTGTAGCGATTCAAGAAATTCGAGTGCACTAGATTCATATGCAAATCATGGGAAGTGGAGATTGGAGAATAATTAAAACAACTTTGGCATCATGAAAAGCAAGAAAAACGCAAATGGCATAGTAATTACCATGGCTTCTGAAGTAGCATTCAGGAACTGAGATTCCTCTTTTGCAGCATTGTATTGCTCCAACATGGACTTCATGTTACTAGGGAAAAGAAAAAATTGTAAGAAATGCTTCCAAATTGATGTCTGATCCAATACATTACACTTAGTTACACATAACAAGTACAATAATGCCAAATTTATGTTACCTAGTTATTCCAAACTTATTAATCCTGAAATATTGTACTACTTATCAACTCACACATTTGAGAATGTAGTTCACACTTCACAGGGCATCAACAAATTAGGTAAACACTATTAAATTGGGAATAGACAAAATAAATATGATCTTCAATAGATTTGATGGGTTTCCTCAAGTTGTTGATATATCCATGTATTAATTTGCAATAGATCACTTGATATATAACACTAACCAAAACATATGATCATATATATTAAACTACAAAGTTGATGGAACAGCTAAACTTTCCTCCAAGCGTTTTAAATTCATAGTAGAAGATCATAAAAAGAAGTAAAAAAAAAGTTATATCTAGTTAGAAAATTAATTAATCGAAAGTGATGCGATAGAGATATAATATGCATATATGAGCATAAATATTAACCATTTGGTCCGGTCTTGCAAACCTAAAAAATTGTTTGATACCACCATGTAAATTAGAAACTAAAATCACTGCCCTTGTAACTCCATATACAACAAAAAAAGAAACTTATTGATAGAATATAAAACCAAACTTGAAGCTCCAACCAAAAGAGTAAGCTTGGAGCTCTACAAATTAGACAAATAAAATTTTATTCTTGATTCGTTCATAATTAAATCCAACAAGCAATTCTATTCAAAAAAAATAAAAAATCCAACAAGCGAAGTTATAATCTAGCTAATGTACTTATTCAAGTTCTAGCCTGGAAAATACATGTCAAATTTTACTAGTATAGATATAAAACCCAACAATTTCTAGACAAAAAGCTCTTTTTTTTTTATATTTTCTCCTTTATTACAACCTTGTCCCCCCAAGACCCTAAATAAAAAGAAATTATATGATCTAGCAAAATACAATATAGTTTGGATATACTCTAGCTAGCTAATTCTCTACTTGCTGAGTATATATTGAACTTGGTATATATACAATGTTAGCAGAAAATAATAAGAATATAATCATCTCAAAAAGTGGGAAAAAAAAAACAAAGAACAAAAAAATTTGGATAAAACTTACTCTTGACTGGAAAGCTCATAGATCTTGCCAGTGCTTGAGATTACAATAACACCAACTTGAACATCGCACAAGATCGATAACTCTTGAGCTTTCTTGATCAAACCCTTTCGTCGTTTGGTGAAGGTGACTTGCCTCCTAGACAGATTATCAATCCTTTCAATTTCAATCTTCCCTCTTCCCATGCTTAATTATTCCTTAATCTGTTATTAAAATCTTAATATTTGTTTTTGCTAAAAAGTAAAGCTAGCTAGGGTTTCTTAATCTGTTAACCTTAATATTTGTTTTTGTCTTTGAGGTGGTCAGATACAATATTACATGTATATATATGACATGTTAAGCAACTACTAAATAGTAATACATACTACATATTTGAAGTCAACCAAAGTTTTTGATTGGTTCAGTTTAAAAGACATTAATGCAATTACCTTATTTGGAAGAACTAACCTTGTTCTTGTGGTGTGAGAATCTCGTCTTTAGCCACGCATGATAATAAAATTTTTCAACTTTTGTTGGGTGGGTTAAGTTTTTTTTTTTTTTTTTGAGAAAAAGCAAGCTAGATTAATTCAAAGATAACTTGTCCATGAGTACATAGGGCGCCATCTCCGAGGGAGAGTGGTTTTCCCAAATTTGTTCAACACCAAATTGAACTAGCTTTGCTAAATGATGAGCTACAAAATTACCGTCACGTTTCACATGTGACCAAACAAGAGAAGAAAAGGAGGAACAAGAAGCTAAGATATCACGGAGGATGATGTCAAGATCCGAAAGAAAGAGTGCATTCTTTGACAACCGCTTTATTACACCTTGGCTAAGTTAGGGACTTAGTAGATATATTCAAATGGAATTATTTATTTATAAGTTGAAATAATTAAGTCTAGTGAAATTATTTACTTCATCCGTTTTTTTTACTCGCAACACTTTTTTTTGCATCAACTTCAATGCAATTTCTGGGTATGAGAGAGGTAGAGAGGAAAAAAAAGAGAGGGCCCATGTGATTGGAGAGAGATAAAGAGAAAGGAAAAATAAAAATAGAAAGTGTTGCAAGTAATTAATTATCCCTTTTAGAAAAGTGTTGTGGGTAAAAAAAATAGAGGAAATATTTTAATTTAATTATTTAGGACCTTAGTTCACCAAGGAAGAGAGAGGGAGGACTATTAAGACTTTATGATTATATTGTCAATCACTTTGCGAGAATTTAAGCTATCTGAATTTATCTTAAACTATTTGAAATAGTTTTTGCTTATCACAACTTATTGTAGGTGATTGTGAAGTGAACATTTGAACTTACTTAGCTATTATTAGAACTATTCTGAACTTATTTTGATTTTATTGAAACTTATTTGATTATATTACCTTGACAAAAGGTTTTTGATTGGACAAAACCTAGGAATTTATAGTGAAATAGTCTTTTTGCCAAAAGGTTACATTGAAACAAAATGTAATTTGAGATGTGTGTGCTACTTTTTTAACTTTTGTGTGTTTTCTTTCTTGTAAAAATCTACATTAATAGTCCAATCTTCAATATTTAGCCTCTAATTAGTTGGGAATAGCACTAGTTCCAAATTCTGAGATATCTTCACAAAGCATGTGGTGAATTAGTTTTAAAGATGTATTCTCTTCACCTTAAAATAAGTTTAAGATTTATTTAGGTAGAAAAATAAGGTAATTTCAAGGCAGGTCAATCAATTGTAATAAGTTTTAGTATGATCAATTTAGCAAAATTGAGATAAAGAGGATACACCATAACTTAAATCTCAAAAATATAAAGAAAATCTTTTGTCTTAATTATTATTAGTGTACATTTTTGGTCTCTCCTTTCCTCCCTTAGCCATCACCACCTCCATTTTTCTTAACCTAATTAACATTGCAACAAGAATAAGTATGTTCAAAAAACTCCAAAAACGTTACTGGATCATATGGTACGTTATACATAATTTAATTTCGTGTTCACACTTCTCTCCATAATCGAGAGATTGAGGAAAGTGGATCATTATTTATTCAGCTTTTCGTGATACCCATACAAATTTATTAATTAATTTTCAGTTCCGTTTAAATCAACCTTTGCCGAAAATATACTATTTAGCTAAAGACTGGTCAAATTTTTGTTACGATGTTTTGGGAAGAAATATAAATTTTCACCTATTTTTATATGAATATGAGAGAGAAATATAATTATGTGTTAGTTTCTGTTTGGCGCATGGAGAACCGTTGGATATCATTAATGTAACTTCAGAATTTTTTTTTTTTTGGGGGGGGGGAAGAGATTGATCATTTTGTATGTCAAGGGTGTGAAATATCTATGCGTACGATTTTAAAGATATAATTATGGTTGTTTAATTGTGTGTAGTTAATTACTTGAATCAAAATGCTATTGTATTTAACGTTTCAAAAAAGCTACCCAAACGCTACTTGAAACTCTAACCACTACTTCAACTTTTACCATGGGCATGTTTGGCAAAACTAGCGGTTCTAGTAGCGGTTAGCGGTTGCAGTAGCTGTAGCTGTTGGGGGTAGCGGCTAGCTGTCTACTAGTAGTTGTCAGCGATCTGCGATTAAATTAATTGTTTAATTAGAAGTGTTTGGCAAATGTAGCTGTTGAAATTATAAAAGACAATAAATGACATTTATTCTAATATGAAATGAACTACAATAATTTCATATGTTCGTTCAATAGTTAAATTCAAGATTTATTTTTTCAAAGAAGTTACACAAAAAGGAGTATATGACTTTTTAGGTGCTTAAAGAAATGTATAAATCTAAGAAAAAATTTAACCCTCGAAAAATTTATATTACCAATTTTAACTAAAATACTTGTAAAATATCTTATCTTTAAAATAAATATTTAAATTACATCTCAACTATTATAAAATAAACATTGAATTGCCATAAAATAAAACAATAAATAAACAATAAAAGGAAAAGGAATTAAAAAATAATTGGTTAATAATTCTACCTTATGCTATTATATAGTGTTTATTTGCTAGACCGCAACCTCTAAATCTCAAACGTTACTTGTAGTAACGTTCCACAACCGCTACTCATAATCTACTTCAACTGCTACCCGCTACTTCAACCACTACCTTACCAAACACTCATAATTTTCTTAAGTAGCGTTTTAATCTTGTCCAACCGCTAACCGCTACCTCAAACGCTAGTGCCAAACAGGGCCCATGCCAAACGCATCCGTCAAAATAGTGAAAGATAATTCAGAGGCTGTCGCCGAACAGGCCCTTAGTCATTGGGTGATTTGCTTCAGAAATAAAAGATTACTTGGTGATTGGATAGGTATTGTTTTTGAGTGCCACCTAACTAATAAGCAGTTTTGTGCATGCATGCTTATATATATAATTAGTTGATATATATGTCATTTTTTTTTTTGCATCACAAATGTATATTTTTTTTTACTATTTAGCAGTTATTTGCATCCAAAAAATTACTATTTAGCAGTAATTCAATATATTTCATTTTGCTCTCTTTTATAAACGCAATATTGTTTTTGTAAGAACTAAACTCGTTTGATCCTAAAGACAATAAATCTAAATCTCGGATATCGTAAACGGATCAAGGCAACTTTGCAGGCTACAGTTACTTTGTCTACTACTGAAGCAGAGTACATGGCATTGACAGCAGCTGCTAAAGAGGGAATATGGTTAAAGGGGCTAGTTAGTGACCTTGGTTTGCATCACGATCAGGCCATTGTGTATTGTGACAGTTTGAGTGCAATATGCTTAGCCAAGGATCAAGTCCATCATGAAAGGACTAAGCACATTGATGTGAGATATCATTTTCTGAGGAGTGAGAAGAGGGTTAAGGTGAAGAAAGTAGATACTGCTGATAATCCTGCTGATATGTTCACTAAACCTGTTCCACAGAGTAAGTTTCAACATTGTTTGAACTTGCTCAATGTTCGTGTTTGTTGATTGCCCTTTGGGGCAAGTCTGGGGCCTTTAGGGGCTAATCTGGTGTTCTTAAGGGACAAATCTGTTCTGGTTGTCTTTCGGGGCAAATCTGTTTGCAGGGAGAATCTGGGCATTGTGCTCAATGCATCTGTTATTTGTTTATCTGGTTCATTGTGAGAGGATTTAAGTCAAGGTGGAGATTTGTAGGAATTGATGCCTTGAATTCTGGTCAGAGGGCATGTTTCGTCGGCTCGCCCGATTGAATCGGGCGGGGTAGCGTCTCAGCAGCAGCTCAAGGAGTGGAGCGCCCGATGGCATCGGGCGTGTGTGCCCGATCGGGCGTCGTAGCGAACTACGACTCGGGCGATGGTCGCCCGATCGGGCCCGAGACGACTTTTGGCTTGACGAGTACCGCCCGACCCAATCGGGCGGTGCGCAGTTTGACGCGGAAACGTGTTTTTCGAATTTGCTTATAAATAGGTTTTAAACCTAGTTTGTTTAATTGACGATTAAGACATTAATCACCTCTGTAATTATGGATATTCTTCTTATCAATAATATTATTTTCTCTCTGCCCGTTGATGTAGCCAACACTCTGTTGGTGAACCACGTTAAATCTGTGTCTGATTATTCTTTGTTTTGCATTCAATATTTGTTCTTTCTCACGTCTGTTATAACATCATCAACACTTTTTTCATATGTATAGATTCTTCCTGTATAATGTGTATCAGGTAATTTCTCGCCGGGACAGGCTGAGCTCCAGCTCCATTGAAAGTGGACAATTGTTAATATCATACTTTGATTTTGCTTCCTCCTCCCTCCCTCCATATACCTTCAAGAAGAGGGATTGAAAAAGAAGTTTAGCATTAAAAAAGATGCGCAATTAAGACCATGTTCTCTTTACCTGATTTAATCTACTCCCTTCGTAACAAAATAAACGCAGCAAATGAATATTTTATACCTCACAATTAATACCCATTTGTTGCATTTATTATGTTACGGAGGGAGTAATTGAAATGATTTTAATCTAACTAGATTTATGAGGATTAAAATTGATTTTTACTTATAAAATAATGTGTTTTGCTGATTCTCTATATATAGTGTCTTTAGTAATATGGAATTACTAGATTTTACGGATCGAAACTATTTTATATTTATCAAAACTTATTTTTGTTGATAAGAAACGATAGGCGGATTCGTTGAACTTATTTTTAAAAGTTGAAGAGAACATATGGCCTTAATATTATTTGGTTTGTGAGAAACTACTATCGAATTATGCTTAATTAAGCAACAAACAATGATGGTTTATTGGTTTCTCGTGGATGCCAACTACCATATGTGACGTTCTATATATATACAAATCCTAAAAAACAAAGATGGTTTTTATTCTAGAAACTTTTAATATAATTCTTAAACTTAGAATAACTCCATTTTGAATAACTCATAGATGTGTAAAATCCAATTTGTGATTTGATACAAACCTTGCTTCGTAATTCTTTAACTCTTTGGCGCAAACAAACGAGCTCCCTATGCAATGTCATGTTCTCTTGATGTACCATAATCTCCTGAATAAAATGAAGCACTAAAACTTCAGCATTTACTTTATACACTAATATTAACAAAATTATAATGAGACCCAAGATATTTTTCTTTTTTCCAATTTACTACAGAAAAACCTTCTTCATCTAACCTTTTGGTTAAGCTCAGTTATCTTCTCATTCCAGAGCTGCTCCTGTACGTGATGTAAAATGAATAAGAACTCTTGTAACTTTTCTTAACAATAACATCGGGGAATTTTCTTAGAAAAAAATGCTTTCCGGAACAATTAATTTTATTTTGTGATCATATCATCATCTCATCTCTATTTTCTATCGTAGTTTCATCATTCAATTTTAGGACATGAAAAGAAATGGAAAAAGCGTGACATCTTCTATAGACATCTTTCCATTCCCTTAGAAGTGATCCCCTCTCCCTCTAAGAAGTGTATTACTAGTGTGATGTCCTATAGTATGTGCCCTAGGAATAAGGAGTCGACCCATGATATGACTTGCGGTCACTTGTCAGAATTCATGGGGTAGTTTGTGTGTCCTTGTTTGTGTACTTATTGTCAAAGAAAATCTTCGATAGACATCTTAAAATGGTACTTTTGACTGGGATAAATAGTATATAAGATATTTTTAAAGACATTACATTTCACCTTTTCTAATACAACAAATGGTTTGTGACTGGAATTTCCTAATTACCTTTATTAGGATTGCCTAATCACCAAAAATCAGAGCATTATAGAAACAAATTTTGGCAACGAGTTTTTCAATTGTTGATAAATAGCAACATAGATTATTATTTTTTCTTTGCTTATTATAACCCGACTTTTTTTGCTCTACATATCTGACAAAGGAAAGCAACATATTTTTGATTTGTTGCTATTGGAAACCGATTGTTTCACCATTTGTTGCTAGATGACATCATATTTTCAATTTGTTGCCATTTAACAAAAAACTATGACAACGAATATTTGATTTGTTGACATCAGACACAACTAATTTTACTATTGGTTGCTAGATGACATCATATTTGTGATCTGTTGTCATTTAGCAACAACCTACGACAACTAATATTTGATTTATTGACATTAGAGACAACTAATCTTACTATTATTTGTTACTAGATGACATCATATTTACGATTTGTTGCCATTTAGCAACAAACTACGACGGCCAAAATTTCATTTATTGACATTAGAAACAATTAATTTTACTATGTGTTGATATATGATATCATTTGCGCCAAATATAGCAACCACCATGGCAACAATATATGAATGGATGCGATACGGCAACAAAATTGTTTTGAATTTAGTAGCTAGAATCATATATATGGCGACAAGCCTTTTAGCAACAACTATTTTTGTTTCCACCAACAAATTTCTTACGAATAACAACAATTTTTACCTGTTGCTAGATTGATTTAATTTTGATGTGAATTGAGTTTGTATCATACAATTCTAGCTATTACAAGCTACATTTTATTATCCCTTGGGTCAAGTGATGGCCTTTCCTAATATTACTTTATATGGGTCTCGCAGCAGTCTGATTCTCTTGTTTGCCTATTAAAATTCAGCCAAATAAAGCTTATGATTCCGTCATCCAAACTAATTGTCATGCATGTTTGTAGTGAAATTTCAACTAGTACTATTGTAATTGTAACGAATATATCAAAAATGTAGTGATATATATCAAGTGGATCACAATAAATTAATTTCATATAAATGAAAATCTGCATAAATTGTCATAATAAGTGGAGTGATACCTTTCTTGCACGAAGGGCTTTAATGCTAGTTTGCACTTGATTCTCCAGATTTTCCAAATGTTCAATGCTTAAATTGGAGAGCTCTTCTCCAAGCAATTGCCTGGATATATAATTTACATGTACACTTTAATTTGAGTAGGAATACTACACCTTTCTTACGAATGATAAAGTAAGCTCTTAAGACAAACTAGTTTTGGCTTACCTCTTTCTGTATTTCAGATCCTCTAGTTGCCCACGTAAGTTTTGTGCTTCCAACTTCCACAGCTATGAATGAAATGAAAAATAACAGATCATATCCGTAGGTTATATATCCCAGATTATACATGTACATACTTCACATAACTTGAAAGTAGTTCCCACTTCCCCCTCCCATTTGACACACACCCATGGGTGATTATGTTATGATGTTATGATAGATGCAATTAACGAAGCAAAAATTAATGAACAATTGACACAAGGAATTAACGTGGTTCACCAACAATGTGTTAGTTACGTCCACAGGCAGAGGAGAAACGATTTTATTAGGTTTATGAGAGGGTACAAATTACAGAATATAGAGGCGAAAAGTTAATTATAGGGATTATATAGTACCAGGGCCGTCTCATGAAATATGGAGGCCCTGTGCTATCCATTAAAATGGGGCCCTTCAAAAAAAAAATTATAAAGAAGAAATTATAATTAATTATTATTATTATTATTATTATTTGTCATGAATCATTCCTTACAGGTTTGATAAATAAACCAAAATTTTAAAAAATCTAGTAGGATCTTTTATTTAAACAAAGCCATCCTTCTAGCATTCTTTGAAGCGAAATCGTCCACCAAATCTTCATAATCAACTTTCTCCAGAATATCGTTCTCTATCGCTATAAGGCTAGTCCATTAAGTCTTTCTTGTGACATTGTAGAATGCATATAGGACTTCAACAATTTCAACTTTGAAAAACTTCTTTCTGCAGATGCAACAATAACAGGAATAGTCAACAAGATTCTATATGCAATAACTAAATTAGGGGAAAAAATCAAGATGTTTCAAAAACTTTAACATATCTAAAGGGCCCAAGTCTTCGTTGGGCAAGCATTCTTTAACCATTTGCAACTCCAAATACAATTCGTACCAATCAATATCGATTGTCCATCTTTTCCATTGCTTTTTCCAAACCTCTACAATAAGACCTTAGACTCTCATCATCAAAAGAATATAGCTTTTTAGAACTAAACAAGAATCCAAAAATATTTTCATATTCTTGATATTGTTCAAATCTCTTATTAAGAGAAACGATAGCTTGATCAACAATATATAAGAAATAATTAACTCGAATGATTCTTACGGAGATTGGGAAGCAACGAGATGAAGTATTAGTTGAATTCTCATCAAAAAAACATTTTCCTCTAATGACACGATTTTCACAAAAAGTAGGATCAATGTCCATTTCAATTGCAATTTTTTTTGCTATGTCCAAGGCATCATGAAAATCGCTTTCTCTATATCGCTCAAAAAACGAAACCAACCCTTTTATTTTTTCAATAGCAACATCTATAAGCATATCCTTTGATTGTAAATGCTTACTAACCAAATTAACAACATATAATATGTCAAACCAGATAATAATTGCCATCAAAAATTCAAAATCACTCAACTCATTTGTCGCTAGAGATTTAGCTTCACTTCTTATTTTAGAATCATTATCATTTTACGCTACTTGAAGTAAAGCTTCTCGTATTTCCAACATTTGAAACCTTATAGCTCTAACACTATCAATGCGACTCTCCCAACGGGTGGATGACAAGGACTTAAGAGTCAATCCTTTTACATTGTCTTTCAAAATTTGCCATCTTTTTGTAGAGCATGCAAATATTGTGTAGATACGTTGTATGATACCAAAAAAATATCTGGCTTTAACACAAGTATTAGCCATATCACACAATGCTAAGTTAAGACTATGACAACCACAAGGAGTATAAAGGGGCTGGGATTTATATCTAAAAGTTTTTTTTGTACTCCTTGATGTTTTCCCTTCATATTAGATCCATTGTCATAGCCTTGTCCCCTGACATTATCTATATCAAGATTAAGATCTTTCAACTCATTTTGTAAAACATCAAAAAGTCCTTGACCGCTTGTATCATTCACATTCAAAAATCCTAAAAAAAACTCTTCGATTATAGTGGAACTCGAATCAAAATCGACATATCTTAATATTAAGGACATTTGTTCTTGGTGACTAATATCAGGAGTGCAATCAAGGATTACGGAAAAATACTTTGCTTGTTTTATTTTCTTAATGATTTCAGATTTAATTGCATAACCAAGCAAATGTATTATTTCATTTTGAATGTTATGACCAAGATAGTGAATATGTATTTCATCATTGCTAATGCGCCTAACATGTTCATGAACAACTAGATCAAACTCTGCCAACATTTCAATCAAGTCCAAGAAATTACCATTACTCTTTTGGTATATTTTCTCATTTGAACCACGAAAGGCTAAGTTATGTTTTGCAAGAAATTTTACAATTGAAATTATTCTTACTAAAACCTTTTTCCAATGCTCTTTCTCCTTTTTAATTTGTTTTTGAGTCACTTTGTCAATAGTCTCATTCTTTCCAAGTCATACACGCAAATCATACCAAGTTGCCATATTCTTAAAATGTTCCATACTTGTCTCATGCTCTTTAAGCCTTGTACTAATATGAGACCAATCACCAAAACCTTCATTAATTAATTGACCTCTTCCATGGCTTTTTAAAAAAAATTTACAGCAAAAACAAAAAACTTTATCAAGCTCCTTCGAATAAACAAGCCATTCTCTATCACATCTCTCTCCATTTGACAATATTCTAGTATAGAAAGTCGTAGAAAATCGCTTAGAAAACTTGTCTTTAGGACCTTTTACAATAGACAAGTCTCTTTTGGGTCCCTTTTCTACTAATACTTCGATCATTTTAGAATTAAGAGTATCCCAATTGCGTGGATCGAATACATTAAGGCCAAATTGATTGTCATTACTTTCATTCGCAACATTATCATTTTCAATGGGATCATTATCTTCATTCACACCATTATCATTTTTAACATGATCATCATTTTCATTACCACCAATATCATTCTCACTCGGCACATTATTAGCATCAAAAGAAACATTATCTCTATCTAAAGGCACATTATCATTAGGAATAACACAATTATCATCCAAGGCTACTTCATCATTCACAACCACATTATTATTACTTTGAGTACCTACATGTGATTCTTTCACAACAAACTTATCAAGAGCTCCTCTTTGTGATTGAGTGAGTTCTTCAATTCTCTTTTTCTTTTTACGTTTTTCATAGCCACAATCATACTTCCTAATTTTGGGAGGCATGGTAGACCTAATTGAATAAAAAGATATGTAATGTATAATAGAAGCAACCCGAATCTAATGATATAAAAACAACAAGAAAGACAGGATCCACCTGTACTCCAATCTTTTTAATTTCCTCTATGCAATGTCATTCTTTGGAAAAAAGAAAAAAAAAATATGGTTGGAGGTTGTATGAGACTGCATTCTCGCAAGACAAATCAAGCAAAGTAATTTCAGATTAGGCAGAATTGCAAAAGAATAAAATAAATGAAAGACAGTACAAGATTATCATATTACAAAGACAAATTTTGACAGCAATTTTCTTTTACACCTACAACTCATTATTACTCGTATAATCTCAATATTAAAAACTGAATATCACAATATAAAAACAGTTGACCATCTGTAACTAATATCACAATATAATGATGATCTCAAAATTACAAATTCATCATGATCTAATCGTCGTTCGACTGTTCTAGTTTCCAAACTTTAAAAGTTCATAGCTACATTTCCATATAACAAATAAAGAAACAATGAAGCTAATCATTTTTCCCGTAAAAAAAAACATAAAATAGGCATAAAATTTCAGAAAAATTAATTAGGCTGAATTGCAGACAAACCAAATCATGAAATCGAAAATAGGCATCAAATAGGCAGAATTACATATACTAAATTTTAATTTCAAATTAAAAAGTTGATCTCTACTAGAAAAATTGCATAAAAGAAAGTGAAATTACCTTAAAATTGAAGACTTTGATAACAAATTAGCCCACCAATTCTTGATTTTTCACCTCCGGACCTCCCACAATCAAAATTGAAGACTTTGTTCTTCCCGTATGGTAATTTGTAAACCAACGTTTGAATTTCTTTTTGGATGATAAAAGAAATCGATTTCTTGGATATGAGTTGAGAGGAGTTGAATCTGAATCGCAAATAAATAGCAAAAAAAAATTCTTCCCGTTAGAAATCTCCATCTTTGGTGTTCTTGAGGAGAATTGGAAATATGGAAGGAGTAATGAAATTGAGTTTTTTTTTGGCTAAAATTAAGATTGGAAATGAGATAAATTTCCTTGAATAAAGAGAGTGATTATTAAAATTAATATGGGAAGTTGAATAATATCATGATTTTTTGGGGATTTTGATTTATGAAGAGAGAGAATTGTGGCGTGAAAACTGAAGAAGATGGAAAGTCTAATTCCATTCTTGCGGGTGAGTTTGTGCGTGCGTGATTTCTCTCTTTTTTTTTTCCTTCCATTTGCAAACCAAAATTGGGCCCCCAAATTCTTGGGGCCCTGTTCCACTGAACCGGTTGAGCCAGTATTGAGCCGGGCCTGTATAGTACCCTACTAAATAACCTAAACAGATGGGCCTACACCTGAAACTAAAACAGACTCAATATATTAAATAGCATATACCGTGCTAGGTTAATCCTAGCGCCAGATAAATAATTCAAGGTATGGTTCAACAGATTCCCTCTAGGATGCAATATGAATCTGAAAGATGAACGAGATACAAATAGTTCTAATAAGATTCAATATTCATGAACATGTATACGTTTCTAGTATATTTTGTAATACAACAATGGATAATTATTACTGTACACTACAATGTGGAGTAGGGGGAGATATATGATTCGATACGTAACACATACAACACTATATGTAGAGCCGTAGAGGCTTGCATACAGCATACTTAGTAAATACATTCACCTCTTGCTTATATTGAGTTGAAATGTGTACAGTATTTATTTATGTTGTTGAGTTATTGACCAACTTAGAAAATGGTGATAATTGTCACACCCAAATCACAATGCATTAATGGTAGTTGTAGAGATTTTTGTATCTTGAGTAACATATGTATCATCCTACTTCTCAACCATTCATCTTCTCCCTTGTAAGAAAAAACACCCTCTTTAGCTTAATTATTGTATCTGTGAATCAATCAATTACAAAAAAAAACTGACCATTTTTAGCATGAGATCAGGGCCATATAATATGGCTTCCTAGCTCAATGTATACGTACTTTCAGTCGTCGTACTTTGGCTTGAGGCTCAATATATAGGAGCATTCATCTTTTCCATTAATCATATATAATTGTACTTGCTTTTTAACTTAAAATCACTTCCTAACTTCCATCATGCTGAAATCAATTATATTATTCTTTAGCTATATATTACTATCTCTAACTCTAAATATAAGGGAATAACAAATGTAAGGGGATCTCATGTGAAAAGAATGCACCCTTAAGTTAAAGGTTAAATTGGTCTTTTAACCCAATTTCTAAATAAACTACTAATGGATATTGATAAACTTTAGGAAAGTTTGACCACATACAAGGTTGACAGGGTTCCATCCTAAAACCAATTGGTGATAGGTGGAGTAATCCACCAATCTATATGTAGGTCATTCTCTCTTTAATTCTTGATGTGGGACCGATTATCTCCTAACTCACGTGTGGGTTATCTTTCTTAACATATAGTAAAATACTTGATGAAGAAGGGCTAGTATTCAACACATGTTCATGAAAAGATCTACTAATGAGTGTTGATACTCAACATTCAAGGTGTAGCGATTCAAGAAATTCGAGTGCACTAGATTCATATGCAAATCATGGGAAGTGGAGATTGGAGAATAATTAAAACAACTTTGGCATCATGAAAAGCAAGAAAAACGCAAATGGCCTAGTAATTACCATGGCTTCTGAAGTAGCATTCAGGAACTGAGATTCCTCTTTTGCAGCATTGTATTGCTCCAACATGGACTTCATGTTACTAGGGAAAAGAAAAAATTGTAAGAAATGCTTCCAAATTGATGTCTGATCCAATACATTACACAAAGTTACACAGAACAAGTACAATAATGCCAAATTTATGTTACCTAGTTATTACAAACTTATTAATCCTGAAATATTGTACTACTTATCAACTCACACATTTGAGAATGTAGTTCACACTTCACAGGGCATCAACATATTAGGTAAACACTATTAAATTGGGAGTAGACAAAATAAAATATGATCTTCAATAGATTTGATGGGTTTCCTCAAGTTGTTGATATATCCATGTATTAATTTGCAATAGATCACTTGATATATAACACTAACCAAAACATATGATCATATATATTAAACTACAAAGTTGATGGAACAGCTAAACTTTCCTCCAAGCGTTTTAAATTCATAGTAGAAGATCATAAAAAGAAGTAAAAAAAAATTATATCTAGTTAGAAAATTAATTAATCGAAAGCGATGCGATAGAGATATAATATGCATATATGAGCATAAATATTAACCATTTGGTCCGGTCTTGCAAACCTAAAAAATTGTTTGATACCACCATGTAAATTAGAAACTAAAATCACTGCCCTTGTAACTCCATATACAACAAAAAAAGAAACTTACTGATAGAATATAAAACCAAACTTGAAACTCCAACCAAAAGTGTAAGCTTGGAGCTCTACAAATTAGACAAATAAAATTTTTTTCTAGATTCGTTCATAATTAAATCCAACAAGCGATTCTATTCAAAAATAAATAAAAAATCCAACAAGCAAAGTTATAATCTTGCTAATGTACTTATTCAAGTTCTAGCCTGGAAAATACATGTCAAATTTTACTAGTATAGATATAAAACCCAACAATTTCTTGACAAAAAGCTCGTTTTTTTTATATTTTCTCCTTTATTACAACCTTGTTCCCCCCAAGACCCTAAATAAAAAGAAATTATATGATCTAGCAAAATACAATATAGTTTGGATATACTCTAGCTAGCTAATTCTCTACTTGCTGAGTATATATTGAACTTGGTATACATACAATGTTAGCAGAAAATAATAAGAATATAATCATCTTAAAAAGTGGGAAAAAAAAAACAAAGAACAAAAAAATTTGGATAAAACTTACTCTTGACTGGAAAGCTCATAGATCTTGCCAGTGCTTGAGATGACAATAACACCAACTTGAACATCGCACAAGATCGATAACTCTTGAGCTTTCTTGATCAAACCCTTTCGTCGTTTGGTGAAGGTAACTTGCCTCCTAGACAGATTGTCAATCCTTTGAATTTCAATCTTCCCTCTTCCCATACTTAATTATTCCTTAATCTGTTATTAAAACCGTAATATTTGTTTTGCTTAAAAGTAAAGCTAGCTAGGGTTTCTTAATCTGTTAACCTTAATATTTGTTTTTGTCTTTGAGGTGGTCAGATACAATATTACATGTATATATTATATGACATGTTAAGCAACTACTAAATAGTAATACATACTACATATTTGAAGTCAACCAAAGTTTTTGATTGGTTCAGTTTAAAAGACATTAATGCAATTACCTTATTTGGAAGAACTAACCTTGTTCTTGTGGTGTGAGAATCTCGTCTTTAGCCACGCATGATAATAAAGTTTTTCAACTTTTGTTGGGTGGGTTAAGTTTTTTTTTTTTTTAGGGAAAAAGCAAGCTAGATTAATTCAAAGATAACTTGTCCATGAGTACATAGGGCGCCATCTCCGAGGGAGAGTGGTTTTCCCAAATTTGTTCAACACCAAATTGAACTAGCTTTGCTAAATGATGAGCTACAAAATTACCGTCACGTTTCACATGTGACCAAACAAGAAGAAGAAAAGGAGGAACAAGAAGCTAAGATATCACGGAGGATGATGTCAAGATCCGAAAGAAAGAGTGCATTCTTTGACAACCGCTTTATTACACCTTGGCTAAGTTAGGGACTTAGTAGATATATTCAAATGGAATTATTTATTTATAAGTTGAAATAATTAAGTCTAGTGAAATTATTTACTTCATCCGTTTTTTTTTCTGAACACTTTTTTTTCCATCAACTTCAATGCAATTTCGGGTATGAGAGAGGTAGAGAGGAAAAAAGAGAGGGCCCATGTGATTGGAGAGAGATAAAGAGAAAGGAAAAACAAAAATAGAAAGTGTTGCAAGTAATTAATTATCCCTTTTAGAAAAGTGTTGTGGGTAAAAAAATAGAGGAAATATTTTAATTTAATTATTTAGGACCTTAGTTCACCAAGGAAGAGAAAAGGAGGACTATTAAGACTTTATGATTATATTGTCAATCACTTTGCGAGAATTTAAGCTATCTGAATTTATCTTAAACTATTTGAAATAGTTTTTGCTTATCACAACTTATTGTAGGTAATTGTGAAGTGAACATTTGAACTTACTTAGCTATTATTAGAACTATTCTGAACTTATTTTGATTTTATTGAAACTTATTTGATTATATTACCTTTAAAAAGTTTTTTGATTGGACAAAACCTAGGAATTTATAGTGAAATAGTCTTTTGCCAAAAGGTTACATTGAAACAAAATGTAATTTGAGATGTGTGTGCTACTTTTTTAACTTTTGTGTGTTTTCTTTCTTGTAAAAATCTACATTAATAGTCCAATCTTCAATATTTAGCCTCTAATTAGTTGGGAATAGCACTAGTTCCAAATTCGAGATATCTTCACAAAGCATGTGGTGAATTAGTTTTAAAGATGTATTCTCTTCACCTTAAAATAAGTTTAAGATTTATTTAGGTAGAAAAATAAGGTAATTTCAAGGCAGGTCAATCAATTGTAATAAGTTTTAGTATGATCAATTTAGCAAAATTGAGATAAAGAGGATACACCATAACTTAAATCTCAAAAATATAAAGAAAATCTTTTGTCTTAATTATTATTAGTGTACATTTTTGGTCTCTCCTTTCCTCCCTTAGCCATCACCACCTCCTTTTTTCTTAACCTAATTAACATGCATGTAATCTCCATTTAACCGTCGGTGTTTTAATTAACATGTAATCCCGAGGTATCATATATATATATATATATATATATATATATATATATATATATATATATATATATTATATATATATATATATGTATATATATATATATATATCATGACATCCTGATATGATTTGTTTCAATAAAGAGCCTTTAATTTCATAATTAATAAGAAGTAATTAAGTTTATATTTGTTTCTTTCTATTGTGGGATTTTTCTACATGATATCGTTATTAAAGTAAATAAGAAATATATTTTCTTAATTGACTCGAATAATACTTTGTTGGTTTCGTAAAACTAAAATAGTTTGATTTGTTCATCTGTTTTGCCACGACACAACTTTAGCTATCAATTTCTTTATTATTTATTAGTAAAAATTATAATCGTTAACAATATTTGCAATGTTATATCTTTTACAACATGATAAAAAAAATTTATAGTAGTTGATAAATATAATCAAGTTGAGTATATAAGTAATGTAAAATTTAAAATATTGCAATTTTAAGGAAACTGAACAAGTGCTGTGAACTTCATCTTTTGATTATATTGTAGTTGTAGAGTTGTTAAAATACACACGCGAATAGAGGAGCTAGCTAGGTATAGATGATCATATCTAATATGAAGATTATCTCTACTATGATTTCTTATTCTTAATTAACTAAGTATATTTAACACTTTTTGAAATTGAATTACTTAACAAAATACATAATTCTTGAAGTACATGATATATTTGTAGTAGTTTCTAGTTTGTACTATATGTTTATAATTATATAGTAGTACAATTTAGTTAGGTAGAGCAAAACAAAAAAAGTAGTTAAGCAGTTTGTGACAAAGCAAGAATGGAAATCCTCGAAAAGAGTCCTATATTCGTGCAGAAAAAGGAGTTTATCTAGAGATTAAGAAATCGTCCAGTCTAAGTAATGGGGTATTAGTATTATAGTGCTTTGGTTTAAAATAATAATTATTGACGCGTTCACATTGCAACAAGAATAATTATGTCCAAAAAAACTCCAAAAACGTTACTGGATCATATGGTACGTTATACATAATTTAATTTCGTGTTCACACTTCTCTCCATAATCGAGAGATTGAGGAAAGTGGATCATTATTTATGCAGCTTTTCGTGATACCCATACAAATTTATTAATTAATTCTCAGTTCCGTTTAAATCAACCTTTGCCGAAAATATACTATTTAGCTAAAGACTAGTCAAATTTTTGTTACTTAACCTGTTTTGGGAAGAAATATAAATTTTCACCTATTTTTATATGTTTTTAACCCGTGCAAAATGCACGGGAGATTTTATGTAGATATTATTTGGACCCATGCATAATGCACATGTATTGTTTTGTTTATTAAATAGTTGTTTTTATTCCAAATTTATTGATTCCATAATTTTTAGAATCCATGCATTTAAAGTTCATGGATATAAAATGTAAAATTATATTTCATGATATATAAAAATCCTTTGTTACAACATTTTAAAGTTTAAAAATCTTATGATCATGATATATAAATTTATAAATACGTAAACAAAACAAAAAAAACACATCAAAATGTATGGAATTTTTCGTTTTATAAATTTAAGATTTTAGGATGTTTCTCCTTAAATCATGGTTTGAAAATTAGCTCGTGATTTAAAGTTTTTATAATCATATCGTGTATTAACAATATATTTTAAAATCAGCTTATGACTCGTGCATTCAGTGACTCATGTAGCTAATGTCATGGTAAAACATGTGAGCAACTTTATTTAAAAAAAATGTAGATTGGAGAAGCTTTTGATATGCTCATTGCTTCTTCTAGAGCTCATATAAACAATTCGCACCACTACTGGTACTCAATCATGCAAGCACTTTCGTTCCCCCTCTCCTCAGTCTCGCTCAACACCTCTCTCTTGTTGTCTTGCATCACTGATATTGTATTGAGAATAGTTACAATTGGCTTATGACCAGTTCGTTGCACGTTTTTGACTTATTACTTATTTATAATAAGTTGTAATATATTTATTATTTCTAGAATTGTCACTGAAATAAAAACACGTAAATTGTCTAGAGTAAGTTAATTAACTTTTACTAATTTTTTAGTGCTCAAACTTATCTCAAACTCAATTTAAAATCATGTAAATTTATATATCTATTTATCATACTAAATTTAAATATCTATATCAATTGTGTTACATATAAAAATAATCAATATCGATTTTTTCTTTTTCTATTGATTCTTTTCTGATCGAGATGGATTGTCCCACTCGATAATACATGGTGTTCAGGCGTGAGTGAGAAAAATATATGTTCACAATGAATATTAATTATATTTATAAAAAGGCAAAAAAATAATACCCAAATTATTTCAATTCAATATATTTAATATGTTGTGATATTTACAATGAACAAATAAGTACTGAAATAAAAAGAAAGATAGTGATGAGAAATACATAGGTTTTCTTTAATTGGTGGTTTACGTAAATGGTTTTTTTATATATACATAAGTATGTGGAATATCTCGATTGTCCTTAAAACCCGATCTTGTTAATTAAGGTCATTATCATGGAAAGGTAAGACCTTTCTCTCTTCTCTTCGTGATGTATTTGAGCTTTTCGGGATGTAATTAAATGGTTATAATGGGATTAATTAAATCCAGTAGATTGATTTCATGGTGTATTTATGTATATCAATCACTAAGAAAGTTTATCAATTATGGTTCAAAAATGAACAAATGGAAGAAATGATAATATAACCTCATTTTTAATGAACGTACTCCTTCAATGAAAAGAACTTTGCCAAATAAAGATAAAAATATTCTTATTTAAATATTTTCTCAAATAAAATTATGGTTTTGCTCTAGTGTAATAGCGAGTAATATAAATTTTGGGCAAGGAACACTATATTTTATATGTATATACTTCCTCAGTTTTTTATTAATTGCAACATATACTACACGGTCTTTATCATAATAAAAGTTAGTCAAATGGACTAAATCACCCATTCTGAATCTAACTAATACTCTCATCAATGACCCACCCATATAGGTACTTTTGTCCAATCCCGCGGTCTACTTTATTTCTTTAAAAAGTGAATTAAACTCATATGTTATATAATAAAGAACAGAAAAAATATTAATATTTATTAACAAACTGAAAACTCAATTACATCTAAATTCACTCATACACTCATATCTAATTTCTTTTAATTAGTGTGTACATTGAAAGTACAATTCAATTTTTTAAATTAGTATAATTTGAACGAAGAACATAGTAATATTTCTTAGTCTCAAATCTCAACATAGGTGAACAAAGGCTGAAAACCTTGAATTTTGTAGTAAGTGGTGGTCAACATCTTCACTGTGCGCACCAGCCAAACTCCAATCTACTGCAAGTCTGCAACTGTTCCAGATCAATTGCACTTCTTGTAAACATCTCAATATAAGTTGAGGGGAAAATCTAAAGCCAAAGGAGAATCACTCTATACTTTTGGAATTATACTTGCCGTTTATTTTCATCTCATCTCGTGCTATGTTTTTAACTTGCCAGAAAGGCTGATCGACATTTTCATTTTGCCGGAAATTTTGCTGCTAGTTTACATCTTCATCGGAAATTTGATTTTGCGTGCTAACATCTTAACCGGAAAATTGACTGGCTGCTCGTCGTTTGAGTTTCGCCGCACTGGAAGCTTGATTTTATCTTTTGAAAATTAGCCTTTAATGGTATTCATCTTAAATCTACACAATTTTGGATTTTTGATTTGATCTTATGTTTTCTTTCCACTGTGATATTGTTCACAAATCCATTAATATAGGAGGTGGTGGACTGGTGGGTGTATGTTTGTCATTGTTTGATGGTGTAAATCAACTGTTTAATTTTCCTTCCATTTTCTTTCTGATTCTTGTCTAGAAAATACTGATTTTTTTTAGATTAATTATCTGGAAACTGCCATCAAAACGTAAAATTGGGTTTGCCAATCCATCTATTATATATAATCAATAATGTTCATATACACAATTGCCGAAAATATAGAATATCAATCGCACATACTAATTACTATTGCCATTGTGGATTTGATTATGATAGAGATTAAAACTTAACAAATTTGGCTGAATCCGGTGATATTCACGCCTAATTTGTCTCAATTTAGATTCAAATTTGACGCCACATGGCCGTTAGTTAGACAATGCATAAATCAACAAAACTCTAACATGTTTAAGCCACGTGACAAAAGCTCTTTGTTTAAACGACATGTTGGCGAATTCATTGGAAGCATGACACATAGGCCAATTGAACCTTGTTTATATATATATATATATATATATATATATATATATATATATATATATATATATATATATATATAGATGAGAGACAGAGAGAGAAATATAATTATGTGTTAGTTTTTTGTTTGGCGCATGGAGAACCGTTGGATATCATTAATGTAACTTCAGAATTTTTTTTTAGGGGGAAGAGATTGATCATTTTGTATGTCAAGGTCTCAAGGGTGTGAAATATCTATGCGTATGATTTTAAAGATATAATTATGGTTGTGTAATTGTGTGTAGTTAATTACTTGAATCAAAATGCTATTGTTTTTAACGTTTTAAAAAAGCTACCCAAACGCTACTTGAAACTCTAACCACTACTTCAACTTTTACCATGCCAAACGCATCCGTCAAAATAGTGAAAGATAATTCAGAGGTTGTCGCCGAACAGGCCCTTAGTCATTGGGTGATTTGCTTCAAAAATAAAAGATTACTTGGTGATTGGATAAGTATTGTTTTTGAGTGCCACCTAACTAATAAGCAGTTTTGTGCATGCATGCTTATATATATAATTAGTTGATATATATGTCATATTTTGTTTGCATCACAAATGTATATTTTTCTACGATTTAGCAGTTATTTGCATCCAAAAAATTACTATTTAGCAGTAATTCAATATATTTCATTTTGCTCTCTTTTATAAACGCGATATTGTTTTTGTAAGAACTAAACTCGTTTGATCCTAAAGACAATACATCTAAATCTCGGATATCGTAAACGGATCAAGGTTTTTTTAAGGATAGATTATATAGTTGGAATTCTATCATAATTTATATAATATCGATCATACTAAACTGTATGGTACATATTTCATCCTTAATATACTCCATTCGTCATTGTCAAAACAAAAAAAAAATACTCCATTCATTCCTACTTATTTCTCCTATATGAAATATGAAAAGAAACAAAGATAAAATGCACTTTTTGCATTTTCTATCTTTCTTTTTGGAACTTCAATCTTATGTTCTAGTATATCTCTCTTACTTTTTGTGTTCAATTAAGGTAATATTGCCTATAGGGCGAAGAACTTTTTGAAATATCCCAATAAGGATAGCGGAAGAACAAATATGAACATAGGAAGTATATATTGATCGATCTATAACAATACGCAGTTTTCTATAGCATATGCATGGATCAATTTAATATGTAATTTGGAAATCATAACATAAACTGTGCGTCAACACTTCATCAACTAAATTAGTTGAGATTCACATCATGTATTAAAACCATAAGATGAGAAACTTCTAAATCTTAGCATATCCATGCATTTTATTGGACTTAGAAAGTTATATTTGTGATGGCATCCTCCCATGGCACTTGCATCGCTTCCAATACCTAGCAAAGAGGACCTTCTAGTATAGATTATTAGGATTATGTTTTGGTCAGGAAAAAATTACTTTCTAAAAAAACTGGTACATAATATTGGAAAGTGACTTTCTTGAAAAATAAAGCAACTTATCAAATTACTGTTGTAGAACCAAATACTTTGTAGCCAATTTTGTTGATTTTACCCATAATAAAAGATGATTTCACTAATGATAAAAAAAAGACATAATAATTAACAGAACGAGAACATCAGGATGAATATCATGTAATAATAATAACCTATGTTGCTCATACTCGGGTACCCATGTCCGATACAGATATGTGTTCAAGTGTCCAACTCGGCTATTTTGTGGAACTTTTTCAATTTTAGAGCCCAAAATGAAGTGTTCAAGTGTCTCACCCATATCCGAGTATCAAGGATCCAACACGAGTACTTGAACTGAAATGAAGAATCCGAGTAATATAGATAATAACTGAAAACGTCTCGTGAAAACCACAAAATAATTTTCTGCTCTTAGGTAAAAGAAAGAAAAATACAAGCGCATTTGGCTCAGGGATGCAACTTCACATCCCCTCACGGCCTTCACCCAAAAAGCCCTTTGGGCTTAATTCAGGTGTAAATGTGTAATAGTGGATACAACTCAGCCATATAAAATCCTCAATCACATGTCTATGAAAAAGATAATTAAGCTACTTAAGAAGAGATTATGCTCCTTAATCATGGTAAACTTAGCTTACTTAGCTTCCATCAATAATATGGTCTCTTTAGTTAGTTTAGCTTAAGCTCAATCGGATCATACGTGTCGTATGCTGATTTGCTGCTAGAGGCTCCAGCTTCTGCACCTTCTTGATCATCCTTTCCTAATCCTGCAGAAACCTGAAATGCCATGCATTTATTTAAAATTAATTCCAATTAATAATAACTTAATGATATCGTGGTTTATAAAAGAACCTAACTGAATCATGGAAAAATTGATTCTAATAATCCAACCTTTGGCTGGTTAATCCCAATCAACTTTGGGGGATAACTTCTCAAAATTATTTGAACTCTTAATTTTCTTGCATAAAATAGACCCAAAGCGGAGTGGTGATGGCAAGAAAAATAAGGGTGCGGTCCAGATTATTTTGAGAAGCTATCGTCAAAAGTTGGAAATATTAAAAGATAATCAATATGTGGGATTAAATTCAGAGAACTAACCAAGGTTTAATTATAAGAATCAATTTTTCCTTAAATCATTCGAGGCAATAATTCATGCATGCCAGTATTATACATCACTACGCAATTTCATTGAGGATAATCGTTATTCTGTGGCAAAAGATCAACAGTGATAATATTATGACCTGATCTCTCGACACTTTTACGGTGATTACTTTCTTCTATGTGATCACAACAAATTTATGTATAGATGTGATTGTTTAATCATGGTCAGTAATAGTATATTATATGGTGATTGTATTAAATTGGCGTTATTGAATTAATTTCAACCTTTTTCTGCAGTTCTGACATTTCTTGACGCATGAGATTTATCTTCTTGTGCAATTCCATGTTTTCTTGGTGCACGAGGATCTCCTGCCAATGATACACACATATACGTAACTACACGTAACAATTTGTATCTAATTGTACATGCTTCATGAGAAATATTAGGGTTTCGAAATATTAATTTTGCTACATGAGAAATATTAATTTGGGAGTTTTTTTGGCTGACAAAAAAAGTTGCCAGCTCTACTTTCGAAAAGACACATGAAACAAGTTGCTTAATGTGTCCTCCATGCAAATATATTATCTCGTGTATGTTATAAAGTATAACTTGATGACATAACCAAACAATTACCTACGCTCTTCAAGAAGCTAAGTTGAATACAGGATTAGCACATGTGATAATATAAGTAGTGTTATCTACTTAATTACCTACATTAATTAATCAAAACACTACTAATATGCAAAAATAAGAGTATCATCTGTGTATGTGACATACCGTTTTGTTAAGATCTTGTATTTTGGCTTTGAAAATCTCCTCCTGAAAAATACACATAACGATTTGCTTGCTTAAATTTAGATCATAAACATAGTGACCATAGAACGATAGCTAAATGTCATTTGTCCGATTTGATGGTTGTGAGCACAATTTTAGGGTGACAACATAAACATGATAAGCTATCTAGAGCGACGAATAACAACTCCCTAAAAGTAGTTTTAAAATAATTTTCTTTGGAATTTCACCTTCCTTGTACGAATGGCCTTTGTGCCCATCTCCAACTGATTCTCTAGGGTTTCCAAATGCTCAATGGTTAATTCTGAAAGGTCTTCCCCTAACAACTGCCTGAAAAACAAAGAGACTAAAATTAGCAAGAGCATTCTTTCCATCTTTCATTTTTTATCATTTTTCTCTTTCCCCCGAAAAAATGACGAAAATGGATTCTAAATCCAGATATCTCCCTTTACCAAACTAGCTAAGCTAGTTGACATCTTTATATGCGCATACGTCATGTATTACATCTCGACCGTGTACGTTGTTTTAATTCTTCAATTGTGGTCTTCATCAAATCCCTGCTTGCTGAGCTTCAGCCAGTTTAGGTTGTAGTAGTACTACAGTCTACATGTGTTTAGCTGGCTGCAATTCACAACAACTCGTTTCTTATATACCAAGCAATGCTTTAAATCCCAAAACACCATCGATTTCCAAATGATGTTTTATGTGGCACAATTTTTACCATGTCCAATTCATCAGCTTTAGAAAGATTAATGTTTTAACCAATGATATATTATCTAAATTTTTTATATAATCATGTTAAATTTTTAATGTTTTATTAGTAAATTCATGACATTAGCTGGGTTTCATTTTTAAAAGCTATGGTATTGGCGGATCTAGCTTTAACAAAAAAATTAGCTGCAGTGTTCAATAATATACTTAGTGTACAAAAGCAAAACAAAAATATTTGCATTATACATAAAATATTATACCTGGTAAGTAATAAAATTTCAAATCGCGCCACATTACGATAGAAAAGTATATTTAGAATATATAATTATTGCTATTAACTATACAAGAAATAGGTTTTTTTTTTCCAAAATTTGGGACGTTAGCTGAAACCCATAGTACATTAGTACATATCAAGCTTAGCTTGGCTCACTTGGTAGGAATTCCACCTCATGACCTCAAGGCCAGGGTTCGAATCCCACCAAGTGAGGGGCAATTGGAGGAGAATTCCCCTTACAACTCCCCCTCCTTCCAAGTACTTGGGCCTCTGGGTAGGACTCTGTGCGATGGCAGCTCAGAGGTTTTTCATCTTACCAAATAAAAAAAAATACTACATGCACCGGTAAATTAAGGAAAGACCTATAAGCTCGTAACGAATTACGTACCAATCTAATATTACAAATTGTGCCAAAGTAGTCGTTCGTTGACTACAACTATATACTTCCCCCGTTCCATGATAAGTGAAACACTTACTATTTTAGAACGTTTCAAAATAAGTGAAACATACCTTAAATGGAAAAAAGAAAGTGACAAAATGACAAGAGTACCCATCACAAACTTGTGTGATTTGTTTTTCTCTCTCCTCCTTTTGATAATGTAAAGGGTATTTTATGACTTTTTGGCTTTTGAAAGTGATGTTTATTAAATCTTGTGCCCAATTCCTATGTTTCACTTATTATGGAACGGAGGAAGTATCATATTGCCAATCTAATATTTCAAACAAGTGGGCTTATCAAAACTACCAAATCACTGCCCAATTCAAGTTCTTCAATTTTCTCGGAGTTTATGATATATCATATTGTTGTTGATGATGTGGTCGTTATTGTTATCATTATTGATATTATTATAATATCTTGATAGGGGAATCATACTAAAATTCATTCAAGATGACTTAAAATTAAATGGTCTCCATAAATGTTTTCCTATCTAAAGAGTTACTAATATGAAATATTGCAAATGATCATGTAACAACATATAAAACAGTAGAAGTAACAAAAACGAACATGGAGTAAAGTATGATAAAAGCTATCATGAATTATACATTGCATCTTACATTAACTTAAATTGAAATGGACAAAAGAAAAGCTACATGTATACATCATGTAGTGTCTAGTCCTGAACTCCTATTCATCTTGTGTATGTTCTACTCTATGCATAATGTTGTGGTTTCTATAACATCTTCCCACAAATTAGTTTAAGTAACTAGTTTTTAGGCCCGGGCTATGCCCCGGGTAATTATAACTTTCATTTATTTATTATATTACTTCGAAATTATAACACCAAACATTACTTGGTTTAGTGGTTAAGATTTTCGTCTATAAGTTTAAAGTCATGACATCAAATCTTATAATAACATGCATCTTCTAATTTTTCATTGCATGTGTGTTTACTTGAAGTAAACACTCTAAGGGATAGCACCACATGGCACAATTCCTTGTTTAGAAACGCCTTTTAATATATTTGTATAGATTTATCGTATAAGAAAATCATAAACCATTACTTTTTTGGATATTCATAAATTCTTGCTGGACAGTTAAGCATAGTATATGCATGTCTCTGTGAATTTCGAATAGAGAGAGTAATTGGTTATATTCACTATAGTAATATACTAATTCTACATCATCTATTAATTTTTCTTGCACTAGATTTTGGTAAATTGTTAACCTGTCATGTTTGTTGCTGTCTGGGTACGTAGATGAATTGAACTCGATCACTTACATTTTTAGCTGCAATGGTAATGCGATTTGTGTATATCCATATGAAACATTATATTTGTATATTCTCATACAATACTAACTTATGACCATCTGCCAAATAAGCGGTTAGGGTAAGTACATATGGTATATTGTACACATATATTACAAAGTGACATGAAACACTATTAGTTGATGGTGCAACATGGGTTATTGATTAGCTTAAACGAGATTGTTGATAATGCATACACGAGTTACTAATATACAAATAAGTATTAAGGTTGTAAAGAGCTATTGTTGATGTATTATAGTTTGTTTGTTTGTTGGGGATTTAATATTACTGGAGGATAGACTTCCGTAGACTGTATGATACTGATCTGATCTTTGTTTATTGTTTTGTTCCCGGCTTGCATAAAAAGATTGTATTATATTGCGAAAGTAACAAGCACAAACAGGTTACTAGTAATGCATATGTGAGGTTACTCGATCATAATGTCGCATCATCATTTAAACGTGTCATGTGGCACAAGAAAGACGGGTTGTATAGATACTAGGTCTTGAATTAACTTGTTAGTCTTGTAAGGGGGTAGGGGGGGGGCAATTCTCACTTCTCTAAAGTTGTCTTACGGATATTGGGGAATGGTATGAGGGCATTTTCAGATTTATCGAGGTTATGATAATCACAATAGTTATAAACTTGGATATTCTCGTGTGTATTATTGATATATTTACCTCGTAATTAAATTTAGTCATACATAGTCATAAGTCATTTTGCATATATGTGTATACTTGTCAAAACAACTTTGCAGCAATGAATAATGTATGATCATGTAGAAGTAAAGGTGCAAAATAATTTGGCATACCTGTTGTTCATCCTTAAGTCCTCTAGTTGTTGCCTTAAGCTCTCCGCTTCAACCTTCCATAACTGCCAATTGCCAAATTGGAGTATATATTTGGTTCAACATCTTAATTAAGACATATTACAAAGAAACAAAATGAAAAACTCTAGCTAGTTAGCTATATTTTTAGTTAATTAAACTAGAGATAGGCTGTTGATGGCCCGTAACTAAGTTACAATTAATAAGGGTTTTTTCGCCAAATGCAACCTTTTAAAGTGGTCACTTTGTTAATTGCAGCCCTTTCATTTCAATCTCTTCAATTGCACTCAAATAAACCAAACTTTTTTAAGTTGCAGCCAAATCCAACCTATCTTCACACTTTTTGCGCTGCAACTTAAAAGTGTTTGGTTTATTTGCGGCATGCAATTGAAGATATTGAAATGAAAGAGCTGTAATTAACAAAGTGGTCACTTATATAACAAAATTTAGTTAATAATAACATATAGTAGTAGTCATTTAGCCTTGCTCATACAAAATAGCTAGGCTACTAAACCACAATTTGCTCATATTTTTTTTATAGATAAGATGAATAACCTCTAATGGAAAGAAATGTACGCTTCCAGATACTAGATAAGCTTCTAATGAAAAAATAACTAATAAGTACTCCCTCTGTTTTTTTACTTGCTACATTATTGTGCACGGTTTTCAAGACGTTATTTATCCTTAATATCTCTTATTTCGTTTACGTAAAAATTATAAAAATTTGATATTATGAATCTACACGTCGAGACGAATATAACCAGACCACACATGACTATATTTTTACTTATAAAATAATCAAAATAATCGGTTAAAGTTAGTGGCTTCATTCCCAAAGCAATAATGTAGCAAGTAAAAAAACGGAGGGAGTATATATGAATTATGTAAAGCAGATATATAACACACCTGGGCCTCAGAAGTGGGATTGAGAACTTGATTCTCCTCATTTGCTTTGTAGTACCGCTGCAACAATGACTGCATGCTGAAAGCATGGCACCAAACACTCAGTTTATGCATACGTTTTTAGAAAATGAAGTACTAAGTACTAACCCATTTGTATACGAGTGATAGTAATCTAATCCTTTCTAGAGGTTATTATACACAAAAGTAAATAGAAATTGAAATGTTAATTAATGCATTATTATTTGGAAATTGGAATCAAGCAGTAATAGTGCAGTGTTCTAAACGTGCAAATAGTGCATCAACAATATAGATGAGGGGTAGATGATACACTACCTCTCTTTTTTTCGATGCAACGTTTGATTATTTTAATCCACTCACCAAAAAGGCAAATGTTGCATCTAAAAAAACAGACGAAGTAAATGTGAGAACTTAGTTAATTGTGCAACAATAATAGTTAGTTGTAGCCTGTAATTAGTTGATTATACGAATTCAATCTATAAAAAATATTTCGGAAAGAATACTAAACTAGTCCCTTGTTATATTGAAGATCGATCAACTTAACTCATTGTTACAGATAAATTAATACTATCGTACCAATTAAACGGGTAATATTATTGTTGAATTTTCATTAAGCAAAAAAGAACATGCTTAAGTTTCTCAATCGATCAATACGATAGTCACTTTTGGTGATTAAAGAGATTTATATTACTATATGTGTTCAATTATTTTAAAGTGAACTCGTATGAACTCAGGCCCTACTCTTTTAAGCTAAGCAGAGTCTCCATTCAACTCAGCTAATTTTCTCTCATTTATGAACCCAGAAGAATAGGACTTGATGGTCTTGGACTCAACTTATAGAAGTATATTTTGAGTAACCCATATATTAGCACTGAACTTGTTACCATTGAAGTACTTAGCTAATTTGAACATATTTATCTCAAAAAAGTGAGTAAACATAAGGTGAGTAGAATATAGCCTTTATGGGTTACTCTATCTATTGCTGTCTAGATTTAGATATAACTTGTATAAGCCTGCAACTTAGCCATAAAAATTATCAGTCATATATAATTTTGTATATTAGACTTGGAAACAGTGAAGATATGATGAGAGGATTTTTTTTATTTAAGCGTATAAGAAATGAGGAGATTTTGGACAAGCTAAGCAGGAGATAAATAAATTGTGTGAATGTGAAGTGAAGCTTGTTAATGTCATGTGGTTTCATCATTTATCAATAGTCGTTTCGTACAACCCACCCACAAGCAAAAGAAAAAAGAGGATTCAACATAATTAAAGAACTCAAGTAAACATAAACAACAATTGCGTAAGCTTTTTCTCCCCCCCCCTCTTTACGAGGCAAAAGCCAAAAGGAGAGAAATGCATTGCAATATTCTACAACTTGAATCCTGAATACAAAAGTACCTTGGATATAAAAGTAAAATACAAGATATAGCCCTATTATGTTCAACTTATCTTCAGTCCTTACAAGAAAATATACGTTTACTTAAGTTCAGATTAGGACTTATAAGGTCCAATAAGTTTTGATAAGTTCAGTTTAGCAAAAATAAGGTTTGACACACTCAAAAAATAAGGTCAAATGAGTTCAGATGAGTTCAATTTAATTAGATAAGGACTAATAAGGTCTAATAAGTTCTATTAAGTTCAGATAAGTAAAAATAAGTTGAAAAGAACAAGGCTGTAGCTAGTGCCCTAAAAATTTCTAAGTGTAATTATTGTATATGTTGCATTCTACGATTTTTTTTTTCAATTAAAGCAAAATTTCTTATGTTGTATAAGCGTGGTTATGTACTTATGTTAGAATAGCTGCCAAAATTTATGTAATAAACTTCTCAAAACTTTGCTGATAATAAGTATCTTAATGTTACTGATTGTCACTCATAACTTGCTAAGAGAAAAAACTTCATGTGCGGGCTAGAACTACTTTATTTATCGCCAACTATCTTAGGATAAACTGCATTGACTTTGTACGTGGTCAAACTCTTATTCAACGAAGTTGTACTGTGCATGTATTAATCATGGCATTAGATCACATAAAAATTTTGGACCATCGTCAATCCCAAGAGGGAGGGCCCAATTCGAAGACTGTACATTTGAAAGGAATCCTATTTGACCTCATGTTGAAAGTCTAGCTCCAACAAGAGTTACGTACATGTGAGACCCCCTCCCCTAAGAGTTGGGCCTAATCTTCTCAAATTGAAGGATGATATTGACTAACATCTAAGCTAATTGGATACTTCTTTTATTGCCTATAATTTTACAATAGAACTTCATCAGGCTTGTATTTGATTAATTTAATTATCCTCTGACAAAGGTCTGTGTGCGCAAACCTATTATTAATTTATCACAACTAGCTCAAAAATAATGGTCTCAAAAAACTAAAAATACATCTCATAATGATCTAGAATAAATTCTTTGAAACTCTAATAACTTAATAATATGATTAATGAACACTAATTAACGACCCATCTCATGATCAAATCAAACTTTAATTTATCCACCTCTAGGACCATATTCAATTCATAACTTAACTACCGATCTTATCCATCTTGATGATAATGTAAGAAAGCAGTGTACGGTGATGTACTCTTAAAGATTCCTTCATGTGAAGAATACAAAATTGTAGTATCTTATCTTATGAATTAATTTTTCCCTAGCTAGTTGTCTATTACCCAATAAAACTGCCAATTTCAGACATTAGTACTTTTTTTTAATTAATTTGTTTCTGTAAAACTCCCAAACTTCAATTTTTTTATTAGTACAAGAACAAAATGAGGGCAAATATTTAGAGACGCGTTATTACTATTACTATTACTATTACTACTATCAGTACATTTCTAAGTTTCTACCAACTATATTGACTAGGAAGAATCATGGCTGGAAAATAATGATAAAAGTAGTGAGAAATGAAAACTATAGGTTAAAATTGCTAAATAAAAACATACCAATGACTTGCAAATTCATAGACCTTGCCAGTACTAGAGAAAATGATAATTCCAACTTCAGCATCACAAAGGATGGAAAGCTCCTTTGCCTTCTTGAATAACCCTTTCCTCCTCTTAGTGAAAGTTACTTGTCTGCTTGTCACGTTGTCAATCCTCTCAATGGAGATCTTTCCCCTTCCCATTTTTTTTCTTTTTTTTTTTCTTTATATAATTATTTTCCAATTAATTATATATATGATCAATTATCTAGCTAGGGTTTTTTTAATTTCCCCCTTTAAGCTAGATCTCAGAAATAACCTATTATGTGCAAAATGACCAAACAACAAAAATGAGACCCAGAGAACTACAATGATATTAAGCAGGAAGAATTATATAAATAGGGATCTAAGATATAGTTTAAGTTACATTAAAGTGAATAAAGTTTATTAAACAATAATATAAAATAAGAGTAGAATGATAATATGTGGAAAACTGGAAATATATAGAGTTATGGAAAAGAATAAAATTACCTGGGATTGGATGATCAAAGAAAGAGAATGGAGTTGTTGGTGTTGGAGGTCAAAGAGAGAGAGAGATTTGAACGAGGAGTAAATGGAAAAATATGTATCTACTGCATATTTTGGGGTCTTGGTTTAGCTGGGAAAGTTGCAACAGTGGGTCAAAAGCACTAGTGGGGGAAAACAAATTTATTAGTAGTAATCTTTAATGTTAAGTGGATTTCTTATTTTATTCTGACAATAAACATTAGTAGTAAAATGGTAAGGTAGGGTCCCAATTAGTGGAATTAACGAGATCAATCCCACTCCTAATCAAGATCCTCAAAAGTAAACAAAATTTAGAAAAAGGAACTAGAATAATACAAATTACTTTAGTCGATTCTCCTAATTTTTGGATTATTTTTTAATATACCAAACTTTATACCTACGTTTCCTAGAGTAGGCGAAAATCGGGTGCAACATAATAAACAAGTAAACTGGGACACACATCAGTACTATTTCATTAGTTGATTTTGTAATTTTAACTTAAATAAAGCAAAAATAAAATACGATCTCCCCTCCACCTCCTTCCCTTCTACAGCACACAAATACCACAACCGGTGGATTTGGCAAAGAAAGAGAGGGGTTGTTTCGAGGTTGGGGAAGAGGCACTAGGGATTCGGGAGGGGTGGTTCCGAGGGGAGAAGAGGAGGGGTGCTTTTCGAGGGGGTTCGGCAGTGGAGGAGGGGGGAAGGATTTGGGGGGTAGGGGTGATGAGGGGGTGGTTTCCGCCTTTCCGGCGGGGTAGGGGTAGGGAAGAAGGGAGTAAGAGGTTATAAGGTTCTTAAAAAAAAAATCCTATTTTACGGGTTCCAATTCGGTTTGACCTACTCTAGGAAACGTAGGTATAAAGATTGATATTTTAAAAAATAACCGAAAGATCGTATTATTTTTGGAGAACCGGCTAAAGTTTATATTTATATTAATATATTAAAAGGTGTTCCTTAACAAGGAACTGTGTCACGTGGCGCTATCCCTTAAAGTGTTGACTCCATGTACTCCACATACAATAAAAAAAATTAGAAAATGCATGGTATAAGATTTGATCCCATGACCTCAACCTTGTATAGTAAAGTCTTAACCACTAAACCAAGTAATATTTGGTGTTATCTTTTCAATGTAAAATACTAATAAATGAAGATTATGATTACTCGGGGCATAGCCCGTGCCTAAAAACTAGTTTTTCTACTTAAATTTTGCCAAAATTTATGATCGTTGCAGTTCTTCCTGTATTTTAAGGGCTCTATTGTAATACTCTGATCCTCATAATTGCTTTAAAAGGAATTAATGTACTATTTATACTAACAAGACGCATTTTTATTTTAGGGAGCTCATTGCCTAAGGAATTGAAGTAGTCATAGCCCATAGGTGACCTCTTGAGAAGTTTTTAAGGTGCTTATGAGTGAGGATGAAATGCATTGGAAGAATGTGTTGGTTTGTGAGGGCAGTTGTTGGCTCTAAAATGCACATTGATAGCTATTAACTCGACTCCGTCAGGAGTTGGGGTGTTAAAAATGATATCAGAGCAACCCTGTGACAATATGCTGATTCTGTGGATTTAGTCTAAGATCTCGGGTTAGTTGCCTAGAAGGTGAGATTTTGGGGCTATATCACCAGGTTGCGGTAGCTCATACTAACAAGATGCATCTTCCTTTTAGGGAACTCATTTTTTAAATTACTCCAAAGTTAAGCATATTTGGCTTAGAATAGTCTTGGGATGGGTGATCTCCGGGAAGTTTTACAGGGTGTGCATGAGTGAAGACGAAATGCGTCAGAAGAACTTGTGTTGGTTTGTAAATACAGTTGTTGCTAGATGTACATTGGTGACAATCGACTCGACTCTGTGAGGAGTCAAGGTGTTACCTCTATTTATTTAACC
Organism: Beta corolliflora; assembly: GCA_947648045.1. Lineage (NCBI taxonomy): Eukaryota > Viridiplantae > Streptophyta > Magnoliopsida > Caryophyllales > Amaranthaceae > Beta > Beta corolliflora. The sequence goes on from CANSZD010002981.1 coordinate 841,461, forward strand.
TGATTAAACTTGTTAAAATTAAATAAAAGTTATTTTTAAATTAATTATTAACTTAACTTATTTAATAATTACTTATTTAATAAGGTATGTTTGAATCAACCTGAACTTATCTAAAATTATAATAACATTTTACTAATAAATAATAATATTCTCATTCTAATTGCTTTAAAATAAATCAATTAAGATTTGATATCATCCTGTGTAGGTCTTGGCGAGACCATATTGGTTGTTTTTAACGGTTAAGCTCCTACTAGTGTATGATTCTAAGGCCCTGTTCTTTTGGACTTATTTTCGATTCGTTCGGTTTTAGTTCGTTCGGTTCGGTTACTCGCACCCAATTCGCTCTCGGTTCGGTTCGGCTCGGTTTCGGTTCAATTAACTTTCTCTCAGTCCAAAAAAACGGAGCCTAAATCGATCATATGCACTATCGCAAAGATTTAGGTACCAACTTGAGGGTGCTACGTACATCAAGTAGTTGTTCACATCTAGCCTTAGCTTAGATAGTTTTGTTTTCCATCTTGGCTTTGTTTGGTGCTCCCTCTGTTTTTTTTATCCTTCTCACTTGGAATCTTGACACTATTCATATTTAGAGAGGATCTTCTCAATTTTTTTCAACTTAGAAGAAAAAATATAGTCATGTGGGATCTTGTTTGATTTGTCTTAATTAGTACTTTATTAATATTCAATTGTTATAATTTTTACTAATATTATGAAAGATATTTAAGTTCAAAGATGTGCATTGATAGATGCATACGGGAAAGTGAGAAAGATAAAATAAATAGTTCGTAAGCTATATCCAAATTCAAGCTACGCAGTTTATTTTACCCACTAAACATTTCTAGAGCAAGTTTACGTCATTAGATTAGGAGGAGATGGAGGATTAATTTAGTATGTCAGGTCTAAGTAATACTTAGGGATGGCAATGGGTTCAGGACCCTACCCAGACCCGCCCAGACCCTACACTAAAATTAGGGTATGGGTCTTAATTTTTTGGACCATATGGATAAGGGTAGGGTATGGGTCCTGGTACTATCGGGTAAGGGTCGGGTAAAGGTCCACTCCTCAAATATCCATACCCTAACCATACCCTACCCATGGACCCGCACCAATTAAAATATATATTTTTATTTTTTAAAAATTAAAATAAATATATATATAAACATATCCTTCCAGTAAAACTAAAATCCTCCCTCACCCAGGAATCCTAGCCGCAAATCGCAATCACGTCTCATCCTTCACTTTACTTTCACTCTCTCAGTCTCTCACTATCACAGTGTCACTCTCTCGCTCTACTCTCACTCTCTTTCTCTACTCTCAGTCTCTCACTATCATAGTGTCACTCTCTTTATTTATATTTTGGTGTATGAGACTTTTGGGATGTGCAAAAACTATGTATTGCTATGGAATGTGAATATGTGATATTATGTATGCTAATTGAAAATTAATATATAAAATTATGCTTAACAATTTTATATACATGTGAAAATGTAAGCATAATTTTTTTTTGTGTTCCAATTTTAGACCCTAGACCCTACCTATACCCTATCGGACCCTACGGATAAGGGTCCTAAAAAAATTTGCCCTATGGGTGCGGGTAGGGTATGGGTCTACATCCGAAAATTAGGGTATGAGTGCGGGTCTAGCCTTACCCTACCCAGGCCCTACCCCATTGCCATCTCTAGTAATACTCCCTCCGTTCTCTTTTGTTCTTGCTATTTAGGATCTTGATACTATTCACAATTGAAGAGAATCTTCTAAATTTTTTTCAACATATGATAAAAAATATATTCATGTGAGGTCTTGTTTGATTCGTCTCAATGAGTACTTTATTAATATTTAATCATTATAATTTTTACTAATACACAACGAAAGATATTTAAGGTCAAAGACGTGCATTGGCAAACGCAAAAGTTAAAATAGGAAGAACAAAAGAGAACGGAGGGAGTACCTACAAGTGTATTCCTATTCCTAAAGAAAGAGTATTATTACTAGATACTCCCTCCGGTCTTTATTAGTTTACCCGTTTCTTTTGCACAAAGTTTTAGGAGAAATGATGTTGTGGGACATAGAAATAAAGAGAAAAGATTAATTTATATTAAAGTTGAATGTGTGTCTACGTGATGGAAAGTCGGTGATTCCATTCCAAAAAATGAAACAAAAGAAATGGGTAAACTAATAAGGGACATCCTAAAAAGGAATACGGGTAAACTAATAAAGACCGAAGTAGAAGTGATTTGATCTTGGGGTTTGGACACCACCTTTTAAAACTTTAACCAACTAAATTAGTAGACATCCACAATATTACTAAATATCTAAATATATGAAACATGAGTTTGTCGAAAGACATAGATGTAATTGTATTTGAATTACTAAGCTTAGGCCCCGTTCTTTTGAAGTGAGAGAAACCGGAGTTAGAGAAAGAATCGAACTAAACCGAAAATAAGTCCAAAAAACATGGCTTTAGTCGCCTACCCTCCCATTATGCATGTATCTTTATAGTTTTTTAAAACTAAGTAATTCTTATATTTGTAATTTCTTTTTTTTTTCTAAAAAAAGTCTTGGTTAGATTATTATCCTATTTCAAATTGAGGTATCTACTAAATCTATACTAATATATTAAAAGGTATTCCTAAACAAGGAACGGTGCCACGTGGCGCTCTCCCTAAGGCCATTTTACTACTCCATGTAATCCACATACAATAAAAAAATTAGAAATTGCATAGTATAGGGTTCAATCCCATGACTTGAAGTTTATATACTAAAGTCTTAACCACTAGACCAAGTGATACTTAGTGTTATTATCTCAAAGTATAATATTAGTAAATTAATATTTTCCTTACCCGGGGCATAGCCCGGGCCTAATAACTAGTTAGGAATAATAAATTGATCGGACCCGCAATTTCACACCCGCGGAGTTACGAATCCAATGTGGCATTGTCCAAACTTCAATGATACCTTAAAACGTTTCATTTTACGTCAATAGCGTTTCGTAAATGTTTCAAAAGATGAACGTTTCAATAACAGCACTGTGATTCTGTCATTCTGTGAAGCATTTTGGCTTCTTTTGTGTGCCTATAAATCATGTACTATGTTAGGCTTCCAGTGATTCTTTGTTGGCTTGTCTCCCAAACGTCGTTGAAGTACAATACTCCTACTACTTGACCCGCAATTTTCAAAAATATTTCCTGCATAATTATTGAAAAAATAAGTACATTACCTTACTCGTCATTTTAAATATTGATCGTAATTTTTAAAAATGTTCTTGGAATATGCTAATCATAGGTTGAAACGAGACTACAATAGGAAGAGAAAACAATGGGTTTTGGCGGTTTATTTATCGTATCATTTTTGCATAAACTTTTTTAAATCAAATTAACTCTTTTTTTTGAAATATTTAAATAGTATTGGCAAAAGTCTTTAGCATAACTTATATTTAATTTTAGTATAATTTTTCACTGATAAACTCAATCAAACTTTACAAACCAGGCTTGTGGAAATTAAGGTAGAGATAGGGATAATGAGTACCTCCGGCCCTTACGAATCCAAGATTATTTCCGAAGACAATCCAACGCCTATAACTCATTTTTCTTTTAATTCTAGCAAATGTTTGATTTATTTCGAATTCACATTGGTAAATAATATGGGGCATCGCTCGGGTCAACCATTAGTTCTAACATAAAACCATAAAATGATGGTTGAAAACAATTTTAGTGATGATGAAATAGAAATTCCTATTCATATGTCGGCCATAAATATGTCAATTAATGCCATATTTATTTTTCCTAAACAAATATTTAGATGTTGTCTAGTTCTAAAGTATTTTTGGGGTGTATTTTAGACCTTTACTATTGATAAGCAGTGAGACTTATCTTAGGGGGGAGGTATACTAATACAGGTAGTACTTGGGTTCTCTCTTCTCAAATGATTCAAGTTCCGTCACGCTCCTCTTGGCCCATGCTGATATAAGTCATGTAACATCTCAAAAATCAAACTAAATAATTAATAAATCCATATAAAGCCCATGACTAAAAATGACAATAAATATTTTATAAGAAGTAAAGTCTAAACAATCAACTTACAACGATATAACATTATATATGGAATCAGGCCACATGCTATGATCAGATAATGGATCAAATAAATCTCTTAAATAAATACTACCTCTGTTTTTTTAGTTGAACATTTGTTTTTTGGCACTATTCATCAATCAACTTTATTAAGTAATCTCGCACCATTATATAAGAAAAAATATAATCAAGTAGGGTCTTGTTAGATTCGTCTCAATGCGATGATTCCAAATATCAATTTTTTATAATTTTTACTTACACCCAATATGAGATGTTAACGTTCAAATAAGTATCTCGGTAAATGTGAAAAGGCAAATGTTGGAACTAAAAAAAAGGAGGAAGTATATACTATAGGATAAATTGGGTAACAATACAAAGTAGCTAATCATCTCAAAACATTATTAATTAAATAAAAAGTTAGAATTAAATATCTCCTACAAAAAAAAAGCTAAAATTAAATATATGGCTGATTATTAATAGAGTTATTATTAAAAGACATGTTGACGTTACTATCCAAACGAATATCAATATTCTTATATCTTTTTTTATAAAAATGATACTATACTAACAATAAATTAATAACACTAATACTAATACTCAATAAAGTACTGATGTACTAATATTAGTAAAAAAACGACACTAATTAAGGTTGATATTATCATTATGTCCTGGTCAACTAGTGGATGCAGCAGCGTATATGAGGATTCCCAGGACTATCAGTACTAGAGCAACCTGAAATTGTACACTTTGTTTACTGCCCAAAGCGATCTGTCATTTTCTGAATAGATTTTCCTAAATAATGATTAATTAATTTCGTGTTCACACTAAGGTTAAAAAAATAAGCCATTTTTCGTGTTTTGTTCTAAGATTGGCTTGAAATTGTTTGTTTTGTCTTTTACATCATTCATTAACTTTAGTCTTTATTCGAGAAATGCGCAATCTTGAATACCCATCATTTGAGCCCCCCCTCTTTTTCTCTCTCTTTTTTCTCTCAAACCCTAACTCTCTCCTACCCCTTTTTCGTTAATTTGGGCATAAGTGGATGATTTCATCCATGATAAGCCCCTTTTTTCCCTTTTATTTTCAGTTTTTAGTTCATTTTCTTATTTTGTTTAATAAATTAATCTTTCTTTATGAGATCTTTTCAAACCTTGTTATGGGGTTTTTAGTCTTTGTTTTGGAGATCTCCTTCTCCCTTATGGGAGTTGTGAGTATGGTTTTTTTGTTTTTAGGTATGAGAAATTGTTCTCGTTGGTTGAAATTCGAGACTCAACATGAAGGTATTGGAATCTCGGATGCGGTTAACATGGCTCGATCAAGAATGTTCTTCCCAAACTATGTCGAATGATAGACTTCCTCGTCAATACCGCTTGATTCAAAGAATACAAGGGGGGCTTTATATTGCTCGATCTGGTTCATTATAGTTTCTTCGAAGATAAATTTGATTTAGCCTTGTTTAATTGTATCTTTTTTTTCTTTAATACTTATTGTAGATGCCGTTTGGCCTTCAATTAATGAAATTTCTCTTTCAAAAAAAAAAAAAAAAACTTTAGTCTTTATTCAAGTAAAGTTTTTACGCCATCGATTGAGAGTGCATCTTTGGGTGTAATATGTAACACCAAAATTTATTATGTAACATGCGTAGTGACATACGCTTCAACAAGACTGACATTTGATTATACAAATATGACATGAATCTCATGTCATTTTGTCATTTATTTCATGTTATTTGAGTTTTTTTTACAAAAAAGGTAGTTAGTAGGTTGTTAAACCATAAATTATGGTATAACAGTTACTCCTAATAACTTGTAATCGATTAATCGTTATTTTGTCAAAGGTGAGATGCAAAGCTACTCCCTAATAAAACACCAGCCTAAAACAGTAACCCTTTCACATAATAAATAATAAAGAGGTTGAAATTTAACGTTTCAATTGAATTAATAAAAAGGAACAAGAGTTATTATACCATGCAATAAGGTAAGATTAGTTGTTATATTCGCTTTTCTAGAACAATGTTGAGAATCATATAAAAAAAAGAAACTTAAATCCTTAGGTAATAATGAATATATTAAGTGAAGGATTAACCAAAGACCTTTTAAAATATAGTTAGAAGAGGTTATATCATACATGTTGTTCCTTTATGATAAGTATCTTTGGTGCTTTTTTTAAAAGTGGTAGCTTTTAGTGTTAGACGCCACTCAAATCCATACAGGATACAACTAGCACTTGTAAGAATAAATTAGATACAATGAAAATATTGATATAAAAATTGTGTGAAAGAGACAAAAACAATTTTGATTTGGTTGCTCCACAAATTGGGTAAGAAATTATATTATTGTTAAATCTATTCTAATTTGACCACTTGCAAATTTTCAAACGAGGAAAATTTGTATAGAGTAAAAGAACATTTACAACAACCCCTATGGAGGACCTTATCTACCTACTAGAAAATAATGGTCTTCAACTCTTCATTAAGACTATCACTCCGAAATAGTAGTATAGTACATCTTCAAACCAAAGGATCAAACAACTATCAAAGCAAGTGTATAGACCTAAATGCAATTACTCAATCTATAGTGTTACTTAATTGGATTTTGCTCATCAAACACTATCTCCTATTCTCCTATATATATATATATATATATTTTTTTTTAAGGTAAGATGAAGTCCTCGAAGAAGGGAAATTGGGGATCCTCCCTAGTGAGGGGTCGATCCCGGATCTCCGGGATCGAGGGTGATCTTAACACCACTGCGCCATCACCCGCTCTTCCTCCTATTCTCCTATATATCTTTCTAGAATTACTACACAAGTACACATGGTACAATATTGAGCATATTCTTAAGAAATGTTCCTTAACCCCTAATAAGTTGGTTAATTCCAACTTGTAAGTATATAATTACATGGATTAGTGAGCTAGCCCATTATATATGTCTATTTATGATTAATATTAGTGGTAGTACAAATTCTATGCATGTTCTTTCGCATTTTCGCTAGATAGCACATGCTAGTTTAGTTATGACCATACAAAAAAGATTATTAAAAACTAAGGAAAGAGAAAGTTGAAAAGAAAAAATATGGATTAGAAACGCCCATAGTTTTCTTTGTACCACTTAGCTTTAACTTTGTACTTTTCTGGTTTACAAAATAAAATATTTGAGCATGATGTCCCAACATCATGCTAAATTTCAAATTATATTTTCGGTAATCTTATGTTTCAAGCTAAGAGTTCGATTCAAACACGACTCTAAGTTTGAATGGTTAAATTACAAAGACATTGTACTGAATGCTACAGTAATAAGTAAACATATGGAAAATCCATCAATTACTGACCAAAATTATGAAGATGCCCTCGTTGATAAATTAATTAATGTTTTTTTTCTTTTTACCTTAATCTGTTTGCTTTCATATGTAGATTTTGACTTTTACCTTCACCAAATATGCTTCCTCGTTCTTGATCACCTGTCTTCACTTTCAACAACTAAGAAAATCGAATAAAAATTCATGGCATTATATGAGAAAATTGAAATTCAATGTAATTACCAGAAAAAAAAATTGTGACAAAAAAACACAAAGTTTATTACTATTAAATTTCTTGAAATTATAGTGTATTTAATTAAATATTTTTCATTTAAAATGTCAGCTAATCCCAACTTATAGATAGATAGATACATAGTATAGATTGATTGATAGATAGATAGAGTCAGCGAGTAAGATTCCTAGAGAACCACCTTGAGAACTATTCTTATCATCTTATGATGAGAAATGGTTTTATAACCCTTGGTTTACTCAAATCTAATGTCCATTTTTTGCGGATAAGTAATGGTATTTCCTTAAATATGTTCATCTTTTTAATTGATCATTTGTGTTAGCATACACACATTTTTTTCCTCTACTTAACATTCAAAACTTCTTCCCTTCCTCCCCTATTTTAGAAGAGGAATCATGACGAATCATCCATATTGTTTTCTCTTATTCATATAGTAAGAGAGGTTCATCCAACACCACGGGCAGGTTGTGGAGTTCACTGGCTAGGAGTTTCTTTGGTGCTTTGTACAACACGGACTGGACTGGGCGTGGCTTGAGAGGAAGGCCACGACCTGACCGTGGTGTTCCCTGGCTACGGGATTTAACTTATTTTCTTACTCGGATTCGGTTTCCTATTGCATTAGGTTTTCGTTTTAACTCTAGTATAAATATGTTTGAGCCGTTTATTCATCATATGTTTAGTGAGAAATATTCTTTAGATCTAGAGAGACTATAGAACCCTAGAGAAAGGTTAGAGAGTCTAGAGAGATTAAAGAATTCTCCTTGTATCATCATCTCATATTCAAAGTCCTAGTGCAGTGTTCGTGGTTTTCTCCCTATTCAAGGGTTTCCACGTTAAATCTTCTTGTGTTCTTTATTGCTTTGATTTCTTAATTCCTTCGTATATTATACTTCGATTGCTTGATTTGTTAGCGCCTTCAATATGTATTCCTAACATTTACTAGATTGGTACTATAAAAGTTATCGACGATGACACAACGGTATAAAACTTAACAGACGAAGACATTTAAGACTAAATTTTAATCTAAGTATATGCGTCTCCTACAAACCTTTATATTTCAGCCACTTTTAGTTATTTTTCTACTTCTTTATCCTTATTTCCTTCTAATTTGTTCTTTCTACCCATGTAAACGAACCTCATTATTAAAAAAGAAATAATAAGAAATCCAAAGTTCCATAAGAGACCCTGCCTTGGGAACAAATCTCTAGTGAATTATGCGTACCCCTATGAAGATCTAGGCCTAAACACCATCATATGTTAAGTTTTACACCAATTTTGCATTTTTGGGGCTCATCAATTACCTTTGATTTAAGCTTGATCCAGCCAGAGGCCCATTACGCCTACGTAGTAGTACTGCTGGCGCATTTTTGTTCACTTGCTATAGTTTAAGCCCAATACATCGGTTACAAAAATTGCTGCGGGAGTTTGGCAAATGGGCTTAGATTATGGAGTTAATGCGGGAAACATATGGGCATTAAATTCACTTTCCAATTACTCCCTGCATTCTACTACGCGCCTTTCTTTTGACTTATTTTTCACGAAAATAAGTAAAAATAAGTTGGGTTCAAGAAAAATAAGTTCGGTTCAATGAAAATAAGTAAAAATAAGTTCGGTTCAAGCAAAAATAAGTAAAAATAAGTTCGGGTTCAACGAAAATAAGTTCGGTTCGGCCAAAATAAGTTCGGTTAAAGCAAAAATAAGTTTAGTTCAACCAAAATAAGTTCGGTTCGGCAAAAAATAAGTTTAGTCTTGTCTAATGTTGTAATTATTTTTTTTGTTTTCAATATTACTATTACTATTGTTATTATTATTATTAATATTATAATTATAATAACGATAAATTTGTATTTTTAATTTTTTAATTTTTTAATTTTTAATTTTTTAATTTTTTATTTATTATTTAGTATTTATTATTTATTATTTATTATTATTTTTTATTATTATTATTATTATTATTATTATTATTATTATTATGCTAATTATTTATTATTATTATTATTATTATTTATTATTTATTATTATTATTATTATTCTAATTATTTATTATTATTATTATTTATTATTTGTTATTTATTATTATTATTATTATTATTATTATTATTTTATTATTTTATTACATATTATTTATCATTTATTATTATTATTATTATTATTTATTATTATTATTATTATTTATTATTATTATTATTATTATTTATTATCTATTATTTATTTATTATTATTATTATTATTATTATTATTATTATTATTATTTATTATTATTATTATTATTATTATTATTATTTATTATTATTATTATTATTATTATTTTATATTTATTATTTATTATTAATTATTTATTATTTATTATATATTATTATTATTATTATTTATTATTTATTATTATTTATTATTTGTTATTTATTATTTATTATTATTATTATTTATTATTATTATTATTAATTTATTATTATTTATTATTTATTATTTGTTATTTTTATTTTTTATTATTATTATTTATTATTATTATTTATTATTTATTATTATTATTTATTATTTATTATTTATTATTTATTATTTATTATTTATTATTTATTATTTATTATTTATTATTTATTATTTATTATTTATTATTTATTATTTATTATTTATTATTTATTATTTATTATTTATTATTTATTATTTATTATTTATTATTTATTATTTATTATTTATTATTTAATATTTAATATTTAATATTTAATATTTAATATTTAATATTGAATATTGAATATTTATTATTTATTATTTATTATTTATTATTTATTATTTATTATTTATTATTTATTATTATTTATTATTATTATTATTTATTATTTATTATTATTTATTTATTTATTATTTATTATTTATTTTTAGTAATTATTTATTATTTATTATTTATTATTTATTATTTATTATTTATTATTTATTATTTATTATTTATTATTTATTATTTATTATTTATTATTTATTATTTATTATTTATTATTTATTATTTATTATTTATTATTTATTATTTATTATTTATAATTTATTATTTATTATTTATTATTTATTATTATTTGTTATTTATTATTTATTATTATTATTTATTATTTATTATTATTTATTATTTATTATTTGTTATTTATTATTTATTATTATTATTATTATTTATTATTTTTATTATTATTATTATTTATTATTTATTATTATTAATATTTTTTTTATTATAATTATTTATTATAATTATTATTTATTATTATTTGTTATTTTATTATTATTTATTATTTATTATTATATAATAATTAAATAATAATAATAAGTATTGATAATATTATGTTAATATTTATTGATTATCATAATAATAAGTATTGATAATATTATGTTAATACGAGTTTTGTTCAAAGAAAATAAGTTCGAGTTCAAAGAAAATAAGTTCGGTTTCCTAAAATAAGTTCGGTTCAAGAAAAAATAAGTAAAAATAAGTTCGGTTCGGCAGAAATAAGTAAAAATAAGTTCGGTTCGAGCAAAAATAAGTTCGGTTCAGCAAAAATAAAATAAGTTCGGTTCGGTTCGGCCAAAATAAGTTCAAAAGAACAGGCCTACATCCGTTTCACAATATATGCACCATTTCTCATTTGGACACTATTCACCCAACTAATCTTTGGCAATCTTTTTCTCATTATTATGTAAGAAAAAATATAGTTAAGTGGGATCTTGTCAAATTCGTCTCAACACGAGGATTCCAAATATCAACTTTTTATAATTTATACTTATACGCAATTAGATATATTAATGCCGAAAAGTGTATTAGAGTACGTGAAAAAGTAAATGGTGCAGTATTGTGAAACAGATGTATTATAATATAGTTTTCGTTTCTTATTTTACACAAATATGAAGGTAAGGAGAATATAAAATGATAAACGATTAATGTTATGGGGAAATAACTAATTTTAGGACAAGAGAATGAAGAGTATTGACTGAAAGAGCATTACATGTATAAACAACTCAATGTTGGGTTGAATAAACAAAAAAAAACTAGTTCCAAGAGGTAATTAAATGATTATGGCACAATATGTTTTTGGCAAATAAAAAATAAATGAAAACGGGAAGAACATTTTGGACATCCAAAATGGAATACACGAACTATATTATGAGATGGAGGAGTCTTATTTATATAGATAAAATAAAATTTCAACAACAATTAAAATGAGAAGAATAAACAACAAACTAAAACAAACTTCAATTGGTACATGAGCGGATATTATTCCTTGATTATACATAAATTATTTCATAGAAAACAAGTTAATTATTTAACAATTTTCTTTTCGCAACTCAATAACATCCCAAAAAATTCTCACTATTGAAAATATTTTGATCATAAAATATAAATAGGATCTTGCTAACGGACCCCCCGGGGCATTGGACAAATATTTCCTCAAATGGTATAATTATTGGAATGCATTCCAAAATCACGCGTCAATTAGTATAATTAATGTTTATATTTATTTAAAATTTTCATTTTTAGTTATTTTATCTAACACTCAAATTGGGCGACTTGTTGTTACTTTTGCCATATAAATATATTACGTAACATCACGATTTAATAAGAAGATATCAACATTCTCACAACTCAAAAGTTTAAAGTCAAGACCCTCTAATCACACATACTAAACATCACATAAGTAACAAAAATAAATTTGTTTAGGAACACAATCTTATCTTATTGTCATAAAAACATTGAATCATTATCTCCATTTATTTACACGACTAATCTATGTCGTTAACGATCAAAAAATCTCTAAGTTATTACTCCCCAATCCCCACTAAAATCTTCTAGTCTCATAATCTCATTACTCATCATCATAGGACACTACAAATTATTTTAACGGTCAAGGAATATTAATAAACAAACAATTAAACAAATCATGGGTATAATTACAGAAAGAAATGCACTAATTAAAAACCATATTAGAAGAACTTTACCGTTATGTCTAATTGGACCCACATGAAATATTGTTGTTACATGAACATATACTATAGTTTATAATATAGTCTGTACTCCTTCAGTTCAGTCCAATATCCTCACCGAACTCCACGCCATCACTCTTGACTCTTCCATCCCATGTGGGCAAATCTTCAATAGCTTCGTGTCCCTTCAATTGTGTTCATCAATGGCGGCCTTTTATCTTCTTTATCTCACATCAAAAGGCGCAATTTTTCTCTCCATTTTATACAAAATCTCTCACAAAACTCAATGCAAAATAATGGGTCGTCTCTGTTTTCTGATTACTCTATGTTCAATTATCGAGTTTTATAAGAGGTTGGTTTTTCAAGTAATTTCGAGTTTTTTCTTGATGGATTGTGCATCACATTTGAAGCTTTTACTGACTAAATACAATGATTTTGGATGTGGGTTTTTGATTTTTGGGTGTTTTTCCAAGATTTTCGATGTGTTTGTGGTTTTGTTTGTGTTGTTTTTAGGGTTTATGTTGTTGCAATATAATGGGAATTGCAAATTGAAAGGGAAATCAAGTGAGGAGAGAGAAAATTTCTCAGTAATGTGTTCTAGTAATCATGAAATTGATGGGTTAATGAAGGTGTCTTTTGAGAATGGGACCACTAAAATGTCTAGGGTTTTAGGGAAAAAGGAAGTGGGGACCAAAAGTTCGAGGAAATCGATGAAGTTATGAGTTCAAATTGTGGGTTTCATGATAGTATTAGTAGTAATGGAGAAGAAGTTGAGGAATGTTGTCATGAAGACCAAGTGTTTGATGTAATTACTCTGAGAAAAATGGTTAAGGTTCAAAGACAAAGGGTTAATGCTACTCTTAGTGAGCTTGAGAAGGAAAGAATGGCGGCGGCGTCGTCTGTTGATGAAGCAATGGCTATGATATTGAGGCTTCAGAATGAAAAAAGTGTTCTTCAAATGCAAGTTAATCAATTGCAGAGAGTGTCTGAGGATAAGCAATTACATGATCAAGAGGTTATTCAATCACTTCAATGGATTATAATGAAACACGAATCCGAAAGGAGTATATTGGAGGATCAATTGAGGATGTGTAGGGAGAAATTGAAGGTGTTTATGAAAGGTGAAGAATGGGATCAATTTGATAGTGTTTGTCCTACTCCAAGTGCTTCTTATTCTTCATTTGAGAGTAGGGTTGATGATTTCCCTATTGGTTTGCTCGATTTTGAATCGTCCCCAATGTAAGTTGTAATGTTGTGATTTCTGTGGCTAATTGTAATAGGAAAGGCCTCTGTAAGTATGTTTGGTTGATTACACAGTTATATCATGTTCTTTTCTCATATACAAGCAATTGCAATAAAGCTACATTTTTTGGTTTAATGGAATTTTGTTCAGTGCTATTCACAGCTTGGGATTTAGAATCTATCTTAATCTTGCATTACCCATGCTTTAATGTTGTTTGTTATGTTACTCAAACTCTTGAATCTTGATTATACCTCAAATACCCGTGTTGATCCTCAACATGCCAACATAGTATGGCCACTTTAACACTATATCGTGGCTCAAAATAATGGAATTTTTTTCAAAGTAGTTGAGTCGGACATTTGGACGTACACTCTTGTTCGACCGAGTACATGAGTCCAAGTAACACAGGTTTGTAGCTTTCTTATAATTTGGAAATTCAAATTTCATAATTTTGTTGGATGGATTATGATTTATTATCATGACAGCTTTTGAGTATCTACCCATGAAGGAAGTAACTAAGTTGCTTTATTAATTAATGGTGCCCAATGTCTCCTTGCATAATGTGGATTCTAAACATTCATCTGGATTTGAATGAGTCCAATTACTTATCTGATTGTCAATTTGCCAATATTCATTGATCAGTGATCACTAAAGAGGTAGAAGGGTATTTCGTTATGACAAGCTGAATAGCCTATATCATTTGCTCTAGTTCCTGTCATGAGGCTGCTCTGCTCGTGGCAGGGGTATTTGGTGACTTCTCTGGTGTAACATAAGATATTGTACATAATCCTTTTTTTCGGATGATGGCTTTGGTTCCTTTTTTTGTTATTCAAGTACAATGTGCTACACAAATATATCCCTTTGACTCCCTTCTTTGTAGCTTTAACTGTGCTTTATTCTTGATTCACCTGCATGTTTCCTTCTCTGAGTAGAAGAGTTGATTGATGAACGCTCTTGCTTATATCTGCAATATTGTACTTTTTCAATTCAACTGTGCATTTTGTCCTATCATTGAAAAACAATATAGCTTTGATATTATGAAAAGATATGAAAGCAAGGACCCTGTATATGTCAGCCTTATCCTTCTATATCAGTAGGTGTTGCATTGTGTAATTCTTTATGTCTGCAGCAAATTATTGTTTTAGCCCTTTATAAAGTCCATAGGCCGAGAGAAAGCAAGTTTCTTCTGTGAAGTGTACATAGAAAACCATATGAAGATTATTGAAAACTCAAATACTCAATCATCTGTCTGTCATCACAAATCAACGGGCTAGCAGTTCTATGTCCAGAAAAAGGAAACTGAAAAATTATTGGTGAATAAGCTGTCTAATGCAAGCAGTTAAAGAGAAGGAGGTCCTACCCGCCCATTATAGTAAGGAGTCAGGCAGCCTAGCCATCCCATCAATAATTTTCTCTTTGTTGTCCAAGTCCACCTTTTGTGGACCGATGGCCGGAGTTTAATAATAGATCGTCCTGTCCATGACCTGCTGTACTATAATCTATAAGATAACCTGTCCTGGATCTAGTGATCTAACATAATCTGCACAGAATAATCACATGAAGAGGCCATCCTGAAGTATCTTCTTGCAGTTTAGAAAACTGAGGCTACCCCGGTGTTGTAAGTGTTTTGCATCTAGCATCCATGTGTATATTACTATATTACATGTTTTCCTCCTTTTTCGGTCTCATTTTGTCATTCAGATGTCTCAAGCTCTGAGCAAAGATGGGAAGAAAATCTAGCTTTATCTTATTATTATTATGAAGTACATTTCTGTTTTGATTTTTTTTGGTAGCCATTCTGCTCTTTCTTTTTATCCCTTAGTTGTAATTTGTAAAGTTCAGTGAGAATATGATGTGAGACAAACTTGACTATCATCTAGTTGATGCTTCAAGGAAGCCTACTCTGGCTCCAGGTGTATAGATTACTCGTGTGAAATAGCTAATGTAGTGACTTGTGACACTGGTTGCTTGTTTGGTTGGCATAAACATATTACGAAGTTCTATTTTCCACAACATGGAGGAATTTGCTTTCCTAGTACCCCCTAGGTAAGTTAACTTTATCTGGAAAATTTTTGCATGATCAACCAAACAACTGCTACACTATCTAGGAAATGGAATGACCACCGGGTTATCTGTCACATTGTTCTTCTGTGTCATTCCAATTAGCAACATCATCTGTGCTAACCTCATTTTACTCAGTTCTCAAGGAAACCTTTTTTGGATTTAGCACCATATTTCTGCGAAGTACAAGGCTATATAACAGCCGACCAGTGTCCACAGTCCAGTATCGACACTGTCTGTACTTTGTACACTTTTCTTTGCCACCTTTTCTTTTTCGCATTCATGTACTTTCGTCTTTTAAAGTCAAGTAGAATTAGTCCTTGTAATGAAGCTGAATTTTCAATAGGCGCCCAAGCAAAAATGCTGAATAGAGAATTTGTTCTCCACCAAGCAAAGAGGAGGAATTGGTCTGGAGCTTTTATGAACTGGATTTACCACATGTTTGGTGGAGAACATTTCTCCAAATAGCGCGAGTTTATCCTATTGTGCAACTTTATGATTCAACGTGTTTCATGGTTCTGTATGTTAGAGCAGCAATGTACTGAAAGAATGTTCGTTTCCAACTTGTGTAAGCTGCGGCAATTGGTTGTTTTTGAGGGAACGCTTTCTTGGGGTTGAAGTTCAAGAAATCTACTATTAGAACAAAGTTTCTTGACATGTATCCACAGGGAATTATTTCATTCTGGTATGTTGCAGAATAATGTAATTGCTGTAGCCTGTAAGCTTGTAATATTTTCTCACTTTATTCAGTTGCACTATTTCTTCTCCTTCCATCATATTCTTATCTTTGGTCTTCAGATGTATTTCCTACTCACGTGTGGACATCATTTTACAATTTACCAGCTCATCATAGATAAAATTATATTTACCCTAAGTAGGGTCTAGTTGGTAAAATTAGCTATTGGACTAGTTGTTAGTTGCGGGAGTAGGGGGTAAGTGGTAGACTAATAGTTGTAAAAGGTAGTTGCTTAATTAGCTGTTTGGGATAGTTCAACACAAACTATTAACTAACTGTTGAAATACAAAAATAAACAGAAAAATGGTACTTTAAAATTTGAAAATTGAAACTACTATCCACCAATACTTTGTCAAATACTATTATTTAACTTTTAACTCCGTTCAAAAGCAGCGGTTAAAACTCCATTAATTATAAGCTGCTTATTTGCTCTCCATCGTGAATTAGTGTACGTGGACAGTTTAAATATAAGACGGACAAACACAACCATGTTATGCTAATACTTGCCATAAGACTCAAAACAACCAATATTGGCACTCAAATATCACATGTATTTTGCACTTAGATACAAGGATTTCACAAAAGTTTGGCACTCAAGTATGAACACTCGCTGAATGTAAATTTTAGGGGAATTCAATAACAGTGCTTCATAGTGGTACTAGTACACTATTGCATAAAAGAAGTGTACGTGACAATGTATGCATGGTTATAGCTGTTTTTTTTTTCTCCCGTAGTGGTATGCAATGGATAATGATCAAGCTCTAGTCTCACACGACTCACATACTCACATCAACTACGTAAGACTACTCTTTCCTTATACATAAGACTTATAAAAATATGTTACGACTAAACTAAAATAAATGAAACACATAATTTATTTTCAAAAAAGGATAAATAGTGAATTGTTCCTTACAAAACAATAGAGAAGAAGAATATTTTTCTATCGATTTAAAAAGACGTTATGAATTATGATACATCCCCTTATATGAGCTCCATCCTCGGTTCTCTTTCGATTTGGTAACAAATTGTCCGTTATTTAGCCCTTTTCCCTTTGTTTTAGCGACATAATAAAAAAAAATAAGATACTCAAATATTTCACAACCTACGTCCAACTATTTAAATATACCATACAATACTTTATCAAGTAAATAAGTTTTGTTACATTATTTAGTCTAAACAATAATTATGATAAGTTACCATTAATTGAGAGTCCAAATAACTATTCTATGAGTCATTTCTTGTGAAGTATGGTGTCACATAAAAAGAGGCGATATATGATGGATTTCGCTACATATGCATATAATTATTTAATGTTTGATTAGAGAATGATGTCAAACTTTTCTTTAGAGGAACTTTGTGATAATTTTTCTTACCTATTATTTGAGGTTAGATTTAATAATAAAATTTTACATTCTACTTTATTTCGTATACATCGTGTATATATAAGACTAGTAAATAAATAATGCTATGATATTAGTCTTCGATTTAAATCAAACAAATACCCAATTACTCTCTTAAATCATACAAAATTTGAAAATTGGATCGGTAAGAATTGAAGTATTGAACCCAAATTTATCAGTCCAACCGAAAATTCATATACGGTGGATGTGATTCATGTGAACCCGTAATTTTCATTTAATTCATTTTGGAGTTTCACCTTACATAAACGCAAAACACAACACACGAAACAAAGAAAAGTTTAATTTCTACGCAGAATGAACACTGCAAAATATTAGGGGAACTTCTTCTGCTAAAATTGACGAAGAATTCAGCGCAACAATGGTGGATTTTTTTTTTGGCATGTATGATGTGATCACGATAATCACAGGAGCGTTTTTTAATGGTGTGACAAATCTTAGTTTCAACTTCAGTTATACCATTTTATAGGTTGGTTATCTTCTTAATTCTTCTTCCATTAGGGCAAAATTTCATGTTCTAAAACCTTATTCGTATTCTTGTTTTTGATTTTCGATAATGTTGATTGAAATCACTATTCTATGTTGTTTGTTTTGATTAATTTTGTAATGATGATAAAATTGTACGATAAGTGTTGTAATTTCTGCGATAATTGAATTTCTTTTCTACAGGAGAAGTAGTAAGCTTGTTTTCTTGCATTTATGTGATATGAATATATGATTGCATTTTTTAGGTTCTCTTTTTGCTGAATTACAATTGACGGCGAGGTATTTGATATAGTATATGTATTACTAGGTTTTTGCAGTCTATGAAGTTGATTACTGATTTTAATTTGCTATTTAGTGTGTTCAATGTGTGTTTTTGTCCGAAGAATTTCGTTAGTGTTACTCGGCTCATCATGTTATGCATTATGATGCTTAAAGAATTTAGATCATTTAATAGAAGTCAGTGATGTAGTAACATTGCATGGTACGGAGTTGCCATGAGTGCAATTTTAGTGATGAGAGGGAGTCAATTGAGGATGTAGTCACATTGGATAGTAAGGACGTGTGAGTGTTTTGAGTACTTATCGATTCTACATAGGAATGGAAACGTTGACAAGATGTGACTCATAGGATATAGGATGACTATTAGACGAGCATTATTGTATTGGTCCAAGTGCTGGACATATAACTATATAAGAACAATCACATTGGGGCAGAGTTGCATATAGTGAGATGAATGTATGAGAGCACCTCAAGCGATAGGATCAAGAACTAAATATTCAGGAGAAGGATGGAGTTGTAAGAAGTAATTACGTGGTTTAGGTATATGAGACGTTGACTAGATGATTATAAGTAATAGTAGCGGAGAGTTTAGAACCTGAGATTATGGAAAAAATTTGGAAGAAGTTGAGAGAGGTTAAAGATGACTTGGGTTGGGACGTGTTAAAAATGATGTATAGAAATTACGTTTGCTGGAGCACATATCACGACCAAAAAGAATGGAGGTAGAGAATTCATGTGGACGGCCTTCATGTAGTCAACCCCATCCTGTTGGAATTAAGGTTTTGGTAGTCTCGACGTTGATGTTGCTACCGTGTTGCTTGAGTGATGCGGTTTGCTTCGTTTTGGAAATCCAGTTGAGTAGTAAAATGATATCACCGCTAAAAAAAGGGGCATCACGAATATGGTATTGATGCCCCCTATAGGAGCACCTCTTGTCAGTTTTTTGGTTTATTAATTATGCTGACTTAATGCCTTTCACTTTAAGCTCTTCAATATTTGTTTGGTTTCTCTTTGAGTACTAGGATAAATAGAAGCCCTTCTGAAATCTAACATGCTTTGGAGTATATGTTTAGAAAATATTTGTTTACTTTGGTATTTCAAGCTTTGATTGAGAAAACTTTTTTTATCTTTGCGTTCACTGAAAATTTTGCACTCATGATTTAATTAGGTCTTTGCTGCACAACTTTCATGATGGATTCTCAAATTTCACTGCCAGCCGAACCTCTGCAAATGCTGCCTCCACCACCTGGAGAATTTGCAAGTCGTGACCAACTAATTGAGCATGTTGGGGATTTTGCAATCTCACAAGGATATGTAGTTACTATTAAGAAATCCAAAAAGATAAACAAGTGGTACTTGGCTGTGATAGGGGTGGTGTTAATAGAACTAGGCCTAAAACTTCAGAGACAGATTCTGTAGAATTTAATAGGAAGCGAAAAACTGGTTCCCGACATATCAACTGTCCTTTTGAACTCTCGGGTAAAAATGATGATGGAGTGTGGTATCTAACTGTAAAAGATGGAACTCATAATCATGAACCTTTGAAGGACATTAAAGAGCACCCAGCTGCTCGTCGATTCACTGAGGATGAGGTCTTACGGATCAAAGAGATGACAGAAGCTGGTCTTAAGCCACGTCAGATTTTAAAAAGACTGAGACAGAGCAATCCAGAACTTTTATCTACACCAAAGCATGTTTACAATGTCAAAACTAAGCTAAGACAAGGGAATCTTACAGGTATGTTTAAGCGTTCATGCTACAGGTCTCGTCATCTGGATAGCTAAAAGCAAATTAGTTATTTGTCATAAGAAAGGAATATCCTTTTGGTTTTTCTTGATCATTTGAAGCTAGCCTTTAAGTCATCTTACTGTTACCAACTTCAGCATATGATATTTATGTATATTCTTTCTTATCAATTCTATTCCTCATAAGTTGTGTGCTATGTGGTATGTAGTTGACGGTCTTTAGTGAAGTAGAGTAGGTTGTTGTTTTCTCTCTAATCTGTTTTCTTCCCCAAGTCCCCCAGACCCCCACCCCGTCTTAAATTTTCCTATTGCTTCTCTTATCTCTGTTCTTTATTTTTTCTCCAATTCATTTCTTGTAATAATTATTTGAATGATTCTCGCAGCAATTCCTCCTTTTAATAGATGCCTTTCCTCTTGAGCAGCATATTGCATAATTAAATTTTATGACCCATATGCAGTTATGGAGTGTACTGTGGGAAGTTACTAGTGATTATGCTTCATGGTAATTGACATTCAAATAAATATCCTATACCTTCTATAGGCTTAAGGACCATTTTGTTTTACAGTCAGAAATTACAAGTCTTTCAGGCCTCAGAAAGTGTCAGTTGGAAGTTCTCAGCTTCCTGGCAATGTAAGCGCTACCGAGCCATCTTGGAGACAGAGATTCACTGTAAGCTTTTAGCTTCGTTAGTGCATTAGAATTTTAGAAACTGTTCTTCAACTGTCAGGAGGCGGAATGCAATTTCTACACTATATCATATGCAACATGTCTATTTATTCTCTGTATCTTTAATCTTTGCGTTCATGATATAATTCCAGTTTCTAAGGCTTGCTATTTTGGCTCTATCAGAGGATCCCTAATTTCATTGGAGGCCAATTTGTAGAGTCACAGTCAACTGCAACAGTCGATATTTTGAATCCAGTGAGAGCTGCAAAGCAAGCCATAATTTTTCATACTTTCATCTACTTGTTAATCTGGTCTGTTGCTCTTTTTATGACATCATCTTTTTCTGATGTAATAATTGCTAAGTAGGCTACCCAGAGAGTTGTATCTGTACTTTCTTTAACAACCATTGGAGAACTTAAAGCTGCAGTATCTGCAGCAGAAATGGGCATTTCCTTCATGGAGAAATACACCAGTCACCTCACGAAAACATATAATGTTGAAACTTCGAGAACTTATTCAGAGGGACATGGTAAGATTGTTTAGCAAACCATATTTTCTTGTCAGTATACAATTTATGATATTCTTTATATGTATGTTTTCCTAGGATAAACTTGCTGCTGCTATCACTGAAGGGGGCAAGACAGTCAAGGCTGCCTATAGTGATGTGTATTATGGCCTTGGTATGTGTCCTTTTCAAGTTTTTTATTTTAGTTATCAAATTTGACATTTTAATTTCTTAAAAAACTTGTTAGACCTTGACGTATGTCATGCTCATGCTCTCAAAATTCTATTGTTCTCTATTGCAGAGGCTTTGGATTATGCTTGTGGAATGGCAACTCCGCAAATGGGAAAATTTGTTTTAAACGAATGCGATGGGCTAGATGTTTATAGCATTAGAGAGCCTCTTGGTGTTTGTGCTGGAATTTGCCTTGCCAACTTTCCTGCCATAATTGCTTTATGGGTATGGATGACTGGTTTTATCACAATTCTTTCTTGTATCTTTAAATATTCATTCCTTTGTGTTATGGTTAAAGCTGGATTTTGAGCATCCTGTGAATGTTTGATCATCAGATTATTTACTTATATAAAATTATACTGTCTTAAATACCACTTTGGATGACCTGATGTAACTTTTGAGGTGGCATAATTTACCTTTC
This sequence comes from Beta corolliflora, assembly GCA_947648045.1. NCBI lineage: Eukaryota > Viridiplantae > Streptophyta > Magnoliopsida > Caryophyllales > Amaranthaceae > Beta > Beta corolliflora. Next base: position 863,821 of record CANSZD010002981.1, read on the forward strand.
ATGTGGTCTTGTTGAAAATATACTATATGTATGCATATATGTACTTACATATTTTGTCATAATAAATTTACTGCCTAGAGAAGGCACAACCTTGGTAAGGTAAAGAGAGAGCTGGGAATCCCAATTCGCAAGGAAACTCTAGCCAAGCCATTTAGCCTAGAAAATGGGAATTGTACCCAGGAGTAATAACGACAACATTTTCCCCCTAAAGTTGGAGTAAGGATTGATAAGAATCGAAGTTCGAACCCTCAACTTTGTAGTTGGGAGGGGGGAACTCTTACCACATGAGCTCCCAATCTATCCTCAAAAGTTTACATTGTATGTTACTAGCCTTATATGCACACAATGCGTGCGAAAGCATATAAAGTTCTGCATAAAAAAACAATAGGTAATGACTATTGGAAAGGAGAAGAGGAAGAAGATTATGCACACAATGCGTGCGAAAGCATATAAAGTTCTGCATAAAAAAACAATAGGTAATGATTATTGGAAAGGAGAAGAGGAAGAAGATTATGGAGGGTGAAGAGGAAGAACCGATAATTTATGTAAGGTGTTTTCTATTTATTTTTAAATTAAAAACTGTAAAGTTGTGTGTAACGGACTAACGGTTGATCATGGAAAGAAGTTGTGCCATTAAATTAGGGATTTCAAAGAATAATAATAAAGTTGATAATGTTGACTTTGAAAGTTATATTTTCATGTAAAGTAGTCAGTTTGTTTGTGTTTTTTTTTTTTTTTTTTTTTTTTTTTTTTATAGTAAAGTTGAGATATTATTATTATATTATGGAGGTTTGGTGTCCTTCTCCTCTTTCCTTATAGAATAGAGATTCTATGGGAGTTTGGTGTTCCCTTCCTCTTACCTTATAGAATAGAGATTATGCTTTAAATGTTTTATTACCTTTTGCCTAGTGTTTTATTAGGCTTTTAAATGTCTTCACTAGTAAAAAGGTTTCTTTACAGAATTATGATCTTTTCCTTTTTCTGGAAGGTGGAAGGCTCCTGAGCACATTTTTATTGCGTTGTATTATTTGTACAGATGTTTCCCATGGCAATTATGTGTGGTAATACTTTCATCTTGAAGTCTTCAATGAAGGATCCAGGTAGCTGTTGTTTTCTATGCAGTAGGCTAATAGTTGATAATATTTTTTAGTTTTGTTTGTAATCTCCTTAACCTGCACTGCTATGTGTCTTTTAAAATGGATCTATGCTTGAAGTTGATGCTAATGTTCATTCAGGCGTGTCTATGATCCTTGCGGAGTTAGCTTCAGTAGCTGGTTTGCCTAATGGTGTCCTGAATGTAGTCCATGGCACTGATGTAATTTCTGGAGCCCTTTAATCATTTTGCTATCTGTTTCTTGCTGTTATTTATTTGCTCTTATTTTAGTCATTTAAAACTTCCATCACTTTTTTCGGGCAACTTATTTCTGGAATACAGGTTATAAGTGTATGATAACTTAGAATATCCAGTTGTGGAACTTCTGTGATATTATGTTCAGCACTTTAGATTTTAGTTCATGGTGTCTAGCGTCTGTTTTCAGTTGCAAAATATGAGATGTCCTTGTTTTATCGATCTGTACTGCAATTTGTGCCAGGACATTGTGAGTGCTATTTGTGATGATGATGATGTTAGAGCTGTAACGGTTGCAGCTTCCAAAGCAGTAAGTTAATCCTTCTTGGCTGTGTTACATATAACTAGTATTAGAGTGTAACTATGGAAGCTAACTGCTAAGTTCATATTCCGCTCTCTTTTCTCTTACATTCAGTTTGATGGTTCTGGTTATAATTTCTATGGTATTTAACACTGCAGTGAAATGTTGCTAGTAGAGATATGTGATTTAGTATTAATATGATTTGGCTTTTAGAGTTTATTGGTCCATTTCACCCATCGCTGTTAGATATCTGCCTGGGGTACGGAATCGGGTGAGTGGTGAGTTGGTGACTCCTCATTCTTATAAAAAATCTGGATCTCTAGGGAAAAAGAAAGAAAGTTTTATCCATGCATATACTGACCCCCTATATTCGGATAAGATGGGAGAGAAGAATTAAATTTTATGTGCTATGTGGAAGGAGAAAGGAAGGGGCATAGAATATAGAAGTAAAAAGGAAGGAAAATCTATAAAAAATGAAATGAAACAGAAGGTAAAATTTGAAATAGCATCTGTTACTTTCTAGTTTTCTGATTGTTATTAGTACATACCTACATGTGGTTTCTGCTTTCATATTGTAACAGTTCTTAAATTCTTTTGGCTAAACAATATCTTTTTTTCAAGTATGGCATGCATGTACACTCGAGAGCATCGGCTAAAGGGAAGCGTGTTCAGGTTAGTGAATTAAGGAGCTATGTAAAAATGTAACTTACTTAGGGATTGTACGAATCTAAGACTGATTGTCTTTTTTTTTTAGTCCTATACAGAAGGGAGAAGTCATATGCTTGTCATGCCTGATGCAAATATAGATGCTACCATAAACTCCCTTGTTTCTGTGGCTTTTAGATCTGAAGGAGAAAGGTGCTTTGCACTGAGTACAGTTATATTTGTTGGAGACTCAAAGCCATGGTATAGTACAATATTCTAATGTTTTTTGTGCTTGGATTTCCCTCCTTGCTTTTCCTGGTCCATTGTTTGCATGCTAGTTTCTGTAAAGCATGGTGCACAATCAGTTATATGCTTATCATGTCAGTTGACAGCTTAAGTATTGACCATTTATTACTGATGTTCATGTGAATTTTTAGCTTATGAGAGGACTTGCTTCAAATTTTATGGGGTCCAGCTTTGTCGTTTCTAATTAAACATTGGAATGGTCTTAAGAATGTGAAAAATGAGAAGGACAGGATTGGTCTAGTTCTTTTTCTTAAGTATTTCTTCATTTGAATTATTTTGTAAATCAAATTATCTTTTTAAAATTTAGGGAAAGCAAATTGGTAGAACAGGCGAAGATGCTTAATGTAAATGCTGGAACTGAACCAGATACAGATATCGGTCCAGTAATGAGTAAACAGGTAAGGACTCTTAAGGTACCTTTTCTGTGAGCAAGGTAGGGAATTGTTCTAGATTAATTGGGGATACTTTGCTTTATATCTCTCTAACCACTATTACTTTCTCAATGTGGAGTTGGTTATCCTGTACTGTTAACCTTTTGAGTTAATACTACTTCTGGTTGTTTATGGCCTAGTGAATTCCATCTATTCTGTTTTAACAATTTTAAAGCAAGTATATACCGGATGATAAACCATCCTTGGAATTTTTTTACCTTTGTCGGCATAATTCTACAGACCATACTATATTAAATAAGGAAAATTTGCGCGAAACTACCTTATAATATACACTTTTTGCGAGAAACTACTTGATAAATAAATGAGGCACAAGACTATATTCTCCAATGTTGACCACATGATTTTTACTTGACCCCTTGTTGTTCCATTTCCCTCCTCTTTTCGCCCTGAAATCGGATGGATAAGATGAAGAATCAATTTCATGATGAATTTTTATTCTTCCACTCTGTTTCGCTTATGAGACAGAAAACTTTAGCTGAGTAAAGTTCTTTATTCATACAATTGAACTCAATTTACTACCTAAATGAATCACTAAATAAATCTTCTAGCTAAATTGAAAAAGAACCCAATTCCTAATAAAAAATTCAACCTTCTCCACAAATGTTTCCCTGGTGCAAAATCAATAGAGTTACCAGAGCTGCTACAATTGCTATAGCGGAGCTTCTATTGGTAGTCGTGGGCAAGGATACGGTACTACTTTCATGGAATAATCTTTTTAAGAGGGACAAGTTTGCAATTAACAAAACAATCGCTACTCAGAAAGACCAACACAAAATCGATAAATTATATAATCTGGATCAGCAAATAAATAGCATGAGTACCTTACTTTTCATTCTTAGTTCTTAAACACAAGTTTTCCAACATCTCATTTACCAAAACAAACACCAATGCAGCAAGACTGGAATATATATATTTATAAAAGAAACAAAGTAAATGGGAAAGATTGAAAGAAAAATTGATCTGCATTTGCAGGAAAAGTGGATGAACTAGAGTCAAATGTTGATGTTGAAGGATTGTGACTGGAATGTAATTGTTGGAAAAAGGGTATGCTGGAATTTGAAGGAGTTTCAAAATAAAGAAATAAAGCAGCTTTGAGATTGATATATACAGCTTTGAAAGAAAGAGAGTGTAAAAAGAAATGACAGTTAAAGATTTCTAATGGAGCACGATATGTCATGGCCGACCACACATTGGGATTGCAGTGCTGGAGGAGGGAAAAAGGACATACGAAATCGAAAAAGAGCAAAAAATAATGATCACGTGCGAGGCACGTGTGGGTCAACGTTGGAAAACATACTTAATCCACCGGAATCCTACCACTGGTACCCTTTTGCCTCAAAAAGAAAATTATAATGTAGTTTTGTGCCTCACAAAAAGTGTATATATAAGGTGTTTTTTTTTTTTCGCAAATTTCACATTAGATAATTTATGGCTTGTCTCACGGTCTCACCTTACTATATTAAATAACAATGTTGACTCTTGTCATGTTAATCTGTGTCAAAAGAATTGCTTCTAAACGTTGAGTCGTTTCTTTTTAAAGGTATCTGTAATTTTTCAAAGCATATAGATAGCTAATTGTCCATGTCATAGGAATCAAGACGCATAAGAATGGAGTTGTTGGAACTAATGCTCGTTATAATTGCAATGTATTCCAGTTTGTTATCATTTATGTCTTTTGGAGTTTACACCTCTTGATCATTCCTATTCATCGCATTTAAAGAGATCTCCCCTTCCTCTTTATGTTCTTTTATTACCACAAACCTTGAATCCCCCTCATGCAGCTTAAATTGCTTGGTAATTCAAGCAAAGATGTCTCTAGTGTTAGATGAGAGCCTTATACATTACACTGAGATTGTATCTGCTAGATTGTGAGAGCCTTATATATTATCCTAAATATATTCTCTATCAGTATCAATAGGCATAACCAACCAGCCTTGTACGTTTGTTTGTTCACAGGTATAGTTGAGAGTTCTATCATCTATGTCTATTCTTTGCACACAAGTGGGTCTTTTTTTTTTTTTTTTTTTTTTGGGGGTGGGGGGGGAGGGAGAGATGAAAGAAAAGAGGAGCAGGGAAAGTAATAGAGTAATAGATTTGTTTGTCTAGAGGGGTTGTTGACTTGCTGACAGTACAGGCCTCTATCAAATATTTGGGGCTTTTGTGCTGCTTGAACTGTGATGAGAAGGGAAGGAAAATGGACGGGGTAAAGTCCGTTGATAACTTGATATTAGGTTATTTATCTTGAAATGGATAAGTTCATGAATTGCAGGCTTCATGATTAGTTGACTTGTTTGGTTGTTTAGTGCTTGTCTGATGAGTTTTTGATGATTATTTTTGGAAGATTTCATTCGTTGAAAGGACACTAGGTTAACCATGATACTGTTACTTCTTCCTTGCAGGCAAGATTAGCTTTCTTTTTGTTGCAGCTTATTTATGAACTGTCTCATGAGTGAAAAGGACATACGGATATACAATCAGTAAACAGAGAATTCTCATTGCAAATACTGGGCTCTATAAAAATCTGGCATGCCGTGATCCTAGCAGACATAGGGAAATTTTCATGTTTTCAGTAAGCAGTTTTCGCCTTTTTGGGTGCATGCTTAATCATATGTCAAAACTATTTTCCATGTTTCAGGAAAAGGACAAGATATGCAAATTGGTACAAAGTGCGATTGAAAGGGGTGCCCGACCCATTCTTGATGGCAGAAATATCATGGTATTTACTATGTAATTGTAGTATTATTGACTCAGAAACTTCAACAAAATGATTAGATTTTGTGGACAGGAATAGTAGAAGTATAAAAGTTGAAAGCAATATCACTCTTTAAGAACTTTTAACTATTCAACCTCCATATTATACCAGCATATGTATTATTAGTTTATCACTTTCATCTTTGATTTTGCTTATGTTCATTGTTCAAAATAGTCTGTTTAGTATTCTTGTTTTTTCCCGTAAACACTACATTGTTTTTACTTTAAGCCTTATATGTTGTGAATATTATTAGTTTATAACTATAGTTGGTTAGAACTTATAAGTAAATTTGTAAAAGCCATAATGATTAAGTGATGAATATGTACCAGTCATTAAGATTGACGAGGAAGAGAATGGATGTTGTTGATACATTGGAATAACCTGTGCCTGCAAAATAGAGCCATCTGTACTTCCCCTCATGTGTTTACTGGCATTGGAGTTTTCATACCTCAGTTCCCGTTATATTTACTGGATTTGTGAGCTCACATTTGTGTTTCAAAGCTTGGAGCAGAATTATCTTATAGTTTACCACGACACCAGGAGGGTATGACTTGTGTGGGAAATACTGTGCAACACTGCAACCCAGAATCCAGATGCTGTTGATACAAGCTTTATTTTTACTTCCTTCCTCATGTCATCTGTAATGAATTGGTCTGGCTAGAAATATCACGTGTCTATGTGCCCCATCCTCTCTGTTTCTGCCTGACCGATTTCCCACTTATTGCAATGCGACAAACATCCAAATGCATAAAACTTTTAGTCGAGCTCACTTCGACCTGAATTTCTTTGTGTATGACGGGGTAACTGTCAGGGTTTGTCTGGTTACATTATGCTTGATCCCTAGTTGTTTTCGTACTTATGAAATTATCCTTTTACATCTTGATGGGTCATCTCATTTTATTTATCTATAGCGCTAGCCCTTTTTTGTTGGATAAATTTCTTGACTAGATGGTTTTTGTAGGTGTCTGAAAATCAACAGGGTAATTTTATTGGGCCAACTATTGTATGCGATGTCACAGTTGACATGGAATGCTACAGGGTACTTTCTGGTACCTTGGTGTTTAGTGATCTATAAGTCTATAACTGAGGTCTGGACAGCTAAAGGTTTAAACATTTTGAATTGTTCTTGATATTGTGCAGGAGAAGATCTATGGGCCAGTTCTTCTGTGCATGCAGGTGTAGCCTTATCACTCGGTTACATTTTTTTGATCCTATCAAACTGCTCCGTCTTCTATGTGACTTTGCTGGCTTCAATATTTCTTTTATTTCTCTTCTAACAGGCTAAGAGTTTAGAAGAGGCTATTACCATTATCAATGAATGCAGGTAATAAGTTGCTACTGTGCTACTGCACTTTTTGCTATGAAGTTTGGCTCATTTCATATCCATAAGCAGACACTGTAATGGAGCATCTATATATACCACATCTGGGGTTTCTGCTAAGAAGTTCCAAACACTAATTGAAGCTGGACAGGTATTGCAGAACTTTCTATGTAACTTATAAGAACTCATTCTACTCCCAATTAGTATGGCACATTTTTTTTAGCATGGCCGGACGTAATACACCCTATATTATGTTTTACTTAGACTAATGTTTTTTTTTTCTCAGGTTGGCATCAACGTTCCTGTTTCAGTTCCTATGCCCTTCATCTCATCTTGTGACCTAGGAGGTCCTTTTGCAGGTAATAAGTTATCTCAACAGAGCCATTCCTTTTCCTCTGTTGGCGGAAGAACTCGCAATCTCTGAACCCGAATCAAGCTAAACCGAACCCAAACAACCCGATATGACCCATATCGCACTATTTGATTTTTATATTAAGTTTTACATAATTATTAATTGACCCAAAAACGAACTTGACCCATCGATCCGAATTGCCAGCTCTTATCTTCAGTATTGTTTGTGTTTGCTCAATAGCATATTCTAGAAGGATTAAATGAAGTCAGACCATCGTTGTATCTTCAGTAATGTTTGTGTTTTCTATGTAGCATATTCTAAAAAGTCAATTTTTTTGATGTACGAACGTTGTATTCACTGCTTACTAGTGTTCTTTTGCACATCCAGTTCAGGACTGCTCTACCCCCTCTACATATTAGTGTGTAATTGTATAAGCCAGATTTGTTTCTCATTTTTCATATGTATATTTGCAGGACAAACTGGGGCTGATTTTTATACCAAAATTAAAACAGTAAGACAACAGTGGAATGAATTCCTGATAGGTGATGAAGCAAATGTACCTATGCCAGCTTCTCCAACTCTAGAGCAAATGTTTTCAAGTGAAGAGGGTCTAATGTCTGACTTAAGAATAGAGGGTGTTTGAATGTTGTCAATTTATGTATAATGCAAGCAGCGAGCTTCGATAAATGCTTCGTGCCAATTGATAAATTTGATTGTGTCGTTGAGGCTGAACGCTAACATCTTTGAATGTACAATACTTCTATTTCCTCCTCCTGGAAACATTAGTATAAATAAAGTACTATTCTGAAATGTTCAACGAGAGCCGTCATCTTCTTCAAATTAAGTTTTGGCTTATTATGGGTATCCTCTCAAAATGTCTATTAGTCTTTTTTTTCTTTTTTTTTTTTGACATCGAGAAAATTTGCATTAATCAAAAGCACAAGTACAACCTAATGCTAATACATCCCGACAAAGCACAAGCAAACAGAAACTAAAGTGAGCTCGATTAGCTCTTACAACCGACTTAAATAAAATAAACTAAGCATTACAAACCATCGTGCTACCTTACTAGTCCGAGGCGCTATGCAGATGATATAACCGATTGCACATAGGGAACTTCCCTGAGGTGAACGTTGGTGGAGATGCCTCTTGTGCCTTGCAACTGAATACCCTTTGACATGTGATGGATATTGTCGTGAGATTGAACCAAATCGATCTACGAAACAGGATTGCCCAATCTGTTCTTGTGGAACTACTAGTTCACAAGACAGTAAATCCCAGGGCCATTGAGATGAGAAATCTTCCTGAGATTCTAAAGATGAAACTGCTACTGAAATCACTTTCTTTCGTGACTCCGTACCCTGTACATAGGGTATCATGAGTTTTGCCTCAAGAGACATAAACTCGGCATTTGTGGAGGTCGAAACTTGCCCCAATTTAAATTGGAGGGCCTCCCACGAGATGCGTTTTTGAGTTGTGATGACTCCTAAAGTCATCACAGAAACATAGGGTGATATGAATTGCTTGAATTCATCACCCGACCACCTGATCCGAAGATCACAACCAGAACTTACAATTCTTAACAAAGAAGATCGAAACACGACAGATTTAGGTTCGAACTGAACCTGAGAGCAGGGATCTTGAATTGGAGAAATACCTCTGTTCTCCGCCACCACATAGATACCTAGAGTTCTACCTATCCACGCATGGTAAAATCCAGGATGAACTACAGTCTTGATCTGGTTTCCGATATCATTCCTTGACATAGAAGAACCAGATTTACCTAGCAAAACAAGCACACATAAACCAAGGCAAAACCGTAACCAATTGACCCATAAATCATCACAAAAACTAACAACTCCATGCCACTGCTACCGAATTGCTGGAGTTGGCGCCGCTATACAAAACTTGTTGGGATTTCGTCCCCAACTCATCCGGAGGGTTTGCAAAATGAACTAAGACCACGGAAAAAGGGAAAGGGGAGGGGAATTGACCACTAAGACCTAAGATTAAAAGGGAAGTGGAAAAGCTACGCTACACAGGGGAGGGGGAGGGGGAGCCCGACAACCAGGGGGGAGGGGAAGGGGGAGCCCGACACAACTACTTGACCGGCGACTTCAAACAGGGGAAAGAGGACTAAGACTCCACCACGCTGCCGGCAACCACGAACAGGGTACGGAACCTAGGACTACTACCGCCGACAGACGCGAACACGAAGAGCGAGACTAACAGGGGGGATGAGAACTAGACTCGCAGGGAAGGAAATCTATCGACTCTCAGACGAACTAGAAAACGAGCAGCAGGCTCGCCGGTGACCGGTTGAGCGACGCACGCTCAGGCCGGCCACCAGCGAGCCTGCGGTGGGCGGCGCCGCGCTTAGGGTTTGTGGCTTTTAGGTTTCGCTTTTTGAGAGAAAACGAGGAATTTAAGGTGTTTAAAAATCAATCAAGTATTATGTAAATGTCTATTAGTCGAGGATAATGTTGTGATCTAGTTATTGCAGTATGCTGAACTGATTCTGAAGAACCCTTAGTGTACTCGTCTCATATTTTTAAGGATCATGTATATTTTGCCTATTTAATATTTCTAAACAATTATTTTTTAGGTTGTTCCAAAGTATATTGCTACTTTCTACTCCCTCCGTTTTTTACTATTTTATCCATTTGTTTTTCTAAAGTCAAAGTTTATTAACTTTGATTCTATATTAAAAATAATATATAACCAAAAAAAATATCATGTGGAATTTTGTTAGATTCGTTCATCGGCTATGCATTACAGATAACTTTTGAATTTCCACTAAAATGATTGAAGCTACAAAAGAAAATATTTTCATCTATGATTTTGATTTGTAAGTCATTATTAGGCATAATATTTTTTTTGTGTAGATGGGCAAAATCGACTAAAGTCAAGAGGTAAATGAAAAAATTCAAATTATTCCTTTTATTAATTCTTTTTGTTATATTATTATTGACATATTATTAATAATAAAATTTAGTTATTATTGTGTGTTGCACAGGCAATTAAACTAGTTTAATATGTAAATCTTTCACCTAGCATTTTAAAGTGTGAATATAAAAATAATGGCTTTACTATATTAGCAAGTCTCGATATTCTATTTATAATAATAGTTAATATATATATATATATATATATATATATATATATATATATATATATATATATATATATATATATATATATATATATATATATATATATATATATATATATATATATAGTGTTACGACGTACTCCCTCTGCTTTTTTTTATTTGCTACATTGTTGGTGCACAGATTTCAAGACATTATATAACCCTTAATATCTCTTATTTCGTTTAAGTAAAAATTATAAAAATTTGATATTATGAATCTACACATCAAAACGAATCTAACAAGACCACACATGACTATATTTTTACTTATAAAAAGATCAAAATAATCGATCAAAGTTAGTGATTCAATTCCCAAAACAACAATGTAGCAAATAAAAAAAAGCAGAGGGAATATTACAATAATACAGTGAACCTTGGGGTTACTTATAGCCTTAATAGGTGTATAACAAAACCTAATTTAAATGTACTCAAGAAAAGTGAGCCATTAGATTGCCTCTCAAGGCTTCTTCAAGTTCTTGTAAATTTTTTCGGTAAACACCCGAAAATTATGCCACGCTCACAAGACTAACGCCTAGTAACAGAAATCTGGGGGATATGTTGGATCTTGGGCCAGTCTGCACCAGTGGGCTCCTGACATCTTTCATTGAGCTCCTCCGAGTTATCATACAAATCAAGTCGTTGTAAGGAGGTGAGGTGGCGCATCTCTTCCGGCAGTGATTTCAATCTTTTGCAACACTGAATATTAAGGGATTGGAGAGATGATAAGCAGTCTATCCATGGGGGTATGGCTTCCAGATTCTCACAATTTATAATAACAAGAAAATGGAGGGCAGTCAAGTGGTGCATCCCCTTTGGTAGCTTCACCAGCTTTGGGAGTTCAAATAAGTTCAATTGACGAAGAGAGGGAGCAAGGCATCTCCAAGGAAGTTCATTATCTCCCTCTCCTCCTTCTCTGGAAATGCTACTACCAGGATTGGCATCCTCATCCTCATTATCAAACTCCAACTCAGGCATCCCCCCTAAATATAGGCCCTCGAGGGCAGTGAGATGCTCCCACACTCCTGCTTCTGATACCTTCTTCAGTTTCACGCATTTCACAATTTGAAGGTTGCGAAGAGAGGACAGGCAACCACTTCGGAACACCGCCGCTGTTGTCAATCTCTCTATTTTTTTGTCATTTATGCTCAGAAAGGAGTCTATACACATTGACATGGGCATAGAATTCAAATATCCAACATTATCTATCCGCACTTCCCTCAACCTTCCTCTTCTATCTGTTGACGTCGATGCAGAGGAAGATAAATCATTTATTATTGGTCCCAATGCTGTCAGCTCAGGACACTCCGAAATCACTAGATGAGAAAGTTGAGGGAATGAATATGAATTATGCATCTCTGTGTTTGACAATTGATTTTGTTGCTGCTGCTCATTATTGTTATTAACAATATCATCCCCATTCTCCAATTCTGTCTCACCCTCCCTTGATTCTAAATCTGAATGTAATGACAATTTCCACCATCCCTTCAACTTTGGCATTTCAGTCAGCTTAAGTTGTTTAAGGGACGGAAAGAATACTTGTCTTGACCTTGTTGATGCTGTACAACCTCCTTCTCCTCTAATATTACTGCTCTCCACATACTCCAATTCCAACAGTCCTGTTAAGTCAAGGACTTTCAAATGACGCAGTTGACTCATCGATGGAAGATGCTCCAACCAGGTACATTTATCGAGTTCTATTCTAACAAGATTTGGGAGACAACTTTCTAGGTTCCTTGATGCGCCTCCCCAGCTTGGAAATCGAACTCCAAGATAATGCCACAATTTTAACGATTTAAGGTTAGAGTGGGGTTGGAGACCTTGCAGCAAGGCTTCTGAATTATTCTGCGCGTCAGTGTTTATATCGATATGTATCCCTTCATAAGGCTCCGCATACCAGTATATGCTAATAAACAACAAGTGTGGCTTGTTTATCAGATACCCCCCTTCCCTAACTTCTGTTGCATCATATGTACAACCTAGTTGCACCTTGATTTCCATGCTGCCTCTGAGGTTGTTAAGCTCTTTCAAGACTCTAATGCCAGCAACACCAGCACCATTTGACCCCTTCCCAAGCACAAACCTTGTTAGCTTATACAACCTAGTCATACAATCCAAACCTTGAGGCATATGAGTCAAGCTCCTACAACCATGTATATCAAGATGCCTGAGATTCATTAAATTGCTCAACTCCCTTGGCAACTCTTTTAGACTTCCACAATAACGTAATTTTAGTGTCTGCAAATTATAAAGTTGGGTAAATGACGTAGAAAGCACAATAAGCTTTGAATTTTGAGAGAGGTCAAGATATCTCAAATGCAGTAGTTGATCTATCATGCTTGGCAACTTTATTAACGGAGCATTATGCATATCTAATACCCTTATATGTCTGAATTTTAGAATCTCCTTCATCGAGCATCTTCCAAAGTTAAGTGGCGGCTGTAAAAATGTACGTAACTTTTTCATATTGGTTAAATCATGGCCAAGAAGAGTTGTGGTCTTCAAAGAATCATCGAGAAAGAAATGGTGAGTTTTGGTTCCTGCTACTTTCCTAGCAACATCATGAATCAAGTCATGCATTTTGCATGAGTTAATTTCACCATTGCCATCTCGATCTACATCTTGAAAAAAGCACCTTTGGAGCAAATTCATGAAATATTCCTCACCTACATCTTCAAAACTCTCTCTATCATCTAGTGGCACAATGAAGCCTTGTGCCATCCAAAGACAGATCAAATCCTCCTTCATAATCTTGTAATCCTTGGGGAAAACAGCACAGTAACTGAAGCAGCTCTTCAAATGAACCGGAAGATTATAATAACTAATCATCAACACAGGTAGTATGCCATTGACCTGATCATCTTGTTTTACGTTAGCCAAGTCCATGTTTTTCATAGATCGCCACCTACTTTCACCCTCTCCTCGAAGAAGACTTCCAATGAGCCTTATGGCAAGTGGAACATTAGCACACTTTCGAACAATCTCTTTGCCAATATCAACTAAGTGCTCCTCCATTTGATGCTGCCCCGGTTCAAGTGTCATTCTCTCAAACAAATTCCAAGAGTCTTCCTCTGAAAGTCCTTTCAATTCGTGTATCTTGTGGCTTCGTACAACCTCTGCCACCTTTCTAGAGCGAGTAGTCACTAAAATCCTGCTATCCTTCCCACCTCTTATCAGCAGATTTCCTAACTTTCGCCATTCATTGTCATCCTCATTCCAAATGTCATCCAGAACAAGGAGATATTTCTTCCCATCAAGTGCTTCCCGAAGTTTCGTCTGAAGCTGGTCCATATTCAGGTCACGTCGAACACCCTGGTTGGTTGCAACTGCAAGGATTTCATCAAGAAGTAATTTGACATTGAAATCATCAGAGACACAAACCCACATCATCAATGAAGCTGGACAGGTATTGCAGAACTTTCTATGTAACTTATAAGAACTCATTCTGCTCCCAATTAATATGGCACATTTTTTTTAGCGTGTCCGGACGTAATACACCCTATATTATGTTTTACTTAGACTAATGTTTTTTTTTTCTCAGGTTGGCATCAACGTTCCTGTTTCAGTTCCTATGCCCTTCATCTCATCTTCTGACCAAGGAGGTCCTTTTGCAGGTAATAAGTTATCTCAACAGAGCCATTCCTTTTCCTCTATTGGCTGAAGAACTCGCAACCTCTGAACCCGAATCGGGCTAAACCAAACCCAAACAACCCGATATGACCCATTTAGCATAATTTGATTTTATATTAAGTTTTACATAATTATAAATTGACCCGAAAACAAACTTGACCCATCAATCCGAATTGCCAGCTCTTAACTGCAGTATCGTTTGTGTTTGCTCAATAGCATATTCTAACTGGATTGAATGAAGTCAGATGGTAGTCGTATGGTCAGTAATGTTTGTGTTTTCTCAGTAGCATATTCTAAAAGGCAATTTTTTTTGAAGATGTACGAACGCTTTATTCACTGATTACTAGTGTGCTTTTGCGCATCCTAGTTCAGGACTGCTCTACCGCCTCTACATATTACTAGTAGTTTGTAATTGTATAAGCCAGATTTGTTCTCATTTTTCATATGTGTATTTGCAGGACAAACTGGAGCTGATTTTTATAGTAAAATTAAAACAGTAAGACAACAGTGGAACGAATTCCCAATAGGTGATGAAGCAAATGTACCTATGCCAGCTTCTCCAACTCTAGAGCAAATGTTTTCAAGTGAAGAGGGTCTAATGTCTGACTTAAGAATAGAGGGTGTTTGAATGTTGTCAATTTATGTATAATGCAAGCAGCGAGCTTCGATAAATGCTTCGTGCCAGTTGATAAATTTGATTGTGTCGTTGAGGCTGAACGCTAACATCTTTGAATGTACAATACTTCTATTTCCTCCTCCTGGAAACATTAGTATAAATAAAGTACTATTCTGAAATGTTCAACGAGAGCCGTCATCTTTTTCAAATTAAGTTTTGGCTTACTATGGGAATCCTCTCAAAATGTCATAGTCTTTTTTTTCTTTTTTTTTTTGACATCGAGAAAATTTGCATTAATCAAAAGCACAAGTACAACCTAATGCTATTACATCCCAACAAAGCACAAGCAAACAGAAACTAAAGTGAGCTCGATTAGCTCTTACAACCGACTTAAAATAAAATAAACTAAGCATTACAAACCATCGTGCTACCTTACTAGTCCGAGGCGCTATGCAGATGATATAACCGATTGCACATAGGGAACTTCCCTGGGGCGAACGTTGGTGGAGATGCCTCTTGTGCCTTGCAACTGAATACCCTTGACATGTGATGGATATTGTCGTGAGATTTAACCAAATCGATCTTCGAAACAGGATTGCCCAATCTGTTCTTGTGGAACTACTAGTTCACAAGACAGTAAATCCCAGGGCTATTGAGATGAGAAATCTTCATGAGATTCTAAAGATGAAACTGCTACTGAAATCACTTTCTTTCGTGACTCCGCACCCTGTACATAGGGTATCATGAGTTTTGCCTCAAGAGGCATAAACTCGGCATTTGTGGAGGTCAAAACTTGCCCCAATTTAAATTGGAAGGCCTCCCACGAGATGCGTTTTTGAGTTGTGATCACTCCTAAAGTCATCACAGAAACATAGGGTGATATGAATTGCTTGAAATCATCACTCCGACTACCCGATCCGAAGATCACAACCCAAACTTACAATCCTTAACAAAGAAGATCGATACACGACAGATTTAGGTTCGAACTGAACCTGAGAACAGGGATCTTGAATTGGAGAAATACCTCTGTTCTCCGCCACCACATAGATACCTAGAGTTCTACCCATCCATGCATGGTAAAATCCAGGATGAGCTACAGTCTTGATCTGGTTTCCGATATCATTCCTTGACATAGAAGAACCAGATTTACCTAGCAAAACAAGCACACATAAACCAAGGCAAAACCGTAACCAATTGACCCATAAATCATCACAAAAACTAACAACTCCATGCCACTGCTACCGAATTGCTGGAGTTGGCGCCGCTACACAAAACTTGTTGGGATTTCGTCCCCAACTCAACCGGAGGGTTTGCAAAATGAACTAAGACCACGGAAAAAGGGAAAGGGGAGGGGAACCGACCACTAAGACCTAAGATTAAAAGGGAAGGGGAAAAGCTACGCTACACATGGGAGGGGGAGGGGGAGCCCGACAACCAGGGGGATGGGAAGGGGGAGCCCGACGCAACTACTTGACCGGCGACTTCAAACAGGGGAAAGGGGACTAAGACTCCACCACGCTGCCGGCAACCACGAACAGGGTACAGAACCTAGGACGACTGACGCGAACACGAAGAGTGAGACTGACACGGAGGAAGGGAACTAGGCTCGCAGGGAAGGAAACCTATCGACTCTCAGACGAGCTAGAAAACGAGCAGCAGGCTCGCCGGTGACTAGTTGAGCGACGCGCGCTCAGGCCGGGCACCAACGAGCCTGCGGTGGGCGGCACCGCGCTTAGGGTTTGTGGCTTTTAGGTTTTGCTTTTTGAGAGAAAACGAGGAATTTAAGATGTTTAAAAATTAATCAAGTATTATGTAAATGTCTATTAGTCGAGGATGATGTTGTGATCTAGTTATTGCGGTATCTTTGAACCGATTCCGAAGAACCCTTAGTGCACTCGTCTCATATTTTTAAGGATCA
Source organism: Beta corolliflora (assembly GCA_947648045.1). Taxonomy (NCBI): domain Eukaryota; kingdom Viridiplantae; phylum Streptophyta; class Magnoliopsida; order Caryophyllales; family Amaranthaceae; genus Beta; species Beta corolliflora. The sequence goes on from CANSZD010002981.1 coordinate 880,610, forward strand.
TGTATATTTTGCCTATTTAATAAATCTAAACAATTATTTTTTAGGTTGTTCCGAAGTATATTGCTACTTTCTACTCCCTCCGTTTTTTACTATTTTATCCATTTGTTTTTCTAAAGCCAAAGTTTATTAATTTTGATTCCATATTAAAAATAATATATAACAAAAAAAAATGTCATGTGGGATTTTGTTAGATTCGTTCATCGGCTATGCATTACAGATAACTTTTGAATGTCCACTAAAATGGTTGAAGCTACAAAAGAAAATATTTTCATCTATGATTTTGATTTGTAAGTCATTATTAGGCATAACATTTTTTTTTATGTGTAGATAGGAAAAATCAACTAAAGTGAAGAGGTAAATGAAAAAATTCAAATTATTCCTTTTATTAATCTTTTTTGTTATATTATTATTGACATATTATTAATAATAAAATTTCAAGACATTATATAACCCTTAATATATCTCTTATTTCGTTTAAGTAAAAATTATAAAAATTTGATATTATGAATCTACACATCGAAACGAATTTAACAAGACCACACATGACTATATTTTACTTATAAAAAGATCAAAATAATCGGTCAAAGTTAGTTATTCAATTCCCAAAACAACAATGTAGCAAATAAAAAAAAGAAGCAGAGGGAGTATTACAATAATTCAGTGAACCTTGGGGTTATTTATAGCCTTACAGGTGTATAACAAAATCTAATTTAAATGTACTCGAGAAAAATGAGCCATTAGATTGCCTCTAAACGCTTCTTCAAGTTTTTGTAAATTTTTTCGGTAAACACCCGAAATTTATGCCACGCTCATAAAACAGAACCCCTAGTAACAGAAATCTGGGGGATATGTTGGATCTTGGGCCAGTCTGCCCCAGTGGGCTCCTGACATCTTTCATAGAGCTCCTCCGAGTTATGATACAAATTAAGTCGTTGTAAGGAGGTGAGGTGGTGCATCTCTTCCGGCAGTGATTTCAATCTTTTGCAACCCTGAATTGTAAGGGATTGGAGAGATGATAAGCGGTCTATCCATGGGGGTATGGCTTCCAGATTCTCACATTCATAAATAGAAAGAAATTGGAGGGCAGTCAAGTGATGCATCCCCTTTGGTAGCTTCACCAGCTTTGGGAGATACCATAATTTCAATTTACGAAGAGAGGGAGCAAGGCATCTCCAAGGAAGTTCATTATCTCCCTCTCCTCCTCCTCTGGAAATGCAAATAAAGTTCAACTCAGGCAACCACACTAAATTTAGGGTCTCGAGGGCAGTGAGATGCTCCCACACTCCTCCTTCTGATACCTTCTTCAGTTTCACGCATCCTTCAATTTCAAGCCTGCGAAGAGAGGACAAGCAACCACTTCGGAACACCGCCGCTGTTGTCAATCTCTCTATTTTTTTGTCATAGTATATTCTCAGAATGGAGTCTATACACATTGACATGGGCATAGAATTCAAATATCCAACATTATCTATCCTCACTTCCCTCAACCTTACTCTTCTATCTGTTGACGTCGATGCGGAGAAAGATAAATCATTCATTATTGGTCCCAATGCTTCATTGAATCTATACAACACCAATGTCCCGGTTTCGATTTCACACATAGGGGAAAAGGCGTCGGCTCGGGGACACCCCCTAATCACTAGATGAGAAAGTTGAGGGAATGAATATGAATTATGCATTTGTGTGTTTGACAATTGATTTTGTTGCTGCTGCTCATTATTGTTATTAACAATATCATCCCCATTCTCCATTTCTGTCTCACCCTCCCTTGATTCTAAATCTGAATGTAATGACAATTTCCACCATCCCTTCAACTTTGGCATTTCACTCAGCCCAAGTTTTTCAAGGGACGGAAAGAATACTTGTCTTGACCTTGTTGATGGTGTACAACCTCCTTCTCCTCTAATATTACTGCTCTCCACATACTCCAATTCCAACAGTCCTCCTAATTCAAGGACTTTCAAATGACGCAGTTGACTCATCGATGGAAGATGCTCCAACCATGAACATTTACAGAGTTCTATTTCAACAAGATTTGGGAGACAACTTTCCAGGTTCATTGATGAGCCCCCCACCTTGGAAACCGAACTCCAAGATAATGCCACAATTTTAACGATTTAAGGTTAGAGTGGGGTTGGAGACCTTGCAGCAAGGCTTCTGAATTATTCTGCGCGTCAGTGTTTATATCGATATGTATCTCTTCATAAGGCTCCGCATACCAGTATATGCTAATAAACAACAAGTGTGGCTTGTTTATCAGATACCCCCCTTCCCTAACTTCTGCTGCATCATATGTACAACCTCGTTGCACATTGATTTCCATGCTGCCTCTGAGGTTGTTAAGCTCTTTCAAGTCTCTAATGCCAGCAACATATGACCCCTTCCCAAGCACAAACCTTGTTAGCTTATGCAACCTAGTCATACAATCCAAACCTTGAGGTATGTGAGTCAAACTCCAACAACGATGTATATCAAGATGCCTGAGACTCATTAAATTGCTCAACTCCCTTGGCAACTCTTTTAGACTGCTACAATGACGTAATTTTAGCGTCTGCAGATTATAAAGTCGGGTAATGGACGTAGGAAGCAGTATAAGACTACCATTATTAGAGAGGTCAAGATATCTCAAATGCAGTAGTTGGCCTATCATGCTTGGCAACTTTTCTAATTGCGCACTACACATATCTAATACCCTTAAATGTCTCAGTGTTAGGATCTCCTTCATCGAGCATGCCTCATCAATATGAAAGCTTAGAAATGTACGTAACCTTTTCATCTTGGGTAAATGATGGCCAAGAATTTCGGTCTTCTGAGAACGATCGAAAAAGAAATGGTGAGTTTTCTCATTGAAACAACGTGCACTATAGATGTCGGTACCTGCTACTTCTCTAGCAACATCATGAATCAAATCATGCATTTTGCATGACTCAATGTCACCATACTCATCTCGATCTACATCTTGAAAGAAGCACCTTTGGAGCAAATTCATGAAATATTCCTCACCTGCATCTTCAAAACTCTCTCTATCATCTAGTGGCACAATAAAGCCTTGTGCCATCCAAAGATATATCAAATCCTCCTTGATAATCTTGTAATCCTTAGGGAATACAGCACAATAACTGAAGCAGATCTTCAAATGAACCGAAAGATAATAATAGCTGATCTTTAACACAGGTAGTATGCTTTTCACCTGATGATCATCTTGTTTTATGTTTGCAAAGTCGGTGTTTTTCATATATTGCCACCTCCTTTCGCCATGTCCTCGAAGAAGACTTCCAATGACCCTAATGGCAAGTGGAACATTAGCACACTTTCGAACAATCTCTTTGCCAATATCAACTAAGTGCGCCTCCATTTGATGCTGCCCTGGTTCAAGTGTCATTCTCTCAAACAAGTTCCAAGATTCTTCCTCCAAAAGACCTTCCAATTCGTGTATCTTGTGGCTTCCTACAATTTTCGCCACCTCTCTAGAGCGAGTTGTCACTACAATTCTGCTACCCCTCCCACCTCCAATCAAAAGATTTCCTAACTTGAGCCATTCATTAACATCCTCATTCCAAACGTCATCTAGAACAAGGAGATATTTCTTCCCCTCAAGTGCTTGCCGAAGCTTCATCTGGAGTTGGTCCATATTCAGGTCACTTCCAACACCTGTGCTGGTGGCAGCTCCAAGAATTTCACCAAGAAGTGATTTGACATTCAAATCATCAGACACACAAACCCACATCTTCAATGGAAATTCCTTTTCAATCGTGTCATCATTATAAACAAGTTTGGCAAGAGTTGTTTTTCCCAATCCTCCAATCCCCACTATGCTTATAAAACAAACATCCTTCTCAACACTAGTATCTACTAACATATCTATCACAATCTGCTTGTCCTCATCTCTCCCAATGATCACATCTTCCTCACATATATAGGAGTGAGTCTCCCTCGAGGGATTCTTCACCTGGAGACCACCTGATTGAGTCGACCCAAAGTCACGATGATCTTTAGCTATATCATCCATAATCTGCCTGACATTCTTAATCTCTCGAGGCAATGAAAAAGCAGAACGGAGCTGGTTAAAGCGAGAAAAGAAAAGGCGAACCTCTTTACTGAAACTGCTACCAGACATGAGGTTTTTGTGCTGAGTAAGAGTAGCGACCTCATCAAACAAGTCATCAGCTCGATAAACAGCCTCCTTGAGCCTCTCAAGCTTGTCTTGTTGGGAGTTGGTGAGCTGAATTTGCTGCCTCTGTTGCTGTTCAGCATCAAGTAGCACAGCTCTGACAGTGGACATAGTAGTCCTGAGTTTCTCAAGTTGAGATCTGTAACCCAATACAGATTCAATTTCTTGATGAATGGGAGAATCAAGTAGCTGAACAATAGTTTGTACCAGTGTGAGAACAGCTGATACATCCATTTTTTCTGTGTGTTTTTCTTCTTCTTTGTTTCAGGTTCAGGTAATGAGTTTTTCTGGGAGAAAAGCAAACAACTTGTAAGCAATTTTTCTGAGTAATGGAGTGTGAATGTATGAGAAATCACAAACAAGATAATCTTCCAAGAAATGAGAGGGCCAAATCACCAACATCCATGATATTTCTTTTAGTTTGTGTGGAGTGGAGGCTACCAAGTCCCACAAGAAAGAAAAACTTGAAAGCAAGTCAACTAACTCATACTTCTGTTCTGCCAACTAACAGGCTTTCCCGCTTGTTATATTACCTTCACAATTTACACCTTCTTAAGTTAGTCATATCTCTCTTTTGCCATTAACAAGCAACCAAGTTCTAGCTTTGCCTAATTTCTCCTCTTGAGGAATGAAAATAACGTTCATATCATGATCAAAATTAAGCCACTTCTGAATTTTTATACAACATTAGTAATTATTGTATACAATTTTTGTCATTTATTCTCCAACATTACTAATTCATAAAAAGAAAAAACATTAAGAAGCATGTTTGTTTAAGTCGTCGAGTGGAAAAGAAATAGAATCAAAAGTATGGGGTGGAATGGTAACAAAACTTGTTACCTTTATATTAGGTATTTGGTTCAAGTTTTAGAATAATAGAATGGAAAGAGAAATGAAGAGATGAATTTTGTTATTTGAGTGGAAGGGAAGGGAAGGTAACAAACTAGGGAATTTCATCACCAGTTACCACCAAGTAATGGTAATAAATTGTGGAGAGGTTGAACGAAACAAAAAGAAAAGAAATATTTGTTTTGACTCTATTTCTTAGAGCCAAAAATATTTCCAAGTATCTATTCCTCCCGAATCAAGAGTAGGAATTTGAGCTTATCACCAAATTAATCAATTTCGTATGGAGAACTTGCATCAAAGACTCAGTAGCAAGGATTTGTCTTTAAGAAATTGGATGCATTACTTTCTCTTTCCATAAACATATAACTTTAGACAACTAGTGAGATATGGTTTTGATTGCGCGCAATTACTTAGGTATGGTTTGGCACTTTGGTGTGCATCAAGTGATTGCATTATTTACCTATTAATGGTTTAGTTTAATTTGGTGTGTAAATATGTAACATCTACTAAAGAAAAATGAAAATATGATAACATACCTTATTTCAAATTGCGGATGCAAGAGAAATGGGAAGGCCAGTTTTCTGAATTTATTAACCTTTGGTTTTGAAGGTTTGAGTTTCAATCACCTTTAGCAAAGGAGTTGGCTAGAGTGAGAAAGTGATGATCGTGGGAGGAAATGATTTTTTAATGTTACTAGCTTCACCTTAGCAGCAATAGGGGGAAAAGAAAAAGGATGCTGTTAAATCAGAAAATATCCTTTACAAACACGAAATTCTTGTCAACTAATTAAAATATTTTAAACGTTTTATATTTTGTATTAATCCCTAAGATCTCTCTATTTTATTGGAGTTAAGAGAGTTGTATTGTCCTTTAAAAAAAAAAGAGTTGTATTGCCACGTGACGCAACGGTTGTACGAGATAATGAGAATATTCTTTGGTATTATTTGGTGCACTTAGGAACCTACACTTTCCTTGTCAATGCACTTTCTATATATTTGGAATCGAATAGTATCATTTAGTTGAGTATAGGGAGTTAGAATTCCCATAAAATATTCAACGTATTAACTTTCCTCAATTTGTGGTAAGTAGAACTTCTTATAAAGTTTCACTTTGTCAACCAAAACAACTTTTCCTGTTCTAAAGTTTTAGGAAATTAGACTACAATTAAATAGAATGTCAACCGAACAATACATTCCTATATAAATATTTGTTCAAACTTATCATAAAAACTCATATATCGTACTTTTCAGTTTTCAGCTTACTTACCTCATCAAAAGGCCATGCAAAAACACATTTGGTGGTTGAATGTTTTGCATTTGATCACTTTTCACATTCTAAAAATCTTTAAATTATCAAATGAAGAAAGATTAAGTATCCGGTTGTTGAGAATTAACAAATTACAGAGGGTTACACATAAAATTTGATAATTTTTTTACCTAGAACTGCTCACAGTTTTTTTTGCACATTTGTCATAATTGTCCCATGTTTTGCTCAAATGAGCATAATACATAAAATGTGTAAATAAAATACGAGCAAATATTGTAACGAGAAACATCTAGTTCTAGAACACGAAGTTAATGATCTTTTTAAAAAGAAAATCATCGTGTAGAATTTTGGGTGTGTTCGGCAACAATAGCTGTGGTAGTAAACTTTTAGTCATTAGTGTCAGAATGTTAGTGGTTGGTGTGTATTTGTAAGTGCATTATTTGTCCAAGAATGCGGCATAAGATATTGATGTTCGGTAAAAGAAACTGTCAAAGTAGCTGTTTACAAATAATTAATTAAAAACTCAAACAAAACTTTAATATATAATTTATGCACCACTAAAAGCTACTCAAAAGCTACAAATTGTAGCTTTTCACATACACTACTTATACCACTAAAAGCTACTTACACCACTAAAACACTACTATTTTTTTTTTAATTAGTGTTTTGGACCTACCAAGACACAAAAAGCCTACTAACTTAGAAAGCTGCGCTCGAACCCACCCTTTTATCATTTTTCCGATCCGAGGTGGATGTACCGTCATCATCCCAATCAGATAGGAATCTCTTCCATCTCTAAAAAGAAAATTATTGCTGATCTCGCAATCTCAAAGGTTTGAATCTGTACCATTTGATTACCTTTCAACGCTTCTTCACCGCACGATCTTCTTCCAAATTTGGTTTTTATAAGGGAAAATTTCAAAAAACTACCTTTTATAATCAAAAAATTTCAAAAACTACCTTTTAAAAATTTTTTTTCAAAAAACTACCTTATATAACAAATTTGTTTCAATATACTACCATTTTATCATAAATAGGGTTTAATCACTAATAATTGAGTCACCTTAAATTGCTTTTCTTTCTTCCCCTCTCGTTTCTCTCTTCTTTTGTCGCTACCACATCGGCAGCAACACGTACGGCGACTGTCATTTATTGGTTAGTATTAAATATAAACGTAAAATGGTAGTATATTGAAAGAAATTTGTTATATAAGGTAGTTTTTTGAAAGAAAATTTTTAAAAGGTAGTTTTTTTAAAAAAAATTGGTTATAAAAGGTAGTTTTTTACTTCCATAAAATCATAGAAATTTTCTATTCTAATTAAGTAGTCTCTCTTCAATCTTCCCCTTTCTACTCTCTCTCTTCTTATAGTCAAGATGCTTCAATTCTCGCTTCAACGAGGTAATAATCTTATCAATTTATTATCAATTTTCTGGATATTTGAGCTTTTGGTTTGATTGAATTTAACATCTGATTGAATTTTTTGATGTTTTATAAATCAATTTTATGTTGATTTTATTCATTGTTGTTTCCGAAAATGTTAGCGAGAAATTTGAAATTGTTGCGACCTCAATTATATGCTCTGAAGTATTCAACTGCAACTGAGCCATCTAGTCAGCATCGCAAATCTTCGGTAATTTCTATGATACTGTTTTTTAGTTTTGTTATATGCGTTTTTGTTGATTTAAATGAAAATTTTGGAGAGAATTAGTTGAGTCACTTTTTCATTAATGGATAGAATCTGTGGAAATGGAACTAAAATTCCAATCAAAATCTTGTTGTTGTTGTTGTCTTCAATTGCTGGGAAATTGAATGATTGTTCTTGATAGTTGATAGTGTTGAAGTATATGTGGAATGTTTTGGTTGATTGAAGCGAAAGACTTGTTAATTCATTAAGAAAAGCGAAAGGTTTTGTTGTTTCACATCAAAAATTAAAGTAATAACTATGTTAATGGACCATCTTGAAGTATTGTAGTTGATAATTTGGTTTTATCTGGAGATTTTATCTTCTAACTAGAGTCTAGAGGTAGCGAAGAAGAGTTTGAGAATATTTCTATAGCTTGGAAGATATTTAGGCGCTTTATCAAAGAGAACGGGATAGTTATTAATAAGGTGATCGTTAATCTCCATCACTCCATGACAAGTTTTCCGGCAATAAATGGTGGTTCAAGGCCTACAAGTTCACAAGTTTCATGGATGAGAATCGGCCGGTATTCTATAGAAAGGATAAAGTAATTCGCCTACAAGGAGAAATTCTTGGGTGATGTTTTACTCTTGGTCAAATTGAACCTGTTGAGACATTTGCTAATCTTTTCCCAAGCCAAACTGTGAATTGTGATAGGATTTTCTCCTTTAAAGTTAGGGCGCACCACCACCTCATAAGCCTGATGGACTGTTTAGCCTTGTCAATTGCTCGTGTAATGGAATCAACCTAGGCTTATATCTGTCAGGAGTATCCTTCTATGGAGGCTTGTAAGGCCTATTCAAGATGTTACAACTTAAGGAAACAACTTGTGGGGGATTAGGATATCAACTTGACCTTTTGTACTTGTCAATCAGTCAATGTTCATGTTAGTGGAATTTTCTCTCTCCCCTCCCACCTTTTCGGACACAAAAAGAATTTGAAATTTCGTAAGGAAAATTTTCAACTCCAATTTCTGCTCCATGTTTCTGTGAGCTGCATTGTTTGGCATAATGGGAAATTAAAAGAAAGGAGAGGATGAGGAATCAATGGAGAGGGTTGATGAAAGATGACTGTTTGTGTAGTAGTACTGAAATAATTACACAAGTCTGTATCAAACTGGAAACGGGGGAGAGGGAGTACTGTTTGTTTTCTGCTCTGAGTTATGATTTTTTTATATCAGAACTTTTGCACTGCAAAATCATTGTATCCTGATAATTGTGTCAGAGGGTTCCTCTGCTGATAGGAGGCAAATCCATTGAATCACAAGCAGCTGAAGCAATTGATATCTAAATCTGATAATCTCTTTAGCTTCTTTTTCTTATTGCTTTTGAGAGTAGCTCTGCATATTCATCTTTTTAATTTTTCTAAGCAGTAGTACCTGTTTAGAAGTTGATTGTTGCCCATGTATACAGCTAATATTATGACTAGTATGTCTCATATTCTTTCATGGTTCATCTTTTGGTCAGGCCACACAAGAAGTTGTTTCTCGAGTTCCATTAACAACAAAAGAGGAGTTCAAAGCTGCAGTATCTGCAGTAAAACAAGCTTTTCCATCATATAGAAACACACCTGCTGTTACAACTCGTTAGCGTATAATGAAGCTTCAAGAACTTATTAGGAGAAACATGGTGAAGAAAAGTGATTTACATCCCTTCTCTTTTTTTTCATGGATTTATTGTCAATGTTGACGTACTCTACATTTCAGGAAAAGCTTGCCCTGAATATAACCGCCGAACAAGGAAAGACACTCAAAGATGCACAGGGTGATGTTTTTCATGGGTTAGGTTTGTGACTTAATAAGCACTGGATTATAGCATTGGTATAAGCTGTTATTGGTAATCTAATGTTTGATTCTTGAAAATTTTCTTTAAGGTGGTGGAACATGTTTGTGGCTTGGGCCTTGGGGACCTCTTCAAATGGGAGAATTTATCTCCAATGTATCAAATGTATTGATACTTACAGCATTAGAGACCCCCTTGGTGTTTGTGCTGGCATCTGCCCCTTTAACTTTCCTGCGATGATTCCTTTGTAGGTAAGGTATAAAATATCTCGTATCCAGCATTATATCATGTACTATTTGATGATAGTTGCTGTTCTCAGTGGGAACTGGGAAGTAGAGCTCTTATATGAAAGATAATATTTCTTTTCACATTTAGCCTTACAAGATCCATTCTCATTTAACTGTTAATGAAGGATATCTCTACGATCTGGAGAATTATATTGTATTATTCTTTCTAAAGGAGAACTGCCAAGAGACAAATATAAGAAAGCATTCCATGTTTTGTTTAATGGAAATGATCCATGAAGTATCAACCTTTTGATGTAATGGAGATAGCCCTTGTAATGAATAATCATCATGTGGGTGAATTAATATGATCTTCTGCTTTGTATTTTACAGAGTTGCATGTATCCACCATCTTGTTGACCTATGTGATACGTTGCGAAGCTTATCTTTTCCATGAGCCTTGACAGATGACTAATTGCCAGTATGTCTAACGGACTTAGTTGTTATAGTTTCAGTTTGGCAGTGAAGGTTAAACTTGACCATCAATGTTGAGAATATATTGATTTAGGAGTCAAAACACTAAAATTAGAGTCATTATATAGAACTCGCAATCTCTGAACCCGAATTGAGCTAAACCGAACCCAAACAACCCGATATGACGCATTTAGCATAATTTGATTTTATATTAAGTTTTATATAATTATAAATTGACCCGAAAACAAAATTGACCCATCAATCCGAATTGTCAGCTCTTATCTTCAGTATTGTTTGTGTTTGTTCAATAACATATTCTAACTGGATTAAATTTTGCTTCAGGAGTCCGTGTCAAATGAATTGTTGCATTTAATTTGATACGGAGGAAGTATATAGGAATGAGTTCATGTGAGAATGACTTTTTATATGAGAAGCGAGAATGAATTCAACCCTTAGATCATGGCTTATCTAATGACCCATATTAAAAGGTCAAAAGGTACGAATATTCTAAAACATTCCGTTTTTCTCTTTCTTTCTCATCTTGTTTCTCTCTCCTCTGGTTTCTCTCGTTTATTTGATTTTCAGCATAATTTCGACTGAATTCTTTTGTCAAATCATCACATCTTTGGGAAATTCGGTGTTTTTGAATTATTGTGATGTGATTTTCAAAGTATATCTTGATTATTTCGAGGTACATTCAGAGTTTTATCGACAACGTTCAATTGCAAATTGCGGTTTATTTTCAAATTCAATGAAGTGTAAGTATAATGTGTTTTCGTTCTTATAGTTTCAATTGAATCTTTCTATTTTATTTTATCTGTGTATAATTGGTTGTTTTTAAATGTTAATTCCAATTAGTTTATCGATGAATTCTAGGGCTTACGATTTCGTTTGTGGTTGGATTTTTTAGTAGTTATAGTTATAAATATTGGTATAACTCTGGACTATTACTTCAAATTTCCTATAAAATGAATGAATAAGGAAGTGGAAAAGGAAAACAAAATGATGATTTTACTTATTCATCTTTTGCTTCTTTCTCTTTCACTAGTTTTCTCCATTGCTTTCCTAATTTTAGAGATTTTTGATATTTGATTTTCATTTGTGATAATTCCATTTGAAATGCTTTCCAAATTTAATTTTAGTTTCTAGGAGGAAGACAGGGGGTGGGTAGAGAAGCTTTCGAGTTTGATGTTTGTTGTTTGTGGGTTCGTGTAAAAAAGACTAATTTAAGTTGATTCCATTTCTCCGGTTAGCAACTTTGGGTTGGAGATTTTATATGTTCATAGAAATGAAGCTAGGAAGTTTGATTTGCAAGACTTCACAATTAATCATGTTTACTTTGTTCAATTTGGAGTACCTCCTTGGTCTAACTAAGAAGTTCACGGCCATTAAGTTTTCCAAATTCGACTCCATTATCAATACACGGCGGCCACCTTTGTCGGACTATCACAAAGTACATTAGGCGAGGTTCGATTTTAATTGATGTTTTTCGATCCTGTGTTGTATCTCTGTGATCGAATTCAGAAAACATAAACCTCGACCATATTTGGTAAACGACACATATAAAAGAAAGTGATAGTCATGAGTCATGTGAGTCAGTGAATGTCTTCTTAGTTTACTAATACTGTTTGCAAGGATGTTGCTGGCTTTTTGGGCATATCATGTTCGAACACCTTAAAACCTATTAGCTCGAATGGAAGAGCATTGTGCTATGCATAAGATGTGGGTTCGATTCCCACATAGGTTATGAAATTGACTCTTGTTACAAGTTAGAAACCTAAAATATAGAACAAATTGTTGTCTACAATTGCACTCATGTAAATTTTAAGTAGAGTCGAACTTTTTTTCTTATTGTGATTCAAGCTATTGTAATTTATTTCTTCTTTTACCACCTCATTAGGTAAGGGAGAAAAATTACATCCTAAAAACTGAACAAGACCATTAAAAAAACATATCAAATAATAAAAGCCTGTGTGGGAGTCGAACCCACATTTTTGTGTGTTTGCACACAAAACACTCGCCAATTAAGATAACAAGCTATCAAGTTGCAACATTTGATTAAAGTTATATAAACAAGTAGTTAGAGTTACGGCAACATTTAATTAGAGTCATAGGAAATAAAAGTCAGAGTTATGCAAACATTTGATTAAAGTTATAGGAAATAGAATTTATAGTTATGCAAACATTTGATTAGAGTTATAGGCAGTCAAAGTTAGAGTTACATCAACATTTGATTAGAGTTATATGAACTAGTAGTTAAGAGTTGATCGAACATTTGATTAGAGTTGTATAAACTAGTAGTTAGAGTTATGCCAACATTTGATTAGAGTTTTATGAATTATAGTAGTTAAGAGTTATATGAACTAATTATTACTTTCTAGTTCCTATAATTCTAAACTAGTTTTTTCATTTTCATAACTCTAATTACTATTGCATATAACTCTAAACAAGAGTTGGTGTAAAACTCTAGTAAGTATCTTCTATAACTATAAAGAAGTGTTGCCATAACTCTAATTACTACTTCCTATAACTCTAAAAAAAGTGTTGCCATAACTCTAACTACTACTTCCTATAACGGTAAAGACAAGCACTGAAGCACTTCCAAGGTTCCTAGTAAGTGCCCTTTGGAAGCAAAAATAAGTACTAGACTGCATTCCTCTTAGGTAATAAAGAGCAATTACTCGCTCACCGGTTAAATTAGCCACATTTCTAATCGGCTCAAAAATAGTGCAATAATAACCAATGGTGGAAATTAGAAGCTCCAATCACAGCCAAAATCCATAGAAACATCCACACGAATCCCAAGAACGAGCATATAGTATGTAGGATGATTTAAATCAGGAAAGTTCGAGCAATTTTATCAAGATTTTGGTACAGAAGCGAGTTCTTTGAGTTACCCAACAAGAATATAGTCTGTTTCCAATTGCAAATGCAACAAGGGCAGCTCCACATGCATGTAGAAGGCTTTTGGAAGCAAATTAGGAGAATCCGAGCTGCTAATGACATAAAAAAACTACTCCACAATTGTGAAATGAAACATAAACTTGGGCCAATCTAACAGCTTTTTGCCATAAAAATGCTAATACTATGCTAAAAAATGAAGCAGCTTCAACTTGAGGTAAATAGAACTTTAATATATTTTTCACTTTTCTCCTGTACTTTCCTCCTTCGATAAATCCCTCAATTGCGTTGTTTATAAAAAAACCCACCAACCTAATCGCTGCAACCGTTTGAAAAACAAACAAAAATAGAGAGATTTTGTTGGTGTAGCCTCTTTGATCCATCAAAAAATCAAATAACAGAGAAAAACAGAACATATCTAGCAAATCGCGGTTGATTATTTCAAGCTACCTAGGCCACATTTTACTACTACATTTGGGGATGACTTAGAATTCGAATTCGATGCATAATCAGTTCTTATAACTCTAAAGAACTTTTACCATAACTCTAGTTATCGCTAACTATAATTCTAAACAAAAGTTGTTATAATTCTAATAATACTATGCATAACTGTAATTAGTAACTTAAACAAGACTTGTAACTGTAAAGAAGACTAGTTATAACTCTAAATAAGACTTCCTATAACTCTAAAGAAGACTTGTCATAACTCTAAACAAGACTTGTCCTAACTCTAAAATTGCAAATGCTAATGTGAAATGGTAAATACACAATTCACTAACTCATATAGTCACATATCTACAATTCTTGCGCTTCTCATGATAAGTGTAATCTTCTAATTTTTTTTTTGATGCAAAAAAAAAAAAAAAAAAAATTAGACCTCCAAACTTTTCACTTTTTCACTTTCACTTTTTCACTTTTTCTTCCATAATTGTATTCTTCTTAAAAAAGTTGGACCTCCAAACTTTAGAACAGGAGAAGAACGAGAGAGAGAAATTGATAGCAAAAGATGAGATTCTAACCTTGTTGCAACAAAATTTCGAAAATTGTTAATTCTAAAATTCAACCAAAAACTCAATAACAAATTGTCCAAATCGCGAAAATTGAATACAGATAATTGCAACAAAATTTCGAAATACTAACCTTCTTGTATCGCAATATGCCAATACAGGATTGCATGAAACAGAGAAAAGCTTGAAATAGAGGGGAGAGGGAGAGAAAATGAGCTGATTACATGAAAGTAGCAAACGCGAAGGAGAAAACGCAAAGGAGAAAAAATTTGGTGTTTTAACTATAGCTTAAGATCTTGGCCGTTTGTTGTATCTAATTTACGGATGATGATTCTTTCTCATTTCTCACCTAAATAGCATTCTCACATGATCATATGGTCATACCCCTATATATATATATAGAGAGAGAGAGAGCTCAGTGAGATTGATCTCTAGTAACGGAAATCCGGTGAATATGTTGGATTTTGGGCCCATCGGCACCAGTGGGCTCCTGGCATCTTTTATAGAGCTCCAACGAGTTATCAAACAATTCAAGTCGTTGTAAGGAGGTAAGGTGGCGCATCTCTTCCGGCAGTGCTTTCAATCTTGAGCAACCCCGAATTGTAAGGGATTGGAGAGATGATAAACAGCCTATCCAAGGGGGTACCGCTTCTAGATTCTCACAATGACTAATATAAAGAGAATGGAGGGCAGTCAAGTGTTGCATCCCCTTTGGTAGCTTCACCAGCTTTGGGAGTTCAAATAAATTCAATTCACGAAGAGAGGGAGCAAGGCATCTCCAAGGAAGACCATTATCTCCCTTTCCTTCTCTCGCAAACCCTACTACCGCATTGGCATCCTCGTCCTCATTATCAAACTCCAAGTCAACAGGGCCCTGCAATGTTAGGGTCTCCAAGGCAGTGAGATGCTCCCACACCCTTGCTTCTGATACCTCCTTCAGTTTCTTGCATTTCCTCAATTCAAGGGTGCGAAGAGCAGACAGACAACCACTTCGGAACACCTCCGATGTTGTCAATCTCTCTATTTTTTCATCATTTATTATTCTCAGCTCAGAAAGGTGGTGGAAGGAATCCATACACATTGACATGGGCATAGAATTAAAATATCCAATATTATCTATCCTCACTTCCCTCAACCTTCCTCTTCTATATGTTGACATCGATGTGGAGGAAGATAAATCATTCATTATTGGTCCCAATGCTTCGTTGAAATCAATGAACGTCAATATTTCCGTTTCACACACGGGGAAATGTTATCGGCTCGAGACACCCCAAAATCTCTAGACAAGAAAGTTGAGGGAATGAATATGAATTATGCATCTCTGCCGTTGACAATTGTTTTTCTTGCTGCTGCTCATTATTGTTATTAACAATATCATCCCTATTCTCCAAATCTGTCTCAACCTCCCATGATTCTAAATCTAAATGTGATGACGATTTCCACCATCCCTTCAACTTTGGCATATTACTTAGCTGAAGCTTTTCAAGGGACGGAAAGAATACTTGTCTTGACCTTGTTGATGTTGTACAACCCTCTTCTCCTCTAATATTACTGCTCTCCACATACTCCACTTTCGACAAGTTTCTTAATACAAGGACTTTCAAATGACGCAGTTGTCTCATCGATGGAAGATGCTCCAACCAGGTACATTTATTGAGTTCTGTTTTAACAAGATTTGGGAGACAACTTTCGAGGTTCCTTGATGAGCCCCCCCAGCTTGGGAACCGAACTCCAGGATAGTACCACAACTCTAACGATTTAAGATTAGAGTGGGGTTGGAGGCCTTGCAACAAGGCTTCTGAATTATTCCCTGCATCACTAATTTCATCGATATCTATGTCTTGATAAGGATCCGCATACCAGTATATTGTAATATCACACAGATGTGGCTTGTTTATCAGATATCCCCCTTCCTTAAATTCTGCTGCAACATATGTACAACCTGGTTGCACCTTGATTTCCATGCTGCCTCTCAGGTTGTTAAGCTTTTTCAAGTCTCTAATGCCAGCAACACCAGAGCAAATGATTGTTCTACCAAGCACAAACCTTGTTAGCTTATGCAACCTAGTCATAGAATCCAAACCTTGAGGCATGTGAGTTAAACTCCGACAACCATGTATATCAAGATGTCTGAGATTCACTAAATTGCTCAACTCCCTTGGCAACTCTTCTAGAAATGCACAATCACGTAATTGTAGTGTCTGCAAATTATAAAGTTGGGTAATGGACGTAGGAAGCACAATAAGATAACAATTTTTAGAGAGGTCAAGATATCTCAAATGCAGTAGTTGGCCTATCATGCTTGGCCACCTTTTTACCAGAACCCAACGCATATCTAATACTCTTAAATGTCTCAGTGTTCGAAATCGAATCTCCTTCATCGAACATGCTGCGTAATTATCAAAGTTTAGAAATGTACGTAACCTTTTCATCTTGGGTAAATGATGGCCGAGAATTTCGGTCTTATGAGAACGATCGAAAAAGAAATGACGAAGTTTTCTCATTGAAACAAAGATGCACTATAGATGTCGGTACACCTGCTACTTCTCTAGCAACATCATGAATCAAATCATGCATTTTACATGACTTAATGTCACCATACTCATCTCGATCTACATCTTGGAAGAAGCACCTTTGGAGCAAATTCATGAAATATTCCTCACCTGCATCTTCAAAACTCTCTCTATCATCTAATGGCATGATGAAGCCTTGTGCCATCCAATGACAGATCAAATCCTCCTTGATAATCTTGTAATCCTTGGGGAATATAGCACAGTAACTGAAGCAGGCCTTCAAATGAACCGGGAGATAAAAATAACTGATCTTCAACACAGGCAGTATGCCATTGGTCTGATCATCTTGTTTTATGTTTGCCAAGTCGATGTTACTCATATATTGCCACCTCCTTTGATCATGTCCTCGAAGCAGACTTCCAATGACCCTTATGGCAAGTGGAACACCAGCACACTTTCGTACAATCTCTTTGCCAATATCAACTAAGTGCGCCTCCACATGATGCTGCCTTGGTTCAAGTGTCATTTTCTCAAACAACTTCCAAGATTCTTCCTCTGAAAGGCCTTCCAACTTGTGTGTCTTATGGCTCCCTACAATTTTCGCCACCTCTTTAGAGCGAGTAGTCACTACAATTCTGCTACCTCTCCCACCTCCAATCAAAAGATTTCCTAACTTGAGCCATTCATTAACATCATCATTCCAAACGTCATCCAGAACAAGGAGATATCTCTTCCCGTCAAGTGCTTGCCGAAGCTTCATCTGGAGCTGGTCCATATTCAGGCCACCTTGAACTGGCTGGCTGGTTGCAGCTGCATGGATTTCACCAAGAAGTGATTCCACATTGAAATCATCAGAGACACAAACCCACATCTTCAATGGAAATTCCTTCTTAATGGTCTCAGCATTATAAACAAGTTGGGCAAGAGTTGTTTTTCCCAATCCTCCGATCCCAACTATGCTTAGTAAACAAACATTCTTCTCAACATTAGTATCCACTAACATATCTATCACAATTCGCTTGTCCTCATCTCTCCCAATAATTACATCTTCCTCGGATATATAGGAGTGAGTTTCCCTTGTATTTCTATTTCTCATCTGGAGACCAACAGATACTGAGTGCGTTGACCCAAAGTCACGATGATCGTTGGCTATATCCTCCATAATCTGCCTGATATTTTTAATCTCTCGAGGTAACATGAAAGCAAAACGG
The DNA here is from genome assembly GCA_947648045.1 of Beta corolliflora. Lineage (NCBI taxonomy): Eukaryota > Viridiplantae > Streptophyta > Magnoliopsida > Caryophyllales > Amaranthaceae > Beta > Beta corolliflora. Next base: position 898,689 of record CANSZD010002981.1, read on the forward strand.
AGCTGATTAAAGCGAGAGAAGAAAAGGCGAACCTCTTTACTGACACGATTACCAGACATGAGGTTCTTGTGCTGAGCAAGAGTAGCGACCTCATCAAACAAGTCATCAGCTTGATGAACAACCTCCTTGAGCCTCTCAAACTTGTTTTGTTGGGCGAAGCTGGTGACCTGAAGCTGCTGCCTCTGTTGCCGTTCATTATCAAGTAGCACAGCTCTGACAGTGGACATAGTGGTCCTGAGTTTCTCAAGTTCAGATCTGCAACCCAATACAGATTCAAGGGTCGGAGAACCAAGTAGCTGAACAAGAGTTTGTACCAGTGTGAGAACTACTGATACATCCATTTTTCTGTGTCTTTTTTTTCTTTCTTTGCTTCTGATTCAGGTAATGGGTTTTTGTCTGGGAGAAAAGTAAATCTGAACTTCTAAGCAATTTTTCTGAATACTGGAGTGTGAATGTATGAATGATCATTAAAAGTCACAAACAAGATAAACTTCCAAGAAATAGTGGGCTAAAAGGCTAGTCAACTAAGTCATACTTCTATTTTGCCAACTAAAAGGCTTTTCCCACTTGTTCTATTACCTTCACAATTTACACCTTCTTAAGTTAGTCATATCTCTCTTTTGTCATTAACAAGTAACCAAGTTCTAACTTTGCCTAATTTTTCCTCTTGAGGAATGAAAACAACGTTCATATCATGATCAAAATTAAGACACATTAGTAATCTTTATATAACATTAGTAATTTTTGTATACAAATTTTGTCATTCATTTTCCAACATTGCTAATTCCAAAGAAAACATTAAGATCATGTTTGTTTTAAGTGGGGGAATAGAAAAAGAATAGAATCAAATATGAGTGGAGTGGTAACAAAATTTGTTATCTTTATTAGGTATTTGGTTTAAGTTTTAGAATGGAAAGGAAAATGAAACCATTACCATCAACAAATGAAGTTCGTAAAGGTAATTCATCAACAAACTATGGGAATTCATTACCACCAAGTAAAGGTAATATTTTGGAGATGTTGAACCAAATAAACTAAAAAGAAAAGAAATATGTATTTGACTCCGTTTCTTAGTGCCCAAAAATATTAAACCAAACAGGTTCTAATACTTCGTCTATCTTCGAAAATGTCATTATATGAATGTCATAATTTTGAGCTTATCACCAGATTAATCAATTTCATATGGAGAACTTGCTTCAAAGACTCAGTAGCAAGGATTTGTCTTTAACAAGCTGTATGCATGTCTTACTTTCTCTTTCCTTTTAACATAAAACTTTAAACAACTTTGTGAGCTTAACTTTGATGGATGATTTTTTCTTTTGACTTATTCTGCTGTTATTCAATGGTGAATTTTGGTTTTGATTGTTACTTGGTTTTGGTTTGGCACTTTGGTGTATATCAAGTGATTGCATTATTTGCTGTTATTAATGGTTTAGTTTAATATGGTGTGTATCATCTATATAAAGAAACGAAAATAAGGTAACATACCTCGTTTTCTTTTGGAACAAGCCAGTTCTTATACTCATACCAAATTGCTGATGCAAGAGAATTGGAAAGGTCAGTTTTCTGAATTTATTGACCTTTAGTTTTGATGGTCTTCACCTCTATGAAGGTTGGAGCTTCAATCACCTTCAACAAAGGAGTTGGCTAGAGTGAGAAAGTGATGATCGTGGAGGAAATGAATTTTTATTGTTACCAGCTTTAACTTAGCAGCAGTAAAGAATAAGGAAAAAAAAGAAGGATGTTGTTAAATCATGAAATATCCAAATTTACAAACATGCTAAACTTTATGTACTACAAGAGTACAAGTCCTTCCCAAATCACCATCAATCAAAATATTTATATGGAGATTCCCCTCAAAAAAAAAAAAATTTAAATGGAGATGAGAGATTGTATTGTCACGTGACGCAACGGTTGTACGAGAATATTTCTTGGTATTATTTGGTGCACTTAGAAAGCTATACTTCATTACTTCCCTTGTTTATGCACTTTCTGTATATTTGGAATCGAATAGTATTATTTGGTTCATTGGTTGAGTATAGGAAGTTGGAATTCTCATAAAATATTATACTTATTAACTTTCCTCAATTTGTGGTAAGTGGAACTTCCTAGAAAGTTTCATTGCTTATGTCAATCAAACAACCTTTTTAGTTCTAATATTTTAGAAAATTAGATTACCATTAAATAAAATGTCAACCAAAAACCACATTCCTATATAAGTATACATTGAAAATTATCATAAAAACTCATATATAGTACTTTTCAACTTACTGACCTAGTCAAAAGGCCATGCAATACACATTTGGTGGTTGAATGTTTTGCATTTGATCACTTTTGACATTCTAAAACTCTTTAAATTATCAAATGAAGAAAGATTCACTATCCAGTTTTTGATAATTAACAAATTATAGAGGGTTACACGTAAAATTTGATAAAAAAAATCTACCTAGAACCATATACTCGCAATTTTTTATACATTTGTCGTAATTATCACATATATTGCTCAAATGAGTAAAATATGTAAAAAGTATAAATAAAAAAATGAGCAAATATATAAGAGAAACATCTAGTTCTAGATGCTCTCATAATCGGGGTAATAATCTTTACAAAAAGAAGATCATCGGGTAGAATTTATCGTTTTTTTCCAATCCGAGGTGGATGTACCGTCATCATCCCAATCAGATAGGAATCTCTTCAATTTTTAAAAAGAACATTATTTTTTTTGAGGGGAAAAAAGAACATTATTGCTGATCTCGCAATCTCAAAGGTTTGAATCTGTACCATTTGATTACCTTTCAACGCTTCTTCACCGCACGATCTTCTTCCAAATTTGGTTTTTATAATAGTAGTAAGTAAAATAAACTACTACTTCCATAAAATCATGCAAATTTGATGAAAAACTTTCGTTTCTATTCTAATTAAGTAGTCTCTCTTCAATCTTCCCCTTTCTACTCTCTCTCTCTCCTTACCGTCAAGATGCTTCAATTCTCGCTTCAACGAGGTAATAATCTTATCAATTCATTATCAATTTTCTGGATATTTGAGCTTTTGGTTTGATTGAATTTAACATCTGATTGAATTTTTTGATGTTTTGTAAATCAATTTGATGTTGATTTTATTCATTGTTGTTTCCGGAAATGTTAGCGAGAAATTTGAAATTGTTGCGACCTCAATTATATGCTCTGAAGTATTCAACTGCAACTGAGCCATCTAGTCAACATCGCAAATCTTCGGTATTTTCTATGATACTGTTTTTTTTTTGTTATATGCGTTTTTGTTGATTTAATTGAAAATTTTGGAGAGAATTAGTTGATCATTTTTCATTAATGGATAGAATCTATGAAAATGGAATTAAATTTCCAATCAGATTTTTTTTGTTTGTTGTCTTCAGTTGCTGGGAAATTGAATGATTGTTCTTGATAGTTGATAGTGTAGTAGTATATGTGGAATGTTTTGGTTGATTGAAGCCAAAGACTTGGTGATTCATTAAGAAAAGCGAAAGGTTTTGTTGTTTCACATCAAAAATTAAAGTAATAACTATGTTAATGGACCATCTTGAAGTATTGTAGTTGATAATTTGGTTTTATCTGGAGATTTTATCTTCTAACTAGAGTCTAGAGGTAGCAAAGAAGAGTTTGAGAATATTTCTATAGCTTGGAAGATATGTAGGCGTTTTATCAGAGAGAACGAGATAGTTACTAATAAGGAAATCGTTAATCTCCATCACTCCATGACAAGTTTTCCGATAATAAATGGTGGTCCAAGGCCTACAAGTTCACAAGTTTCATGAATGAGAATCGGCCGGTATTCTATAGAAAGGATAAAGTAATTCGCCTACAAGGAGAAATTCTTGGGTGAGGTTTTACTCATTGGTCAAATTGAACCTGTTGAGACATTTGCTAATCTTTTCCCAAGCCAAACTGTAATAGAATTTGCTCCTTTAATGTTAGGGCGCACCACCACCTCATAAGCCTGATGGACTGTTTAGCCTTGTCAATTGCTCGTGTAATGGAATCAACCTAGGCTTATATCTGTCAGGAGTATTCTACTGTGGAGGCTTGTAAGGCCTATTGAAGATGTTACAACTTAAGGAAACAACTTCTGGGGGATTAGGACATCAAATTGACCTTTTGTACTTGTCATTTGTTAATGTTCCTGTTACTGGAATCTTCTCTCTCCCCTCCCCCTTTTCCGGACACAAAAAGAATTTGAAATTTTGCAAGGAAAATTTTCAACTGCTAATTTCTGCTCCATGTTTCTGTGAGCTGCATTGTTTGGCATAATGGGAAATCATAAGAAAGGAGAGGATGAGGAATCAATGGAGAGGATTGATGAAAGATGGCTGTTTGTGTAGTAACTAGTAGTTCTGAAATAATTACACAATACTGTATCAAACAGGAAACGGGGGCGAGGGAGTACTGTTTGTTTTCTGCTCCGAGTTATGATTTTTTATATTAGAACTTTTGAGCTGCTGAATCATTGACTCATCGTATCCTGATAATTGTGTCAGAGGGTTCCTCTGCTGATAGGAGGCAAATTCATTGAATCACAAGCAGCTGAAGCAATTGATGTTCTAAATCCGGTAATCTCTTTAGCTTCTTTTTCTTAATTTGAGAGTAGCTCTGCTTTTTCATGTTTTTCATTTCTCTAAGCAGTACCTGTTTAGGAATTGATTGTAGCCCATATATACAGGTAATTTTGTCACTACTATGTCTCATACTCTTTCATGGTTCATCTTTTGGTCAGGCCACACAAGAAGTTGTTTCTCAAGTTCCATTAACAACAAAAGAGGAGTTCAAAGCTGCAGTATCTGCAGCAAAACAAGCTTTTCCATCATGGAGAAACACACCTGTTACAACTCGTCAGCGTATAATGTTTAAGCTTCAAGAACTTATTAGGAGAGACATGGTGAAGAAAAGTGATTTACATCCCTTCTCTTTTTTCATGGATTTATTGTCATTGTTGATATACTCTACATTTCAGGATAAGCTCGCCCTGAATATAACCACCGAACAAGGAAAGACACTCAAAGATGCACAGGGTGATGTTTTTCGTGGGTTAGGTTTGTGACTTAATAAGCACTGGATTATAGCATTGATATAAGCTGTTATTGGTAATCTAATGTTTGATTCTTGAAAATTTTCTTTAGAGGTGGTGGAACATGTGTGTGGCATGGGGACTCTTCAAATGGGAGAATTTGTCTCCAATGTATCAAATGGTATCGATACTTACAGCATTAGAGAGCCTCTTGGTGTTTGTGCTGGCATCTGCCCCTTTAACTTTCCTGCGATGATTCCTTTGTGGGTAAGGAATAGAATATCTAGTATGCAGCATTATTTCATGTACTATTTGATGATAGTTGTTGTTCTCAGTGGGAACTGGGAAGTAGAGCTCTTATATGAAAGATAATACTTATTTCTTTTCACATGTAGCCTTACAAGATCCATTCTCATTTAATTGTTATTGAAGGATATCTTTACAATCTGGAGAATTATATTGTATTATTCATTAATATAAGAAAACATGCCATGTATTGTTTAATGAATTGGTCCACCTTTGGATGTAGTGGTTGTGTACCTCGTAGTGGATAACCCTTGTAATGAATAATCATCATTTGGTTAAATTAATATGATCTAATACTCTGTATTTTACAGAGTTGCATGTATCCACCATCTCGTTCACCTATTTGATACGTTGCAAAGCTTATTTTCTTTTGCATGAGCCTTGTCATATGACTATTGCCAGTATGTTTAACAGACCTGGTTGTTATAGTTTCAGTTTGGCCGTGAAGATCAAACTTGACCATCAATATTGAGTAATATGTATTGATTTAGGAGTCAAAAGCACTAGAACTAGATTTATTATATAAAAGCGCATTTTAGTATTATTTCCAGTGACATGTAATGATAGAAATGAATGGAAAGATTCATCTCGAAGAGGGTAAAATTTGAATGAGACTATAAATTGTGATACAAATGGGTACAAGATTAGTGTTGGTTCTGACCTTTTGGGTTGGTGGATAATCCAGCTTTAAGCATCTCATGAGTAGAGTGCTGTGGATATCCTTGTATGATCATTTGAGCAGTATTACAAGGTTCAGTAACATAAGAACAAATGCCAAATATATGGTTTGATTTAACACTCCCAACGTTACTTGTGATGTCTTAGTTTGCAATTTCGATTTTATTTTTTGAAGTTCCTTGTTTGCAGAAGTTGGCTTGCCTGTATTATATTGAAGAAATATATATATACTTCTTAAATGCATTTGGGAGGGGGTGGGGGAGCATTGTTATTCCAGATGCTGACAATGTGATGCATATGATCTCAGATGTTTCCAGTTGCAGTCACCTGCGGCAATACCTTTATTTTAAAGCCATCTGAGAAAGATCCAGGTGATATTTTGTTCCTTATGCTATTTATGTATCTCGCTTGAATATCATGTGTGGCTCTGAGATGGCTTGTGAATTTATTTTTATTCATATAATTGATTGTATCAAGATACTTTGAGAAAAAATCTCATTGACTGGACGTAAAGAAGTAGCCTTTGTATATATAGCCGCATTAGCTTGTGTTTTAGTATAGTGTTCCCTTATGTTATTCAGACTATTAGGCATTTAGTAGTATCTGACATTTATACATTAAGCTTCTTTTCATTTTGTTATTTTCTTTTAGAACAGGTTCACAGCCAAGTATCTATATACGATTATACGGTCTAGGAATCTGATACTACTTACATGTCATTTTGTGATGTCGGGTGTTGAAATGACTAGTGCTTACTCAGAATGTGAGATTTTGTAGCCTTAGGTGCACGTTGTTTTCTTCCCACACGTTTATTCTCAATTTATGCTTCTTGTATTGATGTTTATACTTCAAATGTTTTAGGATTCCTGTAGCTTGACTATGCAATTTCTCCAATATTAAAGCTTGATTCTGGTCTTTTTTTTTTCTTTTCCCTGGATAGGTGCTTCTGTTATGCTTGCTGAGTTGGCTATGGAAGCAGGTCTACCTGATGGTGTCTTAAACATTGTTCATGGGACTAATGTATGTCTTTTTCTGTTGGGACTTTTGCCTCAATTTGATTTCTGTCTCTCCCCATAATATGCAAAGGTTAAAATCTTGCAGGATTTGCTGTTTTCATGTGGTTTCAGTTGCATAATTATTGGGGAGGGGATAGGAACCGATTTTTCTTTGCTAATTAATGTGCCTCACATCCCACCATATTTAATGCAACTGTATGTGCTAATGATACAGGACACTGTCAACGGTATATGTGATGATGACGATATCCGTGCTGTATCTTTTGTTGGTTCTAATAATGTAAGTTTATTTTGGACTTTTGCATTATCAATTAATTCATGTTAAGACATACCAGTCATAATTGCTTGTTCTTGGTGTTATGAGTTTATTGAACTAATGAGGTAGAATCATGAGAATGGAAAAACCTAGTTATCATGGTATCTGTAATTCATATGTTTTTGATAGTTAATTGTGAATTTGCAACTTGTTACCTTGAAATCCTTGTGAGCCTTGTTGTTCATTGTACTAGGGACTAACAACCAGAAACCAGCAAAAAGGTCTGAAAAAGGATTTAGAAACAGAAATATAACCAAAATGCAAGAAAATAAGCCCTAGTGTTTGTTTGTGTTTTCGTTCCCTTTTTTTTATTTGGGGTGGGGGAGTAAGGGGATGAGGGTCTGTTGGTTGTTGTTAATTCTTCAATCTACTTGCATGTTAATTCTTTCTTCAAGATATTCAGCAGAAAATATCTGCCTATTTTTTCCTCAAATACTGGTTATTTTTTAAAATTCAATTATTATTTTGTAAATCTAATTGAGTGCTTATTTTGATGGATCTTTCTTATCCTATTGAACTGAAGGCTGGCATGCACATATATGGAAGAGCATCAGCTAAAGGAAAGCGTGTTCAGGTATTGCAAGTCACATGGTCCATTTGGGGATCGAATTATCTGTCTAATTGTGTTATTATTAGCTGACTGGCTTCTGCTTCTCTTTTGACCAGTCTAACATGGGTGCCAAGAACCATGCCATTGTCTTGCCTGATGCAAATATTGATGCTGCTGCAAATGCACTTATTGCTGCTGGTTTTGGTGCTGCGGGTCAGAGGTGCATGGCACTAAGCACTGTGGTCTTTGTTGGAGACCTAATGACATGGTATTTGATGTTCTCTTTGAAATATGCGATGTTTTTTCACAGTCATCTTATTCATAGTAAATATTTGGTACTGAGGCTATGTATGGACTAAAGAGCAAGTGAATTGTTTCTCTCGATAATTCCTTTTGCACTAACTCAGTTACTTAATTTATATATCTTGTCCCATTTGGTATTTGCAAGCTGTAAATCCTTCCTGCTCCTTCCCTTGTTTCTTTGCATGTGTTTTAGGTCTGGATCTGCTGGGACTTTTTTGCCTGAATTTCTTAGGTTTGAAGGTCCGTGCAATGGCATACCTCTGCATGTGGGGGAGGGGGGGGGCGTAGACACAAACTTCTATCATAGACTAGGATCCGTTTACTGCATTATGGTGTTTCTAGTACCATGATTTTATATCTGTTTACCAAATGTAATTTGGAAGTGCATAGATTGTTATTAGAAGTTAGAACACCTCCTAGCAATGTAATCTTCTGAGCATTCCTCAGGAGTATGCTTGTAACAGAAATATCATGAAGTCCGTAGAAATATTTTGTGAAAAAAGTTTTTTTTTTCATTTAATAATAATAGCAGTCATATAATCAAATCTTATTTGATATTTATAAGGGAAAACAAGTTGGTTGAGCTTGCTAAAGCACTGAAAGTGAATGCTGGAACAGCACCTGATGCTGACCTTGGTCCAGTCATAAGCAAGCAGGTACTGATCCTACTATGTCTTTAGCTGCATCATGTTGTGAGCTTAGCCGCGAATGTAGGTTATCTGGGTATTGTGGTATGATTTGTCAGTTCTTATTCGTTTAGCAGATTCTGCTTCAAGGACCTTTCATGATAATATTGTAGCAGCTAACGATTCCGATCCCCCACAAGAAATCATTTGTTTTTTTGGCAGTAGAAATCATTTGTTGCATCTGCATTTTGTTTGCATAATTTAAGAATATTCTTAATTTGGGGTTATCTTGATATTGGCAGGCAAAGGAACGAATATGCAACTTGATTCAAAGTGGGGTTGAATCTGGAGCGAGACTAGTACTTGATGGAAGAAACATTGTGGTATATCTTCTGTTTCTTTAGTCTAATAGGCTGCTATCAATATATATATTCACTATCGAGCTTCACAATTAAGTAGTTGTAATTCATGATCAGTCTCTACCCTCTTCCTCTTCTTGCCCCCAATACAGTGCAGAAGAAAGGCTTTTCCAACTTCTTTCCCCCTAATAGTCCCTTTGTTTATGGCTTTTTTTTCATTAACTACCTTTTATTTGCAGGTTTACAGCCACCCCTTAAATTACATCCATCTGTTCAAATGAATCTACCACCATATTTGACTTATTCTGTTTAATTAAAATGACGATGAAAATTCCCTTTGTTAGTCATTGTGTAATTTTTTTGCGAGAAGGGACACATCGCCATTATAACATGCTATCTATTGGAAAAGTGGGTTTATGATGGTAGATATCTAGAACAAATATAATTGAGGAGTGGTTAAATGAAATAAGATATAACGGAGGTTCTAGGCAATAAGAACACAAAATTAAGAAATTAAGAGAGGATATATGTTGTTTCATACATGAAAAATGGGTATCTCAATTCATCAAAATTCTTCATAAACTTAGTGATGCACCATATTCCTACCTATATTTTCTTTTTCATGTTTTCAACCCAGAGTTCCAAGTGATAATGTGGACCATTGTGGAGATGTTGAGTCGTTAATACTGGATAATATCTAAAAACTTCTGTTAGTGTACTTTTATTTGCTATAGTAGCTCATTGGCTATATTTCGCAACTTCTTTGTGCTGGTAATTTATTTTCTTCTGCCTGGTTACATGCGAACAGGTTCCGGGATATGAAAATGGGAACTTCATAGGTCCTACTATCCTCTCTGATGTCACAACTGACATGGAGTGTTACAAGGTATTATTTATCAGTACTTAGGATCTCATCTACTGTAGATTAGGTTTTGTTCTTCTCTTCATTAGCAGCATAATAGATTCTATGTATTGGCATAACCTTTCTACTTTATATGAACAGGAGGAAATTTTTGGGCCAGTATTACTTTGTATGCAGGTTAAGTAACTACTTCTCTAGCATTTCTGTTGAAGCTTTTGCTGTTATACCTTGTAGCTATTGCTAACTCTTTCTTTCATGATTATTTCTGATCAGGCTGACAGTTTAGAAGAAGCCATAAGCATCGTTAATAAAAATAAGTGCGTGCTTCTTATATCCTTAAAATTCTGTTTGAAATGTACTATTTTTTGTCTAATGACCATGATCATCTCTCTACCACAGATACGGGAATGGAGCATCCATTTTTACCTCATCAGGAGCTGCTGCAAGGAAGTTCCAAACTGAAATTGAGGCTGGGCAGGTAATTAAACTAAACCTCATGCACAAATCCATGCTCACTATTGAAATCAGTAGGTTTTGTTAGGAACCATTTATAACAATACAAATTTGATCCTAGCGAATTTTCTTTGAATTCTGTAAATCAGGTCGGCATTAATGTTCCAATTCCTGTACCTCTTCCGTTCTTCTCATTTACCGGCAGCAAGGCATCTTTTGCTGGTGATCTCAATTTCTATGGTAAATTTCATCATCTTGCTCTTGTTGTTACTTATTTTTCATCTCCTCCAATCTACCTCTCTTCTTGACCTTCCCCCCTCCCCACAAATAAATGAAATCCCTGGACCCTGTTATAGGGTTATATTTCATTCATACAAGTGTGTGTTTGGTTATCTCCCTCCGTCCCTGAACAATTGGCCACGTTCCTATTCTAAGTTGTTCTTATTTAATAGGCCAATGTCTAAATTAAGAATACAGTGCATTTTTCCATATTACCCTTACGGCCTGTTTGGTTAGCGGTACTAAATGGTGGTAATGGTAATGGTTTCTAGTGCAAATTTGTGAAGGCATTTCCATGTCAACCTCCATGGTAATGCTACTTTATCCCAAAACACCTATTTTCTTCCTAAAATTTCATTACCATCCATTACCACTTGGAAAGGTGGTATTGGGTGGTAATGGAAATTTATGGAGGAAAACACATGTTTTGACATCAAGTTCCATTACCATAGATGTTAACAATGGAATGTCTTCACAAACTTACACTAAAAAGCATTATCATTACCACAATTTAGTACCACTAACCAAACATGCCGTTAAGGCCTTAATAATACCGTTAACTAAACCAAAGAAAGACTAAATTGATGTTTAGAAAACAAACCATATAATCAATGAGGTACAGACGGATGGTTATGGTACTCAAAACCAATGTGTTATAAATGATCCTCAATCAAATGCACTACTATTATTTAGAGAAGTTACTTATAATAACTTATGAAACTGTCATACTTTTTCAGGAAAAGCTGGCGTCCAGTTTTACAGCCAGCTGAAAACAGTGACCCAGCAATGGAAGGATTTACCAAGTGGAGTCTCTTTGGCTATGCCAACTTCACAAAAAGCATAGTGAAACTTCTCATGAATAGCATCATGTAACAAATTTCAATAAAATTAATGCAAAGTCCTTTCGCCCTTTTACCTTATTTTTCGCAATATTTGTCGTCTTCATTACCAGCATCATTATCATTCACCATCACAAGTTCCAAAAAAGGGCATTTTCACAAAATTCCACGTTAATCTAGGTCATAATTAATCTGTGTATGGTATTGTTTCAAATCTTTTTTATAGTAGTCAAATAAAATGCCACATGCATGATGGCATCATCATCCTTATTAGTGGCTTATTACTGTTATTAGTGTCACATAGTGATCCTGATAACATCGAAAAGAAAGCAACAAATTAAAGTTTAGATTACTAGACTTTTTAGCCTCATAGCACTAATAAAGTAATGTGAGTGTTTGTCATTTTAGCTAGTCGCAATCCAAGTTTTTGTTTTATTACTCTTTTTTAAGGATACGTAATTGATACTTTCACCGTTTTAGACATGCAGTATCTTTAATTCTCAGGTCAAAGTTTATAAACTTTAATCCTAATTTTTTACTAATATAATTCCTGTTCTTTATTAGATGTATTTACTCTTTGATGAGAGACATGATATCAGAAAGTATTAGAATCAACGCCTATTTTGTATTTTCCCCTCCAATTCTACATTTTTCAAGGCTTCATTTGGAATGAAATAAGAATGATGTACTAGAATAAGTGATTATGGAAGCACCTTCTGATAGAAAAAAGAAATAGGTTGGTTTGAAGAGCAAGCTTGAAAATATATAAAAAGGTCATTCATTCACGGGCCGACTTTTTAAGCATGTTGACGTGTTCCACAATGGTAAAAGCTTAATTGTGGCGCTTCAAAATAACGAAAGTCTAAGTAGTAAAAAGAAAAGGTTTATTTATTTTCCAGGTTAACACAATACTTCGTGCGTATCTTTTAATCTTCTTTGAGGCTTAATTCCCAAAAGCATTCACCTTCTCATTTTTTTTGGGAAACGTATTCACCTTATATTGATTACTCTTAATTCAAGCCTCTAATTATCACTCCAACATAATTTTTCAATCCATAATTTCAATTAATCTCAAATGAAACACCGAAAAATATGGGTTTAAATTGGAAAACTCTTTTATTACCTATTTATTTGCAACTTGTTTCCACTTACATTTATCTTTTAATCATAAAAAATGATACTCAAATCTTTGTAATACTTTGGGCTATTCTCTTTTCATAATCGATTACATGTAATGAAGAATCATGAATGGATGAGCTATTACATTATTGAATTCTTCATATATGAAATACTTTTACATTCCTTTTTGCCGTTCTTTTGTGAAAAATCTTTTTTTGTCATTTGCTAGTGTTTCTGGAATTTCACATTATAATTTGTACTATAATTTGTATTGTGGGTTTGAGGGATTTTATAATGTTGATATTCTCTAATATAGATAATTTAATTAACTTTTTACTTTGACCTTTTTTTTTACCTATTTATTATCGGTATTATTCCTAAAATTTCTTTAAAAAGTAAGATACTCAATTTGGAGAATTTTAGTAGTTTTACTTTAATTCTTTTACTTTTTAACGCATAAAGTAATGTCAGTTTTTTTTAAATTTAAGACTATACTCTTGAGTGAAATCTTTATAAGCAACTCCAATTAGAGTCTACAAAAGAATACATAAAATAACAATTCGCTAATCGCTATTTCTTATTGCGTGATCCACAAGTAAAATAAGTTCACTTTAAATGAAACACTCATCATAATTCGTGAAAATGAAGTTCCCTGATGGTCTGAATGTTTATAAGTTATCTAGAAATTAACGTTGATATTTTTCTATTTTTTTGAACTTTTTCTAAAGGGCCTCATTTTGATAATTCGCACAGGGCCTCTATATAGTTCGAGACGGCCCTGTTCATTCATAGGAACTTATAACAAAATGTAACTTATTACACATTATTGAAACTTACATAATAATCAAAGTAAAATTAATGATCACAAACAAAACCCCTTTTGTTTCTTATTAGCTTGTATTACTCTAATTCGAGCTTATTAGTTCTTTATCTTATTTTTTTCCCAAGTAAAATAAGATGAGGAACATAGAGTACAGTTAATAGCAAAGTTATGAAATTACTAGCTATTCTAATCTCGTTATCATATCTAACTCTCATGCATGATTCTAATATAACTTGAAGAAGACTAGAAGAGGTACGGTATTTATGAGTCTGAAATCATAAGAGATCGATGTTAAAACACTCCTTAGAATTTTAGAAGGTTGGAAGAGGTGCCATAAAATATTGAAGATGAAAGTTAGAAAAAAAATTGGATGACTATTAAGTTTACTAGTTAGGTTTATTAAAGGTGTGTTGTCTTCACCCTAAGAAAAAAAAGTATATTTCAAGATTAATAGGTCCAGATTCAGTTAATTGTAAACATAAAGTAAAATCAAAACTGATTGTTTAATAAATTTAGTTTGGATAAGTTACCTAAGTTTAAATTAGATTATATAAAAACTTCAAACCAAAAGCCATAACTTGTCATCTTCCATGAACTTAAAATATCATATTCAATGTCACATAAAAGATAATATTACTTGTCTTAAAGCAAATCCAATTAGTATTTACCTGTTCATTGTTTTCAGCAACAAGTCACGTGGCTCTCCTTTAATGGTCATCTCTTTTAGGAATAGATCAATTTTTTTTTAGTGAGGGACATTAATATAATTGCCTTTCCTGATTGGATAGAAAGTCCAGAAAGGTCAAGGATTCTTTTCAGCTTGATCTCTTTATAGTATATTGCTAAATCTATTATGATAATTGCTGGAAAATTTTACATTATTGAACCAGTTGATAAGGTGTATTATTGTATAGATCTTATGATAACGTAAAGAAACGAAATTAGGATAAAGTAGGCTTTTATGCATTATTTCATAAAAGCTCTTCGAACCTTCAATTTGTCGATTTGATGAGTTGTAGAATTTGCCAAAGAGTTCCGTGATTCCATCACAAACGGATGAAGCAGAGGACTCATGTTGTAGCTTTAAATATGGTAATGCAAGCATTATTTTCTTCGTAATTCGATTTCAAACAGTAATTATATGTTAACTAGTTCGTATGTCTGGACTATGCCTCGGGTACTTATAGTTTTCATTATTAATATTTTACTTTGATATCACCAAACAATATATTATAGGCAAAATTGGCCTCAACACTGAACCCATAGTGCACCCAAACCACCAACTATGACTAAGAACCTAAACACCACCAACTACGGGGTGGGGTGCAGTCTGTGCCACCAACTACGGAGTGGAGTGCAGTCTGTACCATAAAAACCCACCGCCTTCCGGCAACATTTTAGGCTTCCGGCCTCATTTATGGTACAGAATGCACCCCATCCCATAGTTGGTGGTGTTTAGGCTACTAGTCGTAGTTGGTGGTGTTGGATGCACCCGAGCTATACTTCAGGGTGTTGATGCCAATTTTGCCTATATTATATGTTAACTCTTTTAATGGTCATCAAATGACACTAATCCGAACATTGCATTCAAGATAAACAAATATAAATAGAGGACGGAAGGCTCGACCGAGTACATTATACTAAAGATGGCTTTGGATTAGGCCGAGCCAAAACAATACACAATAGATCATGGATGAAAAAACGCAACGTGAGGCACTAACTTTATCACAAAAGAGCATATGATACGAGATACGGTTATAAATTTCGATATGAAACAATGAATGGACGCAATAAATTCATGAATTTTAAGTTTAGGCACAAAAATACAGCACAATCTAGCACGATGTTTGTGAGTCCTGCCATATGTAGACCTTGGTTGTGTGTCTGGCTGGCATGTCACGGATCGGATCCAAATCGTATACCCTAAAGAACTAAAGCATTCCAGCAGTAACAGCAGAAATTATTTGGGCATATTAGGAAATTATGTCGAAAGTTAGAAAGCTATATAAAGAGGTGAGACAAACGTGGAGAATTATTAAAGGACATGATCAAATAATGGGGGACTGAAAACTTCAAGGTACTTTAATACTTGGTCCCCATATGCAAAGATCATCACTCATCACCCTCCACCCTCCGGTCTCTTTTGCTCAATAATCAATTTTTCCTATATTCATTAGTGTCTTATTTTGAACTAAATGAAGAGTGTATGTGCAACTAGTGAGATCCTATGGAAAATCCATATTTGAGTTGTCTTGGATTGGAGAGGAGGAAATAAACAAATCATTTTGAAAAGTACTTATTCCTATTGTCAATTAATTAGTCGATCATAGAAAACAATCTGAGGTCCTCGTGGGAGCCCAATGGTTGGTGCTCCCACCTCCCAACCGCAAGGTCGGGTGTTCGACTCTCATCACTCCCCAATTTAGGGAGTTTGTATAAAAATGTTTGCTTGTGGGTATAAATCCCCTATACCCAAATTAATGAAGCATGTCTGGTGTGCGCTAAGATTTAGTAGCAAGTTGGGTTGGTCTCGACCAATTATCTTTCCTGAACAAAAAAAAAAAAAAAATAGAAAACAATCTATTTTGGACTTACAAGTGATTCATATTCTCTTCAAACTAATGAGTGCAGTCCAAACTGTACTCATTTGACGATTATTAAATTTGCCACGGAATTAATTAGGTCGGAATTATGTACAATTGATCATATATGATAGGAACTGAAGAGTGTTGAGATCACGTAGGTCAAGTTTATAGGTGTGACTCACACATTATGAATTTAGTGAATCTTAGAGGTTACTCATCCTATTGCTTATTAATAATATTATGGAATGCTAATTTGATGATTAACAAACATTACATATATAAGTTCTCCATGAAGAAGAAAATACGAACCATGCATGGGAAAGAACATGCATACACCAAACTGTCGAATTGGTTTTCCATCCACTCATTTCTTTTTCATCGCTTTTGCCTTTATTTTATGCGTAATTTTAGAGCCAACACACAGTTTTCGTCCAACAACAATGTAAGGAGCTCGTTTGCTTTTAGATGGGTTGCCAGACATTGTCTGTACGTTAGACTATTTACTTTTTCAGTATTTTATGTACTAAGTATATTTTAAAACTTTTATTGCTTTTCATTTGACTAATTGCCATTCTAACCATTGAGGGTGGTGGTTAACTGGTTATAAACTTATAACTCAAAGCAAGTGTCAATTAGAGTATTATGATAAAGATTTTAAAAAAGGGAAATTCTACATGGTGGCCTCCTACTTTGGATTTTCCTACTCGGTGGCATGCCAAAAAAAAAATTATACCAAGTGACCTCCTACTTTGGTTAATTATACTTAGTGGCTTTAATTCGCTTAAAACCTAGTTTACCTATCAAATTTACTAACCTACCCCCTAGTTAATTATAATTTTAATAAAAAAAAACCAGGGCCGTCTCGAACTATATAGAGGCCCTGTGCGAATTATCAAAATGAGGCCCTTTAGAAAAAGTTCAAAAAAATAGAAAAATATCAACGTTAATTTCTAGATAACTTATAAACATTCAGACCATCAGGGAACTTCATTTTCACGAATTATGATGAGTGTTTCATTTAAAGTGAACTTATTTTACTTGTGGATCACGCAATAAGAAATAGCGATTAGCGAATTGTTATTTTATGTATTCTTTTGTAGACTCTAATTGGAGTTGCTTATAAAGATTTCACTCAAGAGTATAGTCTTAAATTTAAAAAAAACTGACATTACTTTATGCGTTAAAAAGTAAAAGAATTAAAGTAAAACTACTAAAATTCTCCAAATTGAGTATCTTACTTTTTAAAGAAATTTTAGGAATAATACCGATAATAAATAGGTAAAAAAAAAGGTCAAAGTAAAAAGTTAATTAAATTATCTATATTAGAGAATATCAACATTATAAAATCCCTCAAACCCACAATACAAATTATAGTACAAATTATAATGTGAAATTCCAGAAACACTAGCAAATGACAAAAAAAGATTTTTCACAAAAGAACGGCAAAAAGGAATGTAAAAGTATTTCATATATGAAGAATTCAATAATGTAATAGCTCATCCATTCATGATTCTTCATTACATGTAATCAGATTATGAAAAGAGAATAGCCCAAAGTATTACAGTATTTGAGTATCATTTTTTATGATTAAAAGATAAATGTAAGTGGAAACAAGTTGCAAATAAATAGGTAATAAAAGAGTTTTCCAATTTAAACCCATATTTTTCGGTGTTTCATTTGAGATTAATTGAAATTATGGATTGAAAAATTATGTTGAAGTGATAATTAGAGGCTTGAATTAAGAGTAATCAATATAAGGTGAATACGTTCCCAAAAAAAATGAGAAGGTGAATGCTTTTTGGGAATTAAGCGCTGAAGAAGATTAAAAGATACGCACAAAGTATTGTGTTAACTGGAAAATAAATAAACCTTTTCTTTTTACTACTTAGACTTTCGTTATTTTTGGGCCCTCACAATTAAGGGGCCCTGTTCCATGGAACATGTTGAACATGCTAAAAGTCGGCCCTGAAAAAAACCCATCCCTCTTCCCTCAAAAAAGACCCATCCCTCTTCCCTCAAAAAAAGACCACATCCCTCGTGATTTCTAGATAGTCCAAACAGTAAAGCAAAACTCATCACTCACCCTGAGTCAGATCATCTCTCTCATCTCATACGGTCTCCTTGTGTTCCTTAAACCTTTTGATTGATATTTTCTTGGATAATGATGCGGAATGTATACACTCCAAATTTGTGTCATCTTCTTTTTTATTTGGTCCCAATTATTAACATTAGCACCAAGGCCACCAATTGTTTGAGACAGTCTTGCTAATCATGCAAAAATACTAAAATCGCACACAAATATGCAATAATCCCGGGTTAACTGGCAAAAGGGCTATCATGAATCAGTTTCAGGAAATAAAACTGATAATTGGTTAAAAGAAGGGGAGGGCTTTGAGGCTCATGCACAATTCCAGAAAACTTGAACAGCTCACGAGATAAAAGTTCAAGTACAGTAATGAACAAGACTGGCAAGAGAGAAAGATAAAAATTTCTAGCTACTGAATCTTTCTGGTGAGAAGGAAAGGAAGGCGGGAGTTTTAATCGATAATGGGATGGTTTTTATTAAAATTATAATTAACTAGAGGGGTAGGTTAGTAAATTTACTTTAAATGATGGGTTAATAGCTAGGTTTTAAGTGAATTAAGGCAACTAAGTATAATTAGCCAAAGTAGGAGGTCACTTGATATAAAAAAAAATTGGCCTGCCACCAAGTAGAAAAACCTAATGTAGAAGGTCACCATGTAGAATTTCCCTTTTAAAAATAATTTACCAAATACTCTTTCTTTTTGTTCTTCCTATTTTGACTTTTACGTTTGTCAATGCATGTTTTTGACCTTAAATATCTATCATTTTCTATTAGTAAAAATTATAATGATTAAATATTAATAAAGTACTCATTGAGACGAATCAAACAAGACCCCACATGACTATATTTTTTATCATATGTTGAAAATAATTTAGAAGATTCTCTCGAATTGTGAATAGTGTCAAGATTCTAAACAAGAAGAACAAAAAAAACGGAGGGAGTATAAGAGTTTATGATCAATTTATGTGTTTCTTAATTATCAGTTGTACGTTATGTGTCTAGTCTTTTCTTTTTAATGGCAAACCTGGTGATTTGGTTGCTTCACAATCATGTCCATTTACTATTTCTTTGATTTAAAAAGAATCTTAAGTCATCATCAGAGAAACATTGTTATATTTATGCCAGATTAAAAGTAAGATATATGATGAAACTCACTCGGATCAAAGGTTTTCTTTGATTGTGTAATTTACTCAATTTTTTCACTCCTTGGAAATATTTACTTCAAAGATAGAAGAAATTTCTTAATTAACTACTTTCTCCGTTTCTTAATAAGTGCAAGTGTGCAACATAGAGAGGTTGAGGTGGTGGAGTAGTGGCATCGCTTCCCACCTCATATCCCTGAGGTCTAGGGATCAAACCTCATGGGACTCATTTGAGGATTTCCCCTTATCCCCCCTCAAGTGAGTCCCCTTCATCTTACCTTAAAAAAAAAGTGTGCAACATAGAGAAAGTGGGGGATTACCAAGAATGTAGAGAGAGAAAGTTGGGGCCACAATAAAGTAGAGTAATTCAAGTGATCAAATAAAAAAGTTGTGGTCCCCTCTTACTTTTTGGTGGCATATTTGTAGTAATATTGAACTTTTTTTTACCATTTTGATTTTGGTTGCACTTATTGTGACTATTTCAAATAAGAAAAATGTTGCACTTGTTAAGAAACAGAGGTAGTATTAGGAATAATTGAACAAAAGATGGTTGATTAAATCATGTAGTTAATTACTTAATTTGAGTAACTATTAGTATAATTATAACACCGAGCATTTTGTATTTGGAGTGAGGTTGCTAATCACTATTATCGTAGCATCCAGTTCTAGCTAGAGTATCCTACACGAAGTTGCCTACGAGACAAGAAGAGTACTAGATGACAAATGCCAAAGATCAAGGAAAAATGGTGAACATCGGGTGACATCAATGCATAAGTAACTTAAGTAATTGTTGTAAAAGCTTCACTTCTAATTGGATATAAATTAGTTTACTAGGAAATTTGTAAAATCTTGGAGATCGTAAGATGTAATATTGGATCTTATCTATAATACTGCTAACTTTTATTTATTACTCTCTCCGTCCCAAAATATAATTCCTGTTTCTTTTTGCACAGTCTCTAAGATGTATCTTTGACCTACGATATCTTCTATTTCGTATTAGTAAAAAATATAAAAAGTTGATATTATGAATGTACACATTAATGCGGATCTAACAAGACCCCACATGAGTATGTTTTTTTGTATATATTAATGAGAATATTTGGTCAAAGTTTTTAAAATTTAATTTCCAAAATAGAAACAGAAACTATATTTTGGAACGGAGGGAGTAAAAAAATATATATCATCTTATTGCTAGTATGAATTGCGCTTTCTTTTGCTATGTTTGTTGCCAAGAAAAAAAAAAAGAAGCATTTTGCTTTAGACACTAATATTAAAGAATCATTGGTATCTAAAGTTTTAGATATTGTTTCCCTAAAAAAAGTGTTAGATATTGTAATTTGAGAATTTAACCATGATAACTTTGAAAGTAAAAGTGTCGAAAAGAAAACCTCAAAAAAAAAAATCATAATAGTAACGTAAATAAACACAAGACCAACCCCCCTGTATCATCAAAAAAAATGTGTGCCTTTGCTTTGGAAGCCACGTAATCCCCACTTATTTAAAGGTAACACCCCCAGAGCCCACCCACTCCAGCAAAGAAAATAGACCACACATTACGCTTACATATGAATCAAGAATGACCTCTAGGTCTCATACAACTTTTAGATTCATACTACTTCCTCCGTTCCGAATTAAATGCAACAAATATACTTTTACGCATGCTGAGACATTATTTTGACCACAAATATCTATAATTACATATAAGTAAAAATTATAAAAATTACATTTTATAAAAATACGTCACGAGACGAATCTAACAAGATCCGACTTGACTATGTTTTTCATTATGTATAAATCACAAATCGTAGGGTGAGGGTAAAGTGTGAATAGTGAAAAAGTGAAATTATTACATTTAATTCGGAACGGAGGAAGTATATCTCTATTCTCTAATCTCTATATATATGTAGGAATATCAGCATGGATTTGATAGCTAGATTTTGTGACTATTGGTATCTTTGTCTTTGTATACATTGGGGAATCTGAACATTCATCATATAGGAGTATATAGTTTTGTTACAAAATAATGTTAGAAATAGTAATCTAGCTAGAAAAATCTAGTGTAAAAATCAAGATGAATTTTAGAGTTATCTAAACAAATATCTATTGTAATTAAGGCATATTATAGAAAAATCTAGGAATGAAGAATCTAGAAATAATCTAGCATTAGATATTATTAGATCATATAAGATTAGTGTAGAATATTGTAGATTAAGTTATACCACTCCTATAAATATGTGTTAGCATTGTACGTAGGAGTGTGGAGTAATATGTACTTCCTACCACATTCATAAGCAAGAGTTCTCTTATGGAACCTTGCATACATATCATATGTATCTCCCCCAAGTTTGTAACAAATTATTCTAATCAATGAAAATTCATAAATTACAAAATTCGTCCATTAACCTTCCGCATGCGCCTGTCAAAAATTTCTATCATGGTATCAGAGCCAGAAGATTTTGTCTCCTCCAAGTTTTCACCAAATCCACAGTAAGTAACTATATGCTTCCCAAATTATGTTTATTTCAAAATTACTCCATGTTTCATTTTTCAAAATGAAATTACACTTTTCACATGCACATACACATGGTGGCTAATATGCCAACCAAATCAAGTTGATGGCTTAACAAAGCCACAACATTACAAGCATATGGGTAGCAAATATACGCTAGCCATATGCATAACAGGATGACATATACAAAATATTGTCAACTAGATACATCAGGGGCAAGGAAAATAGACCCCGATCATGTGTCGGGTAAAAGACCCGAGCATTAAAGGGCATTAGACCCTAACACAAGACCTAAGCAAAATACGGGCAATAGACCCGACGACAGTGCATGGGATGGGCAAAGACCCAAAATGCAAATTGAGGCAAGAAGACCTTGTATGTCGGATCAACAATCAAGATACCGACAAAAATTAAAGCAGGGTAACAAGGATAATGGAGTTCATCAACAAATATTCAAGCAAATAAACACAATGCTACAACACAAGGGAAATAAAAGTGGAGGAGTAAACATCAAGGAGCATTTACAAGGACTCAAGAGCACAAAACAAGTGCACATAATTGGAGCATTGCAATTAGAAGGGAGATCAAGAAGATACAAGAATGGGGGAAATGAACAAGAGCATTTCAGATTTTTCAAGATTAAGGGGGGAGTGTTAGATACAGTAATCTAGAAAAATCTAGTGTAAAAATCAAGATGAATTCTAGAGTTATCTAAACAAATATCTATTGTAATTAAGGCATATTATTGAAAAATCTAGGAATGAAGAATCTAGAATAATCTAGCATTATATATTATTAGATCATATAAGATTAGTGTAGAATATTGTAGATTAAGTTATACCACTCCTATAAATATGTGTTAGCATTGTACGTAGGAGTGTGGAGTACTCATATGTACTTCCTACCACATTCATAAGCAAGAATTCTCTTATGGAACCTTGCATATCACATATCATATGTATCTCCTCCAAGTTTGTAACAAATTATTTCAATCAATGAAAATTCATAAATTACAAATTTGGTCCATTAACCTTCCGCATGCGCCTGTTAAAAATCTCTATCAAATAAGGTAATAACAATACTAAGAATATCTCCTCTCAAAACAAATAACCTAAGCAATGTATCTAGAAGTGCAAGATAATCAAGTCGATTGTCACTATACTATGTGGGCTTTGATGGAATGATGCATGGACGAAGAAGAAAGCCAGTAGCCAACTCCATTAGGTTTAATTTGTGATATATAAATCTTAATAACTATGATATGAAAATGGATTTTACTAGAGTATCTCTGCTAAACTTTAGAAAATACTTTATCTATTTTTTAGAATGCAATATTTACTTTTTTTGTGAGTGGATTGACATAATAATAAAAAATTACATATAAAAAAAAGAAGGTAATATATGAAAATGGACATGAACTACCTATATAGAAGAGGGTACCACACACTTATTTGTTTTATTTAAGATAGGAGAGAAGCTCCAAAGGAAGAAAAAAACAAATAAAATTAAAACGGCTTATCGAGGAACAAGATGTGGCAAAACCGCACCTCTAGAATCAGAAGGGACCGCTTATAAGCATACAGAAAGCTTCATCCCAAAATCATTCGACATTAAGCCAATTGTGGTTATTTTTACTCCTCTTCTATAATGTCGGACAATTCACATGTGCTGATGTGCATAACAAAGGTTCCACAAATTAGCTTTTTTTTTCTTAATTAAGGCAAAGTAATTTTCAGGGTGCATGGTAATTGGTAAACGATTTGTCTCTTTTGGACCAATGTTCAAGCTAAGATTCAAATTTTTGTGGACATTAGCTTTCAAGATTCACTACCATAGTAAAAGACTAAAAGAGCCCAACCACCATGGAGAAAAAAGTCAGTAGTCTCTGAAATAGAAATTAATCATGAGCAAACCTCCCTAGGACATTGATGACATTCTAACACGAAATTTCTCTTATATCAGAAAAAGGATTAGTTTGAAAATGGCTTGTATCATGCACAACTTCTTGGCCACATTCAAGATATCTTCATCCCTCGCTTTTTCAAAAATTAAAGACATTATGATATTTTCTACACATACATAGCCCAACTCCTTTCCTCACATTAATGACCCTATATTAGATAACCTACCATGTATACCCTATTAATTTACTTCCTAAAAGTGTCCCCCCCCCAACCATTTTCTCATTTTAATTTTTTCTTATTTACAAACTCTTATGTGTAACACACTACACTTTTAATTTACGGCCCTGTTTGGCACTAGCGTTTGAGGTAGCGGTTAGCGGTTGGACAAGATTAAAACGCTACTTAAGAAAATTATGAGTGTTTGGTAAGGTAGTGGTTGAAGTAGCGGGTAGCAGTTGAAGTAGATTATGAGTAGCGGTTGTGGAACGTTACTACAAGTAACGTTTGAGATTTAGATGTAGCGGTCTAGCAAATAAACACTATATAATAGCATAAGGTAGAATTATTAACCAATGTTTTTTTTATTTCTTTTTCCTTTTACTGTTTATATATTGTTTTATTTTATGGCAATTCAATGTTTATTTTATAATAGTAGAGATGTAATTTAAATATTTATTTTAAAGATAAGATATTTTACAAGTATTTTAGTTAAAATTGGTAATATAAATTTTTCGAGGGTTAAATATTTTCTTAGATTTATACATTTCTTTGAGCACCTAAAAAGTCATATACTCCTTTTTGTGTAACTTCTTTGAAAAAATAAATCTTGAATTTAACTATTGAACGAACATATGAAATTATTGTAGTTCATTTCATATTAGAATAAATGTCATTTATTGTCTTTTATAATTTCAACAGTTACATTTGCCAAACACTTGTAATTAAATAATTAATTTAATCGCTAATCGCTGACAGCTACTAGTAGACAGCTAGCCGCTACCCCCAACAGGTACAGCTACTGCAACCGCTAACCGCTACTAGAACCGCTAGTTTTGCCAAACATGCCCTACTTGATGATGCGACATGAGTAACTGATTAGCATAAATAAATTTGCTGACATTGCACATACAATGATACAACAAGAGATTATTGATAAGATTTTAAAAGGTTGCACGGAGGGTAAACTATTAATGCATATATAGGGTCATTGACAATTATAAAAGAGTTACTGGTACATAATATATATATATATATATATATATATATATATATATATATATATAGGGGAGGGCTCTTGTGAGAACACCTCCCTTATGTGAGAACACCCACTTATGTGAGAATAGATCTCTACCATTGGTTATCTAAAATCTAAGGGTTGGTATTTTTCCTAAAAAAATCAGAGTTTAAAACTCCTCTCTCTTGATGTCGTCATTCACTTCACTAACCTCACACAAACCCATCTCCTTCTCTCTCCTCTTTCCTTTCTCTCTCCTCTTCATAACCACCACTTATCGGCGACCACCAGCAACCAGTAACCACCGCCGGCCACTCTATCCTTTTCCTTTGCCGATCACCGCTCATTGGTTCTCATTCTCTCTCCTCACTTTCGTCTTTTCTACAATTATCACCGGAAACCGGTGATTTTGCCTTCTATTGCGTCGGAAATATGATCGGAATTCAACTATTGGTCTTCATAATGCCTGCACTGTTGCCGACTACCTTTTTATCTTCGGTTTCGCGGTGAAACTCCTTCAATTTCACGGACGTTTGATGGCTTGCTTGTGGTGGTGCGTTCTCCCTCCGCCGACCACAGCGCTGTCCACCATCATCGTCGACCACTGCTGCTATTGTTCTTCTTATAATGTTGTTATTGTGATATACATTCTCATTTTATTTTGATTTTTTTAGGTTTTTTCTTGGTTGAATTTTGTTCATAATTTTTGTCTTTTTAACTGCAATTCTAGTGGTATTGATTGAAATTTTGGTATTCCACATTATTAACGTTTCGATTATAGTCACATTATCACCATACATGATCAATTTATGCAAAATGTATATCATGTTCTAAATTAATGTATATCATGTTCTAAAATAATGAGCAATATGTTCTAAAAATATGTACATCATGTTCTAAAACGAATACATCATGTTCAAAAACGATGTACATCATGTTCTAAAACGATGTACATCATGTTCTAAAACGATGTACATCATGTTCTAAAACAATGTAAATTATGTTCTGACCTACATTTATTCTCACATATGATATATGTTCTCACTTGAAATATTTCAGAACATAATTAAAATGAATTGAAACATGTTTGAAATAATTCAGAACATGTTTGAAAAGTTGTAGAACACAATTGAAATATATCAGAACATAATTAAAATAATTTGGAATATGTCTGAAATAATTCATAACATGTTTGAAAAAATTTAGAACACACTTGCAATATTTCAGAACATCATTGAAATAATTCAGAACATGTTTGAAAAAATTTAGAACACACTTGAAATATTTTTGAACATAATTAAAATAATTTGGAACATGTTTGAAAAAATTCAGAACACGCTTTAAATATTTTAGAACATAAGCTTGATATTTCATAATATGTATATATGTATATGTATTGATTATATTCTCATGTTCTAAAAAAAATATGTTTGTGTTCCAAATTTTAAAGTGTTCTCATATAAGTATGTGTTCTCACATAAGGGGGCATTCTCACTGGATCTCAACCCTATATATATATATATATATATATATATATATATATATATATATATATATATATATATATATATATATATATATATATATATATATATATAGAAGTGAGTTCATATGAGAATGCATACTTACATGAGAAATGAGAATGGATTTTACGCGCTATAACTCTAATGAACAAGTGATGTAACTCTAATGAAAAAGTGATGTAACTCCAAAAAAAAGAATATTAGAAGAAAAAAAATTCAAAAAAAAAAAAAAAATTTAGGCTCAAAATTTTTTCGGAGGTATAACTCTAATGAACAAGTGTTGTAACTCTAATCCAATCGTGTGGTTGAGATTCATTCTCATTTCTCATGTAAGGAGCATTCTCATGTGATCTTGCCCCTATATATATATATATATATATATATATATATATATATATATATATATATATATATATATATATATATATATATATATATATATACTTTAAGTGTCATATCGTCATTTGAATATGTGATGTGTGACACAGGGTGAATCAAAAACTATAAAAATTCTCCAAAAGCATGTTAAGTTCAAGGACAAATAATATAAATTTAATATAAATGAATATTTCTCATTCACTCACAAAAGAACATATATTTCGTCATATATAAGA
This sequence comes from Beta corolliflora, assembly GCA_947648045.1. Lineage (NCBI taxonomy): Eukaryota > Viridiplantae > Streptophyta > Magnoliopsida > Caryophyllales > Amaranthaceae > Beta > Beta corolliflora. The sequence continues at coordinate 925,852 of CANSZD010002981.1, forward strand.
GAACATACACTTTTAGAAGTCGAGAACATAATTATATGAACAAGATAAATGAAAATAAAAGACCATTGCATATCATGTATTTATGACATTGTATCTAAGTAGGGGTGTAAGTGGACTACTAAAGTCTAGAGTCCAATCCAATCCAATCCAAATTTATTGGACTGGACTGGACTCGAACTCAAATTTTCGAGTCCAAAAATTTTTGGACTGGATTTGGACTCACCCCTTTGGAGTCCAATAAGTCAAATCCAGTCCAAAAAATATTTTAGCATATACTCCCTCTGGTCTTTATTAGTTTACCAATTTCTTTTACACAAAGTTTTAGGAGAAACAATATTGTGGGACATAGAAAGAAAGAGAAACTATTATTTTATATTAAAGTTGAATGTATGTGTGATGGAAAGTTAGTGGTCCCATTCCAAAAATAGAAACAAAAGAAATGAGTAAACTAATAAGGGACATCCCAAAAAGGAATACGGGTAAACTAATAAAGACCGGAGGGAGTATATATAAAGAAAATTTCTTTGACAATTTTCTTGAAATTTTGGACTTTTTAATTTAACATCCCTACTCTAATTTTTTTTACTTAGCGTCAGAATCTTCACTTACCCTCCAAAACTCCAAAGTGAGAAGTGAAAACTGAAAAGGCAAAAGTTAATTTAATCCTTTTGGCGCCTTTTGTGTTTGGCAATTCGCATTTTGTTAGACTTTTAAAGATGTATATAACTTACTTTATAGAAAGTGTGTAATGAGTCCAATTTTTAAAATTCCAATGAGTCAATTATCAGGATCCATTGTAAACCTAAATCAGGAAAAAAAACTAGTACTCCCTCCGTCCCAGAATACTCTTTACACTTTCCTTTTTCATCTGTACCAGAATACTCTTTACACTTCTGTTTTTGGATATGACCCACTATTATTTTAATCCTTCTACCTTTTAAACATTGGCCCACACTCTCTCTCCTCCAAATAAAATAATACCACTCCTATTACATACCAACTTTAACCATGGCCCACATTCTCTCTCCTTAAAATAAAGTAATACTACTTTTACTAACTTCTAACTCCTATCACATCTACTTTTCAATAAAATAACAATTGATAACCAAACAACAACTTATCATCTAAAACTACGTGCCTTGATAAGTGTCAAGAGTATTTTGGGACGGAGTATATATTACATAATCATCGGACTGGACTGGATTCGGACTCAAGAAAAAAGTTTCGGACTAGGCTGGCCTCATAAAAAATTTAGATCGGATTTGGACTCAATTTCTCGAGTCCAAAAAAACTTTGGATTCAATTTGGCGAAGTCCAATCCAACCAAATTCAGTTCAATCCAATTCACTTACACCCTAAATGGCTAAATCTAACAATCGAAGAAATATCAATATCAAGTAAAAGAGAATTCCACCTAAGTAATCAAACAACTAGCCAGACAAGCAATATAATACTAATGAAACCGAGTCCTATAAAACATCACCTCCTCCTCTTTCTTTCATCATTAAAACAGAGCAAACTTAGAAAGAGTGGGGAAACAACCTTTCCCCTCTCCTTTCCCCTTATTCCCAAAAACCATTCCCAAAAAAAAAACTCTCATCTTTATTCTTTCCCCTCTTTTTTTACTCTTTTTCCAAACAAAAAATGGTGAATCTCATTCCCAAACCCTTAGAAAACGAAACAGTGAATGATCAATTACTAGAGGAAACAAACAAGGTATTAGGGAATGGGAAAGGGAATGGGAAAAAACAAGGTAAAAAGTTTGCAGTATTGTTATGTGCAGAAGACTCAGAATACGTGAAGAAAAAATATGAAGGATATTTTGGGGTGTTTGTAAGAATGTTAGGAGAAGAAGGAGAAAGTTGGGATGTTTATAGAGTTGCAGGAAATGAATTCCCAAATGAAAAGGAATTAGGAATGTATGATGGTTTTGTCATTACTGGAAGTTGTAGTGATGCTCATTCTAATGAACTTTGGATCTGTAAACTTTTGAATCTTCTCAAAGTATTGGATTCCTTGAAAAAGAAGGTTCTTGGCATTTGCTTCGGCCATCAGGTAATTTTTTGTTTCTTTTTTTTAAGTAATGGAAAAATTAAAAATGTTATTGTTTTTTTTAAAGTGATGGTTAAGAACTTAAGATCATGCTGTTGCAATGGTAGCATGATTTAGAGGGACGTGTCCTATTAAAAAAAATTAATGAGTTTGGTTTGTTTGATGTGGAACTCATTATAGGTCATAGAAAAAAAATGTTTTTTTTAAGATTTTTTTTGGGTACATAGTCATATTTATTCGTAATTTCATAGTAGTGGAAGTTAACTAGTTTAGTTGACAAGATTTAAGAGTGATAAACTAACGGTCCGTTTGGTAGTTGGTTATAAATGGTGATAATGGGAATGAATTTGTATGTAAATTTGTGAAGAAAAACATTGTTCATTCCCATGGTGATGTTAATTTATCCTAAAGTGTCTATTTTTCTTCTTGCATTGTCATTCCCATCCAATACCACCTTGTTAGGTGGTAATGAGTGGTAATAAAAATTAGGGGTGAGATTGTTTCCCCATGGAGTAAAAACACAAACTTAGGGGTTGAAATTGTCTCCCCATGGAGATTTTAAGGGTGCTTCCCTTGTAATCTACACTTAAAATTCATTCCCATTACCGCAATTTATTAACGACTACCAAACGGGCCATGACTTTGAAAGACTAGCTGGAAAAAACAAGCATCTGAGAAACCCCCACCCTCCTCGGCCCAATGGAATGAAGTCTTTTCCAGTTTGAGCCAAGGATCGGAGCTCTAAATGGCGGCCTATTCGTTTCAGAAACATACCTCTATTTTAACTCATTAACGACTACCAAACGGGCCGTAAGAGTCGGATAAATCTAAGTTTTGTTTGAAAGTACTAAGTAAAATGAGTTAAAATAGAGGTATGTTCGTCATTTCTTTTGTTCTTGGTTTACAAAAATTAAAAGTATGGAAATCAATATTAATAATTTCACTATTATTTTTTAGAATAAGTATGACATTTTTATCTTTTAATATTTTAATTATAAATTTATACTCCCTCCGTTTCTTTTTAATCTACACATTTTCCTTTTTGGTCTGTTTCTTTTTAATCTGCACACTGTTGTTTTTTCTATTTTTGGTAACATGTCACATCTACTTTATCCTCTTTTTCCACTCATGTCATCTACTTTTTAATATTTTAACCCACTTTTTTATTTATCTCTCTCACTTTTCAATTTCTCTCTCCACCTTTTCAGTTTCTCTCTCATACTTTTACACTTTCTACTTGGTTCTCCCCCAAAGTGAAGTGAGTAAATTAATATAAAACGGAGGGAGTAATAATGTTTATTAAGGATAATATCAATATATTTCGATATACACCATGTTCTATCTTTGTGGATCATATTTCATAGCTAGGTTACGGTTTTGTAAGGGTAAGGCGTATGTATACCCCCATTAAAGTATCGTGCATTACTTTTGAAAGTCTTTTTTTGGGTACAAGTAAAGGAGAGTTCTATGCAGCAAGGACCACGCACGTTTGGTGTACTCAAGGTCCAATCACCATATAATTAGCCATAATTGGTTGTATTGAGGATAAGCTAGAGCCATCCATTTTTTTTTATAGAAAGAGATTGATGCACCACTTTAATTTATTTATTAATATGGATACTCCTCTTAATTAGTTTAAATATATAGTCAAAATAAAATATGTGAATATTATACAAAGATGAAAGTTTGATAGGAATTGAAAAGATATTATCTTCATAATTATCTTGTTTTTAGAATGATCATAGACAAAAATCAAATGGGCTTTTAAGGTAAGCCTATATTATTAAGATGTGTTAACATAAGATGTCTAGGTAGCTTATATATCATGGAAATGAGTTATTGTAGAAGTCATTTTGCTGGTTTTGCATAACTAGCAAAGTCTCTTTTTTATCTTGTTGGTGGGACACTGGTTCCTGTGTTCGGCAACCGTAGTTGTGGTAGTAGGCTTTTAGAACTTTTTTGTGAGTATCTGTTAGCTCGTTAAGCTATCTTGGTAGTTTGTTAGTGGTTGGTGTGTATTTGTTAGCCTCCCAAGTAGTTGTATAAGATATTGATGTTCGGTAAAAGAAGCTGTCAAAGTAGCTGTTTACAAATAACTAGTTAAAAAATCAAACAAAACTTTAATAAATAATTTATACACCACTAAACGCGACCCCCAAGAGCTACAAATTGTGGCTTTTGACAAACACTACTAAAACATAACTTATACCACTAAAAGCTACTTACACCACTATCTTACCAAACACTACTATTTTTTTTTTTAATTAGTGTTTTGACCGAGTCAAGACACTAAAAGCTACTTAAAAAGCTTATGCGCCCATAGTCCTTTTTGTTATTTTTCTAATTGGAAATTAACTTATTGTAGCTAGTAGTCCCTCTATTCCAACCAACAAAGAAACCTATCGAATCATATAAACTTATCTTCTGAACTAGACTGAAGAATTAACATGATACCACTTAATTGAAAAGTAACCCGCTCATAGTTGAGGACTTGAGATATTAAGGAAACCCATAGGAAAAGTTTAGTCATTTAGATTATTGATAATTTATCCCCAAAAAACTAACATAATACCACAGACTTGAAGTGATAAGATTTAATACCTAAACCATGAACGGAGAAGTGAGAATTCTATAATTAAGCTCCCACTGTTACCATTTATTTGCACATGCTCGCATAGTTAAGGCATTCCACACATACAATATCATCAACAATTTGGGAATTTTAAAGTGTTTCAATGGTTGCTCAAACTTATTAGGGACATGTAGTTCATCATATTAAAGTTTAACCTAGGGATATTCACAATCAATCTAATTCAAATAAATGTCGGTAAATCACTAAATTTTGTTCTTGTTATATGTACTTCTATATGGCACTAAAATGAAGTACTTTTTTTTTTTAAGGTAAGATGAGGTCCCTTGCAAGGAAGGGGAAAAATTGGAAATCCCTCCTTGTAAGAGGTGAGACTCGATCTCATAATCTCTGGAATCGGAGGTGATGCCATCACCACTAGACTATCACATGCTGCTCACTAAAATGAAGTACTTACCATTGTGAATTGCTTTTGTTTACTTGTACTTTAGTTTAGGTCACATACTCACATTGCCAGACAAGCAGTGGGTCATATTGCCAGTTGGCTGTTTGTTGAACGAAATTTATTGGCCATCAAGCAAGTTTACTTGCTGGTTTTCACTTTTCAAACCCTGGGAACCTTCCTCTTATTATTTTTACAGTAAGATTTTTACTTGCTGGTTTTCACTTTTCAAACTCTGTCCAATAAAAGCCCTGTAAAATTGATCCTAACCCTTGAGCCATTGCTACCCTGTCAAATAACCAGGTCTATGTAGCAATGCGAAATTCCAATTTTTATCTTGGTTTTAAGATTTGTTAAGCCATATGAAATAAGTCAAACTTATTCTAATTATGTTTATCTTAAAAACTGGGCAATAAAAAATTGAAAACTATTTGATTTCCATATTTGTGTTCCTTGTTTATATATACGAAAGCAATATAACAAACGTACCTTATTATAATCAAGAATAAGGCTTAGTTGATAAAGTTATATACTAAAGTTATATACTATAAGTTTTTATGTCATCATCTTGTTTGGCTTATGAGTCATGATACTCTCTTCATTGTTTACACGGAATTCCAACACCACTTCTTCATATGTGTTGCTTCTTGCAATAGCTCTTGTTTATTCTAGTTTTCCTAGTTTTGTCATGCACTGCCTTTAAAGGCTTTAATTCTAACCCCACTTAAAAAAAAAAAAAACAGAATATCTTGCAATAAATTAGAATGTAATATTCATTTAATTATTTGTTTATTATATTATATGCACTGATTTGAGCAGATATTGGGCCGCGCGTTGGGAGGGAAGATAGGCCGGGCTAATTCGGGCTGGGATATCGGGCTTAGAACAGTTCATTTCTCATCCTCATCAAACAAACTCTTCACTAACCTCAAAGTTCCTGCTATGCTCAACATAATTGAATGCCACCAAGATGAGGTTAGCAAATGACATCTATTATTTGATTACTCTTAACAATGAAAAGAACCTACTCAATAGTAACATTACCCATTAAAAGTAGACATTAATGCTTACTAGAATCCAACTTAACGATATGATATCTTCCATGGTTCAAAATAAGTGAAACGACTTGTCCAAAAAGCTCTCACATAAAAGGGAAGTGTTTTCACTTATTTTGGAACGGAAAGATATTTTTAATCACAAACACTTATGCACAACGTGTTTATTGTATAAAATAGGGTTTAATCATGTCCAATTATGAAAAAACAAAATATTGTACATTATATCTCTCAAAAAAATATTGTACGTTATAGTACATTGTGAGATTTGGATTTATTTAGCCGGTTGTACACGGTACACAAATATAAATTATTTCTTTTTAACAAAAAATATTTATATGATCTAATAGGAAAATTATCCACTAAGCAAATATTGCATTTTTTGAAACAATGGCAACAATCTTAAATATTTTTTTCTACAAATTTATTGTGATAAAAAAAGGTGTTGGAACTTCCTCCCCAAGTTGAGGTAATAGGTCGGTCCAACAAAACTTCGGTTGAGATGTTTAGATATGGTGAACATATGATGGGAATTCAAGGTCATCCTGAGTACAATAAGGACATTCTTCTTCACCTGATTGATCGCCTTCTACAAAAGAATTTCATTGGGGTATGTCATAAACATTTTACTTATACTTCTACTTTCTCCGTTCTTATTAGTTGGATATATATATATGTTTTTTCAATAGAGTTTAACGAGAATATTTATAGTACACCTGGGTGTACCATGCTCATGGTACACCCAAGACTATTTTCTCCAAATGAGCAATTGAGCAAATGAGCAAATGAGCAAAATGAGCAAATGAGCAAAATGAACAATTGAGCAAACATTTCTACTCATTTAAGAAAATGAGCAAACACAGCAAAATGAGCAAATGAGCAAATGAGGAAAATGCCCAAATGAGCAAACTTGGTGTCAAATGAGCACCTAAAGCTCTAATTTATTACAAAAATACCCCTGGGTGTACCATGCTCATGGTACACCCGAGTGTACCATGCTCATGGTACACCCGGGTGTACCATGAGTGAACTCGAGTTTAACTCCTATAAAATAATTGTTGCAACTAATACAAAACCGATAAAGTAATATATAAGGCATGTCGTGCTCTTGACATTTTACTTCGTTTGTCAATTAATCGCCTTTACGATTTAATCTCAAAAGACTTAGGTCATCCGTTTCTATTAGGAAATGGAGAAGATCACCACAAAGTAACTATTATGCTAAGAAAGCATGTCTTTTTATTAAGAAGTATTAATTAGTGGCTAATTGGGTGTGATTTGCAGGATACTTATGCTAATGAACTTAGGGCTAAATTTATGGAGTCGCGTGATCCGGACAAGGAGGCATGGAGAAAGCTTTGTGTTAATTTTCTCAAGGGAAAATAGTTATAAACTGATAATTACGCCATAATTTTTTTATAAGAGATGATTATGCCGTGATTATTACTTAATATGATGTATTAGTGATATTAAATAAATTAGGGAGGAAAAGAACAGAGTAGTCGTAAATGTATATACTTGGTGTTATAAACTATTACTCGATTACTAATTGTGACGATATGAGGAATGAGGGTTACCATTAGCCCATTAGGTATTGATTACTATAAGGTGGGGTTTGCTTTAATTTCTTTTTGTAATTTTTTTTAGGGAAAGGCTTTAATTTGCTTTGATCTCATGAGTATTATGAATTCCTTTTGCAAATTTTCCATGATATATACTTCCGAACACCAACTATATATACTAATTCTTCGTTTTGTTTTTCAATTATAGTGAGAGAATAAAGTCCAGAGAAAATTTATATATGCAACCACGCAAACAATCGAATAATAATCCAATTTTTTTAAAAAAATATAATCTCTTAAATTATTTGATAATCTTTAATCCTGAAAACAATTAACTTCAAATTTTAGAGGGTAATTTTTAATGAAAATTTCTTAGTAAATTTTTTTCATGGTATGAGACCATGTCATGCTATGAATTTGCCAAAACTCCGTTCTTCATATTTCTATTTTCCATGTTTGCTAATGCATGTTTTGTACTTTTACTTATGTGTATTAAACTTTATAAAAGTTTAATATTCTCAATGTACCTATTGAGACAAATCAAATTAGACCCACATGACTAAGTTTTTTCTTTACTATTGGAAAGAATTTAAAAGATTTTCTATACTTATAAATAGTATCAGGATTACAAACAGGAATAACAGTATGGATGAAGGGAGTACATCATTACATGTTAGTGGGTGTTGAGAGTGAGGGATAGCCTAGTGGTTAGAATCTCCCTGGGTTCAGGAGGTCCCGTGATCGAGTCTCGCTAGCGAGTTGGGATCCCCTTTATTCCCCCAACTTGTCGAGGTTTCTCCTTACCTTATTAAAAAAAAAAATGTTAGTGGGTGTTACTTTACTAGGAGTATTGTATTGTATGTAGTTTATTATTATTACTAATTAATATTTTTGAATATTTAATTAAGTAAACTTATTCGTATCTAATGACTTAGTCAATAACCTTAATTTTTCTATAAAAAAAAACCTTCATTTAGGCAGACTTAAATCAATGTCCACACACCACACACAAAAAGTAAACACTTATTGTATTTGACTCGAGCATCAAAACACGCAAGTACGAAAGGGAATAATAATAATAAATGATTATTAGGAAATTGTCAACGTCCTATATTAACAGCATTATGTGATATGTCAACATACTATATTAATAGCATTATTATGTCTGATTTTTCATTTCAAGACTAGTTACGCGTTTTGTTTTAGCCTCTGCCCTCTTACAACATTAAAACGTTGCAAATCTTGCAATATTGCATGGTCATATACTCATATTCCTTCACGATAATAACCCCTTCCCATCTTCGAAGTTAGCCTAGAAAAATTTTATATTGTGAATAAACTCATAGACAGTCATAGTATTAGTTGATATTTAAAAAAAAGAGGCAAAATTAGAGCAATATATCAATCTTCTGTACTCGTTGCCTTTAAGATCTTTGCTAGCTCCATTTTATATTAGTTCGTGTTGAAATCTTTTCTCCATTCTATTTTAACTTTTATTTTTTTTCTCTAAAGTCTGGGGATACAAAATTTTCCTCTACTTTTAACCCCATATAAAATGTGTGTGAGAAGATAATGACATAATGATTTAATACAACAGGCTTAGGATGAATGTACTACTTTTTTTTTTGGTGAACAAGGATAATTTCAAGATAAATTAAGTGTTTTGGCCAAAAAGCCTAATACAATCCGAGGCGATAAAGTTTTGGGATGTACTACCTAGCTAGTATGTAGCATAGCACTAACAATCTAACATGCTTGTTGTATAATGCAAAATTAATGCCTCTAATTAATAGGTTTCATTCAAAGTTTTCCAATTTGCCTATTATGTTGCTTGAGAAAGTACTAAATTTGGTCGAGTATAGATAATCTGCAAGCCTCGCGATATTGTCTAACGACTACTTTTAAGAATAATGAAAATTGGTTTTTTATCTTTTAATTGAATAAAATTCTCCTCATTACTCTTCTTCTATGTGCGATTAGTTTTAAATTTCGTTATTATTAACATTCTTAGCTATTTTCATAAAAATACAAAAAAAAAATTAATATAAATTTATTCCTCTTATTAAATGGTATGAACCTATCTTGGGGAGCTTTTTTTAATATAAATTTATTCCTCTTATCAAGTTTTTTTTTTTTTTTTTTATAAAGGTAAGGAAAATAGGAATATTAGGAGGCCCTCCGCACGAGGGGTAGTCCTAATATGTCATTTACAATGATTGAATGTAAAGCAGAGTTTGAGCAATGTTCAATTACAAAAGAGGAATCAATCAAATGGCCAACAAGTGGTATGTACAACTCATTGACATACTTCAATTGACCAACAAGAGGAAAATACTAGCAAAACAATTCTAGTAACAGATGATTTGACCATTGAAGATCAGATCAGGTATCTAAGTAAAGTTAGCATATAAAAAGTTTTACAAACAATCTTAAGAACAATAAAAATTCAACAAAAATTAATTAAATACCAACCAAAAATGTTTTGTCAATTTATCGACAGCCGGATAATTTTGAACTGTCATCACTGAGAAAAAACGGTCACCAAGATCCTAGTAGATTAATGGAAAGTGAAGAGCACAACATAAACCATAATGAGAGCAAGGTCTCAGAGGGGGAGAAAAATGGTGTCAAAATGAAAGTACTTCGAAACAAACATTAGACAACTAAGCCGACTATCTCCTTGACTTCTTTTTTGATTTAGATCCACCTGTGCTCTGGGAAGCTGCTTTCGAGCTGCTGGCTTGAGTCGACTTGGATTTTGTAGCCTTAGTATCAACATTATCAGCCCCAGAAGTTCGAAGAGGACCATCAGAAGTTCCCGCCTCCTGTTTCTCCCGAGCAACAGCACCCTGGGAGCCTCTCACATGAGCTGCCCGCTTATCTTTTCTCTTGGGTCGGAAGGAAGATCTCTCCCTCTTTGGCAACCAACGTTCTGGATCAGGTGGTGGTCCAGGATTAGCCGGATCAAATCCCTTTGGATATCTCGGCTTTCTCTTTCTTTTCTTCTTCGATTTATCCTTGTCTTTACTCTCGTCATGCCCTTCAATATTCACTACGCGAGACCCATTCTCAGCAGGCTTAGCACCAGAGGTTGCTTCGAGATCATCCACGTTAATTCCCTTCAAACCAGGAAGTGCTTTGAGCTTCTTTTCATAAGCTTCAGCCTTGTCAACATTTACATGAGCAGCTGTGGTTACTAATCCAACCAAAGCATCAACATTGCTATTGTTCTTAACAAGTTCCTCAAACAACTGCAAAGCCTCTTTCTGTCTACCATGCTTGAGCTTGAAGGAAGCAGCCTCTTGCATGATAGCAATAAGTTTATTGTCTTCAGCCATTGCATTGGACCACCACTTTATGGCATTGTCTAATACCACCTCTGCACCATCAATATCTCCCACACGCTCTTTCAAGGCAACAATGGTAGCCACAGTAGCAGGCATGTGTTGGATATCAGGGATCTTTAACAGGGAGTCAGCAGCCACTTGAAAGTGACTGGCGGCAGCAGCCACTTGGGCTCTGGCAAGGAGAAACTCCTTTGACTTGTCAGGAGACTTTCCAGCAAACTGCCCAAGCACTTCTTCAGCTCTGCCAGCCTTGTTCTCCCTTACCAGTAAAGCAGCTTGAAGAAGCACGGGTGTCACGCTATCTGGAAACATTCCGACCAAAGCAGTAACAAGTTCCCGAGCCTGCAAGTAAACAGTGCATTCAATGCTTTTTTCACGCCTTCTTGTTTTTTTTTTTTTTGGGGGGGGGGTTAACACTAATCCTAACTAATATATAACCTGTCTTTTCATTAATTCTCATTAGGTATACTGGATTATGAACGTTTTCCATTCGGTCTCTTATAAAAGAAATGGGAGACAATGATTAAAAGACTCTAGGACATCGAGTATTTAGCAAGAAGTGAAAAGGGCTAAAGCACCAAGTAGGGAAAAACATAGGAAATTATTAACATAAAGATAAAGGAACCTGGTCAATTTTGTTAGCATGGAGGAGCAAGAGAGCTCGATTAATGTAGACTGCTTCCTTCTGCTTGACTGAAAGCTTTGACTCCAGCGGACCAGCCAGCCGGAACCGGCCTCCATCACCTTTCTCTATAAGCCGATCAAGCTTCTTTAGGCTGTCAGACACTTCTTTTGGACCTCTGAGGGAAATCAAGTTGTTTGTTGCGATAGCAAGGGTGGATTCATCAGCCAACTTATGTTTTATCATGTTTAAGTATGCCTGCATAGCTTCTTGTTTATTTCCAAGTAGCTGAGGAAAGGCAGAAGAATTAGGTTTTCAGTACATTTGCATTTGAAGGTAAAGGAAGTCAGATACCACATAATCATTACCTGCTGAACATATGCTAGTTGAACAGCTATAGGAGCCAATTCGTTTTCGATATCATCATCTGCCCAGTTATCTTCCATCAGTGATTCCTGACCCACTCTGTAAAACCAATACTTACATGAGCCTAGAAGATCAGCTCAAAGTTCAGCAAGAGCTCTGTCTGCTTTAGCTACCAAACTACCAAAGCACATAAGCTAAGTCATAAGCTATCTCATGCACAGCCTTTTCCCTATTTTGCATGATAAAAATTTCCACAAAAGATATTCTCTACGAGCCATAATTGACCTTTCTAAATGAAGATGCGAACTTTGCTAATATTCATAGTTAATGATTTCAGAAATTAAGACCTTATGGCTTATACTGTAAGTACAAGTTGGCATGATTTTCTACCTTATGAAACTCTTGCTTAGTTTCTCATCAGGAGAATACAGGTAAAATTCATTGACACAAAAAACAAAAGGTTCGACCAAAAAACAAGTCAGTAGCAGAATACATACTCAATTATGCAAAATCAATGGCTACACTGAGCAACAGTGGATTCTTGGATGAGATCAACATTCTGTCACTAACTGACTAAAGGAAAATGTAAATTGCCAATATTTCCACTGACATAAGAATCCATGCCTCTTTAAACACAATTACAAATTCACCCATACCAGAGAAAATGCTGACTTGTGACTGGTGAGAGAGTAATGTGACAGGAGTGGTCCCTTATCTTCAAGACAATATTTTTATAAAAGAAACAAATAATGTGTGTGGAAAAGGGAGAGAGAGAAGAAAAGAGAAATGAAGCACAATTCAGCGCATGTTACTGAATGATATGGCCTGGAATGCCAGCAATTGATGATATACACCCAGACCCAGCTTAAAATCATGTTAATTAATCCTGCAAGTCTTACACAAGAAATGCAGCAAAACCATAAAAATCTTACCTTCTAGCTGACAGCAAAAGCTGTTCTGCATCCATATATTTATTCCTCTCGATCAAAGAGCAAGCAGTGTTATACGCCAACTCAAAGCTACTTGTTGGTTTAACTTTGAGAGCTTCCAGTACTCTTTGCACCTCAGATGATTGCCCTGCTCCCACCAGAGCAGCAACAAAGTTGATTTCCAATGAGTCAATACTCGAGTTCTGAAGTTTCTGATAAATTTCAAGGCAAGCATCCATCCTTCCTAAACGATACAATATCTGAGTTTCTAGCAACATAGTTGCAGTGTTCCTCTCCTGGCTTTTCAAGGATTCCAAAGCTTCATCCAGTTTGTTTAGCCTGTATAAACAGTATGCCTAAAGGACATATGACAAGCATAAAAAAATCACATACATTGAATTCATCTTCATACAATACTCAAACAAGAATTATGCGCTAATCATATGTAAGGATGATATGAGCCAAGCAGCCCGCAAGCAACTCAAGTTCAGCTCGAGACCTTAACAAGCCCAGCAAGCCTAGGCTCTGCTGGAAAGATCATAAACAGGCTATACTTGTCAAACTATTTATATATCATATAAATAATTGAACAAAATTTAAATGTATTTAATATTGTAAATTGTAATATTAATATCTATGTATATAAGTGTTCAAGAATGTTTATAAATGCAATTTTCACAAAGGTAAATCCCCCTAGGACTCCCAACCAGTCCTATATATAAGGACTTAAGGAGAATACCATCTAGATTCTGAAGCTTCATTTAACTTAAAAATTTATAATGCTAAACCTAATGCTCTGATTCTCATCTCTCTAACTCTCCAATTTCATTGCTTGAGTTATTGAATCCATTGTCATTCTCTTCAACCATCTCTAAAAAGATTAATCCAATTTCCGTAGCTTAATTCATTGTCACTCTCTGATTCAACTGAAGCTGTAGGAAAGAAAATGGGTTTGTGATGGAGGGTAGTGCTGGAGACAGTCACGGAGGAGTTGGAGAGAGAATAGTCAACATATGTGTGGGGTTTCAGGCTTTCAGGTCGTGTGAAAGGTAAGTCGATACAGTTGCGCAGTTGAAGTGTTGCGTTCTAGCCTTCTATCAATTGATGGAAACGCGTCCAGGGTAATGGAATTGTGTTTTCAGGTTTGAAGTGACATTTTTAGTTGCTGGAAGCACAAGGTGGGCTCTAACCTGAAAATTATTAGAAGGTCCTTTTGTTGGTCATTTCTTGTCGCAGACATAAGTATAGCCTATAAGTCCCCTTCAGGCTTGAAGGCATCAAAAATTTCTAAAATTGTTATTTCTCTTCATCGAACTTTAAAGAGGACTGGAAAAGCTCCTATATTAGGTTAAATTTTCATAAAAGTAGAGCTTTCTACATTCAGAAGGTTGATGATGATCATGTTCAAATATAATTTAATCTTGACTCGAGCTGAGTTGTACTTGAGCCTTCTCGAGCTAGAATTGAGTTTTGAGCTCAACGAGCTTCAAACTCGAGCAGAGCCAAGCCTGCAAAAGCTCGAGTTTGGTTGAGCTTGTTAGCACCGCTACCTAAATGCTAGGCACAGTAGGAATGATATTTGCATATGGGAAGCATGGAACAACCATGTCAAAAGAATTATGGGAAAAATATATTGAGCTCCTCCAGGCACACGATTTAAAAAAAAAAAAAAAAAAGATAAATTTGTTCCAGGTAATATCGCAAGTCCATTGCCTACTACTAACAGACAATGAAACAGATTAAAGGAATTGTATGGAAGTGCTACACTATGGAGCTTATCCATCTTCTAAGTCGACACCATTGTCAAATTCTGCAGTCCCTTTCATGTTATTAAGGAAATGCACCAAAAACATAACAACTCAAGTCAAACTCAAGAGATAACTGGAAGTAATAAGGAAAGAAATAAACCTATCTGTAACTCGATTCCAAATTCAACACCACACATAGATATAGGATAGAAACAATCTAGGAGTAGCGGTCTAAACCACATGGTACAATGAAACCACTTATAACTACCCCCCCCCCCACTTGTCAAATTCCTAGCCAACCGAAACCAATTTCTTTCTACACCTTCCATCATCTCCATTTGAAAAAGTGCACCGAGAACTGATGTCCACATCTAATGGACTAAAATACTTTTTTTTTTTTGAGGTGATGTACTCAAAGACTCGTTATTCTTAAACTTTCAGATTATAATGGACTAACTTTTTTTTTTAATAAAAATGGCTCATGGATTTGCCTATGCTACTTATACAGTGTGAAGTAGTGCACAGCCGCTCCATATCAGATCAGGAGTCAAACAAAAATAGCCTCGTTGTTATCAAAAGGGTAAGGTCTGTAGATTCTAAGACTCTTATCTTGCCATGGATTCTATTGTTTGTCAATTAGTAGAAACTTCTTGTAACAATACACTATCCATTGCTCATGTAGCTTCAACACCATCACTGACACCCCTCTTTCCTTTGTCAGGCATTTGGGATGCTTCACCATGAACATATCCTAATTAGTAATTACTACATTGGGGAGAACTTTCACTAGCTTAAACATAAACAGAAGCCCATGTGAACTTCAATGTCAAATAATAAGTTGAACATTCAACATGATCATACCTTGAAGAAACTAAGGTCAATTGGAAGCCTTTGTGAAGACTGAATAACATCAAAAGCTTTATCAATGTTATCAGCCCTAATTAGAGCTATAATCTTGCACCGAAGAGCATCCTCATCACCAGGAGCAATTGACAGAACTGAAAGAGTGTTTCCAAGAAACAGTCAGAAAGTTACAACTAGATGAGTGAAAATTTTCACAAGACAGAAGGCAAGATAGAAACAGACCTTGTTCTGCCACTCTGAAGGCCTGATCATATTCTGAGCGTTCAATAAATTTATTAAGGGAAGTGAAGAGATCTTCGATGGCGACGATGGGCTGTGCTGCAGCAGCTTTCGGTTTCTCTTTGGCTTTTGGTGCCATTGACTAGCAAAAGTAAGCCAAAAAAACACTTTATAAGATCGACAATAATGAGGCAATATTCTTGAGCAGAACAATGATAACATCTTAAAGCACCATAATAGTAGCCTACAAAGTCCAATACTATATACTTAAATCTTAATTTCCTCGAAAATATGCACTAATAATTACTGGCAGCTCCCATATTCAGAGCTACAATTGCTCAAGTATACCAATATAACAATGTCCATCATAACAATTACTAGTTGAAGAAACCCCAATTCTTTATGCTTCTCAAAAGAAGACCAAAATATTGTCACTCCCAACATTTTTACTTGCACCAAAAAACAACTTATCATGAATTTGTCTCCAAATATGCTAAGAAGAAGAACTAACCATGAATACCCTAAACTTAATAATCATGAAAAACAAATAATCAAGCCTATATTAACCTAATAATCATAAAAAATAACTAATCAAGAATCAAAAACACGAAAATAATTATCAACATTTGGCCAATATTAACAATTGCAGCAAGGGACAAAATCTAGAATAATGGCGTATCAAATGGGGGTTTAGTAGGTTCAACTTAACCCCAAAAATCTGAACTTTTTTAGCTTAATAATGTAAAGGAGTAAAAATAAATCATGTATTGTTGCTCAGACATGCAAAAGATCCAATTTTTCGATCTCAAAACTTATACTAAAATTACTCCAAAACAAACCTTCAAATTTGCTCGTCAGATATGTCCAATTTGCCGCAATCCTTTTCTCTCACTCTTCTAATCTGTTCATCAAATTGGGAGAAGGTGATTTGATGATGGAAATCCGAGATTGTGTCTCTTAATTCGTCAACTATTTAATGGAAAGATGGAATGTATGAATTTAGGGAGAGAAAGGGAGTTGTGAATACAACTATCGACGAGGGTTAAGAGATTTGTCTTCTTTTCTTGACTTCTCTAATGGTTATTAAAAATTATGGTTTCTTTTTCTATTGCGACAATTACCTACTCTTGGTATAAAAACAATTTTATTTGACATTATTACCCGTACTTCATCTTGCTAAAACTATCAATAGTTATTTACTCCCTCTTTTGATAATGCACAACAATTAAGGCAATGTGGCCAATGTCACCTTCAAGCTTTTGGGAGGATGCTTTTTTGGTACCATTTAATGTAAAATAATGGGAAAAGGTGAAAAAATAAGTCTTTTGGATGGAAAAGAGAAAAACAAATATAAAAGTAATACTTTTATGGTGGGCCAAGACTCCAAATAAGTAAATGTAGCAAAGTAAAAGTTAAACATCTATATATGGAAAATGTAGCAAGTAAAAAAAACGGAGGGAGTATCAACCCACCTTTTATTGTTAAAGGGGTACTTTTACTAACTAAGCATCTGTTCGGCAAAAGTAGCGGTTTGCGGTAGTCGTTAGCGGTAGAAGTAGTTGTTAGTTGTTGTAGTAGCTGTCAGATATTGATTGTTAGGAGTTGACTGTGAAAGTAGCTTTTATGATAATTAGTGTTCGTTAAAACTAGTTGTTAGTTTAAATAAATAAACTACATTCAATCTTCAAAAGTTACTGAGCTTCCTCAACCCCAAAAGCTAATATTTATAGCTTTTCCAAAATAATAGTTCAAACACCAAAAGCTACTCCAAACACTGCTTCACCAAACACAACTTTTTACCAGTATTAGAGTTTTGACTTAGTCCAAATATTAAAAGCTATCGCCGAACACGCCCTTAGTGTTCATTTATCTTTCCTACTCTAGTAAATTAGAGGGTACCTTTATGCTTAATTACCCACCTTTTTCACTCCCTTAAAACCGTGCCCAAACCTATTGTTGCAATAAAAAAAGAACAAAGTTTGTACATCAAGTGATATTTTCGTAAACAAATGTTACTAACATTAGGTCTTGAATATTAAGTCATGATTTTTCTATCCACATTTTTTTAAAAATAACAAAAAATTGCTGACTTAGGGTCCGTTCTGTTCAACTTATTTTAACTTATATAAGATTTTATAAGATCAGATAAGATAAGATAAAATAAGATAAGATAAGATAAGATAAATAAGATGTTCTGTTCAACTTATCTTCACTCATTTCAGAATAAAATAAGATAAGATAAGATAAGATAAGATAAGATCAGATAAGATAAGACAAAATAAGTTGAACAGAACAGACCCTTAGTATTTGACACATATTACTTAATATCAGTGTTATTTTATTTACGGAAATGTCACTTGATTCACAAATCTTGTACATATCCGAGATGAAAGTGACATTTTCTTAATTTAAAATAAGCAAAAGTACTTTTGAGATGAGCGATATTAGCTTGTAAGATGAGAAAATAAATTTGAAATGAGCGATATGAGAATTGAATTGAACAAAAATTCACTTGTTTCACCAAAAAAAAAATTTGACTTGAAAAGTACCCAAAATTTACATAATCCGAGTATGCCTCATAAATTGTGGAATATCAAATCCCTTGAACTATGAAACCTCTACTTGGTTAATCTCTTAGTTTAATAGCCAATCAAAAAATATATCTTAAAATTTTCAATATTTACCACTGGTCATAATTATGCATCTTCAATTACCATTGAATGTACGTTAAAACTAATAGCACCTAAATATTAAACACCTAAGACTATATATAAACTAGCATTTTTTGCACGCGATGCGTGCTTGGATTTTTTTCGAGACAAAAACTCGGTTTTCTTTGACATAAGTAAGAGTCAAAATTTGAACATTAGACATACGAAGTATAATTGTTTTTAGTTGCAAAATTTGATTGGTTTAGTCTCTCACCGTCTTTTTTTTTTTTTTACTTTTCAAAGTTCTATGAACAAAATAGAAATTTATTGAATTTATTTATGATTTCTAATATTATAATTTTTTAGTTGATTTTTGAATTAATTACACTACTTCATAGATTGTGAAGAAAGTGGACACTTTGATTTCAAGTCAATAGTTGGGTGTTGTGTCATTAAAAAATTTGACAATATATTTATTTGATTTGAATGTTTGTTTAGCAAAAGGTTTGTCATATCTGCATTTACATATTATGTCATGTTTGTAATATAATATTTGTTAATGACACTATTTCACTTTATTAACTGATTGAATGTTATATTTTTAATGTAATACGGAGTACTTAATTGTGTATTAATTGATAAAATATTTGACTAATATAATTTTCATATTTACTTTGTTAGTATGAATGCGTTAGTACTTGTAGACAATTGTCTTCATTTATGGTGGCTCAATTGTTATATAATTGTGTTCAATATTTTTGTCAACATTTTTATGATATAATTGAACATGCATTCGAATATAAGAGTTGCTAGTTTTTTTTCAACTAATTTGAAATAACTTGCAAGCTAAGACTAAAAGAATTATGTACCTTTTTGGAAGTTCGCAAATCGCTAATGGACAAATGTGTGATATCCCCGTCGAAATCGTATGTTTTTCTCAATTTTCAATTTGTATTGACGTTGTAGTGTATTGGTAATTTTTGTGAGTATGTAATTGTGAATGGTTCTTGAGAACAGAGTAATTTGTAAATGAATTTTTGTAAATGTTTTTGTGAGTATGTATTGACATTGTAGTGTATTGGTTGTAGTTTGTAAGTGAATTTTTAAGTTTTTGTAAACTTTCCTCATTTGAGTAATTTGTATAACGTAAATTATGCAATTCTCTGATTTTAGTTGACTTGTGAGTTGTGAGAGATTGTTATAATTTTATTTTCGGTATTTTTGTTTGAAGCTTTAGTTTGTATGTGAATTTGTAATTTAGAAAGGGAAGAGGGGTAAAATAGTCTCTTCATTCGGAGACACCATAGCTCCCCCTTCCCTTATATAATAGAGATATGCATTCGAAAATTAAATTAAAATTAGAAAAAAAAGAAATGCCGATTTATGGATTTTATATTCAATCATTTCGACGATATATTATTTTTGTTTTTATTACGAAAAATAACATTCAATTTTTTGATCCATAAAATAACCTTGTAATATACTCCCTTGGTTACTTTTTAATCTCTACATGACTTTCTTTCTTGATCCGTTTCTTTTTTAATCTGCATAGTATTGCTTTCTCCATTTTTGATAACATATCTCATTTATTTTGTAATCTTTTTTACGCCTATATGTGATCTACTTTTAATTTATAACTCACCTTATATTTTCTCTCCACCTTTTTAGTTTCTCTCTCTCACTTTTAAACTTCCTCCTTGGTTCTTTCCCCCAAATTGAAGTGAGAACATTTAAAAAAAACGAAAGGAAGCTGTTATTAGTGTGATTTAAGGAAAATTTAGCAAATAGTTGTTTTATTTTTCAATTGGTAAGAACAAATCTATTTTGGGTTGCGCACTACCTAAAGGGTCAATTACAAGTCAAACACTCCCCTAAAACCCCCCAACATCCCTCAAGCACATACTTGGGGTAGATTCAGACTCTAGACTTTGCTGGAGGAGATGAAAAAACTCACAATTTAAAGCCAACCCCAAATCCTATTTCGCAAATTCGTGTAGATTCTATAGTAATTAACACTGTCTATTTCTAATGTACTAATTTGTCATAACACTACCACCATGATAATAATAACTAACTAATATTATTATGTCAATCTCTGAGTAATACTATAACTAGTATTTTGGCCCGGGCGATGCCTCAGGTCATTACAATAAACAAATATGTTATTATTCATAAATTTCATATTTACTTGTTACTTTTCGTATTTTTTTGTCTAGTGAGAAATTGAAAAATTGACGTCATGACGTGATAAGTCAAAAAACCTTAGAGGTTTCATTTTCAAAATAATAGCAAAAGAAATTAGGGTAGGACAATATGTCATCAATAGTCTCTTAGTCGTCGTACTACCATAATAAGATCAGAGTTTTAGAGATCTAAATACTTGGTTAAATCATTTTATTAGTTAAATATAATTATTATAAAATTATATCATATTTTATTTAAAACATTAGACAATAAAGTGATGCTGTATTGATGGTTAAACTCTCACTTTTCATTTCAGAGGTCACGTAACATTATTTACATTGAATGCTTGAGGAGAGTGCCATGTGGCACATAAGGCTTTCTTAAGAACGCCTTTTAATATATTTATATAGATTATGCAGTTCTTTAATTTAATATTATCATCATCATCATCATCATTATTGATGGTATTACTTTTATTAATATCATTATGAAATTAGTATTTTTTCAAAAATGATTATTATGTATCCTTTTAATATTATTTATATAATAATAATAATAAATATTAATATTATTATTGTTATTACTTTTTTTTTTAATTCAGTCAGTTTAATACAATCAAATTTATTTCAGCACATTTCAATCCATCAAAAATAATTTCAATCCATCAAAAATAATTTCAATCCAGCGCATGAAAACTAAATTCAATTCATGAGTGCAACAAAATTAATTTCAATACAACAATTTTGTAGCTCTGCGTTAATAAATTCCAAGACCAACAACGAATTTCAGTAACCCAACCCAATATGTTGAACACAATGCAAAATCAAACCAAAGTAGTGCAGTCAAATTAATACGAGACTAAACACTCAAATCAACATAAGACCAAACACGAACACAAACACGCAAATTTAATTACCCGAATTACTACCTCTACCTACCATCTTCTTTTGAATTTAATATGATTCACATTTTGAGTCTAAATTAAAGTGAACTATGAACCTGACTTCAAATTACAAATGGAAAGAACATATATATATAGCCATAGGTCATGTATATCATGCATAAGATATGGCTGATGATATTGATATGGCTCTACTTAACCTACACATCTAAAATGATGTGCTTGTTGAGTCATCCCATAACATTTTCCCGTAACATCCCCTGAACCATCGTCATATTCTTTACAATCCACCAATTCATGATGATCATGCTTTCCACCATCTGATTGTAAACCATGATCATCATGTGCTTGTGGTTGAACCATCTTAGTATCATCAACATCACCTCCTCTTTGATGTTGTCTATCCAGCTTTTGGTTAGTTGTGATCTCTTGATCATTTTTTGCTTGTGGATTAAGCTTAGCTTGTGATGAACTCATTTTTTTACTTATAGAATCTTTAAGACTTCAACTATTATTTGCTGTAGTACTACGGAGAAATAATGGTAGTGGATGAGGTGAGGTGCATATACTATTTAAAAGTGTTGGTTTTTACTTATAAATTTTGTTCATTGCATGTAATTTGTAACGAGTGAACATGTGTGTGGGACTTGGGAGGTGTCAATCTAATATGAGCTATAGAAGATCAAACTGTCGAGTATGCATGGGACTCCCAACCTACGACACGCACGTTGCTTATATTTTTTTCGTAGGATATGATTTGAGATGGGAAATATTGATTTGTTCATTTAATCTTTTAATGTACAATTTCTTAAGGTAGTGTTTGGAAACTTGTATTTCATTTCAAATAATGGAATTGAAATATGGAATTTAAAGTTTGTATTTCAATTCCTAATCACTGTTTTGTAAAGGGGGGTTTGATAGAGGAGAGAGAAAAAGTATGGGTTTCGTAAAGGAGAGAGAAATAAATATTGAGAAAGAGAATGAGTGAAGTTGGGATATGATACTTCGTGGGTTGGGATATGTATGAGGAGAGAATTTCAAATGACAAGGTAATAGCTTGAATTTCAAATTCTACTAATATAGGCTTTTGATAAGAATTTGGACAAATTCCATAGTTTCAAATTCCACGCCATCCAAACGATAGATTTCATCCAAATCCAGAATTTGAAATGAAATCTTGCTATCCAAACATAGCATAAGGGTTTTCTTTCCCCCCAAAGTTTTAAGGTAGCTTTTGAAAATCTTATTGGTGCATCAACAAGGTTATTGCTATGATTTGATTGTTTCTTATAGATTTTTTTTAACGGGATTTATAGATAAGACGATAACTCTAGATAAATTTATATATTACAGTCTTTTAAACACCTATCTTGTAACTTATAACCTTTTATGAAAAAGTTGTTAATTACATCCCAAAACACAAAAGAAGATTTACTATTGCGACTTCTTTTTCCATTTTCTGGTGACTTGTGCTTGGAAATGACGTAATTATTATCCCTTTCTCATTTCCACCCAATTTAAAATTTAACAAGACTAATTAAAAAAACTAAAATGCCCAATCTAGACTTCTATTGTCACACCATTAACTAATAACGTGGCACATGCAAGTTTGTAAAAATTTATAATTGTGTAGGCTTAATTAGCGTTTTGGGTAAAACCCGAGAGCCGCCCGCCCCCCCCTCCCTCTCCTCTCTCTCTCTCTCTCCTCTTTTCACTCGCAAACTCTCTAGAGGGGTTGCCATGCATGGATGTTTTCATCCATAAAGTTCCCTTTTTCCTCTCCTTTTCGCAGTTTCTAGTTTTTTTTCTTGCTTTTTGCATTTTTTCGTAGTTTTCAATTGGCTTTAATAGTCTCCTTTATGGGTTTTGTAGTCACCCCTTTCAATGTGGGCGGTGTATTAGTTTGGTTTATTTGTATGTTAACGATGTTTGGACCCTGGTTCCAGTTGAAGGTTGATTTGTTGATAGGAATTTGTGTGGGATTGCAATGGCGGTCATACAATTTGCATACAATAGGTTGAATTGACTCTAGTTCTACATCAATACTACATCAGATCTAGACCCCCTCGTAGAAGGCTGCATCAGACAACGATGTCAAATAGGGTATATAGAAAGGTTATGTCTGCTCAATGATCGTGGTTTTGCCATATTAGAATTAAGTTTATTTCAATTTGGTTTTTTTTTTTTTTAGCTTATGACTTCTATTGTAGGTGTCGCAAAACTTTATTATATTAATGAATGAATTTTTACTTTTAAAAAAATTAGTGTTTTAGTGTAGCTTGTAGTGATTAGGAATTTATATTAGAAAAGCAACACTGATATTATTTGAAGATAATTTTTCTAAAACTAATTCAACGCTTCTTAAGTTAAACACTAGTCTTAATAAAAATTAAGCTGAAATATTTATAATACAACTAATACTTGTAAGGTGGTGGTGTTGTAGCTACAATTGTGTGACAAATATAAGACTATCAATACTCAGAAAACAATTGTGTGACAATATAAACTATCAACACTCTCTTTAAGACATCATGATTTATCCTTGTAAAGATTTGTCCCATCAATGCATTGATTGTAACACCATTGGATTTCAACTAATGCTTATCAATGACCCTATTGATGCTTATAGTTATCTTGTTTGAAAGCATCATGCCTTTAAGTCTTTAACTAACAATATGATGCTCATAACTCATAAGTAAGAAATTGTCTCATTATTATTACACCAAAGTTTCCAATCTATACTAAGCTAGCATAATTATACAACTCATCTTATGTGTGGTGTGGCCTCTTGTACACTGTACTAACATTGCAACATGTTGTCAAATGTACCAAGTAAACAAGACATAATCAATAACCAGTATATAACAAATTAATTATTATAACTCTACCTATATAGTTATGTATATAAATATTGTCATGCATGCATCATGACTCACCCGAAAAAAGTTTGAAAGTTATAATTATATGATGCATTATAAATAAAAAATTATTCATTCTCAATCTTAAACTACAAAGTATAATGAAGTATATTTGTACTTCTTTTTAATCTCTTTACAACCCCATCTAACACTTCCTCTGTTTTTTTTTTCAATTGCACCATTTCGTTTTCGCATCATTATATAGAAAAACATAGTCAAGTTCCAAATATTACCTCTCAAAAAAAGTTCCAAATATTAAATTTTTATAATTTATATATACGCAATTAGAAATATTAACATTCAAAGAAACGTTTCGACAAATATGTAAATTAAATTGTACTTTTTGATCTCTCGAAAACTCACCAATTTTTTTAGTTTTGCCATAATTTTTTGATATATTTTAACACCATCCAACCCAAAGTGGGCTCGTAACACCTAAGAAACACACATACTCTGCTGTCTCTGCCCAACCAGCTTGCTTCTCCTGTTCCCTCCCAAACTTCCCATCACAAAACGACCTAATATCACACCAAAACGACACATCTTTTCCCCAGCCCAAGCAATCACAATTCACAAAAAAAAAAAAAAAAAATTCACACCTTCCGTCCTTTCTTCCCAGTCTATTTTTCTCTCCTTCCTCCTGTAAATTTTGAAAAACATAAACCTTCTTCTAATCTTCTCCACTCTTTCTCCTACTACTCCATCAAAACCTCTCTTTTTTTTTTACCTAGGGTTTCATTCAATCAATCGATCGATTTTCTCACTTTCTCTCTCCTCCGATGTCATCAATGGCGGACGATTCAATCTCTCAGCCATCTTCTTCATCGTCAATGACGGCGGCAGCTGCTTCGCTCGGACATTCAGTCATCCCGATAGTAAACAAGCTACAAGATATAACAGCGCAATTAGGAAGTACTCCTGGTTTCGACTTGCCGCAAGTCGCCGTTGTCGGAAGCCAAAGTAGCGGTAAATCAAGCGTTCTTGAAGCGCTTGTTGGACGCGATTTCTTGCCGCGAGGGTGCGATATCTGTACGCGTCGTCCGCTTGTGCTTCAGTTGTTGCAGACGAAGAACAGTGATGAGGAGTGGGGAGAGTTCTTGCATCTTCCTGGAAAGCGATTCTTTGATTTCAATGATATTCGGAGGGAAATTCAGGTGAATTGAATTTTTATTGCGTTTTTGTAGTTTTAGATGTTTGGAATTTGAATGTTTGATTTTGAAATGAGAAGTTTCTTGAATTGTTTGAAATCGAGTTGAATGCTGCATTTGTGTGATGGATAAAAAAGAATTGTTTTATCTAAATTTTGTGACTATCTTTTTTGTGAACTGAGGATTGTTTCGCAATAGGAGAATGAATTTTTTTGTCTTTAAATTGTATAATCGGAAGAATTTAGGTGGAATTAGATTGTACGAGCTAGTTTCACCAGTGATCAAGTTATTGTGCGACTTGATATGTAGGCGTTTGGTGCTTATATGTTAGCAGAAGGCTTAGATTAAACTAGTTTTGGGAGGTATGTGAAGTATCTGGTTTGACGTGGTGATTGGAGGCTTTTGATGATGATGGACAATGCTGCAACTATGCAACATGGTCAAGAATTTGTAATTTGGTGTTGGAACTTGGAGCCAAGGAAAGCCGAGGAGTTTTGACCGAGTGTTATGTATGATTATTAGTGACAGTAGCAAGTATTGTAACTAGAGTTTAAATGCAGTGATATGCATGGTCATGCCACATGTGGTAGGCTTTTGATGCATTTGGATAAATAACCAAGCAATAGACAGGTCTTAGACTCATAGAGTCATAGTAGACAGCGAAGGGAATTTTAACTGAACGAATATTATGTTACATTTTGGATGAAGTGAAGCTGGAAATTAAAGGTTATTTCGTTTCTAGCTTATAAGCACATAGCTAGTCTTGATCAGCATCTAAGATTAATGTCCGCACAGAAGTTAAGAGTACTAATTCATCTTCAAGAATTAATGCTAAGTTAAAATACAAGGAGCGTTGCAACTTGCAAGTCATTGAGACAACTTAGTATAAACTAAATTCATTGTGAGAATAGTAGAGACAGAGTTTGAAAGAGAAAACCGCTTGAATTTCGCCTACAAAGAAAATCAATTAAACTGAATTTATCGTTGCATTATGACCCTACCAAATATTCGGAAGGGGAAAAAAAGTTTTAGGTTTTCAAGTAGGGAAATGACACATATTCATTATTCACAATGATCCGCCAAGGATTTGGGTAGAATTCTTGTGCTCAAGTCTGCGAATCAAGCATGATCAGCATGATCTTATTGACATGATCAACAAAGAGAGATGCTGCTTGCTGTGAAGTGTGTCATGCATCAGCCTAAGCCCCCCATTCGATTCACATATGCAAGGCGCAACAAGGGGAAGGGTAGTATTGGAATTCCACCTGAAGTCAACTAGAGAAAGATTAAAAGGAGAGAATGTGACGTGTTAGATGGTGACGTGGAGAATAACGTTGGGGAATTTGTTAGAGGTCAGATGGCAGCAGGTTTTTAGCTGGAATGTCAGAGGGGTAGTGTGAGAAAATATCTAGATAGTCCTATAAATAGAGGAGTGGAAATGAGTGTAGATTTTTATCAAGAAAATTAAAGTAATCATTTGTAATCATTGGAGTTTTTCTAGCTACTCGAAAGCTAAGAAAGCTCTGTTCCTTACCTGAAATACAAGAACTAATCTTTCCTCTTGATCTTGTGTTTAATTCTTTTTGTGACTAACGTTTGTGAGCGAAAGAACCGACCTAGTCCATAACAACTTGGTATCGAGCAACCTTCCCGAGAACCACCA
Source organism: Beta corolliflora (assembly GCA_947648045.1). Taxonomy (NCBI): domain Eukaryota; kingdom Viridiplantae; phylum Streptophyta; class Magnoliopsida; order Caryophyllales; family Amaranthaceae; genus Beta; species Beta corolliflora. Next base: position 953,113 of record CANSZD010002981.1, read on the forward strand.
TGGCACCCACCAACGTTACCCAAAGAGTGGATGTGTGTGAACAAGAGATTGCAGGTCCGAAAGAGACCCCTCCACCAAGAACTTGAAGGCATGCGCCGAGCCTAAGGGGAGACATGATAGAGCGAGGTCGAGTGGGAACGGAGGCCTCGATGCGAGTCTTGAGGAGGAGCTAGCGGGCTGTCGCTCCCGGATGACGGAGGAGGAGCGAGACAAGGATGCAAAGAGGAGTGGCGGGTTTTCTGGTGGAAGGGAGAAGGGCGTACTCCACCGCAGGGAACTCCACCGGAGGCTACCAGGCGTGGGTTTGCACCACACCGGTTTCGAGGGCTTCATTCCCGAGGCCCCTCGTCGTGAAGGAGGAGGAAAAACCTGGAGGTACCTGGAAGTTAGATATGCCGGATTTTGGACGGGAACCACCCCGATGGGTGGGTTCTTAGAGGCTGAAAGATATTTCACCTTTTATGGGTTGGCGGAGGAGGAAAAGATAGAGGCGGCGGTGGTGTCGTTAGAGGGAGACGCCCTTCTATGGTACCGGTGGGAGGATCGGAGACGACCCATAAGAAGGTGGGAGGAGATGAAAAGTCTTATTCTCCCAGCAATTTCGACCGGCGCCGGGTGCGCTCTCTCGCACGAGCAGTGGGGCGGCGGTGGAGCAAAAGGGGACAGTGTTGGAATATCGGAGAAGCTTCATAGAAATGGCCGCTCCTTTGGAAAATGTCCCCGAGGCCTTGGCTTTAGGTCATTTCCTTAATGGGTGAAGCCTGCGATCAGGTGGCCGAGGTGAGGCTACTTGGCCGAGAAGCCTGGATCATGCAATGGAGTTAGCCATTATGGCCGAAGATAAAATTCGACCGGGCCATACTGTTTAAAAAGAACAAGGGGTGGGCCTTCGGTCATTAAACAATGACCCATCTCATATTACCAACCTAAAAACCCAACCCTTAGCCCAAACACTTTTCCCAACTCATTTACCACGACAAATCCCACCCTTACCCATAACAACGTAACAAACCGACAACTAGCCCTCACTCCCTACAACCCGAAAACAACCACACCCCCACCTACCCAAGGAGGAGTCCGGCGACTCTCCGAAAAAAGAACTTCAATTTCGACGGGAAAACGGCTCTCGTTTCCGTTGCGACGGAAAATGGGCCCTAGGGCACCGATGTCAGCAGAGAGAGCTAAGCGTGCTAATCGCGGAGGACAACGATGAGGAAGAAGGGGAGGCAGCCACCAGGGAAGAAGAGGTGCCACCATCACTTGAGGTAAATCATGTGGAGATTTCATTAAATTCGGTGGTAGGCTTAACTAATCCTAAAACTATGAAAATGATGGGGAAAATTGGGGATTGTGAAGTAGTTGTGATGGTGGATCCGGTGCCACCCACAATTTCATTTCGGTGGCCACCGTGGAGAAGTTGGGTTTGACAGGTGGAGAACGGTGAAGAATTCGGGGTGACCTTGGGAACCGGTTCGGCTAAGGGAGAGGAGAATGCAAGGGGGTGAAATTAGAGCTGCAAGGAGTGGTAATTGTGGAGAATTTTTTGCTGTTATGTTTGGGGAATTCAGACCTGATTTTAGGGGTCTCTTGGTTGGAGAAGTTGGGAGCTGTAACAACAAACTGGAAGTCTCAGATTATGAAGTTTCAAGTGGGAGGGAACTCGGTCACGTTAAGGGAGATCCTTCCTTAGACCGAACCAAGGTGTCACTTAAGGCTATGTTACGCACCTTGCGCAGCCGAGGGTGGTGGCGTATTGGTAGAGCTGAATCAACTAGAAACTCCAGAACACGAGGCCGAGAGTGACATCCCTGAGATTCCAATGCAGCTAAGGCCCTTAGTGGATGAGTTCTGGCCCGTTTTTAATATGCCCATGGGTTTACCCCCCATCCGAGATCGGGACCATGCCATTAATCTCCGGAAGGCAGCAACCCGGTGAGCGTGTGGCCTTACCGGTATCCCCAAATACAGAAAAACGAGATCGAAAATCTGTTGAAAGAGATGTTAGCGGCCGGGATAATACAAGCTTCCTCTAGCCCCTACTCTAGCCCGGTCCTTCTAGTGAAAAAGAAGGACGGATCATGGCGATTTTGTGTGGACTACCGAGCGTTAAACAAGGTCACAGTTCGGATAAGTATCCGATTCCCGTGATTGACGAACTCTTAGACGAGCTTCATGGGGCAGCCGTGTTTTCGAAGCTTGACCTCAAATCCGGGTACCACCAAATCCGAATTAAGCCAGAAGATGTTCCAAAAACAGCTTTTCGAACTCATGAAGGGCATTACGAGTTCCTAGTGATGCCCTTCGGTTTGACTAATGCGCCGGCAACATTTCAATCATTGATGAACGACGTGTTCCGGCCATTTCTTCGTAGGTTCGTCCTCGTCTTTTTTGACGATATTCTGATTTACAGTGGAGATGAGCAGTCCCATCAGCATCATGTTAGGCAGGTTTTGGAGATTTTAAAGCATCACAAGTTGTATGCCAACCTCAAAAAGTGCGAATTTGGGAAGGCTCAAGTCGCATACTTAGGGCATATAATCTCAGCAGCCGGGGTTGCGGTGGATGAGGAGAAAGTGAAGGCCATGGTGGAGTGGGAGGAACCACGCAACCTTCGACAACTAAGGGGGTTCCTCGGTTTGACCGGGTACTATCGGAAATTTATAGCCAATTATGCCAATATAGCAAGGCCCCTCACTGAGCAGTTAAAGAGGGATAATTTTGGGTGGAGTAATGAGGCCACCATGGCATTTCAACAGCTTAAAAACGCCATGACTGAAGCTCCTGTGTTAGCTATGCCCGATTTCTCCCAAGGCTTCATTGTGGAGGCTGATGCCTCGGGGTTCGGCCTTGGGGCAGTGCTCATGCAGGGGCAGCGACCAATAGCGTTTTACAGTCACATTTTGGGCCCCCGGAATCGTCTCAAATCAGTCTACGAGAAGGAGCTCATGGCAATAGTGTTGTCGGTGCAAAAATGGCGTCACTACTTGTTGGGTAGGAAATTTGTGATTCGGACCGACCAACAAAGCTTGAAATATCTCATGGAGCAACGGGAAGTCGGGGCCGAATATCAACGTTGGGTAAGCAAGTTGATGGGTTTCGAGTTCGACATTCACTACAAGCCCGGTTCTTCCAACCGTGTGGCGGATGCACTCTCACGAAAATCTACAGGTGAGGTTGGGTTGTCTACCATGATTTCTTCAAGCGGACTTAGTTGGGCCACAATAGCAGGACAGTTGAAGGATGACCCCTTTATTCAGCATATGGTCACAGAAATTACTCAAGGAGACAAGCAACATGTAGGATATACTGTAGAAAAAGGAAGGCTGCTGTACAAGGGTCGTTTGGTTCTTTCTCCCACATCTTCTCTCATCCCCCATATGCTGAAGTTTTACCATGACTCTCCTATCGGGGGGCACTCCGGGGAATTGAAAACCTATTTGCGGATAGCAACGGAATGGTTTTGGCCGGGTATGCGTAAGACCATCACAAATTATGTCCGAGCTTGCCGTATATGTCAACAACAAAAAGCCACAAGCCAAAGTCCGGCGGGGCTGCTGCAACCTCTTTCGGTTCCGGCTCAAGTTTGGGAAGACCTAACTATGGATTTCATAGAAGGCTTACCCCGGTCGAAGGGGGTAGACACGGTGTTGGTAGTGGTGGACAGGTTCACTAAGGCTGCCCATTTCATGGCTTTAACCCACCCCTTTTCAGCTCTCACAGTGGCTGAAATATTCCTCAAAGAAGTGGTCAAACTTCATGGGTTTCCCGCTTCTATAATCTCAGATCGTGATAAAGTGTTCATGAGTAATTTTTGGCGTGAGTTGTTCAAATTACATGGTACTCAATTGAGGAGGAGCACAGCTTACCATCCCCAAACGGATGGCCAATCTGAGATTGTGAACAAGTCTTTAGAGACCTACCTACGCTGCTTTATAAACGGACAGCCACGGACATGGGCACGCTGGTTGGCTTGGGCAGAATACTCATATAATACATCCCCACATGTATCCACAGGTATTTCTCCCTTCAAGGCTGTTTATGGGCGAGACCCTCCTCCTTTGGTTAGGGTGAGTCATGGGCATACCACTGTGGATTCCTTGGAAGCAAACTTACAAGAAAGGGACGCGATTCTTGACGAACTTTGTGTTCATCTCTTGCGTGCACAGCAGCGTATGAAGCATGGTGCTGATGCTAAGAGGAGGGAGTTACAATTGAGTGAAGGAGAATTGGTGTATTTAAAGCTGCAGCCATACCGTCAAAGGTCCCTAGCAAAGAGGCCATGTGAGAAGCTAGCCCCTCGCTTCTATGGGCCTTATAAAGTGGTGCAACAGATTGGTCCAGTGGCCTACAAACTTGAACTGCCACCAACGAGTAAGATTCACCCGGTGTTTCACATATCACAACTGAAGAAAGCCATTGGGATCAATGCAGCTACACATGTGCTACCACTACAAATCAGCCCAGACCTGGAATTAGTGGTAGAACCCGAAGAACTGTTGGGAGTACGTACTGCTGCCAGTGGACAAGACAGTGAATTGGAGGTTCTCATTAAGTGGAAAGATCTCTCGGACTATGAAGCAACATGGGAAGATTTCTCTTCTATTCAACAGAGATTTCTGAATTTCCACCTTGAGGACAAGGTGAATGCTTGGGCAGCGGGTAATGTCATGCATCAGCCTAAGCCCCCCATTCGATTCACATATGCAAGGCGCAACAAGGGGAAGGGTAGTATTGGAATTCCACCTGAAGTCAACTAGAGAAAGATTAAAAGGAGAGAATGTGACGTGTTAGATGGTGACGTGGAGAATAACGTTGGGGAATTTGTTAGAGGTCAGATGGCAGCAGGTTTTTAGCTGGAATGTCAGAGGGGTAGTGTGAGAAAATATCTAGATAGTCCTATAAATAGAGGAGTGGAAATGAGTGTAGATTTTTATCAAGAAAATTAAAGTAATCATTTGTAATCATTGGAGTTTTTCTAGCTACTCGAAAGCTAAGAAAGCTCTGTTCCTTGCACTGAAATACAAGAACTAATCTTTCCTCTTCAATCTTGTGTTTAATTCTTTTTGTGACTAACGTTTGTGAGCAGCAAACTGACCTAGTCCATAACAAAGTGCTTCACTGAATTTGTCTCCGAGCCTCCGAGCTTCTAATATTGATCTAAGTATGAAAAGAATTTCCTGGGTTAGGTACTTAATGAATCACTAGCTTATGTCTCTGTGTTCCTAGCTTGTCTGACACCATGTATGCAATACCTCTGAGGATGGACCTGTGACCTGGGTAGGATTAAATTTATCTGATGATAATTTTCAATTTATTGTTATTGTTTTCATCTCAGGCAGAAACTGATAAAGAGGCTGGAGAAAACAAAGGTGTTTCTGACAAGCAGATCCGTCTTAAAATATTTTCACCTAATGTTCTTGATATTACTTTAGTAGACCTTCCGGGTATAACAAAAGTTCCAGTTGGTGATCAGCCATCTGATATCGAAGGACGAATAAGAACCATGATAATGTCCTACATCAAAATTCCGAGTTGCTTAATTTTAGCAGTTACCCCTGCAAACTCTGATCTGGCAAATTCAGATGCGCTGCAGATGGCTGGAATTGCGGATCCTGATGGTTAGTTAAAAAAAATTCATGCTCACTAATGATGGAATAACTAGTGAATCTGTTACCGTATTTATCTTTTCGTTTTGTCTTATTATTGGGCAGGATACCGGACAATTGGTGTAATTACAAAGGTGCATTACATGCTTCCTTTTTAATTTCACATTAAATGTTCTTATGGTTTCTGCTGAAATGTTTGACACTTTAATGGTGTTTCAGCTCGACATTATGGACAGGGGAACAGATGCTCGCAATTTTTGCTGGGAAAAGTTATACCACTACGTCTTGGTTATGTGGGTGTTGTTAATCGTAGTCAAGAGGTATATTTGTCATTCTATGTCGAAGTCTAGCTAACTTGGCAAGAATTTCAGGAAACAAATACTTCTATTTTGTATTTTGCAATGTCATAAATTTTGATATTCCTCTTTCTTTTCTATTTTTTTGCATCTTTGCCGTGTTTGATATTCCTCATTTATTTTCTTTTAAGTTTAGTTATTTATAATTAAATTGGACTATTGGAGGATGAATTATTGGGTTTTGGACTTTTGGCTAAAGACTTTTCGAGTACTTTTTAGTGCATTGAGTGGATAAGTTTCTATAACTTAATTTTTTTGCATGGTTTATCTTAAATTTTTGTGGCATTCTGCTGAATGTTTCTTGAGCTGAATAAGTATTGTCCTTTCTTTCTCATGTGACTGTGTGAGTGGTTGCTGATGGATAGTTTTGCCAATGAAATGATAAGTTGAGGACTTAATTGGAAGTCCAGAAAAACAGGACAATGCATCAAGATTGACATGAAGAAAAGAGCATGATCTGGTCTAGGGACGCAGAATGTGTGTGAGAAATTTGTGGTGTATTTGGGGGTGTCACCTGGACTGGAGAGGATATTACATGAGAACTTTTAGCTTGGGATGCAACAATAACATCCGGTATTCCAGAGTGGAACTGGGTCTTCTGTCCAGAGAGGTTAAAATGTACATAAGTTTACCCTGCAGATGTTGTGCTGTACTGCTGTACACCTGTACCCATAAGCTTAGGAATACATTTTCTTTTGGAAAATGAAAAAAGTTGTAGTTAAAATTATGTTGTAGCAGCAGCAGCAACAACATCTATGATGTTAATAAAAAGATGATAAAATAAGTAATAATAATGATGCTGATTGTGAGAATAAAGGACAGCATATATATCCTGTCTTCAAAAACTCACATTTGGTTTTTGACAATGTTGAGGATAGTTGTCAAATTTGTATTGAAAATTTGGAAATGGATACATAGAACATAAAGTAAGAGGTAATGTTGTGATAAAGAGAGAAAGGGTTTGAGTGATGGAGAGTGTGAAAAGAGGAAAGGTTTATTTGAAATAGAAGTGTAATTTTTTGTAGGATTACTATAAAAAGAAAGTGTGAATATTAATAAAGGATGAGGAATTGTACATATTACTACACAGTAATATAAAAAACAATACAAATAAACAGAAGATAGACAAAGAAAGGATTGAGAATGATAAATGGAGTTATAGGCCACTAGCATAGGGAGGCATAATACTTACATCTATAACACATAAGTGATGATGAAAGCAGCCGTTGTATTAGTATATATCTACATTACTTAAGGTTGTGTTATAATAGTGTGAGTCACTGTCATTGCATTTGTAATGGGCTTAAAGTCCACTAATAACGCACATGTGGGAAACAACCGAGCTCAAAGTATGTATCCAAATTCATCATTGTTATTGTATCGCTAATCTTTCAGTTGATGTCACTATTTTTGCTGACGTCATGATCACATTTGTAATAATGTTAGCTATTAATGTGAACTTGTGTACGGTCAGGAGATCCAAATAAGGAATATCTTTCATGTGTCAGTTGCATTCACATTTGACTGGAATATCTGTTTTTAATTTGTTCCTTGGGTTTAATCTATGTATTTTAAAAAGTCACATAGAATGCTGTACAGTAAACAGGAGATGTCACACTACAATCCATATCGAAGGTATTTCTGTTATTAAGTTGATTATTTTTCTAACCCCTACGCTTTTTTTTTTTGTTGAAAACAGGACATTTTGAATAACAGGAGCATAAAAGACGCACTTGTGGCCGAGGAGAAGTTCTTCCTTAGCCGTCCAGTATATATACTCTAGCTTTCTGTTCCATTCTCTTTTTCTGATTGAGTTGTAGGTTTTAGATTTAGATAGACCTTATTATTGATTACTCCTTTTGGGTTTAACTTGAGCTCTGCAGGTGTACAGTGATATTGCGGATCGATGTGGCGTTCCGCAGCTGGCTAAAAAACTAAACCAGGTGAAACAATGCGTTGTTACTGTAGTATGTGTGTATCACTTATATATTAATCCAGTTCTAATTGTTGTTGTGCTTTCATCATTTTGAAGATCCTAGTACGACACATCAAAGCAGTTCTTCCTAATCTAAAGCGCGAATCAGTGCGCAGCTTGTTTCTGTTGCTAAGGAGCATGCAAGCTATGGAGAAGCCATTGAATCTAAGGTATGATCAATGTGTATCGTGGATTACCTTGTACTTTTTCTTTTGGTAAATATGTCAAGATTCTTGCTGATGATTATCTAGCATGACTTGAAAAATTTGCACCAAAGTAGCACTTATAATAAATGTAGTGCATCAGTAACCTACTTAACTACATGTGCTCTAAAGAAACCTACCAATCTCCTGTTTGTTCTTCTTTTCCTTTCGTTTTTATATTTTTTTATTTCGGAGAAATTATGGCTTGTGAAACTGAGTGTTGCTTAATATCTTACTAGGTCTTTTGTTTTTCTTTGTTGCTAGGCTGGTCAGGGTGCTGTCATCTTAAACATACTATCTAAGTACTCCGAAGGTAGGTCTGCAATTTTGCTCACTCAGTGTCTATACAATGTATACCTTAGTTACTTCTTTTGTCTATGGGTGAATGCATTATTGGTAAGATTTTGTTTGGACAGCTTTTTCTTCTATGATAGAAGGGAAGAATGAAGAGATGTCAACATCTGAATTATCTGGTGGTGCAAGAATTCATTACATATTCCAATCGATATTTGTAAAGTGCTTAGAGGTCCGCTTTCTGAGTTTGTTGTCCCTCTTTTGGATCTGTGTTTCAAATGTTTATGTTTGTGTATCTTTGCTGCTCCTTTCACGGTCGGACATTTTTTTTAATCATGTTGCAATTTCAAGTCATATATTAAGTACTATCTAAAGTATTTATCTATTACCTTCAATGCTTGATTATTCATTGCAGGAGGTTGATCCATGTGAGGATTTAAGTGACGAGGATATCCGCACAGCTATTCAGAATGCAACTGGTCCCAAGTCTGCGTTATTTGTTCCTGATGTATGTGTCATAATATTACTTAACTGACTACTTATCCTAAATAATGTGTCTTGTGAGCTGCGATCTGTTGCATCCCCGGTTACTTGGTCTACATCTGTGGTTATCCCCTCTTTCATACCAAATATTTTTTGTTTATATCCTCTTGGCCTTTAAAACCTTTTGAATATAACCGTGGAATATTTAGGTACCATTTGAAGTTCTTATCAGAAAGCAAATTGAACGTCTATTATCTCCAAGTATCCAATGTGCACAGTTTATATATGATGAGCTGATTAAGGTAGCGAAGTTCTACTTTGTCATTGGTTTAAATAATATTTTTTTTAATGGTGCTGATTCTTACGTATAAATCCCCCATGTAGATGAGCCATCGATGTCTAGTTGGTGAACTGCAACGCTTTCCTATACTTAGAAAGCGAATGGAAGAAGTTATTAATAGCTTCTTGAGAGAGGGCCTCCAGCCTGCCGAATCAATGATTACTCATCTTATTGATATGGAGGTAATAGTCAGAGATAGTATTATACTTGTGGCACAAGGTCAAATCATCGTGTCTCTGCATTCTTTCGTGTATGCAGTTCTATTTGCATGCTGCTAAGTGATCTCTAATGTGTGTTGCCTTTTCTTGCTTGTACTAGAATAGGGTTATTCCTTAATTGGTAGCTAGATTCAAGTTTTCTATGCACTTATTTTTGAGGGAATAAGTTTTAGTTTAATTTTATGTGCATTACTGACTTGGTGAATGGTGATTGATGCGGGTAATATTTTAATACATCCTACCAGATACTTGTAGGCTGTAGCTGAGAATAGAATCATGCCCTTATTTTTTTGAAGTTATCCTCTCATAGTAGGTACACCATACACGTAGTGACATTTTTGTTTATAAAAAAAACAATACTTCCTCCGTTTACTTTTACTTGCTACACTTCCCTTTTATGGCAATCTCAAATTACTTGCAACTACTACTTTTGGCATTAAGTTATCTCTATCTCTTCCCTCAAAAAAAAAAAGTTATCTCTATCTCTCTCTTCATCACATACGTACTTCTTTTTATTTCTCTATCTCTCCTCTCTTTAGTTTATGTGACCCTCCCCATGTTGGAGGTAAAAGTAAACAGAGAAAGTATATTTTAGCTAAAAACATGATTTGCTCTTTTACCTTGTTACTGTTGTTGAGTATATTGATGATTTCTTGTATGGAAGGTAAAGCTACTCATTACTGCTAGATCTGGAATTAGTACATGTTGGTTGCCTACTTGCCTTGTTGTCCACTTCGGGTCTTTGTTGTTTGAAATGTGATCTGTTGGTGGACTAGATCAAGTCCCTTAAAAGGTCCTTCTGTTTAGCATAATGAATTCTTATTTCAATTTCATAGATGGATTACATAAACACTTCACACCCTAATTTTCTTGGTGGAGCCAAAGCTGTAGAGGTTGCTTCTCAACATGTTAAGTCCGCAAGATCTTCTGTATCTATCACAAAGCCAAAGGTACCTGTCAATTACAATTTAATCAGTGAGTTAGTTTATATGCGGCTGGTATCTAGTCCCACAATGTATCTGGGTGCATTTTGGGTGTCAGGATGGTGGGGATTCAGACAAAGCACCTGCATCTGAAAGGACCATAAAAACCCGAGCTATTCTTCCTAGAAATGCAAATGGAGTTGTTGCGGAACAGGTATAGAAACCTGGACTTTGATTAGCTCTGCAATATTTTATGTTTCCTGTAATTTTACAAGGTAATTTATCTGGTAGAAGTAAGAAACTAAGACATCATTGTTGATCGATGAGCACTATGTTTTTACATGTATGATGACTTTATTGCAAATCTTGCTTTATTGACAGAGCAATCGATCTGCAGCAGATGGTGAAAAAGCTGCTCATTCTGGTAAGAATTAAGATGGTGAAAATGCTGATCATTCTGATGGAGACCTTAACCTGGGAAATATGAAATAAGACTATACTTCGCTTCCAGCAGATTCTATGATCTTTGTGGTTCTGATGTATAGAAAATGTCTGGACAGGAGCAGCAAATAACTCAAGTTGGGGGATTTCATCAATTTTTGGTGTTAGTGACAATCGCACTTCTTCTAAAGAAACTTCTAACAACAAATCTTTCTCTGAGCCTGCTCATACCTTGGACCATGCCTTTTCGATGATACTTTTGAAGGAAGTAAGTGTCTTTTGCAGGTTGCTACCTATAATGCACCCTTGTTTGCATTACTTTTTTGTTCTGAAATAGTAACTTTATGTTTGCCTTTTGAAGCCACCAACAATACTAAGGCCAGCAGAGACTCATACAGAAAGTGAGGCAATTGAAATTACTGTCACCAAATTGTTGTTGAAGTCATACTATGACATTGTCAGAAAGAATATAGAAGACTCTGTGCCTAAGGCAATCATGCACTTCCTGGTGAGATTTGGTGTACCTTTAATTACCAACACTCAGAACTGATTTTTCATTTGGTTTTGTATGTATTCTCGATTTGGTTGTAGATATGTATTGGCCTTATGTCTACTCCATACTTGATTTCTTGACTGTCGATGCCTCATGCTTCACAAACTTTGTAATATAGCTGTAGAGGATTTCCTCATACCTAGTTTTGAGGTTTCCTGCATTTTGGCGTATTTGAGTTTCAACCTTCAAGCTATTAGTGGAGAAGCTTGTGAACTACAGGTTTCTTGCTTTGCGTTGAGTTTGATCTACTCCAGTCTCCTTGACTTTTGATCTAGCAATTCTATGTGGTTTGAGGTTGGTTTTATTTTCCTCCCGGGATTGCAACATCGCTCTTTAAGTAATTGGTGATTGAAGAGCAATTCACATTTCACAAGCATGTAATAGAACAACTAAGCTCTTTAGCCCAGTGGTCTTGCATTCTTGCTTAAACTTGTGACTGCTTGATCAGAGTAGCAGACCTTTTGTGTAATGAATTTGAGCAATGAGTAATTGTAATTAACTCACCCCGTTATACTTGCCAAGTTTCCTAAACATTACAACTCTTAGTCGAGTGAGGCGTCTGCTTGCCATCTTTATGATTAATCTTATGCATAAGGAAAACTTAGCATGGTTCGTGATAGTCGTAGCATGCCATGATCTGAATTTTAACCCTGCCTGATAAGTTAACAACTTAAAATCTGAAAATGAATTCTGAAATTTGGAGCTATACTCTGGTCTATGAATTTTTTGTTGTACTGTGTTTTGCTTATGATTTTAGCATCCAAACAAGAATTGGTAGGTGTCGTTGCTGTTAAAATGGTGCTTTCGTCATACAAGCTACTATGTGTTGTTCTTTGTAGTTGATGTGGTCTTGTTAATTGAACCTTGTGCAGGTAAATCATACAAAACGAGAGCTGCACAATGTATTTATCAAGAAGCTCTACAGGTATAACTGAGAATTTTCTAGCTTTTATTGCTTAGTTGTTAGTTAACAACCAAATCTGATGGCACTGATTGCCAATTAACTATACAGGGAAAATCTATTTGAGGAGATGTTGCAAGAACCTGATGAAGTGGCAACGAAAAGGAAGCAAACTCGAGATAAATTACGCATTCTCAACCAAGCTTTCCGGGTTGGTTTCTTTGTGAAACTTCTAGGTTATAAGGACCATTTCAGCGTTGCACATATAATCTTTCTACTGCACTTGAGGATTTGCTCCTTATCAGATTTTCGTGATTGATTTCTTGTTCGTTCATGGCTGCTGAAATAAAATTATGTCTCTTTTGTTTGTACCTGTCTGCCTTGTGTTCTTTTGTCCCTGCATACTCGTGGCAAATTTTCATTGTCCGCCTTTATGATCTACTTCATAGTTCATACCCTAAGAATTACATCAGCTGTCAGTATCTTGAAAATGAGTTTCTGTAGACAATAATGAAGATTTTCCATTTTCTATTCTTTTCCCTCTTTTACAGGTACTTGATGAATTGCCACTAGAGGCGGATACAGTTGAGAAGGGATACAGTTTGGGGACTGATGCTACTGGTTTGCCTAAGATTAACGGGTTCCTGTCACCTGGTTACTCAACAAGCAGTCATTCAAGTGATTCCTACTCGGCCTCCCGAAAAACCACAAGTCTAGGAAATCATCCCATTCAGGTGAACTTCAATCACCATTTTATGGTAATGCAGATTCTAATGGAAATGGTCGTGGCTCGCTACCTGGTCTTTATCCAACTATTCATATATGATTATACAATCGATTGGTCTGCTCAGTCATGAAATTTCATTCATTTTGATTGGTCCGCCTGGTATTTTTGAATCTCTATTCTCTGGTGAAAACAAAATCCGTAAGAAGCCTTTGACTGTTTGTCAAGATTCATTCCTACCCGAAGTTGCCTCCTGCATATCCTGTTTGCAGTCAGTGATATTTTCAGTTGCAAAAGAGTTAGAGGTGATAAAAAGAATACTGCAGATTTTGTAACATATTTTTTTCGTATCAGTCCTCTTAATTTTCTACTCTTGGCCAATCTATCAGTCAAACTGGTTCTTTATGCTTGTATCTTTCCGTATTATATACTTCTCCTAGTTATAGTGCATATGAAAGCTTTATAGGTATTGTAGGGAGATGTATCATCTCTGTTCAGTTTTGCCGTACACAAATAATTTTGCGTTACTTCCCATTGGAAGAAGTTGATGGGAAGGTGACTTATTTGATGGGAATGTATATTCTGAAGTCCCTTAATTGAACATATAATCTTGTGTTCAAACAGTTACATTTTTACTTATCTATTGTTTTTATGCTTGTGCTTCACGTCTATTGTCTCTGCAAGGCTGCTAGAGCCTAGATGTAAATCATGTTGTTTTGGACTTGATGAACTGTAAGCATCTGTTTTGAGGACCACTGCTTGTGCTACCAAGTGCGTGTTAGTAGTTGGTTGTGACACCCTTTTGGCTGACCAGTGCTTAAGTTACCCAGTGGTTACGAGTTCTTGAGACAGAGTTACTTGCTGCCTTAAGTGTAAGGTCCAAATTGGAAAACGATACTTCAGGCTGATTTCCATGATGGCTCACAATTCTCTACGTTCGAGAGCTCAGGAAGCTCTACAGACTTTTGGCAGTATGGTCCCGTAAATTATTGTTGCCTATGATTCAAGAGGAAAAGATTGATGTCGGAGGATGAGTGAACAATTGGAAGGGAATATTGATGTAGGGCATTTTGTTCAACAAGATATTATCATAACTCTCATTATTTCATGCCTATTTCATTTTACCTTGCAGAGAGTAGGGATAAGCAATATCGCGTTTGATCATCACATCTACACTGCAAAGCAAGTGGAAAATGATGTCAAATGGCCTAAATGCATCTTGCTTATTGTACTGGGAACCCCGGGTTAGCTAATTTCTTTGAAATTTCAATGTTGTGAAGAAATACGGGATAGTTAAATACAAATTGATATAATGGTACAACAAATCGAACCTAAGAAACGTGATTTATTTTTTTAATTTTGTTGATAATTTCATCTTAGACAGGTTAAATGAATCAAACACAACTGACATGTTTAGTCAAAAAGGCGGGGTCAGAGTCGAGCCTTCTATTACTCAAATTCAATACCATACGAGCCTATTACTCAAATTCAATACCATACGATTGATTTGTCAGCTCTAGTTTCTGTTGAATCACATAAATGGAAGGTGGCATCTTGTTTGGGTTCCAAATTCCAATAACTTTTTCCACTATTCAGGTAAAAAAAAATTCTTCAAAGAGATCTTGCCAAACCTCAAATTTACACCATCTGTACCGTTCGGGAAGCATTTCTATCTGTAAGAGTCACAGCGATGGATGAACTGTGCATGCTGAGACTGTAGCACGCGCTTTCATGGTCTTATTCGAGCCATTCAATATCCAGAAGAAATGGAAACAACTAGGATTTGATGAAGACACAAGGCATTCTTAATAGCATCCTGCGAACACTATTTTCAGAAAACTCTTCAATAGCATCCTGCGAACACTATTTTCAGAAAACTCACAACTTCAAGACAGTACATTGTTTGCATTACATTACATGTTCCTTGCACTGCAAGGCTACAAAAAGACTTGAGCTGAAAAACTTGTACAAAAAAGCTCGGTACTTACAAATTACACCTCGTACTTACGCATATTTTCTCTTTCTAACTTTTTACATACAATCTAATGTTTGTATTGAGGGGAAGTAGCCTCCTCTATACAAACAACAAATTCACAAGGTAAGCAACTGGCTCGATCTTGAATCCTTGACAAAATTCAACCTGGAAAATTTGCTTCCCGGTCCTGTAAGCTGTTGAGGTATAATTACTAA
Source organism: Beta corolliflora (assembly GCA_947648045.1). Classification (NCBI taxonomy): domain Eukaryota; kingdom Viridiplantae; phylum Streptophyta; class Magnoliopsida; order Caryophyllales; family Amaranthaceae; genus Beta; species Beta corolliflora. Next base: position 968,320 of record CANSZD010002981.1, read on the forward strand.
TAATATACATGTACTGACTACTTTTGCAGCGCTTGTTACCGCAACATGAATGAAAAATGTGTTGCAGCCTTCCCATATTAGGTTAAGTCAGTAGAAAGCTCCCATTGAATCATCAAAGCCTGAAGGAATCTCAAATTCTGTTCCTGAATCGTTGGTAACTTCCTCTAGAGCCTCCTACGAAATAGAAGCAACTTCATTAGGCTATTCACATCCATGAAAAATGCAGAGTTCCCAAGATGTGTGCCAAGGAACAAAAAAACGAAAGCACCAGATTGTAGAAACACATATTTCATCAAGCGTGTTTGCTTGAAAATAAGGATATCCCAAATTCACCTCATAAATATAGCCACAAGCAACCCTTTGTCGTGGGCAACCAGTTATATCACACTTCCTGACTACCATAAAAGAACCCATACAGCTACAGAACATACATGATACGAAATTCCGTGTGTGTGTGTGCTTTTTTTCTCTTTGGGGGGGGGGGGGGGACCCGCACACTAGAAAAGTTTTCATCTGTTATATTCTGAAATCTTTTGGTAGGCACTAGGCACATACAATTGTCCAACTCTGATAAGCTGGTGATGCATATCCACCTACAGTCCATCCACATTAGCATTCTTGGTTATTAGTAATGTCAAGACAAATCATCTTGCAGAAAAGGCTGCTCTTGGAGGTTGAGACTGAACTCTTCAGTTATGTTTGGAAGATGCAGCTGAACCTCAGAGTTTGGATTTAAGTTGTGGTTTGAGATTATATATCCCCATGTCCTTTAATTGAAGCACATTCATAAAAAGAAATCAACCTGACTCAACTGTCTCATTCCTTCTATTCAAGCGGGCCTTACAGGAGTTTGATCCAAATATCCATAAAAGAGAGATCAGCTGGTCACTTCATTAAAAAAAACTTCCAAGTACAGTCTGCACTGTAGAAGTCTCCAAAGCACGGAAAACTGGAAACCTAATGCCCGGATCTTTCCTCTCCATTTCTTCTTTTGGCAATTAAAGAAAATATTACAAAATAGATTAGCCATCACAAGCTGAAGGCTGCTCTACAACTGTATCCACACTCCAACAAGAACAGCTAGCACAGAATTACAAGACCTAAATTGCATCAGTACTGACCAAATCCCACCTTCTAGGAAAGGTGAAGAAGGGAACTCCTCATGCGCAGAACCAAATCAGAAGCTTCAATTCACCTAAGTACCCGTGTCTGATCCTTGACACTCGGACGTGGACACGGACACTTGGACACTTCATTTTGGGCCAAAAACATTGAAAATTTTCATAGAATAGCAGAGTCAGACACTTGGGCACGTACCCGTGTCAGACATGGGTATACGAGTCCAGGTAATATAGGATAGTGTCGTCTATAACTTAAAAATTACATTACGAACTACCTTTTGCTACTAATGCCTCGCCCTTTAAAAATCTTGCTATTGTGTTGGTCCGAAATTCCACACACAGCTACACAAAAGAAAACCAACTGATTTCAGTTTTATCACCCCCCCTGCAAGCTTCTATGGCATGATTAACCTCAGGGTCAAATTGCCACACAAATCTGTCGATCTTCAAGATACTAAGCAGCAATATAATATTCAAAAAAAAGCGATGCTGAACAGACTTCAACTCTAAACTGCATTGGCTGCAAATGGGATTACATGGACTTTCTTCCCTATTTAATGTAGTTCCTACGTTTTCTAAGCTTTTCAAAGTCAACATTTGACAGTTAATCTCCCTGGATATACATTACCGTAATTTGAGAGCTTTACCATTACAGTTCCATCATTCTTTGGTTGGGGGGGGTGGGTTGGGTGGGTGGTGATGCATTGATTGTGTATACTTCTCTCATGTGCTTGTCATTCAAAAGATTATGTACTTATTTCCTTCAAAAACTCTGTACTTATTAAAGTTAGTTAAGAAAACAAGGAAACTAGATAAGGGGCAGGGGGAGGAGTAGATATGGTTGGCTGAATAGGGGAGAATAGAAGGAGTATCATGTCTAAAATATTGGGAAACAGGTATTAGGAAGCACTTCTCATTTTAGAATTTCTCATTATAAGGCAATAGGAGTTCCCATACACCTAACTACCATAAATCACTGAGCGTCGCCATAGCCTAACTTGAAATATCTCCAAAGGCTTCAAGTTACCAATATAAGCTCTCCCTTGGCCAAGGATATACTTTTAAATGGTTTCATATAACCCTAAGATGCATCCTTATAGGTTTTCTTCTCTGGTCACAGGGAAGTTCCGAAAATGTGTATTATAGCCTTCAATTTTGTTAAATTCTTCACTTTTTCGGACATGAGAACCTTATACATTTTACAACTTGTTGCATATCTTTCAAACTTGAACTACCATGCTTTATAGCTTTGCCTTCGTAGTTTTGGTTTCATTGCTTGCTTGACTCTTAATAGCTTGATCTCTTTTAACATTGGCCTTGTCTTGAATTTCATACATTAGGGCCTTTGCTTTTGTAGATTGGCATTCTTAGGAGTGCACTATGTATCCATCATTGAACAATGCTATACTCCAATCCACCCCGAATTAACAAAGGATTTCCAACACCAACCCTTGATCCATCAAACCGGATTGCTTGGGCCCTAAGAATGTTTCGTAAACGTGTAAAATAGGTATGAGAAACAAGCATAGAGCACGACAACGCATTGTGTTATCACTAAACATAGCTATTATCCCACATGAAATAGCTCAAGAGGCTCCCAATTACCACCTGTAACCCTATGATATGTTCATAAATGGTCACCTATGACCCTAGAATGTTTTCCTTAAGGAATTCTTATCGGGTCTGTGGAAGGTCCAAAAAAGTGGGTATTGCCTCCAAAACAGGTAAATAGAGTACTTTTGTAAACCTTGGGATATTTTTCATCCAAGAGCTCCCTAGAGGTTTCGGGATACCTTTAGATGATTTTTAAGTGGTGAGAACATCCACATTAACTTAAAAATACCATTAAGAGCTCCATCATATCTTCACCTCGTGCTCTTGCTCTTCTTTATTACCTCCACAAGCCTCTCAACACCACCCAATGAGCCTAGCTAACTTTCAAATCGGCTCTTGTGACCCTAAATGAATATCAGGACTATTATCTAAAACCCATAGAGGGCCTAAAAACGTGTATTTATAGCCTTCAAATTTGGTTTCTTTAAGACCAATGATGTTTTATGTTCAGGCCTTACCCAAGCGCCACCAGATGCCTTGAGATGATCTCCGGGTAGGTGGGACTCTCTAGTCTCTACATCGCCTTAAAATGTCTTTTACGGGCTTGTTTTGGGTCTAAGATGTTTGACCCCGATATAGCTCCAATGGTGACCATACGAAATGATTTCACATGGTCTCCCATTAACCGAGAATGCATCCCATGGGTTATGTTGTCCGTAACCCGGCCATGCCTCAAAGAGAGTATTCTTTGCTCTTCTTGGTCAAAAAACTCGGGATTCCTTGAGATGACTCTAGAGTGGTTTGGACCCTATACAATGTCTTCAAATGCATTCTACAAAAAATTTCCATCTTTCCAATTCAACCACAAAATAGCCATGAGGCCACCATATGCCCATTTAGGACATGAAAATGATTTCAAATGGTCTCCCATGACCACATGATGTACCCTTTGGGTTTTGTTGCGTGGGCTCCAAAAATGTTTAAAAACATGTATTACAACCTTAAAATTTGGCTATTTTAAAGACACTTTTTTGAATTTTCGAGGCTGACCATTTTTTCGCCCAAGACCTTCCCGAGTGCTTTAGAATGCCCTTGAATGATTCTTGTGTTGTTGGACTCTCAACACGCCTTCAAAATACATTTTAAATTTTTTTTTGCATCTTTCCACTTTAATTCTAAATAGCTCTTAAGGCTACCATATTCCCGTTCTAAGGCATGGAAATGATTTCAAATGGTCTCTAGTAACCCCAAAATGTAATTATATATTATTTTTTATATTTGTTAACAATATTTTTTCGGAAAGTTAACGGCCAAGACTCTTCGCAATCAAAATCGAAACTATGGCTACCTTCCACTAGAAAAATAAAAGGCACTACTTGAGTATCATTGGCTGCTCCAAAAGGGGTAAGGAAGTCTAATCTCAAGGACTAAGATATAGGAAGTTCTTTGAAGAATCCAAATTTGACACTCTTAGCAGCAAAATTTACAGGTATAGACCTACTAGACGTGTCACCTTTTTTTCTAACGAGTACTAGATGTATCACCTGAATGGTGATGATAAGTCAATAACTGTTAAAAGTCAACTAAAGAAGAGGATCCAAAAAAGTAAGGAATCTGACATTCTAAGTCAACTAAAGAAGAGAACCAAAAGACGGATACCACAGTGAGCGAAGCTGACAATTCAAGTGCAAAACATCATCTTCATTAAGTACTACATTAATAAAATTAGGAGGAGAACGCCTACTTGGCCACATTTCTTCATATTTTCAGTTTCTTCTATGCTTATGTCTGTCTTAGGGGAGGTTAGGAAACGGAAATTTAAAGGGAAAAAAATCAACAATGATACTAGACAAAAGCATTGCCTGATGAACTTCCTCAGTATTTCCCTTTCTATCCTAAAGATTAAGTGACACCAACAGTTCTGACTATTAATTAATTCCAAATAGTCCCAACTTTATGGGTGTCTTCCCAAAGCAGACCCATATGACTTCTAACTTGTTAGAAAATGAACATGGTGATGGTCAAAAGGTCAAAGAAAAGAGAGAGAAGCGATATTCCTAATTTTGTTTACTATAGTTTACAGGTTACAAGCCATACCGAATAACTGGACTACTTTGGGAAAATACTCTTAAAGTTGGGACTCTGCAAGTTGATCAATAGTTGGAATTGTTGGAAGGTAAGGCATGTTTGGTATCAATTTTCCAATGTAGAAGTATTATACTCAATGTAGCTTCTAACACAGTCCAACACGGGAAATTCTGTAGTAGGTTATCTATCATTAAATGAATACAGAACTACCTGCTCAGTGACATTCACTGATTCAATCTGTAAGGAGCCTGCAGAATCATTTGTAATAGCTTCATCATTCTCCAGCAAATCCTGTGCAGAAACAAAAAGATGTTAGTCCTTGAAAACAAAATGTCCAGCAAAGTTCAATAAAACTTGCTTTGTATTCACAATTGTTCCACTTTTATATTTCAACATGCTCAATTTTTTTACCAGTTTATTGTACTATATATAGTTATATATACAAAAATTATCAAGTTGGATATTGTTACATTCATCTCAATCCATTATATTCAGAAAAATAAGCTTTTGATATCTTTGTAATACATAACAAAGGTCCAAGGTGTGCATTGAAACTCGTGAAGAAGCATATGGAACAATTAAAAAGTATGTGGGGAGTATTTCATGCCTTGTTGGTGTGCGGGATGTGTTCTAGTTTTTCTTGTTTATTTAATCGAAGAAGAGTTCGGTAAAATTGGTTTTATATATATATATATATATATATATATATATATATATATATATATATATATATATATATATATATATATATATATATAAAGAATTTATACTGGAAATCTCGTAGACCTCAAGTATTAATTAGAGTCAACATAGACATCATAGGTTTGAAAAGACTGGCGTTCACGTTTTAATATTTGGTGGGTTCAAATGCGTTCTCATCAAAAAGAAGAAAAAAATTACGGGTTCGAAAAGCGTTTTGTTGAAATATTTGATGAGTTCGAAAAAAATGACGTTCTCATTAAGAAGAAGAAAAAATTGGGGTTATGTGGGGACTGGGGAGTATTATAATCATGATGCTCCTACACCCAATGGCGGATCATGTACATAATAAAAAATAATAATTCAAATCTCAAGTAACGAGTTTGTGTAACTCCTTCAAACCACTTGTCATATTGTTTCTAAGGTTTTATGCTTCTTTTCTCGAAATTTAATTCACAATATCAAAGAGTATTATTATACTCTCTTTGTTCCTTTTTATTCTTCTAGGTTGCTCTTTCAAATTCAAATTTGAACTATTAATATCTAACGTTTTTGTTAAATTAATGGAAAAGTTTATATTATTGAAATTACACATTCAAATAACTCTATCACGATTCAGCGAAACTGCAAAAGAATGTCTCTCATATATATTGGTATAGTTTATGGTGAAAATTAGCTCCGTAACCAAGACCTGTTTATGGTGAAACCGATTTGCTATCTTTTTCTCATTACTTTATGTGAACACATTAAAATAATATCAACGAAAAGCAGGTGAAGGGAGTCAAACTAGTACCCCATACTAGATATACAGGCAACATGAAAGGAAAACAATATTAATGAAAAAGGAATTTTTTTTTTTTGTAAAAGTACACGTAATGAAGAAATGAGCATACACACTGTAAACAAACATTACAATATGCAGGGAATAGTTGGGAAAATAAAAAAAAAATAAAACAGAGGAGCATTGAGGGAAAACGAGTGTTCAATGTCAAAAAGCAAAATAGGAGGAACAATATTAAGGGAAACGAGGTTCAAATGTGCAACCCTTGCTGTGCAATGCTAATAGCTTTGCTAGCAAGCTACAGTCGCTTCAATAGTTAGACCTTGCATCAGCATATTTTTATATAATCAAGACATGCACGAGCATACCCTATGTACAAGCTAGTATCAAACCCGAAAAACCCAGATTTTCATATTAGAATTTGTACCTGCTCATTTTCCCTAGTCGAGGTTTTCCCTGATTCAGAAGCTAAAGGCTTTGCCTCCTCCGGGCTTCTCTGCAATTAGATTGTAACTATAAGAGTCTTTCGTGATATAGGCCTTTTAACCCTCTTATATGCAGAAACTCTACCCCCCCCCCAGAATAGAAGTATATATATACATGGTCACACAAAATGTGTATGGCAAGTGAATTTCAACTAAAGTTGGTCCTTCTACTGTTTTACATGTTCACAGATTTATCAAACTACTACGTACTACATAGAATAGGCAATACATACAGCTAATACTACATAGAATAGGCCTTTTATCTATACGCTTGGCCAAATCCCTAAAATTCGATATGAAATGGAGACACACATTACCTGCATTTCTTGATTAGCATAGGAATTGCCAGGCTCCATGGCTAGAGGCTTTACATCACTTGGAGTGTCCTGCAAATGCAACATCATGAAATTTAATTGAAATCTAAATCAATCCTCAACAGCTACATATCTCAGTGGAATTCATGTGGCAATCAAACCCAATAATGATAATACAATTCAACACTAAGATTACGCATCCTAGTCTTTCAAATATCTAACAATCAAAGCACACGAAATCACTGCTAATCCACGTTGCCCCACATATTTAAAGAAAAATAATCAACAGTAAATAAGATGCAGAAGCTGCAAACCACATACCGGGTCACCCTGAAATGGTATGATCCTCACAGCCTTGGAAAGATCTCTCAGCGTTCCCTGAAAATATATGCAATTGTCTCAAGCTCTTAACTTCCCTGATTATAATATCAATATATCACAAGTTTGTGACATCAGGTCATAAATAGATTGATAGAACAACAAAATCCACCTTGTTCGCCCACATTAGCCCACAAGCATTGCAAAGAGTCCTCGGACCAGATGGACCTCGGCGCATAGCTGGTGTAGACTTTTCACTTGTTCCACAGTGCTGACAACTGCGTGGGCTGTTTTATATAGCATGCCACATAAAAGTTACTAATAAGAAGTACAAAACAAAATATGAAAATCAGCTTCCATTAACTAACACTTTATCCAATCCCCATCCAACCCTCCATCCCCCACCCCGAAAAAAAGGAGGGGGGTATTTCAAGAAGTTTTTTCAAACTTACACACATTCTGGTGGTGGTGTACCATCTTTAGGATCCCAATTTGCAGCAGCGAGTTTGTAGCGATCTTTCAATGAGACAAATTGTCCATTTTTGCGATGCATCCTAATAAAACATCATTGAGATTTGAGACCCATAGTTAGGATAGCATCAAAATGACAGATAAACAACATATGCCCGAGAAAAGCTTTTATACTGTTAAGAAGTTACAAAAAGAACTGCCAAATAAAGTTATTAATAGCCACCAGGTCTGGCCTTTATTTTCATTCAAGAAGCCCTGAAGTTAATAGGCCCACCAGAATCACATAGTTCAATTCATAAAGCAGGCAGGACAACCAAACTTTTCTTTGGTAAAAAACTAATAATTATCATATTTCATGCTTAGAAAGTGTACTGCCTCTGACTTTACAAATTCCAACATGAAGTCACTGACTCACTGTAATCAAGCAAGATTACCCCTAGCCCTCTGTCCATCAATTGTTATCAGGTGTGTGTGGAAAGGGGGGAGGTGGGGGGAGGGGGTAGATATTTTAGAGAAGTTGAGCCTATGGACAGGCAAAAGAATTCCTTATTCATTTTAATAGATGGTCCACATTTCTATTTCCAAGTTCAATCTTGCATGTCCCATGAGAAAAATGTCTTCATAGCTGCACTTACCAATAATACGTTCAGCTCAAGGACAAGTATGAACATTAAAACCAAGACACAAGTTCTAGGAGGAACAGAGAAACCACACACGAAATGTCTATGATATTGACTGAATACTTAAAAAGCCAGTGCAATCTTGGTTCAAAGATTATGCCCAACATAAACCTCCTGATGCAATAAACAGCAGAACTAAATTCTTCTGTTTCCAGAGAGTACAAAAAGAAATAAGCTCTTGATATACCAAGGGATTACCTCTGAGCAACCTCTTTTCGGCATGTGTAACGAATTTTCTTATCAAAGCACCTTTCCTTCCTCTTTTCTCGAAATCTAACCAGAGATGCAATCCTATGAGAGATTTTTTGGCCACATGAAGGATCACCTAGTGTCTGCATCATTTTGCAAGCATGTAACCTCAATTAATATCATGGGAAACCTACAACATATCATTGGCACAAACTCTCAGGCTTCAATATACCATATTATGCTGCTGAAGTAAGAACTCTGATGTAGGCACACTAGTTGACATGTCGCACCCTCCCAAGAGTAATAAAACAGCTTGCACCTGTCATAACCAAATTACAACAAAATGAAAAAATCGTATATTCAAATGGCAGCCTCCATAAGAATAAAAACACACGCTCAAAGTTGCAGAGATAACTATTAAAAAGTCAGTCTGAACTCTGAAACCTGACAAATTGTAAATAAAAGACAAGTAGACATACGAATTCAATCAGAAACTCAAATACTTGTAATAAACAGAAAAAAAAACCTAATCATTGAGGAACAAAGTACATTTTTAATTGACAAGTACACCTTTTGCAAATTCTGCTAATATATCTCTCAAACTTCCATTAGCACTCACGTATCGAGCTTCTAAAGCTTGATAAAGCTACCACGATATAAGAAACTAGAGTCTCTCCTACAAATTTCACCAGCCAACAGCTCCAATGAAATATATATGCATAATATACCAAGCTAGAATAGGTGGATAGTATAAACAAATTTAATACATAATATCAACGGTTATTTCACCATATACCCCTGACAAATCAAGAAATTCACCATATACCCTCAATGTTTCAAAAATTCACCATATACCCCTAAGTTTCCGAAAATGTGCACCAAACACCCTTTTTCTAACGGACGTTAGGTTACCGTTAATGTTATTTACAATATTGCCATCATTAACTCCTAATCCCTAATTCTAATCCTAATACTAACCCTAATTCTAACCCTACCCAAACCCTAACCCATCCTCCCCTCCCCCCAAACCCTAACCCACACAACCCACCACCCCTCCCCCTCCCCTCCACCCCCACCCGGCCCCATCCCCTCCCCTTCACTCCACCACCGCAGCCCCTCCCCCTTCCCCGTCGACTCCCCCTCCCCCATCCAGCCCTCACCCCCTCCCCTCCACCGCCGCGCCCATCCTCATTGCCCTCCCCGCTTCCCCGTCGACTCCCCCTCCCCCCCCTCCCCTTCCCCGTCGGCTGCTCCCCTCCCCCTCCCCACCCCCCCCCCTCCTCGTCGATTTCCCCCTTCCCCTTCCCCTACTTGAATCCGGTTAGAATTGAAACCCACCCCCACCCTCCCCGTAGAATTCAAAAACCCCTCCTTTGAATGAATTAGGCTCGATTTCTAGGGTGGCTCGATTTTTAGGGTGGCTCGATTTCGAATGGTGGAGATGGTGGTTCGAATGGTGGAGAGAGAGAGAGAGAGCACGTTCGAATGGTTCGAATTAGGCTCGAATTCTAGGTTGCTCGATTTCGGGCGTGGGTTGGTTCGAATGGTGGTCCGGGCCGGCAAGGGGAGGGGAGGAGGGAGTGGGAATGGGGGCTGCGACGGGGGTAGGGGTGGGGAGGGGATGGGGGGCCGCAATGAGGGGGAAGGGTGGGGGCTGCGACGAGGGGAGGGGAGGGGTGGGGGGGGGGCTGAACGGGGGAGGGGGAGGGGGGGTGGTGGAGGGGAGGAGGGGGTGGGAGTTGGGCTTAGGGTTTGGGGAGGGGGCCGGGCTTAGGGTTAAGGATTAGGGTTTAGATTTTAGGGTTAGGATTTAGATTAGGGTTAAAGTTAGGGTTAGGGGATAATGGTGGCAAAATCGTAAATAAAACTAACGGCGAGTTAACATCCGTTAGCAAAAAGAGTACATGGTGCACATTTTCGGAAACTTAGGGGTATATGGTGAATTTTTGAAACATTGAGGGTATATGGTGAATTTCTTGATTTGTCAGGGGTATATGGTGAAATAACCGTAATATCAATGATCATACCAACAACAACAAAAAAAGCATCCACAACAGCGCCTGACAAGCACCTAGCAACTTCAAAGCTTGGTATTATACTGAGAAAAATCGAACATTCTAATCTTACAAGTCAGTTCAAATATCAAATTTTCACAATAAAATTCACACTATAAATCAATAATCCATGCAAATTCGTAATCCATTTTCTTAAGAACAAACTCCATTTTTTTCGGAATTAAAAATCGTAATTCGTAATCCACAAACATCAACACCGATTTCTGATTTTTGTCCGTCAAATCATCATATACGCTCTGTTCACATAAAAATTAACAAACAAAATAACAAAATTCCAATATTTTCCCTCAAATTCAAGTACATAGTCTCCAGTTTCTCGTCGAATGCACTCGTATCACTATTCTACTCTCAATTGACATAATGACATTTTTCTTCCAGCACAAACCACAAAAAAAATTGAAAAAAAAACAAACAAAATACTTTCAGAAAAATTGAAAAACGTTAAGAAACTTGCCTTATCAGGAGTAACAGCAGGAAATACATAAACTTCACCTTCAAAGGCGATAGTAAGCTCACTCGTTCGTCTCCGAATCAACGATGAAGGAACAGAAGATGAAGGCGAGCACAATACTCCACCTCTATCCACATTACCAGGAATCGCTATGCTAACATGCGCGTCTTCGCCGGCGCTGAAATCGTCAGTGTCGACGTCATCTTCCGCCATTAACGCGAGTTGATGATTGTGATTATCGAAGTGTTTGTTTAAAACCTCCATTATTTTAGGAACATTCGGAAAGAATTTTCTCTCTCTTCTGTAAAACCCTAATTCTCAGAATAAGGAGAAAAAACCAGTGGTGGTTTTGGAGAAGACGAGGAGGAGAGAGAAAGAGAAAGTGGTGGGGAAGAGGTAACTAAGAATGGATAAAAAATTGAAGAGTTAGATTTTGTTTGCAGAGCTAAAGTCGGCTAAAGAAGAGACCACATATTTCCAGGTTCTGAAGGGACAAATACAGATTTTTATTCAGCAGCACACTTTTTTTTTTTAAAAATGTTTTTTTGTTAACTTTTGCTGTGGGAGTTTATGGCAGAAATTTAGGTTGACCAAGCGTTTGACTCTTTTTATCCCAAGTAACAAGACTTGATTGATAAATTAATCCCTCCGTTTTTTTTTTATTGCTACATTTTCATTTTAGAAAATCAAATTACCAAATTTGACCAATTGTTGTGGTTTTTTATAAGTAAAAATATAGTCAATTGTGGTCTTATTAGATTCTTCTCGGTGTGTAGATTCATAATATCAATTTTTTATAATTTTTACTTAAAGGGAATTAAATACATCTTGAAAAATGTACCCAAATAATGTAGCAATTAAAAAAAACAGAGGGAGTAATTCATTAAATAAAGGATTTTTTTTTACAAATGTAGCCTTTTAAAAGTTCTATTTTGTTAATTGTAGCCCATTGATTTTAACTTTGTCAATTGCAGTCATAAAAGAACATTTAAGAGGTGCAATTGTGGGTTTTCCATTTGAAAGACAAGAGTTTGGACTAGGATAAGGTTTTACACATGCCCAAACTATGATGTTGGCACTAACACAAGGGAATGCCATTAGCTCAGGTAGATTGATGAGGAACACCCAACAGATTGGCAGAGAGATATGGTATTGGGCGCTTATGGAAGAGAAAAGACATTTAGCCAATGATGTTCAGGTGCTTAGGAGACGACTGAAAGAATCAATTATGCTTGCAACAAAAAAGGATACAGAGAAAATTGTTAATGATGAAGAGGATAATGGTTAGTTCTGGATCGACATGTGAGGTTGGGGTGATTTGCACACTTGTGGTTGTATTAAAGAACTTGTCTTTGATCTATCTTTGTATGTAAATTTGACAATATTTGATAATATTTGGAGTTAAAATGGAAAAATTGACATAAAAGACCAATGGTTAGAGTTTAATAAAACGTTTTTTTCTTCTTAGCAAACTTATTTCATAAGTACCAACTTGAACACACACATTTATTAACATTATTACTTTTTACTTCTTATTTATCAATATAAGCAACCATTAATTATTTTTTGATAATTCTATGAGCAGTTATGTATGATAGATGAATTATATAGTCATATGAAAACCAAACAAGGAGTTACAATAAAAATAGGTTAAATAATTAAATCCACAAGTTGGGTTGGATTGGATTGAATCAACAAATGCGAACAATTCTGATCAACTTTTAGACCTAAGATATTTTGTAATTGGACTTGAAGTGAAATCCATCATTTCATCTATTTCACATTTTAATATTTAATTGTTAGATGTTTAATCTTTCTCTTACCACAATGACTAAACAACAAGTATTTATGGCCTAGTTTTCCTTAGGAGTGGCCCTAGCACGCACCACAACTTGTCGATCAGATCAACTTTTGTCTATCCTGTCTCTGTTACTAAGTAAGCAGAGAGCCAGAGAAAGAGTAAGAGAAAGAGAAAGACTTTTCAAATTTCAATCATGAATGTTGACGAAGAAGTTGGGAAGCTTCAAGAGGAAATCAAAAGGCTTGGTCAGATCCAAGAAGATGGATCTTATAAGGTGATAATGATCCCTTAATTTCTCTCCCTCAATCTTATTTAATTTTTTGACATATTTCCCATTTTTGCATCTTATGCTCTTTTAAGATACAATCTTTCCTATAACTTGATCTTGTTCATTATAGTTATATTGGTAAATTTTGGAACTTTCAATGGATTATGTATCTAATTTTTTGATCTGGGTAATTGAGCATTAATGTTGTTTATTAACTCATCCATCAGATTTTTGGAGGGCTAATCTCGAAAATGCAGGATTATACCAGAATTTGGTCACAGTTAATTTGTGAAATCATTGCAATTTAATTGAAATATCAACCAGATGAGTAAAAGTAAAAAAAAAACCCTCCAGTTTTTCACAGGTTTTCCGAGTTAAAGAGTGCAATTAATTAGGGAAATTTCTTAATTTTAGATTGGTGGTTAGTTGTGCAAGTAATGCTTGTTGTAGTTCACTTAATTAGTCATTAGACTAATATGATCTTAAGGCTCATGGTTAAACTATGCTACATTTGTGTTTGTTTCTTACCTGTGGAAACTTCAAGAGCCTCATTCCATGTCACATGGTTTTTACTCTTTACACTGCTTAAGGCAATTCAAAAGGACTGGAAACTCCTCGTCTGTCCATTCTTAGGATCGGAGTGAACGGTCTAATTCCGGATGTTTGTTCTCAAAATTACCCTACATAATAGTTCTAAAAGGTTCAGTTCGCGGTCATTAAGGGTTAGTGGGTTACCAAGTTCAATTAAGTTCGACCAGGACCAATAAGTTTGGATAAGTTTGGTGGCTACGGCTAATAAGCTCAAATAAGTGAAAACTAGGTGAAGAGAACACATCATGTGTGGTAATAGAAACAACTTAATATCTTGATGAAGTCGTGAAGAGATGGCAAAATATTGCTCTAGTTGAAACTTTGAAAGTAGTAGAGTACTTATATGGGAGTTCTATACTTGGAATTCTCAGCCTTCTTTTGCTATATGGATTCACATATTTTTCTGCAAATTCAGGTTTGCCTGAAAACTTATATGATCCTTATATATATAGGTCACCTTCGGTGTCCTATTTAATGATGATCGATGTGCAAACATATTTGAAGCTCTTGTTGGAACATTAAGAGCTGCAAAGAAGAGAAAGATTTTAACATATGATGGAGAGCTTCTTCTACAAGGTGTCCATGACAATGCAGTTATTACCCTGAAACCTTCTGCAACAGCTTCTACTACTCATGCAACAGAGAAGAGCTGATGAACTCATGTTTAGACTTCCAATTTCCGACTGAGGATGATCCCTGCAAGCTGCAATTATTCTCGCATTTGTATGATCTCTCTTTTTTCTCTTATGTGTGTTTTTATTCTTTTGGAGATATCACCTCGGGCTTTCTGAAGGTTATATCAGAAATGCACATTAATTTGTATGTGAGTGGACTCTTGAGTTTGCCCTAAATGTAACTTTTTAAAGCTATATCTATGCTAATTCTCTATATAGTTCAAATTTGTAATTCTCTCATACTTCTATTTGTTTTAAAACCGATAGGAGGATCATGACACGATAATGTCATCTTCGAAGATCAAACAACAATACCATGAGTCCACAACTGTAGTTCTAAAACCGGATCACGCACCCTGGGAAGGAAGGTGGATGTCCAACCACAAGAAACTCATAATCTATAACTCTTATATGCACTACAAAAGGATTTTGATTAATTTTAGAAGAGTTAGAAGGTGAAAATTGCTATAAGCTTTCTACCCTTTAAAGTTTATATATGTCCACATAATCTGTAAAATGTCCGCTACTTTCCCCAACACTACAAATAATAACATTCTGATATGCAACTATATGCATATCACATTTATGCTATCATGGGAAGAGAATAGAAATAAGCAGTTGCAGTAAAAGATTTTGAAAAATTATGTGGAGGAATAGGACTACGTGACAACTAATTCTGGACTAGATGTCAGTTGCTAGAGAGAAATTATTCTTGAGGGAAGCATTTAGAATGAGTTCTAAACCTCTATATATAGCTAAAATATCTGCATATATAGAGAAAAAATCAATAGCTGCAAAATTAATGTTTACATGGTCAAATAATCAGCTCTTTGCATTCCAAAATATACAATTCCTTGGATTTAATCTACGGTTTTTGGTAAACAGATCTAAATCTACATAGGTTACAACAAATTTGAATTAAATAAAATGAAAAATTACACAAATTGAATAATTTGTCAGGATGACCCAGGAAGAATGAATGCGTGAAGGAGGCTTTGAGCATACTGGGTCTCATCAGGTGTCCCAGATATTACGACGGTCCTATGTGTCGCTCCGGGAAGAGCTTCATGCACAATAACTTGTGCACCAGATATCTGAGACACTCCAATAAGTTAAAGAAACGAAGTGATAAGACACAAATATCTCATGTAACAACGTTATGGCCCTAGTAGAGTAGTACTAGACACTCCCAAGTCATATACATAAAGTTGTGACTATACCTGTATTATAGTCGTTAGATTGCTCCCGTTCTCGCCATAGACTGAGCTGATAGCACTCTCAGGAACTGACATCTCCACTTTTGTATTTGTGACAAAAGTTGGTCTGTGTGTCCTGTCAAAAAAGTTTTGCCGGTTAGTGAGTACAAAAAGTATTTATCAAAAATTAGTTAAGTTATTCACTAATTACATGATCTTTGCTCATCCATCATATAATCAAGTTCCACAAACTAAATCTTTTTCATCTCCTCCCATCAACATTGACAGCCGTCCCTTATTTAAGGGGTCATAAACTTGTAACTTCATGTATTAGTTACATACCATAACCTCTATCAAAGGCGGTGAATGGGGCCAATCAATCGCAAGCATACTTATGTGGGCAATTGCAAAGTTTCCAGTTCTGATCTTCAGATTACAAACCTAAACCAGAAACACACCCCCAAGGCCCCAACCCCTAAATTTCCTCCATAGTACATAAAGGAACTGGAGACTGGTGACTGGAGACGATCTAACTCCTTATGTATGCTGGACCTAATTACATGTCATGGAGCAATATCCTCACAAATATTGCAGCATGTTGATTGAAATGATATAACAAGCAACAACGTTTAGTTACTGTTATATACAATAATCACAATACCATATTCAGCAGAATATGTTGAATATAAAATTTAAAGCCATTGCTAAACCGCAACGAGATGAAAGCAGTCTATAGTAGTAGATCACTAACCTGCCAAGATCTACTCCACCATTAGCAGAAGCCAAACCTCGGTCAAGATTCACAAAACTCCTGGGATTTACTCCAGCAGTCTGCAAGCACTGCAACATCATTTCAAATGGGAAACAAAATACTTACTCTGTTTATTAATAACTGCAACACTTCCTCAAAAAAGAGAAAAAAAAAGGAAATTGCAACACTTGGACTTTCACGCTTGCTAACACAACTTTGACCATTAATATTTTTGATCATCTATTTAGTTAATAATATTATAAAGGATTATTCTAAGCTATGCCACAAGGCATAGGTTAAGTGTTTCAAGATTTCATTTAAAAAATATATAATATAACAAGATTCTATTTGAGAATAATAAATAAGGATAGACACTGAAGATAGAGATAATCATGTAAAAAAAAATTAGTTTGGTTGGATTTTGAAATGGAAACTTTTTGTATAATGATATCTTATATAGGACTTTTTATGCTCTTAACCTATGTCCTTGTGGCATAGGTTAGAAAATTCCTATTATGAAAACTTCAAATTTTAAAAAAATACTTTAAGACTAATCCAGCACCATTTAACATAGTAACACTTGTTATTGTAAGATAGAGGAAGTACATCAAAAGGGGAGAGGCAGAGAGAACAAAGAGTAAGGGAAAACAGGAAATAAAGCAGATCCCTTACCTCAGATGTTCGAAGGCCTACTGAAGGAGAATGTTCTGACACATGAGGACGGAAAGATGGATCCAAACCCTGCCTTAAAGTAGCTTGTCCATCAATAGACTGAGATGTCATTGAAGAATGCTGCAAACCACTAGGTGCCATATCTCTGACTCTTCCATGATTATATTTTTTTTTTTTTTTGGTGCTGACTCTTCCATGAATAGTAGTATCCAAAATTAATTTACCAGTCCCGCTTCCCGAGGTGTTCGTTGTTTTACTAGTGAAAATGTTATTTCGAAGCCTACTAGTTACATGATACAAGGTATCTTGTATGTTCCCGAACTGCCCTGAGATCTGGGATATGAGAAAGCAACAAGGGAAATAAGATATTATCATCTTTCAGCTAACCCCTGATTCAAGATATGAAAGAAGAAAATCTGAAAATGGATACTGAAAAGAGAGAAAAAATAATAATTCAAAGAAAGGATTACATCTAAATCAAGTAGCCAGTATAGGTGTCAACACATTGGTTGTCATTAGAGGACACGAGAGCAACTCAACCTAAAGTACCACCAAAAATAAACAAATAAAGGCAGAAACTCATGTGTTTTAAGACGGATAAATCAGAATTAGCATTATGACAAGGAGGGATGCTTGCGTCCAAATAACAAGAAACATTTTGTTTCTAGGCACTGAAGGGAATAAGGCATGTCTACACATACACAAGAAAAGGATGTAATTATAGACTTCAAGCAATCACATCTGAAAAGAAACCCATATTGGCATATTCCTTCACTTGACTACAACTGTTTCTCCAAAAATAAAATTGTCATCGTGGCAGGTTCTTATGACGTTCACCAGATCTTTTTCATTGTGCCAAAAAAAGTGTAAGGCTCCAAAGCTGAACTGGATAACTTCTTTCATTCTTATATCACTCCAAAAAAGCTTCAGACCATGCATAAACAAATCCTTTCAGGTGATACAAGATCTGTCATATTTTTGACAGCTCATATCACAGACATCAAAGAAACGAACCCACGTAGTACTAGTAGGCTAGTAGCACCACCTTTCAAATAATAATGTACTAAAATATTCTAGCCTAGGAGTCAAAATTAGCATCATGCTAAACAACAACGATGACCTGGAATGAATTGTGCCAGGCAAGCTTTCGGGAGATTCAAAAGGGCTGAATTGCCAAATTGGTATAGGAAATGGAGAGTCCTATGACTAATCGGTATAAAAAAGGGGGTTGCTTGACAGATTGGCATTTAGGTATCACATTATCGAATTTCATTACTCCTCAAAAGCTATTAAGCAAGAACAAGGTTCAGCGCCATGCCGCCGTGACTCATCATCATACACCATAACCATCACCAAGCATTATGGGAAAGACGCAAACTTAAAAGATCTTTCGAATTCTAGCTATAATAAGCAAGTGCTATCGGGAGTAAACAGCAAATGACTGTTAATTCTAAATTGTCATAGGAGGAAAATAAACTCTCTAGGTCACAATTGCCATCATCAAACGTCCTTACCAGAGCAATGCGTAACATATTCTAGCGAGGTCCTTTTAGTTACGAGAGATGAATAATCTGATATCAAAGCACATGAAAGTCATAAGGCCAGACAAATGGGAAAGTCGTCTGCAAAGCCCCTAAAAATTATTCGTTTTTCATTTCAATCACCTTAATTTGAATTCATGTATTGCCTTCAATGGTAAAAGTATCCTAGTTTTTTTATCTGAATTAACAACAATGACACACTTCACAGGAAATGACATTGATGGGATATCTCTCTTTCTGTGCGTGCACGCCTGTTTCTCATAGTAGCAATACAATCCCCTCCATCTAAAACAATGCCAACACTTTAACTTTCAACTGGAGATTTTTTTTTAAAAAGGACATATTACCTCGACTACTTCGTCATCCTGTGCAACGCACTTTGGCAAATGGTCTCCTTTAAGTATATGTATGCTAGCACGAGTTGCCTTTCTCATCTCCGAAATTATAACACCTCCTTTACCCAACAAACAACCAGCTTGATTGGATGGGACTACAAGTCGTGCAGAGACTGAGGACCCCTTGTTCAAGCCTGTTTTAAGCCCCCTGTCTGCACCAACCTCAAAAAACCTAGAATAAACCAGAACAACAGCACGTTGTGCAGGAGAATATCTTGAGTCCACATCCTACAAAAGTTCATGCAAAGTAATCAGTGCACTGCATTATTCAAACATATAAATTCTATCAAGCACTGAGACCAGCAACCAACAGACCTCTTTAGACGAAATAGTGACCAACCGCTCATCACAATCAGCAACAGAAGACCCAACATTTATACTAGCCCCTCCTGACTCATCTTGAAGTGCTTTGATGATCGATCCTCTCCTTCCAATCACGCCACCTACTCTATCATTCGAACAAAGAATTTTAAAAACTACTTCTTGTTGTTGCAATTTTATGTCTGGGTTCTGAAGCCTATCAGGCTCAAACAACGACGACCTCTCCCCTAAAGCAGGGCCAGAAGAGGTAGTTGCCACAGATAACGGCGTCTGATGAAGAGGAGGATCAGCACGAAATCCATATACTGATGACTGTGAATTAGATTGGGTACCAGGCCTATCAGGCTCAAACAACGACGACCTCCCCCCTAAAGCAGGGCCAGAAGAGGTAGTTGCCACAGATGACGGCATCTGATGAAGAGGAGGATCAGCACGAAACTCGTTTACTGAGGATTTTGAATTCAATTCTGATGGTCTGCTCTCATTGTCCTTGATGCTCGACTTGTCTGCTTGCCTGCATTCTTGAAGTTGGCCACAAACACCAAGAAGAGCTTTTTTAACAGCCAATACATCCCCCTCAATCTGATTAAACAGGAAAAGATAGATAGCTATAGTACTCATCACAAGATCGCAATACAGATAGAATTAAGATAGCATGTAGCTACTCTCTAGAACCCACTAAGTATTGGAAAAACATCATCTTTGCTTATCCAATTACATTAGTCTAGTTCTTTATTTAAAAAAGCAGTTAACATAAGTCCTTTCAGGTTGTATTGCATTGCTTCCTGAATCCTGACTCCTGAGTGGTCGAATATAGCAACATATAAGGTCAATTGACACAATAGGATGACATCAATGATACATAAGTGATTTAATTGCATAATAAAATAAAAGAAGTAAATGTCTTATACTCCAAAAAATATTTATTATTTGTTATTTATTATTTATTATTTATTATTATTTATTATTTATTTATTTATTATTATTATTTATTATTTATTATTATTATTTATTACTATTATTATTTATTATTATTATTTATTATATTATTTATTATATTATTTATTATTTATTATTTATTATTATTATTTATTATTATTATTATTATTATTATTTATTATTTATTATTATTTATTTATTATTATTATTTTTACGGTTTTTTCACCAAATACCCCTGACCATGGTGTCAAAACAAGGCCGCATCGTATCGTATTGCCCGTGTCGTAAAGGTTTTCAAATCTACCGAACCGATATTACCCGCATCGTAAAGGTGTAAAAAAACCGCATTTTAGGCGGGTTCTAGGGATATTTCATGGATTAAGCCGATATTTGGCGTTACGACAACCGCATCATCCCCGTTCCCGCATCACCGTGACCGTTACCGCGATCGTGACCGAAACCGCATTTTCGAACTATGCCCCTGACAAATAAATTTATTCACCAAATACCCCCACTTTTTTCAAAATTCACCAAATACCCCTGACCTTTAAAAAAATTCACCAGATACCCCTGACATTTCAAAAAATACCAAAAATGCCCTTTTTGGCTAACGGACGTTAGTTCTCCGTTAATTAATTAACTATTTAACCTAAAAAGCGTAATTAAACCCTAATTAAACCTAAAAACCCTAAAACTCTAACTAACCCTAAACCTAATTAATCCTAAAACCTAATTAACCCAACCCCAGCCCCCTCCCCTAACCCCGGCCCCCCCCTCACCCCAACCCCAGCCCCCCCACCCCCTCCCCCACGCAGCCCTCCCCCTCCCCCACGCAGCCCCCAGCGCCTCCCCATCCCTCACTCTCGCCGGCGCACTCGTCCCCCTCCTCCTCCCTTCGTCCGCAGTCCACGCCCCCCTCCTCCCCGCACTCGCGCAATTTCAACCTCCGATCCTCCGTTAGTGTTCCGTTATAGCAAAATCTCGGTAATTGCGCAGGGAACCCCAACCCCGCACCTTGATCTCAGGCAAAATCTATAGCCGTTTCTTTTTGGCTGAAACGAGGGGTGGGAGAGGGGGAGACACGAGATTCGCTTCGAAGGGGGGGGGGGGGGAGGCGCGGATTCGAAGGGGTGGGAGATGGGGAAGGGGACGCGCGGTGGGTGGGGGTGGCGGCGGGGAGAGGGGGAGGGAGCGACCGAGTTCGCGGGGAAGGGGAGGGGTGGGGCAACCGATTTCTTGGGGGAAGGGGAGGGGGATGCGGGCCGGGGTGGTCGGGAGTGGGATGCGCGGCGGCGGGGGGTGGTCGGGAGGGGAGGCGCGACGGCGGGGGAGGGGGAGGGAGGGAGGGAGGAGGGGGGAGGGGAGGCGTGAGGGAGGTCGAGGGGGAGGGGGGCCTGCGTGGGGTGCGCCGGGGGGGGGAGGAGGGGGTGGGGGCCGCGTGGCTGCTGCTGGGGAGGGGGAGGGGGGTGGGGTTGGGTGGTGGGCCGCCGGCTCTAGGGTTGGGGGCGGGGTGGTGGGGTGGGGTTGGGTGGTGGGCCGGCTCTCAGGGTTGGGGGGTGGGGTTGGGTTAGGGAGAGAGAGTTAGGGTTTTTAGGTTTACTTAGGATTTAGTTAGGTTTAATTAGGGTTTTTTTAGGGTTAATTAGGATTTTTTAGGATTAATTAGGGTTAATGACTAACAGAGTTAACTCCGTTAGTCAATAAGGGCATCTGGTGAATTTTTTTAAAAGTCAGGGGTATATGGTGAATTCGAAAAAAAGTGGGGGTATTTGGTGAATAAATTTATTTGTCAGGGGTATTTGGTGAAATAACCGTTATTTTTATTTATTATTATATTATTTATTATTTGTTATTATTATTTACTATTTATTATTTATTATTATTATTATTTATTACGGATTTTTCACCAGGTACCCCTGAGGTTTAACAATATTCACCTGGTACCCTCGTGTTTTCAACAATTCACCTGGTACCCTTGAGGTTTGGAAAAATTCCTGACATGCCCCTACCGTTAAGTTTCCGTCACATTCTTAATTCACCATTTACCCCTCTGGTTTGTGAGAATTTAGGATTCGACGATTGCCAATATTTCCACTCGTATTTCATTTCTCTCGCCACAACTCACCACTGTTACTACATCACCCAAGAATTCCAATTGAAACTGACCTCTTTGAATTTTTTGCAAAACTTTAGCCAAATTGGAAGCAACCCTATGAATAAAGTGTAGTTACTAGATGATTCAGTCCAAATTCTCTCCTCACACTAACACAATGAGCTGAGGAAGCTTGTCTTCTACAGCCACACCCACGAAAAGAAGGTAGGAGGAAAGGAAATAGGGTTGTTGTGTTGGTGGCGTGGAAGGCGACAAGAGGGAGGCCGTAGGGAGGGGTGTTGCGGTGGTGTCAACAAAGAGGAGAGAGTGGGGCGAGGGTGAGAGAAATAGGCGATTAAGTATACCCCACCACCCCCGCAACCCTTCCACCCACCCCCCAACCCCGTGCGGCCCTCTCCCCCAACCCCACGCAGCCCTTCCCCCACCCCCCAACCCCGTACAACTTCCCCCCACCCCTCGCAGCCGCATCCCTCCCCCCCACCCCCTCACCCCGCGCAACCCCTCCCCCTTACCCCTCGCAGCCCCCCGATTCGATTTCCCTCCCGTCCCTCCCACCCCCGTCGAAGTTTCCCTCCCTCCCTTCCACCCCCGTCAGTTTCGCTCCTCTCCCTTCCACCCCCGTCGAGTTTCGCTCCCTCCCCTCCACCACCGTCGAGTTTCGCACCTCTCCGTAAAATCGAATCCCGTAAAATTGAAAATAAAAAATCACGGGGGCGAGGGGGGCGCTGCGGGTGGGTGGGGGGAGGGGTCAGGGGGGGGGGGGGGTTGGGAATGGGGGCCAGGGGTGGTGGGAGGGTGGGGGGAGTGGGTGGTGGGGTGGTGGGAGGGTGGTGTGGTTAAGGGTTAGGGAGAGAGATGGGTTAATTAGGGTGTAAAAGTATTAATTAGGTCTAATTTTAGTTAATTAGGATTAATTAGTATTAATTAGGTTAGTTAGGGGTTAATTTCGTTGATTTAACCCTAATGACTAACGTAGTTGACGTCCGTTAGTCATTAAGGGTATTCTGGTGATTTTTCAAAACCTCAGGGGCACCAGGTGAATTATTGAAAACGCGAGGGTACTGCGTGAATATCAGAAACCTCGGGTGCACGGTGAAAAATCCGTATTTATTATTATTTGTGTTATCATTATTTATTATTATTATTTTTTATTTTTTATTATTTATATTTATTATTATTATTATTATTATTATTTATAATTATTATTTATTATTTAATATTTTTATTATTATTATTATTTTTTATTTTTTATTTTTTATTTATTATTTTTTATTTATTATTATTATTTTTTATTATTTTTTATTTTTTATTTTTTATTTTTTATTATTTTTTATTTTTTATTTAGCAAAAATAAGTTTAGTTCAGCAAAAATAAGTTCAGTTTAGTAAAAATAAGTTCAGTTCACGAAAGAAAATAAGAAAAAAAAGTTCGCTTCGCAGTTAATAAGTTCGGTTCAAAGAAAAATAAAATCAGTTCAGTTCAACCAAAATAAGTTCAAAAGAACAGTAAATAAAGCCACAATCTTTTGGGCTAAACTGAACTGAAGTGAGCTGAGCTGAAAACTAAACTAAAACTGTGCCCAAAAGAACAAAGCTTAAGGTTCAATAAGTTAAAATGAGTCGAATAGAGCACATCCTAAAGTCGAAAGCCAAGACAATAGTAATGAGTAAATGAGACACATACATGATACCAATCCGTAGATAGTGCACACGTCCGTATGGTGAGGAAAGTACACCACCTCAAAGCACTATACTTTTAACATCTTAACCTTAAAACTTCCCCAAAATCATCTAAAATCCACATAAATCACAATTTACAAAATCAAAAAATATCACATTACAATAAAAAAAAAAAAAACTCACCTCAACCACTTCATCAGGAGAAGAAACACCAGGAGGCAATTTATCCCCCAATAAAACCCTAATTTTAGCACCACTCTCTCTCCTCAATTTCCCCAGAGTCTTCCCACCTTTCCCAGTCACTGATCCAGCTTGACTCTCCTCCACCAAAAGCCTACAAAACGCCGTCGTTACTTCCCCAGTAATCTCCATCACTCTTTCGAAAACCCGAACCGCTGCCTCTTGCACTGCAGACACTTCCATCTCAAATTCTCCATCTCCATCAGACTTGTGTAGCAAACTCATCTTCCTGATACAAATACTCGGTGCAACAATGACAATAACTCGGTCATCGGAACCGAGTTTGAGCGAGTCTTCAACTCGGATTTTTGACCCGGTGATGAGTTGCAGGGTTTCGATAAAAGAACCAGATTTTCCGATGAAGCTGTCAATGAGTGACGCGTGGCAGAGCATACGGAGTGACGCGTGGCCGTCGGGGATAGGTAATGGTGGTGGTTGTGGTTTGTCGACGGCGTTGGAGGAGAGAGAATTGGAGATTGACTGAAGTAATTTAACAGGTAAAATAACAGCCTCCTGCAAAGCTTGCTTAGCACTCTGCAAACCACCAACCACACTCCACTTAGGTCGGGCCGCAACCGACGTATCGCCGCCATTAGGAGCGGGCCCAGACCCGCCTCCTTCGTCAAGAACGGCCCGAATCTCCTCAGCTCTACGAAGATACTCAGTGAATATCTGAGTGATCGCTTCGCGAATTTTAGGGTCTTTCTCGTACTTCAAGTGAGTCTTAAAATACTCTGATGCGTTCATGTAAAGAGGGTAAGCTTTAGCGTAATTTCCTGCATTTTCTTCTTGTACTGCTTGTTTTACGTACTCGATCGCTTGTTCTTTGAAATTGCTGTACATAGCTGATCTCGATCGAATTAGATTTTGATTTTGATTTGATTTAGGGTTAGGGTTGCATAAGGATGGTGATAGTTGAGATTATCTGATCGGGAGGAATAATTGTGAGCCGTAGGAGAGAGAAATTGGGGATTGATGATGATTGATGAGGGAAGAAGATTCAAAAGAGGTGACGCGTGCGAAAGACGAAGAATTGGCAAATGCGCACCCTTCGCCTTGTTTCTGTTATAAAGTGAGGGTTTGGTTGACTAGAGGTTGACTGTTGGTTATCTCATTTGCTAAATGCCGTCCTGGAATTTTCTGGTAACGCCCTGTATTGGGGCGTATTTCTCTATTCCCTCCTTTTCCTCTTTCCCTTTCTTTATTTAAACTCCCACATGTGCCACATGTTTTCCACACAAACCCCACCACACTTTCTTTATTCACTTTTATTCCCTCAAGATTTTCGGCGTTGACCAACATTGACCGGCGTTGACCACACAAACGCTAATGTAATTAAAAAAAAAATCGAATAAAACTGATAGAATATCTTGAACCTGGCGCTTCGAAAAACTTAGCACGGGGGTCTTGCTGGAGGAGCTCCTCGATGGTCCGTCCTTAGGATCGGAGTGAAAGGTCTGATTCCGGATGTTTGTTTTCAAAATTACCTTACATAATAGTTCTAAAAAGTTCAGTTTGCGGCCTACAATAAGTTCAATTAAATTCAGTCCAGGCCCGATAAGTTTGGTGGCTACGGCTAATAAAGTTCAAATGAGTGAAAACTAGGTGAAGAGAACACATCATGTGTGATAATAGAAACAACTAATATCTTGATGAAGTCGTGAAGAGATGGCAAAACATAATATCTTGATGAAGTCGTGGAGAGATGGCAAAACATTGCTCTAGTTCATGAGTACTATCTAAGAGCTCTATACTTGGAAATTTTAACCTTCTTTTGCTATATGGATTCACATATTTTTCTGAAAATTCAGGTTTGCCTGAAAACTTATATGATCCTTATATATATAGGTCACCTTTGGTGTCCTATTTAATGATGATCGATGTGCAAACATATTCGAAGCTCTTGTTGGAACATTAAGAGCTGCAAAGAAGAGAAAGATTTTAACATATGATGGAGAGCTTCTTCTACAAGGTGTCCCTGACAATGCAGTTGTTAACCTGAAACCTTCTGCAACAACTTCTACTACTGATGCAACAGAGAAGAGCTGATGAACTCATGTTTAGACTTCCAATTTCCGGCTGAGGATGAGCCCTGCAAGCTGCAATTATTCTCGCATTTGTATGATCTCTCTTTCTTCTCTTATATGTATTTTTGCGCTTTTGGAGATATCATCTCGGGATTTCTGAAGGTTATATCAAAAATCCACATTAATTTGTATGTGGGTGGACTCTTGAGATTGGCCTGAATGTAACTTCTTAAAGCTATATCTATGCTAATTCTCTATATAGTTGAAATTTGTAATTCTCTCATACTTCTATCTGATTAAAACAGATAGGAGGATCATGACATGATAATATAATCTTATCTGCAATGAAACAACAATACCATAAGTCCACAACTATAGTTCTAAAACCGGATCACGCACCCTGGGAAGGAAGGTGGATTTCCAACCACAAGAAACTCATAATTAACTCTGGGTTTTTCAACGTAGTGCCCATGTGTTTTTCGAAATTCTACATTGTACCCAATCTTTTTTAACTCTCCACATTGCACCCCTAAACTTTCTAAACGTCACACAAAATACCCTTACTAATAGGAAATCCTACTCCAAACCTTACTTATTCTTCAATTTATCAGATCATATCCCAAACCTCAGTCAACTAACAAGGCTAAAAAAGCCTACTCTAGGCCCACATGGTAAAAAAGTCCCAAAATCTACTGTTTGATATCGTGTATAAGGGTATTTTTTGTAACGTTAAGAAATCTTAGGGATACAACGTGGAAATTTCAAAAACGTCGGGTACAACATAGAATTTCGTAAAACACAGGGGTACTATGTAGAAAAACCCATTAACTCTTATGTGAACTACAAAAGGATTTTGTTTAATTTGTAGAAGAGTTAGAAGGTGAAAATTGCTATAAACTTTCTCAAATACCCTTTAAATATGTCCACATAATCTCTAAAATGTCCGCTACTTTTCCCAACATTACCATTCTCGAGTCAAAAAAAAAAAAACTATATGCATCACATTTATGCTATCATGGGAGGAGAATAGAAATAAGCAATTGCAGTAAAAGATCTTGAAAAATTTATGTGGAGGAATAGGACTACGTGACAACTAATTCCGGACTAGATGCCAGTTGCTATAGAGAAATTATTCTCAAGGAAAGCATTTAGAATGAGTTCTAAACCTCTATATATAGCTAAAGTATCTGCATATATAGAGAAAAAATCGATAGCTGCAAAATTAATGTTTACATTGTCAAAGAATCAGCTCTCTGCATTCCAAGATATACAATTCTTTGGATTTAATCTATGGTTTTTGGTAAACAGATCTAAATCTACATAGGTTACAACAAATTTGAATTAACTAAAATGAAAATTACACAAATTGAATAATTTGTCAGGATGACCCAGTAAGAATGAATGCATGAAGGAGGCTTTGAGCTGCCTGGGTCTCATCAGGTGTCCCAGATATTACGACGGTCCTATGTGTCGCTCCGGGAAGAGCTTCATGCACAATAACTTGTGCACCAGATATCTGAGACACTCCAATAAGATAAAGAAACGATGTAATAAGACACAAATATCTCATGTAACAACGTTATGGCCCTAGTAGTACTAGACACTCCCAAGTCATATACATAAAGCTGTGACTATACCTGTCTTATACGCGTTAGATTACGTCCGTTCTCGCCATAGACTAAGCTGATAGCACTCTCAGGAACTGACATCTCCACTTTTGTATTTGTGACAAAAGTTGGTCTGTGTGTTCTGTCAAAAAAGTTTTGCCGGTTAGTGAGTACAAAAAGTATTTATTAAAAATCAGTTAAGTTATTCACTAATTACATGATCTTTGCTCATCCATCATGTAATCAAGTTCCACAAACTAAATCCTTTTCATCTCCTCCCATCAACATTGACAGCCGTCCCTTATTTAAGGGTCATAAACTTGTAACTTCATGTATTAGTTACATACCATAACCTCTATCAAAGGCGGTGAATGGGGCCAATCAATCGCAAGCATACTTATGCGGGCAATTGCAAAGTTTCCAGTTCCGATTTTCAGATTACAACACCTAAACCAGAAACACACCCCCAAGGCCCCAACCCCTAAATTTCCTCCGTCGTGTTTTATCCGTAGTACATAAAGGAACTGGAGACTGAAGAGGATCTAACTCCCTATGTATGCTGGACCTAATTACATGTCATGGAGCAATATCCTCACAAATATTGCAGCATGTTGATTGAAATGATATAACAAGCAACAACGTTTAGTTACTGTTATATACAATAATCACAACCACCCGGTATATAAGTCGTTATATAAGTGGATAAAATCCCAACTTCCGAACATATTCAGCAGAATATGTTCAATATAAAATTTAAAGCCATTGCTAAAGCTTCAACGAGATGAAAGCAGTCTATAGTAGTAGATCACTAACCTGCCAAGATCTACTCCACCATTAGCAGAAGCCAAACCTCGGTCAAGATTCACAAAACTCCTGGGATTTACTCCAGCAGTCTGCAAGCACTGCAACATCATTTCAAATGGGAAACAAAATACTTACTCTGTTTATTAATAACTGCAACACTTAGTCAAAAAAGAAAAGAAAAAAGGAAATTGCAACACTTGGACTTTCACGCTTGCTAACACAACTTTGACCATTAATATTGTTGATCATCTATTTAGTTAATAATATTATAAAGGATTTTTCTAACCCCTATTTCATTAAAAATATATATAATATAACAAGATTCTATTTGAGAATAATAAATAAGGATACTGAAGATAGAGATAATCATGTAAAAAAAGTTAGTTTGGTTGGATTTTAAAATGGAAACTTTTTGTATAATGATATCTTATATAGGATTTTTTATGCTCTTAACCTATGCCTTGTGGCATAGGTTAGAAAAATCCTATTATAAAAACTTCAAATTTTAAAAAGAGTTTTTTTGTGAGAGACAACCTTTTAAATACAACTTTTTGCGAAAGACAACCTTTTATAATTTTTTGGGCAACTTCAGACCTTAATGAAATTTTTTTTTTGTCAAAAAAAACCTTGATCACAATTCCGGCGTTGACTCACCGGATTCCGGTGTTGACCGTACTAAATGAATCACGTGCCCCTCACGTGATTTCATTTGTCCCAAATTCTGGGTGTAGCAGTAGGGAAGCTGACGCCTGGACGACGTGATGTTGGCGTGGGGATCCGACGGGGGTGCAACGACGGAGAAAAAGAGGGGTGGTGCTTTTCAACACTCACTTCGAGGAGAGAGATTGCAGCGAGAGAGAGTGCGTGAGTGCAAACGAGGGAGAAGATAGAAGTTGCGGGCGAAAAGGAGGTCAGGCGAGGCTTGCGGAAGGGTGATGGTCAGGTGTGTCAGTGGCTGGGGAACGACGGCAGCAGTGGGGCTCGGTGCTGCAGGTGGTTCGCATTACTTCATAAGGTGTCAGGCGGTGGTGGTGTTGTGGGCAGTAGCCCGAAACAGGCGGTGGTGGTACTTCATAAGGTAGTGTTGTGGTGGTGAGATGATTAGAGGGGGCAAAGGGAGGGAAATGGGGGGGAAATGAGGGGCACGTGATTCATTTACTAAGGTCAACACCGGAATCCGGTGAGTCAACGCCGGATTTCTGGTCAAGGTTGTTTTTGACAAAAAAAAATTCATTAAGGTCTGAAGTTGCCCAAAAAATTTAAAAAGGTTGTCTTTCGCAAAAAGTTGTATTTAAAAGGTTGTCTCTCACAAAAAACTCTTTTAAAAATATACATTAAGACTAATCCAGCACCATTTAACATAGTAACACTTGTTATTGTAAGATGGAGGAAGTACATCATAAGGGGAGAGAGGCAGAGAGAACAGAGTAACGGAAAACAGGAAATAAAGCAGATCCCTTACCTCAGATGTTTGAAGGCCTACTGAAGGAGAATGTTCTGACACATGAGGACGGAAAGATGGATCCAAACCCTGCCTTAAAGTAGCTTGTCCATCAATAGACTGAGATGTCATTGAAGAATGCTGCAAACCACTAGGTGCCATATCTCTGACTCTTCCATGAATAGTAGTATCCGAAATTAATTTACCAGTCCCGCTTCCCGAGGTGTTCGTTGTTTTACTAGTGAAAAGGTTATTTCGAAGCCTACTAGTTACATGATACAAGGCATCTTGTATGTTCCCGAACTGCCCTGAGATCTGGGATATGAGAAAGCAACAAGGGAAATAAGATATTATCATCTTTCAGCTAACCCCTGATTCAAGATATGAAAGAAGAAAATCTGAAAATGGATACTGAAAAGAGAGAAAAAAGAATAATTCAAAGAAAGGATTACATCTAAATCAAGTAGCCAGTATAGGTGTCAACACATTGGTTGTCAGTAGAAGACACGAGAGCAACTCAACCTAAAGTACCACCAAAAATAATCAAATAAAGGCAGAAGCTCATGTGTTTTAAGACGGATAAATCAGAATTAGTATTATGACAAGGAGGGATGCTTGCGTCCAAATAACAAGAAACATTTTGTTTCCAGGCACTGAAGGGAATAAGGCATGTCTACACATACACAAGAAAAGGATGAAAATTATAGACTTCAAGCAATCACATCTGAAAAGAAACCCCATATTCCTTCACTTGACTACAACTGTTTCCCCACAAATAAAATTGTCATCGTGGCAGGTTCTTACGACGTTCACCAGATCTTTTTCATTGTGCCAAAAAAAGCGTAAGGCTCTAAAGTTGAACTGGATAACTTCTTTCATTCTTATATCACTCCAAAAAAGCTTCACATCATGCATAAACAAATCCTTTCAGGTGATACAAGATCCGTCATATTTTGACAGCTCATATCACAGACATCAAAGAAACAAACCCACGTAGTAGCACCACCTTTCAAATAATAATGTATGAAACTATTCTAGCTTAGGAGTCAAAATTAGCATCATGCTTCTTTCAAAAAAAAAAAAATTAGCATCATGCTAAACAAAAACGATGACCTGGAATCAATTGTGCCAGGCAAGCTTTCAGGAGATTCAAAAGGGCTGAATTGCCAAATTGGTATAGTAAATGGAGGGTCCTATGACTAATCGGTATAAAAAAGGGGGTTGCTTGACAGATTGGCATTTAGGTATCACATTATCGAATTTCATTGCTCCTCAAAAGCTATTAAGCAAGAACAGGGTTCAGCGCCATGCCGCCGTGACTCATCATCATACACTATAACCATCACCAAGCATTATATGGGAAAGACGCAAACTTAAAAGATCTTTCGAATCCTAGCCATGATAAGCAAGTGCTATCGGGAGTAAACAGCAAATGACTGTTAATTCTAAATAGTCATAGGAGGAAAATAAACTCTCTAGGTCACAATTGCTATCATTAAACGTCCTTACCAGAGCAATGCGTAACATATTCTAGCGAGGTACTTTTAGTTACGAGAGATGAATAATCTGATATCAAAGCACATGAATGTCATAAGGCCAGACAAATGGGAAAGTCATCAGCAAAGCCCCTAAAAATTATTCGTTTTTCATTTCAACCACCTTAATTTGAATTCATGAATTGCCTTCAAAGGTAAAAGTATCCTATGTTTTTTTATCTGAACTAACGACAATGACACACTTCACAGGAAATGACATTGATGGGATATCTTTCTTTCTGTGCGTGCACGCCTGTCTCTCATAGTAGCAATACAATCCCCTCCATCTAAAAAAAATGCCAACACTTTGACTTTCAACTGGAGATTTTTTTAAAAAAGGACATATTACCTCGACTACTTCGTCATCCTGTGCAACACACTTTGGCAAATGGTCTCCTTTAAGTATATGTATGCTAGCTCCAGTTGCCTTTCTCATCTCCGAAATTATAACACCTCCTTTACCCAACAAACAACCAGCTTGATTGGATGGGACTACAAGTCGTGCAGAGACTGAGGACCCCTTGTTCAAGCCTGTTTCAAGCCCCCTGTCTGCACCAGCCTCAAAAAACCTAGAATAAACCAGAACAACAGCACGTTGTGCAGGGGAATATCTTGAGTCCACATCCTACAAAAGTTCATGCAAAGTAATCAGTGCACTGCATTATTCAAACATATAAATTCTATCAAGCACTGAGACTACTATTACCAGCAACCAACAGACCTCTTTAGACGAAATAGTGACCAACCGCTCATCACAATCAGCAACAGAAGACCCAACATTTATACTAGCCCCTGACTCTTCTTGAAGTGCTTTGATGATCGATCCTCCCCTCCCAATCACGCCACCTACTCTATCATTCGAACAAAGAATTTTAAAAATTACTTCTTGTTGTTGCAATTTTATGTCTGGGTTCTGAAGCCTATCAGGCTCAAACAACGACGACCTCCCCACTAAAGCAGGGCCAGAAGAGGTTGTTGCCACAGATAACGGCGTCTGATGAAGAGGAGGATCAGCACGAAATCCATATACTGATGACTGTGAATTAGATTGGGTAAAAGGCCTATCAGGCTCAAACGATGACGGTCTCCCCACCAAAGCAGGGCTATAAGAGTTGGACGCCACAGATAATGGCATCTGATGAAGAGGAGGATTAGCACGAAAATCATATACTGACGACTGTGAATTAGATTGGGTATGAAGCCTATCAGGCTCAAACGATGACGGCATTCCCACCAAAGCAGGGCTATAAGAGGTAGTTGCCACAGATAACGGTGTCTGATGAAGAGGAGGATCAGCATGAAAATCATATGCTGATGACTGTAAATTAGATCGGGTATGAAGCCTATCAGGCTCAAACGATGACGGTCTCCCCACCAAAGCAGGACTATAAGAGGTAGTTACCACAGATGACGGCATCTGATGACGAGGAGGATCAGCACGAAACTCATTTACTGAGGATTTTGAATTCAATTCTGAAGGTCTGCTCTCATTGTCCTTGATGCTCGATTTATCTGCTTGCCTGCATTCTTGAAGTTGGCCACAAACACCAAGAAGAGCTTTTTCAACAGCCAATACATCCCCCTCAATCTGATTAAACAGGAAAAGAAAGACAACTATAGTACTCATCAGAAGATCACAATATAGATAGAATTAAGGTAGCATGTAACTACTCTCTAGAACCCAACTAAGTATTGGAAAAACATCATCTTTGCTTATCCAATTACATTAGTCTAGTTCTTCATTTTAAAAAGTAGTTAACATAAGTCCTTTCAGGTTGTATTGCATTGGTTCCTGAATCCTGAATTCCTGACTCCTGAGTGGTCGAATCTAGCAAAATATAAAGTCAAATGACGAAATAGGATGACATCAACGATACATAAGTTCTTTAATTGCATAATAAAATAAAAAGAAGTAAATATCTTATACTCCAAAATGAGAAGAGTATAATTTGTGGTAAAAATTATGTACTTTCAAATAAGCTACTTATGCAAACACCTGACAGAACCGCTAAAGTACCTTAGTTAACTTAAACTACCTTAATCATCCTATACTTACAAGTTACATCTAAGTTCCAACAAATTATTTTGAAATTAAGGTAGTGTTCTGTTCAACTTATTACGACGTAGTTCAAATAAGTTTCAATAAGCTACTAAAGCCCTGTTCTTTTGGGCTCAACTGAACTAAAGTGAGTTAGAGGTAAACTGTGAAACTGTGCCGAAAAGAACAGACCCTAAGTTTCAATAAGTTCCGATAAGCTACTAAGTTTCAATAAGTTAAGGTAAGTCAAATTCAGTTGAAACTTGAATAAAACACATCCTAAAGTCGAAATCCAAGACAATAGTAACAAGTAAATGAGACACATAACACAACAATACTTTAACATCTTAACCAAAACTTCCCCAAAATCATCTAAAACCCACATAAATCACAATTTACAAAATCAAAAAAAATCACATTACAATAACAAATAAAAAATTCACCTCAACCACTTCATCAGGAGAAGAAACACCAGGAGGCAATTTATCCCCCAACAAAACCCTAATTTTAGCAC
The DNA here is from genome assembly GCA_947648045.1 of Beta corolliflora. Lineage (NCBI taxonomy): Eukaryota > Viridiplantae > Streptophyta > Magnoliopsida > Caryophyllales > Amaranthaceae > Beta > Beta corolliflora. The sequence continues at coordinate 1,002,693 of CANSZD010002981.1, forward strand.
CACTCTCTCTCCTCAATTTCTCCACAATCTTCCCACCTTTCCCAATCACTGATCCAGCTTGACTCTCCTCCACCAAAAGCCTACAAAACGCTGTCGTTACCTCCCCAGTAATCTCCATCACTCTTTCGAAAACCCGAACCGCTGCCTCTTGCACTGCAGACACTTCCATCTCAAATTCTCCATCTCCATTAGACCGGTGTAGCAAACTCATCTTCTTGATACGAGTACTCGGTGCAACAATGACAATAACTCGGTCATCGGAACCGAGTTGAAGCGAGTCTTCAACTCGGATTTTCGACCCGGTGTTGAGTTGCAGGGTTTTAATTGAAGACCCAGATTTTCCGATGAAGCTGCTAATGAGTGACGCGTGGCAGAGCATACGGAGTGACGCGTGGCCGGCGGGGATAGGTAATGGTGGTGGTTGTGGTTTGGCGCGTTTTACGGCGTTTGAGGAGAGAGAATTGGAGGAGTCAGACATGAGAGGGCGTTTTGAAGGAGGAGAGAGAAAATTGTTGGCGGCCATTAATGAAGAGTTTTTGGATGATTTAGTTGAGAAGGAAAAGAGGAAGGAAGTGAGGGTTTTGGTTGACTAGAGATTGACTGTTGTTGTTATTGATGATCAGAAGTGTGACTTCAATCGTCGTCGTTGGCTTTCTCTGTCTTTTTTCGCTGGACTTGGTCTTCTTTCGTTGTGATTTCTGGTTTGGGGATGATTTTTTGTTAGTTCGCCGTGTAGTTTTATTCTAATTGTAAAATTCGATCCGAAACTCAACTCGAAGTAATACTTAATGCCCGTTCTTTTGGACTGAACTAGATTGAACTGAACTAAACTGCGAGAAACATAATTGAATTGAACTGAACTAAACTGAAAATAAATCCAAAAGTTAAAGGCCTTAGCCTATACGGTCTGTTCTGAAACTGTTCACCTTAATTTTTTTTTTTACTCAAACCTTTTCATGAAATTTTCTTATTTTTTATGCAAAAATAAGATGGAAAAAACAAGTCCTTACTTATCATATGTGCATGTAATTGTTGATATATAAAAAACATAATTGGTAGAAAAGATAGCTTCAAAAATATATTTCATTACTAAAATAATGACATTTATATCACAATTTAAAAATTAATTACATAGCAGTTTTTAGGGGACACCTAAGTCCTCAAATGTTACCTTATGGATATAAAAATTCCTCTATTCATGTTAACATGGTTGGGAAAAAAAAGTGGTAAATGTTAATTTTTTTTTATATTTAAAAAAACAATAGAACTGGATTTTTGGGTCTTAAATTAAACTCTAGAGACGACATTAGTATAATTTAGCTTAGATAATTTATCATAAACCCCTATGTTTATTTGGATGACAGAGTTGTTAGTGGAGAACTAGCTGAGACAATCCCCACGCCATTTAAATGCAAAATGTGTTCAACCTTTTTATGTAAAAAATTTTGTACGAATCTCTATCACTTCTCATCTCTCTTCAAATGCTACATTAGACTAATTCCGAGCTACTCAAGATCAACTCAACCAAAACTAGGTCAAAACTTGACTCTTAAATTACTAAAATTTTCATATGCATATCATTTCTCGTCTCTCTTCGATTGCTACACAAGACAACTTTCGAACTACTTGAAATTGACTTGGTCAACAATCTATCCAAACTTGACTCAAGTGAGCTCAATTCAACTCAAACTCGACTCCAAATGTTAGCGAGTCAAGTCAACCTACCCCAAACTTGAACTCTCTCAAGAAATCCTCCATTTAGCCTCACTCTTACAATTAGTAGTCTAAAAATCTTGCATAGTTGCATGACACCAGATGTTTTTTTTTGAGGAATTGCATAACACCAGATTTGATGATACTTTGATTTTCTACACTTAGGGTACCAAAAACTTGTACACTTGCACCATTTTTCCATGTTTAAAAACAGTCACAGCAGAATGCTTAGGGACATACCAGCCAGTTAAAACGCAAAGAACTAAGCAAAGTAGCAAAAGGTAAGTTCATAACAACAATTTTCCAAGAGCAATTAAACAGAAAGACCACATTCATACCCAATATCTGAATCATCTACTTCACAACAAAGTGCCACTAAAGCCGAAGAAGCTTAGCTCGGTTGGAGGTAGCTTCCCTACCATGGCAAATTGGCAATGACCCAAGATCGAGGCATCCTACTACCCACCCCCTCCCCCCCCAAAAAAAAAAGATCACTCTTGATGTAAAAGCCCTTTGGGCTTTGAGGCCCACAATTACCTTAAAAAAAGTATTGACTGGAAGTTCAGAATAGAGTTACAAAAACAATTTTATTCTGCACAGAAAATGTAAAAGGAAAGTATATGTACCAATATATTGGGCCACACCAGTATTACAGACAGGCACTACCTCATACTTCATAGCCGGGATTAACTTTCTGTTGAATATCTTCATAACTCTCTAGTTCTTCAATATCTTCAGGACTTCCTAAGAAAAGAGGTAGTCTCTGGTGTAGTTTAGCAGGCTGAATTGAAAGAATCCTATTCTTACCATCAGAACCTTTTCCCCCAGCTTGTTCTGCAACAAAGCTAAGAGGGTTTGCTTCATAAACAAGTCGAAGATGGTCCCTTGGATTCATTGCTATTCCACCATAAAGTAAAGTCCTGTGAAAATCAGCGACCAGTGAGCATATATATCGCGCAGAATATTTCTTTGGGTATTTCCCTTTTCCTTGTCTGACAGTATCAATATACTGCCTCAAACCTTCCGGCCAATCAAAGTATCGAGCATCATTTACGGAATATATCTGACCTGAAAGGATAAGCAGCCATCACATCAGACAATAAGCCTATTTAATCACTTGCACTTTCTTCAAAGTGAAAGAACAGAAAAAGTGTAACCAAACTTTCTGTCAGAAAAAAAGTACTTAGTTCACCTAATAGCTAATGAACTACAGGCTTCTTATTTCGCTTGATCAGATAAGCAAACTTGGTCTAATAAGCCCACAAAAAACCATTCAATTATTGAGATATACAAGCATCACATCCCTCCTATTTCCATGGCTTATGTAGGGTGCACTATCTTCACCTTAAAAAAAAATGTTTTGGAGCTGATCACGTCCATTCAGGTGTAAACATAAGGTCCAATCAGGCTGATCGATTCAGGTGCAATAAGTTCAGTAACTTCAGTTCAGCAAATCACAGGTGAAGAGAAAACACCCTTCATAAGTTGAAAATATTTATCACATGTTCAACATGATTTCAGCATTGCGCATACCTCGAGATGGAATTTTGATACTCGGATGTGTGAGGATAAAATCTCCTGTCGAACGATCCAGAGTGAATGCATGTACTCCTGAGCCAAAAGTGACACAGAAAATTGTGGCGGATGAATAAAGGACGTAGCCAGCAGCAACAAGCCGGCTACCACTTTGAAGTGAATTTAATGAAGCCATCTCATCACGGGGAAGGTCATCTAGCTCCTTAAGACGATTGTAAATGCCAAAAATTGTTCCAGTGGGAATCGATGCATCAATATTTCGCGAACCATCAAGAGGATCCGTAACCACCACAAATGGACCATCATCAATCAAACAAACTGGGGCATCATTCTCTTCTGAAGCCACAACAGCTACTTTTCCAGATCTTTGAAGGGAGGACAATATAATCTCATTCTGCATACCAGATGGTTTGATCAGAAATTGTGATCTATTTGAATAAATGTAATTAAACTTATTCAATCATTATCCTACAGATGAGAAATAATGCTCACTGGGTCACTCCTACAATTGGCAGATACTGCGACATACCATCTTTTAAGCTCTAAAGGGGAAGGATCCAGCAGGCGATCATTTGAAATTGCAAGAACGCAGCATTAAGATCTCAGACTTCCACCTTTACTAGTTCAAAGTTGTAATTCTCACAACACATTCAGCAGATCAGCTACTAAGTTTCTATATTTTCAGTCACTTACATATCTACAATTACTAATAAACAACATCCCAAAAGGTTAACTCTCTAATAATAGAAGTTCTAAAACCAAAAGCATATGCAAACACAACCTGCTGTCCTACAATGTCACAATATCCAAACACAGTGCTCCGATAAAACAAAGTAAAATCACACTTGTAGTCTTGTACTCATCTCAAGCTGAGAAAGTTTAATTATATTAAAGATAGGCCGATTATCGTATGTACTCAAGATAGATTTGTCTAGAGTTTTTGATTCGCTATAAAAAAAAAAAGTATGCACCAATGGAAGTCCTTATAGACAAGTTCAAAGAAAAATACCTCTAAGGAATGCATGATCCCCATAATGAAACCCATCAACGATACTAAGGTGACATACACGTGTATATCTTATATGAGCATTGGTGACAGGAATTACAGCCAAAAACAAGCTGGTAACAAGGCCAAATATTAGTTAAGCAACATTATGATTTTGAGCACAACCTTTAAAACATTAAAAGGCAAGACACATATGCAAAGCCAGAAAAAGGTTTTAAAAAAAAACGTCCTCGCAATCGCCAAACAACCTTACTCCACTACTGGTCTGATAGATATCAGTGACTAAATTTCTACAACTTCTAACACCAACCTTACTCCCCTATTATCTCAATTCCATCTTTACTCAAGATATATACCATCATAAGTGGGAATGATACACAATTAACCACATCTTTGCGAAATTCGACTAGCTAATACTCCACAGCGGATCAGGCCATCATAGTGGCAATTACATAAGTCTTCAATCATCAAGAAGCAAAACAAAATCACTATATAAAGCTATCTTTGCTAAAACCCTTTAAAAAAAACACAGTAATCTCAAGTCTCAACAAATTCAACTGCATAACAACACCATTCAAACTCTGCAAAAGTGTTAAGTGCTAATGAGATAAACTACATCAATAATCCATCATCATCAAGCAAAAAAGTCGACATTAGAGCAAAATTAAACTAATAATATTTGATACATTAGCAACAATTGGAATAATTAAACATATAAATCATACCGAGACGATATCAAGTGGCTTAGGAGCATCTCTATCAGACCCAGAACTGTTTCCAGAACCTTCCACAAATTTTGCAAGATTGGAATTAAAGGGAGAAGCAACAAGAGTAGCAATTTTCTTACTAGCATACTGTAAATGATCAATTAAGATCACCATATCATCACCCACATCAATTCCTCTCTTACCCACAAATTCAATTAACGTCTTTGATTCACTATCACTACTAAATTGAGCATTCACTGAAATTCCACCAAAAGTTGACATTTTTGGGTTGAAATTTTTGGTGGGTAGAGAAAATTTGGTGGGTTTTGGCGGGAAAAAATGGGGTTTTTGTAGCAAGAATGAGGTAAATTGAATGGATATGGTGGATGAAAGCATTGAGTTTGGCATTTAAGTTACGAAAGATGGCATATGAAATCAATATTTTGGTTCTTATTTTTTTACATTCATCACTTTCTCCTCTAGTTTCTCCTGTTCACTCTTGTACCTTTATCTGCAAGTGAGGTTCCAAACCGACCTATGCATATTATTCTATCTGTTCTTTTGGATCAATGTAATAATCCATTTTGGGAGCATTACGGATGTCTTTTGTGTGCCTTAAAAAAATAATTTCAGGATCATGTCAAATTGGAATTGGGTTTAATTAAGTTTATATGTTCAAATTAATATTTTAGGCACACCTTAGATCTTGGTTATCACATATGGGAAGTTGAAGAAAACATAATTTTACTCTTATATAGGGTGGATACTCACTTTAGTAGGGCCCGTTCGTTTGGACTATGAAAAACTAAACTGAACTGAAACTGAAACTGAAGTGAATTGAAGTGAACTGAACTGAACTGAACTTAACTAAACTAAAATAAAAATAAGTTCAAAACGAACGGATATCCGAAAAATGCGATATGAACCCGATCCGAAAACTAGAAAAAAGTGAAATTTTCAAAGGAAAAGTTCATAATATAAGTTTCAGATCTAATCGGGTATGTCGGATATCCGGCCTTAGAAATGGATATTTCGGGTCAGATATCCGAAAAATTTCTATGTTTCGCGTATTTTCGGATATCTGAATGAAAATTTCCGACCCGCAACTGTTACGAAAATTTTCGGATATCCAATCTGAAACATCCGAAAATTAAAAAGTCGGATAGGATATCCGAAAAACGGGATCGGATCGGATATTTATGAACACTCCTTGGCTCAATGGCTAGGAATAGGATGTATATTGCATTTGTTACCACGAGAAACTCTTAACCTCAAACCAATAAGGGGCGTTTGGTTTGTATGTTGGTATGGGTTTGGAATCAGGAATCAAATAAGGGTGGTATGGGGTTGAAACTTGATTCCTAATACCATGTGTTTGGTTCAGTTTTGGAATCAAAATGATCCCATACCTAGTGTTTGGTTTAAAATGTCTCTGGAATCAAGAATGAATTTAAGATTATTTTATTTTGTCTTATGTCTTGTTTTCAATAAATCAACTGTGATATTATAAAGTAATTCTAATCTTTTCCTTTATTTTAAACTTCTTTTAATTATCCGGAATCATTATTGTAAAATTTTGAAATACTAGAAGATTAGAGCATGTAATCCAAATAAAATTATTTCATTTTAAAAACAAGCTTCCAAACTGCAAATGTTCACAACTACAGGACAAATCATTATACAAGATTGTCCAGTTATTCCCAAAATTCTAACAAAGGTCCACTCATAATAAACTTGTAGAACAAAAAGCAGCTACTTAATATGGTTCTACAAAAACTAGGCATTACGGCTTAATAAGTCAAGTACCACTTCTTTCTTCCAATCATCATTAGGACTTGAAAAGAAAACATCCATTTGGCTTGGATTTGATGAAAACAAACTCGCAGCTCTAATTGCTTCACTTGAGTAATATATGAGGCTAATGAAACAACCAAGTTATCAACAAATATCACAAACAAATAATATGGAGCACTTATTATTCTGTCAAAAAAAAAATTAGCACTAATATCAAGAACCTAACACACAAGAAGTAATATAGAGCATAAATACAGAGCACTAATACCACCATATCCGACATATGTATCACCTATACACCATATCACAATTCCAAACTCCAAATACATAAAATCTCTACCGAAAAATCTCCCAATACATAGCACTCATACAAGCAGGTTGAGAACTTATAGTTGTTTTTTTCTACCGAAAAATCTCATGGATCAACAAATTTGCTAAAACACTACAGAACTTCATCTCGTTTTCTTTGTTATCAACAATTATATCATGTAGAAGAAAATTGTAGTAGAAAAGAGAAAATTGCAATAAAAAATTTTTGCAGTAGAGGAGAGAATAATGGTAGAATACCTGTTCATCACTCAGTTTGTATATGGGGGGAGAGGAAGAACCAACGCTTCTTTTTTTTTTTTTTTTTTCGTAGCAGCGAGATGTTTTATCTTAAGTAATTGATGATACCTAGGGTTGGTATAAGCCAAACCCACCTCCCCCCAAGGGTTTCTAAACCCCATACCTCATGGGTTTAAGGTATTGGTTTTAAAATTTAAATTTTACTAACCAAACACTAGGTATGGGTTTAGCCCATTCTAAACCCATACCTCATACCTATATTTTGTGAACCAAACACCCACTAACATGTAGTACATGTTTATAACATGTCCTCCATATTGGTCAATTTAAATACTTTATATTTTTATAACTAAAGTATCATATACTTCTATATGTTTATGTTGATACAACTCTAATCTTGCACATGTTTTTTTTATATATAAAATGTTCAATTATTACTCGAAATCACTTGTTTTTTTAAGGATACACAAAACCACTTTTAAAAGGTTAACTAGTCATTAGGCCCGAGCTATGCCCCCAGGGTAAGGGAAAATTTTCATTTATTAATATTATACATTAAATTAATAACACTAAATAACACTTGTCTAGTGGTTAAGACGTTAGTATATAACCTTGAAGTCAGGGATCAAACCTCATGCTATGCAATTTCTATTTTTTTTACTGTATATGAATTACATGGAGTAGAAAGCGCTTAGAGCGCCACATGGCACCGTTCCTTGTTTTGGAACACCTTTTAATATATTAGTATAGATGAATGGTACTAAGGAATTACTCTTTTTTTTTCCTTTTTTGCCAAATTGTATGTAAACTCAATATCATTTTCCACCATTTATATTACCCTTTAACAAATGGGTTGTAAATATACCAAACATCTACCTAGTTAACCAAAGGACACTTGAGTTACCACTCATTTTCAGCTTGACACCACTTAAAAAAACATATCTTATTCTACATAATCCTACCATCACCAATAACAAAAATCATTTTTATAACGAAAAGACTATTATTTAACTATTAAATTAAAAATCCGATATTATAAAACGAAGGGAGTATCAATAAAAACTAGGGATGGCAGTGGGGCGGGTCAAGTAGGAGACCCGCCCCATCCCCGCCCAAGTGGGGCGGGGATGGGTCTAGGTTTGGCGGGGATGGAGATTAAAATGGTACCCGCAATGGGTGGTGGAGCGGGTGTGGATTTTATGTAATACCCGACCCATCCCCGCCCGCCCCGCCCCACCCCCGCACGCCCCGCATATTTATTATTAAAATTTTATTTATATACTTATATTATTAATAATTTTATCTTGCAAAATATAAATATGTGGGTATGACGCGCGTACGAAGCGGGTGCGGGTACCCATGCGGGTGGTGGGACGGGGATGAAGTGGGTACGACGCGGGTACGAAGCGGGTGCGGGTACCCATGCGGGTGGTGGGGCGGGGATGAATTTAAAAACGTACCTGGTGGGGCGAGAATGGGTCTGGAATTTTCCCCCACAATGGGTGGTGGGGCGGGGCGGGGATGAGAATTTTATACGGGTGCGGGTGTGGAGGTACCATCCTTCACACCCGCCCCGCCTAATTGCCATCCCTAATAAAAACTTTGAAAAATTCCAACTTGCTATCAAAAGGTCTTATCTCCTTGTGCATGATTGTTCCTTCAAGCTAGCCCCCCTTTTCTTTGCATGTGGTCGACGCATTCATCTTCCCTACCTTAAATTTGGCTTCACTATTGTTAATAGTCCCTACATTTCTTCTTTCCTCCCTATGCAATCAACAATACTTGGAACCTAGAAAAAAAGGTCTATTTTGGCTTTTAAATAAGAAGCACAAATATCTTTTATCTTATAAAACTTAATTCTATGGTTCTCTTTGAAGCATGGAATTAAGAACCTTCCTACCAAATTTGGTTTGACCAAATTCAACAATTAAAATAATGGAAACAAATAAATAAAATTGAACAAAATTGTCCAATGTTGAATTTATCTCAAAGTTTTAGTCTTAATAGACTGCTAACGGTCCACTTTATCCAACTTGCTCTTAGCCAATCATATTCACTTAACCCTACATCATTCTACTACTATAAAAATGAATCACCAAATTATTAAAACGATTTCCCAATAACATAAATAAGCTGAGGAACCAAATATACTTTGATCTTTTTATCCCAAAGCTATCATTTATCATATACTTTCTATACACAAAATTATTATGTCTAGTATATCAAGGTCAAGGCAACCTATGAAAGTGGTGCATATAAAAACACAGTACGTAGAAACTGATGCTTGTAGTTTCAAGTCTGTGGTTCAAAATCTTACTGGTAAAGACTCCACCATTGCGGATTCACCTTCTTCTTCTTGGGTGATGAAAGTAAGCAAGGAGAAGAACAACACTCGGCCTCAATTATCGAGGTTAGCACGTATGAGCCATAGTCCTGAGACGCCAGAAGGTCAACTCGTGCTCGATCGTCGTGAACAGAACAACTTTCAAGATCATATGATGGGTAAAGGTGGTGGGAGTTATTCGTTCCTGACTAGAAATTTGTCGTACAGGGAGATGGATAGGTTGTTGAAGGAGTTGCCCCCTTTAGATGAGCTGCATAAGGTTCTATCTTTTGATTGACAATAACCACATAAGTCCTCCATTCTCATGATCACTAAGAGCAATTATGTAAATACATTTGGAAGTATTACCTCTGTTTTTCTTAAGTTTTACTTTGCTTTTGTGATCAGAGGTTGAAAATTTTGATTGCTAATTCTCATTAATATAAATATCTGAGTTATTATCATTTTGGATGGATTCCATAAAATCGTCTATTTTCAAAATATGAACTCTTTATATTTTTTTTCTTCTAATAAGTACTTCAAGATATTAGAGATCGTGAACAAACAAGTGTGACCAATAACATCGGAGGAATAATAAATCGAAATTGGACATAAAATATGGTCGCCCTATTTTATCATCAAACTGTTATGAAATCATTTAAATAAACATATGATTACTATTTCCTATGCGTTATAGAGATTACAACCACTTTTTAATTGTTTATTGACCCAATGATTATAAGAAGTTTTAGTGACCTTGATATAAAAATGGATAATGGGATATATGGTTGTAATTTCGAATCACTATTGTGTTTGGATACGAACTACGAACTCCAACACCCTGCACCCCCAACTTAAAAAAATAATTGAAAATTGTGTATTATAAATTATGAGAGTTTATCAATATGGAATTCTCTTCTATCATCAGCAAAAAAGAATGGTTTCATTTTTCTCACAAAAAAAAAAAATACGTGGTTTGGCAAAAAATTCCAATGATCAATTGTATTTGGACAGAGAGATGGTACTAGAAGTATGTGTTAGAAGAAAATAGTATAGGATGTTTGAATATCAAATTATTAATTACTCATCATCTTTCAAGAGACATCATGCATTATGTCATCCAAAAAATCATTGCGAATGTGGCGTGCAGCCTTGCACCATATTATGGATTATAGTCTCTCAGCAGGTCAATAGTGAAGTAAATTATGGCTATATACACCTACATGAACATTTATTCCTGAGACAAAAGTATACTTTTCTCCATTCTTATTTGACTTGCATCATGTGAATTGGACATGCAAATTAAGAAAAAGATTCGAGAAGATATATGAATATATTAAGTAAAATAATTAAACACCAATAAAGGAGAATGCTTGGGGTATATTAAGTTTTTTTTTCCAGTTATATTTTATCGTCTCTAATCTCTTTCTTATATAGCGTGCCTAACCCACAATATGTAAGTAAAAATAAATAAAGTATGAAGTACTACTTCCGCTTTATAATACGTGCATCATTTGCTTTTTCACGCACTCCAACGCTCTTCTTTCAATTGTATAAGTAATTATTATTAAAAAAATTGATATTTGGAATTCTCGCATTCAAACGAATTTAACAAGATCCCACTTGACATTTTTTTTTTTACACAAATTTAAGAGAAAGATTATCAAAGTCGTTTGATGAATAGTGTCCAAAATGGGAAATGATCATGTATTATGAAACGGAGTAGTATATGTTAGTCTAACCCCCCAAAAACTCCATTTTGGACAAGGCTCTAATATTGTTGTTAATGTCTAACTCGGAAAAAAAGTTTGGATATCCTCTCGTCTCTTTTGGCCTTAAGTTCACATCTCAACAATAAACCTTAACTTCTTTCACTATCTTCTCTACAAATCTTCTCAGTATCTTCAACATTTACTTCCCTCAATATCTTTGCAGCGTCTTCAGGGAATACCGGATTAATGTGACATCCAGTTGCAACTTCAAATCCAGCTAACACAGTCAACTGAGGGACTATCTGTAGATACCAATGACTGCAGCTCAAATGTGCATCGTCTATACGAAGGGGAGCTGTGTGAATCATAAAGTTAAATGGTGGGTTGTTTAATTGCAAACCCATCTTTTTCAGCATAAGTTTGAGCAATCCACCAAGGTCGTTTGCCTGCACAAAGGTCACCAAACAACGTCAAAAACTTAAACGTACGTCGAGAATTGTACGGAAAATATGATGATTTGGCATGGAAAGTCTAGTTCTGTGAAATCTGGACAGTCTATGGGTTACTGTCAATGTCAAATCTCGAGTAAACAGTTCACTCAAACAACCAATAGTCTAATACAAGCAGCTAAAATATAACTTCAAGTGAACCACCTGGCAGTTGATTGCCAAACAAGGCCTATATGCTTGTTGATCTGCTAACGAAGCACGATTACACATTAAACAAGAAGATATGTGAACCCTGTTATCTCTATTACACATATTGCAAAGTATGATGATCCTTGTGCAAAACTACTCTCATAATAATGTTAACTCCAGCACAAGTATTGGGGAGGGGAGGGGAGTGGCATGGTGTTTCTGATGACATATTCGAAATGTATAACTTATATCCTGTGCCAGATGCAAGTAATTTGATTTGAAACGAAGAATCTGAGCAATGATGTTTCTAGCCTCAAACTAAAAAATCACATCAAATAACAGGATTTAGACCCAACTTTTTTCTTCTCTCTTTTTAACCATAGCAGATAGATACTCTCCCCTGAAGCCAATTAGCTAATGGGTCTGCGATAACCCAAGAGCACGAGCCAACTTCAGACCACTATTTGCTATTGCTGGGTGCTATGATTCAGCCACAACTTCACTCTTTGATAATGGCTAAGCTTTTTATGATCACTGGTCATCATTACTTCTCCTTTGATACAAAATTTTGATGTAAAAATTTAGAATTTTGTTTAATGCAATATAAAACAATGTAAACTTTTTTCTTGGCTAAATAGACATTCAATACAGAATGAAAATCAACATTTATCAATTCTAAGGGAAGAGGAGCAACAATTTTCACCTTTTCTTTGTCTATATCGTGGAAATGGGCAGAGTGATACCGCGGGATAATCCAAATCTCAAAGGCATAACTCGCAGCAAATGGAACAACTGAAATGAAGTGTCTTGATTCATGGATGAGAAGCTCCTTTGGTGGCTTTTCACATAGAACACAATTTCCTGTCTGCTCAAAATACTCTTTCATTGCCGCAAGGCGAGTAGATATTGCAGGAGGAACGATTGGAAGAGCTATGATCTGACTATGAGAATGACTCATTGATGCTCCAGCTGAAGCTCCATGGTTTTTGAACAACTACATGGCAACAAGTGGTAGGCTTTAACAAGAGAGAAAGGGGTAGGGAAGTTCCCCATCATATCATAAGGGGACGTAGAACAACCTATGTTACTCAAACTCTTCAATCCACATCAAGTACCAATTTAAAGTTATTGACATTCAACATGAATATTGACACTAAACACTAAATTTTGGACCAAATACAGGGGAGTTCAATTTCTAAAAACAGCCAAGTTTCACACTCAGACACACACCCGTGTTGAACAAACATACACGAACCCGAACAACATCGAGAACAACTATAAAGGTTACAGTCAAGTGGAAAAAATTCAGATTAGACACAATCAGAAGAATTCTGCAAACCAGAATTTACCAATATCATCAACCCGTTTCGACAATGCCTACCAAACTTATTTCTTCATATTCCATGATTAAACACTTACAAACTCAAAAAAGGAGCCTAATCCCACCCATCTACAACAGGTGGATAGCTATTCAAAAGACAATTTGTATCATGCTGGTCTTAAAAAAGGAGCCTAATCCCAGACATCCCACAATATCCTAGCAAAAGCCCTTTCTAGAAGTAGGCAAGGTCTTTTATGAACTCCCATAGAAAAAAAAGATCTTTCTAGAAATAACAAACAAAATAATTGAGTCAAATTCATTGCTTTCTTCAACATGAACTACCTCCCCTCTTTTCACCTTTTACAAATTTAACAAGATTCCATTTTTGCATTTACATGAACCCCACATTTTATTTATCTCAGCACACCAATTTTGGACATCCTAGAAATTACAATGATGTCAATCAAACTTACATACACTGATACAGTCAATCAAACATGCACAACTCTTCAAACCAATCATATCAAGCCATATCATACAAGTACAACCAAACTACCAATATGTCATGGAACTCAAAAGAAGCAAATGCATTAACAAAAGTCGATATATTGAAAGTATATATATCAACGAATCTAACAAGACCCCACACGATCAGATTTTTCCGTACTTAAAAATCACAACCGACGGTGACAGAGTTCATATATTGCAATTAATAAAAAACGGAGTAAGTACAAGTAATGAAAAAAAAACCTGAATATATTTGATGGCATCAAAAGAAGCAATTTGAAGCACTCTCTTTTTATAAGCCATCAAAACCTCCCCAACTCCAGACCCACAAAGATCAAACAAATGAACCGGGTGCGTGGGTGTTTCAATCACCACATCATGAAACCCAAACCCGGGAACAACCCCAAAATCCGGGTTATCCAAACCCGGATTTTGCGGTTCAATATCTCTGCTAAGAGCAGGATAAAGATTTTGGATGACCCGAATTCTCCACTTTGAAGGAGAATTCGGGTCATCCATGACCCGGAAAATCTCGGGTGCACATTCATGCTCATGCCCAATACAAAATGGGCATTCTTGAGACTGTTTTTGATTCGGGTCGGATACAGGGGATTTGGATTTAAAATCAGAAGGACGTTTGGATCTTGCTGGGGAGAAATTGACCCATTTGTTGTTAATTATATCTTTTCTTAGTTCTGGGTTTTGGGGTGAGGAAGAAGGAAGTTGAGGTGCCATAGTTTTTGGTTCTTGTGATATGTGGAGTTTTTGTTGGTGGCAAAAAGTGTGGGCTCCAAAGTGAAGGGAAAGGGGTTTATGGTTGAAGATTAGTGTTTGATTAAGGTGGCAGAATATGTTCTCTTTTTGTTTAGTTGGAAAAGGTAGGTTTATTGATGTTAATGAGATTAAGGAAATACATGTTTTTTTTAATTGCATCATTTGCTTATTGATACTATTCATCAACCAATTTTGTTAAGTTATTATCATGTAAGAAAAACATAGTCAGGTGGGGTCTTGTTAGATACGCCTCAATACGAGGATTTCAAATATCAAACTTTTGTAATTTTTACCTATATATTAAAGTTCAAATAAGTGTTTCGACAAATGTGAAAAAACAAATAGTGCAATTAAAAAAAAGAGGAAGTAATAATCTACCATATCATACAAGTTTTGGCTAAAATTTTCATTGAGTTGATCTAATTTTTGAATGAATGATTTGACTATATAAGTGAAGATGTCTAAGATAAACATTTTTTCCCCATGCATATTGATTAACATACTAAAGGAAGGAAAATCTATCAAATTTTACTTAAATAGGTTAACACTAAGTCCGTTTGATTCAACTTATTTTTGTCTTTATCTTTATCTTATATGATCTTATAAGATAGTTTATTGTGTGTGTCTAACATCTTATATTATCTTATCTTATCTTATCTTATCTGATTTTATCTTATCTTATCTTATAAGATCTTATATAAGTTAAAATAAGTTGAATAGAACGGACCCTAAATCTTTAAATATGAGTTGATCTTAGTAGCATACTTTTCTTTATGGTAAGGATGGCCCTAACTAACCTCAACCCTTAGATTTCTAGGTTCTGTTTTTGCAAATACACCGCTGTTAGGAGAATTCTACCTTATGACCTTAAGACTCGAGGTTAGGGGTGTGCACAAACCGGTCCGGACCGGAATTTGGACCGGAGATTCCAGTCCGGTCCCATGTCCATTGAAAATCATGATTCCGGTCCACCGGTCCGGTCCGGTCCAAACCCGGAAAATGCCGGTCTGGACCGGTTGGACCGGAATTTCTATTATTTTAGTAAAAAAAAAGTTTATATGTTAAAAAAAAAAGGTAAAAAGTTAGAAACTTAAAAACCTACTATTTATTCTTTTAGGATTATTGACATTAAAATTATTAAATTTTAATGTATATAATTTATAAATATATTTAAATAAAATAAAAAAGATTTTTTTTTTTTAAAAAAAAAATTCCGGTCCAAGAGGTCCAGGGGCCGGGACCGGACCGAAAAATTCCGGTCCGGAGCGGTGCACACCCCTACTCGAGGTTACAAGTTGAATTTCCAACCAACTATATGGTACCATGCTTGGCAAAAAGTTGTAGTATACTATGTAACAAGCATAATACACATGGTGGAAAAAAGCGAAGATATCTCATCAACCAGCGCCGACCCGAACAATATGGAGGCTCTGTGCTAATACTGAAAAATAGGCCCTTGTATAAAAAAAAAAAAAGAAACCACCAAAATATGCAAGTAAACCAAATAACAAACATGCATCAAACTATGTTTTTCTCTTCAAAATCTTTTGATATATTCCAAGATGAACTGAATTCAACAAGCTTGCAAAACATTTTGACTATCAGCTTCAAGTCTTAGGTGTTTAAATAATTTTTTTTTCAATTTGGAGGCCCCTTTGGAAGTGAGGCCCTGTTCCGTGTCCCACTTTGGACATGCTAAGGGTCGGGCCTGTCATCAACCCTAATAAGGCTTAGAGCTCTTAGTTTGACAAAACTAATTCAGTAATTCTCCTTTTAAATGAAACTAGTGTGTTGCCCGGGGCGTTGCTCCGGGTGTTACTTTTTTCTTCTTCACAATTGATATGTATTTTTTCCACTCTTGTAAAAATTAATTCTAAAAAAATCTAACATTTAATTTACTTTATGTTTGCAATGAATATATAACATTATGTGGATTTATGAAGCACTAAACAAAGTTGGTTGAGATGGTAAGAACAACTTCTCTTTGCAAGAGGTCGCATGTTCAATTCTAATGGCAAACAATATTTATTTTGTAAGATGACGTAACAATCTACATGGCACATAAGATGACGTGGTGAAGCTACACGGCACATATATAGTGAATAGTCTTGCACGTGACAGTTCCTTTGATAGGAAGATCTTGAGGAGAGTCTTCACGTGACACGTAGCTTCCGCAACGCGCTTTTAATATATTTGTATGAGGCAAGACCGAGACGTCCTACAATATTAAGAGCTTCCTCTGATATCATTTCAAACTCGTATATCTTTTCTAACTCGTACTACATTGCTAATTGCACTTGTTCATTTGAAATGAAATGAGAGCATAAAACATCTACTTTCCTCGTGTTCAGATGCCCAAAAGCTGCGACACATATACCCTAACGTGCGGCTCACATGCGGCGTGTGTATGCACGCGCGGCATGCCTGAGCATACATTGAAATAGGTAATACCAGGTTTAGCTAAAAATTTGCAGCAACACCCACACGATACATACTATTTGTTATCTTGATCTAACACAACAGCCACACTCACAAGATACATACACATTATTTTGAAGAGTTGGCACAAAAGGCAAGTCTCAAAGGCAGTAGTAATAAGGGACGCAGATTTGCTTAAGATAAATAACAAGCCATCCACGACTGGAAACGAGACCACGCAAGCTGAACGTTAGCTTCATTTACATCATTCATTCCCATGGCCTTCCTCCTCTCGATTCCTTCTGGAGACATGTTCATGAAAGCATGTCCACTTCCTGGATAGATGTATACCTCATGTGGCACACCAGATAACTTCAACTTTTCCTCCAAATTTTTGGCAGCCTGCAAACAAGAGAAATCATGTCATCAAATATTGTAATCAGAAAGTCTTCAACTACATTACTCAGACCTCCATTACACACTAATGCATTTGAACATTACATGGTTATTACTTACTAAGTGGTCCTGTGGTCGACATATAAATGCACTTACACTTCATGACAAGGCAAAGAAGAATAATTTTGTTTCTGTGGCAAAAAGAAAACAAAAGGCTGCACATCTTTGGTCCTGTGTTTCAGAAAATGGGGGAATTTGCTCATCTAGTCCCCCCTAGAATTCTTGAGACATAAAATTTTCTGCTTCCAATCAAATGACAAGTAGACCAAAAACTTTCAAAAATTACTTCATATAGCCAAATCGAACAAAGGGCACTTAGGTTCACGTGTTCAATGACAAAAGAAAACTAGCTCATGTCCAACAATAGGCAAAGAAAACTAAATTTGTTGCTTCACCTTCCTATAAAGCATCAACAAGCACATATAGAAGAGATGACCATTAATTCCAAACAATAAACTAGAAGTAGTCAATGAATAACTTCAACTCACTTGTATGAGTTCCTTGATGCGCTTATAAGTAAACCTGGTTATACATACCAACTCCTAACACCACAAAGAAAATCTTCAACTTTTCAGCATCTTTTACGATGCTCAAAACCATGATCTAGAGATATTAGATATAGTTACAAGGGCTTATACATATAATCATTCAATTGTCATTCTTTTAGAATGATAAGAATAATAAAACTAAAACAACTTATTAATCATTTCTGTCCTCTATAATACCTTAATCTTCCAACAGCCATTAGTTCATAGACTCATTCAGGATGCTAATAAACCATCCTACTACAGAAAAACCAAACCCATAAATGTGTGGAATCCAGATGCCATATAAAATCATCTTCAAAGTCAAAGGTCCTTCATTATGCAGAACTGGACCATATCAGTCAATATTTTTCTGGCAACAACTGTTGGGTCACAAGTATGGTGTTGGGCTTCACAATCAAATACCATTCAGCTAATAGTAACAAGTCTCTACTTTACAAGGCTATCACCATTAATTTGCGTATAATACTATAATATATTCTTTTTTTTATTGGTCTATTGGGTAATCCAACAAAGGATATATTCGTGAATGAATTTAACAAACAAGACACGGGAATGAGATTCCAGAACCTGTAACCAAATGAAGGATGCTATATCAGGTAAAAGCCGCTACACTGAAGTATTTGACCTTGTCTTTACTTAACAAGCCATTATGTGAAGTGGTTTCAAGGGCCACAGTCTCACAGAGTGCTAATCCACATTCCGAAGTCCATAACTACAAACTTACATATCCTATCTATCTACACATTCTTTAGCATTTACAAATGTTTACAAATTTCTCATCGCTATATAAGATCACACAGCAACAATTGTGCAACTCTTGATGCAAATGCAACCCTTGATGTAACTCCTGTATTATTCTTCTTGAGTGACTTTCCCCACCCCCCACCCCCCTTCTCTAACTGTCCACAAACTTTTTAAGTAGTTAACGTTGGCCGTTGGGTATGTTTAAAGAATTTGAAAAGTATCCTAAATATCATCAGAGCCATAAATACCTCCATTAAACATTGTTGAATAAAAAAAATCATTTTTCAAGTAAAGCTAGAGTGAACATCAATTGATTTCCGTCCAGCAGTCCAATCATCTCCATAGCGTACCATCAATTTACCATAACCCAACAATATAACTAATATTGGGGATGTGGATTGGGTGAGGTATACAAACTATATCAACAGAATAGCGTACCATCAAAAGATATACAAACTTTTTCTTCTTGTTCCGATTGAGTCATTTTTCATTTATATTGGGGATGGGTGAGGTCGGGAGGAGGAGAATGGGAGAAGTGACTTACTGCAACATCTGAAAACCCAGCAATGTTATCGGACTCCCCAAAGTGAGCCTGGACAGGAGCTTTAGCCTGGGCAGAATCAGCAAGCTCTGGTGAAGGAGTCCCATAGAAGCCAACGACAGCATCAATTCCAGGAACTAAGACAGCACTTGCAATCGAAAGCGCACCTCCCATACAGTATCCAGTTACTCCAACCTAACAAATGAGTTTTGACAAAAAGAAATCATTAGCCAAACAGAATCTTTATATTATCATGAAGCTCTAGTCAACTATCAATAACATCCTCAAACAATGACAAAAGACGAATGCAAGACTTTCTTGCACTGCTATATAAAATGACTAGAATCGCGTCCATCAAGGGCACACCTTTTGTGAACCATTAGCCTTAAGCCAGTTGACTGAAGCTTCAATATCCTTAACAGCACCTGCCCAGTCCAGACCTTCCATCAAATGCTGAGCCTCAGCAGCATCTAAACCCACCTTTCCACGATACAAGCTGCAATAATGAAGCACGAAGATCAAGCTTATATGATCGCTCGAAATCTCTTTCCACTAGATTAAAAATCCAAAAAAATCAGAGGAAATTACTCTGGAATAAGTGCTTTATAACCAGGCTCCAGCTGAGAAATCTTTACAGCATGGTTTTTGACTTCATAATCTACACCCCACCATTCTTGAAGCACAACAATCCCGGGAGCATCGTCTTTTCCAACAACATATGCATCAAAGCTCTAATAATTCATATGACAATACAGAGAAAAATTAGTCAAAAAAGTTTAAGCTCAGATACTTTAAAGTCAACTATAATAACTCAATAGCAAAAAAAAAAAAAAAAAAAAAAAAACATCTCCTTAGTCATTATTGAAATAATAGTACCCAAATTTCTTCAAATATAAGGTTGAAACTCACTAAAATCTAGAACTTTTATGGAACCTACCAAAAACCCAGACAACTTAGGACATTAACAATCGAAAAAAATTAACTCACCAAAATCCCAGCAATTAACAGATATAAATTTAAGAAGAATTGCTCAAAGTACATATTTTTACTCCTTCATTAGTCAATACCACCCAAAATTTGACCCTCTGGAAAAAGCCGATATCCATTTTCACCAAAAAAAAAAGCCAATATCATTTATAATTATACGTGAGAAACCCATTTCAATATTTAACCAAATTATGCAGGAATTTTATCTAAAAATTCACAAAAAATTAAATAAAAAACATACACAATCAAAAGAAACGATTTTTTTTTTTAAAAAAAACAACTAATTATCGGGTCAAAGAAAAAGAAACAGGAATAAAAAAAGGAAATTGATGATGCAAGCAACATACAGTGTTCTCTCGCTGAATCTGGATTTTCTTGAAGGCAGAGTCAGCCATTGATCGAATTTGGAGGCGATTAGTGAAAGAAGAAGATTTATTAATGCAGCTGATGAAGGAAGATGATGAATTAAAAAAGGTTCTGGAAGATGTAATAGTTAAGGACCCAATCATTTTCAGTACCAATAGTGGAGGGTTTATGCCCTTTTTTCAGGGTTTATACTTTATAGTTGCTTAGTTTAGTAATTTTATTTTATAGTTACCCTTCATCTTGCGCCAACTTTTTTTTTTGTTGTAATGAAAAGGGAGTTTCATTTAATCCAATCCAATCCAATACAAATATGCAATCAAATCGGTTATTTATGCGGGTAAGAAAAACTAGAGTTCGCTCATTTTGAAGCGTTGTGCAACTTCACTACATTGTTTATCTCTATTATATAAGGCAACTCTTGAGGACTTTGGTGTCCACTTAAGTTGCCCAAAGTACCCCCAACTATAAACAAAATTTACAATTGCAACCATTTAATAAATTTAAAAAACAAAAGTAAATAAGGAAAAAAAAGGGGGGAAAAGAATCCTAACATTTGTGTTAAAATAGGCAATGCAGCTTACTTTTCTTCACTGTGTTCACCTTTTCCAAAATTTTTTTAATGCACTAATTAATTGTAAAGGCAGTTTTTTCTACTTCTTCGGTTTCTATCTCCTCTCCTCTTATTTCAAAATCTCTGCGTGAATGGGGATAAAATTGAAAATATCCACAAAATCACGCATACGTCATGTCACGCACGCATCGCGTGCAAAAAATACTAGTACAACTAAGGGTAAGAAAAAAGTTGTTTATGCGTTTGTTTTTTCAAAAAACAATAATATGTGCTTGCAAAAATTATCGAATTCCAAATGTTTGGATTTATGTGTTGCGTGCATGTTATATCACTACATGCATTAGAGGCTTACAAGACATCACGCGTATAAATTATAATGCATCATTTTCACCTTCATCAAAAGCTTAAACGCACCAAGTAAGATATGTGATAGAAGTTGCACCAAAACACGGACTATTAAAATACCCACGTGGAATCAAACCGAATTCAAGTATATGCACATTTCGGCAGTATACATTTTCTAGCAAATACATTTGCTATTTTAATAACATAAAATACCTGTTTTGTTATAGTAATGATAGGTTTAATTTAAATCATCATAACTCATAAAACCTCACCATCTACAATTGGATCAAATATGAAATATTGCAACATATACTTTTTCATAGGGAAGTTCATATGTTCGCTAAGGCATATAACACTTGATTGATTACGCCCCTGTCCCTATAGATTGCTCCATTGTATTTTTTGGGGTTGAAATTTGAAAATTTTAACCATGAATTCTCAACACCAATAAAAAAATAATATAATTATCTGAGATCTTGTTATATTCGTTTTAATATATTATTTTAAAATATTAACTTTTTTATAAATTACACATGTAGAATTAGATGTATTTACGTTTTAAATTGTGTAGTAAAAATTGTGAAAAAAAGTTAAATGGAGCAATTTAGTACTCCTTAGTTAGTGACATATGAACTCTCCCATCAAAGAGTCGTAGGATGTTTTGGCAATAAGTCGAGGATCTTTCATAACAAAAAAAAAAGGATTAAATGTTGATGGGGCCTTTATTCTCTAAGTCCATGCAATAAGTGCTTGAGTAAAACTCAATTTTTTATTGCATTAATTTGACTAAGTTATTAGGACTTCCGTCTTTTTTAGCATCATTATTGGTTGTTTTTACACCCTCCATTTTTATAAGATGTTTCCATTTACAAATTTGACGTTATTCATAAATCGAAAAAAATTTCTAAATGTTTTTCCAATATATAAGAAAAAATAGGTATGTCGGATTTTATTTGAATCATCTATGAATAAATTAATAATATCAGAAATTTATAATTTTTACTAATATGTAATTTAAGATATGAATCATATAAAACGTGCATTCCAACGTGAAAAGTGAAAATAAGAAGCTAAGATCTTTGTGGAATAGAGGGAGTATTTTGGCAAGGTTTCGATTTTTTTTTGGGTGCTAACAAGAACTACAATTCATTGCATAAAGTTTTTATATCCATTCCTTTTTTTTCTTTATTATCGACCAACTTGTCTAATGAAAGTACTTTCATGAGAGCAATTTTTTACAATTATACTAAAACACACTAAGTGGAAAAATATTGGTCAAAGTGGTGAGAAACAAAAATGAAAAACAGAGAGAGTACTTTATTAAATTCTTGATATAGATTTTATTATTTTTGGAGAAAAGTCCTAGAGGATACTTATTAGTGCCTAATAGTCAACAACATCTAATTCTCGTTTATCAAACATATATATCACACTCATCACTATACACACGTCATTACTCATAATTGAAGAGGTTTATGAATTAAAAAGTAGCTGGAAAATTATTATACCATGGATGTATTGTACACTCAAAGTTATCTTCATGCTAATAAAGAGAACTCAAAAGAAGCCATAATAATGTCAAAACAAGTAAAAATGACTAGATCAGTATATATAACAATTCTACTGAATAATTAAACTTTAGAAACAATATCCAAAATTTAAAATTGAATCATATATGCAACATTGCCCGTAATTTTGAACTTCTCATCTTTTTCCTCAATTTTGAACTTGCTATAGACAAAATAATTGTTTCCCATTCTTCTATTTTCCCATCCCTTTTCCTTGTTAAGACTTGTCAAATATGCTCTTTTTAATGGATAAACATCAATTGACAATTGTACAAAAATGCCACCCACTCATCAATCATGATTGGGGTCGAGCAAAATTCCACCTACTCATCAATCATGGTTGGAGTCGACCTAATAAAACTACACAGAAGAAAAGAGACTTTAAGCATCATTTTAAGAACTTAAAATATTACTTATTCATGTTAGAATTAGATTATATCGGATTAAATTAATTCAGTTTGTTTACTTGTCAGCATATACTTTTATATTTCAAATTTGTGTTAGTAATAAGCTGAAGATTATAAAAATTAAATTTCTAGAAACATATACGTTGAGACATATATAACAAAATCACACATAATAATATTAAATAAGCGCAAAATTATGATCAAAGTTTTGTCAAATTAAGACTAAACTAGACCAGATTACCTTAAAGTAAACAAAAAACTAAGTCACTTTTATTTATATGCTTGAGCACCCTATTTATCACTTACTTAAGAACATACATATCAATTATCATATCTTGAAGCGGCAAATTAAGAAAGAAAAGTGAAGGAAAGAAAGAAAAGATGGTTTCATCCCCAATAATTGATCATTTGAAGAACCAGCTTCCTCTTGAGCAAGAATGTTTAGACCTAAGTGAAAATCTTCGCTATGGTCTGGTTCTTGTAGACATCATCAATGGCTTCTGCACTGTTGGTGCTGGCCCTTTGGTAATTTTGCACTCTTATATGATATATCTCACCATATCTTAAAACTAATATCATTATTTTGTTTATAGAGTTTTGAGCATATACTATATTATGAACATAATTAAATTTGGTATTTTCCAGGCTCCTGCAGAACATAACAAGCAAATTTCAGAAATGATCAAAGAAGCAGACAAGCTAGCAAAGTTGTTCAGTGAAAAAAACTGGCCAATAATGGCGTTTCTTGATTCTCATCATCCTGATGTACCTGAGTATCCATATCCTCCCCACTGTTTGGCTGGTTCAGAAGAATCAAAACTTGTTCCTGGTTAGTTTTTCTTTCAACTTAAGTAACAGATCCATCTGCTCTTTTTTTTTATTGTAATTCAAGAGCGAATTAGATAGCGAATTAGGTAACACTGAAGTACAACTTTTACACTATCTTACGAACTTTGAGTTCTTGACCGAGCTTGATTCTTGATATATAGAAACAAATGGTAGTATACAAGATATTGGGTTTATCTCAATTATATCTTAGAATATCAACTTTTTAAAACGTTTACTAGTATGGTCTAATTTGTGGATTTGAAAAAGAAAGTATAAAACTATGTTCATCTAAACGAATTAGTCACATTTGACATCAATGTAGAACGCTATTTTAGTTTTGATCAGTTATCATGAGTGATTATGTGAAAATATTTCTGGTAACAAACTAAGTATGAAAAGATATAGTTTCATAAAATTATTATGTACTTCCTCTGTTTTTTTTAATGCAATATTTACCTTTTTGGTGGGTGGATTAAAATAATCAAATGTTGTATCTAAAAAAACAGAGGTAGTATTAACATTTACAATAACAAAGTGATGGAAAATAATGGTCATAAGTTGACAAGTTCAACACAATTCTCGAACAAGAAAGAGATTCTCTAATCAAATCTAACCTTCATCTCATCTACACCACAATCAAAAGCACAAAATCGAAAACAAAAAAAACCAACTGCATCCTCCCATAGTAAAGGTATAATGAACTTACAATGACCGTAATGTTAACCACAACAGCCCCAAACCCTCTGTAGTGCCCACAAAAATGGTTTCGCAATAGCAACCGCATCCCAGAAAGGGGGGAAAGAACCTGGAGCACCATATACTCCGTATAAGATCTATTCTACTATCATCAAAAGTTTAACCATTTCGACTTTTGAACTATTAAAGTGTCCTATGAACCTATATATAACTGTATCTGTTCCTGCTGCTGTAGCTCTAAGTTGGCTAGAGGAAGAATCAAATGTGACTATTAGGCGCAAAGACTGCTATGATGGATTCATAGGTTCCATCCAAGGTGACGGCTCTAATGTCTTTGTGAACTGGGTGAAAGCCAACAAGATTGAATCTGTAAGCACTATTATCTCATTGATTAGAAATTTACCTTTTCGTGTCTTTTTAATTGCAACATTCTAACTTTTGCACCATTCATATATATACTAACCTCGACAATATTAATACGTGTAAAACAAACGTTAGTATAAGTGCATACTTTGAGGAGATAGGGTTTTCATAATTTTTACGTAGAGATATGATCAAAGTCGTTGGATAGCGTAAAAAGTCAAATTGTTGCAATTTTTTAAGAAAGGGAGACTGTACATAACAATATGAGAATGACAACCCCATATGACTAACAGTAAGTACATTCTTGTGTGTTTTGGTTCTTGAAGCTGTTGGTAGTTGGAGTATGCACAGATATATGCGTGCTGGATTTCGTCTGCTCCACATTATCAGCAAAAACTCGAGGCTTGCTCTCTCCTCTACAGGATGTGGTGCTATACTCTAATGGCTGTGCCACATTTGATTTCCCTGTTGAAGTTGCTCAAACCAGTAAACATGGTTTAGCTCATCCCCAGGTAATGTTTAGATATAATAATACTGCCAACCATTCAAAAAAATATATTCTATGCAGCTTATAAAAAACGAGTTCAACAGCAACAATCAGTGCTGATTCTTCCCATATTCCCTGTAGAATTAATCTAAACCGCACTATTCTGGTTGCAGGAGATTATGCACCATATGGGGCTTTACATGGCTAAGGCACGGGGGGCAAAGATAGTGAACAATGTGCTCGCCGCAGAACCGTGAAAACGTCAAGCTTACTCCTAAGATTTGAGCTCCAAACAGTTTGTGTCTGTAGCACATCATTATGTAATAATTTCATACTAGTAAGATCCTGGAGCTACTGCTGCTCAACATGAGCTGAGTTGCATAAGCTAAAATAAATTTCAAATTTATATATTCTGTGATGTGACAGAGTTTAAGCTCAGACAAATAGATTAATATCATTTCTCAGTAAGTTTTCTATCTGTAATTTTCATTTAGTAAGGTTTACATAAGCAAGCAGAGCTTGACTACAAAAGTGTCGACTGCCATGAGTAAGGGCTGTAAGGCTAGTCTTCTGGTGGACATGTACAGCAAGAGAATCTACAAGTCTTTACGTAAATGATACTCCAACTCAGTCCTCGTGTCTAAAACGGATAAGTGTCAAAGTTCCGACTCAGCTATCTTGTAGAAAAAATTCAATTATTTAGGCTGAAGAAATAGTGCCAAAGAGTGTATAACCGTGTCACAGTGTTGAAAATTCAACAGGAGTACTTGGGTTAAAAATGAATAGTCTGAGTAAAATAGATATACCTCTATGACAATAAACCAGCAAATTTTTTTTTTTTGTTTTTTTTTTTTTGAGAAAAACAGTTTACCAACAAGTTGTCACAAGTGTTTATCATGTTATAACATTGACACAGGTCACACAGCAACAAAAAAGTGGTTTTCCAAATCTGGAATAGACCAAGGTGCATCAATCATTAAGAATATGCTCATAGCAATGAACAGCACAACTCATGCTACATTTATTATCATTTACAGAAAAGCTAACACAAACTAATGAGCTGTAATTCAATATATACATGCATTGGTGAGTAAACTTCCCAAGAAAAACAGAGGCGCTGATAAGTCAGTAAATCTTGAAGCACTAGAAGATACATTCATCAACCAAAATTGCTTACAATTTACAACTCTATTAGGGATGTCAGCAGTGGATACATAACCTGGTACAAATACAAAACCTCTGCGATCCTTAATTAAGTCACCAGATCAGTGATTCTTAGATTTAATCACCTAACGCTGCAAAAAAACAAGAACAGAATGAGAACACCAAGGTGCACATGACTATATAAAGTTGCTAATCTTACCTATCTGAGCACGTAGCGACATTTGATGTACTAATTTAAAATTATTAGGATTCTCTCAAGTTCTTTTCCTCAGGTTCCCATCTTTAGTTGCAATACAACCATATTTTCCCCCTAGAACAAACTCCAACTGTTCATGCTAGAGCTGGACTCGTAGGAGCTGGAGCCTAGAGATGATCCCATTCCCTAGTTCAATCGGGCACCTTAAGTAGGAAATGATTCAGCCACTGAAATTCCCTTCATCCTTCAAAAGTGTCCATCCAAATCTTTGTGTCGGTCTTTGACTACTAATTTGTGGGAGAATAAAACATGCGAGATTTCTAATATCAGATTCATAATTTTTTTTATGAAAACTACTCC
This sequence comes from Beta corolliflora, assembly GCA_947648045.1. NCBI lineage: Eukaryota > Viridiplantae > Streptophyta > Magnoliopsida > Caryophyllales > Amaranthaceae > Beta > Beta corolliflora. The sequence goes on from CANSZD010002981.1 coordinate 1,030,336, forward strand.
CTCCGTAAAGAATTACTAGCGACAATTGAATATTTTACCTCTCACAAATAATACCAAATGTTGCTAGTAATTCGTTATGGAGGGAGTATATAATATTATTTTTACAACTTTCACTAATGCTACCTCCGTTTTTTCTTATATGCAACATTTGATTATTCTAATCCACTCTCCAAAAGGCGAATGTTGCATCTAAAAAACAGATGTAGTATATATAGAATAATGGTCAAAGTTTTATTAATGAAAAGGGTGGACAACTCTGTAAAGCCAAAGGTGTAGATACTAGATACCAATCATGATAAGGAATTATACAAATCGCCAAACAAAATGTTACAATCGATCCATTCTCAAGAAAACTTGGCGAGCCTTGCAATTATTTTTGAAACAAAGTATATGGTGAATTGGTATATTTCAGTATTTAGATCAACAGAAAAATCAACAAAGAACGTGCTTTTATTCATATTTTACCTGAGATGCTCTCCACATCACCCTCAAAGGGTAAACAAATGAAAATATCTTCAAAAACAATATTAAATATATAAAAGAAAATTGGAGAAACACCAAACAGTGAAGGCATTTTACCCTTTGCATCTTGGAAAAAGATGATATCCAACTTCCATGCGCAGCAAAATCTATTCTTCAATCCTTAAGCGATTGAAGAACACCAGGAACTGATACTCTGGAGCCCAGTATACAAACCCTACTACAGGTCCTGCCTTAATATACTGCATAAATCAGTAAATATGTTAATAGAGATCCATTTCAATAGGTAGCCACAGGGGATTGACCTATCTGCAGCCTAGAGTCTTAAATTTATAAAGGAAGACGGGGAGACTGGTCAAAGAACCTTTCCGTCAAGAATGACGAGTTCACCATCAACCCATCTAGGATTTCGGAAACCTGGCTCAGATAGCCTCCCTTGTCCTTTATATCGAGCAACCTGATTCACCAAAAAATGAAGGGTTCAGTTGTCTAAAAGTTGGTGAGAGGACGCTAGAAATGTGGATGATAGACCAGGAGTATTTTAATACACACCACTCCAAATTCTTCTGGAATTATCCCTTTGTGAGGAAGCTGGTATCTTTTGCCAATCTTTGCACGAAATGCAACCTGTCATGCGAGCTTGGCACATCAAGCATAAATTTACAAAAATAATATAATCTTTAGATCTTAGGAGTTTCGGCAAAGACGCAGTTTTCGACTTTGTGTTTTGATATATAGTACTCTTAGAGACCCACAAAAAAAATTGAAAGGACAGCTACAACTTCTTTTCTTGTTCTTTCCTTTGCTTCATCTTTTTGTTCCAGGCCATTCTTAGAATGAGAGGAACAATTTAGGTGGTAATGTGGATCAATAAAAGGCTACAATAAGGAGGTGGTGATGGTAATGGCCAGAACAAGGGAACCTATAACAGTTATATTGAGGAGTTAATTAATACTCTAGGACGGGCAAGCCTATCAACTCTATCTGAGAGTAGCCTATTACCTCTGTAACTATTATAGATTTATAGATACTAACTGATATTACCCCTAAATGACCCCCTCATTCCAAGTATAGCATTCAATGAAAAGTAGAGATATCCCTAATTACCAAGCTCCTAAATAATCAATAAGGCACAAGATGCAAAGAGCCCGCATATAAATGATTTTTGTCCCTTTGCATTTAACTTTGTTCTTTTTTCTTTTTCCAAAATTCTATTAGCATAAAAGCATGATACAACCTACAATAAGTATCAACCTTTCCTTTTCCAGGATGTGCCTATGTAATTGATGTATATGTAATCAGTGTCTACTTACTAAAAGAAGTTATAATTGACTACTTCTAGTTTATTCAACTTTCTTCGTTATCCTAAATTTTTCTCAAAAAAGAGATTGATTAGACACATGAGTATAAGACACATACATTTCAAACTTAAGTGAGGGCACTATGGGCATGAAACATAAGAGGAGACAAGAGTAAGGGATATTTACAAAAACAACTTTGTGACAAGTTTTACATTGGGACAGAGATAGCAACTCCTATTCAATTAAAAGAAAAATTAAACAGAGCTCATCTACATTAGCTTCCTGGCAAGTGTAAACACCTCTTCTCCAAATCTTTATGTTTGCAATAAAGCTGGATAGACGAACAAGTGAAATTGTTCAACGAGGTAATTACCAAATCAAATATCATTAAACAAGCACATAAAAAGAGAAACATAGAACATCTTTCTCACTTCAGTGTTCAGTCCCTTGTCAATTTCCTGATACGGGCTAATATATCGTACAGTATTTCTGTTTTTTTTTTTCCTAAAAATGAACTTCCCAGACAGCATTATTCACTTACAAGTTGACAATGTAAGAAGACTTCCAAAATGGTTGTGGGAGAAACGGTCTGATTTGAAGAGATTCATCAACAGAAAATTGCTCTGACCAAGTATTCAAGTCTATGCTGCTAATATGCGCCTATGCAAGTACCATATCATGGCTCATCAGTTAAGTTCCACTATGACAATTCAAATTAGAGTCACTACACCATTCTTGAACCTATACTGGCAGTCTAACCAGGAAGCATCAATAAACCTGCACATAAGCCTAGACTAAACGTAGACTAAACGTAGACTACATTGTAATCCCTAGTGTAAAAGTCAAGGTTGACCATACTATACTTATATTGATCCTAACAAGGCTCCTCCTCTCTAATCCTAACTGGAAAAAAACATTATTATTACCTGGCCAGCAGGCACATAAGGATCCCCAGTAAGCTTTACAGCCTCGACATATTCATAGAAATGGAGATCTGAAGGTTCCTTGGTCCCACCATCCTCTTGCCATTGACCAAATTTGCGTTTCAACTGGATGACTTCTGAGGTGTATGGTCCATGGGATCCAATATAGAGTCCTAATCAAAGAAAACATACTAAATATCTTCACAGTAAAAAGAAAAGCTGTCATGTGTCTAACAATAGCAAGTTATCAAGACTAAAATAGTAGAATCACTAGCTAATATGAAGAAACTTTTTTTGAAATTAATCACCATTAAGAGGATCAGGATATGATGGTAAATCAATGCGATTAAACGTCGTTGATCCAGACAGAGGTTGGCGATTCTGAGCTTGGCTCAAGGTAAGACTAATCAAATCTCCCACATCCCTAAGCACCTGCAGTGTTTTAGCATATACAATGCCCATAGTCATAAGTACTACTTCACCCTAAAAAACAAAAGACAAGCCGGAAAAGAAAAATAAATCAAAAGGCAAAAGAAAGTTGACCTTCACAGGTAATTTCTCTCCTCGACTTATAGAATTGACAAGGTCAGACATTACATGGTCGATACTTCGCTCACCTTGAGCATTAGCTTTTTTTTTAGGTAAAGCCTGACCCTTGCTAACAGAATCTACCCGACTTTTATCATCCTGTATACAGAAAGAGAATGATCTCCGACCCTTTGACTTGAGTTTTGCAGGAACACGAACCAAGTCTCTAGAAGATGTTGTGCCAGATAGGTTCTGCACAAGACCGCTAACTACTACATTGACAGCAATTTCACTTTGGTCTTCCCTATCTATGTCAACACTGGCAGGATCCATATCACCATCATCCTTTTCTTCATCACTTTCCCCAGACATCTCGTTGTCTGTATCATCTGTATCTACACTGTCCAGCTCAGCCTCAATATCTTGGTCTTCATCTTCTTCATCTATTATCTGCTCAACCACCTTGGATATTAAATCTCGGTCAACTTTCCCTGGTGCTGTTACTTTCAAAACCTTGACTCTTACACCAGGGATCATATCCTGTAATATGTTTTGAAATCCTGAAATGCCATCAGCTATCTCGGGATCATCTTTATCTTCATCATCCTCATTATCTTCAACTACAGGAGTAAAAATATCAGTTTTGCCCCCTCCAGGGTTCATCTTCATACTGCTAGTAACAGGAGGCGACAATGGGAACACTGATGGAAAAGTGTTAGGAACTGCCTTTCGCTTCAAGTATACAGCCTAGATAAGAAGAAAGTTCATGACTAAGGTTCATATTCAAGAATAAAATTAACCTGCAAAATATCACTATGAAGACTTGAGAAAAATAGCTTCACAGCAAAGTAAGAAACTTGGTTGAGGTTTTTGTCCCATTGTCATAAATTGCTGAACTCGACGCACACAATTGTCAAATTGAAGTTAGGGTTGTTGTACCAAAATTCTAGGAGAGGTCTTCATGATCTTAGAAGGATCAGACAAGTATAGTTTCTGGGAAACAAAATAAACCAACCAAAGGCAAAAGAAATATTTCACCTGTTGTCTGTATTCACCTTTCTTGTTCAAAGTAACATAGATCTCAAACAGGGGAGCACCAGTTGTTGATGTAGCAAGCTGCCTGGAATAAACAGTAGTTAACCTCAAGGATAATATGGAAAACAGCATCTCTCCAAATTGCGCTAATTGACAGTGATCATTACATACAGAAAATATATATTTATATATATATACTCATGCAAGACAAACAGGGCCGACTGGACAAAGCTAAGGGAACCAACAGTAGTAACAGAGATTCAGAGGGGTATACACAGATGAGAAAACTTCTAATGTACAGGGAAGCAACAATAGAACTATAGAACAAGTTCAATTAATTCTCAGAATGATACAACTTAGACAAAGCTAGAGCAAATTGTTTCTAAGGGATTAACTCTAAACTAACAACGAGAAAAGACAAGGATAGCGAACTGTAGTTAAGGTCCCCATTTCATAAACTCCGGTGATACATATACAAAACTATTTACTACTTCAGACAACTAGTTACAAATCACACAGCATAATCACTTCATTTCAAAGAGGCTTCTAAAATGTAAGTTCAATTCAAAACTTCCATAAGAAGATTTGTGCAATAAAAGTCACAATGATCATTCCCACAAAGCTAGCATTATCCTCTAATAAAATCCATAGGCCGTTTGCATACTACGCATGGAACAACTCCTCGCTCCAGCACGCCTTTCTTCTCTCTCTAATTTAAAGTATTCTTTAAACTCTGGGGTTACACCACTTGTTCAACATCCTATCACACCTGTCTATAGAGGCCATAGATATACCTAATGCGACTAGATCTAGGAAGCTTCACAACTTAACACATAAGAAAGCTCTCTTATTAGAATATACACTATCCTATTCACTCAATTTTCAACGAGACAACAAAAGACCTCTCTTACTAGAAAAATATACTTTTCGCATTCAGCTCAATTTTTAAGAGTTCTACCAAAGAAGCCTCTCTTGCTAATACTTTAATATTTCAACTCAAGTTTGAACTTTTAGCAGATTGATTTTTTGGTAAGTGACGTAGCATTGCTAATGCCCCTGCATGACCTCTTGTTCTTTGTAGTTCCCTAAACCTAATGAATGCTTTTACCTCAAGAGCAAACAACAGAAAGCACAAGATTGTGGTAAGCTGATATGGTTTTCTTTCAAATGCTAACGTTTTGCAATAGAATACTATTTATAAAGCTAAGAAATAAGAGATAGTCTAAACTGGTTGCAAGGTGATTTGATTTCCTTTCAAATGCTAAATTATTCAAGAAAAAACTAGTGATCATGTTTAAAAAAAAATTTACCTTGGGCTATAGCTCCGTGCCACATATCTACCATGCTCTGCACTTATACGGATAATACAACCATGTGGATCATTTCTATCATCAGAAACACCGGCCCACCAACCAACCTGAAGGGCAACCAAAAATTATACTCCGCGCCAGATTGATCAACCTCGATAACTTTTAACAAAAATAAAGTGTTAAAGACAATTTAACTCTAAAGAGATTGTGTAGCACATTGCATTAAGAGTTGGGAAATAGAGGTAGATATTCAGGACATACACAATGTCTAAAGAAACAAATTAAAAAAAGTATGATAGCTCAGAGCAGAGAAGCAGACTGAAAGAGAGAGAAAAAATTGCTTTGGAACACAAAGGTTAACTAAATTCTAATGCACACACACACAAAATCACCAATCATATGTTCTGCATTTCCCATATGACCAATTCTACCTTAAATAAAAAAAAGAAAGGAACAATAACTACAAGAACGGACAGGGAACATCAGAAAAGGAAAAGAAACAGTCTACAATTTCCCATCAAAAGGGAAAGCAACAGTAAAGATCTAAAAACACAAACAAAAGGTGTCACCAAAGGAATTCAATGTCATACTAATGTGCAAACACAGAGAGAGATTGTAAATTAATACACTCTGCAAGCAGATGATGAAGCAGGTTCCTCGGAAAAAGGAAGGTAAAGGAACCCAAGAGGATAACATACTCTAGATAACCAACTTCAAAAAGACCAATATTCTAAAAGATGCAATAAAGAATATTTAAGCAAAAATCCATTTACTTACTAGTCCAGCACCAGCATTGTCTCGAACAAATACAGCATCTTGGTAGCGCTCCTCCTCAACGGCATTCTGCAATCGAACAAATTAGTAAAACGAGATAACTAGATGTAAAAATATTCCAAACAGAACCCGTAGGGTAAGAATATAACCTTTAAATACGACATCACACTTCCAACAGCATCTTTTGTCCCAGCAGCTGCTATGGCTACCTTGAGCTTTGCTGCATCCTCATAATCCTCTTTCTCAACGGCATTTCTAAGTTGAGACTATCAACACAAACACAGCAGGGGATAGCTTAGTTAAATTGTCTGCAACTATAATATCAACAAGCAAGCAAAATATCAATTGCACCACAGCTCAATTAATATACTAAAAGTGTCCTTCCTGTAAAAAATCATAATAAATAGAAATAACCAAGAATAATAGATATCAGGTATCGTGTGAAACCATTTCTAAAATATAATAAGCATATAGACAGATAGTTTCCTTTCGCTGCAACTTACTGCAAATAGTTAAATAAGCAAATGAGCGATCATTCATTCATACTGAAGCCTCAAAATTTTCACTTGATACCAAAACCTTAAGATCGAATAAGTTCCAGAAGCAAATGAGTTTCGAGTATTAAGGATCAAGATATGATCTTCCTCAGAGAAGTTGGCAAGTGGAACATTGAGCTCTTTAAAAGGTAGGGTCTAGACAGTGTATCAAAAATTAGTTCTTTTATCAACCACGACACAATCTCTAACAAGAATTTGTAGAAACAGCCTAACAAGTTGTACATTGAGAGTCTTTGGTTGTGCGAAAAGTGGTTTTCCCATTTTCTTTTGCTTGGTTGGTAAAGAGTAGAAAACAGTTCTCTTAAGTATAAAATATAAATGGTTTTCCCAAAAATGGAAAACAATTTACCTTCTCAAAGAGAGGAAAACCACATTTTCCTCCCTATTCTTCACCATACTCGTTCCTTCCTCCCATTTATCCTCCCGTTTCATTTCCATTCTTCCTTTCCTCTCTAACTTTTCATTCACGAATTAAACAAAGGAAAATTAATCTAAAATTGTCTTTTCCTTTGGAAAATAAATTATTCATCCATTAACAATATTTTCCATCCAACCAAACAAAGCCTTTAATGCTCTAAAGTTCCTCATCTAGATAATGTCTAAGTAACCAATGAACGATATTCGATAAGAGACACCATTGAGCTTCTCTTCTATCTTAATCAGTATAAATTATCAATAACTTATAAAACGAAGTTCGAATACGATAAAGAGTAGCCTAGCAACATACAAATTAATACAATCATTCAGGTTAGTAAAAACTAACAGAGCAATCAAAACTAAAGAATCAAATAATTAAAAAAAAAAGTATCACCTTAAGTAATTTAATTAGACGTTCTTGTTCTTCAACCTCCTTAAAATGCAATGACCAGCGCTCCCAATTCCAACCATCAACATCAACCTCCAAATTTCCTTCCCCCAATTTATCTCTCACCACAACTTCATCCTTCTTCGGCGACGAATTCAACAGCGAATTCGCAAAATCCTCAATCGCCTGAGCAGCAGAGCTAAGAAATTGCTGCAATGGCGACAAAGACGACGAAGACGATGAAGGCGAAGACGAAGAAGAATCGGAAGAATTGCTGCTGCGACAACAGCAGAGAGTGGAATCAATAGGTTTAGAAATGGAGATTGAAGAAGAAGAAGAGAGAGAATTTGATTTCTTCATCAATGGAGATTTGAAGGAGAAACTTCTGCAGTTATGGTAGTTGATATTTGCGTCGGAGAAAATCGCCGGCGAAGTAAATGGCGGCGAAGGAGAAATTGACGACGCCATTGATGAGGAGGAGAGAGAGAGAGAGAGAGAGTTAGGAAGAAGGAGATTCGACGATGGAGGGTTTTAGGTTTGTGGATGAGAGAGAAATTGAAGAGTAAGAGAGGTGATACCACAACAACTGGAAAAGGTATGCGAATTTTTGTATGGACAAAAGGAAAGTTTTTTTTGGTGTCATGATGTTGATGGAGATGGATTATAGTATTGAGATTTGAGATAAGGTGAAATTTTGTGATTTTTTTTATTTTTGTGTGTGTTTTTATTTTTTTTGTTGTGAATTTTTGGATCTCAACCACAAATTGAACATCCACAATTTTCCCCATAAATGAGAAATTGTTGAAAATGTCTACCAAATGTTTATCCTACTTCAAGTCGTAAGAGAAAACTACAAGTTATTTTAAGCGATTTTTTTTGTCAAAAATTACCTATTGTAAGCCTTTTGAAAACAACTCACCTAATGGCTCAATTTTTAAAACAAATCTTTATCGGTTTTTTTTGTTAGCACTATCGATACGCTATTTTTTATTAAATTCCGTCGGGCCCCACTTGTATCTTTATTGAGGTTAACTTTGATGTTTTTCACTAATAACTCACCTTTAAATTTGACATACTAGAAAAATCAGCTTATGTGAAGAGATGAGATGAGAGAGAATGGTGTTTGAAGAGAACTGAATGAATTGAAAAAGAAGTTAAGGGAATTGTCAGTGGCTGGCCCGCCCGACTATTTCCTCAAGCCGCGGGCTAACAAAAGCGTTTTTTTAAAAAATGCCATTGCATGCTAGGTAGTTGTTTTTCAAAAAGCTTCATTTAATATGTAGTTTTGACAAAAATCCTTTATTTTAAAACATACTTTTATAAGTATAAAAAGGATACTTACAAGCATTAAGTAAACGTAATAAGTAGTTAGGTTTTGTTATAAGTCGATATTTTTTTACATGACGAGATAAAAAAAATCATATTGAACCGAAATCAACTAAACCGAGTGTAATTTACAAGACAAACTCTTGAGAGTAGTGGGGGAGGGGAAAACAAGGGAAATCTCTACCTACAAAGAGGAGAGGATCCAGGATTTTAATCATCAAGGGGATAGAAATAATCGACCAAGTTGTATATGGAAAATGCATAAAATTATCCACAAAAAAGCATTCAGAATACTGAGCTATGGTTTCTTATTGATAAGTTCTCAGTACAACGGTTTGGTGGTATTTAAGATTCTTATGTGAAATTAGATTGTACCCTCTTTTGAGGAATTGTTCAGTACTCATAATGTAATTCTTTGATTTATCTTCCTTCATTGATTTGAGTCTTATATACCAGCAGAACTTTATGTTGTATGGATTGAAACTTCATCATTACTCCACTTGAAAGAGTTAAAAGTATAGATAGGACTTGATAGGTTATGCTCATATTATCTGAATTTTGGCTCTTCATCACTGATTCTGCCTAAAATTACACATATATACAATTTTTTGCTCTCTTGAGCCTAGCTGTCTAGAAATTCCAGTCTCTAATTTGTGTAAGAACTAACAATAATTTGCCTCTTCTTTTAATTCATACATATATAAGGAGGCACAAAGGCCAAACCCACACGAGTTCCAATTGCACGTCTATATTACAACCAGTTACATTTTTTATCAACTAAGCTAGCTACCATACACAATCTCCAAGCATTTACGAAATGGCAAAATACTAGTGTCACCATGTCGGTTGTATATGTTCGCATCAAATTGTCAATGCTTCACAATTTAGCTGAACTTGGGAGCTGACTGAGGTACGTTTCTGCAAAAATGGTGTGTAGTGCTGCTCCTATAGGAAGAACATCCTCATCAACGAAGAAATGAGGAGAATGTTGGGAGTGCACGGCACCAACTCCTTCATTTCTTATACCTATACCAATCATGATGCCAGGGATCTTTTCTTGATAGAAGGAGAAGTCTTCACCGGCCATGACCTTCTTCCCCCGTAGGACATTCCTCGCACCTAGTAGAACTCTACTTATAGCACCCACATGATGATGCAAAGTATCATCATTGATTACTGCTGGATAAGGAGGGTTGTTTTCTTCATCAAAGTCAACATGTGCTCGACATCTATGTAAGGCTGCTCCTTGCTCGACCACCTTCAAGGAGTATCAGATACATCATTCTTAAAAGGGCGAGGGCCAACAAATTTACACAAAATCTGAGAAATTGTATAAAATATAGGAGCTATAAATGTTGCTTTAGATTCAATACATGAAAAGCCTAATTGGATCATTTTAACGAACGAGGTTATAACTAATTAAAGTTTGGAGTTCGACACACCAAGCAATTGCTTTAGATCATGTTCTATATTGTTAATAATTTAAAATTTGGTAACATGTTATGGTTACTGTACATCAATACCAAATGTTTGTTGTATGTCCCAAGAATTGGTAAATTCTATGGACCAAGCTACATAAGCAACTTTCTCCACCAGGTGGGGCAATTCTCATGCACTTTTCAATGGGGCATTGTCAGCCAAAAAACTGCATATTTTTTGAGTTGCCAGGAAATTCAACTTTGTATGTATCTATAGGCCAACCAACACCAAGAACAACCACATACTTCGAACACAAACTGACAATTGTTATTGTATTAACTTGATTAAAAATAAATTTCACCCGTATATTTTGATCACTCTGTTTCAAAAACAATTTATGGGTACAGTAATCCTCTGAACCATGCTACTTCCTCCGTTCTGTTTTAAATGAAACGTAGGGCCTTGGCACGGGGGTTTAGAGAGGGGAGAGAGAGAGAGAAAAAAAAGAAGGGACCCCAGTGATGAGGAGAGAGAGAAAAAAAGTGAATGCCAAATAGGGTAACGTTTCACTTTTTTTGAAAGGCCTAAAAAAGTAAGTGTTTTATTTTTTTTAGAACGGAGGAAGTATATTATTTTGATCAGACCTAGAACTTTTGAAGTATCTATGATGTCTTTCTTGATATATAGAGATTGCAACATTCCATCTTACAGTTCACCAAACTACCAGATGAAGGAGCACAAAACAGCTAAATAGATTGAAGATTGCACCTATGCTACGATTACCAAGTAAATAATCTCAGTACACAGGGAAACTAGATAGAAAGAAATGTTCATAATTTGAAGAATACCTCTCGTAACCTCTGTCGAAGCCATTGCAGGCCATCAGTTGTAAGACTTCTAAGTGTTCCTCCGAAATCTACAGACGGAGGGATTATGTTCAAAGCTGTACCACCTTTGACATATGTAACAGAGAGTACCTTCAGTAAAAGTAGTAGTCAGCCTTGATTTACACCATTTCAAACAACTTAACTAGGTATTATCAAACTAAGCTTGGTTTATAGATTTTCTTCAAATAGCTAAGATAATTGAGTCATCAACCAATATTATGTTACTCAGACTCTTCATGTTACGCCATGTACCCGTATGTTGAACTCTCGCTGCTCCAACATGGATATGAACACTTGACTTTCATTTGGACTGGAAACATGAAAATTTTCATTACATAGCTGCTTCTAACACTTGGATGCATACTTGTAGTCCGAGTAACATAACAATATGCAAACGACAAATTACAAATATATTTTTTATTAGAATGACTACATCATGAAGAACATGTTTTAAGATTGCATACATGGCTAGCAAAGGGATCTGCTTCTCTGGAAATGACTTGTTGCAGTGCCAAAATAATGAATGATGCTGATACTACTGGATCAATGCTCTTATGAGGGTCTGCAGCATGCCCTCCAGCTCCTTCAATTCTTACTTTGAACATGCACACTGCTGCGAGATTAGGCCCGGATACAGATGTTATGCTCCCTGTGGGTATTGTGAGATCAACATGCATCCCAAAAATTGCTTTTGCTTCACCAAGGGCACCATCCTTTATCATGTGAGATGCACCTGCGCCTCCCTCTTCAGCAGGTTGGAAAAGCAGTCTCACTGTTCCCTTCAGTATCATAAAATATACAAATACTGAATTAAAAATCAATAAACAAATAAAATATACACAAAGCAGGAGTAGTTTGGTATTATATGCAGATAATCAGAAACAGAAGAGAAGTTTTATGTAATGTTTGTGCTTTTGCAAAGATCTGTGGAAGATAGACGATACAATTTGCATTGACAGAGATGATTCAATGAGACTGAAGCCAGTTTACAAAACATTACACTTACATTTTTGGGATGTTCAGAACCGATCAGTTTTCCAAACAGTAGTAAATTATTCGTATATTTCTAGTAATACTCTCCAGTAATACTCTTCACATCTGATAAAACACTCCTCAAATTTTGCAGTAACAACTAAAGATATGTAACAAGTAGGCCAGAAAATCTAAGTGCCATAGCCTTGACGAACTAAATTAAGTTGGAGCAATTTGAGTACAGGCAGACTGGCAGAAACAAAGGATTAGAGTCTACAGGAAGCTGTGAATGAATTTTACATGACTCATATACAAGGGGAATTTCAGTCAAAGCATTTACTTCTTGATCTGGACTCTGGAGGTGGTGTTCCAACATGCTCCCTTTGTCCAAATGAGTTCCCCCATATTTACGTGGATGTCAATTATCAGTTGCAAACTTGCAACATACTATTTTTAGTAAGTTTGACTCCACGCCTACCCACCCACTTTTTTCTCTCCACTTCTTCATTTCCATTAAAACTTGTACCAAAACCATTTTTGGCAACTAAATTGGGATGGAACAAGTACCTTGTGTGTTTGCATGTCATGAAAGTTTGCCTATAATAAGTATTGAACTAACAGTATTAGTGCTAACTACTTCAGGATATTCTTTAACAACCCAAATATGGTTAAGAGCTTAAAACTTATGTTCCCCTAGTGCAAGCTAATCATAGGTCCAGTCTCACAAAACAATATAGATCTAAGCGCAGTTTTGTTGCTTCTTCAGTGCAACTTGAAGACACAAAATAACATAGGACCCAACCTTGAGACGATTCTTCCGTTGATTTAGCAATTTAGCAGCACCCAGGAGCATTGTAGTATGAGCATCATGTCCACAACCATGCATTCTGCCATCAATTTTGCTCTTATGCTCCCAATCTACAAGCTCCTATGTTCATGCATAAGCTAATAAGTAATCAATAATGATAACAATAATAATCAACAACATATCAAGCACTATAACTCACAGTTCAACATAGATTTAGAACATGTTATCAATGTATCAAAGTGCTAATTTGGATATACCTCATCATGTCAAACTCAAAGCTATATTTTTCAAATACTTGACAATACAATGGTGGCATGCATAATCATCACAAATACACCCAATATTTCTTAAACACCTCCACATATAAAATCAAAGCATTTGATTATGCCAGCAGGGGGAAAAATGAGCATAATAGCTGCAGAAATCTACTGAACTCCATCTTCCACCTGACATCTTGACTTGGTCAAATGACAACAATCAAACATAACCCTTTATGAACAAATTACAAAAACACAGAAATATAACCAAAAAATAGATAAAAATCCACCAGTTTTTATATTTTGTTCATTGGAAATACAGCAAGAACAACAAAAAAAAAATTCTCTTGAAATTCAAACTAATTGTATTTTTTTAGAGGCTATTATATATGAGCAAAAAAACAACTAAAAATTGATCACAATCTGAATCCTAATTTGCAAAATTGGGTCTTTCAAAATCCACCAGTTTTTATATTCTGTTTATTGGAAATACAGCAAGAACAACAGCAAAATATTCTCTTGAAATTCAAACTAATTGTATAAGTTTAGAGGCAATTATATATGAACAAAAACAACAAGTAAAAATTGATTACGGTCTGATTTGCAAAATTGGGTCTTTTAAAATCCACCAGTTTTTATATTCTGTTAATTGGAAATACAGCAAGAACAACAAAAAAAAAATTCTCTTGAAATTCAAACTAATTGTATTTTTTTTAGAGGCTATTATATATGAACAAAAAAACAACTAAAAATTGATCACAATCTGAATCCTAATTTGCAAAATTGGGTCTTTCAAAATCCACCAGTTTTTATATTCTGTTTATTGGAAATACAGCAAGAACAACAACAAAATATTCTCTTGAAATTCAAACTAATTGTATAATTTTAGAGCTTATTATATATGAACAAAAACAACAATAAAAATGATCAAAATCTGACTTCTAAGTTGCAAAATTGGGTCTTTTAAAATCCACCAGTTTTTATATTCTGTTAATTGGAAATACAGCAAGAACAACAACAAAAATTTCTCTTGAAAATTCATACTATTTGTATAATATTAGAGGCTATTATATATGAACAATAACAACAACTAAAATGATCAAAATCTGACTTCTAAGTTGCAAAATTGGGTCTTTTAAAATCCACCAGTTTTTATATTCTGTTAATTGGAAATACAGCAAGAACAACAACAAAAATTCCTCTTGAAAATTCATACTATTTGTATAATTTTAGAGGCTATTATATATGAACAAAAACAACAACAAAAAATGATCAAAATCTGACTTCTAAGTTGCAAAATTGGATATTTTAAAATCCACCAGTTTTTATATTCTGTTCATTGGAAATACAGCAAGAACAACAACAACAACAAAAATTCTCTTGAAATTCAAACTAATTGTAAAATTTTAGAGGCTAGTATATATGAACAAAAACAACAACAAAAATGATCAAAATCTGACTTCTAAGTTGCAAAATTGGGTCTTTTAAAATCCACCAGTTTTTATATTCTGTTCATTGGAAATACAGCAAGAACAACAACAACAAAAATTCTCTTGAAATTCAAACTAATTGTATAATTTTAGAGGCTAGTATATATGAACAAAAACAACAACAAAATGATCAAAAAACTAAAGTTGCAAAATTGGGTCTTTTTTAGGAGAGAGAATAAAGATACCTGTAAAGGAAGGGCATCCATATCTGCCCTGAGAGCCACAACAGGTGGAGCACCAGAACCAATGATTGCAACAATGCCAGTTTGAGCAAAAGGGTATTCATAAGAAATGCCAAATTTGTCAAGTTCTGACCTAATTAGTGCACTTGTGTTGAATTCTTGAAATCTGAGTTCTGGGTATTCATGGATTCTTCTCCTTATTGATACCAACCAATCTTTCTCTCTCTTTGCATCTTCTAATACTTGTTTTGCATAGCTTTCTTCCAGATAATTATTACTAGAAATGGCTTCTAAGGATGGAAACCAGAATATGAAGATCAACCAAATTGGAAACATGATAATGGTAGGTTTAGTGATTCCTAGACAATAGTTGTTTTTACTTTAAAACAGTGAACAGTGTCACATAAGTTAACTTCATGGAGTTCTAGAGCTTGTTTGTTTAAGCCATCCCAATCAGAATTGGTGGGTTGTTAGCAAATAGCAATGAAATAAAGTGTTATGTTCTTTTGGATTGTATTAAACTGAATTGAATTTGTCTGAACTGAATTGAATTTGTCTGAATTGAACTAAATTATAACAGAGCCTTAAATATACTTGCGTGTTACGCTTAACCACTATTAGGATATGAAAGTCGAAAAATATAAAATCTTGGTGCAATTTCATAAAAAATTGTAAAGACTATCAATATTTATAATTTTTACTAATATTTAATTGAAAATATTAATAACCAAACGTTTATATTATAAGGAATCCTACAACTTTTATCAACAAAAAAAATGTTATCCTATCAGTGTATCACAAATCACAATGTGGAAACAATATACAGGGGAGTGTTAACTATTAGTTATGCAAGTCCTAACAGTAACAGGGAGTAGTTGATAACTTGATATCGTGCAAAATTGTGAAACCTTATCACATATGGATTTCGTGCAAAATTTGTAAAGAAACAATACATCAACTTGCTTCATCTACAAGAAAGACAGCTAATTGAATATTTTTGATATTATAATGTGAAGTGAAGTGGTGGAATGTTCATTGATTTTTAAGACAATCATTGCCCTTGGATTGATATTATTAGTTACTCCCTCCGTCCCATAATATAGTGTTTACTTCTTTTTTTGCACGGGAATTAAGGAGAGTGGAGGGAGTAATAGGATCTCAAAAAAAAATATTTAATAAAGATTTTTGTCTTTGGAGACTACTTTCCTTAGTTTTGTTTTCCTTTAAAAAAATAAAAACAAGCAAATAAATGTTCCTTGGAATGGTGTAAAGTAATAAATGGATTGCACACATTTTAAAAAGAAAAGTAAGGTATTTTGGAGAATTTGGGTAAAGATTGAAGATATTTTATTCAAATAAATTGATAAAAATAAAATAAAAGATAACATTTTGGACACCCAAAAAGAAATGTAAAGACTATATTATGGGACGGATGGAGTATTACTTTACCATCTCATCTCGTAAGGGGAATATCGGCAATATCCTCATGTAGTCTCGTCAAATTTCCATTGATTGTGAAGTACGGATGCTCTCACTTTGACTCTTCTTGCCACAAAAACAAATTTTGTTTTTTGTTTTCCAAAATAGTGTTGCTAGTTTAAATTATTTAATAATGTTCATTTCTATCATGTGATACTCTAATTCGAGCTTTTCTTGGAGTATCACATTCGAGCTTTTCTTGGCGTCTCATTGTGAGAGGCCAAAATGACCTCTCACAAGCAAGACGTTTGACATTTCCCCAAAAAAGACAAAAAAGACATCGAACTTTGCATCCAATTTTCAACCAATTTGGTACATCAATACCAAAATAACTCAAATTTTGGTGCCAAGTGTAAGTGAAGCTTTGGTATCAACTTTGAGTTTGCAGTCAATTATACTTATGTTGCTGACCGATTATACTTACTTTGGTATCAACTTTGAACTTTGGTATCACTAATACCTCCTTTGGTACAGTTATTTTGTATCACTTTAAATTTTGGTATCTTATTGGTACCAATTTACTGAACTTTGGTATGTGTACCAAAGTTCAACCTCTGGCTTTTGTGTTTTTGTGTTTTTGTGTGAAAGGCCATTTGGGCCTCTCATGATGAAACGTCAAATGTTTCTCCTCTAATTCTTTGATAACTATTTGACATCTCCTGTAGAAAATTTTGAATATCCCATCTGTTCAACAGTCTTCAACTTTCAAGTTTCTTTTAGTTCACCTTCTTTTAATTCACCTTGTTGGTTGTTTCCTTCATGGTTTTGCAATAGATTTTTTTATTAAAAAAAAAAATCAAAAAGTACCCCTTTTATATTTAAAATTTGCAATATTTTTTGAACAGTTTATAATACACAACTTTGATTTATATTTATAGTTAAGTATTAGTAAAAAAAAGTATGAAAAATTGTTCATGGATACATTTTTTTTTCTTGTTTATCAATTGAGTATACATTTTACTGCTAGTACCTTTCTTATATATATCCTTTTCGGAAGTGAAAAATGTATTTTTAAAATATAACTTTATAATTTTAAAAAATAATTATTCCATTTTATTGAACATGTACGGTGCTTTCTCTTCACCTCAAAAAACAAGTTTCAGGTTTAATAAGTTCAATTAAATTCGGTTAAGTTGAGATAAAATTTTGAATACCTTACAAAATAAACTTTAATAGGCTCCAATAATTCAGAAAAAGTTCAACTATCAAATTTTAATAAAAATCATCTTTCTAAGATAGGTCCATTATGAAAAATATAATCCAGATAAGATTGTTCACATTGACTATCTAAACAGGTTGGGGTGGTGGCGCAGTTGGCTAGCGCGTAGGTCTCATAGCTAAGTTGAGTGATCCTGAGGTCGAGAGTTCGAGCCTCTCTCACCCCAATATTTTTCATCAATTTCTTACCCCTTTTGGCAAGTGGCAAGTGTAATACCATTGTTTGATCAATTTCTTACTCTTTTTTGGCAATTGTAATACCATTGACTTCAAATGTAAGCTTAAAACATGTTCAGATCTTAATTCTTTTGTGTACTTGGGTTTTTGCCTTTTGGCAAACAACCTATCCACTAATTTTTTGACTATGTGAAAATAAATTTGCACATATTTATAGACCTCTTCAAGTTATAGTTTATAGTTGTTGATGATTTGTTAACAGTGTTGCATTAGCGCCTAGAGGCCAGTATAGTGTATCCATGGTGGAGAATGTTATCATCTCTTAAGATCGTGTCGTGTGCTTATTAATTCTTCGGGTTGGGAAGTTCATTTAATTCATTGTTATCGTGAAGGAAATAAAGTGGCTAATAGGTTAGCTAATGTAGGTGTGGCCCAAGTGGAGAATATGGTGTATTATGATGCACCTTCATGCACCTCTCTTCTCCGTGAGGATATCATGGGAGTTACTACTCCCCGTTTTATTGTTTGGGTTCTTTCCCTCTTTTGCATAAAAAAAAATAGTGTATCATTTCCTTGTGTTAACATGAATCTAAAGAATATCTATTTCCGAGAAAATCATATGTCCTATATCAAAATCATCATGTCTTATATCAAAATTACAATGAAAACATGTGAGCGTATAAGATGTCCATGTTATGTCAATGTAAAGTTTTACTAATAGATTATCAATTGATATTAATGATCAAAATTGTTTGTTGGAGAAATTATAAATTACCTCAATAACATAAAAGCTGAAAAATAGTGATAGAACAAGGGAAATCAAGAGGGCTAATAACTTGGCCCTCCCTTTTTATTAGTTTAAAATGCCTTGAATTAACAAAGTTGCAAAACAGATTCTTCAATTAAACTTCCTCCATTCGTATAACATATGTTATTTTCAATTGTTCCATATTTAAATTTACATAACCTTCTTAATAAGTTTTTTTCTCTATACATTGCATTAAAGTTGGTTCCACACACATCCATCAATCAACTTTTTTTACTATCCTTAACCCATGTCATTTCCTTATGTTAACTTAAATGAGGAAAGGGGAAGAGTAATTATTTGAGAATGAAGAAAGAGTTAAGCTGAATTCTTCTTATCTAGCAAAGGATCAGACACTATCTGTGGCTGATAATCTGGCTTTACATAACGAGCGAGCATCTCTGCATAGAGCTCGTACCTAGCAGTCATTCTGAATCCCCACTTATCTTTGATCTGCCTACAGAGATTCAAATCCATGTCCGCGACCATCAAACCATCTCTGTAACGAGAGAGAGGGGGAGTGCAAGAAGCATCTGGTGCAGAAAAATGGCTAGAACCATAGAAATGACCAAAATCCTTGTGCTCCGCCTTTCCATCTCCAGATGTGAATGGATTTGGAAAGATCTCTGTTCCAACACGATTTATTGAGCCAACAAAGTAGTTGTTCGCTATTGCAGCATTGCGTGCCTGCAAATTAAGTCCATCATAACGAATATAAGATTACACAAAACAAATAGGAGTACTGGTGTTCTGGAAAATGTAATTGAATTACTGCTGCTGCTCATCCCTAGAAATTACAGCTGCCAATCCGGGTAAATGGGCTCTGTTCGTATTTGCTCTTTGTGTCAATTTCAAGTAATGTTAGAAATCTATATAAAAGTGGAACAGTTACATGATATGACACATTAATGAAACGTTTGGGTTGAAATTGGGTTCGCGTCATGCCAGTTTTTGGTTTCTCTGAATACCTTTGTGCTCATGTCGTGTCGGTTCCAATCGTGTTGTCTTTTCTCATAAGAGGTTGCCAGCTTTACTACACTACAGATGGATTCAACGTATGTTCTAGGATGTGAAGCCCCTTAGTGCTGTTTAGAAATGTGACTATTTTTCTTTGGAAAAATTCACAAGATAGAGCTCAACTATTACCCATCTTTTTTATAAGTCCCAACTATGGATTATTCACTGTAGGTCCCAAGTTGCACATAATGTGATTTTTATAAGACCCAACAGGTAATCAACCTGCTATAGCAGGTTGAATGTCACTTGATTTTTAAAATATCACCCCCTCCCTATTTCCTCTCCTTTCTCTCATCTTCATCTCACCATGGCTGCACGAGTAGAGCTCCGGCGAGTGGTAAAGGAGCACCGACGAGACTGGCAGTAGGGCGGCGGCGTCACGACGCGAATCCGGCGGCAGCAGCAGCCCCTCCTTCCCTCCCCCTTCCCCCGCAGCCCCTCTCCCCCCCTCGCATCCCCCGTCGAATTTCGCTCCCTCCCCCTCACCTCCTCACATCCCCCGTCGAAGTTCGAAGTTTGCTAGAAGCACAATTTTTTGGGCTCGAATTTAGAGCGCTGCTGAGTTGTGGGAGAAGGGGGGGAGGGGGGTTACTGAATCTGCGGGGGAAGGGAAGGGGGGGTCACGGGGAAGGGGACAGCCGACATTGGGGGAGAGGGAAGGGGAGGGGGAGGGGGTCGGCGGATGAAGGGGAAGGGGAAGGGGAGGGGGAGGGGGGTCAAAGGGGTGGTGGTGTAGAGGAGGAGAAGTGAAAGAGGGAGAAAATAGGGTGGGTCCCACATTTTAAAAAAATCAACCTTCTTAACCGGTTCTAAGTAATTGAGGACTTATAAAAATCACAAACTGTTAAGCATGAGACCTGCAGGGAATAACCCATAATTGGGACTTATAAAAGAAAATGGGGAATAGTTGAGCTCTTTCTTGTGAATTAATCCGTTTTTCTTTTGTTGTTTCCTTCTTTTAGGTGCGGAAGTACAATCGCAGGTACATACAATGCTAAAGCGAACTACAACTTTGGTCATGACCAATAGAGTAATTCTAAAGTGATACATCACTTATAGTTTACCAAACTAGTGACCATGGAGCATAAACAATGAACATAAAGTGCAAGATCTAATACTGATGATAAATTACCTCAATTGGCCACATAGGTTCACTGAGTTCACCAACAGTAGCAGACGGATTGAATACAATCTCTGCTCCATTCAAGCCAAAAGCCATCCAATTCAAAGGATGATGCCTCCCATAACAAATGTTGACGCCAATTTTCCCAAATGCTGTCTCGAAAACAGGGTGTCCAGTGTTTCCTTCCATATAATATGTGCTCTCGTTAAAGTCCCCAACCCTAGGAATATGGTTCTGCCAAACCAAACACGAGTATGAGCATATGACCGTGCTGAGAGGTTTTGATTACATAAACTAATCACACCAGCAACAACGAATATGATTACCTTTCTATGCTTGCCAATAATGTTCCCCTGATTTCCAATTATAACAGCAGTGTTCCATATAGTCTCTCCATGTACAATATCTCTCTCTAGAATGGGATTAACAATGACCATATTGTACTTCCTTGCAAGATCTTGCAGGAATTGAGTTGACTCCCCATTGACAGGCTCGGCAAATTCACACCAACTTTTCTCCCTGGTACAAAATGCAAATGGCATAGTCCATGCTTCCTATATAACATGCATGAGTTACAGAGCTGAATTGTAAAGAACGGATAAACTGATA
Organism: Beta corolliflora; assembly: GCA_947648045.1. Taxonomy (NCBI): domain Eukaryota; kingdom Viridiplantae; phylum Streptophyta; class Magnoliopsida; order Caryophyllales; family Amaranthaceae; genus Beta; species Beta corolliflora. The sequence continues at coordinate 1,051,818 of CANSZD010002981.1, forward strand.
AAAGTATTACACTAGAAAGTCCAATAGTGTAATTTTGAAGTTCTTACATCTTGTTTGGCATAAGGTAATAAATTAAGGTGACGACAAAAACAGAAACTTAGAATTTATGAAGCTTGGATGTCCAAGTTGATGCTTTTCTGTCATCAAACATTTGTTACCTTCTTTGTTTTTCACAACATTAATCATTACTATCTACAGAAGTGGGTATGAGCCACCATTCCATATTTTAATACCACTTATCACATGGAGCATTCAAAATAAAATTACAAACTTACTCCATTGTCATTCGATTAATATAAAGCACCTTATAAGTTGCACCAACTGAACCATAAAAGAATATCATACCTGGAGGCACAAAATATTGACTCCTGAAGCACCTGCAGCCTCTATAATGGGCTTCAATTTCTGAAAGATGGCCCTTCTCTGCTCTGTAAAAGGTGCTGTTGTGGGGAGGGTGATACAATTCTGAATAAGACCCACTCTTACAATCCGAGGCTCTCTTAGAAATTCCTTCTGAGCTTGGAAACAGTATGCCTGTAATATTACGCATGCAAAAATCATCTTAATTTTAAATACAGAGTAAGGACATCTAGTCATAATATTGAGCTTTTAAGGCTTTAGCACATTATACAAGGGCTTTGTAGATGGAAATTGAGAGTTAAGGATGGCACTATAGCAGGATATATACAGGTGTATCAGGCATGGAAGGACTAGCAAACAGAGATTACAAGGCTTTTGGGCAGTGGCGTTGCGGCCAATCTATACGGTCATAATTAGGAAAGGCAAGATGCCAACAAAGGCAGGGTTACTGCATACTTCCTAAAATCAACTTCCCAGATCCAGCTATGGAATACATAAGCCACTTCTTTTGGCACAACAAATAGCAACCTTTTTCAGTCGTGAAGATGCAGAAAAAGGACTATGACCCAGTGTTTGGCAAAATTGCAGAGAATCGCCATGTGAATTGTCATTGAGAATGAGAATCAAAGACTCCTGTCTTAAATATCAGCGCTAGAGTGTCACGGCTGTCACCCAGATGAAAATAAGCTAAAACATAAAAGAACATAACATTTTCTGAACCAAAAGAAATTTCCAACCTTTTCATGCACAACATCTTACACTATTTCACTTTATATTCTTTACCAATGCCACAAATTCGAGAACCTAAATACAAAGTCATCAAATTAACAATGGAGGGACAATAAGCCAGACATAAAGACTCAGACCTGAAGATCAAAATCATGGTCAGAGGACAAACTAATAGCTGCTGCTGGAAGTGTTATCGGATCGAGTGGTCTTCCACAATTCAACCCCAGGAGCAACCTGCTGACTTCCTGTCAAAGCACATTCCACCATCAACACAACAACTCTAATATGTTCCTTTTTAACACTTAGCCAGGAAAAATCATATTGATAGAGATATAGCAATTTACAGCTAACTTAATCAAGATTATTACTTTAGAGTCGAGATCAAGTATTTGCTGTAAGCCCAAATATACATATCCCATTATCCATAGCAAATCAACAGATAAGTTCAGTTCAATAATTAAGACTTAATGACTTCCTCCAATAATTAATCCAAACATCTATAATCAAAGTATATTAAAAGCCAGGAATTGCCATGTCAGTCTATCCGCTACGTGGACCAATCCCTCGTTCAGTGGGCCTCAAATGAATCCACCTCATATCCATATATCTAAAAATTACAAATATGATCATTACCAGCCTTGAACTCCAACCTAAGTTTAAACATTAGAGATTTACTATGCACTTATCTAACCACTTTCTCTTTTCAAAAGAAGATATAATAAGTATAAGTAACAACACAAGGGGAAAAATCATCAATTTTACCCCTAAAGTCATCCACTGTATCAGTTCAGCAATTCCACTAAACAGAACATAAGATTTTAAATTTTTAATAAATCCCCATGAATAATTTTATACTCTATCACGTCCCCTTACGCTTGGACGTGTGAAGTGTGGATGCAACACAGACCTCCCACATACCTATTGCTAAATTTTAACTCGATACCATGTCAAATGATCAACTCAAACAAAAGCTTAAGCGAAAGGTTATATCCCCAGAAATAATTTACTCTATCATAGACATCATTGCATCAATCTAACCAACATGAAAGCAACCAAGAAATTGTACAAAGTAAAAACAAGAAGAAAACAAATTTTTTTACAACCTGGAAGACGTCATCAGGGAGAGAGGAACGAAGAAGGTGGTGAAGAGATTCGAACCCGCAAACAGAAGCACTAGAAGTGGAAGTAACCACCTTTGTTGGGTCATTTTGCTTATCTTCTCTCTTTTCCATCTCTTTCTCTCTACTGGTTTCGTTGTGGATTGAGATCGAGATTAGATGAATGATGAAACTTTTGTAGACTTTACACTCACCTCTCTCGAGGAACTCACCTTTCTCCCAAAAATTATAAATTTATTCCCATCGTACAGTTGTACTTTTTACTGAATCTTTATAGAATCATTGGTACTTAGGGAATAAAGAATTGGATATTTGGATTATTAGAGTCTAGAGATAATGGAGTTTGTCTTCTATTCAACTTCGAATTATTTAAACCATTATAAGTAACAAGTCAAATGAACATATATACATCTTTGTTAGTACATGTTTATTGATTTTGGTTTTTGTGTTCATAATCTAGTCATTCATGTTCATCGTGCGTATAGTTCTCATCATACGGACGTGTGTATGTACTAATTTGGCATTATGAGAGATTGAATTTATCTTAATTTATCTTTAAATCCTTTATTTTATCTTTGAAAAAATAATAAACGTTAGATAAATTTTCTAAAATGGTACTTCATCGGTTTAGGAATTTATAACAAGATTACACTTAGCTTGGTATTATTAATGCTTAAAAGATGCGTATGTCATTTTCCTTTTAGGTTTGCCAACGTACGAAATTAATATTTTAAATAATGGATGCTAATTTTTAAGTACTGAAAATAAAGATAAGAAAAAAATTCTAAAAAATGGATGCTTGACATTTGAGTACTAAAAATAAAAATAAAAAAGGCGTCTAACGACATATTGGTACAAAAACAAGTCGGATTTTGATGACAAATTGGTACAAAGAACCGGCTCTGACTTCATATAAGCCTATATATTTGCCGGAAATTAACCTTGTTTTTAAGCTGGGTTTATCTTCAACTCATGCATAACAGTAAGGGAGTACATTAATTTAAACTTCCTTTTGCTCCCAAGATGCAGGAGTATCACCTGTTGAAACATCAATAGCACTTGCCACTCTAAAGTTGCCAATTCTAGAGTTACAAGTTCAGAAAGCGAGAAGAGAACCTTCACTAATACTGTTACAGTATCATAATTCATCTTGATTTAAAAGATGAAAGAGGGAATAACAATCAAAATATGATTTAACAAAGAAAATCCTAAACAACAGTCCAAATTATTTTGAGAGGCGCAAAAACTCTGGTAACGCACGTCACTTCTTGTGTTTTTTCCTCAATTTTGAAGATTTTTCAGTTCGCAACTTCACTCTAGGAGTGCCTGTTGACTGCACAGCTTGAGAATCTTGTGGTGTGCACAACAAAAATTTCTTGTTAGACCCAATATTCTGGCAAACCTGCTTCAGCATCTTCTTACCTCTCATCCATTTCAGCATTATCTTCATGTGTGTTTTACTGCTTAATCCACTGATGCCAGCTTCCTACACCAACAAAGTTTTACCATGAGAAAAAGTGAGCCTAAGCGGTAAGTCTAGAACGCTATTCTAGTTCTATGAGAGATTTTACTCCACAGACACACATGAAGAAACTCGTGTCACCAGGGCATGGAGCCTATATTGCACGACCACTTCAAGTAATGATGTTCATCTTTCATTGCTTTATTGAACCTACATGTAAGAAACAAATGTAGACCTAAAAGTATGAACCAAGTGTAGTTTCAAGAAATTTATCCAAGAAATTTGACCCTGCCCAATTTTTCTCAATCTTCAACTTTCATGTAAATTAAGATCTAGGGAAAGATGATTCCTTAGTATGAACTAAGATCATAAAGGTATTGGAACTCGTGGATTTATCATACTACTATTCTACTAATGAAGTAATAATAGGTATTTAGAGATTAATAGTAAACTCCCATTAAAGGGGAACTGTAGTGATTAATAAAGAACGGTGGGAAGAATAGTTAAATGATTGTGTGATCAAGAATCTCTATACTTTTGCACCCCTGAGAAACTTAAAGAAAAGGGCTTTGTCAAGAGGTTTCGTTCTTTGACAGCCATAACAAGAGAAGATGCCTTAAAGCTTATCTGGATTATGGGGATTGAGCTAAGACTTGACATTTAACTCACGTCTTAATTTTATTTTCTAGGTTATACTCCTGGGAGTTGAGTCGTAGTGTAGGATTATTGTAGTTCAGAATGTATGTAGGCCTCCAGTCGTAAACTGATGTGATGAGAAAAAACTAGAAGACACTTGAGAGATGCACCTTTCGTAACATAGTTCTTCCCCCTGCTCCAACCTAAGTGTCTTAGTTCTTCCCTCCAATCCACTCTAAATGTCTTACGCTTATATAGGTCAACACACTTCCATTGCTCAATTACCTCTTGTAGCCTTGTAGGTAAAATTTCACAACCGAATGTTCTTTGCGTTGATGGCTATGACATGATACCATTATAAGGCAATCACTTCATAAACCACAATAGGTCCCCAATTCTTGAGAGTGAGAGAGGATCATAACTCGAGAGTGAGAGAGAATCATAGATATCACATTTGTACTAAAGTGCTTCCTCATGATAACTTTAGAGGTGAGTCCACTTCACCATCCTCTATTTTCATCAACCCAACAACACATAACACCTAGGACCTGGGCTTACCTCTGCTGAGTTGAAATGGGGAGAACTACAATTCAGATCTATTACAAAACCAGATAAACCAGGATTTTAGTGGGGCATTTATTTAGGGGCTAAAATGCACACCAGCACAAACCAAATAAAATACAAGCCAATATTTTCTAGTTCTGTCATTGAGAAATCATTTAGCTTCCAGAAACTATGTTTGCACAGTGACATACTGATATGAAATATGACACTTGATCTTAAGGTCTGATTGGTTTGATATGCTTTTTCATGGAAAATATTTTCCGGTTGAAAACGCAAATGAATACTGATATTCTTTGTTTGGTTTGATGGAAAACTATTGAGCTAAAAAGGGGAACATGAGAGAAGGGAAGAAAATAGTTTTCCTCCAAATTGTAGATGAAATTGTTTACAAATTACAAGGGGGTGGAAAACACTTTTCCACCTTAATTTTTCTTTTTAAATCCCTTGTCGAACAGAAAATGGTGAAAATAGTTTTCCTCAAAAACGTTTTCCACCAAAACAAACAAATCCTCAGTCAGTCACAACTCAAATGATTATCACTCTCTAATTGCAAATTCTTCACAAATGCAACATCAATTTATCAAAGGACAGAATAGCCACGGGATCTTGTCACGTACTTGAGTTCAAAATTGTCTTTTAAAGACCTACTTATCTAGTGTAACCTAAATAAACTATTTGAGCACTAGATAGTATATGAACTCCCTACCATAGTGACATTCAACACAATCCTTAAATTACATGCCTGTGAACATGATTTGCAATACGCTCCCGGTCAGTGTTCTTTTATATAAAAGTAAATTGTATCTTCTATTATGAATGAAGATGAGATAAGTTCCTTTATTCCAAACTCCACATTCTTTTGCTTCAAACTAATCGCGCTTTCACGAGCACAGTGTAGGATCCAATTTGCGCATTTCACATCCTACCACTCGTGTCAACACCTAAGACACTTTCATGAGCACCTTTTACCAATGGACAAATTCCACCTCAAAAACCGCAGTCCACATTCATAAATCATACATACTATGCTACATCCCTATCCCCTATCATCCAGCTCTAGTTCTAAATAACATAACTACAGAAAAGCATCATTATTTGATTAGCAATGCACATTCAAAAAAAAACAAAAAAAAACATACAAATATACAATGCCATGTTAAAATTCTTACCAAAACTATCACATTACTAACAATAATCAAAAGAAGTTTATCAATAATCACAAGAAGTTTATCCTAAACAGCTGATTAAATACGATTCTAGATAAAATCATAAAAATTCTTATACTATCTGGAAAGAGAGAGGAGAGAGATTAAACCTGGATGTTAGTCCAAGCATTGCCAATGGTGAGAGGACCACGATGCTGGATCAAATTAAAGAGATTTTGAGCAATGGAAGTAGCTTCAGAATACGGAACTTTAGGGTTTATCTTCCTCAGATTTTCAGCTCGTTTTCTCGACATATATCTCACCCAATTCATCATCATCGTTCCACCTCCTCCCCCAATTTCTGGTCTGCCATTGTTGCTGCTCCATACTCTCCTCCACATTTTTGTTTCTCTTGATTTTTTTTTCCAGAAAAATTGATTTCGATCAGATTTTATTCATTGATTTGGTGATGAATTTGATTTTTAATTGGTAAAAGTGATGTTAGCAGATCGATGCTGCGCGAAAATGGATGAACTGAAAAATTAGGGTTTTTGGATTTGGGTTGAGACTTGTGACCGGAGAAGTTGTGGAGTCGAGACTGTAACACAGTGAAATTTTTGTGTTTTTCTTAAGCACGTGATCCGCGCGTGTTTATGAATTGCACATTTAGGCCCCATTCTTTTGGACTGAAATGGGCTGAACTGAACTGAGAGAAACTGAAATGCAGATAGTAACTGAATTGAACTGAATGGAACGGAACTAGACTGGATTGAACTGAACTGAAAATAAGTCCAAAAGAACAGGGTCGTACACCCGCAAAAACATAATTCATTACTTGACCCGATCAACCGATGAAACAGCCTCACTCAACCCGAAGTGCATCATAAATTAGGTGTTCGGATTTAGAGCCGAGATAAAATTCAACTGAACTGAACCAAGAAACTATAACAAATTCCTTGACGTATATTGAAAATATACTTTTAATATTGGACAAAGACTGAATCACTTGACTGTTATCCCCTTCAACAATTATTCTAGAAAAATGGAGACTTAGCGCACAATGAATGGCTTCTCTAGCAGCCCAGACCTCAGTTTGCAGGATGGATAGTTCACTATTGAACATCGCTAATATGACCTCATCATGTGTGAACGGGCATAGGAGAGATTCTTTATCTAACTCTGAGATTGTCGGAATGGAGTTTCCTCAAAACTAGATCAATGTTGATGATATGTTGTTGATCCGAATCAGATTCTTGATAAACCGCACTCATGACATCAATGTTACCTGCACTATCCATCCTGCAAACTGAGGCCTGGGCTGTTAGATAGAAGTATATGCTACGGTAAATTCATATTCAGCTCTTCTTGTACATCACTTAAGATCAAACCGCACTCATGACATCAACGTTACCTGCACTATCCAAAAGCTCTGCATTGGTGTACTGTCGCCAAAGTTAACATGCAGCATGTTCAACAAGCACATGACTTCACTACTTCCGCCGGAAAATGAAGATGTCCTTCTCTACTGTTCAGGTTTTGTACGTTATTGAGATTTAAAAAAAATTGCAACATGTAAATGTTACTCCGTAATGATATGAATGAGGTGTTCCATCTGTATTGAGATGCACCAAGGACCCTTGGGTCCAATAGTATGACTTCCTATTTCCCACATGGCAGACCAAGGTTCAAATCTTGGTGGAAGCAAAATTTTAATATTGTTGGGGAGGGATGTTGGGGCTTGTTGGGCCTCTAGGTGAGTGGCCCTGTACGAGGGCAACCCAGAGGAAATTCTTCTTACTACGGGTTTCCGAAAGGGGCCCAAAAAAAATGTATTGTGATGCGTATACACCACTAGCATCAAGTGTCTATACAAATTCAAGCACAATATAATGAATGATCTAACTTAAGACCTATTTTTACACATATAAAGATTCAAGTACTAGAAGGACTTATACAAGTTTATTTAGATTAGGCTAATAAGTCCCCTAAAAAAGGCTAATAAATTTAGTGAGGAGCTTAAACGGTTTTAACTAGAATTGGATATACACCTAAAAATGTTGTTAAATCCTATAAAACAGAGTATGCATGGTTTACTATTACCACATCATAATAACATAGAGGTGATCATGGGCCGGGATGTGACTAAAAAATTTGCCCATTGGTCGGGCCGGGCCGGGCCAAAATTCGGCCCAAAACTCTATGCTTAAAGCCCGCTATTTCGGGCCTGCCCGAGTGGGTTTTTCGGGCCAGCCAAAAAACTAGGCTTACCGTCATTTTTGGCTTGCTCAAAGCCCGTTAACAAAAAAAAATCGGGGCGGGCTAAAAAAAACTGCCCAAAATCGGGTCGCTGCTGGAGTTGATCAGCTCTATGATAACATAGTAATAAATTATGGAGAGATGACGTGAACATTAATCGAGAGGTGAGAGCATATTGCATATCATGTTCCTAAGTATATAATCTTAGCATTGTAAAAACGTTATAAGCAAACACAAATAATTCCATCAATCCTCAACTAGAATTTTCATGAAGACACTCTCTTTGTCACTAAATATTTGGCCTATTTGCGTTTTTTCTCCAAAACAAAACTATCTATCCACCAAATAAAACTCTCAAAATAATAAAAGAAGAAAATGAGGCAAACACTTTACTCGGTTATAATTTCTATTCTATAAGGGAACACTGAGGACTTTGGTGTCCCCTAAAATGCCTAAAATGTCCCATGTTATTAGAATTTTTTCCTTCAATAATGCTAAAATGGGTATTAATTCCTGAAATGTGTCGAAGTTCAAATTAATTCCATGGGTACCGTCCACGTAGGATAGCTGCCAAAATTTTGGTTTTTTTAATAAAACCGCTATTCCAAGTAGCGATTAATAGCAATAATGTTTCATTGAAGTTGACCGCTACTTCAAATAGCGGTTATATTGTGTCCCAAAGACAAGTTATAAGGCAGGCATATAAACCGCTACTCAGAGTAGCGGTTTACAATAGATAAGTTCCAGCGCAACACCAAAAGGTTAGTGCGCGCCAGGCTGGAGCTGTGCGCTCCACGCACGAGGCTTGCGTGGCGCGCAGCGAGCTCGCGCCCAGGCGCACGCTTGCTACGCGCCACGCAAGCCTCGTGCGTGGAGCGTACGGCTCCAGCGTGGCGCACACTGAGCTTTGGTGCTGCGTTGGAACTTCTCTATTGTAAACCGCTACTCTGAGTAGCGGTTTTACCTTATAAACAGCTACTTTAAGTAGCGGCTTATCTTAAAGTTAACCGCTACTCTAAGTAGCGGTTTGCTTTGCCGAAAATAAAAAAAATATAATTTTCTCGTCCTACGTGGACGGTACGCATGGAATTAATTTCAACTTCGGCACATTTCAGGAATTAAAACCCATTTTAGCATTATTGATGGAAAAAATTCCATGTTATTAGTATTATAATTGATAAAAAAAATGCTACTATATTATTTTAGTGATTAAATAAATTTATAAAACTATGTTTTCAAACAATTGTATTTCCTATATATCAACGCACACATCACGCGTATATAAGACTAGATAGTACACTAGAAACTAGAGATGGCCACTGGTACGGGATGTGCGGGTCAGTCCGTGGGCCCTAGCTGGCCAGGCTGAGATTTCATGGCCCAGGACCGGACCGTGAAATTCACAGGTTGGGCGGGCTGGTCCACGGGCTGAAAAATCTTGGCCCACATCGGTCTGTTACCGATTTTCACGGTTCAGGGAGTGGTTCTGTCGGTTCGTGGGCCTAGCGGGCTTGTGGCCCGGCATGAAAAATTATTATTTTTTTAAAAAAATTATTGTATCATTGAAATTATTAATGAATAAAACCTTTCAAATTAATTTATATATATATATATATATATATATATATATATATATATATATATATATATATATATATATATATATATATATATATATATATATATATTAATGAATAATTTCATTATATTTGAATTTGATTGAATTATAATATATGCAATTTGATTAAAATATACATAATTTGGTTGAATAATTACTTGGACCGCGCTGATCCGGTCCATGGACTGGGCTGATCCGGTTCATGGACCGGGCTGAGAGGTTTTAGCAGCGGGCTTTCGTGGGTTGGGCTCAAAAAATTCGGCCCACGATCCACCCACAATTTTACGGTTTGAGACGGACGGACTTTTCACAGGCTCGACCCACACAGCCCACGAGATGGTCTGGGCTGAATGGGCTAAATTGGCCCAGCACTGTTGGCCATCTCTACTCGAAACTAGGTAATAGCCTCATGAGTCATGGCTCATAATAGAGTCGTAGGTGAGAACAAAATAAGAGAAAGGACAAAAGCGCTACACGTCCACGAATATCATTTCCTTCCATAATTTCCCACCTTTTCTTCCCCCTGTTGAATAGCAGGTAGCAAAGAAAAGAATCCCCACACACACCCCAATCAGGTAACGACATGAACATACAACACAAAGCTTAAAAAAAGCAACGAAGAGAGAGAGAGAGAGAAAAAGAGAGAGAGAGAGAGAGAGAGAGAGAGAGAGAAATGGCGCAAAATCAAGGAGAAGGGGAAATCACAGAACATCAATTACAGCGAAACTCATCCTCTAACTCAAATTTGGCCCCTCAAAATCGTCCATTAACAACATCGAACACGAATATCAACGCACCATTGCAGCGAAGAAACGCGCCCTTTTTGATCGTATGTCGATGTTTTAGCGTCATCACCGCTGCATCTGCTGCTCTTTGTATCGCCGTCAATGTTCTTTCTGCTGTTCGATCGTTCAAGCATGGATCTGATGTTTGTTTTCTTTTGATTTTTAGGGTTTAATTTTTATGTTTTGTTACTTTTGTTGATTAGTTTGTTTTGAATGTGATTGTGTTTTTTTGTTGTGTTTTAGGTTTTTGACGGGATTTTCCGATGTTATGCTGTTGCGTTAGCGATTTTTGTGATTTTGGCTGAGACAGAATGGAGTCTTATTTTCAAATTCTGGAAGGTAGAATTTGTGTTTTATTGGTTTGAGTATTGTATTTTTTGGGGAATAGTTTCTTGTTTTTATGTGTTTTGAAGGTCAAATTGATCATAGAATACACATTTTTGGTTGAGTTTAAGTGGAATTTGCAATCATGTAGGCTTATTATTATGTTATTAATTCAAACAAACATATATTGGATTATGCTATTGGTGTTTTGAGAATGGCATTGTCAGAAGTTGTTGAGAAGAGTTGGAGTGAATCAGCTAAAAAAGAGTGGGGGTTGAATAATATACGAGTTTTTTTTTTGTTCTTGGTTCATGTTTGCGGAGTTTGAGCTCGTTATAGTAGTCCTTAGGATGAGAAACTTATATATAATACCTAGTCCAACAGAAACGCTGGTTTCTAATTTCTATTGTGCTATTCAAATAATTGAGGGGTGGAATTCAATCGCTCACCAAGCTAAAAGCAAACAAGTATTAATTGTATATTGTACGGTTGTGGTGAAGGGAGTAAGTTATTGTCTTCTTTGAGGTATCAATTGTCAACTATCATCACTAGATGTCTCATGGGGATTTTAGAAGCTAGAAGTCTAATACCATGAAAGCTTGTATGGGGTGTGTTACGAACGTTCACCAAGCTAAAAACAAATTTTGGGTATATATTGTACGGTCTTGGTGATGGGAGCAAGGTATTGTCTTCTTTGAGGTGTCAAATAACAATTATCATCACTAGATATCTCATGGAGATATTGCAAGCTAGAAATTTAAGAACATGAAAGCTTTATTTTTTCAAATTTGTGGGGGCTTGCTATTCTACAGTATGCTGTTTGTGCAGTATTTGAATAAGCAATCACTTATAGTGTGGAGGAGCTGTCTTCAAGAATCACATCATCATGCATGTTAATCATGTTGTCATGAATATTTTATCCCCCATTCTCTGTTATTTCCTTCTGATTTTTGACTTTTCAAGCTCTACATATTTAGAACATTTTCTACCCCAGAAGTTGCGTACCTCACTCTTTGAATAGTTGGTTGTTTATTGAAAATCTGCCCACTTCAGCTCACAATACTTGCAATGGCTGTCTTAGCTGTCAGTAATATGGGTTCAACCATTAGACTCAAAAACTAATTCTAGTATTGTACTGCAGGTGTTAGAGTATTGGCCTGGCAGAAGCATGCTGCAGATCTTGTACGTATGCTATATCCCTAGAAGCCCTGGATTTTATCTTACCAGAATTTATAGCAATTCTTGAATTCTGTCCTTGCACTTTTTATGTAATTCTAATCTTATATCTTGGTTTGGAGATGAAACCAAACTAATAGAAGCATATCAGTCATTTCTGTTCATAGGGAAAAACTGGTAGAGTGGTAGTCATGAATAGGTAAGCCTGCGAAATATATATGTATCAATAAGCTTGCACTTGGAGATATCTTTAGAGTACTTCTATGGTGCAGATTTGATTTACTTGGAGCTGTTTGAGGTTCAATATAGAAGTGCTGTTTTGTCTTTCCATCTAACTAGTAGGGGAGGTTCTAAAATCTGGAATCTGAATGGGAAAGTCAGGAAATCATCTATTTATAATCCCCATATAAATTGCTTGGTAATCCGGTCGTGAAATAGTATGTTGTAATAGGAGTTCAATGCCAAAGGATTGCATTTTTAATGGCCTGACTGGTGTTATTGAGTGGTGTGTGTTGAATGTGATCTAGTTCTAGATCATCTCATTCTTTTAGGAAATTCTTTCAGTGCTTTTGTACTTCAAGCTCCCAGTGACATATCATATGTTACTATTTAACCAGGTTTCCATCTTCTCTGAGGTGGGGGTTTGATTGTCGATAACCTTTTAGCCTACTATTGTGAAGAGTTTTTTTACTTTTTCCCTTAACTAAGGTTTTGTAAGATTGATGAGGGCTTTAAATCTAAAAGACAGAGCATGTAATTGACTTGTTTGTTAGAGTATAAGATATGCCATAAAGTAAATGTGTTAATTCAGGTAGGGAAAATTTATTGTCAATAAGCCTTATTATTTTCTGGAAGAAACTGGTGCCTGTGTCACTTCACTTGATTGCTGTTATCTAATATATATTAATTCAACAACTATGAACTAACAGCTATATTTCACTTGGATTTTTTTAAGTGTTGCTGTTATGACTAGAGCATTCTCTGACTTCATCGGAAAGCAGCGTGACCTGGTTCTTCTTCAAAGCATAGCAAGCTATCTGCTGCTTTCATGTGGTGTTGTGTATCTTGTATCGGTAAGTAGCTGACCTGAAGTGGTTGTTTTCTGCTTGTAATGTGACTTTGTTATGATTTTTCTGGTATAAAGGTAAGCCTGCTATTAAACTGTATGTATTTTACAACGTCAATACAATGTGGGGTTCAAGTTGCTCCTGGTTTGCTCACAGGTTTCGCTTCCATTTTGTAAATGGAAGTTCACTATCCAAAGCTTAAGTCTTACGGTTATAAAATGGTGCTGACAAGATACAGCATGTAAATGTATTTTTTTAATCTCGAGATTAATAGTTGAAACTGTACAAAGAGTATGAAGAACTCAAGCTAATACATAGCTTTGATAGTACAAAAATTGTCAATGTATTAATTGAGATACAGAGTCTTTGTATCTCGGGAAGTGCAGTGACACATCTCCTCATGTTGCTTCAAATCTACATGATTTCAGGGAATCCTTTGCATTGGTATGCTCAAGCGTTCCCTCGAACAGAAAGAAACTACAAGGGATCAAGCAGTTAAGGATCTAGAGGTAATTGTCTAAATTCTATGATGTTCTTTTGCGATAACTGTTTTTTTTAGCGGAAAAGGGCGGGGGAGCTTGCGATAACTGGTTTTGTACCCTCAGCTTGCTATTTTATGGCTTCATTCATGAAAATTGCCGTTGCTTTAAAATTAGTACACGGTTTTGCTGTTGATTTTATATGTCATTGAGAAAATTATGTTGATCGGAATCTTTCATTTTACCTCAAGTACCGGGTCTGGACACTTCAACGCTTCATTTTGGGCTAAAATCACAAAATACGTTCATAAAATAGCCGATTTATATACTTGGGCACTACCACACCTTTTCTCGAAATTTCCGGCCTTTGTTTTCAGTGCTTTCGTGTCTATAGTACAACTAGTTCGCCCTGGTTTGGAATTGACATTTAGTTTTTCTGAACTGCAACATATCCGACTTCTTCACAGGGATGTTTCTTATAGTTTCTGCTGGTTTAGCCTTGTTGAAACAATTTTTAAGAAGTTCAGAGAGCATGTTTAGTTGTTTACTAATGGCAAGCTTTTACAATAGTGTCATTCTATTTGGAGAATCATTCTCCACCGAAGAAGTGAGGGGGTTGGAGGGCCGACACCAATTCCTTTACTTTGTTTGACGGATAACAAGTTCCCTATCTAGCCTTTTTCCTTGCATAAGAATCGGGCAGCTTAGTTCATGATTGTTAATTGTTGTCATGTCAACCTTTTCTCTCATTTCTTTGGGAAGTTGGGATGACTTGGTTATTTCCTTCAATCTAATTGATTCCAAGAGTGTTTTTTGAGTGAAAATCTTGACTTCGTGACTAAATTTTGGCCCATCGCAGGAACTGGAGAGGAAGCGACAGGAGCTTGAAGCTTTGTTAATTGATAATAACGTTTGAAAGAGAAACCATATCTGGTTTTTGCACAGTTCCCTCATCTAGAGTTCCTCCAGAACATAGTGGAATCGAAGCCTTGAAGCTGACTGTTTCTAAAACCTTTTGTACAGTCTACTCATCTTGTGATGGTTTAGCTGATAGCGCTGGAGCCTAGCAAGTTAAATTAGCAGGATTCAATTTCTTTTTTTTTTTCCTTTCAACTTCTTATATAGCTGTATCCATTTTTTTAATCATTCTTACTGGTGTGGATAAAGAGTAGCTGGTTGACAGAAAATGTAACCAACTAGTTTTGGTAAAACTAGAATAACATGTTTATTTTTCCACTAGTAAATTAAAAGTTTTCCACCTTGATAAAATTTTGGTTTTTAAGCAGGGAATTTTTTCCTAATTGATAGGCAACATTTTTGGACCCATGGTTTGGGCCCAACTTGATTTTTGGGTAAAAAAGTCGGGTCATGGGTAACATGAACCCGGAAATATAGGCTAAAGTTTGGTTTGACCCGAAAAAACGGGCTTTCTCCCCATAAGAATTAGCGGGTTTTGGTGCAAAAATTTCGGTCCGAGACTTAGTCCGGCCCGGCCGAGGCTTTGGCCCGAAACGGGCCACTATTTTTGATCAAAGTTCGTCCCAGCCTGACCCATGATCACCTCTAGTAATTCGCAGTGAGCGTAGCTGATTATGCTATATCATTATTCAAAATTCCCGTCCATTATAGGCTACATCCAGTTTTGGGTGATCTTCCAACTTTACCAATGATTTTTATGTGTCAAAATTGACTATACTAATATAATATGGTTCTTGTTAAGATTTAATATTTTAAGTTGGAAAGAATATGGTCTAAGAGGATGGTCTGAAAATAGTTGATGATAAACTGGTTCTATATACGACTGATTA
The DNA here is from genome assembly GCA_947648045.1 of Beta corolliflora. Lineage (NCBI taxonomy): Eukaryota > Viridiplantae > Streptophyta > Magnoliopsida > Caryophyllales > Amaranthaceae > Beta > Beta corolliflora. The sequence continues at coordinate 1,067,345 of CANSZD010002981.1, forward strand.
GGTCACATTGACTATTTACTTAGGGTGTATTCTATTCAACTAAATTTGACTAGTTCGAACTTATCGTATATGCAATTGACAACTTCCTTATTTAGGCTTACTAAACTTGGTTTAGCTCTTTCGTGTGCTAGTTGGTGGGTCATAAGTTGAACTTATATAGTCTGTTAACTTAATTTAAATTTGTCGCATCCCCTCAAGAAAACAATCACTTATCAATTATTATCTCGACTCATTTTTAACTACTTTGTAGTGTGTTATATACCTTTTTAATTCTATCTATATATCATGTCTTTTGTATCCTCTACCCAACATAATTTAGATAAAAACAGACCGCTTCGTGGAGAAGCCCGAACCGGTTTCTTTAAGGGTACTTACGTACTCACCTCACCGATCCGGCTAGTTTCTCAGCCTACCTGAACCCGTCCACTAGGCCACCGGCTACCACTTTTTATTTAACCATTATAGTCCTATTTTAGACGCGAGAAGTTGATAGCCGTACTCAAAATTTAAACCAAACACTCCCGCTCTCTCTCCCACACGAATCTCTCTCTTTCTCTTTCTCTTTCTCTTTCTCTTTCTCTTTTTCTGTGTTCTCCCCAGATTCACTACTACGCCTTCTTGCTGCTCCAGGTTCTCTCTCTTTCTCACTCTACTTCTCATCTTTATTTTCATGTCATTTAGCTTAGAAATATCATTTTTGAAAACATCAATTTATAGATTGCGTTGAAAAACCGCAAAATTATCCTAGATTTATCCATTATTCACCTGAAATCTGCATTTTCTCTATTTTTCGTGCAATATGTTCATGATAACCCTCATTAGACGTTTCAATTAGACCTTAGTATGTTATATTTGTGCTGTATGCAACTTTTCAGAATGTTTTTCTTTCTTTTTGTTGTTTATTTAAACGAAATTTCTTTTTGTTAGCTACTGCGTGTAGAACTCAATTTCTTGTTTCGAATTTGTTCATCTAAAATTACCTGTTTTCAGTTGTAATCATGTGTTTCGAACAGGTTAGGGTTTTCTGGATTTGGAGATATAACTTCTTTTTTTGTGTGTGGATTGAAGATGATTCTTGAGGATATATTATATAAGGAATGATGATTTGATTTGGTGAAATGAGGAAAATTAAACAATTTTAGACATTAGTCCACATTTAAAAACTTTAGCAAAGATATTTTTTCAGTTTATTCCTGGAAAAATGTCTCTTTAAACTGGAATGAATTGATGATTGAATTTGTTATGATTAACATGAATTCTTTCACATCAATTGAATCATACTTCCTAAAAAAATTTCGATGTTCTTATCGTCCAAATTTCTTTGTTTCATTGTTATAGTTTCTAAATTCAAGTCGGTTTGGTAACCGAGATCACTTGATATAAACCATTATTGATGGAATGAGGGAGTTTGAGGAGTGAATAACAAAAAATATTATACCTAGAGTGTGTTTCTCTGAATGCAGAACATCTTTTTGGAGATTAATTTTTCTTATTTTCCTTTGTTTGGTTTGTAAAGCGTGAGCAAATTAGTTCTCTAGCACGAGTAAAATATTTTCCTTATTGAAGGAAGGTTGCCACATTTTTATTTGCTAATAATTTCCTTTACTTTGCTCCCATCCATTCTATTTCTTTTGTTCGATCTAATTTTTCTTGCAAGAACAAACAAAGGAAAACTAATTTACAATCATGTTCTCCCCTGGAAAATTCTCTTCAATGTAAAATTTTCCATTTAGCTAGACGGAGCCACAATGTTCAATAATCAACCAAGAGTTTGTTCCCTCGCCAAAGTAATCTCTGGATTTGATTACGATAAATTGGATTGGGTTTTACAGTTCTGTGTTATACGTCCCTTTAGGTGACACGAGCATTCTTGATGTAATGCTGTCTTGCCAAGCAAGAGCTCAGTTTTATTTATCAATCTACATTTATATATGACTAGGCTTTCCTTATCTTTCACCATATGTATAATGTGATTTATCTTAATATCAACTTAGGTTCATGAAACATCATCAACAGTACTGAATTGGTGGTTTGATCGGTTTGGTTCAAACAATAAAAGAAATGGAAGGAGTGTACAAGGAGCTAGATGAACTAAAAGCAGAGCTGGAGAAGCTGAAAGAAGAATATCGGATCAAAACCGAACTTTCTGAGAGTCTAAGGAGAGCTCACTCGGACCAACTGGCCAAAAGTCATGAAGCAAAGTTGCAGATAGAAAAGCAGGCAAAGGAACTGAATGACAAATCAGAGGAGTTAGGTGAATCGAGGCAGCTCTATGAAGAGGTCAAATCTAAAATGCATGAATTGGAATCTTCTCTTAAGCAAGTTAGTTTTGTTAATGACAAAATCCGGATCGATGCTGGTGAGAAGGTGCTGAAATTGGAAGCGGAAACCAAAAAATTGGTGTCAGCTTTAGAGGAAGCAACAGGAATAAATGACGACTTGGGGAGGAAGCTTTGCGCTTGCAATAAAGAGATTGAAGGCTTAAGAAACCTTCTATGTGACTCACAAAGGAAGTGCTTAGAAGCAGAAGAAAAGGCCCGAGCAGGAAGGGAATTGAGAAACAGAGAGGAAGTTATATCGAAATTGGAGGAGCAAAGTATGAGCATCCAAGATCAACTGAAATGGAAGAAAGAGCAGTTTGAACATCTCGAAGAAGCTCACAAGCGGCTTCAAGATTTGTTCCAGTTGAGCAAGAAGGAGTGGGAATCTGAAAAATCGGATATGTTGGAAGAGATAACGGCATTGCAGTTCAAATTGGATTCTCAACTTAGAATCACTGAAAGCCTTGAATCCCGGCTAAAGATGTGCAATCAAGCTCTCGCACAGGAGGAAAGCAGAAGGAAGACATTGGAAGTTCAGCTGTCAGAATCAAAACAGTGTTTCGAAAATGTTTTAGCAGAGTATGAGGAAGCCAAAGAGAAGATTGAAAGCCTCAGCACCAGACGTGATGAAGATATTGCAGATTTGAGGAATTCGCTTGGGATGAAAGAAATACTATCGAAGGAGATGGAGTACAGGGTTACCCACCTTGAACTCGAGAACAAGGAGCTCCTTGGATCTTTGAAAGAGCTACGGGAAGCACAAATCAACAAGAGAAAACCGGATCCTTCTCTCAGCAAGCTTCGCAACAAGCTTAAAGATTTAGAGCAGGTGCACAGCAATTGTTCTCTGGCTTTGGAGGAAAGTGAAGCCAAATGGAACTCCAAGATGGAGAAGTTGTTGGGACATATGAAATGTTATGAATCTGATTTGAAGAGACAAAGTGAACAAGTAGACCAACTGAAGATGCAGTTGGACAATTGTCATTCTGCAATGGAGGTTTCAGGTGAAGAGATTTCCATATTGCTCTTGATGATGAAGTCTGAACTTTGTGATGCTTACTCTAAGCTCTTCAAGTCAGAGGATCAGATTGAAGCATTCAACAAGGAAAGAGGAGAGAAAAATGCAGTTTCTGCTCAGTCTTTGGAGATGCGAGACTGCTCTCCATTGAAAGCTCAAGCTCATGCCAAGCAGGCCCACGAGGACATTGCATTGATGACTCAAAAGCTGGAATCAATGAAGTTGCTGGAAGAACGTGGTACCTTTTTGGAGAGTGCACTTACAGAGCATAAAAAGATGCTCGAAGAGTCATCAGACTGCCAACTTCGCTTGAAAGAACAAGTTAGCGAGATGGAAGTTGCTCTCAAGAATTTGTCCAATGCACTAGAAAAATCAAACTCTGAATTGGCGGCAAAGATAACTGAGGCTACAGAGACAGATATGGAGCTGCAATCATGGAAATCTAAAGCAGAAAGCTTTAGAACATGCCTAGAACAAAGTCGGGAGGTCTGTAAGCAAATGGAGAAGTCCTTTCTTGAACAGGTTGAGACAGAGCAGAGTCTTAGAAAAGAGAATGGGTATTTTCAATGCAAAACGAAAGAACAAGAGAACGAAATCAAGAATCTCCAGCAAAAGATCAGTTCTCTGGATCTAAAGTTGATGCAGAAAGAAGAAGCTACGGAGGCAATGAAAATGGAAATGGTAGAAGCACGCAAGAAAGGTGAGCATTATGTCGAAATTCTGAAAGAAAAGGACGCTACAGTTGAAAACCTTCGGAAAAACATAGAAGCAATGGAGGAGCAATCCATGTTAGAAATCAAGGATCTCCAGCAAAAGATCAATTCTCTGGATCAAAAGTTTATGCAGAAAGAAGCAGCTACAGAGGCTATGAAAATGGAAGTGGTAGAAGCACGCAAAAAAGGTGAGCATTATGTCGAAATCCTGAAAGAAAAGGATGCTACAGTTGAAAACCTTTGGAAAAATATAGAAGCAATGGAGGAGCAATCCATGTTAGAAATCAAGGATCTCCAGCAAAAGATCAATTCTCTGGATCAAAAGTTGATGCAGAAAGAAGCAGCTACAGAGGCAATGAAAATGGAAGTGGTAGAAGCACGCAAAAAAGGTGAGCATTATGTCGAAATCCTGAAAGAAAAGGATGCTACAGTTGAAAACCTTCGGAAAAACATAGAAGCAATGGAGGAGCAATCCATGTTAGAAATCAAGGATCTCCAGCAAAAGATCAATTCTCTGGATCAAAAGTTGATGCAGAAAGAAGCAGCTACAGAGGGAATGAAATTGGAACTGGTGAAAGCACACAAGAAAGACGAGCACTTTGTCAAAATCCTAAAAGAAAAGGATGCTGCACTTGAAAACCTTCAGAAAGAGACAAAAGCAATGGAGGAACAATCCATGAACAGGGAATTAACAGCAGCTGAATCTGCCAGAGTAGAAGCAGAAACCAAGTTTAAACTCGAAAAGGAAGAATTGTGTAGGACCATCATAACAGAAAAGGATGAGCAGATAAGGTGTATTAAGGATTTCGCTTCATCACTGGAGCGGGATTTCATGGCATTGGCTCTCTTTTCCGTCTCACGAGGTATAGAAGATACGGTTAAGATAGTTGCAATTCAAGATGCTCTAAAGAAGTCTGAATTCCACATGAACACTGAGATAGAAAGAAGAAACAGCACAATTGATGTACTGAAGAAAGAGGTCCGTAATTTACATGGAAGAATGTTGCTTCAAGAGGAGTCTTTGCTTCAATCAAAACAATCAGTCAAAGAGCTAGAAGCTCTGATAGAGTTTAGGAAGCTAGACGCAGAGAACTTGTTGAACCAATTAAGCGAGGAGCAAACTAAGTTGAAGGAAGTAGTGAAAGGTTTTGAGCAAGAGAAGGCGGGTGCAGCAAGCAGCATCAGAAGTTTGTCTTTCGAAAGGGACAACCTGCTCGCTTACGTTGAAGGAATTTGTGAGCAATTTGGTGACTTTTGCACAGAAGATGTAAAACTTCAGGGAATGTTGGGGAAAATATTGCACAACTCTGACCAAGATGATATTGATTCATCTGATGATATAATATCAGATAAATTTTCTGATCATTTGCATATGGATGTGAAGAAGAAAGTTGGAGCAACTCACGATAGATCACCATTAAGAGAGATCAACCAATAGAGATTGTAATATGAATATTTATGCCATTCTTTCAGTTCCTTTAGTTGTGTAACAAGTTTGCCGGATTGTTTTGAATGTTGTTGTCAGAAAACTGAGACAATGTAGTAACAATTAGTTTCCTGTTAGATGAGAATGTAACATCTTATATTATGTCACTTGTAATCTTGTATCACTAAACGTAACAATAAGTGGGATGCATTGTTTTCTACTTGCTCCATTCTTTACATATTACAACATTAATATTCATGTAGTATTGTAGTCTCCTGTTAGATGAGAACGTAACATCTTATATTATGTCACTTGTATCACTAAACGTAACAATGAATTGGATGCATTGTTTTCTACGTACTCCATTCTTTACATATTACAACATTAATATTCATATACTCTATATTCTACTAGTATATGTTTGCAGTTTAACTAATGATAACAGAGGAAATACTTAAAAATATTTGTTTGCAGTTTATATAAGCCGCATAATTTGTGTGTTTACAAAAGCATTTCAATTCATCGTAAACCAAACCCGCAGATGCCCTTGCTTTATTTAATTCCTCAATTAAGGAAGCTGTGGATAAAAGGATGAAAGTAGAAATACTTGACAATTAATTGCATTAAACGGCACATGATTTTCATAAATGCCCAATCCAATACCATTTTGAAGTATTTCATATTTATACATTATCCTTAATGCTACGTTTAATGCAAAAGTACACAGCAATATGTGGTATACATAGACATGACTCATATGCAATCTTATTAGATTCGTCTCCAAATATATTTTAAAAAATTGAACTTTTTGTAATTTTTGCTTATTGATAATTAAAGATATTGAAGTTCAAATTGTACATCAACAAGTGTACCTAAAGAGGGGGTCAACTAGCAAAAAAGTAGGAAGCCAATCGAGCAACAGACTGGAAAGATAATTAGTCCGAAGAACAACCCCTGCTAGGCAACTAGCTTGCAAGGCACACCAGCTCAGAGGCTGGGTACAAGACTAAACAACCCAGAAGTAAATGCCCCCCGCTAGGCAACTAGCTTGCAAGGCACACCTGCTCAGAGGCTGGGTACAAGACTAAACAACCCAGAAGTAAATGCCCCAACATATTGTTGGGATTTTGAACCCTGGGCAATGCCCTGGAATTCGGGGTAGTACTCCATTGAGCTACCACAACTCCCTCAATAATTCTATTATATCTTTCATTGTTTTAAGATGCATTAGGAGTTCTACTCGAGCAAAGAGTCTCCTAATGTTATTTTTTTTCTTACCATATAAAAGGGCGGTCAACTAACAAAAAGAAGGAAGTATTACATATATCCGTGACATCATTTATTTTATTCAAAATAACCCACTGTAAATGCGAGTGATAATTAGTACTCCATTTACTACTGAGCAGTGAAAATTCATTTTCTCCAAAGATCCCAACACCACTCCCTCTCTCTCTCAACCGTTGTTCAAGGCGGTTGAGCCTCCATGGTTAAAGAATGAAGACTTCAAATCCAAAGCTTTATATTGACCTTTCCATTTCTCTTAGCATCAATAATTTTTTGTACGCTTTCAAATAAAAAAGGGTTTTTCTATGATATATCCCTGTGTTTTTTAAAATTCTATAATGTACCCCTAATGTTTTTTATTCTACACTGTCACTGTGTTTTTTAAGTTTTCTACATGCAAACCTCTACGTTAAATGAATGTAACGTTTACCGTTATCTCTTTGCATTTGCGCTTCTCTCTCAACTCTCACCTGCCCCAGCCCCCGGCACCTGCCCCACCCCCCCCTCCACCCCCGCAACCACACCGTCGCCAACCCAGTCCTCCACCCCCAGTAACCACCATGATCGCAAGCAACCACCAATGTTTTTATAAAAATCAACCTAGATTCAATCGTGGGGGCATGCGGGAAATCAAAGGGGAGGGGTCGGGGCAACGGGAAATCGAAGGGGAGGGGGTGAGGGGGGCTGCGGGAAATCGAAGGGGAGGGGGTGGGGGGCAACGGGAAATCGAAGGGGAGGGGTTGGTGGTCATGGGAAATCGAAGGGGAGGGGGTGGGGGGCCGCGGGAAATCGAAGGGGGGCTAGGGCCGGCAAGGGGAGGGGGTGGGGGGCTACGGTGGAGGAGAGGGGGTCTAGCCGGCAGGGGGGGAGGGGTTGGGAGCTGCGGCGGTGGAGGGGAGGGGAGGGGGGCCGGGATGGAGGGGATGGGGAGGTTTGGGTGGGAATTCAAAAATGTTTAACGTCCGTTTTTCATTAATACACACTAGGAGTACTATGTAGAAAACTTAAAAAACACGAGGGTACAGTGTAGAATAAAAAAACATTAGGGGTACATTATAAAATTTTAAAAAACACAGGGGTATATCATAGAAAAACCCAATAAAAAATTAGGTATGTTTTCTTATATTATTTCATTCTTGGTTAAGTATTTGATGCAAAATCACCGACATTTTTTTTGGTTAAGAATGTTAGTATATGATACACTCATACACCCCCAAACCAAACCATGAAAGTAAAACCACTTGACACACACCATCAAAATTAAACTCACAAATAAGTTAAAAATCATTTTTAAGGCATGATTGTAAGATTTCCATTTCTCCAAACTCTTGAGACAAACATGAAATATCTTGCTATCAATGGCAAACTAGAAATATGAAGAACTTGAAAAGGGTGTAAATGTGATTTAACGAGCCTATCAATTAAGCTATGAGTTGGCAACGTAGAGACTTTGACTCAACAGAACAAGTCTCATTTCTTGCAATGTTATCTACTTATCTTGTTTGTAAATTGTAGTGACCAGTCATGTACATTCACACTCAATCATTCAGAAATTTGGCAATGAGTCGTTTTCTCTTGTTTCTTACATGGTACAAACTCTTCTTCAGCTATTGCTACCAGAACTTCTTCTACATGTAATGGTGCTAAAATGGTAGCATTTAAAAGAGGTCCGAGTTTTAATAAATTCTTTTGTAAACATTTTTTGCGGTATCAATTGCAAGAACATTTTGTGTTAGGACTCTTATATGATATATATTAGGAATAGGATTAACATTTTGTAATAGTTTGGGGGAGCATTTGTAACCAATGGAAAATGCTCGATACCTATTTTGTATCGAACATTATATACTAAATTACTAATAGTGTTAAACAAATAACAAATGTTGCATAAAAAATTTACTATATTTGTACAAAAAAGTAACTAAAACTTAAGAGAATCAGGTAGCCATCTTTGTCTTCTACACCCAGGATTCGGTATCGATTCTCGTGAGGGGTGGGGTGTTTAGTTTAATTTCGGTTTGGGTTTCGCCCTGTGATAGGGGTTGCCTAGCCAAAAATCTATGTACCTGTTAAAAAAATTTTGAATTAGGCAGAGCTCAAACTTAGGTTGCATACTAATGGGAAATGGCAAAAGAGAAACATGACCAACTTATAAAAGGATGTAAAGGTAATAGAAGAAGCGTCATAGCTGGCAAAATATGACAAACTTGACTAGTTTTTAGTGTTTTTCTTTCTTGTGGGGCTTCAAAGCCTCCACTCCATACGAAGCAAAAACAATATTATGGATGGTCCTGTGTTTTCTTGGAAGATTATCTAATGACTTGTGATACATTCAGTGATTCCCATTGAATTGCTCAGAAAATTTACTTACCAGTTGTTTGCTTTCCTCCCAGAAAAACCCATTACCTGAATCTGAAACAAAGAAAAAAAAAACACAGAAAAATGGATGTATCAGTAGTTCTCACACTGGTACAGACTATTGTTCAGTTACTTGATTCTTCCACTCTTGAATCTGTATTGGGTTACAAATCTGAACTTGAGAAACTCAGAACCACCATGTCCACTGTTAGAGCCATGCTCCTTGACGTTGATCAGCAACAGAGGCAGCAAATTCAGCTTGAGAGGCTCAAGGAGGCTGTTTATCAAGCTGATGACTTGTTTGATGAGGTCGATACTCTTGTTCAGCACAAGAACATCATGTCTGGTAATCGTGTTAGTAAAGAGGTTCGCCTTTTCTTCTCTCACTCTAATCAATTCCGTTCTGCTTTCACATTGTATCGAGAGATTAAGAATATCAGGGAGATTATGGATGATATAGCCAAAGATCATCGTGATTTTGGGTCGACACAGTCAGCTGGTTTGCCGATAAAAAATGCTAAAAGGGAAACCTACTCCTATATATGCGAGGAAGATGTGATTATTGGGAGAGATGAGGACAAGCGGATTGTGATAAATATGTTACTAGAAAATATTGTTGAGAAGAATGTTTGTCTTATAAGCATAATTGGGATTGGAGGTTTGGGGAAAACAACTCTTGCCCAACTTATTTATAATGATGAGACGATTCAGAAGGAATTTCCATTGAAGATGTGGGTTTGTGTCTCTGATGATTTCAATGTCAAATTACTTCTTCATGAAATCCTTGCCGCTGCAACCAACCAAGGTGTTCGACGTGACCTGAATATGGACCAGGTTCAGACGAAACTCCGGGAAGCACTTGATGGGAAGAAATATCTCCTTGTTCTGGATGACATTTGGAATGAGGATGACAATGAATGGCGAAAGTTAGGAAATCTGCTGATAAGAGGTGGGAAGGATAGCAGGATTTTAGTGACTACTCGCTCTAGAAAGGTGGCAGAGGTTGTACGAAGCCACAAGATACACGAATTGAAAGGACTTTCAGAGGAAGACTCTTGGAATTTGTTTGAGAGAATGACACTTGAACCGGGGCAGCATCAAATGAAGGCGCACTTAGTTGATATTGGCAAAGAGATTGTTCGAAAGTGTGCTAATGTTCCACTTGCCATAAGGGTCATCGGAAGTTTTCTTCGAGGACATGGCGAAATGAGGTGGAAATATATAAAAAACATTGACTTTGCAAACATAAAACAAGATGATCAGACCAATGGCATACTACCTGTGTTGAAGATAAGTTATTTTTATCTTCCGGTTCATTTGAAGATTTGCTTCAGTTATTGTGCTGTATTCCCCAAGGATTACAAGATTATCAAGGAGGATTTGATCTGTCTCTGGATGGCACAAGGCTTCATTGTGCCACTAGATGATAGAGAGAGTTTTGAAGATGCAGGTGAGGAATATTTCATGAATTTGCTCCAAAGGTGCTTCTTTCAAGATGTAGATCGAGATGAGTATGGTGACATTAAGTCATGCAAAATGCATGATTTGATTCATGATGTTGCTAGAGAAGTAGCAGGGACCGACATCTATCGTGCATGTTGTTTCAATGAGAAAACTCACCATTTATTTTTCGATTATTCTCAGAAGACCGAAATTCTTGGCCATCATTTACCCAAGATGAAAAGGTTACGTACATTTCTAAACTTTCATACAAATATAGATCATGTACGCTCGATGAAAGGGCTCCTAAAACTGAGACATTTAAGGGTATTAGATATGCGTAGTGTCCAGTTTAAAAATTTGTCAAGCATGATAGGTCAACTACTACATTTGAGATATCTTAACCTCTCTGAAAATGCAGACCTTGTTCTGCTTCCTACGTCTATTACCCAACTTCATAATTTGCAGACACTAAAGTTACGTGATTGCTTAAGACTAAAAGAGTTGCCAAGGGAGTTGAGCAATTTAATTAATCTCAGGCATCTTGATATACATGGTTGTCATAGGTTAACTCATATGCCTCAAGGTTTGGATTGTATGACTAGGTTGCATAAGCTAACAAGGTTTGTGCTTGGGAAAACAAGCAATTGTTGTTGTTGGGGGTCATGTGGTGTTGGTGTTGCTGGCATTAGAGACTTGAAAGAGCTTAACAACCTCAGAGGTAGCATGGAATTCAAGGTTCAACGAGGTTGTACATATGATGCAGCAGAAGTTAGGGAAGGTGGGTATTTGATAAACAAGCCACACCTGTTGGAAGTCAATATAATCTGGTATAAGGAGACTCTGGAAAACATGTGCATTGATGTTACTGATGAGGGGAATAATTCAGAAGCCTTGCTGCAAGGCCTCCAACCCCACTCTAATCTTAAATCGTTAGAGTTGCATTGTTATCCTGGGGTTCGGCTCCAAAGCTGGACCTCATCAAGGAACCTCGAAAATTGTCTCCCAAATCTTGTTAAAATAGAACTCTATAAATGCATAAGGTTGGAGCATCTTCCATCAATGAGTCAACTGCGTCATTTGAAATTCCTTGCATTAAGAAAATTGTGGAAAATAGAGTATTTGGAGAGCAGTTATATTAGAGAAGGGTGTTGTACAAAGATCAACAAGGTCAAGACAAGTATTCTTTCCATCACTTGAACATCTTAAGCTAATTGACTTGCCCAAGTTGAAGGGATGGTGGAAATTGTCATCACATTCAGATTTGGAATCAGGGGAGGGTGAGACAATAATGGACAATGGGGATGATATAGTTAATAACAAGAATGAGCAGCGACAAGAAAAACAATTGTCAACCGCAGAGATGCATAATTCATATTCATTCCCTCAACTTTCTTATCTAGATATTTCGGGTCATGTTGAGTTGGATTTGTTTGATAATGAGGATGATGATGCCAATTCGAGTAGTAGGATTTTCAGAGGAGGAGGAGGAGATAATGATCTTTCTTTGAGATGCCTTGCTCCCTCTCTTCGTAAATTGGGTTTGTGGTATCTCCCAAAGCTGGTGAAGCTACCAAAGGGGATGCACCACTTGACTGCCCTCCATTTTCTTCATATTGAGAGTTGTGAGAATCTGGAAGTCATACCCCCTTGGATAGACTGCTTATCATCTCTCCAATCCCTTACAATCTCGTTTTGCCCAGGATTGAAATCACTGCCGGAAGAAATGCGCCACCTCACCTCTTTACAACGACTTGATTTAAGGTATAACTCGGAGGAGCTTCTAATCTTAGGTCGTTAGAGTTGTGGTATTATCCTGGAGATCGGTTCCCAAGCTGGGGGGGCTCATCAAGGAACCTAGAAAGTTGTCTCCCAAATCTTGTTAAAATAGAACTTCGTGAATGCAGAAGGTTGGAGCATCTTCCATCGATGAGTCAACTGCGTCATTTGAAGGTCCTTATATTGAGCAACTTGTTTGAAGTGGAGTATGTGGAGAGCAGTAATATTAGAGGAGAAGAGGGTTGTACAACATCAACAAGGTCAAGACAAGTATTCTTTCCATCACTTGAACAACTTAAGCTAATTGACTTGCCAAAGTCAAGGGATGGTGGAAATTGTCATCACATTCGATTTGGAATCAAGGGAGGGTGAGACAAAAACGGAGAATGGGGACGATATAGTTAATGACAATAATGAGCAGCAAAGAAGAAAAACAATTGTCAACGGCAGAGATGCATAATTCATATTCATTCCCTCAACTTTCTTATCTAGAGATTTGGACTTGTGAAGAGTTGGATTTGTTTGATAATGAGGACGAGGATGAGGATGAGGATGAGGATGAGGATGCCAATTCGGGTAGTAGGATTTGCAGAGGAGGAGGAGGAGATAATGAACTTCCTTGGAGATGCCTTGCTCCCTCTCTTCGTGATTTGACATTAGGGTATCTCCCAAAGCCGGTGAAGCTACCAAAGGGGATGCACCACTTGATCGCCCTCCATTCTCTTGATATTAATGATTGTGAGAATCGGAAGCCATACCCCCTTGGATGATCGCTTATCATCTCTCCAATCCCTTACAATCTGGTTTTCCTCAAGATTGAAATCACTGCCGAAAGAAATGCGCCTCCTCACCTCCTTACAACAACTTAATTTGTATGGTAGTTCGGAGGAGCTCTATGAAAGATGTCAAGAGCCTACTGGTGCAGACTGGCCCAAAATCCAACATATCCCCCACTTATACATTAGGCGCTAATTATTTGTGGTAAAGAATAAGTTGAAGGAGATCGTCTTTGTAAAGAAGCGTGGAAAGGCAATTTGATGGCTTATGGCTAGGCACAGTGCTCTCAGGTACATTTTAATATGCACTTGTAGTATAATTATAATACTTCTACTTCATAAATTATAACCCATCAACCGCAATGGCTTATTACTAGGAACCTTATTGAAATACTTCTGAGTACCTTCAAAATTCAAATTATTTGATATGCAATAATATACCACATCTAATCGTGATTTCAATTTTAGGTAATCAAGTTTTATTACTCTAGTTGTCTTTTGCTTTCAATCATCACGTCTCTACCATTTCTTTATTCCTAACCCTATATTTTATTATAAATACATACTAGGGCTCTTTTAAAGGGTAAACCATTAGTATTTTATATTCACTTTTTGGAATGCTTGGTAAAACAGGTAAAAAGTATATTTCCTTAGTTCTTTTTCTACTCTAATATAAGAATTTTCACGCTTGGAAATGTTTTAACTTTAATTAATAGGAAAAATTTACATCAATAATCCCAACTATAGACACTCTTCCAAAATTAATCCCAACTATGGACACTCTTCCAAAATTAATCCCAACTATGGAGTGCATCTTCCCAAAACGATCCCATATGACCGGTAACTTATTAAACAGGTAAAATTCGTAATATGTTTTTTGTTAAAAAAATAAAATCATCACATCCTTTCTCCTCTTCTTCTTCAACCCACAACCTCCTTCACTTAACCACCACGACACCACCCGCCCCAAAACTACCTAGCCCGAGAACATTTTGCCTGACCTTCTCTTACCACCCCCACGACCTCATCCTACTTCTCACCTGCACACCTCCAAACCAACATCCCCTCCTAATCTAACACCCTTTTATGGGACAAGCACTCAATCCTGGAAGATTTCCGAATCAACCCAACCCCATCTGGCGCAAGACCCGGTCCCTTAACCTACAAGAAAACAACACCACCAAAAACCCACGAGAGAGAAAAGGAGAGAAAAGGAGATGCGCGGTGATAGCAGCTATGGTGAGGCCACAACCACCCCTCATGAACAGGAAAGAGAGATGAAAGAAGAAAAGAGGGGCAGTAACCTTGGCCACGCAGAAGGAGAGCTTTCTCTCTCTCTCTTGGACTCCAACTCCATCGCCGAGGTTAGTGTTGGGTGGTGTGGCTTGAGAAGGAGGGGGAAAGAAGTGACTGGTGGCTTGTGAAGAAGGTCGAAAGAAATGGCGGTGGACTGGTGGCTTGCAAAGGAGAGAGAAAGAAGTGGTGGTTGACTGGTGGCGTGCAAAGGAGGGAGAAAGGGTGGTAGTGCTAGGTAGTGGTGCTGGGTGTGGGTTAGTGCTTGGTATTGGTGGTAGTGTCAACGGTTGGGTGTGGGTTAGTGCTTGGTATTGGTGGACGGTGGTTGCGTAGGTGTTAAGAGGAAAGAGAGAGAAATAAAGAAAATGAGATGTGAAGAAATTAAAATAAAAAATTAAAATAAATAATCATTGAATCAGATTGCGCCACGTAAGCGAGTTAACCTGCTAAATAAGTTATAACAGGTAATGGATCAATTAGAGAAGACAACTGATATAGTTTGGGTTATACTGGAATAATTTTTAGTTGGGATTAATTTTGGAAGAGTGCCCATAGTTGGGATTATTGATGTGAATTTTTCCTAATTAATAATATGAAGTATTTAATTACCTTCTAGACTAAATTAAAGAAATTGATATATTGAAAATGTATATCGAAATGAACCTAACAAGAATACCGCATGGCTATATTTTTCTTTATGTATAAATCACAATAGATGTTGAAAGGGTAGTTAATGGATTGTGTACTCATAAGTTGCAATTGAAAAAGAACGAAGGAAATATATATGACCCTCTAGTTATTTTTATTTTTCAAAATATATATCTTTACTTGCTACATACTCCCTTTGTATTCTTTTATCTTTCTCACTTATAATCTTGATACTATTTACAGCTAGAGATAATCTTCTAAATTTTTCTCAATGGATAAGAAAAGATACAATCATATTGGGCCTTGTTTGATTCGTTTCAACGACTAATTTATTAATATTCAATCGTCATAATTTTATTAATATGCAATAAAAGATATTTAAACTCAAATAAGTGTTGGTGAACGCATACAAATAAAGTAATAAAGATTAAAAGTTACACAGAGAGTATAGCACACTTAAATTTCTTTAATAACATGTTACATAATCTCTTTATCTTTTATAATTTGTCTGTTTTGACTGTGCATGTTTGCCAATTCATTTGCTTCATCGACCTATTGGAAATTCTTTCCACTGTTGTCTTACTGTTTTAATTTGAAGGACATGATGAAAGGTTTTGAGCAAGAGAAGGCGGCTGCAACGAGCAGCATCGAAAGTTTGTCTTTTGAAACGAAACCTGCTCTCGCTTACATTGAAGGAATCTGTGAGCGATTTGGTGATTTTTGCACAGATGTAAACCTTCAAGGATATCCGGGAAATAGTTGCAGAACTCTTGCAAAGATGATATCTATTCATCTGATGATATAATATCAGAGAAATTTTCTGATCTTGTGCATAAGAATGTGAAGAAGAAAGTTGGAGGAACACACGATAGATCATCCCAGTAGGAGAGATCAGCCAATAGCAGATTGTAATATGAATATTTATGTCATTCTTTCAGTTCTTTAGTTCTGTTACAAGTTGCTGAATTGTAATATATGGTATACTGACATTCTTATGTTAGAACAATAATATATCAATTCAAACCCTTTACTGCAAAAATTATAGAGCAATATCAAGTCACAGATCAAAAATCGCCAATGCCGTAAGCTGATGCAGAATGACAGCCCTGAATCAGTGATTTCCCATCCCTTCTAATCAAATCTGGGGATTTAATTTCGCTCGCTCGCTCACAAACAGAAACATTACTTCTGCTCATTCTTTCTGGATGACCCTGTTTTATCAGATGCCTTGGGTTTTTGAGAAAACTCTATCAAGCCTTTTCGAAATGCTTGCTGATTAACCCCATTCTCAACCAGAATGCTTGTTGCACCCATATTATTAACCTGCAATTGACAGTAATAAGCTAATAGATATTTTAAGAATGCCACCTAAGAAGGCTAGGTACATGAAATTTGATCAACTTGATATGATCATATTATGTATAAAGCTAGTAAACGAATGATATGGCGCAAGAACTTTACCGCTTTAATATTCCTATCTTCATCATCAAAGAAAAGCATGTCAGTGTAAGGAATCCTTGTCCTTCGATGGATTCTCTGAAAGTGTTCTGTTTTGTGAAGTGGCGTATCCTGAAAGTTCAGCATATGGGTTCGAACACTTTAGATGTAAGACGGTTAGAATAATTTCGTAAAATTAAAACCTATACCTTAGTTCAAGGCTTATAATTATAACAAAAATATAAGGGTAGGAATGTGTTTAAATTTTTTAGGAAGACGAGAAATTTCATTATAAACAATGAGTATTTCTTTACAATATTTTTAAAAAATAACAAATTTTGAGTATTAGACAAGGGAAATAATTATATAAGAAAACAAATTAAAGAAATAAAATGAAAGAAAAGCTGGAAGAATAAGGATCTGTTCTGTTCAACTTATTTTGTCTTATCTTGTATGAAGGCAAATGTAATTAAGAAGACATGGAGAACCACTCTACCAAGCGAACTCCTGATGTTGCAAGAATCAAAATATTGTATATAACTTTTATTTACCCTTCTAATGTTCATCAGAAATTTTCCATATCCATTATGGGTTCAACTGAACACCAGTGAATTGTGAACCCATAGTGGATAACTCGAAAATATTTCCTAAGTTAAAGATGGGCAAAACCATCGTATTAATTCTGAACAAGAGCATGTAAATCCAAGCAAAACATCTTCTGAGTTCTGACCATTCAATCAGCTAGCTATACCGAGGAGCAAAATAAAGAACATGAAAGTGGATAGAACAATTTTAGTGACTCTCACCTAAGCAACAAACATTGATTGGATGCCTAATTTGTCAAGAAATGTCTTGGCTATGTCTGGTGTTGGTGATCTAGAAGCAATAGCAATATCAATACCCTTATCCTTCAGTGCATATAATATGCCTTTTACATGAGGATACAATGATGGCATTTCTTGCTTGGAGCGGCATTCACTATAGTTAAGTCAGAAAACAAATTCATCAAAACCAAGTATATATAAGGCTAGTTTTAACACTTTTAACACGGAGCATATGCATAATCACAAAAGTGGACAACGAAGACATTGTCACTGGTATATCAAAATGAAAACGTACTTTAAACTGAAGAGAATGTAGTAACAACTAGTTTCCTGTTAGATGAGAACGTAACAATTAACATCTTATATTATGTCACTACTCACTTGTATCACTAAACGTAACAATTGAATTGGATGCATTGCTTTCTACTTACTCCATTCTTTACATATTACAGCATTAATAGTCATATATACTCTTCTTTAAACATACTACCTCTATTTATTTTTTAATATATTAATCAAGAAGGCAAATATTGCATCTAAAAAAACAGGGGAGTTATAAGTTTGCAATTTAACGAATAATAACGGAGGAAATACTTACAAAGTTTATTTGTAGTTTATCTAAGCGACATAATTTGTGTGGTCACAAAAGCATTTCAATTCATCCTAAACCAAACCCGCAGAAGCCCTTGCATTATTTATTTCCTCATTAAGGAAGCTGTGGATAAAAGGATGAGAGTAGAAATACTTAACAATTAATTGCATTAAACGGCACATGATTTTCATAAATGCCCAATTCAATACCATTTTGAAGTATTTCATATTTATACATTAACCTTAACAGTTAACCCTACTAATGCAAAAACATACAACAATATATGGCATACATAGTCATGACTCATGACTCATATGTCTTCTTGTTAGATTCGTCTCAATATATATTTTCAAAATTTAAATTTTTTGTAATTTTTGCTTATTGATTATTAGAGATGTTATAGTTCAAATTATACATCGATCAATGTACCTCAAGAAACGGTTAACTAACAAAAAAGCAGGAAGCCAATCGAGCAACAGACTAGATAGCTAATGTTGGTGATTAAGTTATTTACTCCATTGACATTCTCCCTTCTAATAATTCTACTTTATCTTTCATCCTTGTAATTTGTAACCGAATAGGAGTTTACCTTGAGCGAAGGGTTTCCTATGTTATTTTTTTCTTACCATATTAAAAAAAGGTGGTCAACAAAAAAAAGGCATTATTACATATTCATGATCACATCCTTTATTTTCTTCTCTCCTTCCATTGTAAATGCGAGTGATATTTAGGCTCTGTTCTTTTGGACTTATGTTCAGTTCAGTTCAGTTCAGTTCAGTTAATTTCAGTTCAGTTTAGTTTCTCTCTGCAATTTAATTTCTCTCAGTTCAGTTTAGTTAATTTCAGTTCAGTTCAGTTAATTTTAGTTTAGTTTCTCTCAGTCCAAAAGAACGGGGCCTTAGTACTCCATTTACTGCTCCTAAGGTAAAGCTGGTGAGCAGTGAAAATTCATGTCCTCCAAAGATCCCAAACACCACTCCCTTTCTCTCAAGGTGTTTGAGCTTCCATAGTTAAAGAGTGAAGACTTTCGAATCCAAAGCTTTAGGGTGTGCTCTTCACTTGAATAACCCCGAACCGCACTAAACTTATCCGAACCGAACCGATTGGACTCGATTCAACTTATTGGACCGATTGAACCCGATTGGAACTTATTGGATCCGATTGAAACTTATTGACCTTATTGGAACTTATTAGACCTTATTGGCCCTGATTGGACTTGATGAAACTTATTAGACTTTATTGGATCTGATTGGAACTTATTTGACATTATTTGACAAAAAAATTAATGAGTAATAACATAAATATTATCCCTAACATAAATATTATCCCTCAAAATTTATTATGACATAATACTTATTAAAATTTATCCTTCAAAAAAATAGTAATTATTAATTATCTCTAATAATTAACATTTTAACAAAAAAAAAATACTATTTATATGCTTACCTATATACAAATTTCTCTACTAATATATCTAATAGTCTTGCTTTGATTTCATAAAGCACTAGTAGGAAATCAATTAATAACATTTATATATTTCATTGTTATTAGTAACGAAAACATGTTATCTCTAATTATTTAAAGACGAATTGCAAAATATTACAATTATGATGATTATTACTGTTAACCTTATTTGACCATGATTATAGTATTTTTAATAATAACATAATCAGCTAATAGTTATATGAATAATAAAATAATAGATAATAATGCAAATATAATACTATATGATCATAGTGGTACTTTAATTAAATTTTTTAATAATAACATAATCAGCTAATAGTAATATGAATAATAAAATGATAGACAATATTACAAATATAATACTATATAATAATCATAGTGGTAGTACTTTAATTAGTTTTTTAATTTAAATTTGTTGATCATTAACTATTTGGACCTTATTGGAACTTATTGGATCTGATTGGACCTGATTGAACCTGATTGAAACTTATTGCACCTGATTGTAACTTATTGCACCTGATTGGAACATATTGACCTGATTGGACCGCGATTGACAAAACTTAAGCGAACCGAACCGATTGGACCTAAAACTTAATTTATTAATGTGAAGAGAACGCACCCTTAATAAATTGACCTCTCCATTTCTCTTAGCATCAAAATTTTGGTTTTGTGCGATTTCAAATAAAAAAAAATTAGGTATGTATTCTTATACCATTTCATTCTAGGTTAAATATTTGATGTAAAATTACAGACATATTTTTTTTAGTTAAGACTGTTTAGTGTTTAGTATATGATACACACCAAAGTGACCAAACCAAACCATGGATAAGAGTAAAATCACTCGATACACACCATCAAAATGAAGCTCACAAATAAGCTAAAAAATCATTTTTTAAGGTAAGAGATTGTAAGACTTCCATTTCTCCAACTTCTTGAGACAAACATGAATTATCTTGCTATCAATGGCAAACTAGAAATATGAATAATTTGAAAAGGGTGTAAATGTATTTTAGCAAGCCTATTAACTAATTTGACTAGCAAGCCTATTCAAAGCCTTTTAGTCCCCGACATCCGTGATAATGTTTTAGTGTTTTACTACTTTTTGTGGGATTTGAAAACCCTCCACTCCACAGTCGACACGAAGTAAAAAACAATATCATGGATGTCTCTGTCCTCTTCAGTGTTCACACTCAATTACTCAGAAAATTTACGTACCAGTTGTTTGCTTTCCTCCCAGAAAAAACCCATTACCTGAATTTGATTATAAAAAAAAAACATACACACAGAAAAATGGATGTAGCAGTAGTTCTCACACTGGTACAAACTCTTCTTCAACTGCTTAATTCTCCCATTCGGAGAGAAATTGAATCTGCATGGGGTTACAGATCTCAACTTGAGAAACTTAGGACCACTATGTCCACTGTCAGAGCTGTGCTACTTGATGCTGAACAGCAACAGAGGCAGCAACTTCAGCTCACCAGCATCCAACAAAACAAGCTTGAGAGGCTCAAGGAGGCTGTTTATCAAGCTGATGACTTGTTTGATGAGATCGCTACTCTTGCTCAGCACAAGAACCTCATGTCTGGTAATCGTGTAAGTAAAGAGGTTCGCCTTTTCTTCTCTCGCTTTAATCAGCTGCGTTCTGCTTTCACATTGCCTCGAGAGATTAAGAATGTCAGGGAGATTCTGGATGATATAGCCAAAGATCATCGTGAGTTTGGGTCGACACAGTCAGCTGGTTTGCAGATGAAAAATGTTAAAAGGGAAACCTACTCCTATATATGCGAGCAAGATGTGATTATTGGGAGAGATGAGGACAAGCGGATTGTGATAGATATGTTACTAGACGATATTGTTGAGAAGGATGTTTGTGTTATAAGCATAGTTGGGATTGGAGGTTTGGGGAAAACAACTCTTGCACAACTTGTTTATAATGATGATACGATTAAGAAGAAATTTCCATTGATGATGTGGGTTTGTGTCTCTGATGATTTCAATGTCAAATTACTTCTTGATGAAATCCTTGCAGTTGCAACCAACCAGGGTGTTCGACGTGACCTGAATATGGACCAGCTTCAGACGAAACTTCGGGAAGCACTTGATGGGAAGAAATATCTCCTTATTCTGGATGACATTTGGAATGAGGAGGACAATGAATGGCGAAAGTTAGGAAATCTGCTGATAAGAGGTGGAAAGGATAGCAGAATTTTAGTGACTACTCGCTCTAGAAAGGTGGCAGAGATTGTTGGAAGCCACAAGATACACGAATTGAAAGGACTTTCAGAGGAAGACTCTTGGAATTTGTTTGAGAGAATGACACTTGAACCGGGGCAACATCAAATGGAGGAGCACTTAGTTGATATTGGCAAAGAGATTGTTCGAAAGTGTGCTAATGTTCCACTTGCCATAAGGGTCATCGGAAGTCTTCTTCGAGGACATGGCGAAAAGAGGTGGCTATGTATGAAAGACACCGACTTAGCAAACATAAAACAAGATGATCAGACCAATGGCATACTACCTGTGTTGAAGATCAGTTATTATTATCTTCCGACTCACTTGAAGAGCTGCTTTAGTTACTGTGCTGTATTCCCCAAGGATTACAAGATTATCAAGGAGGATTTGATCTGTCTTTGGATGGCACAAGGCTTCATTGTGCCACTAGATGATAGACAGAGTTTTGAAGATGAAGGTGAGGAATATTTCATGAATTTGCTCCAAAGGTGCTTCTTTCAATATGTAGATCGAGATGAGTATGGTGACATTAAGTCATGCAAAATGCATGACTTAATCCATGATGTTGCTAGAGAAGTAGCAGGAACCGACATCTATAATGCAGGCTGTTTCGGTGAGAAAACTCGTCATGTCTGTTTTGATCTTTCTCACAATACCAAAACTCATGGCCATCATTTAACCAAAATGAAAAGTTTACGTACATTTCTAAACTTTCATATTGATGAGGCATGCTCGATGAAGGGGCTTCTAACATTGAGACATTTAAGGGTATTAGATATACGTAGTACCAGGTTAGAAAGGTTGCCAAGCGTGATAGGTCAACTACTGCATTTGAGATATATTGACCTCTCTGATAATGGAAAGCTTGTTCTGCTTCCTACGTCCATTACCCAACTTCATAATTTGCAGACACTAAGATTACGTGGTTGTTCACAACTAAAAGAGTTGCCAAGGGAGTTGAGCAATTTAATAAATCTCAGGCATCTTGATATACATGGTTGTAAGAGTTTAACTCATATACCTCATGGTTTGGATTGTATGACTAAGTTGCATAAGCTAACAAGGTTTGTGCTTGGGAAAACAAGTAATTGTTGCTGCTGGGGATCATTTGGTGCTGGTGTTGCTGGCATTAGAGACTTGAAAGAGCTTAACAACCTCGAGGCAAGCATGGAATTCAAGGTGCAACGAGGTTGTATATATGATGCACAGGTTAGGGAAGGGGGGTATCTCGATAAATAAGCCACACCCGTTGGAAATCAACATATCCCGGTATGCGGAGCCTCGTGAATCCTACATTGATGTAATTAGTGAAGCGGGGAATTGTTTGGAAGCATTGCTGCAAGGCCTCCAACCCCACTCTAATCTTAGGTCGTTAGAGTTGTGGTATTATCCTGGAGATCGGTTCCCAAGCTGGGGGGGCTCATCAAGGAACCTAGAAAGTTGTCTCCCAAATCTTGTTAAAATAGAACTTCGTGAATGCAGAAGGTTGGAGCATCTTCCATCGATGAGTCAACTGCGTCATTTGAAGGTCCTTATATTGAGCAACTTGTTTGAAGTGGAGTATGTGGAGAGCAGTAATATTAGAGGAGAAGAGGGTTGTACAACATCAACAAGGTCAAGACAAGTATTCTTTCCATCACTTGAACAACTTAAGCTAATTGACTTGCCAAAGTTGAAGGGATGGTGGAAATTGTCATCACATTCAGATTTGGAATCAAGGGAGGGTGAGACAAAAACGGAGAATGGGGACGATATAGTTAATGACAATAATGAGCAGCAGCAAGAAAAACAATTGTCAACGGCAGAGATGCATAATTCATATTCATTCCCTCAACTTTCTTATCTAGAGATTTGGACTTGTGAAGAGTTGGATTTGTTTGATAATGAGGACGAGGATGAGGATGAGGATGAGGATGAGGATGCCAATTCGGGTAGTAGGATTTGCAGAGGAGGAGGAGGAGATAATGAACTTCCTTGGAGATGCCTTGCTCCCTCTCTTCGTGATTTGACATTAGGGTATCTCCCAAAGCTGGTGAAGCTACCAAAGGGGATGCACCACTTGACTGCCCTCCATTCTCTTGATATTAATGATTGTGAGAATCTGGAAGCCATACCCCCTTGGATAGACTGCTTATCATCTCTCCAATCCCTTACAATCTGGTTTTCCTCAAGATTGAAATCACTGCCGAAAGAAATGCGCCTCCTCACCTCCTTACAACAACTTAATTTGTATGGTAGTTCGGAGGAGCTCTATGAAAGATGTCAAGAGCCTACTGGTGCCGACTGGCCCAAAATCCAACATATCCCCCACTTATCCATTAGGCGCTAATTATTTGTGGTAAAGAATAAGTTGAAGGAGATCGTGCTGTAAAGAAGCGTGGAAAGGCAATCTGATGGCTTATGGCTAGGCCCAGTGCTCTCAGAGTCTCAGGTACATTTTAATATGCACTTGTAGTATTATTATAATACTTCTGCTTCATAAATTATAACCCATCAACCACAATGACTCATTACTAGGAACCTTATTGAAATACTTCTGAGTACCTTCAAAATTCAAATTATTTGATATGCAATAATATACCACGTGTGAATTCAATTTTGAGCAACAGGTTTTTCAAATGTTGATAAATAGCAACAAATATTTTTTTTGTTGCCTATTACAAAAGTTGTGTTTTTTCATCAAATAATGACAACGAAGTTTTGATTTGTTTCTATTAGAGACCAATTGTCTCACTATTTGTTGTTAGATGACATCAAATTCTCAATTTGTTGCCATTTTATTGCAACGAGTACTTGCTTTGTTGACATAGGAAACAAGTCATTTTGCTATTTGTTGCTAGTTAACATCATATTTTTGATTTGTTGCTATTTAGAAACAAACAACGGCAACATATATTTGATTTATTGCCATTAGAAGCAAGTAATTTTATTATTTGTTGTTAAAATAAGAACAATTATTTTATATATTTTAAAATTATAAATTAAAATTATCTCAAATGAGTTTCAGCAACAAGCCCTGACAACTAATTTCTAATTTTGTTACTTTTAGCAACAAGTACTCTTACCAAAAAATTGTCAGAAAGTCTTACTAGCTGTTGCGAAAATGACATCCAGTTTTTTATTTATTGTCTTTATAAATAAGTTGTCTTATAATGCGTCCTAGACAATATGAACATATTGTATTACCAAAAATTGAAAAAAAATAAAAAATTGTTGAATTAGTTTTAGCAACAAAATACGGCGATTCATATTTGATTTGTTTACATTGGAAACAAGTCATTTTACTATTTGTTTCTATATAACATCAGATTTTCATTAGTTGTTGCTTTTTAGAAACAAATTATGGCAACAAATTATAGTTCGTTGCCATGCTGGTTGCTCAATGACATCATATCTACAATTTATTCGCAGAATTGAACTTACGCTCCTATTCTGTTCACATTATATCCACTTATATAAATAAGTTCAATTAAGTTCACTGAAGTTTTGGAAAATAAATTGCTACATACAAGATCAATAAGCTATGATAAGTTCTAATCAGGCTATTTGTTCAGCTCAAATTTAACTTAATTCAGAAAAAATAATTTATGATGTATCCAGATTAGTTCAAATAAGTTCAGATAAGTTTTAATAAGTTCAAATAATTAATTCTATTAAGTTGTCATAGCACGTAAGAAAATTAACTTCAATAAATTTCAATAAGATTAAATTATTTCAGATAAGTTAGTTCCAGTGAAGTTTAGATGAATTCAGATATGTAAAGATAAATTAAGATAAGTTCAAATTAAGTCTACATTGAAAAGAACGTCCTTAAGTCCAGTTAAGTTTAGATAATTTTAATTAAGTGAAAATCAGGTGATCATAGAATTAACACACAATTATGATCTCATAAACTTCACCAACTGTACAACTTATCTCAATTTCATGTTAACTTACTTCTCACATAATAAGTGGAAATAAGTGGAAAATGACATGACCTACATATGTTATACTTCCTCTATTTCAAATTACGTGACGCACTTCTCTGGGCACGCTTGCCAACGCTTAACTTTAACTATTATTATTTGTAATTTCCTACATGTAAAAATTATAAAAAGTTGATATTCTATAAGTATATATCGGGACGAATCTAACAAAGATCCCATCACGACTATATTTTTCCTTTACGTAAAAATCACAAAAAAGTCAGTAGAGTGTGTGAATAGCAAAAAGTCATTTGAAATGGAGGAAGTAGTAATCTATGTAAGATATTGTTATAGTTCAGGGTTTACAAGATGTGACTCTTTTTTTTTTTACATGCAAATCGAGTGATCTTAACTAATGAAATCCATACATCTTCAACATGGAATTCCAAACGTGTATTGGTAAAACTTGATACTATAGGTTTTTTGAATTGATTATAAGTTAGATTTGATATGTAAACTTATTTTAGTTATAATTGAACTTGGGTAGCCCCCATTAGTTATATGTAATTACTTCATCCGTTTCTAAATAAGTCGCAACATTTCCCATTTTAGGAAATATCATAATAAGTCTACATACCAAAAATGGAAAGTTTTTTCCTTTTATTTACATAAATGCCATTACTTAATTCCCTTAATCACTTAATTAACTTATCATCTACCAACCTAAAAACCATTAATTAATCAACACACCCACCCAACCAACCAACCCCTCCCTCAATTCAACCACCCCCCTCTCTCCTCAACTCAACCCACCCCTCTCTCTCCTCAACTCAACCCCCCCTCCCACACCACCACCAACCCAACACCACCAAAAGCACCACCAACCCAGCGCCACTATTCCGACACCACCAGTACCGCCCCCGACACCACCACAACCTCACCTATCTCATCTCCAAATCTTTCATCTCAGCCACCACGCCCACACCTCCTCTCCTCCCTCTCCTTCTCTCGCCTCCTCCATCACCCTCAAATTAAACTACCAATTTTCCCTAATTCATCCCTTCAAACCCTCAAAAATCACCTTATAAGTCATACCCATGAACAGTCGCCTGAATTTCGGGTCTTGCGAAAGGGCCGCGCATTTGACGTCGAATTGGCATCTGGGTTGCTTAGTTTGGGGGATTTAAGGCTTTATCGGCTGATTCGGTTGTGAAATTGGAGGAAAATTCTTTGGTTTTTCTAGGTTTGAGATCTAAAAAGGATTATGTTTTCTGGGTAATTGATGTTCGAAAGGTGGTGGTCGGTGTGTTGCTGCAATGGTGGTGGTGGGGAGAGACAGAAGATGCCGGTGGTGGTGGCGGTTGATGCGTTCGGTGGAAATGGTAGTTTCGGGGGTGGTTTCGAAGGGGAGGGTGTTGGTTTTGGGAGTGGTTTTCGGTGCTGGGGAGGGGAAATGGGTTTTTCCGGTGGGCATGTATGGGGGAAGGCGGCTTTCCGGTGGGCAGAGGTAGGGGGAAGAGATTTTCCGGTGGTGGTGTCGGTGGTTGGTGGTGGCGTAGTGGTGGATGGCAGGTGGAAGGTGGTGGGGTACAAAGTTTGGGTAATTAGTTTAGTGTTTTATTAAGTTGCTTAATCTCTCTTTTTAAGTGTGGTTCCCACCTTTTTCTCTCTAAATACATTGGTGCATTATTGTCTTCTATGTTGTATTTATTTAGAAACGGAGGAAGTATTAATTTCTAATGATTAAATGGATTTTTTTCTAAAAATAATTTTTAGTGTTTGCAAACTGATTTTTACTAGTATAACTTGTAATGATTAAAATAATAGTTTCTAAAGGTGAAGAGACCATGGTACTAGTAAGTAGGGGTGTAAAGCGACTCGAAAAGTCAGAGCCCGTCAGTCCGTCCCAACTCAAACTTGTTTGACCTGGACGGACCGAAATTTTTTTGACTGGACTCGGACTCAAATTTTCGAGTCCAAATATTTTCGGACTTGGATTTGGACTCATCGCTTTGGAGTCAAATAAGTTCAAATCCAGTCCAAAATATTTATATATATAATATATATATTATATATTTTTATATATAATGTATATATATTTAATATTTATATATATAATATAAAAGATGTATGTGACTTATCTTCTGGAATGGATATTTTCACTATTCACAAATTTCACTTTGACCATCGTTTGTGATTTATACGTGAATAAAAATATAGTCATGTGGATTCTTGTTAGATTCATCTTAATATGTATTTTTTTAATGTGTAATTTTTATAATTTTTACAAATACAAAATTAGAGATATATGTCCTCAAAATTTTGCGTTGGCGTACGTGAAAAGTGAAAGTGTAACATGTAAAATAAACGGAGGAAGTATAATAATCGGACCGGACCTGACTCGGATTCGGACTCAAGAAAAATTATCGGACCTGGACTGACTGGACTCAAAAATATTTGGATCGGACTTGGACTCAATTTCTCGAGTCCAAAAAATTTTGGACTGGATTTGGATTTGGCAAAGTCCAATCCAGTCCAATCCACTTACACCCCTACTAGTAAGGTTGACAAAGCATATTGTGGCAAAAAAAAATTGTATTTTTTAATGATATGCTTAGTTAGACTTAATTGTGATGTTAGTTATTCAATCAACTTTACAATCTTTTACTCCTATTTTGACAATTTAATAGTTTGGTAATTGCAAAACCTATGTTAAGAAACTTTAACTAATGTTTTTATTAATAGCATACTACCTGTGTTGAAGATCAGTTATTATTATCTTCCGGTTCATTTGAAGAGTTGCTTCAGTTACTGTGCTGTATTCCCCAAGGATTACAAGATTATCAAGGAGGACCTGATCAGTTTTTGGATGGCACAAGGCTTCATTGTGCCACTAGATGATAGAGAGAGTTTTGAAGATGCAGGTGAGGAATATTTCATGATATTGCTCCAAAGGTGCTTCTTTCAAGATGTAGATCGAGATGAGTATGGTGACATTAAATCATGCAAAATGCATGATTTGATTCATGATGTTGCTAGAGAAGTAGTAGGTACCGACATCTATAGTGCACGTTGTTTCAATGAGAAAACTCACCATTTCTTTTTCGATCATTTGCAGAAGACCCAAATTCTTCGCCATCATTTACCTAAGATGAAAAGGTTACGTACATTTCTAAGCTTTCATATTGATGAGACATGCTCGATGAAGGAGATTCTAACACTGAGACATTTAAGGGTATTAAATATGCGTAGTGCCCGGTTAGAAACGTTGCCAAGCATGATAGGCCAACTACTGCATTTGAGATATCTCGACCTCTCTAAAAATGGTAGTCTTATAGTGCTTCCTACGTCCATTACCCGACTTTGTAATCTGCAGACATTAAAATTACGTGATTGTGAAAGTCTAAAAGAGTTGCCAAGGGAGTTGAGCAATTTAATGAATCTCAGGCATCTTGATATACATCATTGTCGGAGTTTGACTCACATACCTCAAGGTTTGGATTGTATGACTAGGTTGCATAAGCTAACAAGGTTTGTGCTTGGGAAGGGGTCATCTGGGGTTGCTGGCATTAGAGACTTGAAAGAGCTTAACAACCTCAGAGGCAGCATGTAATTCAAGGTGCAACGAGGTTGTACATATGATGCCAGGTTAGGGAAGGGGGGGTATCGATAAACAAGCCACACCCGTTGAAAATCAACATATACTGGTATGCGGAGCGTTATGGTCGCGTAGATATTGATGTAATTAGTGAAGCAAAGAATTATTCAGAAGCATTGCTGCAAGCCCTCCAACCCCACTCTAATCTTAGAAAGTTAAGGTTGGATCATTATCCTGGAGATCGGTTCCCAAGCTGGGGGGGCTCATCAAGGAACCTAGAAAGTTGTCTCCCAAATCTTGTTAAAATAGAACTCCTTGATTGTAGAAGGTTGGAGCATATTCCATCAATGAGTCAGTTGCGTCATTTGAAAGTCCTTATATTAAGAGAATTGTTGAAAGTGGAGTATGTGGAGAGCAGTAATATTAGAGGCTTTCCATCCCTTGAAAAGCTTGTGCTATATAGACTGCCAAAGTTGAAGGGATGGTGGAAATCATCATCACATTCAGATTTAGAATCAGGGGAGGGTGAGTCAGAATTGGAGAACGGCAATGATATAGTTAATGACAATAATGAGCAGCAGCAAGAAAAACAATTGTCTACCGCAGAGATGCATAATTCATATTCATTCCCTCAACTTTCTTGTCTAGAGATTTCGGGTTGTGATCAGTTGGATTTGTTTGATAATGAGGATGAGGATGAGGATGTCAATCCGGGTAGTAGGATTTGCAGAGAAGGAGGAGGAGATAATGATCTTCCTTGGAGATGCCTTGCTCCCTCTCTTCGTGAATTGGAATTATCTTATCTCCCAAAGCTGGTGAAGCTACCAAAGGGGATGCACCACTTGACTGCCCTCCATTCTCTTCATATTTATAGTTGTGAGAATCTGGAAGCGATACCCCCTTGGATAGACTGCTTATCATCTCTCCAATCCCTTAAAATTGGGGGTTGCAAAAGATTGAAATCACTGTCGGAAGAGATGCGCCACCTCACCTCCTTACAACGACTTTATATGAAGGATAACTCAAAGGAGCTCTATAAAAGATGTCGGGGAGTCCACTTCACAAGACAAAGGAGATTCCACCTTAAAACCATATGGCAATGAGGGGAGTAGCCTTTTGCATTATAAACTGAACTCATCTCTCTTTAATGTGGACACTCACATGTGTTGTGCGCTATACATCATAGCTTCAACATAACGACTTTGCTGAACAACCATTATTGCTTCCTTCCACACCAGTGGACTGATGATTGTTTGCTTGCTATCCAGAATTCAGATTATTATTGAATCTTGTTGCAAAAAATTTATTTTCAAACTTTGTTTGGCTTGCTATTAACATAGAAGAGTAGTGTATCAAGAGGAGTAGACTAGTGAAAAGAACTATTGACAACAAGGCAGTTAAAGAATGCATGAACTAGGGGCAAGGGAATAGACTAGTGTATCCAAAAAAATAGAAATCCAAACGAGGTGAACTGATTTTTCTCTGTATACAAATTCCAAGTAGCATTATAGGAATAGCACTTGGGGTTTACATCTTAATTGCAACTAGACATACACAAGGTGTCACATTTTTTTATTACTCACATAGATGTAGAAGCTTTTCTGCATCATCATCACTATTATTATACTTCGTATGTTTTACATTTATAATGGAAATTTTGATAAAACATGTTTTACAAACACTTTTACCAGTATGTGTAGCTAACCTTAATGGAAACTTACTTCTTTGACTTATTTATGATGTGTCCCACACAAATCTTGAACTTATCTAACACATTCGTGAATACTGATTGTAGATTATATTGAAAGTGACCATTAACAAGTGGGCTTTACCCTTTCTTTCTTGAGGTAAAATTACATCCCTTTATATGTCAGATAAGCCGTTCCTCTTATTTATATATTACGAATATGAGTTGCAGATAAATATACATAATTTAAGTATGCCTCCAACTAATACAAGCAATTGTTAGAGGTTTTTCTTTGGGGTGGCTAGTGGATCATAGGTGTGTAATTTACCCCCTCTATTGTTTTTGCTTTTTACATTTTCATGCGACATTATTCAATCTTATCTTTCGAGCATTACTGTAATATAGTCATTAGACAATGATGCTCTAAAATAGAAGTCACCAATATTATTCTAATGCTTTCCCTTTAGAAAGCCTTCTCCTATGCACTGTTAAATGTGTTGTTATCGATGTCAAAGATGGGTATAAAAAAATTTGCAGAATTTTGGATACATTTTTGTATGTTTGATTAGAATTACATATGGTATTTGTACTAGTATGATTAGATGAGCTTGAACACAAGAGAATTTTGTGGTGTACGTCATGATAAATAATACTAAGTTTACATTTTTATGTGATTTTCTGGACTTGATTAGGAGAAAGAATTGAAGTGTGTCTATAGAAAATGTCTTGTTAATAAGAATAAAGAATATGTGGACAAGACATCACAATTGTTTGGGTGAGTATTACCCACTTTTTAAAGATAATGTAGTTGGTTGTTTTAAGAACATAAGAGCATTAAGTCTTATTTACATGTCTTCACCCTTTGCCAGGATGAGTTCTAGAACAAGAAATCTTCTAGTTTGGAGGGTGAAAATCCTAAAACAAAGGAAGAGCCGCTTTTGAAAGCTGTAGGTGGATGGAAAAATGGAAGATTATTTGGTTATGGAAGTGATGTCGACAACTACTATGTGAAACCACATAACGAGCCAAGTTAGAGAAAGGATTGAAATGAGCTAGTGACTAATTTGCAAAATCATGTTGAAGTACTCACTTCCGAAAATTTGGAGCAAACAAAGGAGCTTGATGGAACAAAGGCAAAGCTCGATGAGACAACAAAGAACCTTAATGAAATAACAAGTGCTATGAAGACTATACAAGATTATATTAAGTTCTTTTCCTAACTCAAAATCTAGTTCTTCGCTGAATTTTGGATCATCTCCATCTTCATCTATAAACTATAATTATTAGAAATTATATTGTTTTGATGTTTGGTTATTTTATTGAAATAGGGAACCTTTACTTTAGCAAATAGAGTTTTAGACATGAAAAGTAGGTACAATGGTTCAAATTTCTATTCTAGGTGGATTGAAGGATGCATATTTTGCAACTTCTTAAGGTTATTTAAGTAAACTTTGTTTTTTAGGCTATGAATTGACTTTCAATGAACTTTTTCATTGTTTTTTTATGATTATTGTACTAGATGTTTCAATTTTGGTTTCAATTTTTTGTTTGGGAATCGAAAATTGACAGAAAAAGGTAGGAAAAAAAAAGCCATGATTTTCAAATTTCGTTGCTAAATTTGGCAACCAAACAAAGTAATTGTTGCAAATTTTAATGTTTGATTTAGGAACTAAAATAAATAATTTGTTGCCACTTTTTGCAACCAAAATATATAATTTGTTGCAACTATTAGAAACTAAAATAAGTAATTTGTTGCCATATTCAGAAAATGTATTGCAACCATTAATAATAACTTGTTGCCATTATTAGCAACTATTGTGAATAATTTGTTGCTATTTCCAGCAATCAAGATTGATAAATTGTTGCTACTTTTAGCAACTATTGTGAATAATTTGTTCTTAATTTTAGAAACCAAATCTACAATTCGTTGCCACTTTCAGCAACAACCATCGATAATTTGTTGCTAGAGTTGGCAACAGATGCACATAACATAGCAACCAATATGGCTACCATATTTGAATTGATGCAACATGGCAACGAAATTGTTTTGAATTTACTAGCCAAACTCATATGAAAACAAGCCTTTTAAAAACTACGATTTTTTGTTTCTAATTTGTTGCTAACTCTAGTTAGCAACGAATTTCTTGCAAATAGCAACAAATTTTGACTGTTGCTAAATTGAGTTATTTTTGTAGTGCTACATCCATTACCCAACTTCATAATTTGCAGACACTAAGATTACGTGGTTGTTCACAACTAAAAGAGTTGCCAAGGGAGTTGAGCAATTTAATAAATCTCAGGCATCTTGATATACATGGTTGTGAGAGGTTAACTCATATACCTCACGGTTTGGATCGTATGACTAGGTTGCATAAGCTAACAAGGTCTGCGTTTGGGAAAACAAGTATTCATTGCTGCTGGGGGTTATCTGGTGCTGGTGTTGTTGGCATTAGAGACTTGAAAGAGTTTAACAACCTCAGAGGCAGCATAGAATTCAAGGTGCAACGAGGTTGTACATACGACGCAACAGAAGTCAGGGAAGGGGGGTATTTGATAAACAAGTCACACCTGTTGGATATTATAATATACTGGTATGCGGAGCCTTATGAAAAGATACATGTTGATGTAATTACTGAAGCGGGGAATAATTCAGAAGCATTGCTGCAAGGCCTCGAACCCCATTCTAATCTTAAATCGTTAGAGTTGTGGTATTATCCTGGAGTTCGGTTCCCAAGATGGGGGGCAACGCATCAAGGAACTTCGAGAATTGTCTCCCAAATCTTGTTAAAATAGAACTCATTAAATGTACCTGGTTGGAGAATCTTCCATCGATGAGTCAATTGCGTCATTTGAAATTCCTGAGATTAGAAAATTTGTTGGAAGTGCAGTATATGGAGAGTAGTAATATTAGAGTAGGAGGAGGTTGTACAGCATCAACAAGGTCAAGACAAGCAAAACATCTTCTGACCATTCAATCAGCCAGCTATACCTATAACCAAGATAATGAATATGAAAGTGGACAGAACAATTTTAGTCACTCTCACCTGAGCAACAAACATTGATTGAATGCCTAATTTGTCAAGAAATGTCTTGGCTATGTGGTGTTGGTGATCAAGAAGCAATAGCAATATCAATTCCCTTGTCCTTCAGTGCATACAATATGCCTTTTACATGAGGATACAATGATGGCATTTCTCGCTTGGAGCGGCATTCAATATAGTTAAGTCAGAAAACAAATTCATCAAAACCAACTATAAAGCTAGTTTTAAATTTTTGTAACACTAAGCATATGCATAATCACAAAAGTTAAATAAAAGATTAGGTATGTTTTCTTACCATTTCATTCTAGGTTAAGTATTTGATGCAAAATTACCGACATTTGTTTTGGTTAAAATGTATACTATATACTACACATCAAACCAAACCAAACCAAACCAGACCATGAATAACAGTAAAATCACTTGATACACACCATCAAAATTAAGCTGACAAATAAGTTAAAATTCATTTTTAAGGTAAGAGATTGTAAGACTTCCATTTCTCCAACTTCTTGAGAAATATGAATGACTTGAAAAGGGTGTAATTGAAATTTAACAAGCCTATTAATTAAGCTATTATTAGTTGGCAACGTAGAATCTTTGACTTAGCAGAATAAGTCTCATTTATAATTTATTGGAAGGTTATCTTGTATTCTTGTTTGCAAATTGTAATGGCCAGTGATATACATTCACACTCAATTATTCAGAAATTTTGCAATGAGTCGTTTTCTAAATTTTTTTCCACACGAATTAAAAACAATATCTTAGTTGGCAAAATACAACCAACTTAGTGTTCTTTATTCTTCTGGGACTTGAAAGCCTCAACTAGTCAACTCAACACGAATTATCAACAAAATAATGGATGTCACGATGTAGGCCGTCGGGGACTCGGTCCTGTGTTTTCTTGGAAGATTATGTAATGACTTTTGATACATTCAGCGATTTCATACTCGAATTACTCAGAAAATTTACTAACCATTTTTTTGCTTTCCTCCCAGAAAAACCCATTACCTGAATTTGAAACAAAGAAAAACAAAAACACAGAAAGATGGATGTATCAGTAGTTCTCACACTGGTACAAACAATGATTCAGCTACTTGATTCTCCCACTCTTGAATCTGTATTGGGTTACAAATCTCAACTTGAGAAACTCAAGACCACCATGTCCACTGTCAGAGCCATGCTTCTTGATGTTGATCAGCAACAGAGGCAGCAAATTCAGCTCACTAACATCCTACAAAACAAGCTTGAGAGGCTCAAGGAGGCTGTTTACCGAGCTGATGACTTGTTTGATGAGGTCGCTTTTCTGGCACATCACAAGAACCTCATGCCTGGTAATCGTGTCAGTAAAGAGGTTCGCCTTTTTTTCTCTCACTTTAATCAGCTTCGTACTGCTTTCACATTGCATCGACAGATTAAGAATGTCAGGGAGATTATGGATGATATAGCCAAAGATCATCGTGACTTTGGGTCGACACAATCAGTTGGTCTGCCGATAAAAAATGCTAAAAGGGAAACCTACTCCTATATATGCGAGGAAGATGTGATTATTGGGAGAGATGAGGACAAGCAGATTGTGATAAATATGTTACTAGACGATATTGTTGAGAAGGATGTTTGTCTTGTAAGCATAGTTGGGATTGGAGGTTTGGGGAAAACAACTCTTGCCCAGCTTGTTTATAATGATGATACGATTAAGAAGCAATTTCCATTGATGATGTGGGTTTGTGTCTCTGATGATTTCAATGTCAAATTACTTCTTGATGAAATCCTTGCAGCTGCAACCAACCAGGGTGTTCGACGCGACCTGAATATGGACCAGGTTCAGATGAAACTTCGGGAAGCACTTGATGGGAAGAAATATCTCCTTGTTCTGGATGACATTTGGAATGAGGATGACAATGAATGGCGAAAGTTAGGAAATCTGCTGATAAGAGGTGGGAAGGATAGCAGGATTTTAGTGACTACTCGCTCTAGAAAGGTGGCAGAGGTTGTACGAAGCCACAAGATACACGAATTGAAAGGACTTTCTGAGGAAGACTCTTGGAATTTGTTTGAGAGAATGACACTTGAACCGAGGCAGCATCGAATGGAGGCACATTTAGTTGATATTGGCAAAGAGATTGTTCGAAAGTGTGCTAATGTTCCACTTGCCATAAGGCTCATTGGAAGTCTTCTTCGAGGAGAGGGTGAAAGTAGGTGGCGATCTATGAAAAACATGGACTTGGCTAACGTAAAACAAGATGATCAGGTCAATGGCATACTACCTGTGTTGATGATCAGTTATTATAATCTTCCGGTTCATTTGAAGAGTTGCTTCAGTTACTGTGCTGTTTTCCCCAAGGATTACAAGATTATCAAGGAGGATTTGATCTGTCTTTGGATGGCACAAGGCTTCATCGTGCCATTAGATGATAAAGAGAATTTTGAAGATGCAGGCGAGGAATATTTCATGAATTTGCTCCAAAGGTGCTTCTTTCAAGAGGTATATCGAGATGACAATGGTGAAATTAAGTCATGCAAAATGCATGACTTGATTCATGATGTTGCTAGAGAAGTAGCTGGAACCAAAACTCACCATTTCTTTCTCGATGATTCTTTGGAGACCACAACTCTTCTTGGCCATCATTTAACCAAGACGAGAAGGTTACGTACAGTTTTACAGTCGTCATATAACATAAATGAAAACTTGATGAGGGGGCTTCCAAAATTGAGACGTTTACGGGTATTAGATATGCATAATGCTTCGTTAATAAAGTTGTCAAGCATGATAGATCAACTACTGCATTTGAGATATCTTGACCTCTCTGCAAATATAGAGCTTATTGTGCTTTCTACGTCTATTACCCAACTCTATAATTTGCAGACACTAAAATTACGTGATTGTAGAAGTCTAAAAG
This sequence comes from Beta corolliflora, assembly GCA_947648045.1. Taxonomy (NCBI): domain Eukaryota; kingdom Viridiplantae; phylum Streptophyta; class Magnoliopsida; order Caryophyllales; family Amaranthaceae; genus Beta; species Beta corolliflora. Next base: position 1,104,081 of record CANSZD010002981.1, read on the forward strand.
AGTTGCCAAGGGAGTTGAGCAATTTAATGAATCTCAGGCATCTTGATATACATGGTTGTAGGAGCTTGACTCATATGCCTCAAGGTTTGGACTGTATGACTAGGTTGCATAAGCTAACAAGGTTTGTGCTTGGGAAGGGGTCAAATGGTGCTGGTGTTGCTGGCATTAGAGACTTGAAAGAGCTTAACAACCTCAGAGGTAGCATGGAATTCGAGGTTCAACGAGGTTGTACATATGATGTAGCAGAAGTTAGGGAAGGGGGGTATTTGATAAACAAGCCACACCTGTTGGAAGTCAATATAATGTGGTATGAGGAGACTCTGGAAAACATGTTCATTGATGTTACTGATGAGGGGAATAATTCAGAAGCCTTGCTGCAAGGCCTCCAACCCCACTCTAATCTTAAATCGTTAAAGTTGTTCCGTTATACTGGAGTTCGATTTCCAAGATGGGGGGCTCATCAATGAACCTCGAAAGTTGTCTCCCAAATCTTGTTAAAATAGAACTCCGTAACTGTAGAAGGTTGGAGCATCTTCCATCGATGAGTCAACTGCGTCATTTGAAAGTCCTTATATTGAGCGACTTGTTTGAAGTGGAGTATGTGGAGAGCAGTAATATTAAAGGAGAAGAGGGTTGTACAACATCAACAAGGTCAAGACAAGTATTCTTTCCATCACTTGAACATCTTAAGCTATTTGACTTGCCCAAGTTGAAGGGATGGTGGAAATTGTCATCACATTCAGATTTGGAATCAGTGGAGGGTGAGACAATAATGGAGAATGGGGATGATATAGTTAATAACAAGAATGAGCAGCAGCAAGAAAAACAATTGTCAACCGCAGAGATGCATAATTCATATTCATTCCCTCAACTTTCTTATCTAGAGATTTCATATTGTGTTGAGTTGGATTTGTTTGATAATGAGGATGATGATGCCAATTCGAGTAGTAGGATTTTCAGAGAAGGAGGAGGAGATAATGATCTTTCTTGGAGATGCCTTGCTCCCTCTCTTCGTGATTTGAAATTGCGGTGGCTCCCAAAGCTGGTGAAGCTACCAAAGGGGATGCACCACTTGACTGCCCTCCATTCTCTTCATATTTATAGTTGTGAGAATCTGGAAGCGATACCCCCATGGATAGACTGCTTATCATCTCTCCAATCCCTTAAAATTGGGGGTTGTAAAAGATTGAAATCACTGCCGGAAGAGATGCGCCACCTCACCTCCTTACAACAACTTTATATGATGGATAACTCAAAGGAGCTCTATAAAAGATGTCAGGAGCCCATTGGTGCCGACTGGCCCAAGATCCAACATATCCCCACTCTTACATAGGCTTCTAATAATTTGTGATTAAGAATAAGGTGAAGGAGATCGTGCTGTGAAGAAGCGTGGAAAGGTAATCTGATGGCTTATGGTTAGGCCCAGTGCTCTCAAGTACATTTAAATATGCACTTTGTAGTATAATTATAATACTTCTCCTTCATAAATCATAACCCATTAACCCCAATGGCTCATTACTAGGAACCTTATTGAAATATATACTTCAACTACGTTCAAATTATTTGATATGCAATTATACCACATCTAATCATGAATTTAGTTTTAGATAATCAAGTTTTATTACTCTTGTCTTTTGCTTTCAATCATCACGTCTCTACCATTTCTTTATAGCTAACCCTATATTTTATTATAAATACATACTAGGGCTTCTTTAAAGGATAAACCATTATATTATATTCATTTTTTTTTGGAATGCTTGGTAAAATGGGTAAAAGGTACTTCCTTGGTTCTTTTTCTACTCTAATATACGAATTTTCATGCTTGGGAATGTTTAACTTTAATTAGTAATATGAAGTATTTAATTACCTTTTAGACTAAGTTAAAGAAATTTGATATATTGAAAATGTATATCGAGGTGAACCTAACAAATCCACATGACTATATTCACTAGAGGAAAAAAGCCCAAGGGCTGCGGTCAAAAGGGGCCCAAGGGCTGCGTTTTTTGACCGCAGCCATTAGACTAGCAGCCCTTGGCAATTAGGAAGGGCTGCGGTTTTTAACCGCAGCCCTTAAAAACCGCAGCCCTTAGCGCGTTAAGGGCTGCGGTCAGGGCAAAAACCGCAGCCCTTGGTTGGTTAAGGGCTGCGGTTAATGGCAAAAACCGCAGCCCTTAGAGTGTTAAGGGCTGCGGTTTCCCTTAACCTGCAGCCCCTTAACCAACCAAGGGCTGCGGTTTTGCCCGAACCGCACCCTTGTGACCCAAAAAAAAAAAAAAAAAAAAAAAAATTTCGCATTTTTTAGCCCAAAATGACCCCCCAAACAATTATATATATAGAAAAGTATCATTTTTCATTACAAATATATAGGAAGTTATAAAAAAATATGGTACTCCGACTACATTCAATTTGATGACTTCATATTTTCTCTTCTTGAGGAGCAAGATCCTCTTTGTACAGCCCCATCCATATCTTTTTCTTCTTCACAAATTCTTAGATGCAAAATTTTCAAATTGTTTGAGGTGCAACCGCACAAGAGCTTAACTAAACCAATAAACAACCAACAACCACTTAGTGCTTGGTAGCTTTGATCTTTGAAACAGCATTACCAACCTTCACATCCATATATTAAATATAAAGCAAAACGGCATCACATATACCTTAAATTTTGTGGCAACACTCAACTTTTGTGAATCGGCTCCCCTAGATTTGAATAAGGGACCAACAACAGGTTTTTTTGGACTGTACCGCAAGATACTTGAAGCAAATTTCGAGGAAGGAAAGTCTCACAAGAAGACAAAATTTGAACGAGCCAAAATGCATCAGGTCTCTGTTCTTATCCTAAAACCTTGTTGTGTCATACATAACCTGAAACAAGTAGCAGTGTCCCACCATAAAAATTATTGAAACATATCACAAGTAAACGACAAAAAATTAAGTACCCACGTACAAAACTTTAAGCGAGTATTATAGCTGGAAAACTTTCCAAAACAATCGGCAGTTTAGCAAAGACACATGGCCATGTTATACATCTTGAATTCTATAAGGATGCGCTATAGTCTCGAAATTGAAATTTCAAACTTTCCTAACAAACTTACCTCCTTGCTCTAATTTGAATAAATGACGATTGAAGTGTGCTTTGCAATCTCTCATTCGCATAATTGATGCATAAGCGCTCAAAGCTATTTTTCGAAACAAGGGTGTACAAGATGAATATTGAAGATAGTTAAAGAGGTAAAATGGAATACAAAATATAACAATGTAAACTCCGAATGAATAAATAAATGAATAAAAACATACATCAAATGATTCAAAACCATATTTGTTCTACAAGCCAATTAAACAAGCAAGAATAGATAGATTTTGCCAATGCATCACGAGTATACGGTTTCAAAGCTAAAATAAATAAAATTTACGCTTGCCATGTACTATAATGCAATCGAAGCTAAATGTGAACACATCACAACCGGTCTATGTTCGCGTTGGCCACCAATAATTCAAGTAAATAACAGGAAAATCAACCAATAAGCGACCAAAACTGGAACTATAATAAACAAAAAATTTAAGTGATTCAAGGAACATAGAACTAAGATCACAAAGAAAAAGAAAAAGAACTTGTATGCATTGACAAACATTGCTCAAAGAACGAAACAAAAAATATCTTCATCCAATTGCCCCAACACCTTAAAACACACGGGTATTATGAAGGCGACAAAGTACAAAGGAGTATCAAGTACGACTATATACTCCCTCGTTTGAGTACTAGTTCAAATTGCACTATCGGGGAGGGGGGGAGGGCTTGCGAGGGGTCGGGGAGGGGGTGGGGCTGCAGGAGGTCGGCGAGGGGGTGGGGCTGCAGGGGGTCGGTGAGGGGGGGTTGTGCAGGGGGTCAGTGAGGGGAGGGGGATTGCAGGGGGTCGAGGAGGGGGGTGGACTGCGGGGGGTCGGTGAGGGGGGGGGTGCAGCAGGGGTCGGTGGGGGGGGATTGCGGGGGTCGGGGAGGGGGGGGATTGCGGGGGTCGGGGAGGGGGGCTTGCGGGGGGTCGGGGAGGGGTGGGGCTGCGGGGGTCGGTGAGGGGGGGGCGGCAGGGGGTCGGTTGGGGGGTGGGGCTCGCAGGGGGTCGGTGAAGGGGGGGATTGTGCGGGGGGTCGGTGAGGGGGGGGATTGCGGGGGGTCGGTGAGGGGGGGATTGCGAGGGTCGGTGAGGGGGTGGGCTGCAGGGGGTCAGTGAGGGGGGTGGGGCTTTGCAAAAATCAAGTCAAGTTGCATGACAACTCGATTTGTAGAAGCAAACCATCAACAAACATAATCCATATCTTTGATCACAACCAAAATAGAGAGACATAAAGGACCAATTTTCATGATAAGACACCGCCAAAACAAATGCAAGAATATCAATGTCAGCTAAGAGAAGTAGACAAATACCCAGAAATCAACATAATCTAAAAAACATAGAATAATTACCCAGAAGTACATAACTAAACACAAAGATAAAACAACAACCTGTAAAAGTGTTAACCATGTGAATGATCTGTTTCACCATTAATGGAGCCTTGACTTAACATCAACATGCTGATAATTAAGAGCCTCCAAAGCGCCATCATCTCCTTCCCATCTCTCTCTCCTTCTCTGCTATTTGCCTCTCTATCTTTTTTTTAACTCCTTTACTATTTTTCACTCTCTACCTATCCCCGTCCGTGAAATTTAAACGAAAGTGATGGTCTACTCTTATTTTCTCCCAAAATTCGAATAACTAAGGTATATAGGGATACGAGTCCCTAATCAAATATCGAACTTAAAAGTTGTCTCGCCTATCTCTTCCAAAGTCTGAGAATAAACAGATTCCCATTTATGGTGTCCGCGGGTTCCTAACAACAGGTTTCTATTAGTAAATTAGTAACAGGCTCCTAAAAACTCGAAGGCTAAGAGCTCAAAGAACCCACTAAAAACCCTCAATAAAAGATGGTGAAAGATTGATTTTCGGAGTCATAATGACGAACGAGCCCCAGTCACATTGAGAAGAAGAAGTCATGGTAGAAATTACAATAAAATCCATATTGCACACGAGTATTCATACTAGATTGACTTTTCTTCTACAAATTACTAAAAAACACGACATATACAAATACGGAGGACAAAATGCATAGGCAATAACAAGATCGAAAAGATTCAACCTGATAATGACAGATAATTTATAAATCGAAATCAAATTTTATCAAGAGTTTTGAGAAGAAATTGATAGATTTGCCGGCACCAGGCCGAGCCCACGGCGTTGAAGGAGTTGAGTGGGTGGGTGGTGCGAGGAGATCCCGATGATGGATGCGGCTTGACGAGCGGCCGCCACGAGAGGAGATGTTTGTTGAGGGAGACAGTGGTGAGAGAGAAGAGGACCACCAGCTCTTGCTAACCCTAAACCCTTGCGAGCCCTCGCCGGCGAACCCTAAACCCTCGCAAACCACTGACCGTTACAAACCCTCGCCGGCGAAGAAGGATGAGAAGAGAGAGATTATGCGGTGAGAGGGGAGAGATGGGTTAATGGGAATTAGGAGGAGAGAGAGAAATAGGGTTCAGCGAATGAGAAGCCCAAGGGAGTAAAGCGTACGTGGTTATTTCATTTTTGGGCTGTTCAAGGGCTGCGGTCAGCCCAAAAATCGCAGCCCTTAATTTAAGGGCTGCGGTTTTTTAATTAACCGCAGCCCTTTAATCACTAAAGGGCTGCGGTTTTAGTTTAACCGCATCCCTTCACTATTAAGGGCTGCGTTTTGCAATAAACCGCAGCCCTTGCACTGCAGCCCTTGCGTTTTTTTCCACTAGTGATTTTTCTTTATGTATAAATCACAATAGATGTTGAAAGGGTAGTTAATGGATTGTGTAAGAACTCATAAGTTGCAATTTAAAAAGAACGAAGGAAATATATATGACCCTCTAGTTTTTTTAATTTTTATTGTTCATAATATCTTTACTTGCTACATACTCCCTTTTTATTCTTTATCTTTCTCATTTGGAATCTTGACATTATTTACAGCTAGAAATAATCTTCTAAATTCTTCTCAATAGATAAGAAAAAAATACAATCATGTGGGTCTTGTTTGATTCGTTTCAACGACTATTTTATTGACGTTCAACCGTCATAATTTTATTAATATGCAATAAAAGATATTTAAACTCAAATAAGTGTATTCGCGAACGCGTACTAATAAAGTAAGAAAGATAAAAAGTTACAAAGGGAGTCAGGGAGTATAACACTCTTAAATTTCTTTATTAACATGTTACATACTCTTTGTCTTTCTTAGTTTGCCTGTTTTGAGTGTTTTGACTATGCATGTTTGCCAATGCATTTGCTTCATCGATCTATTGGAAATTCTCTCCACTGTTTTCTTACTGTTTTAATTTGAAGGAAGTGGTGAAAGGTTTTGAGCAAGAGAAGGCGGCTGCAACGAGCAGCATCGAAAGTTTGTCTTTTGAAAGGGAACCTGCTCGCTTACATTGAAGGAATCTATGAGCAATTTGGTGATTTTTGCACAGATGTAAACCTTAAGGGAATGTCGAGGAAATAATTGCAGAACTCTGGCAAAGATGATATCTATTCATCTGATGATATAACACCAGGAAAATTCTCTGATCTTGTGCATAAGGATGTGAAGAAGAATGTCGAAGCAACGCATGATAGATCACCAGTAAAAGAGATAAAACATGTAGCAGATTGTAATATAAATATTTATGTCATTCTTTCAGTTCTTTAGTTCTGTAACAAGTTGCCAAATTGTAATATATGGTAATGGTATACTGACATTCTTATGTTGGAACAATAATATAATAATTCAAATCCTTTAATGCAAAAATTATACAGCAATATCAAGTCACAGATCAAAAATAGCAAATGCCGTAAGCTGATGCAGAATGACAGCCCTGACTCATTGATTTCCCATCCCCTTCTAATCAAATCTGGGGCTTTAATATCGCTCGCTCACAAACAGATAACATTACTTCCGCTCATTCTTTCGGGATGACCCTGTTTTATCAGATGCCTTGGGTTTTTGAGAAAACTCTATCAAGCCTTTCCGAAATGCTTGCTGATTAACCCCATTCTCAACCAGAATGCTTGTTGCACCCATATTATTAACCTGCAATTGACAATAAGTTAATAGATATTTAAAGAATGCCACCAAAGAAGGCTAGGTACATGAAATTTGATCAACTTGAGAACTATGATCATATTATGTACTTCGAGTCAATGAATGATGTGGTGCGAGAACTTTACCGCTTTAATATTCCTATCTTCATCATCAAAGAAAAGCATGTCAGTGTAAGGAATCCTTGTCCTTCGATGGATTCTCTGAAAGTGTTCTGTTTTGTGTGTATAACTTGAAAATATTTCCTAAGTTAAAGAAGGACAAAACCATTGAATTAATTATGAACAACAGCACATAAATCCAAGCAAAACATCTTCTGACCATTCAATCAGCCAGCTATACTGATGAGCAAGATAAGAACATAAAAGCGGACAGAACAATTTTAGTCACTCTCACCTGAGCAACAAACATTGATTGGATGCCTAATTTGTCAAGAAATGTCTTGGCTATGTCTGGTGTTGGTGATCTAGAAGCAATAGCAATATCAATACCCTTGTCCTTCAGTGCATACAATATTCCTTTTACATGAGGATACAATGATGGCATTTCTCGCTTGGAGCGGCATTCACTATTGTTAACTCAGAAAACAAATTCATCAAAACCAAGTATAAAACTAGTTTTAGAACTTTTAACACTGAGCATATGCATAATCACAAAAGCGGACAACGAAGACATTGTCACTGGTACATCAAAATGAAACCCTGCAACTGCTGTACTTTCAGTAGATGAATCAACTTACTAAAATGAGAAGGATGTAAATCAAAAGAGAATTAGACATATATTATATAGCAGTATACCTAATAACTCCTCACTAAAGTACTTCTGCTATTATTTAGTGAGATAGATTTTTCATAGTCTATATATAGCTTTTACATATCAAAGGCAAAAACAAACCAGGATGCCGAAATTAGGACGTGAAGTGGCCATGCATATTTCTGGGGCGAACTTGTACCCTGGCTGTACCATACAAGAATATGATGCAGATCAAGGAATTGTTATATGAAACCTTATAAATGCCCTCCACTTCAACGAAGATATTTATCTTATTCCAACTGCAATTACAGAAATATTCTCACATAGTAGATTCTCTAGTTAGAGAAGATGGAGTGCGCTTCCTTCACCTCCCCCCCCCCTGTGTCACCCCAATACATATATATTCTCAGATATACAATGGTCACTAAGACTGCAATTTAACCATTAACACAACAAGCTAACCCTGTCCATACCAAGTCATCCAAGAAATGACTAGAATTGACAGGAAAAATTAGAAGCACAACAGCTGTAGCTTGCGTAGTCGTCCACCAAACTAGTAGCTGCCTCCATCGAGGATCCTAGTCATCCCAGGCCTTCCATTTCCCACTAATGCCTTCATCCGGGAACCAAATAAAAAAATCTTCACCACCGTCCTTTGATTTCTTAACAGAACAAGGGCTCTAGAAGTATGAATAATCTAATGCTATGTAATAAGTAATTAAGAGGACCCTCATAATCAACATCCTAGCTTGAACACATCATGCAAGTGAAGCATAAGTAATGGATTGGAATGCCGAATGCAATCTATACTTGACTAAATGGCAAGTAACTCGCACAACTACTACCTTTCCCACACGAACTTCCCTAATTTCCATTCTAGTGTACAACCAAGCTGCATGTTTAGTCAATGAAGGCAGTGTTATAATGGGGGATGAACAAGCAGAGACTATAAATGGTAGCTTAGCACCATGCAAAGAAGTGAATAAAAACAGTCAAAGCACACCCTCAGTCTCAAATGCAATTCATTGTTTTCCATTATGGTTTCGTTTGTTTTGTAGCAAAATGTTTTCCCGAAAAATGAGTTTCCCCATTATCCGCTGTTTGGTTGGACCAAGAATTTAAAAAGGAAAACTAAAGTGGAAAAGAGTGCTCCATCCCTTTGTAAACATTTTCCCCCACTTTCTCATACCCAACATCTCCATTTTCCCCTTCCTCAATAGTTTTCCATCAAACCAAACAAAGGAAAACTAAAATTCATTTGCGTTTTCCACCGGAAAATGTTTTCCATGGAAAACCATTTTCCATCAAACCAAACAGACCCATATTACTTATCTCAGGAAAGTTGCTGACCATTCTGTCAAAGTATCATGTTAGTCTACCTACACCTTGTAATCCATAAATTGATGCACACATTTGTACCCAAAATTTCTAATATGAAGCAACAATTTCCGGCGAAATTATGCAAATTAACACTATGCAAAGCTTCATCTTTAAGATAATCAAGAAGCCTAAACACATTAAAAAGATAAACACACCCAATTGAAGATCAGAACAATAGGACATAGAAAGAAGGTAGAAAATTGATTTTTTTATAAAAACGGGTATTAATTGAAAGTAAGCTAAAGATAATATATAACCCCATAATCTGATAAGTCAATGAAAAGCAGATGAATGTTAAGATAAAAAGTAGAAAATGAAGGAACAAAGAAGTACCAATAGAAAGGCCAAATAGTATAATCGAGATCAAAGACAACCAATTTGGGAAGAACCTGGAACAAACCCAACACTTGCAAAGCTTCTGCTTTCACCCTTTCGTCTCCCATGGCTGTCTCTGATTCTCTTGGTCTTCTTTCTTGCTTTTTTTATTTTTCTGGCCTAAAATTACAGTACTAGTCTACCAGATAAAAGAAAAGCTAAGGGCCTATTCCGGTATTTGTTATAGTTTTTTATTTTGAGTTTTTAGGAAATAAGCGAATGTGTTTTTCATTCCCAATGACTTTTTTTAAATATATCTTTTAAATGTTGTTATTAGGAAATTTACTGCTTTGATCAGTTGATTCGGTTTGAAGAATGAATTTTCATGAATCGCCGGCGGATTTTATATGGAGAATTTTATTATATTGGTTTTCTTCTTTTAATTTAGGATAAATATATGTTAGGAACTAGACCTAGTTTTTCTTTCCTGTAACAAAAAAAAATACAAAAACAAAAACTAAGAACCATAGTGATACCGAACGAGCCTTAAGAGATCCTCCTCGTTTCTAACCATGAAGTTGACGGTTCAATTCCAATCACGTCTAATATAGGTTAGGGTATGTTCTCGTCCATTTATTTTTACTTCTTTTCAAAATTCATAATGTTTATATTATCAATGTTTATATAATCTTTTAAAGGATAGAAGAAGGAAAATGTTGAAGAGGTGCCACAAGGTTTGAGACAAGGTTGGATCTATTTAACTTATCAGAACTTATTAATTAGGCTTTATTTGAACTTATATTGGCCCTGTTCGGTTCGACTTATTTTCAGTCCTTATTAGAAAAAAAAAAAATATAAGTTCACACATGTTCAAATAAGGTATAATAAGTAATAAGGACTAATTATGTCTAATAAGTTAAGTTCAATAAAAATAAACAAAAATGAGGTTTAACACACTCACAAAATAAGGTCTAATAAGTTCATATAAGGTCTAATAAGGACTAATAAGAATTTATAAGTTCAGATAAATACAATTAAGTTCAAATAAGTTTAGATAAGTTTAGTTAAGTTCAGATAAGCAAAAATAAGTTGAATAGAACAGTCCCATTGTGAGTGTGTCAAACCTTAATTTTTCTTCTTTTTGTTGAACTGACCTTATTAGACCTTACTATACCTTATCTGAGTTTATCTTAACTTATTTAAATTTATCATAATTTATCTGAACTTATTTTTTCTTATAAGGATTGAAAATAAATTGAACGGATTGAACTAAGGCCTTACAATCTACCAAAGGAAGAGACTTGTCTGGTACGGGAAAAAAAAAAGAATAGACTAGCTTGATTCAAAGACCCTAAAACTAGAAGCCCATTGGGCCTTTTCTTTTTAATTTAATAGTAAAAAAGAAGTTTATATGACATAACCAAATTTTGGTAATGTGAGATGGGGTAGTGTTTTTTCAAACTAATTCATAAGTCGTTAAGGAACTAAATATTAAGGCTATGTTCATTTACCTTATTTTATAAGAAATAAGTGTAGATAAGTTCATATAGCATATTATAAGTTCAGATATGATAAAATCAAATTCAGGTAAGATAAGATCAAATAAGTCTAGTAATACAAATTGCATCATCAAGTTCAATAAGTTCATAGTAGTATAAAATAAGGTAAGTTCAGAAAGACAAGACAAGATAAGATAAGTAATAATAAGTTAGAATAGAACCGACACTAACTATTTCAAAGTACAAATTATTTTCTTTTAACACCTAAGATGAAAAAAAAGGAAAATGGACAAGAAATGAAAAGACATGCCAAAGGAAGTATAGTCAATGTTTCCTATTTATTTCAATGTTTATAAAAACACACTACATAGTACATATAGGCCGTGCACTAGGGCCATGTAGTTTCACCATCCACAAGAAATAGCTTAAAACTAAATCAAACATAATTAGTTTGCAGTAAACTCAATTAACAATTCTTAGGTTTGAATAGCTTTATATCGTATAGAAAGAGAGACAAATATTGTCTCATCTAGCATAAGGAAAGAAACATAGGCAATACTATTTTGAAAATCTTGTGCTAAATTTTATGCCATAAAATAGCCAAGTTCACTTGGAAAAAATACTCATTCTTCAGGTGCAGCACTTGCAGCATTGAGGTCCACAGTGAGATCAAGTTCCTGAGAAATGTTTAAACAATAAAATGATTAAATGGACATAGATGCACACACTATGTAGTAGGGAAGCGATGTGAAAGCGTTCTTAAAACAAGACAACCTCTAGTCCTAGCAATTTTCAGGATTAATTCATTAGCTCAAATGAGTGCAGTTTTAGGAATTGAAACATTTTCTTACGTGCATCCAAACTTTTTCCAAAAACAGAAAACAATCAGTAACTAACAATGATATCAAAGTGGTTAGAACCTCACCTTTCCAGTAATTTTGCTGTACAAACCAATCACATCCTTCACAGTTGACTCGAAGTGCGTTGTTGCATCATAACTCTGCAAGATATTAAATTAACTCCATTGATTAGTAATCAGAATGTTGAAAGAGATTATCTTTAACTAGCTAAATTTTCTTATTCTTTAGTCATAGTTCATGTTGAGAACATACAGTAGATATGAAACAACTATCAGTTTCAGGAGAGTTTGTAGGTTCATATCGATCATAAGCATCGTAGAATATCTCATCTACCGGTCCAAGAAGATCGATCCCAGGCTTTAGCTCTGCCTCCGGGTTGTCAGTCTCGGCTTCAGTTGTAACAAAAGCGATGTATTTCCCTTTAGCAGCAACATTATGAGAGTAGGAACAACAGAATAGGTACCTGATATTCCAGACATACAAACTTAAGTCCTTCCTTACTCCTATGATAACATTTTAACTAACAAAATAAGCTTGACATACTTCGATTTTTAGCAACTCATGATTCAGAATTCCTTTTTCTGTTTCACAAACAGAAAGATGCACAACCAACTACCTTTGAAACATAGGAAACTGTCAATGAAAAAGGCGATGGATATGACATACATGTCTGATTTACGACCAAGTTGCTTCTGTGGCAGAATCACCTGAACCGAGTGTGATTCTTTGGTGTCTGGAATTGGGTGACTCATTATGCAAATAGCACGCGTTACTCTTCCAACCTTATTTACCTACTCAACCCATGCATAACCCGGAAGCATATCAGAAGTTTATCTCATCAGATGCATCATTGAGAATGACCATGAAATCAACACTATATCTTGATGAAGAAATTTAACATGAAAACTTACCTTTTCAGGTAGATATGATGGATCACAAACAACTTTCTTGCATTTAGCAGTTTCTCCTTCAGAGGAAACACCAATAACTTTCCCAGCATCATCAAAGACTACCTGTCATCCAAATTTTATGATATTATTAGATGTCGTATGGCTTTCTATCAATAAAATTTTACATTGTACCAAATAACTGTTATTCCGAACATCTAGCTAGACACAAAGAAGAAGCTTTATTTGACAAATACTTAGTTTTGTATCTTTTAGGAGGTTAAACTATCCATTTATCTAACATCACAGTAGAACTCAATTTCACATAGGTGGCTTTTTAATAGGATTATCCCTGGATTTTGGACCATCCACTTACTATATTAGGAAAGATACAGTCAATTGAATAAACAGAAAACCTGTATCCCAATCTCCTCCTTTAAGTTACCAGAGTAACTGGATCATCTAAGTACTAGAGAGAATCCTAATCCGGCTTTGTTGTACAATCATTCGATGTCATGTCACCTCAAAAAAAAAAGAATGTTGTAGCAAATTACCGAACAATCAGGCTTGTTAAGCATGTAGGTTCCACCATAAACAGCGCTTAAACGAGCAAATCCCTATCAAGGAAAACACAGAACATAGGAGGTCATGTCTCATATGGAGGAATTAGACAATCATTTGGAAGATCATTAGTTACCTGAGGCAATTCTCCAAGTCCATAAAGTGGATAGATGTAAGGAGATCCTCCTTGAAAACGTGCCAAAGACTCTGCATATAGCTTTATAACAAAATGGCAATTTGATTAATTGTGAACTTGTGATGTCACATTAAGCATCTAAACACAAAAATGCAACTGATCATTCATACATGTAGAAGATTAATAAACATCAATTAATCAAATACAACATGGTAAAGAAATTTCAACCTACAACCAATATGAACTTTTGTTTTATAACATTAGTAAAAGTTACTGTTTGGTAAAAAAAACAGTAGATTAGTGCTCAAAGATGGAATTGAGTGTCACCTTCATTCTCTTCACAAAATCCATAGCTGGTTGATCCAAGTAATTATCATTCAGATAAAGTGCCAAGGCATGACCAATGAAATCGATTGTATCATCCTCTAGCCCATACTTTCTACAACAATTTAAGATAAAGGTTAAAAAAAGGTGATTCATGCTTCAATATACATGGAAACGACATCAATACTTTTGCATAAAGAAAATGTAACACAAATTTCAAACATCAACAATTTTTTTAAGTCATTGACTCATTTCCTTAGTGTAAAATTTTTTGTACAAAGATTGCATACAGATTCTCTCTGCTTTCTAGAAGTCGGCTAAGGCATGTGGCGGGGGTGGATGCAGATGATGGTCCTCCCTCTCTATCTCCACCTAATATTTTCATCCTCATCTCCACTCCATCACCCATGGTCCGTCCTCGCCTCATCACCCATGGTCCATCCCCGCCCCAACGGGTACAAAATTAAGATCATCTTCACCCTATCAACCCACTTATACAAACTTTGAAAATGTGCCTTTCCATAGAACACTAATTCTTAAATGCAACAACAATAATAATTTTAAGAACGTAAATCAATAGAGGAGAACGAGATATTACGAAATAAGATCTCTTGCAGTAATCTTGTTCAAGTCCAACCCTTCATGAGACTTTGGATCACTATCTTCGTAATCTTGTACATAGATGAAGAATTTTCTAGCTCGTCTTTTTTCAAAAAGTCCCATCAACGGAGATTTCAGAGCTTCAACATCTGTAGCAGGCACCTTGTAAATCTGAAAGAAACATTTGAAGTAAGGATGTTGATCATCTTTACTTCCTTCGAACAACGCAACACAAGAAGAAATCAATTAGGATAATGTACCTTGCTCTTATTGTACACAAAACTACCATCCACTGCCTTGAAATTAAGGTACTTAGTGACATCAGTGTGGATGAGTATACGAACTAATACTTCATTTGCCATCATGAACTGCATTTGAAGTAAAAAAGTACAACAAAGATTAAGGACATGTATTATCGAAAGCGATATGAAAAGTTGTATTGTTCAATCATCTCAATTAAAAGATGAAACAGAGAAAATCAACATTATTAAAGCTAACATTAGTTTAGTACAAAGTTAAGGGTACCTTAGGTATCATGTCAACATTGTACTCCTTGCTTGGACCTAAGCCTTCTGGAGGCTTGTCATCACCCCTAAAGCGCTTCCAAAGCTATATCAAAAGTAGTGGCGAAAATCGGAAAATTATTATTATTGATGGGATCAAACATAAAGGTGGTATGATAAGCTTAATCCATAATATTGTACAATCTAAGGTTGGTTAGGAGTTTATATCTTAATGCTGAGGAATGAAGAGGTGTAATATTTTGCCACTTTGTATACAAGAAAATGCATTAGCTAAAGGAAAATCATATAAAGTATATAGAATTTTAACTTGTGATAAGCTTAATCCTTCCTTTTTAATGTAGAATCTAAGGTTATATCTTGATGTTGATGGATGAATATGTGCAACTTTGTTAAAGGACTTTAAGAAACACACCTGATTAAGATTGAGAGAAGTGGAAGCTCCTCCATAGTAGTCATTCCTGTCCATGTGCAAAACCTGTTTCAAGTGCCAACGAAGAAAATATTTATTACTTTTACGTTCTTTTTCATAGTTCACACTTAGAAATGTTCACTTCATCACGGACATAACTACATCTACGTAGTGGGTGGATTAACGACTCCTAAATCCTAATAGACTATTATGGAATAATTGTTAATATTGAGTTGGATTCCATCTTATATTAAATTCTATTAGTAGTGGGTAAATTACTCACGGAATCAACCAAGTTTTATCCCTTCATCACACTCATATAGAACTTATTTAAATGTCATCCCTAGCTCATCACAATAGAGATATACTTATAGAGAATTGTGTTTTTTTTAAACATAAAATCATACTTATAAGAAGATTTCAAATCTGTCCGCATCATTACCTCTACAAATTTGACGAATGCACAAATAAAGATATAAATTAATCTCTATTATATTATATAAGGCAACTCTTGAGGAGTTTGATGTCCACATAAAATATTTTAAATGTCCTTTATTTTTAAAAAAATATTTTAAAATTTGATGTTAATATACTAGGACTATTGTACATCTTTTTATAACTTGAACTACGCATTGCCCGCATTTGAATCTAGTAAAGATAATAATAGAACTCCCAACGTATACGAATTTTAAGTTTGAACCTTAGGTAATTTCAAAAGATATTACCCTATCAGCCTATCAACTACATTAGTTGACGACAGTCACCCATTTGCCTAGGGGCTAAGAGTATAACCATATGTGAGTGAAACTAAAAGATATGCCTCGTGCCCTTTTGTTAGGCCCAATAAAGTTTATCACATTTCCATCGTTATAATAACTCAACTAGTTATTAGGTCCGGACTATGCCCCAGGTAAGAAAAAATTTCATTTATTAATATTGTACTTTGATATGATAACACTAAATACAACTTGGTCTAGTGGTTAAAACTTTAGTACATGAACTTGAGGTCACGGGATCAAAACCTATACTATGCAATTTCTCATTTTTTTATTGTACATGGATTACATGAACTAAAACTCCCTAGGGAGAGCACCACGTGGCACCGTTCCTGATTTACGCACGCCTTTTAATATATTAGTATAGATGTAGAGCAAAACAAACTAATGTTGTTATTTCTTTTAACTCAAATTAGTGTTTTAAGAAGTGGGATTTATTTTTGGTTGGATTTGATTTCAATGGTGTATGTCCTACAATTACCAATTAATGATTTCAACATGTAATTATAAATAAAGATACTAATTTGGAGTAGAAAGGAGATAGAGATATACTTTAAGGCCATCAACGGAAAGAAGACCACTGAGAATGCATTCTTTAAGACCAGTGCCAAGAACAATTACATCGTACTCCTCATCCATGGTTGTCGCTTCAACTTTTTTCTAACTTCCTATCAAATTAATTAATTAATTAACTCAAGAGAACTAAAGAATAATTTGGGATTAGTAATATTGTTAATGAAATGGGATTAGTAATTTGATTGATTGATTTTAGCCTAAGAAGAAAGAAAGATGGGCGTGAGTGTAGGAATAGAAGGAAGTGAAGGGTGTAACGAGAATAGCGTAAACATCATGAAATGAAAAGAAAATTAAAAATCAATGACTAATCAACACATTGGAAGTTTTGCGTTAAATTAGCCGTTTTTTTCCCACCCCTCTTTGAGTCTCATCTTTTCAATTTTACCACCTTCCACTTGTCATGCTACAATATAACACCTTTTTTTAGGGTGATTTTTATTTTTACTACAGTTTGTTTGGCAATTAATTTGTAGTCAATGTTAGGGGTGTTCATAAAAAACCGAAACCGAAAAATCGTACCGAAAAATTTCAAAACCGGTCCAAATGGGTGATAACCATACCGATAAAAAAAGGTGTAATTAGCGTTATTGTGAAATATTTTCCAACCACTACATTAATTCTAATATTTGTTATTAAGTACAACAATTAGAGAAAGTATGTGATTTTTCGAAAACGTTAGTACTAATTTAAACACTATAATTAGGAAATGGAGTAAATTCTTAGTGTTATTATGTTTTCAATGGATTTAAGGCCCTTCTTTACTTTATTCCCAATTTCGATTCGTTAAATGATAATCATTACTATTAATTACTACTTTATAATTTATTTCGGCCGGTTGCTTTGATTTTGTTTTGTTTAAATTAATTGTCGATTGTTTTATGCCAAAATAGAAAGCCCTACTTTATAATACATTTTATGTTAGAGTATATATAATATTAAAGTATATGCACAAAAAAATAGAAAATATATATTTACATTAAGCAAAATATAATATAATAATTTGAATAACAGTTAATGGTTAACCGAAAAAACGGTTAACTGCTTAGGCGGTAACTGGTTTGAACGGTTACGGTTCGCAAAAAGAGCGAATCAAAATATTGTTTCGGGACGGTTAACCACCCATGAACACCCCTACTCAATGTACCTAGACCTCGGCACGGCTCGTGCCGTGTAGGCTAACGAGCTCTATGCTTCGTCGACCCAAGCCTGAAACAATGATCAAGATAAAATCATGGCATGCCTTTTCTCGACTTTATTGTATAATTTGGTTTGTATTATTGGTGCATCTAGAGTCGGGTATGGACCAATCCAATACGAAGAAATTATTGTTTGTCGATCATGCGTTGCGTAATGATGAGTGATACCTTAGTTATTATTTGCTGCAAATGACCTTTGATTAAACAACGAATGATAAATGTATAATAAGTAATTCGTCACTTCACCCAAGTTGTATCATTCCATATGGATTGGATAGGAGGTAGGAATGTAAAAGAGTGAAGAACAATTTTACGTGAAAATCCTTCTATATTCGAAAAATGTGAAGGATTTGGGAGGTTGTTTAAGGAATACTTTGCATTAAATGGAAAATAGCAAGTCATGAAAGTTTGTACTTTGTACAAGTACTTGATTGTACCGTATCACTAGTACCATATACTTCACACCATGCTAATTTCACAATGAGATCACTGTACTTATTCATTATTTAAATACAAAACAGTTTTACACTTATAGTATAACTAAAGTTTACAGAAAGATAACACGTTATATTTGTATTCACCTCACCTCACTCTACACAAAATTGCGCCTTAAAAAGGTTAAAAGTTGCAACTAAGTGGTAGTTCAAGAGGATTAAACCAACCCGAGTGTAAGCGCAGTGTCAAAAGAAACATTCTTTTGAATACAATTATTATGATCAGGAAATTGTGACAATTGTTGCTTCCAGACATTATGTACTTTACCTTCTGTGGCATTAGTTATCTGTAAAAGTTACATAAAATATCCCTGAAAATTGACAAATAAGCATATTGAACTGTCGTAAATTGAATAAATTCATAAGATAGATTACCTTATTCTTCAATTTCTTGTTGTTCTCCACCAATGTGCTTTCCTGTGATTTTTAAGTACATTAATATAGTCGTAGAATAAAAATAAATAAAACTAGGGTTGAGAAAAAAGAAAGAAAAGTGCAAGAAATATAACAAGAAAATACAATTTTCTTTTTTTGAAGTGAAAACTCGTTCATTAATAAGAAGTCATACGACATATATAGTAGAAGTCAGAAACTCAAAAAAATACAGATTACACAGAGAATACAGTTTAATCGTCCTAAAAATATAAAGTAAAAAATATCACCCCGTCATATTATTGACTATCTAATTTTGGCCTTTTGGGTCACTTCACCTGTTGTATACAATATGCTCGACATACACAGGACTTATTGTACTAAGAATAACACTAATGTGCAGCAATATTTGCTATATTCTGCTTGAGTAGTTGAGTTTACCTTGATGGCTTGATGTACCTGTTAATGCAAATTAAAGTTTTGGAAATCTATACATATAGACTTGAGGTTACATGAATGAACTTGTGAACTAATTATTTAAAGTTTTGCTAATTCTCTTACTCTACAAAGTATACATAATTCCTCTTCATTCTTTAACATTTATATTTTCTCTAGATATTCAATGCTATAGATACATGCAACTAATGCAAGAATTTCCTGCATCATTGTGACCGATAACTAGTCTATCTTCTAAATCATGAAGTCATTAAAATCCACCATTTAGGCTTTCACAAACTGTAAGAAATTGTATAGTACTACTATACTATTAAATATATACTTCTATATAGCTTATATATAACATATGTACTATAGAAGTATGGGCAACTTACCTAATCCTACACCTAGAGTGAACAATTTCCATAAATTTGGCCGGAGAAAGTGAGCAACTAACAAAAATTTGAAGTTCCATAAATGTACATCAGCCAAATAATGTAAATTTCCTCTTAGCAAACAACAAAATAATTTACACATTCCAATGGTTAGAGCAAGTAAGTAACCTAGAAATTACAGATGTGAGTTACTGTTTAGAACTCTAACTAGTTATATAGAATTATGAATAAAGAGTTACTTCATTCAATCAATTATCAATACATTGTACTTCTCTTTTCTTTCATTAGACTTCAAGATGGCAAGAGTAATCTTTACAGTCACAGTCACAATCACAAAATGACTTTTGGGATGGAATTTGAGGCAACACATATAGGGTTTTGCAAAACTTATATTCGTTTGATCGATTTCGATCAACCGTTTCCTACACCATCATCTAGTTAATGATGTTCTTAGATCATTAGTGGGTGAACGGCGAGTGGAGACCCGATACAAAGGTTTACATGCGAGAATTCTTGGAACAAGACTATCTTTTTTGCAAGGGGTAAGAACATGACACAGTTCTTTCTTCTCTATATTCAACTCTTCCCCTTTTTTGTATTCTTAAGAAAAGTGTCATATGCTTCTTGCTGAAAGGAGATATAAGGCCAAAAAGACTAGTGTAACATAATCAGCGAGTTCTCTTTCGAAAATAGTATGTCTAGCTTATATGCTTAATACAACATAAAGCTATGTAACTAAGCTGCCTGAAGCATTTATGTAATCAAATAAGGCCTAAGAAATATCAAAAATGGAATGAATGAAAATATTATAAGATTCAGACTAGGAGAAGCTCACCTTTCGTTTGAGGTCTGTGATCACTTTCTGAAGCTTATCATCCTATACAACCCACAATATGTAATATCAAACATTCATTAATTTGTCCAAGAGGAGAGTTTGGTTTATCCTAGCTAATTGAAAGTCGTAATTACGCAGATAATCCAGTTCTACAATCAAGCAAAGGGATCGGAGGCATAATTATAGATATAATATTTCTAGAAAATGCCAAATCCATGTGAATATGTCTACCTTAATCACAAGATCATCAATTAAGCTCGTGGATGAAAAAGTGTACAACCTGTACATAATTATATTCAAAACTGACCTGAAAAAGTCAAGTACTTCCTGTATATTTATATGCAAACCAAATAACTCCTTAATCCAGTCCTCTTCCTTCAGTCTATTTAGCTTCACTTAGTTAAGCTAATTAAGTAAAAATGACATAAAAATTAATGAATTAGGATCAAAGGAATAACATTATAAAGGTAGACCCTTCCTTTTACATGATATAAATTTGGAATTTCATTGTTCTCATTAACCAAATGATGATAACCTCATCTCTTATATGGGCAGCAAAAGAAAAGAGGGGATTTTCTTTGTGAAGTACCCTTATTTTAGTCAAGAAAATCATAAAAGTAAGATCAAAATATGTCCATAAGATTGAATATGTTTATACTATTTATG
Source organism: Beta corolliflora (assembly GCA_947648045.1). Classification (NCBI taxonomy): domain Eukaryota; kingdom Viridiplantae; phylum Streptophyta; class Magnoliopsida; order Caryophyllales; family Amaranthaceae; genus Beta; species Beta corolliflora. The sequence goes on from CANSZD010002981.1 coordinate 1,125,205, forward strand.
AGATGAAGTTAGCATCTCTCATCAAAAACCCTTCAAACTCGGTTTTGTTTAGTATTGCACTAAAGATTATATTCTCGCCTTATTTTTCACATACTTCAGGAAAAGTAAGTTCAAATAAGTTAGATATAGAACTAATAAATTAAGGGCGTGTTCAGCAGTATATTTTGAATCAAAGTAGCAATTAGCATTTTGATTTAATAAATCTAGATAGTAGCTAGTGTTTGGCAAAGTAATGGTAGATGATAAGTTTTAGCATTTACAAAACTAGCTTTTGGAAAAGCATATGGCAAAAACTACCACATTTAGTATTGAAGTTCCATTTTTCTATTTATTTGAAGTAGTTCAACAACTAATTTATGTTAAACATCTATCTCAAACAAATTTGACACCAACCTCTTATAGCAATTAGTCTACAACTGAAAGATACTTACGATCCACAACTAACAATTATACCTACAGCTAACAATTAATAGAGTACTTAGGCCCCATTCTTTTGGACCGGATAAATTGAACTGAACCCGAACGAGGCCCAAAGTGAGAAAGCGAAATGCGAGAGAATAACCGAACTGAATTGAAAATAAGTCCAAAAGAGTGGTCCAACAAGCTCAGCGCAAATAAGTTAAGACTTAATTAAGATAAATCCAAACTCCATATTAGAGGACTAAATATGTTTAGATAAGAGAAAAGAAAGAACCTTAGTAATCATGATATATAATTAGCTCACTAACCTTGATTCGGCAAACACGAGCAAAACCTTTCTCCATCTGTCTCTCAAGTTTACTTAGTTCTTCAAGACTTAATCCTTCTAGATCTTCTCCTTTCATTTGACTGTCACCATTATTTGCTTATATTACAACATAAGAAGAAGCAAATAAAAAATAAACAGTGTTGAGTACAAATTAAAGCACCTTAATTCATTGTTTTTCTCACCAACTTCTTTTCGCAAAACAGCACGATTATCCTCCAACTATAATTAAACAAAAATATTTACAAATAGATCCAAAAATAAAGACGGTCCAAAGTATATAATTTTATGCATTACAATTACCAGAAAATTCTCAAAAATAGATGGATCAGACTCCTGAGAAAGAGTTGGATTGTGTCTCGTATACTTCTGAATTACTTGAGTAATCCTATTAATTGAAGAAAAAAAAATCAAAATGACAACATTTATATTAAACCCTAGCTACTTGATTTGTATTTTGAATAAATATTTTAAAAAAACAACTAGATGGAGGAACTTTCCAATTTTCAAAAAAAAAATCAGAAAATTTTCTAAAACAAGAAATTGTTGTGTTTTTATCCTAAATATTCAAATAATATACTTCCTGCATTCTGAAATTAGTGAAATACTTTTCTATTTTAATTATGTGAAAGATTTATAAGAGAAGTGTTTCACTTATTTCATAACGGAAAAGTATATTGAACATGTGCAAACAACATCTTCCTTAATTAATTTTGAAATAAATCTCAAGAAAAAAAAGTACCAGAAAATAATGGATCCTTTCTTTCATTTTTTTTCTCCTTCTCCTCTTTATATGTACTATGAAGATTTTATCATCTTAGATCTTGTACCCTAGAACACTACATGCTACAGTACACTAGAGCTAGCACTGTACTGCAAAAAAAAGAACTATTTATTTTCTATATTAGGTAAACTCGTCTTACTTTTTTTTCCAGGATTCATTCTACTAGTAGTGATAGTACTGCATCTTAATTCTTAAACTACTCCTTTTTTTCTCTATTTTTTTCAAAATATATTATTGTGATGTTAAAATAATAACCACGTTATTTGTCGTCTGTATTTACTTAAGACCCTCGAATAAACGGAAGTATAAGAGAGATAAAGAGGAGAGAGAAACCTTGATGTAGAGAAATCATAGAGTTTGCCAGAAGAAGAGAAGATAATGAGACCAATTTCAGCATCACAAAGAGTTGAAAGTTCTTGAGCTTTCTTTAAAAGCCCTTTTCTTCTCTTTGAAAATGTCACTTGTCTTGCTGCTATATTTTCTATTTTTTTGATCTGGATTTTTGACCTAACCATTACTTCAGCTCCTGCATTAGTTTATTCATTTTATTTCCACATCAGAAAGAAGGAAAAAAAATTCAATATCAAATAATATAAACTTGTAACTCGTTTAAAATAAGCAAATTAAATACTGGCACGTACAATAATTATACAAAAAATAGTTGTAGATAGAAGTAATTGTTAATTGGTAGATGTTTGAGTTAGGTAGATAAACAAAAATATGGAAACTGGTAGTATTTAAAAGCAAACAAAGAAGAAGAGGTAGCAATAGATGGAAAAGATATTAGGGGCATAATCCAAAGCAATAAAGAGTATTGAGGAAATGGGGCCAGTGAAGGTGACATGGGCGTAGTATGATTGGTTAATGTGGTCTAGTAATTAGGGTATATTAGATTTTTGAAGATATGGTAGGGGCCGTAGGGCAACGAGGAGATTGGCCCTTGGAATAAGTTAATGGAGCCATTAGGGATTCGTCATTTCACGAGTGTATACCCTGATCGTTGCAACATTTTGACTATCACAGTATTTATATAGAATATATTTTAAAGTTATAAGTAATATTGGAAAATAAATTTTAGGATGTAACATGTTGGATTTATTTCGATTTATATCATATTAACTTTAAAGTTATTTACTAATATGTATTTTTGATATTAATTGTCGAAGTTGAGCATTGACATATATGAAAGTAAAAGTGTATGACATATTGACATCCACACAAATGACCTAAATACATAGTGTCTATATGTGATGGGAGGATGGAAAACGACAAAATAACAAATTCTTTAAGGCTCCGTTTGGTTGGGTGTAAAACATTTTCAGTGTAAAATGATTTTCATGGAAAACACAATTCCAAACATAGTTTTCCGTTGTTTGGTTCTATGTAAGAAAAATGATGAAAAGAAAGGCAAAAAAAAGGAAAGTAAGGAGGTAGTGAGAGGAGTGTAGAAGAGAGATAAGGAAAATGAAGGAAAACAGTTTCCCTTCATTTTGAAGGGAAAATGGTTTCCCATCATTGGGAGAGCAATTTTACTCCTAGGGAAAATGATTTTACACTCCTTTGCAAACCAAACAATGTAAAATTGAAAATAGAGGAAAACAGTTTTTCAGGAAAACGTTTTACGCCCTACCAAACGGAGCCTAAATGTCCAAACAAAGGGTCAATTTTCATTATGTGATTTAAGAACTTTTTGTTGATAGTGTTGTCTTTCTCCCTTGTTTAAATTAATTGGATGGGAATACACCCTCATGGCCTCAATCATTTATCCTTTGCCTCATTTCTATTTTGTTACAATTTTTTTTTAGAGTTGTATAAGGTGATAAGATAACTTTGTATTGTTGTGGTGTGGAGTAGGAGGAACTAAAGTAAAATAAATTTTGGGAATTAGATGCCCTAAACAGGAAATAGATCAATCTTGTAGGAAAAAAAAGGGTTTTGCTAAACGACGCCATTTTTTTACTTACTAACGCCCTAAATACATGTATAATACATGTATTTTTGTACATTATACATGGTTTGTAAACAAACCTTTCCTTTTTTTTTTTTTTTTTTTTTTTTGGACAGGGTACATGGTTTTTTTTTTTTAAACAAACCACATGCAAGGTGAGGCGCCTAATTTAGGTGCCTCAACCACAGGTGGGGCGCCTAAATTAGGCGCGCACTGCGCCTGGTTGGGCGCCTAATTTAGGCGCGCCAGCCTTAGGTTGGGCGCCTAAATTGGGCGCGCACCACAGTGGGGCGCCCAAATTAGGCGCCCACACGTGGTGAAGGCGCCTAAATAAGCGCCCTCTCCCCATGGCATTTCATTTGAAATTTGACATTTTCAGCAGTACACAAACCAATTTCTAGTCTAACATATGCAATTTTCTACTATAAAACACTAATAATTAACAAAGTTTTATAATTATTAATTTCTAAACTAAACATATTTAAACAAAAAAATTATCTTTTTCAGAAATTAAAACCCAAAAAAACAAAAAAAAGGTTGGGCGCCTAAATAAGGCGGTTGCACCTCAGGTGGTCCGCCTAAATTAGGCGCCCAACCACTGGTGTTAAGCGCCTTTTTTAGACGCTCCACCAGTGGTGGAACCGTCTAAAACAGGCGCCCCATTATATTTGCCGGAGTTATGTTGGCCGGAAAAAACGTCTTCTCCTTCACCCACGTGTCGCCGGAGTTAGTGCGCCTCCACAAAGCCGAAGTTTGTCGCCGGAGAAAATGCGAGATCTTGTGCTTCTGGCCGGAATAAATTAAGTCGCCGGAGTTAATTTATGTCGCCGGAAAAAAGTTGAAGGTAGATGTTGTTCATGAGAGAGATCTAGTGAGAGAGTGAGGGAGAGTGAAGAGAGTGGGAGAGTAGGAGAGTGAGAGAGAGGGAGAGTATTTTAATAGTGATATACATGTATTATACATGTATTTAGGGCGTTAGTAAGAAAAAAAATGGCGTCGTTTAGCAAATGAGAAAAAAAATGGACAGGCTTTTACGGACATAAGGTCAAAGAATAACGCAATTTAAATTTATACATTGAAATAATATTTATTCTCTCCATAAGTCGATAGGGTTCGGAATGAAGCAAGCCTAATTATGTAGGTTTCCTTTAATTTGACTATGTGGAAGACAATCTTCCACGAGGACTTTTTTAATATATCGAAGGGAGAGAATCTAAAATCAAAGCGTATAAGAGCTACTTACATCCACCAACATTTGAGTTACCAAAATATGTAATGACATTAGTGGAATTATCATATTATTATATTGACTCTTGAGCTAAGCTATATTCTCTTCACCTTATTTCATAAGCTTAATTATTACTTATATGAACCTGAACAGATCCAAAACAGACTAAAAAACTCGATTCAAATCAAATCGGACCTTCCAGGGGCGCGTTATCTTCGGCGTAAAAGCAACCGAAGGCCGATTAGATTGAGCCAATCGAATTAAATCATAACTAATTAATAGTAATGATAATAATTTAGGAAGCCGAAGCGAAGCGAAAATAAGTTTGGGGAGAAACGTCTGTAGTTTCATTTACTTATTACAATATATATTTAATTTTGTTGAAACTCCATTTGTTTTTTGAAAAAACTAAAGTCACGCAACGTCTATTTTTAATACATATATTTTTTTAAACAAAAACAAATGTAAAATATCAAAACAAATTCTTTTTTTTTACAAACATCGTCTAATTAAATGCATACTCAAGTATTATTAATTCGACCCTCATACAATTGTACTAAAGTTATGTAGTATTATCTTCACCTTAATTATTTCATAAGCTTATTAATTATAAGAATTTGATCAAATCCAAAACAGGCAAAAACAATTCAAATCAAATATTCTTAGTTTCCTTTACTTATTACAAAATATGTTTAATCCTGTTGAGATCTCATTTGTTTTTTGAAAAATTGAAGTCATGCAATATCTAAATTCCGTAGTAGATCTTGTACTAGTTTTTAAACAAGAATAAATGTAAAATATCAAAACAAATTTTTTTTTTGAAATATCTAAATCAATGCATACTAAAGTTCAACTATCAATTCTAGTTGTTACTCAAAAAGTCACCATGAACTTTTACCATCATTCGATCAAACGGAGATCAACGCAACCTATAATATCGTTGTTTTGGAGCTCATTTCACATTTGAGATTAATCTAGATTATGAGCACCTACGCTACAATAATAGCTATAAAAAATTCCACTCAAGTAAACAAGCAAACTACACTCATAGAACTTTCATCAAATTTTGGCAAAAAATCCATAAAATTGATGAACCCAAACAAATGAAGGGTGAGAGGGCTATGATTATTGATTCAATTACGTTTCTAAACTTACTTAATTTAAGTTATGGAAGTAATTTTGATCACTCCAATTCTCTTAATGCTCATAATTTCGACAAGTATACTGTATACATATTGACTTCTGATTTTTGGACTATTCCTTTTCATTTTTCATTTATAGTTAGCTAATTCGTACAAAATGGCCCATGCTCAAGCCTCGAATTGTTGATAAGTTGTACTGTACTACCGTTTGCCGTGTTTGGTTTAAATTTCACCGTACTACTTACCCCCCTTCATCTTTCGCTTTCCGCACGTTTTTATAACGCTATCGGCTATCTCTAATTTTTCACTGTTAAAGTTAAGAATTCTCTATATACATGATTACTAAACATCATTAAAATCAATAAAAAGACTCTCTTACCCTTTTAATTTTAACCTTCACCTCCAATCTATGTATTCCCACTTCTACTTAGAGCGGTAAATGGGTCGTTCAGGTCAGATACATGTCGACTGTCGTGTGTCATATTCGAGTCAATTTTGTCTGTTAGTTGAGTTCAAACTAAATCGGGTGCACTCAAGTACATGTGCGTTTCGAGTCTGGCCAGGTCAGTATTGAAACTTACAAGTTTTGACTTCAAGTTGCTTCCCGGTCGGGACCAGTTAAATTATAGTTTTTTAACAATTTATGGTTGTTAATAGTGTCACAAAAATTTATGTTGATATTTGAATCGGCACAAGTATAGAGTCGATATTCCATTTACAGTAGGTCTTGTAAAAGACCGCCTATTTTAAGTTTGAAATTAGGCAACGGCTCAAGCCCAAGATTAATAAAAGAACATACCACATTTCTGAATATAATGACTAGTTTATTAAATCTACTGAGCAATGTAATCTATTTAGTGACCAGTTTAATTCATTCAGTAATCACATATTTTAATCAATTTAGTGACTAGTTTAACCCGTTCGATAAAACTATCGGGTTATCTTTTTAAAATTGTCTTATCTAGTCGAGATTCAAATGGAAATAAAGGAAGGATAAGGACTAAGGATGGGGAATGGTCGGGTCTGGGTCGGGTCTGGCCCTGGCAGGACCCTAAATTTTTGCGGGACCGGCACTTAGGGTCAGGAGTCAGGCTATTTCTTTATTTTTGCCAAATTTTCAATATTATTAATATTTCATGACGAAAAATAATTATCTAGGAAAATAATTATTCTCCATATAAAAGAGCCATTGAGGGGTTTATATTTATAGCCTAATCAAACATACCAATTGCCTATTGTTTTGAAATTTAAACTGATTTTTTAAATAAAAGAACTCAAAGTCTTGCAGACTTCCAAAGTTCTAACAACATGCTAATGAATAAGGTGATTCAAATTTTAATATTGTACAGTTACAGACATACAATATGCATCAGGTAGTATTGGCGTGGCGTGAAATTGAGCAGTGAGGAGATGATGATGATGGCGTGAAGAATGAAGATGTTGGTGAGGAGATGATGATGGCCAGTGAAGATGAACAGGAAGTCGGTGCCGAGTGCTAGCTAGTGGCGGCACGCCGGTGACTCGGTGAGTTCGTGGTGAGTTGGTGACCCCTTCTCTCTCTCGCTAAGGGTGCGTTCTCTTCACCTGAATAACCCTGAACTGAACTGAACTTATCTGAACTAAACTTATTGGACCTGAACTGAACTGAACTTATTAGGCACGATTGGGCCCGATTCAACTTATTGGGCCCGATTGAACCTTATGGGAATTTATTGGACACGATTGAAACTTATTGACCTCGATTGGAACTTATTAGACCTTATTGGACCTGATTGAAACTTATTAGACCTTATTGGACCTAATTGTAACTTATTTGACCTTATTAGACAAAACAAATTGATGAGTAATAACATAAATATTACCCCTAACGTAAATACTACCCCTCGAAATTTATTATGAAATAATAATTATTAAAATTTGCCCTTAAAAAAATAATTATTATTAATTATCTCTTATGATTAACAATTTAACAAAAAAAAATACTATTTATATACTTGCCTATACACAATTTTCAGCACTAATATATCTAATAGTATTGTTTTGATTTCATAAAGCACTAGTAGAAAACCAAAAGTTGATTAACATTTATTGCTAACCTTATTTGACCATGATTATAATATTTTTTAATAATAATATAATCAGCTAATAGTAATATGAATAATAAAAATAAAAGACATAAATACAAGTATAATACTATACATTGTGGTACTTTAATTAAATTTTTAAATAATAACATAATCAGCTAATAGTAATATGAATAATAAAATAATAGACAATAATACAAATATTTAATAAAATAATAGACAATAATACAAGTATAATACGATATAATCATTGTGGTACTTTAATTAAAATTTCTAATAATAACATAATCAGCTAATAGTAATATGAATAATAAAATAATAAACAATAATACAAATGTTTATTGATCATTGACTATTTGGACCTTATTGGAACTTATTGGACCTGATTAGACCTGATTGGAACTTATTGCACCTGATTGAAACTTATTGGACCTTATTAGACCTGATTGGAACTTATTGCCCTGATTGGACCTGATTGAAACTTATCTGAACTGAACTTAACTAGTCTGAACTGAACTTAACTGATTGGACCTGAAACTTAATTTATTAGGGTGCGTTCTCTTCAACTTATTGGACCTGAACTGAACTGAACTTATCTGAACTGAACTTATTGGACCTGAATTGAACTGATTGGAACTTATTAAACCTGATTGGACCCGATTCAACTTATTGGACCCGATTGAACCCGATTGGAACTTATTGGCACGATTGAAACTTATTGACTGATTGGAACTTATTAGACTTTATTGGCCCTGATTGAAACTTATTAGACCTTATTAGACCTGATTGAAACTTATTAGACCTTATTGGACCTAATTGGAACTTATTTGACCTTATTAGACAAAAAAATTAATGAGTAATAATATAAATATTACCCCTAACGTAAATACTACCCCTCAAAATTTATTATGAAGTAATAATTATTAAAATTCGCCCTTTAAAAAAATAATTATTATTAATTATCTCTTATGATAAACAATTTAACAAAAAATAATATACTATTTATATACTTGCCTATACATAACTTTCACCACTAATATATCTAATAGTCTTGTTTTGATTTCATAAAGCATTTTAGAAAACCAAAAGTTGATTAACATTTATTGCTAACAAGTGAGAAATTGCCACATATGGAAAAATTTATCTCTCACTCCACTTAGTTTTATGACTAAAGTAGTAGAACTCATTGTTATTAGTAACGAAAACATGTTATCTCTAGTTATTTAAAGACGAATTGCAAAATATTGTAATTATGATATTATTATTGTTAACCTTATTTAACCATGATTATAATATTTTTTAATAATAATATAATCAACTAATAGTAATATGAATAATAAAATAATAGACAATAATACAAGTATAATACGATATAATCATTGTGGTACTTTAATTAAAATTATAATAATAACATAATCAGCTAATAGTGATATGAATAATAAAATAATGGACAATAATACAAATATTTATTGATCATTGATTATTTGGACCTTATTGGAACTTATTGGACCTGATTAGACCTGATTGAAACTTATTGCACCTGATTAGAACTTATTGGAACTTATTGCACCTGATTGGAACTTATTGGACCTTATTAGACCTGATTGGAACTTATTGCCCTGATTGGACCTGATTGAAACTTATCTGAACTGAACTGAACTTATCTGAACTGAACTGAACTTATTGGACCTGAAACTTAATTTTTTAAGGTGAAGAGAACGCACCCTTAAGGTGAAGAGAACGCACCCTAAGGGTGCGTTCTTTTCACCTGAATAACCCTGAACTGAACTGAACTTATCTGAACTGAACTTATTGGACCTGAACTAAACTGAACTGAACTGAACTTATTGGACCTGATTCAACTTATTGGACCTGATTGAACCTAATTGGACCTTATTGAAACTTATTGACCTGATTGGAACTTATTAGACCTTATTGAACCTGATTGGAACTTATTTGACCTTATTTAACAAAAAAATTGATGAGTAATAACATAAATATTACCCCTAACATAAATACTATTCCTGAAAATTTATTATAACATAATAATCATTAAAATTTAATCTTTCAAAAAAATAGTAATTATTAGTTATCTCTTATGATTAACATTTTAACAAAAGAAATACTATTTATGTGCTTGCCTATACACAACTTTCACCACTAATATATCTAATAGTATTGCTTTGATTTCATAAAGCACTAGTAGGAAATCAATTAATAACATTTATATCTTTCATTGTTATTAGTAACGAAAACATGTTATATCTAGTTATTTAAAGACGAATTCCAAAATATTATGATTAGATTATTATTATTGTTAACTTTATATGACCATGATTATAATATTTTTAGATAATAACATAACCAGCCAATAGTAATATGAGTAATAAAATAATAGATAATAATGTAAATATAGTACTATATAATCATAACGGTGCTTTAATTAAAATTTTTAATTTAAATTTATTGATCATTGACTATTTGGACCTGATTAGACCTGATTGAACCTGATTGGAACTTATTGCACCTGATTGGAACTTATTGGTCCCGATTGGAACTTATTGTCCCGATTGGAACTTATCCGAACCGAACCGAACTTATCCGAACCCGGGCGATTGGACCCGAAACTTAATTTATTAAGGTGAAGAGAACACACCATAAGTCGGGTGTTGTGAGTCTTGTGACCGAAAATAGGAAATAGGGTTTCAAAGGGAGTGGATCTGTTTTTAGTGTTTAGAAAATTAATTTTGTTTTAAAAATAAAAAGATAAAACTTATATATTAAAAAAATTTAGGGTCTAAGGGTCGGGTCTGGGTCTACAATGTCAAGACCCAGGCCTAAAAAGTTCACGTAGTCCCAGTCCCGGACCCGGACCCGCAGGGTCTGAAAAAGTTGGACCCAGACCCTAAAATTAGGGTCGGGTCCAGTAGGACCCGGGTAGGGTCTTGGACCCATGCCCATCCCTAATAAGGACGATGAGGTTGGTGCGAGATATCTAGGGATAGCATCGGGTTAGATTGAGATCGAATAGGCTTGTATGGAGTATGTAGGTTTGGAATTGTCTAATTTTATAGTATTATAATTAGACCGCCTATTCAAATAATTTGTGTTTCATTTATTAGAGTAATAGATTAACACTTACTTACCACCGGTTATGTATGGATATATTAATGGTCGTGTACATTTCGTTCGGGTTTTTTCGACTATGGGGTTATTTTTTTGCTTTGGCCATTTCGGGTCAGATTTGGGTCATCATTATTTTGATCAGATAAATTTGGTTTGCATTACCATCAAAACGGGTCATGTTCAGACCCAGATAGTTTTGGGCTGGTTTATTCAGTTTAAGGACCAAAACGGGTTTCAAGTCGGGTATTGATCCGCTTTGCCAGATCTACTGTTCTACTAGTATTTCACTTCTCTCCTCTACTTTCACTCTTCCATAGCTTCTGCAGTTCTGCTCCACAATTCATGTCATTTTCTCATATTTTTGGATTTTGAAAGACCTCCTTGAACTAATTGCCACTGTGAACCGATTTTTTCCTCAAATAGTTGCTTAATTGGCACATAAACCAGAGATATTGACTTCAATGAAGAAATGCTCGGCAGACAAAGAGAACCGACCATATTACGGACAACTAGGAATGCACTAGTAAACTTTATTAATCATTGGCTCATGCTTTTGGTGAGCTTCCCAGTAGTATGAATGAAGAACTAGCTCATATTGCCGGTAATACATAAACCATACCAACAATTTCACACATATTACCCAAATATACTACGAGTTGACGACAATATTTGAACGAACAAAAATTAAGTAGCTAGAAAAATGTATCCTCATATTATTGACTATCGTCCATAATCTATGCAAATATTAGTATCGTGTGGGGAGTATTAGTTGTAGGATAATTAATTTTTGTCTAATTTAAGATGAGAAACTTTGTAAATCAAAAGAGGGCACCTTTCTAATTTCTATAAGTTCGTGTGAATAGTTGCAAAATCCCTCCACATTTTGTTTATTGAAGGGAATTTTCAGCAAATGTTAACTAAAATCCATGTAAGTCTAATCACTAATGACATGCAAAAAAGCATTTTGTCAAGATGAAACTAGAGGACAATTAGTGAAGCTGTTTTTGGCTTTTACACCATTTTTTCTATTAAAAAAATCCCCTTTTCTTGGATGCTTCCAAGTACAAATGATACTCATCCATTATTTCTTTTACTCTTATCGAACTATTGGACTACAAGATATATCTTCAAAATTAAAGCAGATTTCTTGATAAATATTTTTTATTACAATTCTTCAAATTCTCGAGACCAGGCATCTATTAAAAATAACGAAATCAATATATTTAGACAGAAATCACAATTGACAAGCAAAAAGGGGAATATAAAGTAATAAATGTAACAAAATCCACAAGGATATGAAATAAGTAAGATAATGTGAATACACAATATGAAAGACAAAGTGAATAGACAACACCGTTGAGAAAATACAATTGCGAGAAAAGGTAACAAAAGGTGAATTCAAAAATAAGAGATTCACTTCTAAAGTGGGTTTAAAAGATTTCTAATAAATTGGTTTATCTTCAAACTCTTTCTTTTTACGCGTCAACGAAAAATAAAAGTGTTCATTGTCTCAATATTACCCAAAAACGAAAATTCATTATTAGAGGATAGATTTTCTCAAAACAAAAGTCTAAGAATTTATTAAAATTGTCGAATACCCAAAATAACTAACAGTTCAAAAGTTTATATTATTATAAAAACGGTAATGAATGATTATACTTTACACTCTTAGTTCGTATCAATAACTATCGCACTTCAATTATTATCAATTTATCATAACTCAAAACACATAATAATTTCATTTCTTTTAACTTATCACATATTTGAGGAGTGTATGATTAGTTACATAGAGGTTAGTATGATTAATATTACTATAGCAAGGTGCTCTTTATACTATTTTCTAGATCCAATTTGTGGACATGCATAGGACAATAAAAATGGAGGGTAGGGGGGTTGAGTTATAAATTCTTTGTCTTTAGCTAAAAAAAAAAAAAGTCACTAGTAGTAAACCAGTAAGCAGTGAACTAGTCCACTAGTAACTAGTAAGACTAGAACTAGTACCACCAAATACTAATATAAAAACAACCCCTTTTTCCTCCCACGCTCTACCACACCAAGTGAAATTACAAATTTACCCTCATTCACCCACCATTTCCTCAACTAGAAAGTAAAAACCCCTGTAATTCTCGTCAATCTCCACCCCTTTATTTTCTCTCTCCTCCCCTTAAACCCTTTTCTCTCTTCCTCTTCAACCTTTCTTTCATCATCATCATTCCAAAAACAATTTTTTTTTTTTTAAAAAAGTAAAAATATCTAAAATAAGAGAGAGAAAGTCTTCTTTTTTCTAGAGAGAGAAAACAAAAAACAAAAAACAAAAAACAAAATAAAAATCAATAATGGATCCGCATACTCAGAGAGCGGAGGCGGAGCGGTGGTTAGGAATAGCGGCGAAGTTATTGACGGCGCGTGATTTTTTAGGGAGCAAAACATTTGCGATCCGAGCGCGTGAAGCTGACCCTAACAACGTTGTTTCCGATCAAATTCTAGCCGTTGTAGATACTGTACTTGGAGGTGAAAAGCGCGTGAATTCAAATCAACAACCTGATTGGTACACAGTACTTCAGTTACCTAGACTTGTGCGTGACCCTGAATTGATAGCCGACCACTACAGAAGACTTGTGATGTGTTTAAATCCAGATAGGAATAGGTTTCCATTTGCTGATTATGCTTTACAGCTTGTGATAGATGCGTGGACTGTGTTATCTGATCCTACTAAGAAGTGGTTGTTTGATAACGAGCTCGCGCTTTACTTGCAGCAAGCGGAGCCCGTTGTTGTTGCTACTAGTGGTAGTAGTAGTAGTAGTAGTGTTGCTGCGGTTGCTGCTAGTGGGAGTCAATTGAATACGTTTCAATTTTTTCAACCTCAGCCGCCGCTGCAACAACAACAGCAGCAACCGCAGCAGCAGCAGATGTGGCAATCACAACAACATCAGCAACAGCAAATTAATCAGAGAGAGTTTATGCCGTTGCCGACTGAACAGCAACGGCAACAACAGCAACAGCAACAGCAACCGCCACAGCAACAACAACAGCAAGTTCCGCCACAGTGGCAGATGCGGGATCCTACACCTTCTAAAGGAGGAGGAGAGAGGAATAAAGGGATTTTGAATGGGATTGGAGGTGGGGCGAGAGGGGGAACGCCTACGTCTCCGATGATACCGACACTTACTACACCTCGGCCTGTTCCTCGGGCTGCACCAGTAGCTCCACCACCGCGTGCACTATCTCCATCACCAACGCCTCCACCTCCGCCGCAACCTGCAGCAAGAGTGTCTGTTGTTGATGGTAATGCTGGAAATACCCCTACTACTACTATTAGTAATAATGATAATGATGGTAATATTAATGCTGCTAATGTGGCTAATGCTGATAATGTGGCTAATGTGGGTAATGCTGATAATGTGGCTAATGTGGCTAAGGTGGCTAATGTTGCTAATGTTAATGAGAATAATGATGATGATGATGATGATGATGATGTTGTAGAAGACGTAGAAAGTTTTTGGACTGCTTGCCCTTACTGTTTTTATATATATGAGTATGAGAAAGTGTATCAGGAGTGTACTCTTAGGTGTCAGAATTGTAGGAAAGGGTTTCATGCTGTACAGATTCCAAACCCGCCTCCGATTAGTTCTGCTAAGAATGCTGGTGGTGGTGCTGGGAAAGAGAAGGATGTTGAGAAGAATAAGGAGAAGGGCAAGGAGAATTCATTCTGTTGTTGGGGATTTTTCCCATTAGGGTTTTCGATGACGGCTTGGAAAAAGCAAAATCAAGTTGGGAACTTGAACGGGTCATCGACTTGGGTGCCCTTTTCGCCAATGTTTGCTAGCCCGGTTGCAAATGGGGGTGGGGATTTCCAGTGGTTTGATAATAGTGGTGGCAATGCATTTGTTGGGCCGAAGCATGTCGTGAAGAAGAGTTCCCCTACGGTTTATATAGATGATGAAGATTTTCTTGCGCAATCTGATCCTAGTGATCCGGATTCATCTGATGGTGATTGGAGAACTTATAATCAGGAAAAGAATAAGAAGAAGAAAAAGAGGAGAGGGAATGTTGCGGGACATAAGAGAGGAAGGCAGCGGAGAGCTGATGGGTCAAATCAGGTGAAGCATAATGTAGTTAGTGGAGGTGGAGTTTCTGTTGGTGGTGAGAATGTGGATGATGGGTCTGATGCGCAAGAAGTTGTTGTTGGGTTGGCTGCAGGAGATAAATCTGATGCAATCAAGACTGTTTCTGCAACCCATACAAGGAAGCAGACTAGGAGAAGTGTTAAGGATGTAGGGAGGTTAGATTTGAATGTGGAATTCAACAACGAGGGTGAAGACCATGCCCCTGCAGTAAGTGCAGTAAACGGAGAGGAGGATGGGATTGAAAATATCGCATTTTTTGAAGGTCTTGACGAGTTTCTAAGTACATTGCCCATACTAAATGTTGGTGGAGATGAAAAGGCAAAGCCATCTTAGCAGCACCAGGCCTATACTCGAATCCGAATGCCCCTGATTGTTCCTTTTTTGCAGTTTTTGTATGCAGGTAGCTAGTCTTGATGTATGTAGAGCAGTCAGGATTTTCTTAAAGCTATTTCCAGACTGCCAGTATTTAGTATGTAATTTGCAGGGATTTGATCATCAGGTCTTTTTCTCCTTTTGCTGTTAGAATCCTCCCCTGTAGATTATCCTGCTGTGATGAATAATTTTCTCATGTTAATTTTGGTACAAGTATGAGATAAGCAGGGTAAGCTTGAAACGTTTCTGTAAATAAATCATCATTTTGTACTTTTCATTGTGCTGATTCCCCGTGAAACCCTGCTCACCTTCCTTGAAAGAGTGGGGAAATGTGCAAAGAGATGATGGAGAAATAACAGAAGAAAATTATTTTGCATTATTGCCTCATGCGATGTGAATTACACATTCGCTCTTTCAGGTCAGTGCTGGAAATACCTGTTCTTTTATCCTTTTTACTACACAACTTGGTAAAAGAGTAGTAAAAGAGATATGGTAGAATGTTGATATTCGGCTACAGGGTCTTGACTCTTGGATTCTTAGTGGAGAAGTGATATCGGGACTCTATTAACTTGTGTCATGATAGTAGAGATAGAAATTCATGCTTCTGTCTTCAATTGTACTTGATCATTCAAGTGGCTACTTGTCAACTGGAGGATTCCTGGTGGTTATGACAGCAGTCATAGCACTTACTGTAAGTATGTTCCTGTATATGGTTCTTTCAGAAATGCTTATTAATTTCAGCAGATCATTAGGGCAATTTATGAATGTCATCTGTAGTACACCTAGCTCTCTGTGTTGACCTACAATTTCTATTTGCTTTTGTTCTCTGCTGTGTTCTCTTATATTTTTTGCTCTTTATTAGCTGCTAAGTCGGAAAACGTATTTCTCTGAGCTGGTGATGGAACATCTTAAAAACCTCAGTTAATCAAGCTGTCATTTTATTTCATTGACTTCCTCCTGTAGTATCTGTAATTTTCTTACTCCAAGTATTAGGATGAAAATAACCAAAAGATCAATATTCCCAGTCTGTACTTCTCTCGTTTGCTTACGTAGTTAGCTCTCTGGCTTGTGAATGTTGTGTAATCCGTTTACTTATGGATTTCTTCATTGGTATATGCTATTGCAATTAATAAATCATCTATATTGTACTAATTACATTCGGCTTTCATCTATTTCTTCTATGTGCTGGCAAAATTATTGCTCTCTCCTCTCTGCTTTCAAGTTTCAAGTACCTGGTTCATTATTATCCATGTGAAATTCTCTACTGATTTTTGAGCCTTTTTTGATGGTTAGTCAGTTAGTCTGCACCTTAATGTGCCACAGAGTCTTACATCTTAATGAGAGTCATCTGAGGTCATCTCTTAAACCTCCCAAGACTACCAACTGCCAGTTTACCTCAGAGGTCTCGCCGTTCAGAACCAGGAAAGGTGTCCTGTCTCTTTCCATATCCTGATGGTTTCGGTCTATGCAGTTTCACTGTTGGTTGTGCTGTTGTGCGTGGTGTACCAAGAGTGACTCTAATCCTTTACTTGGAGGTTTCATTCATAGTAATTTCCAATTCATTGATGGAGATTCAGTCATCGTAATATATGCATGGGCGCTTTGATGCTCATCATTGATCTGATAACGGTAAGACCACTTCGACTGCATATTAGTGAGAAAGCATGTTTCTAATATCAATGCAAATGTACAAGAATTGCTTGTGAATGCTGATTTCTCTTTTATGGAAGAAGTTATACTGGTAGGATGTGCTTCAGTTTACCACTTCCTTCCCCACGTCCACCAATTGAATTTTGGAGCCAGATGATCGTAACCTGTCATATTTTGTATGGCTTAAAAACAAAGTCTCCCAGGTATTACTTTGTACTTCTCTGCCATTGTAGTGTGATACGACAAGTGGGGAATTTCCACTTAATCCTTCTGATTGAAGAGAGGAACTTATATCTTTAGAATAGTTGGGAATCAACATTATTGAACCTTATTTCGTTGTTTTGTGAGGAATAAGAAGTTTTAAATATTCTAGTGACTAATATATAAGTGTAAAGTATATGGATTAGTAAATTCAATATTATTAAGAGACACGATGGCTCGAATAACTGATTATAAGTGATGAAGTGGTAATTTAACAGTCCATAATGGGTGTTGCTGTATGATTTGTAGATACATGTGAATGGCAATTTGAAAATCTGCTATAGAATGACCTATATGTAATGCCACAGCTTTTATTTGGTTCCACTGGCAGGATTGAAAGATTGAAGATGTTTTTGTTGATTATCTTTATGCAACTTTTCCTATGCTGGTAGCTAACTGATCTAAAAGTAAATAACTGTGAAGATTGAGCATCTTTCTCTTGTGGGACGTCCATTTTGTTTACACATCGTATTTGATGCAGTTGTAGCTTATATGTTGTAATAATCATAGGGCAAGCTTGTTGAATTACAAGGTTATGTCAAAGTAAATATAAGCTTGTTACCGATTTACACTAAATATAAGCTTCTCATTGGGAAAACTTGCCCTCTGATTGTTAGTGGTCAATACTTTTCCCTTGGACTTGGGCGCATTTTTGAGAGTTCAATTTTTTTTTTTTTTGGAGAAACGGACTTCCATTAACAAGAAGAAAGTTCCGTCAGCACCCAATGCATCAGATAAATCTATCCTCACTCGAAAAGGGCAGAGCTTCACAGGCCACAGCAGCATGTGCAGCCTTGTCTCCTTGCCTTATAATGTGCTTCCAGACCACCGCCTTCATAGAGCCTGTCAATTCCCTGATCATCCAAGATACTGCCCATCCCCGAGTGATCTTTGATGTCCTTTGACACCTTGTTGATCACCACAAGACCACTCTCCACTCACCACTTTCCTCTTTTCAAATCCCAGTTTGCAGCCCATATCTACATCGTTCATGGTATTGAGGGTTCCTGGGGGTGCAATGGGTTATGTTAGGTGGTCTGTTGCGTGCGATTCTTTGCCAGGGCTTCATAAGGCTTTTGTAGGAGTTGA
This sequence comes from Beta corolliflora, assembly GCA_947648045.1. NCBI lineage: Eukaryota > Viridiplantae > Streptophyta > Magnoliopsida > Caryophyllales > Amaranthaceae > Beta > Beta corolliflora. Next base: position 1,143,761 of record CANSZD010002981.1, read on the forward strand.
AAAGTAAAGCCAGCAATTGAGAACTCTGGTGTGCTTTTGATCTTGGCCATGTTATCTTAAATCACTTTACTTGTGTCCTGATTCTGACAAATAGTGCTTACAGATCAACAAAGGGTGTGTATGAATTAGTGATTTGATACATCACTGTGAGTCTGTAATTATAAGCTGGGTCAGTGTTTCTCTGTATCAAATGGGGTTGTTATATCTAATAGATGAATTCCATTTTTTGTTTGTGCTACTTTATTGTAGATTATCGTGTTAATTACAGTAGGTTGTACATCTCATGGAAGTGGTGTGCTGGTAATCATGTATTGACATGGAAATTCAATGACTTGTAGATGCACCTTGTAAACATAATGTCACTAGGTTCTAGGTCTCGTAGATTTGGTGTGCAGGTAATCACGTATTGACATGGAAACACTGACTTGTAGATGCACTTTTTAACATGATCTATGTATACTTATCTACAGTTTGGCATGGAATACAGCCCTATATTGGTACACAAGCATATACTCATGAATTTATCGATATTGATCCTTTGCCTCCTAGGAATCATGCATTGACATGGAGACATAATGAACTGTAGATGCACTTCGTGACGCGATCTATGTATATTTATCTGTAGTTTGACATGGAATATATCTCTACTGTTACACAATATACTCATAAATTTGTCGATATTGCTTTTTGGCCTCCCAGGGAGCTTGATGCTCAGTTTTTCTGACAGCTTTCTGTTCTGCCCTCTTTTTTTACACTGATGGTGCAAGGTGTGTTTGATAAAGTCATGCTATCACATTTTATCATACATATGTAATTCTGTAGTGTGCATTTTGAAATCCAAATCCCGTCAATGGGATCAATTGTTGATTGCTCCTTCTCTGTACCACAGGCAGGCGTAGATATGCATACGTTGTGGTGGTTTACTGAAGCATCTTGTTGATGCTACCCATGGTTATTGGCCAGCAAGTGTGGTGTTGTGCAACATTTATTTGGTGATAATGTTTCTACCCCCTTAAAGATCAATAGTTTATTTTTTTTTGGTAATTATCAGGTAGTATTACCTCATAGGTGATAAAGTCATGCATAGGTGATTTTTACCATTACCTCATCCTAGCTAAAAGTATGTTTTCGTAATCTTTAGGAGCAGTCCTTAATGTCTGCCCGTTCATTTTGGTAAATATTGAGTCACTCTGCCAGTGCCGCTACACTGCTAATGCTGAGGCGCAGGCCTTCCTAGCTCTTCTAAGTGTCATCATAAATGCCTGGCTTTGAAGTTTATTTATGGTGACTTGGCTAGTGTTTGCTTGTCAAATGTGCATACGAAAGGTGTGTAATTCCTCTATTTTAGGGATTTTTGTTTGGGATTGTCCGAGTTTCATGTTGCATCTTCATTATCAAGAATCATATATGAGGGAAATTAGCGTGGAATGAAGAGAGTGAGGATGATTAATGATATATTGGCTCTAGCTAAGAGGTAGAGATTAAAAACCGGGAGCTGTTTTTTCTTCTTAGGTAGTGTCATTATTTTCCGTTGCCACATCTTAAAGATCTGAAGGCTGGTAGGATCTAGATTGAGATTCTTCCCCTCTATCATTTAACCCTTTAGAAGTGAAGATTTTATTAGAGACTTGATAGAATATGGAACTGGCATGAAGAAGTTATAAACTTGTAATCTTCCTTGCCTTCCCCTTTTGTCTAGTCTCTAGATATGTGGTGCACAAGGTTTGAAAGTTGTATGTGTTGTTTACGCGTTTATACCATTTTCGGACACAATAATCGTTAAACAAATATTTGAGATTTCAAGTTATCACCTCCTGCAACATAATTTTATATTTTCTGGTGTTCAGTTATTTCTCAATTGCCTATTCTTGTTATCGTTTCTTTGTCAAACTGAGCTACAATAGTTGGAGAAGACCGAAGACTACTTTGCTTTTTATCATATGCTGCTGATGAGTATTTCTGCTACTGTTTTTCTAATACTGATATATTGGAGAGTTACAGTCGTTTATAGATCGATATGCTGACCATGTTGGTGTATGGATTTTGATATTGCTGTCATTTTCAGGTTGCAGAGACTGGACAAGGCTTACTGCTGTCGAAGAAGATCCAGCTGCTTTGATCTTGTCTTTCTAAAGATCAGGGAGGTGATACTAGTGTGATCAATTCTCGGCTTTGGTTGTTTTTGGTTGAAGCTTGTTTCTTTGATAATCTTACACAGATCCTAACAGAAGGGTGTGAAGTGCATATGGTAGCACAACTTAGATGATCCGTATGGTGTGAAGGGTTTGAGGTGGCCCAGCCCGATTTAACCAGGCTTTGGTGCAACTTCGGCTCGAAATGTTGCATGAGGCTGATCCGTATATGCACCCTATTCTAGCTAAATGTGTTTTCTGTCGAGCCAAAGGTCCTTCCTCGGGTGATTAGGGTTTGAATGGAGGTTTGGCTTGGTTTGATGTTTTAGCCGAGGTACCCCAATTCTATCTCATGAGTCATGAACAAAATAATGCTTGCATTTTTGGGAATTAAAAGGATAAATACAGAAAAGTATGAGGGTGTTTGGATAGTTTAGGGAGAAAAAAAAGTGTTTATTAATAATTGGCAAATCAGAAGATTAGTACTGTTTATGTTTTTTTTGGGGTGTAAAAGGAGCCACAAGGGCGGTTTTTTAGACCGGATTTGATTATTTTGTGGGTACATCTAGCCAACTAAGTTAGTTAAAGTGTGTTTTATGGATTAGGAGTACATAACAAAATTCCTCCTTTTGCAATGAAAGTGAAGGAGAAGAGTTTTTTTTCGGGATCAGTATGTCAATAAATATGGAGCTTGGAGCATTTGATTATCCATATTGTTTTTTTTTTTTGAAAGAAAAATTTCATTAATTGAAGGCCAAACGACATTTAGAATATGTGTTAAAGAAAAACAAGATACAATTAAACAATGTTAAATTAAATTCGTCTTCGAAGAAACTACAATGAACTAAATCGAGCAATACAGTGCAACCCTCTTGTATTTGCTGAATCAAGCAGCTATTGATGATGAAGTCTATCATTCTGACATAGTTTGGGAAGAACATTCTTGATCGAGTCTTGTTGACCGCATTCGAGATTCCAATACTTTCATGTTGAGTCTCGAACTTCAATCAATGAGAACAATTTTTCATACCTAAAAACAAAAAAAACATACTCACAACTCTCATAGGGGAGAAGGATATCTCCAAAACAGAGACTAAAAACCCCATAACAGGGTTTGAAAAAATCTCATAAAGAAAGACTAATTTATTAAACAAAACAAGAAAATAAATTAAAAACTGAAAATAAAAGGGGAAGAGGGGCTTACCATGGATGAAATTATCCATGACAGCCCCTAACTGATGAAGAAGGGGTAGGGGAGTTTAGGGTTTGAGAGAAAAAAAAAGAGAGAGGGGGGCGGCAAACTAGATGGTTATCTATAATTTTTAGCACTAAATATATAAGAACTTTTTCATGACATTGCCAAAATCACGAGATTAGAAGTCAAAATTTACTATTATTCATTTAAAAAAATATTTTTATTTTAAGGTCGAGAATGGGCCCCTGCTGGATCGAACACTTGACCATGGGTTCAGAAGATGGATGAGCTAACCACTCAATTGTCAAAAGCCCAAATATCTCAAGTACCAATGTGTTAAAGATGAAATGAGTCAAAAGCCCAAATATATGTTTACCATGCCCTTAAAATCAGGCCCAAAAGTTTTAGTTGGATGTAACCTCATGTTTGTGGAGAAAGGAAGGCACAAAGTACGGGAAAATGTCAATTGTAAAGTGAGTATAAAGTTTAAAGGGCTATGTAGTTTGCATTATGAGCATATGCCATATAGTAATAATATTTATTAAAAATTACAATAAGCACATTTTATATGTAACGTTACTTTTGTCTCAGATCTATGTTATGTAAGGATAATATTAATTAACGTATCTATGTGTTTGTGACTTGTGATTTGTGAGCTAAACACCAAATATTCAATTTTTTTTAGGTATGTAAAGATGAAGAGGTCCTATTGGACTGGAACTTCTTGGCTCTTGCAGAAAAAGTTGTCCTGGGTTAGCAGAATAAACACTTTGAGAGTGGGGGGAAGGTATGGGGAATCCACTCTCCCAAAGTGTCTTTACTAAGGATTGGATTTCCAACCAAGTTAAAAGATACTCCTTACCACTAGACCGAGTTTAACTTGGTAACACCAAATATTTATTACTACGGTTTGTTATACTATGGTATAAGTTTTTTTTTTTTTTTTATAGATGGGTGCTGATAATTGCAATGTTCTATCTTCTACTTTTTTCCTCTTTCTTAGGATGAGAATCCACGAATTCTCTCTCACACAATTCTCTAGCCCTTAGAGCATGATTGGGTAAAAGAGATAGGGTTAGGGTATTCATCCAATACTTCACTAAGTGATAAAACGTCTTTATTTTTTTTGTTTTATCTCCAATGAACTATCATTTCTCTTTCTATCCTTGTTTAATATTGTCTTTTAGCTAATTATTGAGTAGCTTAGACAGCGTTAGTATCTGATATGGTGTGATCTAGATGTTGATTGAAGATGCTCCTTTGTTTTACCTTCCTTTGATATAATTTTTTTCTTCAATTTTGTTTCCGTGTGTGCAATAATGTTGCTCTTCCTCTTAAGTCTTAACTGTGCTATGTGACGATGTATTACCTGATGGTGGTCCAACATGAAAACACTTCTCGTCCATAAAAAGCCATATATTGAATAAGTACACAATGGAGAAGAATGGTTTGACCTACTCTAAATTGAAATCACAAATTATGTTCAGTTCAGCTAGTTTTTTTCGTACTGTTTCAATTTAGTTTAGTTCGGATAAATTAAGTTCAGTTCATCGGAATTGCACTCATGCCTTTTCCGCATCAAGTTGGTCGCTCCCCCACCCCGTACGTAGTGATTCTATCAATCATGTACGTGGGTAGAACCCTCCATTTTGGTTCAGACTAATTAAGTTAAGTTAAGTTCAATTCAGTTCAGTGCAAAAGTTTTAGTTTGGCGAACAACATTTTAGCAAATAGATTTGGCCCTGTTTTTTAGCACAGTTTCAGTTCAGTTTAGCTCAGCTCGTTTCAGAATTTCAGTTCAGTTCAATTCAACTACTTTCATCAATTCATCTCACAATTTTACTTTAGTTCAGATCAATTCATCTCATCTCAATTCGGCTTCAGTTCAGTTACTCTCTGCAATTCAATTCAGTTCAGTTTCTCCCAGTAGAAAAGAACGGGGCCTAACTCTCGTTACATTTATAGTATTTAGGTTTTGAGAAATTACCGCGAAGGTTTAAAAAATTGAAAGAAGTACTTTGTGTTAAAACGGTCGAGGTTGATAACACAAGACGCATAACCGGGGAGCAGGTAGTGGTCACAGGGCAGTGAATGATGGCATCTGAAATTTGGGGATTCTCTATCTCTCTCATCGCAATCTAATTGATCGCACCTCACCTTCAAACTAAGGGTGTATCGAGTGCTGTGTTCCCTCACGTGTCTAGGTGTGTGGGACCCACCTTCGGAAAAACAAAAAATTGATAGAAGTAAACTGTAAAAGGCATACTACACACTTTAAATACTGAAAAAAGTAAGTGTAAAAAGCCATTTAACTTTTACACGCCAAACACTGCCCAACATGTATTCGGCTTCTCTCACCTATCGTCCATTCTCACATATAGCTACTACATAGGTCTTTCTTTCGCATAGGTTGTCTACTTGTAATACCTAGTAAGGTAGTCAAAATTTTCATTCTTGGACCTATGATTTGATGATTAACCCAAAAGTTTCAATTAATATACAACTCCCTCTGTCCTTTTATTGTCCATTTCTCTAATGCACGTTTGCCAATACACGTTTTGTATCGTTAATGTCTTTAATTATATATTAGTAAAAATTATAAAAGTTTGATTTTCAAAATGTACACCATGAGACGAATTCAACAAGACCCCACATGACTATGTTTTATCTTATATATTGGAAATTGTTTTTGATGAATTTCTTTACCTATGAATAGTGCACAAATTAAAAATGGGCAATCTATTAAGGGACGGAGGGAGTACATACTTGGTCAATAAAACAGATAGAACCTCTATTCATATATAGGCACTGTTCTTCTAGGCTAAAATGAATTGAACTTAAATGAAACTGTGAACTAGTTGAATTGAACTGAAATGAGTTGAACTGAATTAAACTGTACTGAACTATACTCAAAAGAATTAGATCGTAGTTGTAACTTGTGTAGTTGTGTGTTTCTTTAAGGTACTCTTAGGTCAAAACCTTATTTACATTAACCCAACTTAGGTTGACAAGCTAAAAACATTGAGAGTGGGAGGAAAAAGTAAGGGGATCCACTTCTCTAAAGTGCTCATAGTGGAGGTTAAACACGCAACCTTGAGATTGGAAAGTACAATTCTTACCATTAAGCTAAACTTAACTTGTAGATGAGGTTAGAACATGGAGGGAGGCACGTAGATTAAGATGAGAAAACAGATGTAAAACGAAACTTATGTGGTGGGAAGAGAGATAAAGAGGGAAAAAATCTAAAAATAGATAATGTTACAACTAAATTGGGACATCCAAAACTATGAAGTGTTGCGACTAAAAGAGTTGGATGAAGAACTAAATTCTCTTTGGAAAAATTGATAGGAACAGTCCCAACTATGGGCGTTCCGCCATTTTCAGTCCCAACTAAGGATTATTTCTGGGCGGTCCCAACTATGCATCATTTTTGCTGAAATTGGTCCCAGGTGACTCATTACCTATTTAACAGGTTAATTTTTTTTTATTTCTTAAGTGAGTTTCTTCTTCCCTTTTCTCTCTCCTATCTCATTCCTCCCCGCCACTCCCTCCCCGACCACCCCCCCCACCCACCCACCCACCTCCCATGCCATCCCTCCCCCCTGCCATCCCCTTCCACCGACCTCCCCTGCCACCCCTCCCCGCTAACCCCCAAAATCCCATCCCCCCCCGATGTCTAATACTAGAGAAATAAACTAGAAGAAATTCAAGCTTAAAAAATGGCGATCAAAACGAAACAACTCACCTCAATAATCCAATTAACCATCAGTAGCCGTTGCTCAATGATTAATCCTCTGTAATTGGTTGCAAAATCATATTCTTCAACGTAATATTTCGCCTCCACCGCTTGGATTCTCTCTCTACTTCTCAACCTTCTGTAGCTCTCTTCATCTTCCTCACCTTCAAATGTCCAATACTACAAACAAACACACAATTGATCACAAATTAATCAAAATATTAAACAGAATGTGACATTAGGTAATCAATTGAATTGAATTAATACTCACAGCAAGTTCATCCAAATACTGATCATCGAAGAGAAAGGAAACTTCATAATCAGGAGAATTAGAGCTCATTGTTAAGAACTGGTTATAAAACTCCTTGAAGAGAGAAAAACAAAGAGAAGGAATGGAATCATCGCCGGATTTCTCAGAGAATTGGATGCCGGAATTCAACCACATTGAAGGAGTGTATTCGTCGGTGAAATCCTCGAACTCTGATTCTCCATAACCGGAAAAAATCTCCGAGTAATTCGTTGTCGAAGAAACCTCGTAATCGTTGTATGAGAAATTCTCAGTGCAAGCCAAATCAGAGCTGATGTTTCCGACGACAAAATCGCCGGAGCTTTTCCTGCTGAACAGTAGTCGTCATATTCGCCGGAGATTTTAAAACCGCGGAGAATTCCGCTTCGACTCTGCTTTAGCTGCAACAAGCATAGCAGGATTCAACACATGAAAATGAAAAAGAAAAAGAAAAAGAAAAAAACACATTTTACCTGTTGTAGCAGGTCATTGACCTGCTGGGACCAATTTCAGCAAAAATGATGCATAGTTGGGACCGCTCAGAATTAATCCTTAGTTGGGACTGAAAATGGCGGAACGCCCATAGTTGGGACTATTCCTATCAATTTTTCCATTCTCTTTTTATGGTTGTACTATATTCTTTTTTGAGGTGTTTTAAATTAATTGTACCGTTTTCTTTTTGAGATTTAAGAAAGGATTTCTCATCATATGTGACTTGTTTAATATTTTAATCATACTTTTATACAACTAACATTTATAAGCGTGTTATTTTTTTGAATATGATAACATATGTATACACACGCACATAATGCAATAGCAATTTTAATGAGATTTATAAAAATATTGAAATTCTTGATCCTTCATTTTACGGGTAAAATTCTTAATCCAAACATCCAACAAAACATATATTTGTTTGTATATATGCGTACATATACATAAATATTTAGTCCTCAAATAGATGTGACAATAGTTGCATGTACTTATTATTTTCATTAAAGTTCTTAACACCACTAATCAATAAGTCATTAACTACCAAAACATCTATTCAAAGACTATCTAAGCTTTTCTTAACTTTCAATGGAAGAATCACAAGAGGAATATACAAAAGGTCTTGAAATCTTGAATATCCAATGACCAATAGAGTTTATAAGTGAGGGTGAAATTACATTGTGAGGTATAGTGGTACATTTGAAGTTTGAACGCACATAAATTTTGATTTTTTCAATATTTCTTTTATTAAAATTTTTGGTAATTTTAATCTCAAAGTAATTGTTTTCCGCAAGTAATAAAATTTGTTTTCGAAAATACATATCTTTTATAATATACTAATTGATAACTTAAAATATTATTAGCTCAACTGCTCAAGTCATACATTAATAAATGTAAAATTCAAATATTGCAATTCAAAATGAAACAAATTAAATAGTACTCACTCCGTTTTTTTTTAATTTACTCAAGCCTCAAGGTGGAAGTACAAAAGTGATAGAGAAAAAACTGAAAAGTGAAAAAGAAATATTAAAACATGAGAGAGAGAAACTAAACAGGTGGAGAAAGAAATTATAAGGTGAGTTATTATGTTAAAAAGCGGACCACATTGGTGAAAAAGCGAAGAATCAAACCCCTAGTCACAAGAGTGGAAGGAGGACTTACAACCAACTATGCAAACCTTAAATCTATAATACTTAATGCGCAATGCAATTTTGTTTTTAAGATAGGTAAGTTGAAGTTCGTTGCAAGAATGAGAAGGAAATTAGAGATTTCTCTTGCATGGGATGAGACTTGATCTTACGATCTCTTAAATCAAAGGTGATGTCAACATAATTAGGCTATCACCTGCTGCTCAATACACAATACTATATTGAAGATGGAGAAAAAGTAGCCAATATAATAAGCTAATTATATAAAATAAAGTAGTGTGATCGCATAGATTGATTTGATGCTCGAACTGAAAGCAAAATGTCAAACACTAACCTTCATTTTATTGGTTTTGGGGGGACTATTTACGGTGCCTCCCTTCTATCTAGAGTTTCTCTCTCCCGACATCATTTTCTGTCTTTACTTGCATAGTTGCATGTTGCACTCATAATTTAAGTTAAATCAATGATTTAATTACACCTTCTTCTTAATAAAGGTTCTCCACCTCACCCCTGTGATCTGAAACATAGTTTGCAAAGTTGACGATCTCGTTTGTAAATTGTAATAATTAGACTAGTTTTGTGATGTATGGATCTATAACTTTTAGATTTTTGTGTATTACAAAATTTTTAGAAAATTCTATTGTGATCATAGATAAATATGACCATGGAAATCTAAAGATCCGGAATAATTTTAAAATTTTAAATGTAAACACATAATTATTTTAAATCATTAATTCCCATGGTCATATTTATTTATGACCACCAAAGAATGATCCAGATTTTCATCTCTGAGTTGTTACTTTGTAAAATACTTACTATATTTAACGAACATTTCTTATATAAGAAATTGAGAATTAATCTATATTAGAAAGTTACAAGTTTGTTAGTGAATTGTTGGTTATACGCAAAATATTCCTATAATGTAAGTGATCGTTTGGTATATATGGGAATTTAATTCCTGTATGAAGTTTTATTTCCTAGGAAATGGCCTAAATTTGTTTGGTTGACATCAAGGAATTTGCAATTCATGTGGGAATTCTGATTGACCAAGGGGGGAGTGGGTAATTAAATTCCCACATTTTGTGGGAATTTCAATTTCCCAAGGAATTTCCATTGCATCCCAACTTGCCAAGGGTGAGAATCGATCCCAGGACCTCCTGAAACCGGGAGGGAAGCTCTAACCACTAGTCTATCCCTCACTCTCATAAAATTGTGCTAAATACTTTCATCATACTTTTTCAAAATGAGATGATACTAGTATTATACAATAGTCGCTTGCAAAATGGACATTGACATAGTAGAGTGCTATATTACGTGTAGACGTCATAGCCAATGCCTCTTAATTTAATAATATGATGGAATTATGCTAAATAACATTAGTTTTATTTTGCCAAAAACATGCACTGCGCAAGATCTATTTCATAAATTGCATACAGAAGTTGTCAATCAGTACAACTGTACAAGTCACAAGATCAGAGGTTGTGTACACTTGTGTCGTCCAAGATTGGTCAAGTCTGGGTCCAAGTCTAATCAGTTTGGTCACGAAAAATATTATTTGATTCGTCACAATATGTATTTTTTAAAACATGAGAAATAACAAAAACTTTTTTTATAATTTTTTACATATAATTAAATTAGTAATATTAATGCTCAAAGTTTTACAGCGATAAGTGTAAAAAGTACAAGTATTTTTTTGTGAAATATAAAGGGAGTATACTAGTGTACACGGATTCGGATCGGCTGATTCAGCAGTTTCAATCGGATCGACCACAAACCATTTCCATGCAACACACCTTGGCGGAGATCAGTAAATGTTGGTCAACGTTTGAATGGTGCCAGCTCCTCAAGGTTACTCGCACTCAAGTGCATGAAGCCCAAGTTTTAGCTAACTTTTGTAGGAGAACAAGATTTTCTTTCATTAGTTTCTAGCTTTTATTTTGTTTGGTTGTGTTTTAGTTTCTTGTATGATTTCTCAATGTAAAAAAAAGGGAGTATTTAAATTCTACAGGCAAATAAAAGTTCATGAAAAAGCCATTCAAAAATGTTTAACAATCGCAAGGCTCTCCATTATTCCTCTCTCCGAAGACTCATGTATTTTCTGCAAAAATCATACTGAAACCGAGGAGCACCTCTTCATTCACTGCGAGTTTGCAAGAGACCTATGGAATTGGTGGCTCCTGATCTGGAATGTGCAATGGGTCCTCCCTGTATCTTTAAAGGACCTATTTCTCCAATGGAATGTCAGCACGGCAGATTACTTTTTCAAGAAGGTCTGGAAAGCTTCTTTCTATATCATTGTGTGGACGCTATGGAAAGAACGCAACGGCAGAGTCTTCAATAACATTTCGAGCTCACCTAAGCAAATCCAAGATTTGGTTTTGCTTCGCCTATGCTGGTGGATAAAAGGATGGCAAGATCCATTCCCTTACTCATGCCATGATGTGATGCAAAATCCGCTCTGCCTAAAAGGGAGTTCAGCTGTGAAAAGGAGTGCAACAACTCATATTATTAATGCAAATACACTATGGAGTCCACCATCTCATCTCTCTTTAAAATGGAACATTGATGCATCCTTTGATCCAATTTGCAATCTTAGCGCCATTGGAGGAGTTTTACGCAATGAATCAGGTACTTTCATGTGCCTTTTCTCATGCCCCATCCCACCTCTGGAAATCAACTCTGCGGAAGTTTATGCGATATTTCGTGCAGTAAAATCTCTCTCTCCGCTCCTGAGATTAGTTCCTGTCATATTACATTTGAATCGGACTCTGCAAATGCGGTTAAATGGTGCAGTGACAAGAGTGGTGGCCCTTGGAACCTGAATTTCATGCTCAACTATATAAGAACTGCCATTCACTCGCAACTTAATGCTCAGATTATTCATAAGGGGCGGGTTTCAAATGCCGTGGCAGATGCATTAGCAAAACGTGGCCTTCGAAGGGAGAATGATTTCATGGCTTGGCTGTAAAATTTAAGTCTTAGTACTAAGCTCTCCTGCCTGTAATGATGTACCTCATAAACTTATAAGATGCAAGATGTACTGGCTTTAAATGTTTACTGCTTTCACTGGCAGTAACTTTCCTTGAAACTTAATACTCCCTCTGCTTTTTTTTATTTGCTACATTTGACTTGCACGGTTTTCAAAGCATTATTTAACTCTTAATATCTCTTATTTCGCTTAAGTAAAAATTATAAAAATTTGATATTATGAATCTACACGTCGAGATGAATCTAACAAGATCACACATGACTATATTTTTACTTATAAAATAATCAAAATAATCGGTCAAAGTAGTGGCTTCATTCCCAAGAAATCAAATGTAGCAAATAAAAAAAAGCAGAGGGAGTAATACAAAACAACTTATCAAAAAAAAAAAATGTTTAACAAACATCCCTTTGTCAAATTCCTAACCTGGCCTCATACAACTCTCAAGTCTCAATCACAAACAATTTCTTATTACTCCTATATAGGCTTATGTTGAACGATATGACATGCAAGTTTCTCGTCTTTGTCAATGATATAGAGTAGATTTCTAAGAGTGAGATATAAATTTTCTTACTACTCTTACTAAACATGGACAAAAAAATAGCCTCTGACTTGGAGGTGCAGAACAATTGTGCATATTTGGAATAAGGTGGAAATTTGTACTACTCAAGTTAATAAATTTGTCACTATATGTGGTATTCCTTGTTCTACTAGACTGAACATTAACTGTTTGTGCAAGAAAATTCATTAAATCGTCCCAACCAATCTCATAAATAACCAAAACATGGTCCAAAGACCAAAACTGTAATGATGTCAATTGTGAACTTTCCTTCTCTTAACTTGAGGAAATATGAGTGACGACGCCATTGGCCCCCTTCTCATGCTAACAAACCCTTCTATTTGTATTTTGTAATCAAAATTGAAACATTGGTAGGGCTTCAATGCCCTTGTATAATATGATGATTACAAGTCAGAAAAGAGTTTTTTTTGCAAGGACATTAATCAAGGCTATTGTAATTTGTACGTTTACTCTAATAGTTTAGATAATATTTTGTTTATATGATTATAAATGTTAAATATATATTCACTAAAGTAATATTAATTTTGAATCATTTGACAAATCACACGACCGTTAATGTTGTTAGTATTCATATAGAGTGCATTCTCTTCACAAGAGTTTTATTATTCTGAACTATTATCCTTTAACAGATTTCGTTGAGCCTAAACTTATCTAGAATGATTGTTACTGAACTTCTCTTACTTGAAGTGATATGAACTTAATATTTCTATTTGTACTTACTTAGCAGGTAGATATCGACATCACACAGTGGAGGGTTTGTCTGATATCTATTGTTTGGAGTCACATGAAGAGATGACTCCAACATCAAATATCATAGGATCCCATGAAGTTCTCATCCATCCGAATCCTTGGGATTCCTCAAATGGCGAAATTCCAAATTCGCAGGTATCGTGTTGGCAATCGAGACATGAAAATTGTTCGAGATCACAACAATCAAAGCTCCGGTGTATTCTTGCTGCAAAGGTCCGTTTATTGTGTAGATGGGTAGATGAAGATAAGTCCACACTCAAGTTCTCTAAGCCAAAAGAGTATCCTTAATAGCTGTGGCAATTTATGTTTCTTAGTCTTATGCTATGATAAAGCTAGTAAAAATTGTGTTTGTAACACCCACGATCTGAAGGTTACAGTAAGATTCAGTGGGTATAGTGTATTAGCTTGTATTTCAAAATTCAATTAATAATATTGTTTGAACCATTGTAAAAAAAAAAGGTTACGGCCCACATATAACATTTGCTAGTGAAATAGTTTCTCTATTTAAATACAATATCTTACTTGATTTTTTCCTTTTTGTAATTTGCTAATTTGAACTTTGTTTATTATGTGTTCATCTAAATGGAAACCATATTTATATAAAATTAGCCCTTGTTTCATATTACTAAACTTTCGTTATTGCGTTAGCCATACACTTTACATGTTTCTAGCGATTCACATGGCATCATCAAATAATACAAGTCTTGGATAAGAATATACAACGCACTAGAACGATCTCGTTGACGATCCTTTACTCTGACAACATCTAGGGTTCCTCGAACAATGTGATATCTCACACCGGGTAAATCCTTAACTTCCCCCTCTTACTACGACTACAAAATGTTCTTGTAAATTATGGCCAAACCAGGTATATAAGCAATGATACGTAAGGCAGAGTTTGGTTTTTTAGGGGTGATAGTGGAAAAGTTGACAAATAAGTCACCCTTATTGCCACTCTACAGAACCGTACATGAGATTTTCACCTCATACGGCTCCTCGTTCAATTCTTTCGAAACCATTGGATCCTTTCCATAATTCTTTAAGTCCCATAGGTTTGATCTTGTATAATCTGACCCACTTTCTCTTTGAGCGAAGGGTACGGAGCTCCCCTACGGCCCTACCGATGCTTTTTTTTACATCCCACAGCTTCGGCAGACCGCTTAGCCCCGTTCATCTTTCGCGCAAGAGCGCTCGATCAATGAGTTATTACGCACTCTTTCAAGGGTGGATGCTTCTAGGCAAACCTTCTGGCTGTCTCTGCACCCCTACCTCCTTTATCACTGAGCAGTCATTTAGGGGGCATTAGCTGGTGATCCGGGTCGTTTCCCTCTCGACGATGAAGCTTATCCTCTATCGTCTCACTGACCGACCTTGACCCCTGTTATTTGGAGGTCATATCTAGTATTCAGAGTTTGCCTAGATTTGGTACCACTCTCGCGGCCCGCACCGAAACAGTGCTTTATCCCTAGATGTGCAGTCAACTGCAGAGCCTCAAAGCATTCCGGGGAGAACCAGCTAGCTCCGGGTTCGAGAGGGACATTTGGATCTTTTGATGCGGGTTCATGCTGGGTCGATGCGGGTTCATGCTGGGTCGATGCGGATATGTTTTACATATAAATCAGTCAGGGTTCGTTTAGATTTCAATCATGTGGTAGATCGAGTCAATTTGGACATCTAGTTCGTACTTCAGGTTACCTAAATTATATCAAATTCAATTGGATTAGACAAGTATCGAGTCCAGTCATAAATCACACTAATAGTCATCCTTGGAATATTCAAGTATTTTAAATTCGGATTTACATCGGGTCATTTCCTTAACGCATCGAAACAACCACAAACATATTGAAGATAAAATAGAGAAGAATAATCTTATCATAGAAAGAAAACAATGATAATGTTAAGGAAGGAGAAAGACAAGGGTAAGAAGTGAGAAGGAGACAATAGAAGAGAGCTTAGGCAACGACAGTGCGTGTGCGTGGTGTGGTCGAGGAAGAGCTATCTAAATTTCTCAATGAAGAAGAAAAAAAAGAGGCAAAGAATCAAGATTAGCCTCATTTCAGTTCCCCAAAATGCGACGTTAGTGTTTGACATTTTGCTTTCAATACTAGCATCTATACTTGTCAGCTTTTTCATAATTTTGGCTTCTTCTTTCACTCTTTTTCTCTCTCCTATCGTTACTAGGGAGTACTACTACTCAATGTCGAGACTTGTAAAGGGTAATTTTTTAAAAAACAAAAGGTGGAACCCCTCATCATGGACTTCGTGCCTCTAATGTCTATTTTATGTTGTTTTTGGGTTTTGGGAACTTGTGAACTTTTCAAGGTAAGAAAAAAAAATTAACAGCACATTTTCTAAGAATGTCTATTTCATTTTCAACGTTACTCTAATACTCTACTCTCCCTTTTACAACCGTTTTCTGTCTTAGTTTAGGATAAATCTTCCTTTTTTGACAATTTAATTATAAATTATAGTGATATAGTACTACTACAAGTCTATATAGTTTGGGAATTGGGGACTTGGGAGGGATCAATAGATCATAGAGTAAAGTTTATATTATTTTTATATAAATCACACGATGTAGTACCTCCTTAACAATAATGGATTGTCTCAAGTGAATATACTTTCAACAAGAACAAATATAAATAAAGTTTATTTTTCTTGAAAAATTGAAATAATCAAAGATTAGTTTTAGTTAATGATAAGGAATATAAAAGAAAATAAAAGTTTCCAACATCTTTGATACTCCATCAATCTCATATGAAATCGCAACACTTTTTATATCTAATTGTCTCATATTAATTGCAATATTTTCAGTTTAGACATAAACTCACTATTTTTTTTCTACAGTTTATTACTCTACAACTATATCCCACACTTTTATGGAAAAAAAATCAAATAATAATCCCTTAGGCTCACCCGCCCTGAACTAAAGAATCCACACAATTTACCCATTATAGTTAGAATAAAACTACTTACTATTTTCGATTAAATTTAGGGTCAAATGAGAAGATTCTTAAAATGAGAAAGATGAGATGAATTTTCTTGCATATTTTTTATCATGCGCATTTTTTGAATTAAATGTGCATCTTTTTTATCTAGTAGATTTATTAGTAGTTCGAGCTTCAACATATGCATATCCAGTTCAAATAGAGCAGCAAGTGATAACCTAGTAGTGTTGGCATCACCTTCGATCCTAAAGATCCTGGATCGAGTCTCACCCCCATGCAAGGAGGGATACCCAATTTCTCTCGTACTTGCATGAGACTTCATCTTACCTTATAAAAAATTATATATATCCAGTTCAAATAATATGCACTTTTAATTTTCTAGAAAAATTAACTTGAAAAACAAATAACAAAACTCATATATTACTTTGGCCTCGTTCTTTTGGACTGAAAGAATACAAACTGAAATGAACTGAGAGAAACTGAAATAAAGAGAGTTCCTGAACTGAAAATAAGTCCAAAAAAACAGAGCCTTTATCTATTTTTGAAACTCTATAAATAAGAGTGTGTAGCGATTAATATCGAACAAAGAGAATATTTAATAAAAAAAAATAAAAGATGAGGGGAGGTAAAAGCTAATTGAGATGGTCAAGAGGACAAATATTCTTCAAAACTAGAGCCATATTAAATTAGTAAAGATGAAGAGTAAGTACAAGAGATAAAAGGTGAGTTATCCCATGTTAGGATGCCAAATAAAATGAGTCAAGAAAAATGACGACAATCAGAACACATCCATTATTCCTTACATCTAATCTCCCAAAAACACAACCACCCACCTCCCTTTGAGCCCCCCCCATTCTTTTACCCTTTTCCTCTTCTTCCTCTTTCTGTATGGCTGCTTCTTCTACCTTCTTTCCTGACCCTAATATCCTCTTTCCTTATTATTATTATCATCATAATCATCCTTCTTCTCATACTTCTTCTTCTTCTCCTTATTATGCTAATCTTTCTCCTCCATTTTCTACTTTCTCCACTACTAGTACTACTCCATTAATGTCTAACCCTCCTCAAACTAATTCTCTTCCGAGTTCGAGCCTCGACAGGACCAATACCACTACTAAGATGGTACGAAAGAGGACCGCTTCCGAGATGGAGCGCCCTCCTTCTATCCCATCAAATAACAATGAAATTTTAGATCATCGTATCATTGCGCGCCAACAACAACATCATCAGCTTCAGCCTCAGCATCAGTATCAACAACTGCAGCAAGAGTATAATAACACTGGTGATGCGAATGATGGTAGTGATCAGCAGCCCCTTGTTTGTGGGTTTTCTGGGCTACCTTTGTTTCCACCTGTGGTTGACCGAAATGTTGTAGTGTCAAACAATAGGTCTAGTATAAGTATGACTAATTTTTCGAGCTCGGGTTCGAGTTCAATTGTTGGTGGTGCTACATCAATGGAGGATCCTGGGTGGATTGATGGTATTATAAAGGATTTGATTCAGACTTCTAATTCCATTTCTATCCCTCAGTTGATTCAAAATGTTAGAGAGATTATTTACCCGTGTAACCCTAACCTTGGTGCTGTTATTGAGTTTAGGCTTCGTTCTTTGGCGGACCCACTTGTTGCGCAACCACTTCCACCACCACCTCCTCCTCAATTTCATAAGCAACAAAATCAACAACCTGGTTTTTCTAGGATTAGCAACACTAGTGGTTCTACTCAATCTGGTTTGCATAATAATAAAGCTTATTATAACAACTTGAGTGATATTGACTATTTCTCTCCTCTTGCTACTGCTGAATGTAGTGCAAATATGAACTGGGGAGGGGCGGCGATGAGTACGCCTCCCTCGTCTCTTTCTAGACCACAACCACCTTTACCGGGTAGTGAAGGTGGTTGTATTGTTGTTAGTGGTGGTAATAATAATATTTCAAACTCGATATCGATCCCAAACCAAAACCCTCCACAGCCTGAGACGTCTCACGCTGTGGAGGGTAATTCGGATCAGAACCCCGAGAATAATAATCTTGATTCTCGGGGTTCTGATCCGGGGGTGGGGTCAACAACAGTAGTAGGGACAGAGGAATCCCCATCTGCTGTTGTTGGGACCCCACCCGCTCCCCCTCCTCCGCCACCGCAACAAGTAACTGCGGTGGCGAGGGAAAGGGAGAGGGAGGAGCTTCGGCAAAGGAAGAGGGATGAGGAAGGATTACACCTCCTCACCCTCTTACTCCAGTGTGCCGAAGCCGTCTCCGCAGATAAATTTGATGATGCAAACAAAATGCTAGTAGAAATCTCCGAGTGGGCAACCCCATTCGGCACCTCCGCACAACGCGTTGCGGCGTATTTCTCCGAAGCTATGTCAGCTCGCTTAGTGAGCTCTTGCCTTGGCATTCACACAGCATTACCTTCAATCCCACATTACCAAAAACTAGTATCAGCATTTCAAGTATTCAATGGAATAAGCCCATTTGTCAAATTTTCTCACTTCACAGCTAATCAAGCCATTCAAGAGGCTTTTCAAAGAGAAGAGAGAGTTCACATTATTGATCTTGATATCATGCAAGGCCTACAATGGCCTGGGCTTTTCCACATTTTAGCGTCCCGGCCCGGTGGACCGCCATTCGTTAGGCTTACCGGGCTCGGGACGTCCATGGAAGCCCTTGAAGCAACCGGAAAGCGGTTGTCGGATTTTGCTGAGAAGTTGGGCTTGCCGTTTGAGTTTATACCGGTGGCGGAGAAGATAGGGAACTTGGATTTGGAGAGATTGCATGTTAGTAAAAGAGAAGCTGTTGCAGTTCATTGGTTGCAACATTCTTTGTATGATGTTACTGGGTCTGATACCAACACTCTTTGGCTCTTGCAAAGGTAAATATTCAATATCATTTTTTACCCCTAGATGGTTAAAATTGTTGTTTATGTATGTTTTTCTTTGTGCATTATTCATTGATTTGATTATGCTAATTGTAGTATGCTAGCTATAGAGTAGAACTACTAATTGTCTAATAATGATATTTTTACCCCAAGATAGTTAAAATTGTTGTTTATTTGTGTTTTTGTTTGTGCATTGATTCATTGTTTTCATTATGCTAATTGTAGTATGCTAGTTATAGAGTAGAACTACTAGTTGTCTAATAATGATTCCATTTTATTTTTGTTAGATTCTTACCGTGGTAAAAACTGGTGATGATGAGATATGAGAGAGAAAGAAGATTCTATAGATATATGAGTATTATTATGCTTATAGTACTATGAACATTGTTAGAATGATAGCAATAGTCTAGTCAATTAAATAAATTTTTCACCATGATAGGGGATCAAAGTAATGTACTTGCTAATGTGACATAAATGGAGTAATGATTATTCACACCCTTTTCTTTTTGAACGTATATCAATCTATTTGAGTTTAATCAACATATATTTCATCAAACTTATTTCAACTTACTCCCTCTGCTTTTTTTTTTTTATAAGTAAAAATATGTGTGATCTTGTTAGATTCGTCTCGACGTGTAGATTCATAATATCAAATTTTTATAATTTTTACTTCAAATGTAGCAAATAAAAAAAAGCAGAGGGAGTATTTTTGTATGGTCAAAAGATTTTAAAAGGAGTTGTGTAAGAATTTTGATGTATATGAAAGCCCAAACCAGAACAATTTTGGAATGTCATATTCATGAAGAACCCTTACATCTAATTATCTAGAACTTAATTGATTTGTAATAGGAAAAGGAAATTAATCTCTATTAGAAGGTTGAAACATAACAATACTTCTTAATTTAGATAGTGTTTAGTTCAATTTAGAAAAAAAATAGTTTCACTAAGTTAAACAAATTCTAATAAATAGACATAAGTTAAAATAAGTTAAATAGTGCTCTTAATTAGTTACTCCCTTTGTTTCTTTTTAATAGTTACACTTTACCTTTTCACGCTTGCTAACTTAATGAACATTAATATTTCTAAATTTGCAATTATAAAAATTATAAAAAAATTGATATTACAAAAGTACATATTGACACGAATTAAACAAAATCTCACATGATTATATTTTTCCTTACCCATCAATCACAAATGATAGTCGAACATAATCTTATGAATAGTGTTAAAACTCATGATTATATTTTTCCTTATCCATCAATCACAAATGATAGTCGAAAATAATCTTATGAATAGTGTCAAAACTCAAAGTGGAATCATTAAAAAACAGAGGAGGTATAATTTTACCCATTTTACTAAGCTCTTGGTCTGAATCTAAGTTAAAGGAGGGTGTAGTACGTGCATTAGTAGGAAAGTTTTGACTTTTAATTGTGATACTAACCACTTTTGAGATTATGGAAGATTGATGTGCCCAAAGTAACTTAAAAAGCTTAGTGTCATAGGATCTCAATGATAAGAGGACAATTAAACTATTAAGTTAAAAAGTAAGAGTTATTGTGTTGGAAATGGGGAATTGACTGTTAACTTTATCAAAAAGAGTATCCAGTATTACTATAGTTTTTTGTCGAGTTGTCTATTTTATTTGTATACTAGAGGACTAAATAGTAGCTACAGGAATTTGGTATCATAGCTTCAAAATATGTTGTAAAAAGTCCAAAAATTCAGCCAACTTGTCTCGATATTTTTTTGTCACAACATTTTCTCAAAATGAATGATTTGTTATAGAGTGTAGATCTTTTACGTGTAGTAATATTCAACGCGTATTACTTGGGGTATGCCATTGGACTTTTTAGTTAATGATTTGTCAATAATAGTTAGCTATCTAATCATCATTGATGGTTACGTTCACTTTGCTAATGAAGATTCTGTCTGTCGAAAATTTACATGAAAAATTGTTCTCTATAACTGAAATCATAGTGTAAGTGGCGAAAGTATGTTTGGTTGACATAAATAAAAGAAGTGAAAATTTGTGACAAGTTTAAAATTGCGGAACTCTTTGGTTGAAAATGTTTAAGAAGATCAATTTCTTGGGAGTTCTACTTCTCAGGAGTGAGTCGAGTGACTAAGTTGCTTACCTAGTACCCTTAGATAAGCTGAACTTCATTTGGAAAAGCAACTGAAATCATAAAATTACTTTTCTCTATATGTTTCTTAGGCTATGTTTGGGAACATAAGCTGAAATAGAGTTGAAACTGATAAGGTAGCTGAAAGGAGCTGAACTGATAAGGTAGCTGAAAATTTCAGCACCTTAGATTAAAAGGCTATATTTGATAGTAACTCAATTTCAATTAATTTTTGAGCTTAAATTTTATTTAAACTCTTACCCCAAACACGACTATTTATTTTAGGTGACTTAAACTTTTAGCACCTACGTTTGAAGATATGTTGTACTCCATGATGTACTAAACTAACGAATGAATATGATTGCAGATTGGCACCAAAGGTTGTAACGGTGGTAGAACAAGACCTAAGCCGCACAGGCACCTTCCTAGGGAGATTCGTTGAGGCGATCCACTACTACTCAGCCCTCTTCGATTCCTTAGGAGCGAGTTATGGGGAAGACAGCGAGGAGAGGAATGTGGTAGAACAACAATTACTCTCTAGGGAGATCCGCAATGTTCTAGCTGTGGGAGGGCCATCTAGGACCGGGGATCCCAAGTTCGCGAGTTGGAAAGAAAAATTACAGCAATCCGGGTTTAGAGGTATTTCCTTAGCAGGTAATGCAGCTGCTCAAGCTACCTTGCTCCTAGGCATGTTCCCTTCTGATGGATATACTTTGGTAGAAGACAATGGTACCCTTAAGCTCGGATGGAAGGATCTTTGCTTACTTACTGCTTCGGCATGGAGGCCTTCTCATGCTCACACGATGAGCACGGTGTGTACAAGGAGCCAGTAGCATTGTGTATGCAACTAAATCCATGAATTATGAGCCATTGTTTCTTGTTCGTCGTGGTATATATTGATCATCCACAGCTTTAAACATGGTATGATGAGGGCTTAGAAAAAGATCATATTTATCTTACGCCACTTTCTTGTATCATACAAGTATGGGTTTTAGCCATTTAGGAAGTCTCAGAGATGGTGAAAGCACAGTTATAACTTTTTTTTGGGAGGGTGGGGGTTAAGGTTTCTATTTCTGGGTTTCTGTTTACTTTTCTAGTTAGTTTCTTTAGTAAAAATGGACTTCAAAATTCAAAGATTTACTGACAGTTAATGTATGATGCTTTTTGACGTTGAACTTCCTCTTGATATTCCCCTTCTATTATCAATCGTAGACTAGTTCTTGCAACCTAACTTTCTTCCTTTATGGTTGGGTGCAAATCTACAATTACCTTATTCAAAGCCTATGACTTGAAGTTTAATTTTGTGATGAGATTTGAGACTTCAAGTGGTAAGATTGTATGAGTATAGTTTCCTAGGATTTTTAGAGTTTTCAGGCTTTATATCAATCAAGGTCATCACTTTTAATTTAATGCCTGAAAACGAAGAACTTCGAAAAATATGGAGGACAATGGAGGTGATAGACAAGGCGGAGGTGTGAATATAGAGGCTGTGAGGCGGTGGTAAAGGTGTTGAAGGGGAGATAGTATTACCCAACCGAGTGTAGATAAATTCTTGGGTTTTTCTACGTTATACCCTTGTATTTTTTCAATTTCTACATTGTACCTCAACCTTTCAAAAATTCCACACGGTACCCTCAAACTTACCTTTTTAATGCACAACAGCCCTACCGCTGATTATACGTCATTAATTTCGTCTACTTTTTATAATCAATGAAACTAATTTAATTTGTGAATAATTCCTCCAAGCGTTAAACTATGTATAATCAGCGGTTGGGGCATCGTGCATTAAATAAGGTAACCTTGAGGGTACCGTGTGGAATTTTAAAAAGGTTGGGGTACAATGTAGAAAGGGAAGAAACACAAGGGTATAAGGTAGAAAAACCCTAAATTCTTTTGTACTTTTGACAAGTTATATAATTAAGACATTGTCGCTAACCTCTGTTAAGAAGCACTAACCATTTCCCCCATCATAACGCCACTAATGCTTATCAATAACCTCATTTATAATCCGCAACAATCTATCATATAAGATTTTGTACTATACTAAATACATAAATAACAAAAAATTGTTGGTTCATCGAATATGTCAAATTGTAATGATTAACGAAAAACTATGTTTTCTCCTATTGGTATTTTTGTAGGAGTTGAAATCGTGTGTCTCACTAGTTTTGTAGACAAGGGCCATGTTATTGTTTGCAACTACGAGGTTGTTGGCTGCCCCTAATAAGTAGTAAGCACAATGTAAAGGCCTGGGAATACAAACATTTAGAAATAGTACAGCCCACAACCTAGGACTTGGGCAGTTATTTTTGGCCTATTCAACATCAGGCGGGCCTTCTGTGTCGTACATATTGGATCATTTGATTCGTTAGAACTTAGAAGTTACAACAAATGATTTATGGCATATTGGATCATTTGATTCGTTAGAACAAATGATTTATGGCTCCTTCTTTCCAAATGGGCCATACTTTCAGGTTCTTGAAATATAGGAGCTAAAAATTCCAGGTTACTGAAATTTTCGGGGATATATACATTTTAGAATTCATAATTATAGGGTTCGATCCTGTGACTTCAAGTTTATAAGCTAAAGTCTTAACCATTAGACCAAGTGATATTTAGTGTTATTATTTCAAAGTATAATATTAACAAATGAAATTTTCCTTACCCGGAGCATAGCCTGGACCTAATAACTAGTTAGTATATAAAACTTGTCTTTGCCAAGAAAATAAAAAAGGAAAAAGCAACAACCAACTTAAGCATGGTAATACAAAAATACTGATATCATATGTAGACATGATTTGATCTGTTAATCATGTTGCAGGTCATGTTGTCCCTTTTATATTACCATGGTTTTGATATACTTTGGGCAGAGCCCAAAACAACTCAAAAGAAATTTAATTAGTAATAAACTATTAGTTGATTTACCTAGCTTATTTAATAAGATGGTGGTATTTTGCTAGGATTAGCTCTTCATAACAAGATGATTGGAAACTCATTGTTGGATGTTAACTGATTGTGGTGCAAAATTCCAAGCTAGACAACTACTGAACCAAAAGCCAAAATTAAGTGGGCCAAAGCTACTCAAAGCTTATTAAAAAGTTATCTACTCCCTCCATTACTTGCAACATTTGCCAAAAATGGATGTAACATATTACTTGCAACAATTCTACTTCTTTCTATATTTGGTAAAAAAAATTCACAAAAATTACATATATGCCATTACTTATTAAACTTAACTATAAATTATACTTATAAAATTTTCATTACAATTTAACATCACACCATTAACTTACAGTAATCACCCATTAATTACATTAATCATTACCAACACCCACTCTCTCTCCTCCTAGGCTCCACCACCACCACCACCACCACCACAGCACAACTCCTCTCTCTCCTCCTACCCACCGACACCAGCACCACCACCACAGTATAACTCCTCTCTCTCATCCTACCCACCGGCACCACCACCACCACCGACTCCACCGTACAACCACTATCACTCCTATCCATCGACACCACCACAACCACTCTCTCTCCTCCTAACCAACGTCACCACCGAACCCCCTCTCTTTCTTCACGATCACTGACAAACACCCCAAATCGAACCTCCTATCACCGGCAAACACCCCAAATTGAACCGACAAACACCCAATCGAACCTCCAATCACCGACAAACACGCCAAATTGAACCGACAAACACCCCAAAAACGAACCCCTACGACCACTACCTTTGAACCCACCACGTTCGAATTGAACCGGCGAAATCATTTCTGGTGGTAGTGGTTGTATTTCGGTGGACATGGCAGTGTTTTCGGTGGTAGTAGATCAATTTGAGGGGTGGGTAGGGAGTTTTAACGGTGGTTAGGAGGTGCATTTCGGCGGTGGTTGCTGGATTTCGGTAAGGATGACGGTGAAGTGGAGTGGTGGTGGTCGATCTGATGGATGGTAGTGGCGGCGCTGGCTGGTGTTCCATGTGTGGGTGGTTGTAGTGGAGACTGAACAGTGATTATGGTGGGGAGTGTTTATTATTAATTAGTACCTCTAAGCCCACGTTAATAGAGTTTAGTGAAATTTTGTCTAGGGAAGTCCCCTAGTTCAATTGTTGCAACTAAAGTGTTACGGAGGGAGTACCAAAAATGTTTATAAAGAATAATGAAAAGTTAGCAAAAAGTCATCTACGATACTCACGAAAACCTATTATAAACACAACAAGTTTACTTACGTATCGAATATACCTAAACTCGATTTTTACAATAGAAATTCTAATCTACAACATACTTCCAATTTGTTCAAAGAGTCATTTACAAAACACAATGTTTGACTAGTTGATCACATAGATCGTCTATCAATTAAAGGCCAGCGAAAATCCATCACAAAAATTTGAGAAAATGAGCAAATGAGTGGAGAACATTAGGTGCATTTTTCACCTTTAAAAAAAAGTTTCAGGTCGAACAAGTTCAGGTAAGTTTCAACACCTTATAAAATGAACTTCAATAACTTCCAATAAGTGCTGATGAGTCTAGATAAATTCAATTCAAATAAAGTTGTGCTCTTTTTGACTGGATTAATGAAAATTCAATTCAATTCAATTTAGTTCAGACAAAATTCCTGTAACTGTCTCAGTTCAATCCAAAAGAACAGCGCTTGAGTTAAAAAGAATTCAGGTAAAGCGAACCCGTCAAAAAGGTGTAAATCTAAATCCAAATACAGGAGGCAAATTGTACTAGTTTTGTTAACCTGCTAAGTAGACTGACTGTCATAGTTTTCTCCGTCTTTCTTGGAGAGTAAATGTTCAGATCTAATATCCCACCAACATTACAACTGTCTTGTAAATTCTAGTAATCTTCTTTCTCTCTCCTCCTTTTTTATGAAAGAACACCGGATACCTTATTTATTAAAGTTTGAAATTCTCATCTCCCAGATGTCTGCTACCATTACCACTCCTTCTTCTACTTTTCTATCTCATATTTATTCTTCTCCATATTTATGGCTTCTCTTCAATCTACTTCTCTTTCTTCATCCTTTGATTTTCCCAACAATTCCACTGTAAATTTCCCACTTTTTCCCATCTTTCTTTTCTGGGTTTATTCTTAATTTTCTATTTTGTGCTTATTTTTTGTTTTTTCTTATTGCAGATCTTTGGTTCCACTTTGAAATTGGGAGAAAATGAGCTGACTTTTTTCAGATTGCCCACTAATTTTTCCAAGTAAGCCCAAATACCCTTAATTTCTTTTTGACATTTTTGTATGATTTTGTTGATTGGTTGTTCTTATAATTACTTTCTAATTAAAGGGTTTGATTAGTTAATTGAGTGATTGAATTTACTGTTTGAGATTGTACTTTAATTCATGCTACTATATGCCACGAGTTGTAATACCTTTTGGTACTTTATTCCTAATTTTGCTTTGATTTGACCTATTGGGTTATTTGACTCGCAGAGATGTCAGTTTTTTTTTTCAAGAATTTGACTTTTTATACTTCTGAATCATAAGGAAAAAGTGTCTTTGAGTTTACAATATGGTTTCTTCAAACATGTACTAATATAGGAAGTTGCTGTTTATGTACTTTTCTGTATCCAATTTTGCTCTTGTATTGATTTTTGAAGCCCCCTATCATAAATATACTACCTGTATCTACTATCTAATGAGGAAGAAAGAGAATTCTTGGTTCAGTTCTCCACTTTAACGACAACGACAGAAAAAAGGATTGATCAAATTCTATTGAGTCTGAGTCATTTGGTTCTTGAAATATCAGTACCACCTATGTTTAGTCGGACTCGGGTATGTGTTCAAGTATCGGACTTGGCTATTTTGTGAAAACCCAAAATGAAGAATTAGAGAGTCTATACTCATGTTGGAGTATCTAGGAATCATTAAGGGGTGCTTCAGGTAGAGTTTGAGTAACATAGGAAACTACTCATGTAGGGAGACTGAGAGTTCCTTGTACAGCTTGGCTGAAGTACATTAACCATATTGGAACTTTCCTTGTATTCGCTAACAGGATTAATCCTGCTTTGGGCCTAAAAGCTTCAACAACATCTCCGGGACTGACTAAAGAGATTGAGAATAACAGAGGGAAAATGTCAGAAGAAACTGTGAATGGCAGTGATCCATTTTCCAACATGAAGCAACGGTTTTTGAGTTTCAAGAGGGATAAGTACTTGTAAGTGAAAATGTGATTAATCATGTAAGCTGTTTATTTCCTTTGTAACTCAGTTCTTGATCTCTTCTTGTTTGGTATATGAAGGGGAAATAAAGAACACTTTCAGAATCTAGCTGAGACTCAGTCTCCCAAGGTTTGTATTGCTTTCCATAATTGGATTCTGCTTTTGGTGCATCTGACATCTGTTATTTGATCTATTCGTTTTTTCCTGCATACATATTTTGATTGTCGCTTTGACAATTGACATTTAGGGAGTGTTTGGTTAGGAGAAAAACATTTTCTTGTAAAAGTAGATTTCCTATTTTCCTTTGTTTGGTTTGTAAATGGTGGGATTTAATTTTTTCATGGGTTGAAATAAGCTTTCCCAAGGATGGAAAATCTTTTTTTTTCCCTTGAGATGCCATATTATTATCCTTATTTGTTACCTTCTTCATTCCCTTCTCTCATCCATCCCCTCCCCTCCCCTCCATTTTCATCTTTTCCGTTTTTCTTTTACTTTTCTTGTAAAGTGGCAAATAAATAAAAACTATCTTGCAATTTTTCTTCTTCTTGGAAACCATTTTTCATGGAAAATGCTAACGTCCCACCAAACTGAGCCTTGTTAGTTGTTTCTTATTTTCACCTTATACTTATTGAGGTCTGAAAATGTAACTGCTGACTAACGGTTTTGGAAACAGTTTACTGTGATTGCTTGTGCAGATTCTAGAGTATGCCCTTCTAACATCCTTGGATTTCAACCTGGAGAAGCTTTCACCGTACGAAATGTAGCAAACTTGGTGCCTCCTTTCGAGGTAGCTACATCGTGTTTCTTGTCACTATTCGAAAGTTTGACAGTGTATATTGAAGATTCCGTATTGAATCTGATTTTTGACATTTCTGTCAATACAGAGTGGGCCAACAGAGACAAAAGCAGCACTTGAATTTTCTGTGAATGCTCTTGAGGTAAATTGCACTGTATTCTTGTGGAGTTTGTCCTTCTGCTTGGACATAATGTGACAAAATCCTACTAATATGAACTCTGGAAGACATGTATCGAATACACGTGAAGTAGTGAACCATGTCCCTGCATTTGGAGGGTTGGCTTTTGATTGAATATAAACCAAAAACTTACTGCTTCACTTTAAACACTAGAAGCAAATTGGGACATGAGAGGTCCTTATGCTTGCTTTCGACCTTGCGAATGGGTCACTCGGATTGCTTTTTGTTTATTTAGATATGGTTTCGATAATACTTGAGTCATAACATATTCAGTTCGGTTCTGGTTAATTTTTAATTGAGTCAAATTCAGGTCCAGTCCAGTAGTTCAAAACTGTCAACTTTGGTTCGGGTTGAAATTGTGCTGCCTTGTTTCGAGTGCAGAACAAATCCACTTCTGGTTTTGATTTGAGTTTTGCAATTGGTCAAGTCTAGTTCCCTTAACATGCAGAAAGGATCCCCTCCTCCCCCCTCCCCCCCTAAAGAAATACTAGCATAAAATCTGAAACAAGATGTGAAATTATTGGCTGGGAGCAAGTTGTGTAAAGACAATTTCTTAGTTCTTGGAACAGTTCCAACACGTTCTCTTTTAACAGCTGAGGGGATGACAGATGCAAAATTTGGATTAAGAACTTTAATGTACTGTTTTTTCCACGTCCTCTGGGCCTTCTCTGTGTGGATGATATAACTGAGTTTTCATCTTGCCAGGTTGAGAACATTCTAATTATGGGCCATAGTCGCTGTGGGGGAATTCGTGCCCTCATGGGTATGCAGGATGAAGAAGAAGATTCAAGGTTCCAGGTCAACTCAGTTATTGTTAGACATGCCCACACTGTGGCTTATTAATTTTTATAGTGGTACTAAGTTTTCTGATGTGGTTCTTTACTGCTTACTAGGAGCTGCATTAGGAGTTGGGTAATTGTTGGCAAAAATGCAAGGATTAGCACCAAATCTGTGGCTTCCAATCTCAGTTTTGACCAACAATGTCGACATTGTGAAAAGGTGCACATCATTGGCAAACTCAAACTTTGGATAGGAATAAATAATGGTTTCAGTTTCATTATCTTGGTTATGCATAAATTTCTTTGCTACTTCCTTCGTCCTAAAATAGTTTGAACATTTTTCTTTTCCATTCATTTCAAACTATTTTGCGGACTCCCTTTTTGTGGCATGGTCCCACCAGCTTTAAAGTACTTTTTACTCTCCTTTTGGACCCACTATCTCATTTCAATTTTTCCCCATAAAATTACAATACGAGTTTCTCAGTCTCTTTTATCTTACTTATTTTTCTTTTACAATAACAATTGTTAAGACAACAACTTATCTCCTAAAAACTTTTGCTTTAACAAGTGTTCAAATTAATTTGGAACATGGGGAGTAATTCATTAGTATAACATTCCACAGACCACATACCAGTAGTATTGCGAAGCTAATTTCCCTCTCTTTTGCTCTCTATCAGGAATCAATCAACTATTCACTAAAGAATCTGCTTACTTACCCTTGGATCAAAGAAAGAGTCGTCAAGGGTGTACTTTCTCTCCATGGAGGTTACTATGATTTTGTGGACGGAACATTTGAGAAATGGACACTTGATTATGATCACAAGGTTGATGATGGTCAAACATGTTCAGTTAAATGCCGGGAATTTTGGAGCTGATTCGTGTTCCATGTTCACTGCAGTTCTTCAGTTTCTTCTGTAGCCATTCATTGTATTGTTGTATTGTAAGGCTTTTCGTCGATTGTTTTATAATTTTGTGTTTTCAGTGTACTTGCATCCTCTTTAGTTACTAGAG
This sequence comes from Beta corolliflora, assembly GCA_947648045.1. NCBI lineage: Eukaryota > Viridiplantae > Streptophyta > Magnoliopsida > Caryophyllales > Amaranthaceae > Beta > Beta corolliflora. The sequence goes on from CANSZD010002981.1 coordinate 1,173,943, forward strand.
AGATCCAGCAGTCCTACAATAGGGGGGTTCTAAAGTTGGAGAAATTGGGCTCCCATTTTACTCCCCCCTTTGATAGATAGTTGATTTGGTAAGTTTTTCCCAGTTGAGCTCATGTTTTGTAAGATATAATACTTATATTTGTAACTTATTTTATAGACAAAAGTGATTGATTAAGCAGACAAGATACCAATTATCTTTAAGTGATTTAATCACAAGTTTCATGTAGTAAATACTAAGGCCCTATATGGCAATTAGCCGATAATTGTTAATTAGCTTATTGTATTAGTTGATAGTTGATTTGATTAGCTGATTGTATTAGTTGTTTAGATAAAGGTGTTTGGTTAATAGCTGATAGTTGATTGCTACATAATTGTGTCAATATGACCAATAAGGTCATGTGCATAATCCATTGTTGTACTATCATTTATTAATGTAACTTTTAAAAACTTTAGGATATAAATGTAATTTGGCTACTTATTCTGAAACCTCTAATGTCAAAAGTTCCTCCCCCTTGCTTTTCTAAAAAGAGTTTTTTTTGGACTCAATTAGCTATTTGAAACCTCTATTTACCAAACACTCATATTGTGAGAACACTCTAATATGAGTTCAAACTTCTAATTTTTCCCCAAACCTCTCTTTACCAAACAAGGCCTGAAAGGAAATAAACTTGGAGCGTTGCTATGAACATTACTGATTGCTGGTGACCAACAATGTGGACCATTGAACAAACAAAAAATCAGATCTGGGTTAAGGATAATTCCAGTGTAAAAGACATTACTTATTAATCAAACTGCAGGTAGGAACAAAATCTAACACGTCTATGGTCCAATACAGAAAGGCAAACATGCCATTTTCGATTGTTATGCAACAAGTAGGAGGAGGTTAGCCAACAATGGTAACATATAGGTGAGTAACAACATTAACCGCACCAAACGACAAAAGTTTAATCCATGGCCTCTCAGCCTTGATTGCCTCTCTTAGCAGCTCACTAGCATATGGACGACGAGGTCTCAGGCAGATTATCAGGCAGCTGTTTTCTTTTTCTCTGCTTCAAGTCTTTGCAGCTCTGCAAGTCTCTGAGCCCATTCTCTATCTCTGGCAACTGATTCCATCTTACGTTCAATCCTCTTCTCCCTTTTCTTCCGGTTTGCCTCCTGCAGTTCAGCCTTGCGCTTCTTTCTTTCAGACTGCAAAAGTAGAAAGAACACGTTTTTTAGTTCTAGATATGCAGAATAAAATAGCAGCAAACAAGCATTCTCATTCCTCAGGGTGGAGATTTCTCATTGCAGATATAAAAACCTCATGGCTCCATGCTACATTGGTACTAAATGTCCTAGTTGATTTTAGAAAGTAACAAGAAAAAAAAACTAGTTCTCTCAAGACTGCCCGTTCACAAATCTTCTATAAGTTCATCTGTAACATATTATCACTAATTATGTTGGACCAAACTTCCTCATTAACCAATGCACATCAATCTGAAAATGTTTCAAGGATGGCACACAACATTACCACAAGAGCCATGAGTTATAGGCATAAACCCACTATAGCTATAGAGGCCCAAGTTATAGCTACAAGTTACAGACATAAACAAAATATAGCCAGAAGTTAAGATGATTGTCATCTCAACCCAATAGGATGTTTCTGCAAATGTAGTCAACAATTTTTGTCAAGTTTGAAAAAAGAACTTACATATACAAGTTAAAGCACAGTATAACCCCATGACTACTTGGGAATTAGGATATCTTAATGCAACAATAATCTTGAGTCATGATATGTGATTTTGGCAAGCCAAGGCTGATTTTTAACAATTTCCATAGAAAATGTCTAGCTGTCTTTAGACCTCACATGCATGAATTTTACACATTTACAATGGTGTTTCAGGAAGATGGTTCGTGATCTGAAGATTCATTGGAAATCTTTTTCCAAGCATTTACGCTAATTTTTGGAACGGATCCCATAAATATACCTTGACCATTTGTCAAGGGTAGTGAATCTAAGGTCTATACTGATCTACTTATCTGACAATCATGACCAGTAGAGAACAAGTAACAACGTAAGGATACTTTTTTCTTTTATGGGAAACAATGTAAGTATTCCAATTTGCCAAGGCACTTTTGGCAAATTCCTCATTTGAAACAGGCTACCTAAGGAAATCAACAATCTAGTGTCAAGCACGAATAAGAGCGATTATGGACCCAAGGCAAGATGTGGATGATTGTGTTGGAGCTCGGACAAATTTCTCAAAATTTGTGGTTAATGTTAGAAGAAGTCTCATGAAGCAAACTTACAAGTTATAACATTCACAAAAGCCGATTGATATTCGTCTTGTTGATATTACCCTCTTTCTTATGAACAAGTCAACGACACTTCTCTCCAACTTCAAGTGAGATTTTTAGCTTGCACTTGCACCCAAAGACCTCCATAGGTGAGTTTTCCTATGGCAATGGGGTTAGATAAAATCTAAGGTCCCAATGGCAAAAATGAACCCATGAAAACATTGTTAAATTTCACAATCCCTTTCCAAATAAATTTCTAGAGGGGGTACTTTCGTAACTTTAGTATGTGCGGAGCCCACAACCCTTCAATCTATTGTTTAGCTAAAGTTTTGTCTCATTGACCTGGTATTCACTCAATTTTGAACCAATATATTCGATTTCGACTATAAGTTTGTCACATAAATCCAGGAAAGGCTTGGCGTCTTGGGCTGCCAACACCATGATTCCAAAGCCAACTTTCACTTGGTTTTATATTCATGAACACGAACTCCTAGTCGATTATAGTTTCATAATGTTCCAAATTCATAAATCCTAACAGTTGATCATAGTTATTTCTCTTTGACCAAGTAGAATTCATTTTTTTCTGCTCCATTGCAAAGTGTTCAAAGATCATGTAATAAGAAAATATATGAAGTTTGTAGCACCTTTTATGCTACCAAAAACCTTTGAAATAAACCAAATTGCAAGTTAAAAGGGGGTGTTTCTCACAAAGAAGAGGTGGAAGAAAGGCATTTTGTGGCTATCTTACTAGCTTGTGGCAAAAACGTGCATATTAACGTCTGCCAAGTGCTATTTCATCCTCAGCATCCATAACCTGCAACTGAAGCTCACAATCATCAACCCCCCCGCCAAAAAAAAAAAATCAAAACAGTCCCAGAAATGCATCCTTCAAACAAAATCCAAAACTGGCTGGTCAAGTGTATCCAAGGAGGCCCCTTACATGAAGAGGTTTCAGAAAGCTTTCCATTGCAATAAACAGGACAGCTTGTCTACGCCTCAAGGGGACCAGAAGCTTTCAATTGAAGGATAAAGACAAAGAGACTCCTTATCCTACACACAGTTCATCTTGCTTTATCTCAGTAGCCACTTACACCTTCCTAAAAGAGAGGACAAGGAAACTCAGCCCCCTCAAATAAGAAAGAAATTAAACTCCAAATCACTTGTATATAAAGTATAAACCTATCAACTGCTTACACAGTCAAAAAAAAGTAGTCCCATCTTTCTCACAATGTATGCTCCTAGGTCATAGTTTCAAGGCAATAATCTAATTAATCATCAACAGTAGGGGGCATTCAACTTGGTCCCAAGATATTGTTTCAAACTTCCATCCAGGTAAGTCTTCACAGCCTACTCTGCAGAATAACTTGTACAGCATTCCATGCACAAACTGAACCCACATAAGTGCTAACTGCTAATGCACTATATCATGGAAAGGAAACCATCACATGATCATCATCGAATATAACATTAAATATAGAAACATCATCAAGACTATAAACTACATCATGAAAGAGATAGACTTTGGAAGGTTCCTGAACTTCTTGTAGAGATGATATATTGACGAAATTGATATACAAATGCAAACCCTGGAGGTTAAAGAACAAACATAACCAGCATGATGGCAACATAACCATAACCAGCAAAATATAAATCCATTAAACGTTCTCTTGTTCATTAGCATTGAACGTTCAATGTGATCATCATACACTTGCACATAACTTCTCTTAGAAGGACTCGTTCTCTATCATAAATTTCTTATCTTAGAAACCTTCTAAACAATATAAAGCAAAACGCAAAGATCCAAAAGACCACTTAACCACCATACCTTGATAAATTCACGACGCTGCCTTCGTCGTTTCTTTTCATTCCTCAACTTCACACTCCCTTCATTAGGTTGACTTGGTGGAACAGCCTCCCCAGGTACATGACTAACCCAAGCATATGGCCCTACATTACATTTTGCATCAAACCCCACCCAAAATTTAAGCACAATACAAACTAAAATTAGCAAAAATCTCAAAATATTACCGACAAACACAACATTCACATTAACATCAACCCAATTAAACAACAATCAATCCAAACAAACCCTGCCTGAAATAACACTAAAAGCACCACCTTCATTAAAATCTCTTACACTCATCAAAGTAAAATCCAAATATCTCATCGCAAAAGACAAACGCAACATTCACATTAACATCAACCCAATTAAACAACAATCAATCCAAACAAACCCTGCCTGAAATAACACTAAAAGCACCACCTTCATTAAAATCTCTTACACTCATCAAAGTAAAATCCAAATATCTCATCGCAAATTCGATAGACTAATCTTAAATACATCCATTTGCAACAACATTGCCTGTCAATTAGAACAATAGCAAAAAGAATAACAAAGAAACCATCTTAAAACACACCACTAACAATACAACATTCATCAAAAAGATAAACAACATTGCAATCAAATTCAAATTCGAGCTAAATCTGAACTCACAAATCAAAACCCTAATCAAAATTTCGGGGTAAAAAAAAGGAGGAGAGAGAAAATAACAAACCAGTGGGACGGAGGCTAGAGCGTTTGCGGCGAGAAGTAAGACTAGGGCGGCGTTTAAGGAAGCGAGAATTTGTTAATGGATCGCAAGGTTTAGGGGCTAAAGAGGAGAGAGATTCCAGATGAATTGATCGAGAAATTAAGTGAGAAAATACTGGAAAATGATTATTTTGTTGTTGTTGATGATGTTTTGGAGAGAGAAAATTGGATAGAAATCGAGAAGAATGTGGTAATGGAGTTAAGCGAATTGAAGATTGGGTGGAGAATGCTCTTGAAAGAGGACGAATTAGGGATTTTAGGGTTCCAAACCCCATTTTTGTGTTTGATTCTTCTACTTTGTGTTTAGATCTTCTAGCTCGTTCGAAGTTGGGGGTTTACTGTTGTTAAACCCTGATCGATGGCACACTCTTGGCCTGTTGGGGAAAGACGAGAGATAGATACATGGTTCAAAGAAGAGCGAGGAACGATAAATCGCTAATCGTTTGAGGTATTTATTATAAAAGTTGTAATAATAATCTCTTACATAAATTGTAAATTTCTCACTTATAAAAGCTAGTAGAGGGATAAAATTATTTCTAACTAGAATGAGGAATGATAAATCTCTAATCGTTTGAAATAATACTTACGAAAGCCATAGAATAATAACTCTTACATAAGTTGTAAATTTCTCTATTTGGACTTGATATTATTACTTTTAGTTCTTGATTTTTAGCGTGTGTAGTTTTCGTTGGATAAAGTTTATAATGCAACTAGTATTGTACATGACTCTAAAACTCTCAAAACTTTTCCTCATTAGGAAAAAGAACTCTTAAAACTAAAAATTGAAAATTGATTTTAACTCGATGAACCATTAATTGAGTTAGTGATTTTACGTGTGAATGGTTCATGACCAATAACTTGTTGTAGATCTATTAATTACTTCCACCTCTTTGTCAATGGCATATCAAAACGAGTCAGTTTAGATTTAATTAACCAAACAATATATCCAATTCACCCTATATTAAGATTCAATGTTTACCTCTCGGATTTGGCTTGGATTTTTATTCCTCAAATTATGTCGGAATCATATGATGCCATCCATCAAAAATCATTAAAATGAGAATTTAAAACACAATACTATACATTTATCTGATTTTTAATGATGGAAATATAATCATCCATGACTCGCATAATAATGGCATTATTAGGCAATAAATCTTGAAGGCCATTACATTTCAAAAGAACCACATGTATAACAGTATAAGTATTACATAAATTGAGAATAAGCATTCAGCAGTGGACGTGCCGGAGTGGTTATCGGGCATGACTAGAAATCATGTGGGCTTTGCCCGCGCAGGATCGAATCCTGCCGTCCACGTTTTTGTGCTTTTATATTTTTGGGCACGTTGAACTAAATTCATTCTATGGCATGCATGCTACTGCTTGTACTAATGCTAACCGTAACAAGAAACAATCCTGAAGTAGTTTACATAATGCTTACTATTTTTTTTTCTTTAATGTAACACCATATTGTATAAAGAAACACTCCTAGCTAATTAAGCAAACTAATAATGGTTGATCAATAACATTTTTTTATCTTCCAAGCTAACTCAGCTAACTAAATATGCTCACAAGTAAATGAGCATATAGGTAAGACTAACTGATTGTCTTTTGAGTTCTGCTCAACTAATCAACTAATCTTCCACACAAAGACATAAACTTCCAAGTCCTATATAAACTCTTAGCAACTTGTCATTGTTTATCTCATGCAAACCAAACCAAACCAAACCAAAAAAAACTAAAACCCTCGTACAATTTTTAACCACTGATCATGGCATTTATCCGTAGCAACACCTTCTTCCTTGCACTCTTCTTGATCATGGCAAGCATCAATGTTAGCCAAGCAGCTCGTCGCCGCCATCTTCTTCAAACGACACCTCCTCAAACCACCGTAATGCCTCCCTTACCCACCGCGACGCCGAATATGCCGACCTTACCACAGCCCTCTTTGCCAAATATCCCTCAACCATCAACAATGGTGCCTTCGCTTCCAAGTAATCCCACCACCATACCAACGCTTCCAACGTTTAATTTCCCTCCATTGCCGGCTGCAATTACTTCATTATTTCCAAACTTGCCTACCTCTTTGCCAACTAATTTCCCTACGACCTCAATCCCTTTTATGTCTCCTCCTCCATCTAAGTAATTAAAACTTAAGATTATTGCATTGTGATGCATATATACATGTTCATTTTCAGCTTGTTTAGACATTAATTTTTCTCTTTTGGGAAAAAATAGTCTTATCTATTTATTTTATGTTATGTATTATTGTACTATTGTTGTAATTGAGTTGTTATACGGATACTGAAATTATTGATTTTCACAGTTTATATATAATATAATCCCTTGCATTATTGTTACTGGCACTGGTGTACTTATTTCTTTTTCTATCATCATGTATGATTTAGTATTTTTCAAGGGGAAAGATAAAGTTCATTAATCGAAAGTCATACGGCATCTATAATCAATATTAAAGAAAAACGAAACACAATTTAAGTTGATCAAATAAAGTCCCTTTACTATATAACTATATATGATAATAATGCACCAGATTTGACAATATAGAAAAGCCGGCCCCCGTTTGTACAGTAAATCATGCAGCCTTTTATGAGAGCATCTATCATTCTGACATATATAGTTTTGAGAAGATAACTATTTATTGTATTAGACCATATAGATAGCATACAGATTCCCAAAACTGATTGCAAATTTGTACAACAAACCATCAATAAACTACATATTTGCAACAAACCATAAAAATAGAACTTTAAACTCCCACAAGGGAAGACTAATAAATCAAACTCTAAACTCCACTAGAGGAGACAAACTGACAAAGAACCTAATAATTGGGTGGAAAACTCTCCAAAAGAGAGAGAAAAGAAGATTATTATTAATAACAAAAACTAGAAAAATAAGTGCATAGGAGTAGAACTTGAGGCTTCGATGATGGTAGCCTCGAACTAGCTGAAGAAAAACTAAGGTTTTTAGGAGAAAAAGGGAGAGACGGCTAGGTTTCCGATCTATTTGGCCTCACCTACAGTAAAGTTCATGTATGATTAATTAATAACTAATAAGTACGGTAATTTTACCACTTTAATAATAGTCTACGCAAGACCAAAACAAAATTACTTAGAAAATTTACAAATTGAATAATTTTAGAAGCGTTGTAAATCATTTTTTTTTCAAGCGTTGTAATTAAATCATTTGCGCTAATACAAATATACAATCACTGATATTATCTTAGTGAGAAACTAAAACTTAGTTCAAAACATGATCACAACTCATCATTCATGAACATAACCTTTTTAAGGGTAAGTTTGAAATCTGATTGGAAAAGCGTAATGAAATATTTGTTTATCAAAGAAGTTAAAGGGTTAAAGGTCAGCATGACCATGTTTGTAAAGTATACTTCCTCCAATCGTCAAAAATTGCAACATGCTAACTTTATTTTAGTACTAACACTAATTATATACTTCCTCCGTTCCAAAATAAGTGAAACACTTGTCTCAAAAAGCTCTCACATAAATGAGAGAAGTGTTTCACTTATTTTGGAACGGAGGAAGTATAATATATAATATGAATGGACAAGGTTATGTATTGATTGGAACGTAAAAGTAAAACTCTATACGAACCAGAACTTCATATGAAAATCTTCTAACATAATTAAAGTGAGAAACGTGCAGGCTTGTATTAGAACATCTGACTCACTTCTTAGAGTATCAGAGTAGTTAGTAAAACATTTCTTAGTTGAGCTATATTGAGGTGCAACAAAACCAAAAAAACATACATTCTTCAAACTTTGCTCAACGACATTACTATATTCGTTAACCAACTTACCAACCTTTAAACTACACACCACAATCCTCATACTATAAAATCACTTGCTAGTTATTCTTTATTCTCCACAAAAGTTTCACTACACATATAACAACCAAAACAACTAAAAAGCCTAATAGTTGAGAAAACTTGAAAGTTGCAGTACTACTAATGGCTTCTAAGTGCTTCCTCCTAGCTCTCTTCATCGCCTTGTCGATGGTCAGCATCGACGTTAGCGAAGGAGCCCGCCACCTTCTCCAAACAACGCCGCCTCAGACGGCGGCACTTCCGCCACTGCCCACCATACCAAACATGCCAAGCATTCCAAATATGCCACAACCCACTATGCCAAACATCCCCACAATCACTCCTCAACAACCATCAGCCTTGCCTAAGCCAGCTGCTTTGCCTCCACTACCAAACATGCCTACTACTATGCCATCTATTCCTAAAGTGGCTCTACCTCCAATGCCAAACATGCCATCTATCCCTTTCCCTACTTCCATTCCTTCCATTCCTTTTCTTTCTCCTCCACCTTCCAACTAAGATTCTATAATCTTTACTACTTTTTGCTTATGCATTTGTATTAATGCTTCCCTAATGCATGTTTAAGGGAAGCAAGCATGTGACTATGCTGTATTGCCTTCTATGGGGAAGGACATAGGCTTGTTTGGTTCTATATATATATATGTGTATGGTTTGTTTTATATTGATTTGTACGTAGTGGATTTGCATTTCTTTCTTGTTTGTTTAGTGATCAGATACTAAAGGAGAGTTATGGGATCGATCCGGTGTACTGATCTTTGTATTCTTGAATTTTCTTATATATTGAAAACTTTCACTTTCTTTTTTGCATAATTTATTTAACTACTTAGGTATATTTAATATTCGAATTATGCTACATATTTGAAGAAATAGTGAATATTATTCCAGCATAAAGTGGGTATACATTTTAATTTTGAAAGTATACGTACAAAGTGGGTATGTATGATATTATATAACAGTTGAGTTACACTAAATTTATAGAAGCATATAAAAAGTTATTCTAATTAATAATTATTTTATCCTACACACATTATTATTATGTAAAAATAATTATACTATTAATTACTTAAGTATAGGCAGATAATGTACCACAAATAATGTACCACAAATATAGAAATAGTGAATACCAGCCATGACAATGACGACAATACATGAAAATTTTCTATTCAACGAACTATTGTATATCCTACGTAGCGCAACCAATTATCCATTAACCAATCAAACAATCGAATAAGAAATCCTTTCAACCCATATTATTTGAATCCTCAAAACTCCTAGTAGTGATCTACATAAACCTTTTTACATTCCCGAGGTGGTGAGAGGGTTGCATTGCCACATATGGCATAACCATTGTATATATAAAAATTCTTTTGCAACATCGATGCTAAAGCATTAATTCAAATAGGATGAGAACTAAATAAGTCAAGCTTCATCTACGTATGGTGGTCGTCCACATAAAACTGTTGCCTCCATTCTCTTCTATTTTTTCATATTATATTCTTATCTTATATTTTATTCTTGATAATTACCAGTTCATAATCTAACTAACATCTCATATCCCCAGAGGCCCAGACCACTATAATCAGTGATGCTTTCTTATCTTATCTTCAATATTAGCAACTAACTCTAAGCTTCTTCCTAATAGTTGCGCTTCTTTATCTATTCTCAAGTAGTCAAGTTGTTGCCGCACATCCATCTTAACATATACATATATCACATATGCTATCCTAATATTTTATGTTAATTTATGTGACCATTCACAAACACCATAAACTTAGACCCATACAATAACGCAGCTCTAGTAGTCTTCTTATAGAATTTTCCTTTTAACCTTAGAGGTACTCTAAGGTCGCACACAATATTTGAATTGTTCATTTTCGTTTAAGCCACCCTAGATTATATCCTAATATCCTATGAGTCACGTCTTGGTCAATATCTCTATTCCTCTATGAAATCAACTTAAGGCACTCAAAACACTTACTCATGGACTACTTTATCATCCAATTTTACTAATACATCCTTGATTGACTCTCTTTCTTTATAAAAGTTGCACTTCATGTACTCAATCTCGTTCTTTTAGCTATAAACACTTGATATTTTAATTTTAGTCTCCATCTCTCCAATTTAACATTAAACATATATCTAGTGTCGTTTACCGATAGTGAACATCATTTCTAAAATTCACTTGATAAAACATATTTTAATTGTCATAAAGCTCATGCTAAAAGGACTATGGGTCTGTTCTCTTCGGCATAAAACAACTGAACTGAATTGATTGCAACTGAACTGAACTGAATTAAATTATAACTAATAGTAATGATAATGATTTAGCTATCATTAATTAATAAATATAAATTAATAAATAAATAATAGTAATAACAATATTAATATAATATAATATAATATAATATTATATAATATAATATAATATAATATAATAAACATTAATTAATGATAATAATAGTTTTTAATAATATAATATGTTAATATTTAATAATAATTATAATAATAAAAAATTATTTAATTAATAATAAATTCATAATAATAAGTTATTAATAGTAATCATAAATTATTAAATAATAATAATAAATTATCTAATAATAATGATAAAATATTAACTAGTAATAATAATAAACTATTGAATAATAATAATAATAATAATAATAATAATGATGATGATAAAATAATCGTAATAATAATAATAATAATAATAATAATAATAATCATCATCATCATCATCATTGTTTTATTATCAGAGAAATAAATTAGGAACTGAACTGAACTGATTGCAACTGAATTGAACTGAAAATAAGTTGGGGAGAATAGACCCTATATATATGTAATTTTGTGAGGTAAGTTCTATCATGTACTGAGATCTAAATCAGGTAACATATTGGATAATAATGTACATACACCATGTCTCAAATGCTCATGTAAACTTTAATAGCCCCCTCCTCATGTCTCTTGTAAACATGTTGCTTTAGGTTTTACCTGCTTTCATAAGAAATTCAAAATAATTTGCTACCTCTCAAAAAAAATCAATGAAATAATTGGCATAATTTTTCTAAAATTTCATAATCGTTACTATCATTCAGGTCGATCAAAGGAACCATTATAATATGTGACCTTATTGTTCTCAAATTTGATTATTTTTCAAGAATATTATTATCGACTTTTAATTTAATGCATATTACTCATTTTACAGCTAAGCTAATCAAATTGCTGATAAATTTCAAAACTTAGACACACCATCAGTGACGTGTAAGAGTTTAATGTATATTCTAGATATAATTATTTTTCATTATTTTACTCTTTTGGATAGTTTAGACTTCTCGCTTGAGAAAATGGTCGCCTACATTTTCTCATGTAACTAAGAAAGAAGCTTAAGATTGAACTTGAAATAATACAATCTCAAAGTCTCAACGAATCTGGTCATGTGACAGATGTTTCATCCTATTTATGTAGTGCCACATTAATTAACGATGAACAATAACAACTCCATGCAAATTTTATTCTCACCAATAAGCTAACTTATACGTGAAAATCTCATGACACAAAGTTTTGAACTCCTTTGAGCCAGTTGGAAAGTACTAAAACATTTCTTAGTTGAACTAATTAGATAGAATAATGAGTTCCAACAAATTCTCAATGAAATAAGCAAACATTCTTCAAATTTTGCTCAACGACAATACTTCTTTCGCTAACCAACGTTACCTACTACTAAGACTAAAAACCATACGTCTCATACTATAAAACCCCCATGCAACAAATCTTTATTCACCACAAAAATCTCATTACATAACATACTAGTAACTAAACACCCTAATAGCTAGCAAAATCAATTAAATTGCAAGTTTAATTGCACTAATGGCAGCTTCAAAATTCTTCCTCCTAGCTCTCTTCATCGCTTTGTCGATAGTGAGCATCGACGCTAGCGAAGGAGCTCGCCGCCTTCTCCAAACAACGCCGCCTCCGACAACACTTCCACCAATGCCCACCTTGCCAAACATGCCAAGTATTCCAAATATGCCACAACCAACTTTGCCAAACATGCCTATTCCAAATATGCCACAACCAACTTTGCCAAACATCCCCAAAATCACCCCTCAACAACCATCAGCCTTGCCTAAGCCAGCTGCTTTGCCTCCACTTCCAAACATGCCTACTACTATGCCATCTATCCCTAAGGTGGCTCTCCCTCCAATGCCAAACATGCCTTCTATTCCTCTCCCTACATCTATTCCTTCCATCCCTTTTCTTTCTCCTCCTCCTTCCAACTAAGACTTTATATAATACATAGTTTTTATGTAATGCTTTCCTAGCTCATGTATACTAGGAAGCATATGATTATGCTTTGGTTTACTTTGTGCTCTTTTTTATAATTGCTTGTTTTGTACTTTTTTTTTGTTTGGCACAATGGTTTGTATTGTTTTGTACTTAGTGGGTTTGCATTTATTGTGTAATTGATTTCTTTCATACATATATATAAAAGAGTTCGTTGCATTTATTTTATAATTTTTTGCTCTAATTTTATGACTAGTGAGGTAATTCTATATGCTACTTATTTTGAGTAATTAGAGTCTACAAAGTTCGAGTATATATACTAGGATAGTGGCTCAATAAAATTGAAAATTAATTCATCAAACGGATGTCATACGATATTTACAATTGAAGTAAATTAGATCTTTTTAATTTAAAATCACACTCCAGCAAAACTACAACCGATTGTAGTTTTATAGACGAAACCTATTATTTATGCATGCCTTTGTCATATCACTGCTTTATTATTATATATCCACAATGCTACCCATTGATTATCTTTTATGTACGATCTGATTTTAAGATCTACTCCGAAATCATATTGATCTCAATTAATGAACTTTTTCATACTTGACTAATAGATAGCATTAAGAAAAAAAAAATTACACGTCGATCAATATTAGAAATGCGTAATATTTCCATTTTTAACTTTAAGACGGCCGTGACATATATATATTTAAAAAATACGGAGTATTAAAAAAATTGAAGACCCGAATATAGCAAAGAATTTGGATTGTCATTGTCGGATCGGGTCAGTCTTTATCTTTTTGACAAGTGTACCCCCAGCCCAAGTAAATAAGTACATCTAAATTAACCGGTAGCCCGTCACTCACTGAAAAAACCTAGCTAAAGAAACAAGAGAATCGTGAAGAGCACCAAAGCAAAGTAAACCGACAACAGAAAAACGATGGGAGTGGAGAAGGAAGTTCTTAGAGCTGGAACCGGTCCCAAACCGGTAACCGGTCAGAAAGTCACCGTTCACTGCACTGGTTTTGGTAATCTCTCTCCTCCCTTTTTTTTTTAATATCTTCGCAATTTATTTCGAATTTATGCTCTTTATCACGAAAATAAAAGGGAAAATTAAAGATGCTATTGAAATCTTGTTTGTATTATCTGCTAATTTAGTTTGGAATGTCGATTGAATAAATGAAAATAAAAAAGTGTTGAATTCAGATATAATTTCATTTTGAGCTCAATTTTGCAGAAATCAGTTGAAAGATCAGTTCATGTAATGATATAGTTTATGTTTAATGCTTGATAAATTTCGTGTATGTATCATTTGAAATTTGGTTAAATTGACATCGGAAAAGGAAATATTTCCTCCGTTCTAAAGTAAATGAAACGTTTCTTTCTTTTACGTGAGAGCTTTTCAGAAAAGCGTATCATTTATTTCAGAACGGAGGAAATAATATTGTTCAGCTTCATCCTTTATTGAATTTATGAATTTGATTGTAGTTTTATTTTTTTTTGATAATTATGAATTTGATTGTAGTTAATTTGGTTAATTATGCTTACTTGAGTTGACATAATGGTGCAGGAAAAAATAGGGACCTCTCTCAGAAGTTTTGGAGGTATAATGGTTTTATTTCCTTTGTATAAGCTAGTTTGAATTCGGAACACTTACTTAATCTTAGCTAGTTGTGTAGCAATGTAACTTATTAGTGCTTCAGATTTTTGTTGTACTGTGTTAAATCTTTTGTTCGCGTTACTTGTATTACAGCACAAAGGATCCGGGACAACAACCATTTTCATTTAATGTTGGCAAAGGAAATGTGATTAAAGGTATTTTGAAGAAAATTTATCGCCTTTCTCTGTTTCGTGATCTCTTATGATGTGTTTCGGATTGTGTGTAATTTGCTTGGGGTATATGGTGAAAATTCCCTTTGGTTTGGTTGCTAAATGTTGACTAACTCTTGCTAAAGTACCCCTTTTAGTTGTCCTTGTTTTCTGAAACTATTTAAGTAGAAGATAATCGAGGAGTAAAATGAAAAACTAATATGTGAAGACTCTGGTGATAATAGTGTTAGATTCTTTTTTCTTTTCTTTCGTTGTTTTAGTAGGTGGGGGTGGGGGTGGGCGTGGAGAATTGCAATGATGTCAATAAGAAAACTAATATCATCATGAGGTCAAGAAAAGAAAGAAGAAACTAGAGAAGCAATTTATTAATTGGTTTTTGAAGGAATATTTGATCTTATTGTCAATCCCTTCCATGTTCCCTATTGTGAGTTGTTCACTAGTGCCATAACTACAAGGTTCGCTATGCAAATCCAACTAGACATGTATCGCCTTGAGTAATGTTTCATTGGTTTAATGAATCCAAAGTTTTAAGTCAACTCCAGCTTCTCCCTCACTTTAAGATAAACACATGTACGGTATTGAATCTTGGACTAAACTAGTTAATTGTTGGAGTTATTGATCAGAAGTCTAACTATCTTTCTTTTTCTTGTACTGCGGAAGAGCTCAACTGTAATTCCAAGCCGTGCCTATGTTAGGCTGCTAGTTGGTTAAATCATCTTATTTGCATCATATGCTAATACAAACTTGATGTCTCCTCTGTTCCACCTTGATAGAGCCGAAGTTATCATCTAATTACCTGAAGAGTGTGAGTTCTATATTAAGTTATCAGACATTCAGACCTGTGCAAAATCTTTAGAGTTTGAATATCTATGAGGTGAATTTACCTTGTTTGATGACCCCTGCAGCCTGCTCCAAAGCTAATGTTTTTTATGGGATAGATTGCCAGATTGCCTTGTTATCGTCTGCATAATTTTGTGTTACATTATCATAATATCATTGATCACTAATCAGACATATAAACCTAGTTATTGATGTTTTTCCTGTAATCTTTTTCTAGGATGGGATGAAGGTGTGCTGGGAATGCAAGTCGGTGAAGTTGCTCGTTTAACAGTGAGTATCGCTCCTCTTTTATTCTCTCATCACTAGTGTGTGTACTGTGTTCCCTCTGCTAAACCAGTGAATGAATAAGATTGTAGCTCGAGCATAACTCTCAGAAAGTCAGAACTCATCAGTTATTTGAGGTTGAGCTGTCTGAACCCACTCTTAAGATGCCCCTTTAGAACTGACCTAAATCCTCCTCATAACCAATCACTATATAGCCTGCCAAACCTCACTCATACCCGATTACCTGATCCAAATTGACCGTCCCAAACCTAAACTGTCTCCTGATATTACACGACTCAGATTTTATACAAATCATAACTATCCGAAAATTGATGACTACTATTGATGGACTTATCGTAATAAGTTGATTGACGATATACCAATATATGACCCAATCTCGAGTCGAGTCAGTAGACCTGAAATCGAATACGACAGGAACTCACTTGATTTGAACTAATCCCAAGGTGAACGACTTGTTTACCACCTTTAAATGCAATCTTTAATTCATCTGTCTCTTGTATAGCTAAAGTTTACCTGAGCAAAATTCATCACATGAAATCTGATTGCTTTCTGATATGCTGTTTGAATTTTACAGTGCACTCCAGACTATGCTTACGGCGCCGGTGGCTTTCCAGCGTGGGGAATACAACCAAACTCCACCTTGGTGTTTGAAATCGAAGTGCTAAGCGCTCAGTAATTAGCTGCTTACATTTTCTTAAAAGCCTTTTCACAAAACTATGAATAAAATGTAGAACTATCCTGTGGTTGTCTGATTGATTATCTGCCAGACTTGACATGTATCACTTGTCATGCCTGATTATCTTTATGTGCATCAAGCTCTTATAATCTCAATTGTGTAGTAGTATATTTTGCATTTAGATATTCACAATATGCATCATGCTAATTATGAAAGGATTAATTACGGAGCAAATGGTGAAACGAATAGGGAGTTGGATTTAATGGTATATCAACACTTCAACAACCTAAAGAACTGGAATTATCTAGTTCATTGTTGGTTATCCGAATTTTTTTCTCCTCAACTTATAAAAATAAGTTTCGATGTTTATAAGTTTAGTTCGAACATCAAGCGAAGTAAAAATAATTTCAGTTTAGTAGTAATTGCGACAAAAATAAGTAAAATGTAGATTGATTGGCAAAAATATGGGTATTTGGTATAAGGACCTCGTGTGACAAATAAGTAGATTGTTATTGCCTTATTGGGTTTAATGGCTAATTTAGGCTCCGTTCTTTTGGACTGAGAGAAACTAAATGAAATATAATGAATTGAACTGAACTGAAGTGAATGAAAACTGTGAAAGGAAACTAACTGAAATTAACTGAACTGAAAATAAATCTAAAAGAACAGGGCCTCAGTCCACGATGTTCCTAATTTGGAATTTGACAACGACAATTACTTAAGAATTCCCCTATGAACGCAAGACGACAATATGGGAAATAAGTGCCTTGATCAGGGGAATTAAATGGATATTATTACCACCCTCTCTCTTTTTCTCTCTCTCAAACCCTAGCCTCCCTTACCCCTTTTTCATCAATTAGGGGCTGCCATGAATGATTTCATCCATGGTAAGCCCCTTTTCCACTTTTATTTTCAGTTTTTAGTTCATTTTCTTGTTTTGTTTAATAAATTAGTCTCTCTTTATGAGATTTTCTCAAACCCTGTTATGGGGTTTTTAGTTTCCGTTTTGGAAATCTCCTTCTCCCCTATGGGAGTTGTGAGTATGGTTCTTTTGTTTTTAGGTATGAGAAATTATTCTCATTGGTTGAAGTTCGAGACTCAACATGAAGGTATTGGAATCTCGGATGCGGTCAACCTGACTCGATCAAGAATGTTCTTCCCAAACTATATCAGAATGATAGACTTCCTCATCAATAGCTGCTTGATTCGGCAAATGAGAAGCGGCTATTTGCATTGCTTCGATACGGTTCATTGTAGTTTCTTCGAAGACGAATTTGATTTAGTCTTGTTTAATTGTATCTTGTTTTTCTTTAATACCTATTGTAGATGCCGTTTGGCCTTCAATTAATGAAATTTCTCTTTCAAAAAAAAAAAAATGGATATTATTACCAATTATAAGCCATTTAATGGAAGTTTAAATAATCGCCTAATCATTATCTGAAACAATAAAGAAAATTGGAAATTCACTATGCTCACACTTTTGTGGTTCTTCTTCATTCAGAAGAGGCTAGATATTTTGAAGGCATTATTTATTTCTATTACCAAAGCAAATGAATATTTTGTTTACAAGACTTACAACTATTGCCTTAGTAATATCAAATGTTGCCTTGATAAAATCTTTACCCTAAAAAAATATGTTTGACATGGAGAGTACCAGTTTGAATTTTTGTCTTATGTAAGTACTAAAAATAGTAGCACATGCATAATCTTGATGGAGTACTGCACCTAGTAGAATTTTAAAAACATAAATTCAAAAAGACATGTCCTCTCCCATATGGAGTATCATTTTCTATTTTTCACAACTTTATATTTTTTGAAGAAAATACATATGCTTTAAGTTTGTTTCTTTTCCTTGTCCCAAACCCCATAGTAATCATAATATCAGGAACTAAAGAGACACCTAAACTTTTGGATTTCTTATTCATATCTACGCTCACATATTTTATGATTTCAGAACAATTTTGGGTGGACCGCATTCACAATAATTTATTGTGTACCTAAAATGCCTTGGTCACATAAAAACTGACTATATTAGAAAAGAACCGACTATATCATACGAAAACTGACTATATCAGAAAATTGACTATACCATATAATGGTGCACAATAAATTATCATGAACCCAATCCATTCAAGTTTTTTTATTGTAATTTTTAACTCTCCGTTTTATCTGAATAGCTCAACTCATCGAAAACAAAATTTAAAATCTTCTTCATTATTTGTTTCTTGTACAAGGATTTGGATGGGTTGCCCTATCTTATGGATTGGCCCAAAGCCCGAAACAACCACCCCACTGCCTCCCGAGAATCGGACCTAGGATATGCCTAGGGAAAGTGGTGATGGTTCCATTGAACCACACCCGAGTCTTAAAAAATTTCTTCAGCATAGAAAAGCATAAAAACCTAATGCTATACAAGGTGAAACAATTAGAATCATTATCTATAAATAAATATATAACTCACCTTGATCTTTGTGAAAAAGAAAACGATGCAAGTAATACAAAACGGAGGAAGTATATTAGTCCGTACTTAACCTTACAACATACTCCTACAACATTAGTCATCACATTGAGTATTTGACATGACATTTTATTTCTTATCATTTCAATCTGATTAAATGATGGGCACGGTTTAAGTTAATACACATAGTCGCCAATTAATGTTTATGAAAATAAACAAAATTAAGAAAGATACTCACTCATATATTAATTGCCCCAGTGAAAACTAAATAACTCATTATGGTCTCTCTTTGATTTTTCCATTCTCCGTAGATCAGTGTAGAAAGTGATGGCTTTCGGCTCAGGTTTCGTTCTGTTCAACTTATTTTGACTTATATAAGATCTTATAAGATAAGATAAGATCAGATAAGAAAAGATAAGATGTTAGACACACAATAAACTATCTTATAAGATAAGATAAGATCAGATCAGATCAGATAAGATAATATAAGATCAGATAAGATAAGATAAGACAAAATAAGTTTAATCAAACAGACCCTACATGCGTAATTATTCATCCGCTTTGTCACTGAAAACATTAATCTACATTTTATAAAATGTTTATTCATATTGTTCATATCATTAAAGATAATATTAAACACCAATTTTCGTTCAATAATAATGAACCTTTTTAATCATAGCCAATAAGCAAAATCAAGATAAATCATGATTATATTCTCCACGAGGTGGTTGACGGAAAAATCACTCACCTCACGCCTATGATTTTTTTTTTTCAACAATAAAATTAAAGTAAAATAAAATATAAAAGAAAAGGTTGAGTAGCCAAACTTTAGGGTATGTGTGAACACTAAACTAGGAAATTGTAGAATAATATATCATCTTTGACTATAATATGATTTTATTATCATCACATTAAGGAACTAAGGAAGGATCTCCTTAATTCAAGGCTTTATTCTGAAAAAATAAATTCTAATTATTGTAAAAAAAATTGTGGGACCTTCAAATGTCACCATAATGGTAGACCTTATAATGTGACAAATGAACTTGGCAAGCTACTGTGATATACTATGTATGTTCCCTCCACTTGAAGCAAATGGCTAATCACACCAAGCGTGTTATTGCTAATTATTTAATTCATAATAGCTTAATTGAATGGAATATAAATTCATATATAGGTGGTGAATTGTAAATTGACAAATTATGATTAATTAAGTTTGCAGGGAGCCAGAGAAGCAATGAAGTAATTCTGAAGCTTGATCATATTTTAGGCACGAGTTACAGTTTAAAGAATGATTTAATCGTATTAAATCAATTGGCAAAAACAAAAGGTACTACTATTAAGAAATATGAAACCCTAGCCTCCCCTCTCTTTTTCTCTCAAACCCTAGCTCCTCCTCTTACGTGATTAGGAAAGTCGCTATGGATGATTTCATCCATGGTAAGCCCCTTTTCCACTTTTATTTTCAGTTTTTAGTTCATTTTCTTGTTTTGTTTAATAAATTAGTCTCTTTTTATGAGATTTTCTCAAACCTTGTTATGGGGTTTTTAGTTTCTGTTTTGGAAATATCCTTCTCTCCTATGGGAGTTGTGAGTATGGTTCTTTTGTTTTTAGGTATGAGAAATTATTCTCATTGGTTGAAGTTCGAGACTCAACATGAAGGTATTGGAATCTCGGATGCGGTCAACCTGACTCGATCAAGAATGTTCTTCCCAAACTATATCAGAATGATATACTTCCTCATCAATAGCTGCTTGATTCAGCAAATACAAGGGGGCTGCGCTGTATTGTTCGATTTGGTTCATTGTAGTTTCTTTGAAGACAAATTTGGTTTAGTCTTGTTTAATTGTATCTTGTTTTACTTTAATACCTATTGTAGATGCCGTTTGGCCTTCAATTAATGAAATTTCTCTTTAAAAAAAAAAGGTATTAAGAAATATTGAGTTGCAAAACTTTGCCTTTTGTACTATTTATATATTCACTTTTACTTGAATATTTTCACTAATATTTAAAAGTAATTTTTGTATGTAAGATATTGTTAGACTTATCTCAATGTATCATTACGAAATACCAAATTCATATAATTTCAACTAATTAATAATTAAAGACATTAATGATTGCAATTGTGCGTTGACAAACGTAAAAGTCAAACTGTTTTTTTTACATCTAAAGTCAAACTGTTGGAACTAATAAAAGTTAGAAGGAATATCCCCTTTCAGGAGGTACTAATGAATGCTTTCCTCTGTTCCATATGTCTTGCGACACTTAGGCTCTAATTATTTAAGATTATTTTAATTTCCTCCGTTTTATTATGTCCAACTTAATTTAATTTATTTCAGAAAAAATAAGTTTATATAAGTTTAGATAAGTTTTAATAAGTTATGATAAGTTAGGATAAGTTCTATTAAGTTCAAACATCTTACAAACTAGTTCAGATTAGTGAAAATAAGCTCTAATAATTTAAGATTAGTTCATACTAGTTGAAATAAGTTAAGATCAAATTTAATAACTCAGAGTAAGTTTAATAGAACGGGCTCTTTATTATTTCAAAGTTAAACTTTGTAAATTTTTACCACGAATTATCACCATTATATAGGGAAAAAAATAGTCATAAGAGTCTTGTTAGATTCATCTCAATATATAATTTTCAAATATTAAATTGTCATAAATTTTACTAATACGTAAATACGTAATTGATGATATTGATGGTCAAATAGTACATACAATATCGTAAAAGTATAAATATGAATTATAAAACAGAGTAGTACCTATATGGGGACTCACTTGAGGGGGGGGGGGGTAAAGGGAAATCCTCAAATGAGTCTCATGAGGTTTGATCCCTAGACCTCAGGGATATGAGGTGGGAAACGATGTCACTACTCTACCACCTCAACCTCTGAGGTAGTGTATATATATATATATATATATATATATATATATATATATATATATATATATATATATATATATATATATACTAGCTATTATAAAGACATGATTGTGAAATCCTTATTGAGAAAGTATCCTCTATTCAATAGGTTAGGGTTTTAGATATAATAATTATCGAGGAAGAAGCTATTTAGAGGCCCTTGTATATAGGTTTCAGTCTAATGCATGCAAAAGTATATAGGAGTAATTTTCCACTTTATAAATGTATTTAGCAAGTTGTTAAACATATCTTGGCTCTGGTAATCTTAGTTGTATATATATATATATATATATATATATATATATATATATATATATATATATATATATATATATATATATATATATAGAAGTGAGTTCATATGAGAATGCATACTTACATGAGAAATGAGAATGGATTTTACACGCTATAACTCTAATGAACAAGTGATGTAATTCTAATGAAAAAGTGATGTAACTCCAAAAAAAGAATATTAGAAAAAAAAAAAAAATTGGGCTCAAAGTTTTTTCGGGGGTATAACTCTAATGAGCAAAGTGTTGTGAACTCTAAACCAATTGTGTGGTTGAGATTCATTCTCATTTTCAAGTGTAAGGAGCATTCTGTATGCGATTTGCTCTATATATATATATATATATATATAAGTATCCTTAGTTAATTACTCGGATCTATCCGTAAGTAACAAATTCGTATAATTGAATGTGCACGCGTCTACTTAACACACATACACACACTCGCTCTCTCTCTCTATATATATATATCAGGTAATGCAATGAGCCTGTATTGAGGCCCTACTGTCAGGTGAGAGGTGACCCTCAGCCTAGCAAAGTCCAAAGCCCCTTCCCCTCTGCAGTCTCCACCCCCATCCTTGGTGCTCTCAAGGATCGAACACGGGTATCACCCTTGAAAGATAACAAGGATATCACTAAAGTTTAGCTCATATAGTTATAATTTGTCATAGCTAACCGTTGAATAAATCATTTACTTAATGGAAAAGAAAAAAAAAGTTTAAATGGGGAAGGGGAGGGTGGGGGCCGGGTTTGGTTATTTCAACCTGAAGTTAGTAATAATTCTAAGTTTTGTAATCCTAGATTACATCACAAGTGATTTCCCCTCATTTGGTTTTGTATGTACACTTTAATGATACTTTTTATGTGATGGGATTCACTGTAATATAGACATAAACATATTTGGTATTACTTCACACCACATTCTGCAACCTAAAAAGTTTTGCATTCATTAAAGGATGAATATTTATCTCTTGTGAAAGAAAAGACGAATATATTTATCTATTGTAAAAAAAAATATAATACTTATCCACTACTTTTTTCATTTTCAATTAATCTACACACTTTACTTTTTATTTTATATTAACAAATAATTAGTTTAATTATTTCCTTTACGTATATTATTAGTAGATTTAGAGATCATTAGTATATTTTTTACCGGAAGAGAATACTGTATGACTATGAGTTTTCCCCTCATACAAATAGTACCATATAGTAATACTTACATCATATGAATGCTTGAAATCAATTTCCAAGACTTTATCTTGATAAACAAGTTTGACATGGATATCTCACCCAACTTCATCAACCTATGTTACCTATCCATCATTAATTCTTAAAAATGCACACCACCTGCACCTACATGTCAACCCATGTAAAAGGCAATTTGGATTTTTTCAAGAATGGGTTAACAGTTAACACTAATTCACTATTAAACGTTGGAATTAATTTTAAGGGTCAAAAGATCCGTTAATATCCACTAATATAAAATTCATAATAGGATGGCACAACGTTTACTAAATTCATCATAGTAGATTAGTTTCAATATATATATATATATATATATATATATATATATATATATATATATATATATATATATATATATATATATTTATAATTTTACAAATATGCATTTGCCATATGAATGGTTAAAATTGTACAATAATGGCCATATAAAGCTAACAACAAATCTTGTATATGACCACCTTACGATAAGATGTTCGTAAAACTACTTCATGTTTTGCCATAAAAGAATCACTTCTTAAGCTAAATGAATAATTTTTTGAGTTAAATGAGTTAACTTTAGATAAGGGATCACTACGGATCACTTACAATATAAGTAACTCAATTAAGACATAAATTTACCCTCTCTCATCTTACCATAAGCTATTACTCCATCCGTTTTTTTTACTTGCTACATTTTCTCTAAATGATGGTTTTTTTACTTGCTACATTGTTTAAAGTTTCCTTATTTGGAGTACTTGGTCCATAAAAAAGTAATAATATTTATTTTATTTTGTACTTTTTCCTAGCAATTAATGATTTTTTTTGAATTTTTTCCATGAGTAATGTCATAGGGAGTATTAATTCCTCCTATGCACTGAACTTGAAATTAATTTCATGGATACCGTCCACGTAGGACAGCACGCCAAAATTTTGGTTTTTTAATAAAACTGCTACTCCAAGTAGCGGTTAATACCAATAATGTTACACCGAAGTTGACCGCTACTTCAAATAGCGGTTATATTGTGTCCCTAACATAAGCTATAAGACATGCATATAAACCGCTACTCAGAGTTAGGGATGTCAACGGGTAGGATCTGGACCAGATCCTCTAGGATCCAGATCCATTTTTAGGCATGGATCCAGATCCGACCCAGATCCTTTAGGTAATAAAATTGAGGATCCAAATCCAACAGATCCTACGTATCCGTGTCCAAAACGAATCCTGACCTATTTTCGTCAAACGACCATAATTTTCACAATAATTATAGATTTTAAAGAACAAAACAACGCCATATAGCATCTTCATTTGTCGATGTTAGTAAACAAGCATTCAGCCTTAACACAACAAATCCAAGCATAGATAACATTAAGAGTTTAACATTAAGTTTTACCCTTTTAATTATATATTTTAAAATAACTTTTTAAAAAACGGGTAAATGGATCCGAGTAATAATTTAGGCTCTGGTCAGGACCGTTTTTAAAAACGAGGATCCAGATCCACCCGGATCTGGTGGGTCCAATATTTGAGGATCCAGAACCGCTAAAAAACGGATCTGGATCCGCGGATCCGGGTAGGGTCCATCATCCACTGACATCCCTACTCATAGTAGCGGTTCATTACAGAATTGAACCAACGCAAGAGAAAAAGCGCGCCACGTAGGAGCTGTGCGTCCGGCGCACAAGGCGTGCACAGCGCGCAGCCAGCCTGCGCTGCGCGTCGCGCACGTCTTGTGCGCGGGACGCACAACGCCTACGTGGTGCGCTTTTTCTTTGTTTCCCTTAGTGGAGGTATAAACCGCTACACCAAGTAGCAGTTTTAAACTTAACCGCTACCAACAGTAGCGACTTAACTTAAACTTCACCGCTACTCTGAATAGCGGTTTGCTTTGCCGATTTTTTTTAAAAAAAAATTTATCTCGTGCTGTCCTACGTGGACGGTATCCATGGAATTAATTTCAAGTTCAGTGTATAGGAGCAATTAATACTCCCTTTGACATTAGTCATGGAGAAAATTTGATTTTTTTGCTACTTTTGCCTTCAAAAAGTAATGCTCCTCCCAAGCGGCCTCCCCATCTCATTTAATGCTTAAAAGGTTAAAAAGTGCACCTAAAAGGAACATCTCCTAAAAGCTAGTGAAAAGTGAAAACACCAATGTAGCAAGTAAAAAAAGCGGACATATACAACTATACAGGACAATTTTATATCAAATATTTTATAAAGTTAAACACGACATTTATGTATGAACGGAGGGAATAATATAGTTTCCATGCCAGCAAATTGTTTACTTTATCTCTGTTTATGTAATCAAAGAGTTTGGTAAATTTTACTCGTGCGGTTGACACTTTTGACACTTCTTACAAAAAATAAAAAAAAGCTTTGATGGTAAATCATCCACTCCAGTGTTAGAAATGATGTGAAAAATCTCTATAAAATCACCCTTCTGCCATTTCGCCTCTTTTTGACTGTACTCACTCTTGTTTTTTCTCTCACTTAACTCTCACCTACCATTTCTTCATCAAATCTTTCCATTATCTTTTTCTCTCTCTCTCCTATATTTGCACTCAGTTTCTAGATCATAAAATCACAACTACCCAGATTTCTTCTTCCTCTGTAATTTTCTTGGTAAGTTTTTTTTTTATCTATTTGCTTTTATGAATTTTTGTTAAAGACAAAGAATTGTTAGCTAAATGTTGTAAAAGAAGAAATTTTTTACATATTTTGTGTGGATTTCATCTTGTTTGTTGATAATAATTGTTGAAAACCCATATATATTTTGCAAATCCCATAAATTTTTGTGGGAAAAAAGATAGGAATTGTTTAGAATGTAATTGTACCCTTTTATGTTAAACACTCGTTTGTAAAATTTGAAGATTAGGGTTTTTATTCTTAATCATAATCTCTGTTATTTTTGTGATTGATTGAGGAGAAATGGTATAACAACTTGTAATTTGGTAAAATCATACTGTAAAAAAAAGTAAAAAGGTTATGTTTTTATTTTTCAAGCGTGCTTCTGATCATCATGAAAATTAGAAAAGAAAAAGACTTTAGGGTTTTTGCTGAAACAACCAAGAAAAAGTAAAGTGTGTGTTGGGTAAATTTTCCTTTAATGTTTATTCTTCAAAAAGTTTAGCTTTATTTATTACTAGTAGTGTGTATGTTGTTTCATGTTCAGAAGAATTTGAGATTGAGTTGTAAATTACTTTCTTTGGATTTTTTTTTGAGCTGTGACATATGGTAAATTTTAGCTCTTTAATTTAATGTTGATGTTGGAATTTATACTGGTTGATGTTGTTTTACTGAATATCATTTTCTACTGTGATATATTGCAAATCTTAGCTTTTAATTTCCTGTCATTTTTCCTTGCAGGATTTTTATAAATCTGTAGATTTGGTACTTTCACAAACTTAGGGATAGGGAAGAAACAGCATGTTTTGGTTCCGCAAAGTTATACCCTTGAACTTGTACTGTAAGGTTATCTTGTAAGGTGTCGGTCCATCGAAATTAGTCTTCAATTTATCATCCATTGATTGTTTTCCTTATTAACCATGGGATCCAACCACTGCGCCGTTGTTCCTTGGTTCTGGTACATTATTATCTAAATCTGAGTATAGTTTAAGATAGTTTAAGAGTTAAACTAGTTTAGAAATTTTAGTATCTTTGTCGCCGCCTCCTTCATTGTCAACCTTTAGTTACCCTTCCAATTCAGCCTCTTTTGTTTCTTGAGAATTCATCTTTCCGTGTCGCTTTTAGTGGTCCTAGTATCGTTTTCAAATTAAGTTACTGTCAAAAAGGATTTAGTAGTAGTTATGGTGTGCCAAGGATCAAGCCAGTCAAAATTTCGGGCATTGAAGCATGAGAATGGAATTGCAGGAAAATCAACCATTATAGTTAGAGTTATAGCTTGTTTTCAACCTTTGCAGGATTGCCAGGTATGTGCTAACAACTTTATTTCTTGTCTTTTGCTCTAAACATGCCATGTTACTTTATCGTTGCTATGGCATAGAATCTAATTGAGGTTCTTTCATTGATGTGATTCATTTCTTGTTGCTTGCAGGCTGAGTATTTCCGTCAGTTGCTTAAACCCATTACGTAGATTGGCTGTGCTTTAGGCGTTGTTTTGTTTTCTGCTGGATATTTTGGTTTTTTTTCTTCTGTTTTGTAATCTTAAGGGAGAGGCTGATTATATCATATCGAAGCATCTATAATATCGGTTAGTACTGAACTTTTCCTCATCAATTCTCAGTTTGGGTGTGTTCTCTTCACCTGTCCAGAACTGAACTTATCAGAACTTGTTACACCTGATTGTATCTTATGCATACTCCTGATCAGCCCTGGCTTATGATTTTTAGGGTAAAGAGAACACACCCTAATGGTGACCATTTGGTTTGAGTTATACGAACAACAGTACTGAATTTTCTGCCTTCTCAAATTCAGGTGTTTTTTCAGTTTAATGGTTGAGCTGAGCGGCTCTTGGGTTCAACATCAACATTCCCCTTGGGAAGCATCTGCGTACAGGAACTGCATGATTGCTCCTGTCGAACACAGGCAACATGAGTCTTTGCCTGTTGCTATAAACCCGTGCAGGGTGTCTGCTAATTTGGGTTTGAATGGGTTCGATTTTTCTGGCTTGCCTGAAAGAGGCCTTACGAATGTAAGTAATGGCTCAATGCAAAAATCTGTTCCCCAATTCCAGACCCCATTTACTCAAAATCAAGGTCACAAAGAACAGATTTCTCTGTTCCCGGCTAGAATTAGTGAGAAACCATCATGTGAAGTACCTTCTGCTCAACAGAAAAAGTTTCTCATCTTTGATCGGTCAGGAAATGAAACGAGGCTAGTTTTTAGTTCTCTGTGTCCTCGGGTGGAGAATCTATCAACTCCACCAACTATTTGTCCTGCTTGGAGTCTTCCTCCGGAAGAGTCATTTGGTGCATACCACCAATATCTTGCTGAAAAGCAAGGAAGAATAGTGGAACAAGCTTGGACTAAGACACCTGCTCTTTGTGAAGAGTCGGGTGAGAATGAAATTATCGATGATGTCAGCGAAATGCGTGAAGACACGGAAGAAATTAATGCATTGCTTTATTCTGAGGATGAGGGTGATGATGATAGCTTCGATGATAATGATAAGGATGATGATGAAGTGAGCAGTGGTCACTCTCCATTGGCCAAAGAGCGGGATTGTGAGAAGCAAGAAGAACAAGAGGATGAAAAAGGTTATGATAATGAAGTGGCTAGTTTAGAAAGATGTTCAAAAAGACAGAAAGCCCTTCATGGTGGGTGTAACATACTATACCAAAGTCCATCATATGAGGATATCAGTGAGAGTGTTTGCCCTATGATTGGAAGCAAAAGGCCGAGAAAGGATAAAATTCAGGATACATTGAGAGTTCTTGAGAGTATAATTCCTAATTTGAAGAGCAAGAATCCATTAATCATCCTAGATGAAGCAATTAGTTATCTGAAATGTTTGAAGTACAATGCTGAAACCATGTCATTGGAAGATCCAGATAGCTCCGGCTGCTATGAACCTCTAAATTGATCATCATCCTCACTCCGGGAAATGCTTGGACCCGAGTAAAGCTAGGCACTCGAAGCCGAATGAGGAACTCGGCTTATAAGTAAGGTTATGTTTGGTTTGATGTTTTCTTCTTCCATTGGCATTATTGTACATAATTGCCTAATAAAATCATTGCACGAGGGTGCATCGGCGAGATCTGTGGCTCAAATGAAATTCCGAGGTGGTCATAGTAGCATGAAATGAGGCCTCTTTCGTCGACGAGTAATTCGATAGTATCACCTTTTCGGGTGATCAAAAGTCTTAAATTTGAAAGCATGGGGATGACTAGTGCTTGGTTGTACTTGATAATGACCCTGGAATTTGAAGAAAGAAAAAGAGACTAAAATGGCTGCATGCGCATTATAAGTGATTAAGACCCCACTGCCTTCTCTTTCAGTGTCTTTTTTACCTCTTCTTGAGCTTTCATTTCTTTCTTTCTCAGCCTGAATTGATTAGGCCCCATGTTCTCATAAAATCTTGTCTTAAAGTGGTTTATTTAGTTACTGTCATGAGTTTGTCTGTAATATAGACTTGTATGTTGCTTTTGTGAGTAGTATTTGATTATGTATTGAATTTCTGCTTCGCCTTATTTTCTTTTATCTTAATTACGAATGTGAAACGATGCCTTAGGAGTTCTCCTCGTGAGGAGGGTCTCCTAAGCTCTCATTTTTCCTTACCTTATAAAATATAATAAATTACGAATGTGAAATGTGGAACAGGTAATCTTCTTAACTTTCGTATATAGCGATTATCTTATGTATTATAGTGATTGAGCAGAAATTAGAAAAACAGAGAAAGTATAGCATGAGCGTATTATAGTAACTGAGTAGAACTTAGAAAATCGGAGAGAGTAAAGCATTGTGGCATGATGTTTCTTCTTGAGTTGATGAGATTACAAAGACATGGCTGTTTTTCTATACTTTTTTGCAAATTGTGAGATCATGTATGTAATGTGATGCCCTATTAATTTAATTTTTTGGTGCACCAAAAGAGCCTGTCTCCTTGTTATTTGGATGAAGGATTTTTGGGACCCATTAAGATCATAATGGTTATGTAATTGAGAATTGTTGGCAAATGTGGGTTCCATACTTTTGAAATGAATACAATATGAAATAATGGGTCCATTCAAGGCAGTGGCCTATTTATGAACCCACCTGCCTTACTTGTTATGGTTTCTTCAGGACAATGATTAGGGTTTTAGGCTTTATTTCATTGGCTGCATCTTCTGTGATGGATCTTATCATCTCTCAAAAAAAATTTTAAAAAAAAAATCATGATATTTATTTTTTTACTATTGAAGTGAATGACAAAAAGTACAAACGTAAATAATCATATATGGCTTTCTTAATAGAAATCAAGTTCAGTTGAATATTAAAATAGATATAGTAGCACTTCTATTGGTACCAAATTGATATTGTACCGGACACTTAGCTTAACAATTTAGATGAGTAATGAATCATAAGTAACAATTTATATTTAACAAATTCTTGTTTAAGTTATACTAGGAAATGGTTAAAAATATTGGTATCTTTAAAATAACGTAGTACTTATATTGGTGTAAGGAGTGTCAATTAACACCTCAATCAAAATTAAAATATTTTATCTACTTCAAATTGGGCCGTAGAAAATAATTTTGAAAAATTCATGTTGATTGTCGACTCCACATTCCAAAATTACTAGTTCGAAAACCAACAATTGACACATTGAAATTGAAATCCTAGATCCATTAATGCTTGAAAGTTGGAACATATGTGAATTTCTTGGCTATAGACCTTGACTCAAGTTACATTACTAGTTAAACTGAGTTTGAAGTTTAGAAACTCCACCTTTTAAACTTAACAAGTTGGAGTTCATGTTGTTGCTGGTGAGTCGAGTTTTCTTATTCTTAAATTTGATTTAACTCTTTGTCTTCCACCACAATACTTTGTCTTCCTTCCTAGAAAAAACTAAATAAAAATACTATCATTAGACCTACCAAAAACTCGTTTTCAATATCTCTAAATTTGACTTCCTCCATTTTATCCCCTTCTATTTTCCTCACTTTATTTTTATTTGTTTAAAATAATAATAAGTTAAGGGGTTGAAAAAGGTCATTTAGTACTAATCAGGGTTGATAAGTTTAATAAGTTCACATAATAAGTAGTATCTTACAAGCTTAATAATAAGGTCCAATAAGTTTCAATATACTCACATAAATTAATTTTCAATTAGATAAGTGGAATTCAAACAAAAGAAACAATACCCTAAATACACTATGTATATTATGTATCCTAACACCTATCCCCACATAGAGGAGTTTTGTCCAATTAAGAACCATTCTATACAATTTATGTTGACATCATTAAAACAAAGTTGTATATCTAGTAAAAAAGTACATTTAATCACTAAAGTATAATATTGGATCCAAAAACATAACTGTGATACTATACCTATAATCAAGCCATATGTAAGGGTTTAATATATTACGTTTTTTTAAATATACTACTTTTTGCAATTTATATACTATTGGTTTTGTTGAATACACTATCAGAGATTGTACATAACATATAACGTTCAAAATAGTTCTAATTTAGGCATTTATCCGAATAGGGTAACTTTTACGTGAGACTATTATTAATCACATAATTGATATGACTACCTACGTATTATGATATCGTCGCGTTAGACCTTAGATGTTACCTCTAAAAAGTAAATAACTTCCTTATTATGACACCATCTAATACAAAATTTTGCATAAAAAAGTAACCATAAATGTACTCAATAGATGGCAAGATGAGGTTGGTATAGATTGTCCCTACTTCTCATTTGAACATGACCAATTCAATTGAAACTTCTTTGGCATGTGAAAGTGGTTTTGGTAAAACTTGAATTTCTCTCAAAATGCCTAAATTTTAGACTTATAAG
The DNA here is from genome assembly GCA_947648045.1 of Beta corolliflora. Lineage (NCBI taxonomy): Eukaryota > Viridiplantae > Streptophyta > Magnoliopsida > Caryophyllales > Amaranthaceae > Beta > Beta corolliflora. Next base: position 1,205,950 of record CANSZD010002981.1, read on the forward strand.
TTAAAAGAGACTTTAACTTTGTTGCATCATACAACTCACATCAATGAGCAAAACATCTTTCATGCTTTAAAGGCCGTCTTTTGTGGACTATACTCAAGAATAAAAGGTAATAAATTTGAGATGGTGCCAATAATAAGTGCCAAGGATTTCGCGTGATCGCAATTTACCAAAAAGTATAAGTCACTTTAGTAAGTGACTGCAAAAAATTTAGTTTATTTTTGTTTGAAAAAATATGTTACAACTTTGCAAAGCCTACTTTTAAAGCCTTCAAATTAATTTAGACTTGAGGGAATCATGCTGTTTCTGTTCATGATTTATTAGGTTGCTAAACAGTTTCTTCCATTATCTTTCCATAAAGAGAGGCTCCTAGTTTTAACTTTAAAGGAGATATATAGACTATAGTCTCTTCTCTCTTTTACTACCCTCCTTTTTCTTTTTTCTTTGCTTTTTTTTTGTTCTTTTTTTCCCTGTTTTGAGGGAATAATGTGTTAGTTGATGAGAAAAATATGCTAATTGTTATACCTTAATAAGGTATAGAAAGTTTAGAGTGAAAGAGCATAGGATTGAGTGCCTGTGTGGTTGGCCTTAAAAGAAAATGTGTACAAAGTAGAAATTGTTAGAAAAAAGGAAGAATGTGTAGTTATTTGATTGACAAAAAATATAAAAAGTTGCATTTTCTAAGAAATATTAGTTCTAAAAAAGTGTATAAGTGAAAATTCCTATGATTAACAATACAAAACTTTGCATTTCCTACAAAATGAAACTACATGAGAAGAATAATATATGTGTATAATAACGACGTCAACTAAAGCGGAATAACGGTGTATGTATTCCCGATTTTCTTAAACAATACTGGAAGCCTATTTTGATATCGGGTCCACCAACCCGAATAATCATAGATATTAGAGGCGCTCAATATTAGTATTGTATCGATTAGGAGTTATGTTAGTAGCCTATTCATTATTAACGGCCCAATACGAGTACGATCATTCCTCTCTTTGAATAACTCTTGATATGGCCCACAGGTCCCAGGCGGCTTATTTATTTTGTTTAACCTAATAAGTCACCATTTTAAATACTCGATTAAGGGTCAAGGTAATTGGATCTCTCTCTCCTCTCTCCCACCTAACCTACTTTCTCTGGGTACTGTCGTACTGACTTGAGCGTCGGAGGCTCCGCTGTGAGGACCCCACCCCGTGCTTGAAGTTCATCTTGCAGGCACATCTTACCAACGAGGTTCAAGAATTGTTCTACATGACGGCCTCGCAATATCAGGTACCTTTTTGTTCAATACCGAAACAAATATTTTTCTAGAAACTTCTTTCCTCAAAAGACGACCATTGGGTATAATGAAATGAAGTTTATTATATTTGCAAATAATCACATATCAATTAAGTTTTGAGTAAAGAGATTGTCATTCTATAAAGATATAGCCTTAATTGTTTTTGGTCTTAATTCCATTCCAGTCCATGATCGTGAACTGGTGAAGGAGGGGAACAGGGATTTTTGGTAAATGGTAATTGAGATTTTTTTGGGGTAAAGTATATAACCCTAGTAATTGAGTAGTTGTGTATATTGTAACCCTGATTCTTTTTCAGATGTAGTAAAATGATATAGTTATTTCCAATACATACAAATAATATGAAGATGAGCTTTTGAAATAACTTTAAGCTATGTTGTCCTCGACTAATTAAAATAGGTTTTAAAAAAAAATAACTTAAGTTCAGCAAAGACAAAAAAAGTTGAATTCACTAATTTCGCAAAATGAGTTTACTAATTATTTCACACTTCTCAATTCTCATTATATTAATAAAAAGATCTTTAGTCTTGCATGGTGCCTAATCCAATGTTCCAAAACCTCTCCACTTTCAAAAAATACTTAACATAATTAATTTTAGATTGATGAAGTGACAAAATTAGAAAGGAGGAACATAACATCGATCATATTATCTCTCAACTCAAACTACAGGGCTCCATGAAAATGAAAAATGAGAGGATAATATCAGATGGATCGATAGATTTCACACTTAGATAGTTAAGATCTCAGTTACTAAGTGGGCCTTTGATAGATAAAGCAAAGGCCCAAAAATAAAACCTTCATCCATTCACAATCTCACTAGATTATGCGTTGGATGCTTTTTGAATTTTAGAACATATCTTATCTAGGCTTAACTTGGCTCAAAAGGGCTAGATATGCTTAAGAAATAAATGTACAAGTAGAGGTTGAAAGGCCTGAAGAAGAGAGGTTGATATGACCAGCTTTGGACTTGATACTTGGTAATCTAAGTAAATTAGGGGACCGTTTATCAATAAGTGTTGGTGGATCGAGTTCACAATAAATAACCGACTATATACACAAAAACTGACTGTAATAGAGGGAATTCCATATCATACAGAAGCTGGCTATATAAAAAATTGACTATATCATATAAAATTGACTATATAAAATGTAATAATATCTTATGAAAATAGACTATAAAAAATGAGCATGTCATACGATACTTGGTGCACACTAAGTTATATTTTGTTTCTTATAAAGGACCAAAATTTGTTTTCAGTTGGAACATAAACAATTTTAGTTCTGGGAAATTCAACTTATCTAAAGGGGACTAGGTAAACTACCTTTTCCATTTGGTGAGAAGTATAAAATGTAATGGTGCACTTCCTATATTATTAACCAAACAATTGTACATAAGTCTACCTCATAGGGAAATCAACTTCCCAACTATCTACACAATTAACACAACACTAATTCCTAACTTCATGTTTATATCAAAGCTATCACCAATTCCCAATATTTGAGACTTCAAAAGTTAGAAGTTTATGATAGAAGTTATTTTTTCTTTGGGGATGTATATTTTGTTTTTCTTATTCTTCCCACTTCTTCTATATCTTTTTCCACTAGCTCACATAATATGATAAAAGTTATATATACACACTTTTTCTATTTCTTTTTCCACTTTTTCTATATTATCTTCATGTTCTATGTATACACACATCCCCTTTATCTACAAATGACTATATGTATTGTTTGGTAACATTTAACCTTCATTGTAAAAGTAATGTTATAAGTGGAGTTTCTATAGTATCTCAAAGATTTTTTTTTGTCTAATTAGTTTCTAGAAGGCAATAATGAGAAAATTCTAATCAGAGTTGGGCTGAGGATATTATTAATACTTGGCTACCTATTAGTTACCTAACAGTTAGTTATGCAATCAGTCGAACATTTTACAAACGAAGGATAAGGCGAACTTTTAACAACTTGTCCCCTGATTGACACCATGTGTAGGCTGAGATCGACCTGACATTACATGATGCCTGATGGGGGATGTACTTTGCATATACTTGGAAAAAGAGGCCCCTCAATTTTGAGTTCTTCTTGAATCTTGATCCCACCTTACAAATAACGAAAGGATACAAATTGAAGGGCCAAAAAATCAGTAATACTTAATCACATGTAATGTAGTAAGGTGCTGCCAAAGGAGCTGGTGTATGAATAAGAAATAACAATCAATTCAAGAGAATTTTTGGAACCCACTCCAATTTTTGGAACTTTTGCTGAGTTTCTTTCTAAGGAGGAAAAGGGGAACAACATTGCCAGTTTTTCAAAGAGTGTTGTCAATTTGTTCTGTCTATTTTGAAGTATTCAGGTGTCATGTTTCTTGACATTTAAAGGGTTACTTTTATTATAGAATAGGGACTTTTATAGGAACAATTATTGAGCTTGAGGGTTTAAGCAACAAAGAACAAAAAGAAAATAAAGTGTACTATTAATGAAAATAATTAGAGATTTCCAATGTTGGTGTTGGAATACATAATGAGTTGGCATCAAATGTAGGAGGAATGATAAACCTCTAACAGTTAGAGGGCAATTGCCCTCTAACAAGGACCAAAGTGCAAATTTATAAACTTATGTTTGTGTATCAAAAACACTTGTTATTGATAAACCAACCCATGTTTATGTGTTTGAGACACACTTTACTTACAAAACAACCCTTGTTGGTGTGAATTTCAAGAGTAACTTTTGTCAAAAAGTCAAACCGTGATTTCGACAAAAGTAAAAGTTTGCCTCGATTTGCGCGTTTTTGCCAGCTTTTTCCTCGAAAAAAATGCAACCTTATTTTTATGAAAACCCATGTTTGTGTGTTTAAAACACTTGTTATCTATACATCAACACATGTTTGTGTATCATATACACTTGTTATTTACAATTCAACCCTTATTTGTGTTTGTTAATATGCCTTGGGTTCACTTTATTTTGCATTTGGTCCTTGTTAGAGGGCAATTGCCCTCTAACTGTTAGAGGTTTGTCACTCCTCCAAATGTAGACCATAGAGAGGTGTAATAAGAAACTAGAAGAGATTAGCAACTAAACGATTTTGCACTTATAAAGACTTGTTTGGTATGTCGCAATAAATGACAGTAACTTTTCCTTTGTCCTTTAGTAATTTTTCTCTCTACTTTTTTGTCTAAAGTTTAAGCCTACCTTCATTAAACCACTTTTGACCCCTAAAAAAACTACTTTTGTCTCTCTACTTATTCGGCCGTTTGTTAGTTGGTTATAAATGGTAGTAATAGGAATGAATTTGTATGTAAATTTGTGAAGAAAATCATTGTTCATTCCCATGGTAATGCTAGTTTATCCTATAGTGTCTATTTTTCTTCTTGAATTTTCATTCCCATCCAATACCACCTTGTTAGGTGGTAATGAGTGGTAATGAAAATTAGGGATGAATTTGATTCCCCATGGAGAAAAAACACAAACTTGGGGGTTGAAATTGCCTTCCCATGGAGATTTTAAGGGTGCTTCCCTTGTAACCTACAACTAAAATTCATTCCCATTACCGCAATTTATTAACGAGTACCAAACGGGCCGATTGTACTTTTATTAAACTGCATGTAAGAGGCGAATGGAGTATAAGATTATTGGGCAAAGGGAGAACATTTTTACTGAATAGTAACATGTTAGGCCAAGGGAATGCAATTCTATCCTAAGTATGCCCAAAGTGTTCTTGTTATCTGTGAAGTGTGAGACATTTTATATATATTGAGTGTGGGAAAATCCAATGTTTTAAGGAATCAAGAGCATTACTATTTCATTTGCATACTGAAAAATACAAATAAAAATTGTACCAATGACAAATGTTACAGTCAAATTCACTTATCCTAAACACAGAAACACACACAACACCAACAAGACAACCAATTCTTTCCTCTTTAATCTATATGGTAGAAATAATGTCAAAGAAAACTAAACTGAATGAACAAGGTAGGACTTTTCACAAAGCTCAAGAAATAGAATTCCTCCACCTTCTAGGAGTCTTTCTTGTTTGTTCTGCAACTGGTTGATCAGAACTATCATCATGAGTATCCATATTATTCATCTTGGCAAATCTACTTAGCTTCTTCCACCCACTAGTCCATGCTGATGAAGAATGCTGTTTTGGTTTCGCCACCATCTTATCGAACTGCTGTTGTAAGGTATCCATTTCACTCTGGAGTGCACCATATTTAGTCTTCATAGTCTCCAGCTCAAACTTGAGGGTATTAATGTCCTTCTTTGCGGTTGCCCATCCTTCTTGGAATGACTGTGGTGTCCCCTCAAGAAGGGTCTTTCGGGTTGAGACAATGGGCTGAAATTGAGATTGATCTCCTGCTTCTGTAGTATCTTTTAAGGTGTTATTGGCTAAGGCGTTGCTTATCTTAACCTGCTCGGAGAAGAGGACTTGCACCACTACTCGTAAGGGAAGCCTCTCATTTTGAGCTGCATGCATGCAGGCATCAATTGAGAGCTTTTGACAGTCCATCACTCGGCATAGTCGCTTTCTTTCGTGTTCTGACAGTGTAGGGTGTGCCTGTAAATTTCATAACCAGAACACGTATTGACACTTGACAGGATTCATTTTTCTGTATAAAATTATGAATCTGATTTGATCATTTGGTATCTCTTATTATGTTTATCTCTTGCAAGAATTTTAGCTTCTGAATAATTTCTCAGTTACAAATGCATTATTTAAGTGAGTTATTACTAAGGATGCATTCTCTTCAACTTAAACAAAATTTCAGGAATAATATGTTCTGATAAGTTCCATTAAGTTCAGACTAGCTTAGATAAGTTCAGTTCAGATCAACAAATTTCAGTTAAATTATGAGAATACACCTTAAGAGTTACTTTGCATTTGCATGACTAAAATCTTTTAAAATCAACAAACAAACCTGATGTTCAAAATCATGACCAGATCAATATTGACATACCTTGAGATACGAGTCAATTGCTCTGTAAAGTCCATCATCACAAGTTCTTGCAGATTCAGGAAGAGCCTCGGCCAGAACCTGGAACTTTGTTAGACAAAGATTCCTATCCCGAGCTATCTCTGTTAAGTAACTGTCGACAAGCCTGGCCACTCGCATCTTAGCACTGGAAACCCCGCCTCTCTGACTCTCCTCGTACATATTCTTGTCCAAGTATTGCCTGCTAGGACTACTTGCACACTCTGTCTGTTCTTGCACTAAGAAATGCTCCAGAAGTCTCTGAACTAAATCCACATCATACGTTGTCTCACTCTTATCATAAGATGGTATAAGAAGATCCGACAAGGTTGCCTGCTCGAACTGCATACCAACACGCTTTTCAAGCTCAGTAACCAACGCCAGGGCTACCTTTAACTTGTTAGCCATCCTTAGAAGCCTAAGTAGGAAACTGCAAGAAACACTATCCTTTTGAGGTGGAATGATACTGATCAGGCTCTCAATGATCATCCTCTGATCCTTTGCTTTTATTGTTTCAAGATCATCTTTGTTCCCCGAGACTATCATGTGGAGCCCACCTTTCCAGCTCCCACTGCCGCCACTGCTGCTGCTATCTCGACTAATATTCCCATTGCTGCAGATACTAGTGAGTTCTTCCAGTGTAGGCTCACCACCAGCACCTCCAACTCCACCGTCCTTGATTAGTCCTGGAAGCCATTTTGATGCATATTGCATGATTGAAGCACCAATTAACTCGAATCTCATTCCTTTAACCTTAATGGCGGTTATTACACGAACAAAATGATCGATCCTTAGGATCGAAACATCCTCATACCACCAATCTGGAGGCACTTGGACCGCCCTACTTGGGCTCGAGTCCTTAAGATCATTCCATTTGGGGCTGGAAACCTTTGTAGGTCTCCCTGTGTAGTTCCACCTAATGCCCTTGGGATTAGCACAAGCCTTCCAAGCAATAGACTCGCTACACCTCCGAACAATTTGTAGGTTTTCTGCCCAAGGTGAGAGCCTCTCACAACTCTTTAAAACAATGATGGAGTCTCTCCAAGAAGACAGGACAACATAGCTTAAGAAGGCTTCAGTTTTGAAAATGAGGTTTCCTTCTTCTAGATCTTCTGTCATTTCTAAGTACTCTGCAGCACATCTTAGGCCCGAGATGTTGGGCGCTGTTAGATCAACCGCAATGCCATAGCAGAATTTTGCTGCTAGCTCGAATGACTCGGGTCCACCCGGAAGATCATCCAAGGTTACCTTGTTTGGTTCTCTTTCATGGCTATCATATATGATTCTACTCAATCTTCCACACCTTGAAATCAGAGGGTACTGCAGATTGTGTGACAAAAGAGTTAAATCTTTGACTACTAAGATATTAATTATTATACCAAAACTTCCCGGTTTTTCCCTTGGATTTCAAGAACACCTCAGTGATATGCATCTTAAACATATTCTGGTTAAAATTTCATAAATTAAGCTCCATAAAGGATGGATCCATTCATTTTTTTCCCCACATATTATTGCCATATATACAAGGGGACGTTGCTTTTATTTGCATGTGCACTTCATACATTCACACACATCAGAGTTACATATTCATAATCCATACATATTTGTAAACTTGAGTAAGTAAATCTGATTTAAAACAATGTATAGAGCAAGACTATTAATCATAGATTAAGTCTAAGATATGTTTTTATACTCTAACTAGGTAATAACCGAGCCATGATTGGTTTTTCTAGCTAATTGATTATGATAGTCTTTGAGCATTTATGGATTATGATAACCTAAGATAGTAAAACATAATTATTTAAATATATAATTGGGATTAATTACTAACTAAAATTTCATTTAAAATGCAAATAATTAACTAATGTCCAAACCTGAGTTCCAAGGCAATCAGTTAATAAGTCTTGGTACGTGTGGAAATTCTAAGAGAAATTCTACATGTGAAAACTACTGTAGTAGCTTCCAGTACAGTTATCTCTATTCGATAAGGGAAAACATGAGGACATCGGTGTCCGCTAAAATGCCTAAGATACCTCTATGTAATTAATATCTAAATTATCAAAAAAAATGTCATTGTTTTGGAAAAATTCACATGAATAATCCTAACTTTCACCCGTCTCCTCAAAATAATCCCAACTTTGGATTATTCCAGAATAATCCCAACTTTTGAAGGAACCTTCTCAAAATAAACCAAACTATACTTTTTCTTGCCTACACTAATCCAATTTAGGTCTAAAATATATTGAAAATTAATAGTTCGGATTATTTTGAGAATGTATCCCCTGAAGTTGGGATTATTCTGAAATAATTCAAAGTTGGGATTATTTTGAGAAGACTGTTGAAAGTTGGGATTATTCATGTGAATTTTTCCCATTGTTTTAGTGATGAAATAATTTTTTAAAGCTATTTTCCCTACCAATTATGTATGTTTTCTGTACATCAACACACGCATCGCGTGCATATAGGACTAGTATATGTAGATGAACACTTGCTTGGGGCAAGGTAGGAAGTTGATACTGTTGTATACTTGTATACAATCTAATCTCAACAATTGAAAGACTACTTTGTTAATTGAGTATAATGACTAATTAAAGTGCAAATTTTACTCTTTGGCTTCTAGGATGCTTCCAAACCCAGTTCTCAAATTTAGCAAATTACCTTGTGTAAATGAAAGTTAACTTCACAAATTTGGACCAGAAGATCACTTTGAATGTCAGTTGAAACAAACCTTCAAAAGGAAACAAAAGAACTTCAAAATATGCTTGAGAACAAGAAAAGATTATAGTATTTCCTCCATTTAGAAATAAATGAAACGCTTATTTCTTTCATGTGACAGCTTTTTGAGCGAAACGTTTCATGTATTTCAGAACGAAGGAAGAAGTATAAATTCTATGTACATACCATGATTGACCTCTTTGCTCAAACCCATCAGTCTTAAGGCCATGTTTGGCTGGAATAAGGGCTCCATTACCAGACTCTCTTCCTCCAAGAGACTCAGTTTCAGAGTCCCACATACTGAAACTTACAAAATCCAAACAAGGTGTATAATTCTTACAAATGTGAAGCAAAATATAGAAATGAAACAGGAGAAATAAGGAAGAGAAGTAACATGAAATGGGAAGTTTTAAACATGGGCAATGTTTGGAATTATTTAACACCCAGAAAAAAATGTCGGATTTTTCACTGATTCTCAAACCAATTCTTGCTAAATACAGGCTGTTGAGATATGGGCAAAATTGCCAGACAACTCTTGCATAATACTGCTACTTCTGCTACTTTTTCTGAGAATTTTTAGTGATGAATTTTATTTTTTACAGATAGTTTACTCTACTCTATCTGCAGCAGCTATAAGTGGGAGATCTAACTTTCGCTTTGTCTGTCTATCTTATGGTAGCTTTTACTCTCTATTTTATTACCATATTTAGAGCTTTTATCATCACATAAAAATCTTTTTTCTGTTCACTAAATTGTGTGTGCCAACTACTAGGAAGTAGACTGTACTTTTGATACTGTAACAAAATAACTAAAAAGTAAATTTCTACTCCCTCCGTCCCATAATATAGTGCTTATTTCTCATTTTTTACGAGAATGAAGGAAAGTGGAACATGAATGATAAACAATTAATATTGTGGGAAAAAGCTGATTTTAGGAGAGAGAATGGTGCCTAATGGGTGAAAAAGCATTAAATATATGACTAATTCAACCCTTAGGTTCAATAAACAAAGAAAAAAACTATTTTCAAGGAGCAAATAAATGATGGTTGCATGGTTTTTTAGGCAAATCAAGGAAAATTATGGAATTAAAAAATAAAAACAAGAACAACATTTTGGGAAACTCAAAATGGAATGCAAGCACTATATTATGAGACGGAGGGAGTATATTTTACTACAAATTTGGTAATATTACACTCTTGAGTCTTGACCATAGAGTACAATAATGTATTTTATGGTAGTACATCTAATAGATTTAGTGATATATGAATGATTTTTGGTGGTACATAGAGATGACCCAACGTGAAACCGACTTGAGTAACTGATTGACAGCTCTATACAAATTGGTTATTCAACTAGTATATAATTTTACTAGGAATACGGTGTTATATCTCAAATATAAAAAAAGGTACACATGCTTTGCACATGATCTTGTAAGCTTTTATATGTGAGAGTGATACATTGTTTTAGGAAACACTTAAAAGATTTGCACATAAAAATGGTGGTATCTTTATGTTGTATAATTAAACGGCTATGATAATACAATGATTGGGATCAACAAATTATATCCATCCCCACAATTACTTTAGGCTTTTGAATGATACACTACGTTCACCACAACGATGAAAGTCTTTCCAAATTACGTTTTGTAAAGATGGAGTAATAATAGTTGTTAATAATATGAAGTTATCAGTAGTTAAATCTTAATGAAATAAGGAAAATTTGTCATAAACCACCTTTTAAAAACACTTTTTTTTGTCACAAACCACCTTTAAAAAAAAATTGGGCACGCAACCACCTTTTTTGTTATATTTTTTGTGGGAAGCCACCACTTGCCGAAATCCGGTCGTTGACCCAACTTTTCCGATATTAGCCATCATAAAACCTTTTTTTTTCCAGAATTTCCCTATTTCTTCCTCCTTTATCCTTCTTCAGCGAAAATCACCATTGAAAAATGCACGAATTCCTCAAAAAATTCCAACGCCGACAAAGCAAGAGGAGAGAGAAGGCACGAGCAAGAGAGAGAGGGGAAGAAGAAGACCCCAGCAGTGGCAATAGTTACCTCACCACCACCCAACTGTAGAGCGGACAACGACACAACAGTGTCGCAGAAACAAGACGAGGCTCCTCTTCCCTTGACAACGGCACAACACGAACAGAGGATAGGGGAAACAGGTGCAGCAACGCCGTTAGCTTGCGGTGATGAGGAGGACGAGGCTCTAGCGAGTAGAAGGAAGCATTGGCGAGGTCTGGCAGCAGACAGGAAAAGAGAGAGATGTGAAGGAGATATATTTGAAGGAGAAAGATGCTAGCAGAAGATGGGAGAATTAAGGAGTGAAGGTAGAAGAAACGACGAAAATCTGAAAAAAAAACGGGTTCTACGATGGTCAATGCCAGAAAAGTTGGGTCAACGACCGGATTCCTGCAAGTGGTGGCTTCCCACAAAAAATAAAACTAAAAAGGTGGTTGCGTGCCCAATTTTTTTTAAAAGGTGGTTTGTGACAAAAAAGGGTTTTTTAAAAGGTGGTTTCTGATAAATATTTCATGAAATAAAGTTCTATCTTATGCAATAGATACACCCGTGTTTCTAATGAGTAATTAAATTGATGATCCTCCTACTGCACGCGCACCATAATAGAACATCATATTACATATTAGACACTTTCAGATGCATATATTAATTGTGTTAGTATGAGATGACATTAAATAAAGGTTAATATATAAATCCTTTTCTCCTTCACTAATTTGCTTCCCTCCTAGGGATAAAAAGATAGTACTACTAGTGCAATCGGGACATTGCTACACCTATCCATCGGGTAGACAACCCACTACTAATGGAGCATTAAAAAAAATTATTATGTTGAGTTGGATTCTATTACCACAACCCTCAAAAGTTTTTATTAATAGTGGGTAGGCTACTCGGTGGGTAGACAAAGTTTTTTCGTACAATCGATGGAAGAATGTTCCAGCAAACATGATGAGATCGAGTTAATGTGTTTGGTAGTCATAATAAATAACCCTCAGGTACAGAAATTAACTCAAACCTTGTGCTCAAACTTTAATGTCAATTATCCTTTGTCACCATCAAAATTCAAGATAACCACCTGCATGGGTCCCATTTGATGTGAATAATGTCACTAGTTTAATTTCTTGGATGGATTAACTCAACTGAAAGTTTGATTAATCTCTTTTTATGGCTTACCAAAATGTTAAGTTGTTGTGGTAGCCTAACTTTGATGTGGCTACGTAAATGGCCATCTCTGGATTTTCAATCTATCTTTTATATTTAGATTTGTCTGTCCTTTATCTTGAAAGTTAATTATTTGGTCAATGGGTCATTTGCACTGTCATGCTCATGCATCTGGACAGAAATCCAGAATGTATGTTATGAATAATATTCTCTCTTATATCGGGCAATGCTACTGCTAGCCATTATTGATTGTAAAGTGGTCATTTATTATCTACAAATTTTTGGAGGTTCATTTTTTTCCATCCATATGTACAATTAATATTTTGATCCGATATTTAGATATTGGGTTCGTTTCTAAACGTAGGGATAATTGGATAGGCATGGACTTGACTAAATTTAGATTAGATGTAACCCAATTTTTAGGTTTTGGGTCTAACCATTGTAAGACCCATTTTAGAACGTACGAAAGTCATTTTCTAAGATATTGTTTTTTTTAAAGAGATATTTCATTAATTGAAGGCCAAACGATATCTACAGATTACAATAAGTATTAAAGAAAAACAAGATATAATCAGACAAGATCAAATCAAATCCGTCTTCGAAAAACCTACAATGAACCAGATCGGGCAATATAGCGCAGTCCCCTTGTATTTGCTGAATCACGTAGCTATTGATGGAGAAGTCTATCATTCTGACTTAGTTTGGGGAAGAAAATTCTTGATTTAACCTTGTTGACCGCATCTGAATTTCCAATACCATGATGTTAATGGTCTTGAACTTCAACCTATAGGAACAATTTCCATACCTTTTTTTAAACTTCCACGTGGGTAGAGAATAAAACCAAACTCCAAACTCCCATGAAAGGAGAGAAAGAATCCAAAAATTGGGTAGAAAACTCTCAAAAAGAGAAAGAGTGAAAGATTATTAATAACAAAAACAGTGAAAACTAGAAGAAAAAAGAAGAATTGGGGGCTTACCACCATCGAAAGGATGATGGCAGCCCCAAACTAGAAGAAAATGATTAGAGTTTTTTGAGGAGGAAGAGGAGAGAGGCCGGGAGAGGAGGAGGCTAGGGTTTAAAATTCTCGTGTACATCCTAAGATATTGTTTAAATATACTTAAAGTTGTTTTTTTTTTATAAGGTAAGATGAAGTCCCTTGCAAGTAGGGGGGAAATTGGGGATCCCTCCTTGCAAGGGGTGAGACTCGATCCCAGGATCTCTGGGATCGGAGGTGATGCCAACACCACTAGGCTATCACCTGCTGCTCATATACTTAAAGTTGCTTGTTTTTGACAAGAAACATGTAGTATTGCTTATAATGCAAATTCTTGTATTAGACCGTCAATTGGTACATGCATTAATCAAACAAAAAACAATAAAATTACAAAAAAAAAACACATCAAAACAGAAAGGACTTGTACAGCGATGCATTAAACAAATCAACAAAAGATTTTAAATTTTCAAAGTTACATGAAAATACTTTACACTTAGGACTATAAGGTGTTTAGCAACTCACATAATCAAAATACTTTAAATGATCGGACTGGTAAATTTTAATAAGATGCTGGGCCGATGGTTGGTATGTGAATTTGTGAACCAGCCAAGCAGGTGACAGTTCTATAATGACCATTGACCAACCATGCACATAAGATAAGTCAGTGAAGAAGAACAATGGTAACATAAAACAACGGATGGCAAAATGCCACGTTGACACATTAGAAAACCATATTCCTCATTGACTGTACTGCTCTAGACTCTGAGTAGGCATTGCTCATGTTAGGCAATCAATTTTTTGTTTACGGGTACACAAATTTAATACTTCCTCCAATTTTTTTTATTCATATTGACTTTTGATACTGTACATCTTATATAGTTTAATGTTTTTTGGTTATTTTTTCGTAAGAAAAACATAATCAAGTGATATCTTGTTAGATTTGTCTCAATATATATTTTTCAAATATCAATTTTTTAGCTCAATATATACTTTCCAAATAGCAACTTTTTATAATTTTTACTTATGTACACTTATAGATATTAAAAGTATAAGCTGTATGTTGGAGAGTAGTAAGAATTAATATTACTTTTTAATTCATTTCATTTGGTGGGTCCAACTCCAACCGATAAAAAAGAAAAATAACGTAAGTATTGAGAGGAAAAGGGAGCACCGGGGTAGTACAATTAGTGCCTTTTAGGGGTGAAAGTTATTCGGATAAAATCCAAAATCCAATCCAATCCAATCCAATCCGAATTAGTAATTCAGATTGGATTCAAACTGTGTTCAGATTGGATCCGGATTGAGATTTTTTTGAAAAAAACGGATTTTCGGATCGGATTGGATTGAGGATATAACCGAATAGTAATATGCCTTGTATTATGTATCTGGATTGGGCTTAAGTGCTTAATCGATTTTTTTTTTTAAAAAAGCCTAGTCCATAGCCCAGTAGGCGTAGCACTTCAACCCTTCCGCTAAAAGCCTAACAACATTTAATTCCTCATTTCCTAAATCTACTAGGCTGCTGTTGTGCTTAATTTATTTCATCGAAAAACTAGATTTTAAAAAATCGGATTTTCGGATCGGATCCAATCTAGAGTATGAAAATTCGGATCGGATTCAAACTCTAATTGGTTTGGATTCAGATTGAAAAATTAAAATCCAAATTTTATTCGGATCGGATTGGATTAGGCCCTAATCCAAACCGTACACCGAACTTTAATTTCACCCCTAGTGCCTTTATCCTTACATACATAGATGCAATATTTGCTTTTCATAAGCTCCAAAGTACGATTTTTAGCTTAAAGTTTTAGTCATTATTGATAATATTTTTAAAACGAATATAATCAAAAGTCGATTATTTACAAGTATATCTTTTTCTTTTTTGGGCAAGCCAACTAGTTATTCACATGGTAGGCTCAATTTCAATAACGATGGACCAACGGTGTCCATGCATGGTCCATCGTGCACCATTGTGGCTCTCGCTTTGAGCTAGCTAGGCCAAACTCGTGAAAGCCTGTCTCATTGCCCAGGTCTAGTTAGTTGTACATGAAAATTCCCATTACTGTGTAACCAAAAAGTTTAAGAGTAAGCATTACACAATCTCCAAGATAATTTCTTTTTGGAAAAAAGTGAATAGATTCTCTATTTTTATACCACATATCCTATAATTTGAATTTGATTTGACGTCTAAAACCGAAATAGTTTTTCTGTTCGATCCTCTTATTTTTCTTTCTCGAACCGAGAGATTCATGAATTGGGATCTTGATGCATATAGATACAAATGGTTCAATGGGAGCAAGGGAGCCTATAGAGGGAAGAAAAAATAGAATATATAAATCAAGTGAATTTACAATCATGAGAGCCAGAACAAAGTAGCTCCTTGATCAGTAATGTGGTAAAATCATAAGTTTTTTTTTGAGTTATTATTATTATTATTATTGACTGGAGAGTCCTCATTAATTTTGAAGTAGCAGCTAGCTTGGAACATAAAAAAAAGCTAATAAAAATTTCATGTGTCATTACTTTTTTTAAAAAAAGAATCAGTAAAGGAGATTTCATTACTTGTCAAACCAAACACCTTACATCACTATCTATTACAAAACCCAATGGAATGGGCTTATCTTTCAGGAAGGAACTCCCCAGGCCCAAAAACAAACACCAAACATTTACAATTCATCAACCCATTTGCCAGTTTTTGTTACTTACTCTTTTAAGAATAAAGGCTAAAATTCAACATAAAACGTCATGCTTAATTTGTTTTACGATTTGCTAACCAAACATCATGCGTTACTTTTTATTTTTGATAGTGATGATAAATATGATATAAAGCTAGGCAACCCTTTTAACTAGGAATAAGATAATAATAGTAGTTAATAGTTGGGAGGTAAAATTATTACAAGAACTTCCTTAGCAGAAGTAACAAGATGACCAATTTTTGCTATCTAAACCTATTATATTTTTAACTTCTACCTCCATATATGATGTAAAGAACAATTCTGTAATCTATATCCTATTAAGCACATTACATATCACAAGCGCAACTTATAGTTTTAGATTTAAGACTCTTGTTAGAGGCTTCATTTATCTTCCTAATTTGCACCTCATTCAACACATTTCTAGCCCAATCCCTAAAATAAGTATGATTAACTCCAATTTGACCACTCTTAAAAATGGACATACATCGACGATCATCTTCAGAATAGGGACAATGGTCACCATTGTTGTCACGATAATAACCTTGATGTATCATCCCTGACCAACTTGCAAGCCAACGGAAAACATATTGGCCTACCCCAGCTAACTTGAGCCACCCCTTTGGAAAAAACTCCATTACACTACTGTTCCTATTCATTAGGAACATGTTCGTTAATTGGGCACCATGAGGTGATACCAAAATATCTGTTGTGCTCATCAATTCAACCTGTCATTATCGAAGGACACACATTAATTAACATGTTATATTAAAAGCCTCATGTGTTTATATAGGGTCATTTAGGGTTAATTATGTTAGTTCTACTACCTCCGTTTTCCATTAGTTGCAACACTCTGATTATTGCAATGCTAAAAGATTAATATTAATCGTAATTTTTTACTTATATATAAAACAAAGTTTAGTAGGTAAGACATTGTTTGGTTTATCTCAATGTATGTTTAGAAAATATCAACTTTTTATAATTCTTACTAATAGATAATTATAAATATAATGGTTAAAGTTATGTATTGACAAATGTAAATAATTTAATAATAGATATAATACAGTGATGTTCCACCATTGAAGTAAAAGAATCCTACTACTATTACTTTATTTTCATCCTCTACTCTACCAATCGAATCAAACCAATAATAGAAGCATATGCTATCTTGTTACCAGTGAAACACGAATATAGAGTATAATAGAATTTTTCATAATGCTTTTAATTTGATTAAACGTCATGGAGAAAATAATAATAATAATAATAATAATAAAAATAATAATAAATAATAATAATAATTAAAATAATAATAATGATAATAATAATAATAATTCTCCAAAAAAATTAATAAAAATTTTAGAGCGACTATTCAATGGCTACAACAAAATTGTAGCCATTATAACTATTGAAATCTTACCCCTTTATTTTTATAGACTAAGCTTGCCCATTAATCTATTTGAACCTTCAAAACGTAAAAAAATGGAGAAAAGACTAGTTTCAAAAAAAAAAGGAAAAAAATGTCGTTGAATGTTAGTTACTTAGACTATGTTCTTTTGGACCGAAAAAGTTTGAACCGAGCCGAATAAGTCGAACCGAGCGGCCGAAATGAATAAGTCGAACCGAACCGAACTAAACGGTTCGAACGCGACCGATTCGATCGATCGGCCGAACCGAACCGAATTGACTATTATTAATAATTACAATTAGAATAATATTTTTATCATCATTGATAATGATAATAATTAATAATATTAATGATAATGATAATGATAATGATAATATTAATACTAATACCACTAATATGCATAATAATAATATTCTTATGAATTGAGTAATATTAATAATAATACTAATACTAATACTAATACTAATAATATGCATAATAATAATAATAATAATAATAATAATAATAATAATAATAATAATAATAATAATAATATTCTAATGGATTGAGTAATATTAATAATAATAATATTAATAATAATAATATTAATAATAATAATATTAATACTGATAATATGCTACATCGTTTAAACTTATTTATTTAGAGTTCTTCACCCACCAAAAAGTAATACTCCCTCCGTTTCCAAAAGTTCTTCCTACTTTAACCAAATTCCTCTCACAAAACTATTCAAAATAGGAACAAAATAAATCGGAGGGAGTATTACTTTTCTATCTTTCGCTTCTTTCACCAAAAATTACTCTTTTTTATCACTTGTCCCCCTTATTTTATATTCAATGGGTCAAAAAGTACCCTCCAAAAAGTTTAAAAGTGACATTGTCAAAAATCTTAATAATAATAATAATAATAATAATAATAATAATAATAATAATAATAATAATAAGAGTAATAATAATAATAATAATAATAATAATAATAATAATAATAATAATAATAATAATAATAATAATAATAATAATAATAAGAGTAAGAATAAGAATATAATAATAATAATAATAGTAATAATAATAATAGTAAAAATAATAATAATAATAGTAGTAATAACAATAATAACAACAACAACAACAACAACAACAACAACAACAACAACAACAACAACAACAACAACAACAACAACAACAACAACAACAACAACAACAACAACAACAATAATAATAATAATAATAATAATAATAATAATAATAATAATAATAATAATAATAATAATAAAAATAATAAGTTGTAGTCGAACCGAGCGAACCGAAATAAATAAGTTCGAACCGATTCGATCCGAATCGAGCGGGCGAAATGAATTTCCATTTATTCAGTCCAAAAGAATAGAGCCTTAATCATCTTCTTCCTTTTGAAGTATTTTCCTTTCTTTCTTCGGATATTTTGTTATCACTATTAATAAACATTTGTGAAATATAAAGCCAATTGATATATATAAATTTTAATATACAAATTTATTAATGTATGTGTAAATTTCAATTATAGTTTAATTATAAAGTCAACTTAATGAATAGTGTTGATTTAAGATTAAAAATAAATGGTTCACATTTCTTTGAAATGAAATAAATGGTTCACATTACACAAGTTATGAATTATGATGACTATAATTTTTTTGTAGCCACCATAAAATTGTCCAACCATTTAAAGAAGCAATATTTTTATTTACAGAAAAGGTTGATATACTATATAAGGATCCGACCCATACTAGCCCTATCTCAGGGTGAGCCCAGACCCATATAAAAGAATAACCCTCCTTTTTTCCTCTCCCATTTGTGTTAACTATGAGAATCAAACCTTGTTCCATAAGATTGCGAGATGAATTTCGTAGAAGCAATATCTTTAAAAATGGACTAACTAACCTGTTGACAAAATGTGAGGTTACTAGAGTAAGCGACCAATAATCGGCAGTTGTTAATCTTGTGACATTCATTCTTAAAGATGTCAATAACAGCTGCATCATTTTTAAAAGATCTGGGCCCAGTCCTCAATAATAGAGTCATTCCAATTTCATTAGCCTTGTGGTCTAAGCTCACATTGCAAAATGCCCTTGCTTTACACCTTATGAGATCATAGGTTTCCATCCTTCTTTGCCTTGACATCCCTCCCTCATTATGCCTCATCACCACTGCTTCTTCGAAGCAGACTGGATGCTCTTCTTCCACCCCTTCAAACCTATCGTCATACATTGCTTCATTAACATACATCCAAAGATCCAATTTCTTTTAGATAATAACCATTTACTATATCCGTTTCTAAATACATACGTCATTGAAAATTTTGCACTATTCAAATACTAATTTGATCACATTTTAAAGTTAATATATAAATACAAATACTATTATATAATACTTCCTCCGTTTCACAATAAGTGAAACACTTCCCTTATTTGGAATACTTAATTTTTCTTTTTTCTCGGTGAAAAGATATTTAGTAAATGTAGGTGATGATAAAGATGAGATTATGTCAGGTTGGCTCGAAGCTTTGCACGACCGAACAAGGTAAAATATGACATGGTACAACAAAACCGCAATATATTAGTCTAGGCATGGAGGCATAACACGATCCCACAGAGTGGGCTTATGGGATATGCCATGGCCAATCGCCCTGCCCGGCCAAAATCACACAATAAGCACGATCCAATGTCATCTTTTAGTGATGAGGATGTAATTGTACACTTATACACACATGCAACTATGCAAGAGTTCACTAGAGGAACTAGTCAATAACTAGTTCATTCATTCATTCATTACATATCACAAGAAGTTGATCAACTTAGTGTGACCTGGTTTGGATAGCAAATTTCATGCTATACTAGTGCCCAATCCGAGCCAATCCATTCAACGAGGTATGGATGGAATGCTCCTGCACTTATGGGAATTTTAGACTAGCTCAAACAGCATGGAAAGTCATAAGTAGCTAGTAGATCGAGTTCACAATAACAAATTTTTTTTAGGGGATAGTCCACAATAACAATTAACAAGATAATGAAAAACAAAATCTTACCCTTCAATATTGAGAGGCCCACTAAAAGTGGATTGCAATAGCAAACTTGGCCAAAGACTCATCTTAGTTCTGAGTTCACCCCAATGATACAAAATCCATCTAGAAGGTAACTTGCACCCATTTTTCATATGCCATGCCACAAATGGATAAACTGCGGATAAACAATGCCATATATTGTTATAATCATAATGATTATATGACACAAATGTTAGTCCCTTCTTGAAAGTGGCATTGTAGGGTAACGCTTCAGGCCATGCAAGTGCGTAATAGTTCCACGACCCATCATGTATATCATTCCCCTTAATGCATAGTATTCTACTCTTTGAATCATTTGAAGGGAATTTTTGATATTGCACTTCACCTTCCTCATGAGTGTCATTCATGGAGCTCATGAACCATGTATGACCTTGCGACGCGGTGCTAGCATACCTTAGGTCCTTCAATGGGAGGAATGTGACCGCTTGTCGAAGCTTCTTAGTCATTAATTCTTGATGATCATCTATGGAAGGGTAGCTATCCTTCCTAGACTCGATCAACGAAGCGAATTGAAGAGATGGGATTTGAAAGAGTAGGAAAATGGTTAAAAAGATTAGTAGTATTAAACATGAGTGTTTTGGTGTGTAGTGGAAATTAGATGATATGTTGTTGTGCTTGGTTTTAGGGTTGTAGGAATTGCTTATGATCAAGGGAGGAATATTAGTGTTGTTGATAGGTCTTTCATTACCTTGCTGAGGTTTTTCCATGACGCCTAGAGTATGATAAAACCTCAAATATTTAGTTGTGTGCACCTTGATATAGTTAGTTCACTCTTTCAAGGGTGCATTGAAATAAGGATAAGAAGCATTCCAAATGAAGGATGCAATGCTTGTAGCTAAAGGGAGGGTAGAAAATTGGGGCTTAGCTAGGTGTGCTTTGATTACTACAAGTGGTAATATATGTGAGTAGCGTTTAGCAAAAAGTCTCTTAACGTAAATGGAAGAAACTCATGTGCTAATTAATTCTGGCAAACCTTAAGAAAATCTGCCACTTGCTTTATTTGATCCTGACCATTTTTACTTGCTACATTTTTCATAAATGAATGTTCTAACCCTCTAAATTACTTGCTACATGCCTGTTTGGTAAAGAGAGGTTTGCACTCATATTAGAGGATTTGACTAAGTCAATCATCTAATTTGAGTGTTTGGTAAAAAGAGGTTTCAATTAGTTGATTGGGCACAAAAAAACTCTTTTTGAAGAAGTTAGAGTGAGGAACTTTTTGAGGTTTAGGAATGTGTAGTCCAATTACATTTATGTCCTAAAGTTGTTGAAAATTACATTAATAAACAATAAAAGATACAACAATATATTATGCACATGTCCTTATTGGCCATTTTACACAATTATGTAGCAATCAACTATTAGCTACTTACCAAACACCTTTATACAAAAAGCTAATACAATCACCTAATCAAATCAGTTAATACAATCATCTATCAGCTAATATAATAAGCTAATAATCCCGCTAATTGCCAAATAGGACCACAGTTTCTTTATTGGCATGTAGTCTCTATATTATTTCTACCTATATAGTCTTTTTTCTTTTTATCATTCATTTGTCCTTTTCGAACTATTTTTTTTCTCAAAGGTATAAGGTGGAATTTAATATTTTTCCAACTATTACTCCCATATACAAATCGTAAAACATTGTGCCTAAATATTAGGTAACGAGTGGAGGAAAAAAACAGACGGAGAGTGTAGTACTTAATTTGTCTCATACAAAGAAGAAAGACTTGTAAAGAACTCTATCAAGCAAATGGACCTAAACTATATTGTTTGACTTTCTTGGGCCGTGTTTTTTGTGAAACGTTGCTTGACAGTATTTATTCGACATTGACTGTAATAAAATATTAGGGATCCCAAAGTATTATCAAATGAATCTTAGTGGATTGTTTCAACGTATATTACATAATATCAACTTTTCATAATTTTATTTTATAAGGAGAAAGATAAATTTCATTTGTAAAAATCACAAGACATCTACAACAAATATTTCAAGAAAACAAAAAAATCAACTAACTTGATAAAATAGAATTCTTGTTTATTGTAATGATGATGACGATAAACCAAATGACAATTTATCATACTCCCTATTTGTCCGTTGAATCATATATCTACCATTCTGGTATAGTTTTAAGAATAAATTTCTTCATTGGATCATGTAAATTATAAATAAGAAGTCAATACCAATTGCAAAATTATATAATAAACGAACAATTAATGAACTGCATCCTTCGAAGAATCCATGAATTTCAAACTCTAAACTCCCACAAGGGGAGATAAGAGACTCAAATTCCAAACTCTCATCAAAGGAGACAAAGAACCCAAAAAATGGGTCTATTTAGAAGAGAGGGAGAGAAATGCGGTCGAAAACCTAGTGTCAGCTTTTTATTAACTTTCTTTTTAACTCTTCATTATTATTTACTAGCATGTAACTAAATACATTAAAGATCAAATGTGTTGTTAAAAAACATTAAAAAAAACAAATGTTGCGACTCAATTAGGATGACAATGGAAGGAGATTTTTGTTCTTAATGTAAGATTTTGCCTTATTAATTATACAATTACTATCAAACGACAGATCTCAATTTCAATTTGATCACCTTAACTAAGTACTAATGGCGAATTTCAATGACCATCATCTGATCTTTATATAAGTACATCACATTCACATATCACAAGCACAACTTATAGTTTTAGATTTAAGACTCTTCTTAGAGGTTTCATTTATCTTCCTAATTTGCACCTCATTTAACACATTTCTAGCCCAATCCCTAAAATAAGTATGATTAACTCCAATTTGACCACTCTTAAATATGGACATACATCGACGATCATCTTCAGAATAGGGACAATGATCACCATTAGTGTCACGATAAGCACCTTGATGTATCATCCCTGACCAACTTGCAAGCCAATGGAAAACATATTGGCCTACCCCAGCTAACTTGAGCCACCCCTTTGGAAAAAACTCCATTACACTACTATTCCTATCCATTAGGAACATGTTTGTTAATTGTGCTCCATGAGGTGATACCAAAATATCTGTTGAGCTCATCAATTTAACCTGTCATTACCAAAAGAACACACAATAATTATCATCTAATATTAGAATTTTAATGTGCTTATATCTTATCGTTAGCAGTCGATTATTACTAAGATTTTATTTGATTGGTCTGACCAGTTGCTTATATTACATGTTTGACTGTTTATAAATTTGTTTGGTAAAAATAATTAATGGTTGTTTTATGCAAAATGAAAGAAAAACCAATATCAAAAAGCGAATAAGACTTGTTTTTAAATTTTAACTACGAAGCTATTTTATCAGCTACCTTAAACAATCATCTATAAAATATATTGTTTTTGTTATGTGACTACATGAAATAAGCCTAAAGCAAATTAAAAAACTATCAAAGAAGTCATTTACAAACACATCAATGGCAATTTTAGCAAAAAAAAAGGCCAACAAATTAAAAAAGCAATAAATTTAAAGATTGACTAACCTGTTGACAAAAGGTGAGATTATTAGAGTAAGCGACCAACAATCGGCAGTTGTTAATCTTGTCACATTCACTTTTAAAGATTTTAATAACAGCTGCATCATTTTTAAAAGATCTGGGCCCAGTCCTCAATAATAGAGTCATTCCAATTTCATTAACCTTACGGTTTAAGCTTACATTACAAAATGTTCTTGCTTTACACCTTATGAGATCATAAGTTTCCATCCTTCTTTGCCTTGACATCCCTCCCTCATTATGCCTCATGACCACTGCTTCTTCGAAGCAGACTGGATGCTCTTCTTCCACCCCTACAAACCTGTGATCACATCATAATTAACGCTCCAAAAAAGGAAAAAACAATGAACATGAATTATATGATGCCACAATTTATAATTAACATAAAAAACTGAAGAATAAACGTGATAGTTTTTCTCCCCTTGATGAAGAGAATAATTTCTAAAAGCTGTAGGGATTGGAAAAGTATGACTGGATAATCCGATACAAGTATATAACTAAGGAACGGCGCTCTCCCTTAGGTTGTTTTACTACATCTGATATACAACAAATAAATAAATAAATAAATGCTTTATATAGGATTTGATCCCATGACTTCAAGTTCATATACTAAAGTTTTAACCACTAAACCAAATAATATTTGGTGATATCATTTTAAAGTAATAGATTAATAATGGAAACTATAAGTTTCCGAGGCATAGCCCGGGCCTACAAACTAGTTAGCATAATTAAAAACGGTTTAGTCTTTAGTTTGATGGGACCAATCCGACCCAACCCAATCCGACAAGGTGTGGATAGAATGGGCCACATTATGGGGGATCCAAGACCAGCTCAAACAACATGGGAAGTCCACAATAACAATTAACAAATTAATGAAAAATACACTTACATACCCTTCAATATTCTGAGGCCCACCAAAAGTAGACTGCAATACCAAACTTAGCCAAAGGTCCATCTTAGTCCTAAGTTCACCCCAATGATACAAAATCCATCTAGATGGTAACTTGCACCCATTTTTCATGTGCCATGATACAAACGGAAAAATTGCGGATAAACCATGCCATATATTATCATAATTATAATGATTATATGACACAAATGTTAGGCCTTTCATGAAAGTGGCATTGTAGGGTAACGCTTCCCGCCATG
Organism: Beta corolliflora; assembly: GCA_947648045.1. Taxonomy (NCBI): domain Eukaryota; kingdom Viridiplantae; phylum Streptophyta; class Magnoliopsida; order Caryophyllales; family Amaranthaceae; genus Beta; species Beta corolliflora. The sequence continues at coordinate 1,230,965 of CANSZD010002981.1, forward strand.
CAAGTGCATAATAATTCCATGAACCATCATGTTTATCATGCCCCTTAATACATAGGATTCTACCCTTTGAAGCATTTGAAGGAAATTTTTGATATTGCACTTCACCTTCCTCGTGAGTGTCATACATGGAACTCATGAACCATGTATGACCTTGGTGGGCGGTGCTCTTGTACCTTAGGTCCTTCAATGGTAGGAATGTGACCGCATCTCGAAGCTTCGCCGCCGCGGAATCTTGATGATCATCTCTTGAAGGGTAGCCACCGTTGATGGACTTGACCAAAGGTGGAGATTGAAGAGATGGGATTTGAAAGAGAAGGAAAATTGCTATGAAAATTAGTAGTACGAAACATGAGTGTTTTGGTGAGTAGTTGAAAGATGCTATGTTGTTGTGCTTGGTTTTAGGGTTGTAAGAATTGGGTACTAAGGGAGGAATTATATGAGTGGTGTGGTTATGTCTTTCACTAGCTTGTTGAGGTTTTTCCATTACACTCGACTTGTTGGTTATTTTCTCTTTATGTGTACATTAAAGTGAAGAACAATTTAATTCCCCTGCTTTGCATCAAAAAGAACACACAAGAACTTTTGTTAATGAAGGATGGAACGTTTGTAGCAAACATGAGGGTGGAAATCTAGGGGTGCTGTGATTTTTTTTAGGGAGTACAAATGGTAATTTATAGAGTAGAGTGTAGCAAAGATTTTCGTTAAGGTGGAGAGAATAACGCAACATATCTTATGTATTTTTTTCTCCTTTACCTAAAATAATCATCGGCCATTATAATTAAGGAAAAATATATATAGAGTGATTATAAAATGTACATAATGCAGGTCAAATTAAACCTTATAAGTAAAAAAAGGTCGGATATTATCATGACACTGGCTTAACTTTGTGCTTTATAATTACACTAGACGAGCGTTAATACTTTTACTCATTCCCCCAAAGTAGTAGAAGTGCATACTTAAGCTTATTAGTTGTTTAACCATTGAAAAAGATTGTTAGTTCTGCAAAAGGTTGAACCCCAACCCTAAGGGCCCCAGCCCCCAGCCACCCCACCACTAGGATACCACGGAGGAGGTAAGTCGCAGCATGTGCCTCAACTGGGAGAGGAGAATATGAAGTATGTTAGTTAAAAAAAACTTAGTTTAGCAACTTTGCAAGGAGGACTAAGTTTTATAGCTCAAGATTCTAGTTAGGCTTGATCACTAACATACTTGGGCTATGTTAGTGATACTTACAACCAATATTCACTTGTGTGAATATAACATAATAACATAATATGTTTTAATAGTGAATTCAACTTAAATAACGTATCAAAACTTATCTTTTGATTGTTTAATCATTGTAGTTGATAATTAACTTGGAGTTAATCTTGCATGGACATGGTCCACACTAATATTATTGTGGAGCAAAGCCACTTATATAGTGACCCTTTTTCTTATACAGTAACCTTTTAAAATCTTAAGTTACAGTATACAATTATTATGTATCATAGTGACAGTTTTTTTTTTTAATATAGTCACTCTTTCTTATATTAGTTTATCATAACGAAATTTTTTACTTTGTGACATAGTAATCTTTTTTTTTTTCAAATAGTCAAATTAAACAATGAAATCTATATCTACTCATCTTTTATATCTATTTTTTATATGGTAACCATATTTTTCATAAATCACATGAATTAACATTAGGTCCACACTAATTTAGTGTGGACCGGGTCCATATAAGTTTTTTACATTAACTTGTTACAAACCATGGGTCCTTGGCCTAACAAGTTGTATCATGTCCAAAATTGTTTTGCACGACTTGATCAAAGCCTAACCCAAACCCAGTTCAAAAGACCAATAGCTAGGTGAGGTCGTTATCAAGAAGTTCCATATTATATCAAAATTTTGGCAAGATGTTCAATCTCTTTCAAAGATAATTAATGAACCTTATCTTTTTAGTCTATGAAGAGAAAATGGCAAAAGTAGTGTTCCTAAGCTGATCTTTTTGTCTTATAAAAGTAGGAAGTACCAAGTGGAATTATATATTGTATAATCATCCTTTCCCATCATCAATTATTGATTCTTCAATAATCAAGGGATGATTGTAGAAAGGCTTCATATGATTGTAGCACCAAGACAAATTTTAGAGAGGTCTATTTGCACCATATCAAAGGTAAGATTTATCGAAATGTGGCTCAAAGAGAGCGAAGAGTTTTTTTTAATGATAGGTTGGCTTTCAATCGTTGTCTGGTATGATTAATAAAGAAAAGAGCACATCAGCTTAGTTTCATAATTTTTTGTTTGTTGCATACGTGATACGCCTACATGGTTCCGTTAAAACTCATATTTTTCTATGTGTAAATACTACATTCGTTTCACAATACATGCACCATTTTTATATGGCACACAAATCAAGGGAATGTATTGTGAAACATACAGAAAAGGAAATGGTTCATGTATTGTGATGCATCCAAAAGAGTAAACTAAAAATATTGAGAAAACTAGAGAGAGGGGCTCCCCCTTCTCTCTAGAACCCTAGCCCCCAAATTAATTTCTTTAGAGCACCATTAATGGTGAATGAAAAAAAAGATCATCCCACTCTCTTTCTAACTTTCTCTCTCTAAAAAATTACATCCCACAATCTTTTCCCACTTTCTTCTTAATGGTGAACCAAAAAAAAAATCATCCCAACTACTTTTTCCTCTCTCTCTTACTTTTTGACCCCACCCAACTACTTTTTCTCTCTCATCACCCAACCACTATTACACAATATTTTTATTATTTAATTTTTAATGACATGAAATATTCATTAGTAATTGCTATTATATTATTAATTAATGTAATTAATAATTTTAATATTATAATTATCATTTTAATAATTAAGTTATCAACATAATTAGCTATTATTAATACGTAGCATACGCAATTAGCGTTTTTAATATATGCTCAGTAATTAGCGAGCTAATAATTATATTATGAGACACAATTAAGCATTTTTAATATATTTTTAATTTCGAGACACATAATGAAATAAATTAAATGCACAAAAAAAATTTTTTTTTTTAGAGGGTACAAGTGAAAGATATTTCATATAAAATAAGAAAAATAATAGAAAATTAGTATATAGCTAGAAAAAAAAAATGTCCAAAATATTACAAAATGGGTCTCTATTTGTAGATCTCGGAAAAATAGAGTCATTGGTAATTTTTTTATTTTTTTTGGCTTTGTATTTTTAAAGATATTGCATTTTTAATATTTGTAAATTGTATTATTTCTCTCTCCTTGAGAATTTGACAAGTGTCAAATTCTGACGCGCGCGTCAGAAAATCTGACATGCGCGTCAGAATTCTGGCAATTTTTTTTTTTTTTGCTTTTTTTAAGCCAAAACGCTGCGTTTTGGCTAATCTCCAGCCAAAACGCTGCGTTTTGACTGAAAGAAAAGCAAAAAAAATTTAAAGAACTCGGATCAGGCAGTGGGTCCCACTCCCACGCCTGATCCTCAACTCACTCGTCCCATGCCAAATTTTTTCCCCAATCAACACACAATCTTATTTTTTTTCACCATTAAGGATGACATTTTAAGATTATGTACATAATCTTATTTTTTTTTTCACCACTAAGGATGCCCTTAGAAATTGAAACCCTAGCCTCCTCCCTCTTCTCTTCCTACTAGATCTAGCCATTTTTATGGCTTAGTTTGTCAAGTAGTCCAATTTCTCTTGTCCTCAGTCGGACATTTGTTCTTCTAGCCTCTTAATTAGCTTTCGCCATTTCTAAAATTAGTCAATTTGGGAATGGTTGCTCGTGGTGTGGGTGGTGGTCGCTCGGCTGTAGATCCTAGCCGAAGCTATTGTGTTCTTCTTGCGGCGTGGGTGCTGCTGGTTTCAAGCCAATCTTCTTCTCCCGTTTGGCGGGGCTCGGGTCGGGGGTTTCAAGTCTCCATCCGATTGGGTTTCAATTCTCTAGTTCAGTTCGTTCTCGCGGTGGATCGTCGATGTTCTCGTCGCCGGTGTTTTGTTCTCGGTGGGTCGGTGTTTGCGGAATTTGCGGCGGCTCCGGCAAATGCTGGGTTTATTTTCTTTTTCTTGTTTTTTATTTAATTTTCTGTTTTATTTAGTTCTTGTTTTTTTAGTTGTTAGATTTGTGGTTGGTCTTAGATTGTTGTGGCCTCAAGTAATTGTGGTTCTCTTGAAAAGATTTGGGAGCTTATTCATTTTTAGTGGTGTTTGTCTTGCCCCGAGAAGGGTTTCACGAAGTTGTCTTCATTTGGGCCTGGGGAGATGGTGTGTTGCCGCGGAGGAGCATCTACTTGAGTTTCTTAGTGCTCTATTTTATTCTATATTTCTTTTTGTACTTGAAGCTTGTTGTAACCACCCTTATGGGTGCTCTAGGGGATGTCTCTTGTGTAGATACCTCTTAGTTTTCTTCCCTGATAAAAAAAAAAAAATCCAAAAGAGTAAAATGATGTATGTATTATATTGTGAAACGGATGTAGTATAATATTCATGAAATGTTTGATATAAAACACATAAGAAAACTACATATATTTAAATTGTTATCCAGTAGACCAGTATGATTTGAAGAGAATAAAAGAGTTCATCAGCTAATGTCATATATTCTCTGTTTGTGGTATTCATTAAAATTAAAATTTGTTTATGCCAAAGATCAAAATATAAAAATGTTGCTTTCAGCTTATTATGACTAAGAAGTTAACATTATTTTATCAAGTTGACTTTCTAATAGGAACGAAATAGATAATTTATTGCTTAATTTCCAATTAGCTGTCAATTAAGTTGTATTGATAATTTTTAGAAAATTGTACAGTAGTTTATTCATTTGATAATTAAAAGTTGACCACAAAGTCTTATATTTATACTGCTGATAATTTTAAGAAAATTCTACATTAGTTTCTTCCATATGTGTGTTGCTTGTTGCAGCATAAATCAATAAATGACATCAATTTGATCAAGACATGAAACATTTAGCTGGTAATTTCGTAGTTCTTTCAACTAGACTACTATATTGTTTTTTCTGATTATTCCAAAATTTTCGTTCCAGTATTTTGACTTATTGGCATTAGCAAGTTTTACTTCTAACAAATTGTAACTCTGTAACAATATCCAAATGGACGGTAGAAATGGTGCACATCTTTTTTTTTGTCTTCTTTTTTGCAACCCTTTAATGGGTTAGACTGCGACTACACATCTTTGATCTTGCACCATTGCTTTATGTTCATGGGTGCACTAAAAAAACTTTATTAACACTCATCAATATGCATATGCACTGAGCCACCCACCGTATAATCTAGCGAACTTCTACCTCTTCTGTTTTTTTTAATCTACACGTGTCATATTTTTGCACCAGTTACAATTCTCAAATCTCACTTTAACTATCATATATAGGTAGAGATGAACATAGTCATTGTAATCTTATTAGATTTGTTTCAATACATATTTTAATGATATCAAATTTTTATAATATTTTCTCATTGATAACTACTTATATTAAATGGACAAAGTTTTAGACGTTAAAAGTCACACGGTATATATCGATAAAACTAGAGGTAGTAATAATCGATAATGGTCACCTCCAAAGCGAATTTCTCATTCATCACGTACGTAGGGTATTAAATACTATAGCACACCTTCATCACGGGTAAAGAGTGGAAAAAGTTTTATATCTTTGCTTGCAGCCATTAATGACGGAGTTGAGAAGATAGAGATTCCTTTCAATGAGGCCTCTGCCTCGGCACTCTCCGTGGCCCTTGTACAGTTGTACTTGTATATTAGTGTAAGATTATGGTCCGATATTTGTCGCATGATATAAGTTTAATAGTCTATAGAATCCACAAGAGTAAAGCTTGTGGTAGGGTCAACGTAGTTTTACGGGGATTTTTAAACGTCGCCCCCAAAATTACTTAAAATCGCCCCAACTCCCTTCTAAAAATACCATTATATCCTTACGATATTTTTTTTGATTTTTACTCCAACTTAACTCATCCTCTAATCCATATTCTCTCTCATATTCGCCATCACCACCCACGATCACCACCGCCAATCACCACCGACGAGCACAAAATTTCGGCGAGGTATTTTTTTTTCTAACGAATTCCATGGGGCTAACGTGTGGCGCGCATGTCGTCCCTATGGACACAACGTCCGAGCCAGGACGTTGTGTCCCATGGGGCTAACGTGTGGCTCGCACGTTGGTCTCCATGGGACACAACGTCCGGCCTGGACGTTGTGTCCCATGGGGCTAACGTGCGAGCCACACGTTGGCCCCATGGGCCACAACGTCCGTGCCGGACGTTGTGTCCCATGGGGCCAACGTGCGCAGACGTTGTGGCCCATGGGGCCAACGTGCAGGCCACACGTTAGCCCCATGGAAATCGTTAAAAAAAAAAAAATACCTCGGCGGAATTTTGTGCTCGTCGGTGGTGCTCGTCAGTGGGTTGGAGAGGTAGCGATTGGTGGTTAGTGATTTTAGGAGGTGGTGGAGAGAGAGTTGTAAAAGCAGCCAATGGTATAATGGTACATTTACATGGTAGTTGGGGCGATGTTAAGTAATTTCAGGGCGATGAATAGAAGTTCAGTTATGAGAAGGAAGTGCCAACCCCACTTCATGTCAACATCATTTTAAAAAAAATTGGTACAGAGAAGTGCCCTATTAGATCAGATCCTTGCACAGGTTAACCTGACCGTGCTACTTATATAGGCAAGACTTTTTGAAAGTGGGGGGATAATAAGGAAATCCGAAATCACATCCCTAAAATACCTATAGTAGGGTTTGATTCCACAATCTCAACATCATACAATTAAAAAAAATGTAAATATTGTCCATGTAAATACTATAATCAATAACCTTAACTCCTCAAGTATGGATGAAAGAATTTGATCCCATTTTGCAATTTCATGGCTTTTCTTATCAAGTTGTCATAGATATAAGTTATTTTTCAAGAATTGAAAAAAAAAAAAACAGTTATTTTATCGGAAATTTACAAAGAATCAACGGTTTACGTTACAATAATTTAAATACAGTAATTTATCCATTTCTTTTTACTAATATAGTTCCACAACAAATAAACAACACATACAAACTAATCATATAAATTATTCATCACATGCCAAATGTTAAACATGAAACAACTCGGGGTGTCACTCAGACTAGTCAGACTATGGCCTGTTCTTTCGGACTTATTTTCAGTTCAGTTCCGTTACTCTCTGCAATTCAGTTTCTCTCAATTCAGTTCAGTTTCATTTTCAGTTCAATTTAATTTTTCTCATTCCAAAAGAACGGGGCCTAACTGACTTATAATTTTTTACTTTTAAAATACGTGTTAAAAGAAAGTGGAACATCTATTTACACACAGAGTGATAAACTAGATATTCTATTATTTTAGCATACTCTTTCACTATTTAGACCTGATCATGGAAGCAGTTTGGATAAGTTGCTCAAACTGTTAGAAAAGTACTACAAAATAACAAACCAAAAAAAGACTCTTTCATTCTTCAACGACCTTTCATTCTTCAACGACCTTTCATTCTCACTCATCCATGGAGGAATTTAGGAGAGAGATTCCATCAATGGATACCTTACCTATAGAACTAATCTTCGTCATATTTGCACATATACCCATAAAATGTCTTCTTCGTTTGAAATCTGTGTGCAAATCATGGCTCACAATAATCAGCAGCTCTAAGTTCATCAACTTTCATCTTCATGTTAATTCTCTCTCTTCCTCTAATCAACTCTTAATCTTCTCCACTAATAATCATCAATCCCTTTACTCTGTTTTCTTAAACTCCCTTGAATCTTCTGCTATGAAACTTTGCTTCTTCAATGGAGATTTATCTTTCTCAGGTATTTCTGGGTCTTGCAATGGTTTGATTCTCTGTAATCTTAATCATAAAACTCAAAATTCTGATGTTTGTTTGGTTAATCCATCTACGTTGAAGTTTAGAAGAATCCCAAAATTACAGGTACCCAAGAATTATTTGTATGTAAATTTTGGGTTAGGATATGATTTTAAAAGGGATGATTATAAGATTGTGAGGATTGTTAGTTTTGTATATGCGTGTGAAGATGGGTCTATTTTTAATGCTAGGGAAGTTATGGTGTATAGTTTAAGATCAAATTCTTGGAAGTTTATTGAGGAAAAAGTCTCTAATCATGCTACTTTAGCTTCTAGAAATGGAGCACTTGTGAATAATCATTTGCTTCATTGGATGTTTTGGTGTACTTCCATGAATGAACATCGACTTTCGAGTTTCGACGTTTGTAATGAGAAATGGGGTGAGATTTCCATGCCTGATTGTTTCAAAGACAATGGTATAAACAGGGGAAATCAAGTGAATTGGTTGGTATGTGATGGTGATGACAAAAAACTTGATGTTGTAGACTTAGGGATTTTAGGTGGGTGTTTGTGTTTATTGACTAATAATTTTGTGATGCATTCGAGTGATGTTGATGTATGGGTTATGAAAAATTATGGTGTTAAAGAATCTTGGGTTAAATTATTTCATGTTGAGGATTTTGATGTTACTCGATCATTGAAAGTTGCCCCTATAGCTTATTCCGAAGATGGCAAGGAGATATTGCTAAGGCGAGACGAGGATTCAAATGTTTTTTGGTATGATTTAAGGGAGAAAAGAGTTAGGAATGTTGATTATTGTGGTTTGCCTGACTACCATGGAGTGAGTACCTGCATTCAAAGTCTTGTACCGATTGATGGTAATGGTAGCTGCACGTTAGCAAAGATCAACAGAGGAGGTACTTTCTTTCTTTGAATATAATGCTTCTTTGTACTTCCTCTATAACAAAATAAGCGCAACAAATGAATATTTTATACTTCACAAATAATACACATTTATTGCAGTTATTACATTACGAACGAAGTACTATAATTGTATGTGTAAAGTATTACTCTTTGCAATACGTTCTAGTTGACTTGCTTGTTTCTTAATTAGTCTAATACAAAACAGTAACAAAGAAACATTAGAAGTAAAACAACATATGTAAAAAGTTAGCCGAAATTAAAACAAGGGTAACTGTTAAACATGTTGCTTACATTTTGATTTTTTTTTGGGTGTATTGTGTAATTGACGCACGATTCAACTAACTAAATGTTTGTGTCCTATTGTTTGATAGAAGACTTTTGAGCGACAAGCGAACAAGTATGACACATGATGACATGATAGTGCTAGATGACTAACTATATGGAATATGCTCGTCTAAAATCTCCGGTTTTGAAAAATTACATCCAATAATTGAACAAGGTATATATATATATATCTTGTCCCCTCAAAAAAAAATATATCTTGTGGGATCCTCACTAATTAATGTAATTTAAAGGTGACAAACACATAATATAGCAAGTTTGATTTTTGCTAAATTTAATAAAGATCATAATTTGTTTGTCTTGAGTTTGTCTTTGTCTTGATTTTTATTAAATTTAATTGAGTTTATCTTGCCACAATTTGTTTTCTCATAATCTATTGTAAAATTGCTTAATCTTCAAGCCGAATCAAAATCTAGTCATACAATTTATTATCGCTTCCCACCTCGCTCGTATCTCTGACGTCTAGGACTCATTTGAGGAATTCTTTTTATCCCCTCTAGTGAGCCCCCTTCATCTTTTATTTATAATCGGTTACAAGTCAGATTTATCAAGTTAAACTCAAAATTACAATGACTCATTTGAGGAATTCTTTTTATCCCCTCTAGTGAGCCCCCTTCATCTTTTATTTATTATCGGTTACAAGTCAGATTTATCAAGTTAAACTCAAAATTACAATAAATACTCATTAAATCTTGAAACACTATTCTGACTTTATTATATTCATGCTCATTGAACTCTAATTAGACAGCCAAAGAATGGCTAATACGTTATGTTAAGTGCATTACGTTGTTCAATAATGTTGTTATCTTTAAAATGTAGATAATAGTTCGTTCCAAGTCAACTGGATGTAAATGAAGAACATGAAGAATCCAGGTATATCCAATTGATGGTCCAAAGCTCTGACGACCTGCTGATGTCCCCTTGTATCTTATAATCTACGTATAAAGTACTGATGGTTACATTATCTTAAACAAGAATTGTCCTTTGTTATTAATGCCTATGGCTGGCTCCTTGCTTGCTGTGTCGTGGACCTCGTGGTGCCTTCATAACTACTAATTTTTATGGCACGTTGTACAAGTTCAATTGTTACGTTATATTTCATGTAACAATTAATTGATGGCTTATAAAGTCGTTTCGTCTATTTATGTGCTTTTCTCAGCCACTATGTACAGATACAATTGTATAAATTTTAGGAGCAAGTAATGAAATTAAAGTATATTTTATATAATTATTCCATTTCCAAAATCTATTAAAGGTGAAAAATGACATTTTAACGAAGTAGTGTTGTAAGGTATCTGTTAAGGTATCTATTAGCTATTGATATGAGGTAATGTGTAAAAAAAAAGAGAAAAGAAAAGCTTTTGAAATAGAGGTAATTGTAGAATAGTTCTATTTATACAACTAGTAGTTTACTAGATTATGGTTTGTTTTACTATCCATTAATAAGTTGTACGACATCTAACTGTTGTTACGATAGGTGATACTCCCTCCGGTCTTTATTAGTTTACCCCTTTCTATGGGGCACATTTGCCGATACACTAATTTGAACCTTAATATCTCTAATTATCAATAAGCAAAAATTACAAAAAATTGATATTTGGATACTACACATTGAGATGAATCTAACAAGATCTTATTAGAGATTAATCTAGAAAAATCTAGATGTGTGTAATGAAAAATATAGTTTATGTAGTCTAGAAAAATCTTGCATTAAGTGGAAAGTCAAGTGATGATCATGTATCTAGAAATATCTTGTAAGAATCAAAGATATGTAATATTAGACAAGTGTAGAAAATTCTAGAAACTAGGATACAACACTATAAATATGTTGTATGTGCATGAGTTGAAGGTGCTAATCAAGAGCCTCCCATAAAATATTTTGGAGGGTAGAAACAAGGGTTCTACCAAAGACATAAGTGAGAGATATGGGCTCTCACATATAGTTGTACAATTCTTATGAATGTAATCAATAAAATAAATTTTGCTATATTATGAAGGGTCCATTACAAATTTCGCGTGCGCCCCAAATTTTTATCAGATCTCACATGACTATATTTTTCCTTAAGTACAAATCACAAGAGATAGTCAAAGTCATGTATGTGAATAGTGTCAAAAGTCAAAAGGGGTAAACTAATAAAGACCGGAGGGAGTACTTATCAACTATTATTACCATTATTTCTGCTGAATAAGTCTATTGGACGTTTGGCCAAGAGCTTAAACATGATATATAATTTGATGAAGTATAATCTTCAACTCTTTCCAAATACAAAAGCAAAAGTGAACCATCTAAATCCCACTAAACTACCAGAGCTTAATTTGCTTTATGGTGTATTTGGATACAAATATTTCATTGGTTGATTCATGTATTTGGATAGTTAACAATTTGAAATCTAAATTTGGCCAAAATGGTAAGTAAATTAGAAAAAGCCCATATATAGGGAATTTGAAATTGCAAATCAAATCATGTCATCTGAAATTATCCGTATCAAAGCCCACTAGCTTTGCCAAACGTCTTATTCCTGCTTTTGAGTTTGCTCTAGTACCCGGTCAAGTTGTACTAGTCTCTTACTCGAATGGAACACATCTTTTTTTCTTAAAGTCGGCTTCAAAATTCAAAAGTTCAGTATTTCACCTAGGAGCCCAAGTGCCCAACCCTTGACATGTCACTACACCTGTGAGTTCTAAGGATAATACTCTCATGTTCTCACTGCCAAAGATTTGTCACCACACTTTGTAAAACTTACGTCTATTTGTATTTTTTTTTTTAAAGTTTTAACAAGCTTGTGTTCTCTAATCAGATGTCCTAATACTAGTGCAAATCATGAGGGAACTTGACATGAAACTACACCTCCTTGTTTTGTCTTCTAAGCTTATAGCCATCCGTTTAAGTGCGATGACAGTTTCTAGTAAATATATAACCAATTCTATCTGGGTCTCACTGCCACAGAATCCAGTAATCTCGACTTCTTAAGATGGCTATGGATAGATCTTTAACGCGGTGCCATTATCATCTTTACTTTGCATATTACTCGGTATCAGTATCTGCAACCACAGCAATAACAACAATTCATTGAGCACAATGCCACAATTTAATACAGATAAAGTTGAGTGTGTGTATATATGTGAACACGCATGTATGGCATGTATTAACCACTTAGAATGTGTTCTTTCACCTTGAAAGGAAGTCTCAGTTCAGATCAACGCGTACAAAGGGCCAATAAGTTCAGATAAAGTTCCGAGTAAGGTCTAGATATATGCAGTCTTTGTCCCCGATGGTTAAGAGAATGAGAAGTTGTTGTTTTACGAAGTAAATGTGATGGGAGACACAATTTCAGTCTTAATAGAGACTTCATGGATCACGAGGCCTTGTAAATTAAACAGAAGATGTAGATAATTTTGGTGATGCAATTTAGTTTCACACTGATGCACACTGGAGTGTTCAGTACATTGTCACCCAAACAATAATTAACAGGAGGGATTTGATAAACTAAGGCAGCCAACAATCATCAGCATAACGATCCCAAAAGCCAAGTGCCTGTAGAGTTTGCTGCGATTTTAACTCAAAGAAATAGTCCCCTCCTTAATTTGCTGCGGTTTTAGTTCGCCTGTTAGGCTATCATATGTAAAGATGTGCCTCTAGAGTTTCCATTCAAAGAAAAGTATGGTAGGTGAGAAAAGGTGGAAGAAGTCTAGTTCTTGCTCTGGGATAGCTGAGTCAAGTTTTGGCCTTTGAGCTCTCCTTTTGTACATGGGTGTGATAGAAATTTTAGAGGCACACGCGGAAGTTATGATGGACCCTTCATAATTTAACAAAATTGCATTTTCATTAATTACATTAATAAGATTTGTACAACTATATTTGTGAGAGCCCATATCTCTCACTTTGGTAGAACTCTTGTTTCTACCATTCAAATATTTTTGTGGGAGGCTCACTTGATTAATTTCACCTCTCAACTCACGCACATACAACATATTTATAGTTGTTGTATCCTAGTTTCTAGAAATTTCTACACTTGTCTAATATTACACATTTCTACATCACATATCTTTGTGTTTTACAAGATATTTCTAGATACATCATCACTTGATTTTTCTAGACTACATACACTATTTTTCATTAGACATCTAGATTTTTCTAGATTAACCTCTAATAGGGTGACATCCCTATTTTCATATTCCACATTCATCAATACCAGCAGCAGGAGTAAGTCAAAAGCAACTCTTAAAGAGTCATGAGGCCAAATTTGCCTTTCTGGCTTTCTTCAGTCATTGTGACCAATATATTGTCAAACTAATTAACTATAGAGCTTATCAAACAAACTATATATGTATCCCTCCACCAGTAGCCACCATATAACTGTACGATAGAGGCTAAAGTTATCTTGTTCAACATGAAACTGACAAGAATTATCATCAATAACAATTATTGCTTAATTTCCAATTAGCTGTCAATTAGGATGTATTGATAATTTATAGAAAATTGTACAGTAGTTTATTCATTTGATAATTAAAAGTTGACCACAAAGTCTTATATTGATATTGCTGATAATCTTAAGAAAATTCTACAGTAGTTTCTTCCATATGTGTGTTGCTTGTTGCAGCATAATTCAATAAATGACATCAATTGATCAAGATATGAAGCATTTACCTGTAATTTCGTAGTTCCTTCAACTAGACTACTATATTGTTTTTCTGATTATTCCAAATTTTTGGTCCAGTATTTTGAATTATTGGCGTTAGCAAGATTTACACCAAGTATTTAGAGTTCAGAGCAGCCCTGATGCGTAATTTTCTTCATCAATATTTGGCTGCCTTACTTCTAAGAAATTGCAACTCCGTAACTAATACAAATGCACGGTAGAAATGGTACACAACACCTTTTTTTGTCTTCTTTTTTGCAACCCTTTAATGGGTTAGACTGCGACTACACATCTTTGATCTTGCACCATTGCTTTATGTTCATGGGTGCACTAAAAAACTTTATTAACACTCATCAATATGCATATGATTTTGTGATGCATATTGATGAGTGTTAATAAAGTTGATGGTGATGACAAAAAACTTGATGTTGTAGACCTAGGGATTCTAGGTGGGTGTTTGTGTTTATTGACTAATAATTTTGTGATGCATTCGAGTGATGTTGATGTATGGGTTATGAAAAATTATGGTGTTAAGGAATCTTGGGTTAAATTATTTCATGTTGAGGATTTTGATGTTACTCGATCATTGAAAGTTGCCCCAATAGCTTATTCCGAAGATGGCAAGGAGATATTGCTAAGGCGAGACAAAGATTCAAATGTTTTTTGGTATGATTTAAGGGAGAAAAGAGTTAGGAATGTTGATTATTGTGGTTTGCCTGACTACCATGGAGTGAGTACCTGCATTCAAAGTCTTGTACCAATTGATGGTAATGGTCGCTGAATGTTAGCAAAGATCAACAGAAGAGGTAATTTCTTTCTTTGAATATAATGCTTCTTTGTACTTTCTGTGTAACAAAATAAGTGCAACAAATAAATATTTAATACCTTATAAATAATACCTATTTGTATTATGCTAAGGAAGTACTATAATTGTATGTGTAGAATATTACTCTCTGCAATACCTTCTACTTGACTTGCTTGTTTCTTAATCCATCCATATCCATATCCATATCCATATCCATATCCATATCCATACCCATTTAAAAAGTGAGAAGTTCTGTTACTGTAGCTTAGTAACAGTGGCCTTACCATTTTACCCCTACAACTTTGTGTAATTGTTGTTCTGCCCTTACTTTCCCTCAGTGTCTCTTTTGGCTACAGCTCCCGGTTTTCCTCTTGACCCTCCATCTTCATCCTCCTCCTAACCTAGATAGTTCCCCTGCATTTTCTGCATCTCAATTGCCTTCTGCCGTCCTACTTTCCCCTCCCTTTTTCCAGCAATAGTAGGGGTAATGTTTTTTGCCACTCTTCGATATTTATCTCTCCTTCATTCATTTCTCTGGTAAGCCTAGCAATTCCCCTAATTTTTTTTGGTGCGCAAACTGATTCTCATCATTTATGCTGTTTATAATTTCGAGTTTTAGGAATTTTTCGTTAATTCTTCTTCCTCTCATGTCGTTGGTGTCGATTCTCATTGTTTATTTCGAGTTTTAGGGTTTCGATTCCCTCTCGTGTGTGCAGATTAGATCGAGAGAAAGGCGAAAAGCCGAACAAGATGGCCTGACAAAGAATCAAGTAATGATTTCTAGCTCTGTTTTTCTTCTCTAATTGTTGAATCTTTGATGTGAAATTATGATTGCTAATTTTTGAGAATTTTTGCTTAAATTTCAGTTTTGCTTGAAATTTAGTTTGCAGTTAGTGTTCTTGTATAAAGCTCGTAATTTCCAGTTCAAGGCATAAACAATATAAAGATTCTGATATCTTTACCCTCCGAAATAAAAACTGTTCTCATTAGCTTATTCGATTAATCACGCTTGGTTTTGGTTGTGGTTTGTTAACAAAAAAAAGTGCACCCGTTCTTAGCTGATACATCTGTTTGATTGAGATTAACAAAACCACAAAAGTGAACAAAAAGTGTCAGTTTTGCTTTGAATTATTCATATACAGCCTTCTTTTCTTTGGCTTGCAAAATTGAATTAATTTGTGAAGGTTTGGGTGCAATGGCTGCAGTATGTAATGACGTTACCCCATTTATCCTTGTCTAGCAATCCTCTCAATGTTGCTCTTCTTTAACTCAAGCTCAAGCTTTGTAATCCAGATCTAAGTTGTTAAACAAGGATAAGCTACAAACTTTAGAAATTGTATCAACCAATGATGGTTAATACATACAACAAGGAGCCAAGTCATGATATAAGAATTCCCTCTCATTGAAGCTTGGTTAACACAAATTCTGTCTTTAGGGTGATCTGTTGAGTGGAATTTTATGTATATGAAGCAATAGTGAGGTGTTCTTGACTTGTTTGGTTTTTGCAATTGATTTGGGAGTTAGGGTTCTCACATTAATTTTAAGTTTCTATTTAGAAATATATGTAGGAGGCAAAGTGGGTTGGAAAGACATTTAAGACAACTTGTAGCTCAATTCTTGCCATTCTTCTTGCAAGCGTTCAATCTTCTGTTCTTATTATCTCAACTGATCCTCAACTCTTTTCAACAGCTGTTTTTTAACAAGACTCCTACCCTTGATAATGGCTTCACCAATCACTTTGCCATGGTAATTTTTTCCTTTTTTCCATGTAATTTGATTTTTTCTGGATTTTGCTTCTTTTTTCAATTAATGATTTTGGTTTTTTGGGGAATGTGTAATTTGATTCAATTTTTAGGGAATTGGAATCTGGTTTGATTGATTTGGAAAGATTTTTTATGTTAAAAGATGGGTTATTACTTATGGATGAAAATGATGGACTATTGTCCATCACTCTTTGGGTTGAAATCCTGTTTGTTGATTGTTTGTTTAATTTGGCTTTGGGAGTAATTAGTTGGTTCACGTTTGGTTCATTATTGATATTGCACTACATGAACTCTTTATTTGTCCAGTCCGCTAATTTGTTTCAATAATCATGCTACAGGTTAAAACTTTTCATGGTTGAAGAGATCTCATTGATATAAGTGGCCTCTAGAATGATCCTCTTTCACGAGTAGAAACCACTTGTTGGTCTCTTTTATATGAATTTCAGGTATGGAACAAATGAATTGTAATTTTAAGGGATACTTGTTGTTGTAATTTTCTGTTTTACATGGGTGGTTTACTTTGTTCACATAGTATAGGTTTTTTTAAAGGAGGAATCTGGCTCTCTGCTCTCCTTGTTAACCCCTTCTTCTTCTTTTACTATGTCGTTTTGGATAATGACACTGAATCTCTAATATGAGCTGTATTTGCCTAAATCTAAAACGATATGATTGTTCAGGACCTTGATCTTGATTTGATGATAGCCAGCAATTGGTTGATGCGAGTTTCCACTTTGATTAATGACTTTAAGATTGATATTGTCATCAAATTTAAACTTAATGTATGTATTGATTTCCCTCTCCTTAGGAAGGATATGTTCTCGCTGCAACTAGCTATGTTAGCAAATTCATATAGGTGAGCCATAGTCTACCTAAGATTGTTGCAATAAAAATTTGTCTTAGTCTTGTCATGGATTTCACGTATTTTTATCCTGATCGCATTCATGCATAAATGCTTTCTTTTTGTTAGTTTGATGATTGATTCTTGTTGGAGTCTGTCACTTTCCACATGTTAGAATATAGTTGTTGATCATATGTTCATGTTGCTTGTTGGTCTTATATTGGCCATGCCATTTGCCTTTCTTTAATTTTCTCTCTCTCTACTCTCTTTATCTTACTTTTTTTTTTATCTATCCAATTAACAACTATTTATGATCTCTGTGCCAACCCAAGATGTAAAGATTACTCAGGGAAAAAGTATGTGTTAGTGCACTCTTTTTTGTTTTCCATTTTTAACAAGGACATTTTGTTTTTGCAGGCATCGACGTTGGGTGAGTTCATTTGGATAGCCCATATGGTTTTGCCTCATATTGTTGGATTCAAGGTAACTGGAGGATGGTGTCACAACTACAAATCTGGTGTTGACGGTCAAGTTTATATTTTACATTTTATTAGATTTTTTAGAATTTTAGTTTTAATAGATATCAGTTGGTTTAGAAACTTATTTTTAGGACATTTTTGAGAGAAGTTATTTTGGATATAAATTAAATGTAACAATTTTTTTTACGTGATGAATAAAATAGCTGGAATTTCAGTTTGATAATATTGGAGGTCTAAGGTTCGAATCTACAATACACTATCCAGCGAACACTTTTGTTTTTTTTTTCCTTCTCTAAACTAAGCCGGCCCATTCTCCCTCAACAACTAAACACAAACTCTGAAACTCAAAGCCGACATTTTTCCCCAAACTCCCAAAGGCCAAAACCCTAAGCCACGAAGATTCGAAGAACTGACCACCGTCTTGGGCCTCTTGGCGTCGGTCTTCCCCACCGTCTACTTCTGTCTTCGCGTCTTCCCCACCGCGACGGCGCACAAAGGCCAAAACCCTAACTCCCTAGACCCTAAGCAACGAAGAACTGAGCAACTGACCACCGTCTTGGCGTCTTCCCTACCGCGACAAGCCGGCAACTACTTCAATTTCCGGCGACCGCATCTAGCCAACTGTTTGAACGGTAAATCCCAATTCTTCAATTTTAAATATGAATTTCACTATTTCAGATTTTTAGTCTTTTAGACATTAGATGATTAGAATATGTAATTGTAATTATGTAATTTTGTTAATCATTTAAATGTTGAATACTTGAATGAATGAATGTGGAATTGTGGATTGTGGAGTTGTTACTTGTCACTTCACTAACTCAGATTTATGAATTACATAGAGTTGAATTTGTTGCTTTATAAAATTCAGATTTAAATGTTGAATGAATGAATGTTGAATGAATGAATGTGGATTGTTGATTTTGGATTGTGATTTGTGAATGTTGAATAAATGTTGAATGAATGAATGTGGATTGTGGACTGTGGACTGTGGATTGTGAATGAATGAATGATTGAATGTGATTGAACTTTGTAGTGTCTAGACCCATGGAGTTGAAATTTCTTGCTTGTGTAGATTATATTGTGACTATGAAGGGTTTAGAATTTTTTTGGAAAGATCGTGCGGGAAATAAGTCACAAAAATGTATTGAACTTTGAGTGAATGGATGTATTTTTTTTTTTACCGGCTGCGAACCCATAGGGTTGGAATCCTGGATACGCCACTGACCAAATATACAGGACCATCAAAGGTTACATTTGATCAAGCCATGACTCCTCATATGCAAAGCCTCCACAGGAAAGCTCCAACTGCTGAACAGTGAACATCCATTCTAAATTTAGTCTTCGAGCAGCAGTTACTAAGAAAACATACATAGGAAACCAAATATATACTTTTGTTTGTTTTCCAATAACTCCCCATGCATAATTTTGACCATCTAGATCTTTATTTACTAATAAAACTTATGATAATAAAGTTAATGCAACTAAACTAAACCAAACTAAACAGTGAAACGAATCTAACAAGATCCCTATGAAATTAGATGAAAATACGTCCAAGTTTTTAACCTTGAAAAGCAAATGCTATATAGCTTGTCTTCCCTTCACTGTTCTTGGGAATTTTAACAATCTCCGGTAACGCGAAGTAAGATCATCATACCACCTCTGTCCATGCATCTCCAACAAGGATTGTGGAATGTACTTGTCATCTTCAATATCCCGACTAGGATCGATAGGGTAATGAATACATGTTAGGTTAATCTTATACGGAAGTTGCTTGCGAATCTCTTCAAGGAATGACCTTCCACACTTTCCAGTTGGATCAACTCGAATGGAATCGATTCGAGCTACACGAATTGACGTTTCAGCCAAAAGACGACATGCAAGCAGTTTATCTGGTTCTACTGTGGTCTGAAGTAACTCTGAATCCATAATGTAACCAACACGAACAAACGGGGATGCACCGTTCAAGATCTTCTCCTTAACCCCAAGAAGCTGAATGTCTGAAACTGACATATTAGCTAATGCAGCCAAACCTCCTGCAGAAACCATAAGTTTAGCTGCAATAGCACTCCCAACAATAGCTGAAAGATTTGGTGCAATAGGCACCATCGCGCTTTTCACAAAACCAATTAGCTTTTTCCTTGCTAAATCAAGCTCAATCACACAATCACAAGCCTCAAGAGTCTTCTGTAAAACATCCTCTGGAAGTACGCGGTCTGCCAAGGCGAGTCTGCAGGCGGCAGAAGCTCCTTTAGATCAACTAGGGTCAAGTCCATTTCATTGCCAATCTTCTTCGCAGCATGAGCATAGATAATTGGATCACCCTTAAAAAGGGAATAGAGCCTTAGATAATGAGGATCGTAGTTGTGGTGGATGAAATCAGAGACGACACGAATCTTTTTCTCAATATTCTCTAATAATGCATTAGATTCATCCATTAACTTATATTCGAGATCATCCTTAAAAACTACAGCATGATCAGGTCTCTCAGAATCCTTCTGCAATGCATCAGCTTTCTGTAATATATCATTGTAACGTTGATGAATACTTAAGGATTCAAACATGTCACTCAAATCCTCCATGTTCTTTCTACTGTACAATCTGCAGACATTCATAAACTTGAAATTTTTAGATTCAATTTTCAAAATTTCAAGCATCCAATATTCAAATTTACAAGTCGGATATTTATTCCAGATTTCCAAAACTTGATTTGATGAACACAAGCAAGTAGTAACAACTAATAAAAGCAGCAATCGCATGAAAATTTGCGCATGCACAAATTGTAACCATAAATAAACTATCATTTGATTTGAACAATATACCGAAAAATCCATCGAATTTTATGTTTATAACAGATGTAAATTATCCCCAAAAACATGACATAACATTCTAATAAACACAAAATCACATGAAGTAGATCTGAAAAATCGCAAAGGAAAATCAAATCAAATAGTAGATCTAATTATGTAAAGGAAAAAAGAATGAGACCTGGAACAAGGTAAGAAGATCAATTCGAGCCTCGTAAATTCGTAATTGCTTGTGAGGGGAGGCTGGCTGAGTCGCTTCAATGGGAATAATTCTAATTCTAATTTTGTAGAAACACCCTAATTCTAATCGAATTCCTAATTCTAATTGAAGTTTGTCACTTTAATATGTTTGTATACTAGATATTTAATTTTTTTTTACGTTACTTTAATATAAAATTTAATTAAAATATAAATATATCTTATTTTAAAGTATTTTTTTAAAAGACTTTCCAATAGTGCAGAAATTATAATTTTCCGAAATATATATTAAAAGTTATTTATAATCGATTTACTATACTTATGTTTTTTCATTGTGAACCTAAGTAGTGGGCCCAAATGGGGTTTTTGTGAGGGAAAAGTAAAGGTCCCACATACTACTTTCGATGTGTTGCAAACTTTTTCGGTACGTACCAAAGTGAAAATAGTTGTTAAGTTAGAGTCACGGAGACTCGGAGAGAGTAATATCATCAAGGTATATTTTGAGACACATCTAACAACACATTACATAATAACATTTGAATTAATTTACTAAACTAAAACCTATTGTGCAATTTCCAAAGTGTTGCAACTAAAAAACACGATAATCAAATATATTGGGACATTAAACCCTTTAATTCTCATATACTACGTTTTCCAAGTTTCACAATTGTTGCAACGCACATTTTCCCATAATATATGTGGAGTACTTCCTCCAAGGTAATCCTGCACAACAACTTTGTTGCCAACCAGGACAAGACACAAATTACAATAGTTCATGGATGTACAAAATAAATTTAGATGTATTATTATTATTATTATTATTATTATTATTATTTTTATTATTTTTACTACGAAGATGTATTATAAAGACTTCTAGATATATCAACCACCATCGGTGTAATAAGTAGGGTTGTTCAAAGACCAGGGTCGGACCGGAATCTGGACCGGACTGAAGATTTCAGTCCGGTCCTCGGTCCGAAGAAAATCCCGATTCTGGGTTTCTGGTACGGTCCAGTCCAAACCCGGAAAATTCCGGTCCAAACCGGTGGATCGGAATTTCTGATTTTTTTTGTAAAAAAATGATTATATGTTAAACAGTTTAAAAAGTAGTAAAAAGTTAGAAATTTAGAAACCTAGTACTATTTATAAACTAAAGAAATATTGTTATTAAAATTTTAATATATCTAATTTATAAATATTTTTAAATCAAATTAAAAAAAAATAAAAATAAATAAAAATTCCGGTCCAACAATTCAGGTCCAGACCGTAGTGGATCGGAATTTTTCCGGTCCGGTGAATTACACCCCTAGTAATAAGTGTGTAAGTGTTTTTTTTTGTTTAGTGGCGAACAATTCAACATATAGATTTTACCTTTGACTATTTGGCTTAGTCTCGTACTCTAGTAGTAGTACTATTTAATTTTATCAATTAATGGGCCTAGACACACCTATGAAAGAATGAGTTGGGCTATTCAGAAGCTCAAATGACATTGTTTACATCCAAAAATCAATGGACAAAGAAAGAACTACGTATACCGGCCTTGGACTTACAAGTTGGTTACGTTTTTATTTTTTATCTTCTCTAGTATAATTGGATGAATATTTAAATTTGTTGGATCTATTGAGTTTGAGATGATTTGACTTGGAAAAACACTTTGGAGATTGGCATGAAAGTGGAGTTTGATAGCACATTTGTGGGAAGGCGTTGAAAGTTTGTCGTAGTAGATGACCATAAATCACATTTGTGTTGCCGCTGGGTTTAAGAAACTAATTGTGCCATGCATAACATAAATACTACATGTTTAGGTCGTTTAATAGTCAGGTGCTGTATAGTTCTAGTGCAGTTCGGTGGTTTTCTCCCAATTCTTAGGTACGTAGTTTTTATTGTTGGATTGATCTTGTATTTTCCTTGTTATTGTAAATACATTATTAGAGAATAGAGAGGCCATTAATCTGAACTCTATTTAGTGGAGTATCTAATTAAATTCGTTTTAATTAGTTACCTTTATGGAAAAGCATTTTTTTTCTTTTTTCAAAAAGAAAATTTTGTGTAAGGATGAATGACCTATACATATAAATGTGTTTTCTCAAGCAATAAGCGTAGAACATACATGAGAAACAACAGAGAATAAACACAAGAAGAATAGCGTGGAAATTTGAGAATTGGGAGAGAAACCACCCAACAATGCACTAGGCCGATTTTCAATAATAATATGTTTGATACAATGACTTACAAGGCTTTCAATATATCCGATCCCAATGCAATAACCTAATCATCTTTAAATCCGGGTTCCTCTTGGGCACACAAGAGCCCTTGTAAGGACTATCGTGAAATTAAAGCGAATAACAAGAAGATTGTATGATCAATTCTAAGGAGTGAAAAATAAAAGCAATTACCGCAATTATCTCTCCCTAACAATTAGAGAAAAACCTACAAAAGTTCCAGTAATCCTTCAGCGAATATAAGAAAACCCCACATTCACAAATCTCATGAATTATAATCTCTCTCAATAACTCCAGCTAGAAACCTAATAGTTGTCTTTGTAATCTCACTGTATTTGATGGACATACTAATTCTTACCTCATAAATTTTGCTTATGTATATTACACGTTATTACTCGCAACTCATCGTTAGCAAAGCTTTAGATAGTAAAGCCAATGTAATAATGTTTGTGCACCTCACTTTCTCCAAAAGTCCTCCCACTCTCAAACAATATATGTATAATAAGAAAATTTTCCTCATGAAACATATGTAGAAAATATAGCTTTTAAAGAAGACCAAAAAAGATATAAAAGTTGATTTACTATATCTATATGGAGTATGTGATTCGCTGGTTTAATCTTTTGCTTGATTCATGAGTTTGAGCTAACCCAAAAGAAAATGTGAAAGGACAGGAATATAATGTTGGAAATTTCAAACTACAGATGATAGAAGTAATTCGTGCGGAAAGACAATTTGATTAAGACCTTGTGGAAAATCATGAACAAATGTTCATGTTTTGCGGAAATAAAGTTGTGAGAGAAAGAGAGAAAAGAATAGAGAGAGAAAGTAACTGAGATTTTTTATTATTGTAAGAATGAAAAATTAAAATCTATTACAAGCTAGATTGCAGCTTATATATTGCTGCTAACATCATCCAAAATATCTAAAGCTAGATTACAGAAAATAAATAAAATAGAAATAGTTTGTTGTAACAAACTATTTGAGCTGGCAGTTAGTTAATAACTAACTAACTTCAACAGCCCCCCTCAAGCTAGGGAGGATGAGGCATCATTCCTAGCTTGGAACTCAACTTCAAGTGTTGTGGTGAAGACAATGCCTTAGTAAACAAATCAGCAATCTGATCTTGAGTAGGAAGATAAGAGAGTTCAATCAGCCCTTCCATCACCTTCTCTCTGGTAAAATGACAGTCCAGTTCAATATGTTTTATCCTTTCATGCATAACTGGGTTCTTGTTAATGTGTATGGCAGATTGATTGTCACATAATAGCTTGACAGTTTGTAAATCATCAATGTCAAACTCTTGTAACAGCCTTACAAGCCAAGTAATTTCTGCTGCAGCAGCAACCATTGCTCTATATTCAGCTTCAGAACTTGACTTAGAAACTGTAGCTTGCTTCTTGGACTTCCAGGAAATAGGAGAATTTCCAAGAAGCATGACATAGCCTGTGACTGATCTACTACTGTCAGGGCAGGAGGCCCAATCTGAGTCTGAATATGCCCTTAAAGTAAGTTGGGAGTAGCAACAAGTAAAATTCCTTGCCCAATTGTTCCAACCAGGTATCTTAGTACATGTGTCAAAGCATCAAAGTGAGGAATTCTAGGCTGATGCATGTATTGGCTTAAATTTTGAACATCATAAGAAAGGTCAGGCCTAGTGTGAGTGAGGAAATTTAATTTCCCAACTAGACTTCTATAAAGAGCAGGATCACTATATAGTCTCCTGACTCTGAGATAAGTTTCACATTAGCTGGCAGAGGATTCTTGGCTTGCTTAGATAAATCTAAGCCACTGGAGGCTAGCAATTCCTTTGTAAACTTTTTCTGTGTCATGATGATTCCCTGCTGCACATGACTAATCTCCATACTAAGGAAATAATGAAGATTTCCTAGGTCTTTAATACTGAAAACCTGATAAAGATGAGCTTTCAAGGCTTCAATAGCAGGAATATCATCACCTGTTAGGATTATGTCATCTACATAGATGGCAGCAATCAAGGTGCTTGTTTGACTTTTCTTTAAAAACAAAGAATAGTCATTTCTTGATTGCTCAAATCCTTGTTGCAACAATTCTGAGGTGAGCTTAGCAAACCACAGTCTTGAAGCTTGCTTCAAGCCATAAAGTGATTTTTCTAATTTGCAAACTAAATGTTGTGGATTAGGAATTCCATCTGGCATTTTCATGTAAATTTCTTCTGTTAAATCTCCATGTAGAAATGCATTGTTGATGTCCAGTTGAAATAAACTCCACCCTTTGCTGGCAGCAAGAGCAAGAAGACATCTAACTGTGGACATCTTTATCACTGGTGAAAAGGTTTCTTCAAAATCCACCCCATATTGCTGTGTATAACCCTTTGCAACTAATCTTGCTTTCAATCTTTCTAAAGTGCCATCAGCTTTGAGTTTAACTTTAAAAACCCATTTACACCCTATTGCTTTCTTGTCAGGAGGCAGAGAAGTTAACTCCCATGTACCATTTGATTCCAAAGCTTCAATTTCCTTTTTCATTGCCTGAATCCACCCTTCATCCTGTGAAGCCTCTAGATAACTTTCAGGTTCAATGAGAGTAGAGGTTTGAGTGATCAAGGATTTAAGAGAGAAAGGTAAATCTTGGAACTGTACTACATTGCACCAGTGAGAAGTAACACTAGGAGCTGCAACATAGTCATTCATCCAAGCAGGAGGATTATGTGGTCTATGAGAGTGTCTAGTTCTAGGAGGAGGTATAGATGATGAACTGGGGAAGAAGAAGAATGTGGAGAAGAAGATTGTGTAGGTGAAAGAAATAGAGAAGAATCAGTATGATGTTGAGTAGTTGTGGATGGTTCAGGAGGTGAAGAGAAAGAAGGGAAAGGAGAAGATGGTGGTGTTGTATCAAAAAGAAAAGGTTCAGGAATGTCATACTCAAAACCAGAAGGAAAGGAAGTGTTTGAAGGTAAAAAAATGGGAAATGAATGTTTAGAAGAGTAATGAAAAGGAAGATGTTTTTCATGAAATTGAACATCTCTTGTTATGAAGATTCTTTTGGTGGCTAGGTCCATGACTTTATAAGCTTTGTGTTTAGGAGGATAGCCAATGAATACACAAGAGATAGCTCTAGGATCAAGTTTGCTTCTATTAACTTTTGATGTTGAAGCAAAACATAAGCTTCCAAACACCTTCAAATAGCTCAAATCAGGCTTATGACCATGAATAACCTCATATGGTGTACTGTTTTGAATAGGAGTTAATGGCATCCTATTAATCAAATGGACTGCTGTAAGCAAGCATTCACCCCATAGATTTGTAGGAACATGAGACTGAAATAAGAGTGATCTTGTTGTTTCCAGAATATGTCTATGTTTCCTCTCCACAACACCATTCTGTTGTGGAGTATTAGGACAAGACCTTTGATGATGTATACCATTTTTATGATAGATAATAGCTCCTTCACAGAATTCCTTTGCATTATCTGATCTAATGCACTTAATACAAGCATTAAACTGTGTTTGAAGAAAAACAATGAAATGTTCAAGGATCTTGACAGCATCATATTTAAGTTTCATAAGAAATACCCAGGTATGCCTTGAAAAGTCATCTACTATTGTGAGAAACTGATTAAAACCATCATGAGTACAAGTCCTATAAGGACCCCAAGTATCAATATGCAGCATTTCAAAGCAAGAAGAAGTCTTAATAGTGCTTTGAGAAAAAGAAGTTCTAGGCGGCTTAGCCTGAGGACAGACTTGACAAATGGAATCACATGATTCAATACAAGGCAAACCATCAACAACATGATGGAGTTTATTAAAAGGGAGATGCCCCAATCTAAGATGCCAGAGCTTCATGGCTTCATTATTAGCAATGCAAGCTGTACCAGTTGAAATAGGCTTCTGTAGAATCACAAAATCATCATTGGCAGCATATAGACCTGAGTCCAGCTTACCAAGAACCAGGGAATTGTTCTGAGAATGACCCTGAATTGAGCATCCATCATGTGTAAATATCACAGTACAATTAAGATCTTGGCATAGTTTGTGTGTGCTAATCAGGTTGAAGGTAAAACCAGGCACCTGAAGCACATTTTTAAGCTCTACTCCATTTTGAAATTTCACATTTCCAATGTGTTGCACTATAGCTTGTTTTCCATCAGCAACAGTTATAGTGTTCTGTGACTTTTTGAACTTTTCATATGTATCAAAAAGATCAATGTTTGAGCATATATGATCCGTTGTCCCACTATCTATTATCCATCTTGAATTAAAAAAAGACAATAAACAAGTACCTGCTACATAGGTTGAGGAAGAAGTAGAATGCACAAGATTCTGTGCATTCTGAGGCAGATGTGTAGAACTAGATGCAATTTTGTTGTTATTGTTGCTGCTAGCAGGATCTTGAACAAGCTGCACAAGTTTGTGGTATTGTTCAGTAGTGAGTTGTGCAGGTTCAGTTGTTGTACCATATGGATCTGTTTCATCTTCATCATCATCTCCATAAATAATAGCAGCAATCCTTTTCCCTTTGCCACCTTTAAAAGCAAAAGGATGACCATGGATTTTATAGCATCTGTCTATAGTATGCCCACTCATCTTGCAATGTTCACAGTAGAAGTTTCTCCTAGCACCATTATAGCCTCCTCTATTAAAATTTTGATTCCTATTCCAAGAACCAGAACCAGGAGGTTTATACACAACCACTTTAGAATCAAACTTTCTGTCTTCAGACACAAATGCCATAGCATGATTGTCTCCAGGAGAAACAATGCTTCTTTGTTTTTCTTCCTGAACTAGTAATCTATATGCCATAGACACATTTGGCAATGGCTGCATCATCAGAATATTTGTTCTCACATTTGCATATTTAGTGTCCACCTTCATTAACAATTGAATCAACCTCTCTTCTTATTGCTGCTGGAGAATTTGTTGTGTAATGTTACATGTACAACCAGTACATGTACAGACAGGAATAGGTTTTATACCACTGAGTTGATCCCACAAGGCTTTAATTTCAGTAAAAAAAACTCTGCAATAGCAGTAGTATTGCCCTAAGATAACTCATGTAATGTATGTTGTATAGAAAACAACTGTGCTCCAGAAGTCAATGAGTACCTTTCCTCAAGATCTTTCCATATTTCTCGAGCACTAGTAAAGTAAATGACACTTCTAGCAATTGTAGTGTCAAGAGAATGCAAAATATATGATGTAACCATAGCATTACACCTCTCCCAAGCAACATAAGCAGGATCAATTTTCAGAAGGTTTAGTAAGTGATCCATCAATGAATGATAACTTGTTTTTACAAGCTAAAGCAATGATAATTCCTCTCTTCCACTCAGAAAAATTTTCTCCATGAAACTTCACATAAACAAGTGAATTTGCTGGATTCTCAGACGGATGTATAAAGTAAACACTAGCAGGATTTTGAGTGAGTGGAAGATTTATATTATTTGAAGATGAAGATGAATTGTTTGAGAATGAAGAATTTGAGGTGTTTTCAGCATTTTGAGACATTTTAACAGAAGAATTTCAACAAGAAGAATCAATCAAGAAGAATTAATTGATTATATCAAGAAATCAATCAAATGTAACCAGAAATCAAGAAAATCAATCAAAATTCAATCAATCAATCAGAATCTGAAATAATTCAACCAAAAACATGAAGAAAAATGATTGAATCAAGAAATTGAAGAGAAAAGATTAAGATGAATCAAAACTTCACAATGTCAAAAGAAAATTCCAGAATTCAACATCAAACCTCAAGATTCAACTGAAAAATTGAATCGAAAAACTGTAATCAAACTTCAATTGAGGAAGCGTAGATGAAGATCGAACAAAAATCAGCAACAATTGAGCTTCCTGTGCTCTGATACCATGTGGAAAATCATGAACAAATGTTCATGTTTTGCGGAAATAAAGTTGTGAGAGAAAGAGAGAAAAGAATAGAGAGAGAAAGTAACTGAGATTTTTTATTATTGTAAGAATGAAAAATTAGAATCTATTACAAGCTAGATTGCAGCTTATATATTGCTGCTAACATCACCCAAAATATCTAAAGCTAGATTACAGAAAATAAATAAAATAGAAATAGTTTGTTGTAACAAACTATTTGAGCTGGCAGTTAGTTAATAACTAACTAACTTCAACAGACCTCAAATGATTACATTAAATTAATGTTATATTAACTTTATAAAGACAATCATTTACGTTCTGGGTAGTTCTAAGCGCAAAGAATTAGTATATAAAGCAAATCCTTCAAAATAAGCAAGTTTCTGTATATGTTGGCATGTTGCATATCGTGGTTATGCAATGCTGTAAATAATTGATAGTTACGTGACTTGTAGACTTGTAGTATGAATATACATCTACATTATGACAGTACGTGTGTACTTTAATTTGAGCATTGTTATATTAGTAAGTGGTAAAAATTCAAAAGCTTTTGAATGTGTGACTTAGGCAAATTAAAGTAGAAAAAGTATCAACCTTCTACTAGTTTTCAAGTAAGAAAATATATTGTTTATGATGCATTAATACACTGCTGATATAGTAAGACATATCTCTATTCTTAGACATAAAATCTCATATATTGTCCACAGATCGGGTCTCGGTTATTAGCAATTTTTATTTACACACATACCTGCTTCACTTTTAGTATGGGGGACTGCCACAACCTGCTATGGCAATGGTAAGCCCAAAATATCTCTTTTGTTATTAGATTTACCGTTAATGCTAAGAGTAATTCTTCTTTCTTTCCCCTCTCCTTGAAATCAATTTTGTTTTCTCTAAACATATATTCGATTTTGGAACTTATGCATTCATTTGGACCATACACTTAGTTTAGAGCATTCATAGTTCATAGAGGTGGATCAAATTAATTAACATATGTTTTTGTGGAGTTAGCAACATCTAGGGGTGTAAGTGGATTGGACTGGATTGGACTTTGCCAAATCCAAATCCAGTCCAAGGTTGTTTGGACTCGAGAAATTGAGTCCAAGTCCGATCCAAATATTTTTTGAGTCCAGTCCAGTCCGATAATTATTTCTTGAGTCCGAATCCAGTCCAGTCCAGTCCGATTATTATATTTTTTTCCCCCCGATTTTGATTCAATTATTCATAATGTTTTTTGAGATGTTTGAGCATTTGACATCTGATTCAGTTATCAATGTCTACAAATTAGATTGAAAGCTTAAATTAAAGTAAAATACTATGAATAAAAAGTTGAATTAGATATCTACCTTGATCAAAGTTGAGAGGAAGCACAGAGACTGACAATATAATCTGAGAGAGAATAGAGAATGCGAGAGTCGAGACAGCGAGGTAGAAAGAAAATGAAAGAGTGAGAGGAAGTGAGTAGTGAGGAGTGAAGTGAGATAGAATTAGTCAACTACTAGCCTACTCCTACAGTACTGCTAGTATCATTTACTTATTTAACAAATGTAGCCAAGTGAAATTGTCTGGCGCCAAGTGAAATTTTCTAGAGCCAGTTGAAGTATTTAGAGAGGGAAGGTTGAAAACTCCAAAATTTTAAAAATAGTATCAATTATATATATATATATATATATATATATATATATATATATATATATATATATATATATATATATATATATATATATATATATATATATATATATATATATATATATATATATATATATATATATTATATTATATTTTCTTATATAAAAATATTTTTGGACTGGACTGGACTTATTGGACTCCAAAGGGGTGAGTCCAAATCCAGTCCGAAAATATTTGGACTTGAAAATTTGAGTCTGAGTATAGTCCGAAAAATTTTCAGTCCAGTCCAGTCCGACAAGTTTGGACTGGACTGGATTGGACTCTGGACTTTTCGCAGTCCGCTTACACCCCCTAGCAACATCAGACATAATTTACTTAACAGGTTGTATCTATATATATATATATATAAGCGGGTTGAAAATCTCGAGCAACCTCTCTTCTACTTTTGTGTTAGGATTTATATTAGCTAGGTTATTGTCGTAACTTGTAATGATCAACTTTTACTAATCGGTCATGCATGCATGCATGTATTTGGCTTGATAAAAACAAATTGATAACATGGGGGTCTCTAACATGAAAGGGCACTATGAAAATAGCAAGGAAAGCAGTGCACGCACCAAACGAAAGAAGAAAAAGCAAAGAAAGAACCTAATGTAAAATTGTAATGAAAGAGAAAAAGGCCACAAACTTATTAAAATGGGAAACAGGAGGAAAATACAGGAGTTCGCTATTCAATGGGCCGCAAAGCGTTTCTTTGATTTCCAAAGAAGAGAAATGGTAGAGAGGTATGCATTTGTCCTTGTAAATGCACAAAATTAGTTGCTCTTGCTAATAACAACTCTTAGCCTTAGCAACCAAGTATTGGTAAAAAGAACGGTCAAAATATAAGCAAAAGGCATTCAACAAGGGGAAAAGAATAGGGAAAAGGAGGAAAAGAAAATCATGTCAACGGTTGAAAACTAGCATGCAATACAAATCAATATCACATGAGAAAACATGCACTCAGGCAATAAAAAAAAGGAAAGCAAGAATAAAAAAACAAACTAATATAGAGTTTAAGCAAAATTAAAACGAAAGTTTAATAATTTTATAATTTTTGTTGTATAAAGAGTTTAACAGAAAAATATGCAACTAGACAATATTCAATCTAATCTCAGGTCTTGGATACCTACTTGCAAAACTCTTTCAGCTTGCAGAACTTTACTAACTTGCAAAACTGAAAACTCTATATTTAACAAGTAATATTTAGTCATGTGGTAAAAATCTTAACTTAGATCCTAGAGGTCTTGAGCTCTGTCTTGCGAGTTGGGGATCCTCTTATCTTCGTTCCTCCCTATACACTCAAGCAACTGACTCGCAAATACTAGATCAAGAAACTATAAGAGTCGAATTATGGACAATGTCCTTCACTTTATCACTTTTATATTTATTTTAGTGCAGTAGTAGCTAGCCGCCTAAAAAATGTATTTTACGATATTGACCACTTTTATGCGATAACTGTTAAACAATTGTTTATATTATTAAAATGTAAAAACCAACTCAAGAAGCAAAGTTTAATTTGGTGTATAAACAATGATTATAGATATTATTAATATTAAAGTAAGTAGTTGTCACAACATTAAGAAGTCATTTAAGCCAAAGACTAGTTCAAATGGAGGCATCTGTCCCCCAATTGGCATTGAATTACACTCCACAGGAGCAGCTAACAATGGCAAGTTTTACCTAATTTATTGGCTTTTCTTTCTTTAATTTTAAGTGCCATGCAACTTTAATCAGTGGGTTTTCTCCCATTTAGAAAGTATCATATAGACAAAAAGTTAACCACATCTCACAAGTAAGCAAGATCTTCGCCCACAAACTCCATAAAGCAAATCCATCTCGTCTTTAAAAAAATATATTATTTTGCTATATCATTTCAAATACGTACAAGATGTATGGTTTAAATATTGATGCTATAAAATTATAGTCACCATCCAAATGGAAAGGAGTCCGTTTTTAAAGAGACGGTCTCACGTTAGTGTTAAAGTAAGACCAGCTAATGTCATGCTGACATCACGCGCGTGTATCAAACCAGCACCAGAATTAGTTAAGCGCTTGTACCTATTAGTTATACTAGTCATAAATTGTTTCTGGGTGAATTAGTTAAGTGTTGAAGTATATTAGTTAAGCGGTGAAGTATATAAGTTAAGCACTGAAGTATATTAGTTATACCATAAAAACCAGATTATGACGCATTTTATTTGTTCAATCACAACAATACCACATAGGTACATGTGCAAAAGGTGGACTAGATTTGCAAACAGCAAAGTGTGGAAAAGAGAAATAGATAGAGAAATCTCTGGAGCAGTTACAAACAACGTAACCCCATGTTGATATGAAACCGCAGGAAAATTCTACAATCTCATTATCAAAAGTCAAGATAATGAAGATGCAAGAAAGATACCGCAAGAAGTCTACAAGAATACTGCTGCAAGTATAACCAAAATCTAGACTACAAAACCAATTATAGAAGAACAATGCTCATCAAGTACAACTACATTGGTTATTTTAAACTCAAATCGTGCAAAAACAAATTAAAGGAAAGAAGTGTAAGGAAGAAAAAAATTTAAGAAACTAAAAAAACAAATTTCAAGAACCAAACTGAAATTGGTACAATTACTCCAAATGCTAGGTTGTTTTAAGTTTTTTTTTTCAGGTTGTCTTTTGTATTTGACATTTTAGATTTATAAAAAAACTAATTTCTTCGTTTATATTGGAAACTAAATAATGCTCAATAGATCTTAACTAATTATAGAACAACACTAACTAATAAACTGGATATGTTAACTAAAAAATAATGTAAGTCTACATATAGATTACTAGCTCTAAACTATTGTGCTAAACTACTTAACTAATTCGCCTAAAATATTAACTAATTCGCCAAAAATATTATCGTGAGAATTGTGAGATGCGGTCCGTTTTTTAAAAACATATATTTCTTGCATTTAGGCAGGTCTCACGTTAAGACTAACGTGAGACCGTCTTTTCCAAGAATTTGTGAATGGAAAGAAACCACATCACATTAGATTGTTATATTTTATGATTTTCTTTTGAGTCT
This sequence comes from Beta corolliflora, assembly GCA_947648045.1. Classification (NCBI taxonomy): domain Eukaryota; kingdom Viridiplantae; phylum Streptophyta; class Magnoliopsida; order Caryophyllales; family Amaranthaceae; genus Beta; species Beta corolliflora. The sequence goes on from CANSZD010002981.1 coordinate 1,264,404, forward strand.
GTTCTCCTCAACTTATTTTCAGTTCAGTTTAGTTCAGTTCAGTTCAGTTGCAATCAGTTCAGTTCAGTTTCAATCAGTTCAGTTCAGTTCCTAATTTAATATCATTAGTTATTATTAGTTATAATTTAATTTAATTCAGTTCAGTTCCAATCAGTTCAGTTCAGTTCCTAATTTATTATCATTAGTTATTATTACTTATAATTTAATTTAATTCAGTTAAGTTGCAATCAGTTTAGTTGCAATCAGTTCAGTTCAGTTCAGTTCAGTTTCTAATTTACTATCATTAGTTATTATTAGTTATAATTTATTTCAATTCAGTTCCGTTCAGTTGCAATCAGTTCAGTTCAGTTGTTTTATACCGAAGATATAGATTTGTAAAAGAAAAGAAGTTTAGAGAGATTTCATCATTCAACCATTGAAAGAGAAAACAGAAGAAAATTATTCTTACAAGAGAAAATATAATGAAGTTCTAACTAACTCTAAGCTAAGCTAACAGAATTTATACTACAACTACAATTTGTTATTCTAACTAACTAAAGCTGACTAGGACAACTAATATAACTTATACACCCCCTTCAAGCTGGATTTGGGATACAAGACCAAGCTTGCTACAAATAAGATTATGCTGTCTAGAAGGAAGAGCTTTAGTCAGAACGTCTGCCAATTGAGAAGAGCTGGAGACATGAGTTGTTGTGAGAAACCCAGCTGCAACTTGTTCTTTCACATAATGCATATCTCTCTTGAGGTGTTTTGTTTTCTCATGAAACATAGGATTGTGTGCCAAGTGTTCTGCAGAAGTATTATCACAATGCAGAACAATAGGAAGATGAAGAGCAATCTGTAAATCTTGTAAAAGACCATGAATCCAAACCAATTCACTGGCAGTGTTGGACATGCTCCTGTATTCAGCTTCTGTAGATGATTTGCTGACTGTAGCTTGCTTCTTGGTCTTCCAGGAAACCAAATTGTTGCCAATAAACACAGCATAAGCACTAAGTGACCTGCTACTAAATTAACCACTGCTCCAGTCAGAGTCACTATAAGCATGAACATCAAAATCAGAATGCTGAGTGTAATGCAAACCATAATCAATTGTACCCTTGAGATACTTGACTAGGTGAATAGCTGCTCTTAAATGTGGAGCTCTTGGAGCATGCATGAATTGACTCAAATGTTGTACAGCATAGGAGAGATCAGGTCTAGTTATACCAAGGTACAACAATCTGCCAACAAATCTTCTGTAAACATCTGGTTCAGTTAATATCTCACCAGTATCAATAGAAAGTTTCAAACCCGGCCACAGACAAAGGAGTAACAACACATGTACAATCTTCCATCCCAGTATCAACAATGATATCTTTTATGTATTTCTTTTGAGACATAAAAGTACCAGTAGAAGTTCTTGTAATTTCCACACCAAGGAAGTAATTCAACTCTCCTAAATCTTTTATAGTGAAAGCAGAATCCAAACCATGTTTCACTTCTTGTATTTGAGATAAAGAAGTCCATGTCACCATCATATCATCCACATACACTAATATCACCAAGAATTCACCATTTAATTGCCTTGTAAACAAAGAATAACCCTGCTTGGATTGAGAAAAACCAATTGAAACTAAGAACTTTGTAAGTTCTTTGTTCCACTGTCTGGAAGCTTGTTTCAGACCATATATTGACTTTTGTAATCTGCAAACTTGCCTAGGTTTGGCTTTGTCATAACCAGCAGGAGGAACCATGTATACTTCCTCATCTAGAAAACCATGCAGAAATGCATTATTGACATCTAGTTGACACAGAGGCCACTTCTTTACTGTTGCAAGAGCTATTACCACTCTTACTGTTGCTAGTTTAGCAACTGGAGAAAAAGTCTGAGTGAAATCTTGGCCTTCAACTTGTTGATAACCAATAGCCACTAGCCTAGCTTTGTGTCTTTCAATAGTGCCATCTGGTTTTAACTTTGTTTTATAGACCCATTTTGAGCCTATAGCTTTCTTTCCCTTAGGTAATTCTGTCAAAAACCAAGTTTCATTGTCTTCAAGAGCTTTAATCTCTTTTTCCATAGCAATAATCCAGTTTGAATCTTGCTTAGCTTGATTATAATATTTAGGTTCTATCACTTGACAAGAGTTCACAGCAAAAGATTGTGACTCAGTACTGAAAACAGGAAGAGGAAGATTTTTGTGAGGAATATAAGATGCAACAAAGTCATTAAGCTTAGTAGAAGGAATAACTTTCCTGGTACTATGTCTTATGACAGGTGCATTTAGAAAAACATTATTAGTAATAGGAATAGGAGAAACAGGAGATGATATATGAACATCATTATTGTTAGTTTCAGAAGAGAAATTATGAGATGATATAGGAGAATCAATATGTAATGTGTTATGTGAAACAGGAGAAGAAGAAATATTTTGCGATGAAGGTTGTATAATAGGAGAAGATGAAGTAGTAGAAGGTATAGAAGAAGAATTATATTGAACTGATAACTCAGGCTCAGTTTGAAAAGAAACAATAGCAGGATTGTATATCAGTTCAAGTGTTTCAGGAGTATGAAATGGAAAAGATTTTTCAAAGAAAATCACATCTCTAGAAACAAGAGTAGTATTTGTTTCAAGATCATAAAGCTTATAAGCCTTTTGACGATAAGGATATCCTATGAAAATGCATTTCCTTGCCCTTGAATCAAATTTATCCCTTTGTAATTTCATATTGTAGGCATAACATAAGCACCCAAAATTTCTTAAACCACTGTAATCAGGAACTTTTCCAAACATTACTTCATAAGGTGATTTCCAAGACAATACTTTAGTAGGAAGTTTATTTATCAAGAAAGTTGCTGTTAAAACACAATCACCCCAAAACTTCTTTGGTAAATTGGCTTGAAACCTAAGTGCTCGAGACATCTCAAGTAAATGTCTGTGTTTTCTTTCTACCCTGCCATTCTGTTGAGGGACATAAGGGACACTCTTTTGTATCAAAATACCCTTAGATAAAAACAATTGTGAACACTCTCTTTTAACTATTTCAGTACCATTGTCTGATCTTACAATTTTAATCAACTTCCCAAACTGTGTTTCAATCATCTTGAAGAAATTTTCAATAGTAGAAGCAACTTGGAGTTTGTTGTGTAACAAAAATGTCCATGTAACTCTACTGTGATCATCAACTAGAGTAAGAAAGTATCTTGCTCCATTTAAAGCATGTATTCTATATGGTCCCCACAAATCAATGTGAACCATATCAAAACATGAGTCTGCTCTACTAGTGCTGATAGGAAAAGGTAGTTTATGCTGTTTAGAATTTAGGCAAATTGCACAATTATACTCATGTAAACCTTCACAGTTACATATAGGTATATGTTGCATTTTTGACAAAGATGAATGACCTAACCTGCTATGTAACAGATGCAAATCATGAACAACCACAAATACATCTTTTCTTCCTATAGCAGTCTTATTAGGTAACATACCAGAATCAACAGAAACTTCCACAGTATGACATGCTGATGCTGTAAACATTCCCTTATTTATATGACAAGCATGACTGTAGTAATAGTATAAGCCTCCTTGCTTTGTACCAATGCCAACGATCTGTTGATTACATTGGTCCTGCAAATAGCAAGCATCCTTGGTGAATTGAACCAAGATACCAGACTTCTCTGCCAACTTACTAACCGATAGTAAGTTATGTTTAAATCCTTCTACCAACAACACATCATGAATCACCACATTATCAGTAAACACTACACTTCCAATCTTATGAACAATCCTAAATGTTCCATCAGGTAATCCAACTTTAATCTCCTTATTTAACAGCTTCTTATCAATTAATAACTTCTCATCAAAGACCATATGGTCACATGCACCAGAATCAACAATCCAAACATAAGACAAATGATGTTTAGGCTTAGAACAATACACATTACCTGCAAAACTGGCAAATGATCTGTTACCAGAAGCAGAAGTCTGTGTTACACCCTTGCCTTTCATCATCTTCATTACTTCTTGACAAATAGTACTCAGCATCTCAGAATCAACATGATCTTGAGATTGATATCCAGAATTATTGCCCAGATTATCTTCATAATCCAAAGGAGAATCAGATTGATCAAATCCTGAATCAATGTGCACATTAGCAGCAAATTTCCTTCCATTTCCACCATTAGCATGAGCACCTCTTGCTGATTTCACAACATTATACCACTCTGGATACCCGATCAATTTGAAACATTGATCTCTAGTATGACCCTTGCCTTTGCAATGATCACAACTCTTATCAAACTTCTCTTTCTTCCAGTCTCTTTTTCCTTGAAATTTCTGCATTCCAGTCACTGTACCTCCTTGATTGAATCTCTGAGCAGCCATGGCACTACTCTCACTAACCTCCATATTACCAGAAATCTCCTTCTGCTTCTCAATTTGTTGAGCAATTGAGAAAGCCCTATTTATAGTAGGTAAAGGCTCCATAGACAGAGTATTGGTAATTGTGCTGTCAAAACCACTATTTAAGCCTAGCAAGAACCGCATAAGCTTATCTTCAGCTTCTAAATCAGTCAATCTCTTCAAGAATTGACAAGAACATTTACTTAACGCACCACAACTGCAGATAGGAGTCATCCTTAGAGACTTAAGCTCATCCCAAAGCTTCTTAATCTTTCCATAATATGATACTTTCTCCGTTCCAAAATAAGTGAAACACTTCTCTCATTTATGTGAGAGCTTTTTGACACAAGTGTTTCACTTATTTTGGAACGGAGGAAGTATTATAGTCAGATTTTCTTGCCTCAAACTATCAATTTCTTTCTTTAATGGGTTTCTTTAATTGATAGATCAATGGACCATTAGATTGTCCAAATCTTTCATTCAATTTTTGCCACAATTCAACAGAATTAGTTACATAAGCAAAATCATCTGCAATCTGTGGACTCATAGAGCTAAGAATCCAGCTCATCACCATATAATATGCTCTAGTCCATTTCAGATATTCTTTACTGGTTTCATCAGGTTTAGGTATCAATCCAGTAATAAATCCTTCCTTGTTCTTCGCAATTAATGCTCTTCTAACATTTCTACTCCAGCGAATGAAATTTGTGCCAGAAAATACAGTAGAAACTAGAGTTGATGTCGGATTATCGGAATTTGCAATAAAAAGAGGATCAAGATTACCTCCATTGATAACATTGTTCAATGTTTCATCACGAACTGAATTAGCATCAGATTCTGTCATTGCAACAATGATTTCTCCAGAAAATTTCACGAATTTCAACAATTAACACGAATACTTCAATATGATCAAGAAATTGAAAGTTTGAAACTATCAATTTCGATCAATCTTCAGGCAGAAAATGCAATTACAATTTTATCTATTGTAATTCAGCAGAAAAACAAAATTTCGAACGAAACCTCAATCTCTTTTGAGATCTGGCTCTGATACCATATAGATTTGTAAAAGAAAAGAAGTTTAGAGAGATTTCATCATTCAACCATTGAAAGAGAAAACAGAAGAAAATTATTCTTACAAGAGAAAATATAAAAATGAAGTTCTAACTAACTCTAAGCTAAGCTAACAGAATTTATACTACAACTACAATTTGTTATTCTAACTAACTAAAGCTGACTAGGACAACTAATATAACTTACAGAAGAGAACATGCCTTATTTACAATATTTTGACTTTTACGTACAATGTTAATTGGAACAATTTTATCACTTTTATTTTCTTTTTAGTTAAAATTGTATCAATAAGAGTGATCAAATTGGAATTTTATCAATAACAGTGATCACATTGTTCCTACTAGTAAAAATAGAATTTGAAATTTCTCGATCTTGTTCTCATAGTTTGGTACCAGCTGGCAAAAGTGTAAAACCACCCTGTTTCAACATATTTTGGAGGCTATAATTCTCTCAGATTGTAGGAATGCGGTCAATCTCATCCTATGGGGAGATGTTTCTGATTTGTATTTTAATATCATTGATATGTGCAGAAAAAAGCGGAGTAATCTTCCTCGGGTGCAGCTCAAGTATTGTCGACGTGAAGACAATAGGATAGCGGATGCCATGGCTAAAGCTTGTAGAATGTCAAATATTGAATGTAACTTAACTAGGCTTTTCCCCTACCCCCCTAGTTATTGTATGAATTCCCATACCGGCGTTTGTAACTAACATTAAACTTTCTATCTAGTTCTATTTTCACCAAAAAAAAAAAAAAAAAAAAGTGAAGTAGTGCACTTTTGGGTCAGGATTTAGGAACGTTGCTAAAGATTCTTTTAAAAATGACTGTTTAACTAAGTATTGCAAAAAATCGTTTCAGAACAAAAGTATTGCTGAAAGTTCTTGAAAGATTGCTGTAAAATTAAAGTTGCATGCCAGTGAATATCATCCCCCTCTTATTAGTTCAATTTGGTGCTTCGTAAAGGACACAAATGAAGATTTAACGGTCTTAAAAAGATACAACTTTAATCAGATTAGAGATAGGAGAGGATCTCAATCCACAAGCAAATCCTGATAATTTTTCTAACAAATTACTTAGTACTAGATTTAAGCCCGTGCGATGCACTATTATGCATTAATATTTTTTATAATACACTAATATATTTTAATGTATTTCACATTATCTATACTAGTATATATATTAATATAATACTTTATGCAAGTACTTTTGTTATGTTCCCCAAATTATTATTATTATGTTCAATGTAATATTCATAAAGAAGTCATTTTATTTGTTTATTCATAAAAATAAAATAACTCAAACATCTTTGATTCCACTTCACAAATTAAAATATTGATCCAAGTGACATAATATTATTTTTTTATAAAAATCTGGAGTATTGAGTTAAATGCCATACTTTGATATTACATCGCAATTAAATTTTTTGGTGAAATTTGTTGTTCCTTTGTTGTAGAGTGACACCAGTACTATCTTTATTTTAACTAAGTAACGATCTTGAGAAAAAAAATATGTATATCATCTCCAGAGCTTGAAGTGGAAAAAAAAGCCAATTTTTTTTCTTTCATACGTCGTAGAACAAAAAAAAGAAGAAAGCCCATGGATCAAATTGGCTTTACAATAACCTCGTATAAATATAAAATAAAGAATGAACAGAAAACGGTAGAAATGTAGATTCAATTGGTAATCTTAGTTTTGATTCATTGTACTTGCCTGATTCTAATATGAGTAAGGTTGTGCCAAGTTCTCCTTTTCAAAGGCCTTTTAAGAAAAATCAATGTCAATTACTTACTCATTTTGGGTTTCATCGCAATATGGAGAAGAATAATCAATCTCAGAAAATGGTGAAGAAAAAGGGATTTCAAGTAGCAAAGAGATGATGTAGTGAGGGGTATTCCAATGGCTAAATGGTTTCATTCTTCAATGTTTAAGAAGTTCATGAGTTTTTTGTTGCTTTGTTGGATCTTGTTGCATTGTTTGGTGTTTTTTCAGTCGTGCGATGGTGCATTGATGTTAACGGAGGGCCGTGGAATATGAGTTTCATTCTCAATTTCATATGGAATGTCATGGTTGAACATCACAGTCAGTCACTCATAAATGCAGAAGTTAGAATGCAGTTGCAGTTTCACTAGTTAAGCAAGGCTTGAGAAGATGTGATAAGTTTGTAGCTTGGTGTTATCTATAGGCGTGGTTTTAGATCATTTTTCATGTCATGATCATTAGAGGTGGAATTTTGTGTAATCTGTGATGGCATGCTGTGAGTTTCAGCTTGCAAACAATTGTATGATGATTCCTATGGCTCTTTGAAGCTAATAAATAAAACCTCTAAAATTATCAAAAAAAAAAAAGAACAGAAAAATAGTGGTGAACATGCATGTTCAACTATTTCACTACTTTTATACTTATCCAAAACTATAATTATCCATTTTCATAATATTAAAATTATAATTTTAAAAATTTAATATGACATGACAATCCTACTTGGTGCTCCGAATGCTCCCCGAAAAAAGCCTCTAACATATATATGTATATGTAAATTCTACACATTTGCCCTTAGTTTAATTTGCAGTTTAATATTACATGCATGAAAACATATCTTGGTGACTTAAATGAATATATTTAGCCCTACATATTTTATTTAAATTTAGAATACTTTTAGTTTCACCTCCATGTTTCAATTGCAACACTTTGATTTTACATTAAGTACTAACTTTTATCATACATTGTTTGAATAATGAAGTATACCCAAAAAAAAGCTAATATATAAGATATTGAATCTATCTAAATATATAATTATAAAATATAAACGTTTCAGAGTAATACTATATTTAAAGATATCAAAAAATATTGATGGCCAATATTATGTATTAGATAATATGAAAATCAAAGTGATGCATTAAAAAAGAGGCACTACACCTTTTTTGTTCATTCAAAAATAATTTCTTGTTTTGCTGCAAGTGGCAACGAAAATTGTACATTTAAGTTTAAACAACTATTTTGAACAAATCAGTCAGGATGGCCGAGTGGTCTAAGGCGCCAGACTCAAGTTCTGGTCTTCGTGAGAGGGCGTGGGTTCAAATCCCACTTCTGACAGATTTTTGCAGTTTTGCACCAAAAGAAAAAAAAACAGTTCAAATAATGAAGCTAATTAAGACGAACTCCATATTAATTTAAGAAAGAACGAAAAAGAAACACAAGTATATGCTTCGGCAACTTCTCGAAGAAAGTTTGTGAGGTCAAATTCAAAAGTAGCATTAAAAATGTTTCGGCAGTTTTCTTTCTAAAAGAAGATGACACTTTCTCTATGTGTTCGTCTTTTAAGTATTGATAGTAGAGACCGTAAGCTTCTATTTAAATTCCAAAAAACATCAATCGCAATATCGCATATAACGAGAGATATACATATATGGGGGTATGCTTAACTAGGGAGGTTCAACTAAATGGTTTTATCAGTTTTCAAGAAAATTATTTTTCCTTTCATACTTTTTGTTTCAAGTAGGTAAGTTGAAGTTTCTTACAAGGAGCTAGGGGAGGAGGATTGGGGGATTAGTCTTGCAAGTGGTGAGATCGATCTCAGGAGGTGATGCTAATATCACTAGGCTATCACATTTGATTCAAAATAGACTTTGTATGTTAGAGTATATATAAGGTCACAGATGTCGAACTTGTGAATTGAAAATTTTAAATTAGGTCTAGAGGCTGAGAATATTTGGGAATTTCAATTAAGCAAACACGTTAAATGGCCTTATCAACTCTTTAATAATCACATCTTGAACAAAGTTGCAATAATCCACCACTATACTTAGCATAAGTGATAAGAATAATGAACAATCAAACTGACTATAACAAAATGTGAGGATGATTAACACCTAAACTGAGAAGGAGATGATCAACTGCTTAAATTCACATATGATCAGCAACCTTCATCCTATGTTTTCTTTAGAAGATGAACAGTGAACTAGGCGTATCTTACAATATATACAAAGCTACCTCAACAAAAGCATATATATTTTACTTCCGATTTTATTACTAGGCGTATCTTACAATATATACAAAGCTACCTCAACAAAAGCATATATATTTTACTTCCGATTTTATTAATTACAACACTTCGAATTCTACGTTTGTCGACACACTACTTTGACCACTAACGTCTTTAATTTAATTATATATAAATAGAAGGATGACTAGCTGTAATTATCTTTTAGATACCTTCAATAACAACTTAAATAATAGAAAGTGTGTTATATACTAGTCAAAAATTTCCAGTTCAAAAAATTAGCGTATTTTTGTGTTTGTCAGAATGTATCAATATCTATACTTACTAATATATTAAAAAGTTTTCTTAAGCAAGTGTAAGCGCCACATGACACCCTCCCTTTACCTTTAGTTGTTTCATTTCATGTCATCATTATGCATATTAAAAAAAATTAGAAACATGCTTCATATAATATTCGACCACGTGACCTCAAGTTAATATACTACAATTCTAACCAAATAAGCTATGCAACATTAGATAATAATTTTTAACATGAAAATGTTAATAACATGGGGCATCATCCGGGATTAAAAACTAGTTAGTATGCAAAAAGAGAGTAGTGCACAAGTCTAAGCGTGACAAGTTACAAGGAATGGTATGTTTTCCCGGTTAAGAATTTGTCCATCTCTGAAGATTTGTTGACACTTCCCTCATAGATATATTTCCTTTAGACTACTCCACTGTCTCCAACTCTACCTAATAATCTAGAAAAGGAGGTGCTCCCGTTTGAAAGTCGAAATTAATTAAAATCATATATATACAATAGTTAAACATCAGAGGTTAATGGATGAGTTGTACTTTACTAGCATAGTGGAATCCTGCTAATTATGTCAGGTTATTTTTCCGTTCTTATATTTTATAATTTTGATATAGCATATCAAATCCTCAACCTATCTTTCTGTCCGAACCCTTTAATTACAGCAGCTGTACATACATTTGGAAACAATCCTGCATTCACGCTACGGCACTACTGACTACGCCTCCTCCATCTACCGTCAAATGGAACGTTGACGCATCGTTGAAGATCACTTGCCTCAAATCGGCCATAGGCGGTGTCCTTAGAGACCACAATGGAAGATTCATATGCCTTTTCTCAAGCCCTATTCCATTTATGGAAATTAATCATGCTGAAATTTTTGCCATTCATAGGGCAATAAAAATCTCGTCTTCTATGGTTAGTCTTTTGCATACCAAAATCATTGTGGAATCGGACTCTTGTAATGCGGTTAGATGGTGCAATGGTGAAGCTTGCGGTCCGTGGAATCTAAACTTCATCATAAACAGCATTAGAGGCGCTATGGGAAGGGGGCAAGGTATTGTGATTGTGTTCAAAAGCAGAGAATCCAACATGGTTGCTGACTCCTTAGCAAAGAAGGGTCTGACTCGAAGGGATGAATTCATCGCGTGGCTTTAATCGTTGTTATGTCTTGCCGCCCAATTTGTTGGTTTTTCTCTTAGTGGTCTTATGTCAAATATTGTTTTGTTGCATTCGCTGTACAATGTAAGACCCAGCTTTATAGCTCTTCAATAAAACCAAACAAATTTATCAAAAAAAAACTGACTACGCCTAACTTTACAACCAAGCTTGGCTTGGCTTGACTCACTTGGTGGGAATTTCACCTGATGACCTTAAAATTTAGGGTTCGGATCTCACCAAGTGAGAGACACTTGGAGGAGGATTCCTTTTAATTACCATTCTCCCTTCCTTCAAAAGCGCTTGGGCTTCTGAGTCGGCCCTAGCCTAAAGATTATTCATCTTACCAACAAAAAAATGTGTCTGACTTTACAAGTACTCTTTCCAATTTATGTTACGCGATGTCATCTTATTATTAAAATGCTTAGAACATGACAACTTCTAAAAAAAAAAAAAAAAAAAACAAAAAAATAATAATAATGATAATAATAATACAAATAATAATAATAATAATAATAATAATAATAATAATAATAATAATTATTATTATTATTATTATTATTATTATTATAATTATTGTTGTTGTTGTTGTTGTTGTTGTTGTTGTTGTTGTGGTTGTGGTTGTTGTTGTTATTATTAGTGTTCGTTTGGTTGACAGGAATTTATGTACGTAGGCAATGAAAATTCCCATAATTTTCTCATTTGGGAAGTTGTTTGGTTGACAGAAAGTTGAGAAAATGGGTGCAATGGAAATTCCTTGGGAAATTGAATTAAATTCTCACAAAATGTGGGAATTTAATTACTCACTCCCCCTTGGTCAATCAGAATTCCCACATGAATTGCAAATTCATTGATGTCAACCAAACAAATTTAGGCCATTTCCTAGGAATTACATAAGGGAAGTAATTTCCTAGGAAATGAAACTTACTACAGGAATTAAATTCCCGTGTATACCAAACGAGCGCTTATTATTGTTATGTAAGAGAGATATATTGATTAACTTCGATAGAATAATACTACTACTAATCTACTATGTGTATATCCAAGTAATCCTTACACCATTGGAGGTAGATTTATGCAGCATATACAATTATTATTGTTAGATGCTAAACTGAATATTCAGATCAATATCATGGAAATTAAGCCTTTTAATACTATAACGCTATAGCTAATAGATTCCATTGCATGAGAAGCGCCCAAATTAAAAGGAACCAAAAAATTATCTTACTTTTAATATAAATATACCACTTGTGTACCACACACTTTTTTTTATTGGTGGTTATTACTACTCTGACTCACCACTTTATAATTAAATTTTAAAACAAATTGTTGATCAAACTATAGAATTTAATGGCGCATAAATGATACACAAACTATAGGACAGAAAATTTGACATGATTTTAGTCTTTCCTATACATATATAGGAAACAAAATTAAAGGTACAAAACAGAAAGGTAAAGCTACGCGAAAGTAAGAGGAAAAAACAGAAGAAAGTAGTGTACCAATCAGTACAACAATAACCAGAACATACCAATCAAAAAGAAATTAAAAATTCAAAACTTATGCGCTAAGGAAAAATATCGCGCATGTTTATTCAATAGTACTTTTATTATTTTATGCAATAACTTACAAAATTATCTTGTAACTCTCTTCAAAAAAAAAAAAATAACCTACACAATTGTACCCTAGCTACCTTAATTCTACAAAAGCATGGCTTCCTTCTATCTTTTATTTCGCGATATAAACAACATATTCAAATTATGTATTGGAGTACTACTAAAATGTAACCCAAAACAAATCTTTAACACTTGGTTAACTTCATTTTTCCCCTTAGAAAAACAAAAGTCTTAGACATATCCTAGTATTTTTGCTTCTTAAGCTGAGAATAGAATTTATTGATAAAAGCTTCAGCAGCTTGATCCACATGTTTATCATCATCCACATTTTGCACCGGATACGGCGAGTCCGTGATCCTAAGCTGTCGAACAGCGGGGCTTCGCCCAAACCCTAGCCCTGGCAACAGCGGCGAGGCGGCGGGAACAGCAGCAGCAGCCTCTTCATTACTTAGCATTATATCTAGCATGTTGCTGACTTCCTCTAGGTTAACATTATCAATGTTTTCTAATGGGTAAGGAGAGGGAATATATAAGGGGCTTTTTTCTTGTTGGCGGTTGTTTTTTCTTTTGTTGGTGAAGTATCGGCGGTATAAAGGGGTCTCACTGCAGCTAAACTCGTACTCCTCCTGAGGGGAGTCGTCATGAGGGTGGTTGGAGGGCCTGTCTTCGCCTCCTCGAGAGGCGGAGGATTGATGGTTGTAGTGGTGGAACATTAGGTTTCTTAGGGCTTTTCCTGCGATTTTACCGCGCTTCATCATCATGTTGAGATCCATGATCATTTTTCTCTTGCATATGTTTTTTCTTATCATGAAAAAAGCCACCCTTACTATGTTCCATAGCTTCCTTGATATGTTTGATATATTTGGCTCCATGTTGAGTTCTTGTAAGATTTAAGAGAGATGAGGTTTTTTTTTTTTTTTTTTTTGGTTTGTCTTTTGAGGATTTTTGTATGAAGAAGAAGAGAGTTTGTTTTGTTGGAGTTGAAAGAGAATTGAGAAAACAAGGCTTTGTTATGAGAAGGAGAAGGAAAGAGGGTGGGGGCTATATATAGGAAGAAAAAGGTTGATTAAGAGAAATTATAAAAAAGAGAGTTGTTAATTAAATATAGAAACTTAACAAAGTTTTGGCGACTTTGCTTTTGGAAAGTGGAGTGCAAGAAGTTTCAATCACAACTACAAAAAAAAGCCTAGCTTTTCTTAACCCTTACTACTAGTACTACTTTTTTCACCTTTTGTTGAATAACGACGAGTCGATCGACGGTTTCTCGGTTTCTTTCACGGAATGATTGGTGTTCTATAATGTAAATATAAAATGTTAGAATAAAATGTAACACAAAGTAGTTACAATTTACAAATTGTGAGATAAAATAGTTGAGTTCGTAATATGTACAGAGCGTGTAGTTCATCCAAAATATGTTTAGATGATTCGAATTTTGTAATTACTTCCTCTATTCTCCCTTCATCTTTCTTTATATATTCTACTTTTTAAATAGATTTATTAAGCTAATAGGTAATTTTATCTCTTTGGATGCGGGATACTAGAAAAGTGGTTATTTTCTTTTATTTTTAGTTGTACAAGAATTTTATTAGGTTGTGTTTTTTTAATGTGGTACGACTGTATCGCATTAACGGAATTGAGGTTTTAATTTAATTTTACGATAAAATGGCTTTAAAGTTTATATTGACATCACTAGATTTTCTTGATTTCTGTTAACTCTATAAAATTAATTAGTAGTATTATATTCTAACAACGGATACTATCAATAATGAACCCAAAATTACAATCTTTAAAACTACTTTAGGTTTTAGTTGTATTATAGTTTCATGAAGAAATGCATCCATCTCAAATTATTATTTAAAAGAAACTTATAAGTTTAAGATCTTATAAGATAGTTTATTGTGTGTGTCTAACATCTTATTTATCTTATCTTATCTTATATGATCTTATCTTATATGATCTTATATGATCTTATCTTATCTTATAAAATCTTATATAAGTTAAAATAAGTTAAATAGAACGGACCCTTCCTTGACCTCGATCATGCTAATAGGTTATACTCTTGGCCACATCACTCTAACCCATCAATATATTAATACTTTCCTTTATACGGGTAGGTAGTAAATTTTCTAGGGAAATTCCATATGGTACCATCGTACTTTGGGTTTTTCCATTTGGTACCCAAATTCTTTTTTGATTCTATATGGTACCACTGTAGTTTGGACTTATTCTCTACCGTAACATTATGTTAAACAAAACGTTAGTTTTGGGTCAAATATGATAAGTAGTTAGCCTTGTTTACATGCCTTGTGCATCGTAAATGGTTCAACTAAGGTTTGGGAGTCATTTTTGGCTTTTATGGGTCAAAATTGAAGTCCAAATTGGAGAAAAACGACTAGAACCTCGTTTTACGTATCAAGAAATGCCTACTTGTTTTTTTTACCAAATTGAACATTAAATTTGGTCGTTAATGATAAAAATGACTCCTAAAACCTTAATTACGCAAAATTAGACAAACCCCTAGCGCTATTTAACCCCAAACTAACGTTTTCTTTAACATAATGTTATGATAGAGAATAAGTTCAAACTACAGTGGTACCATATGGAATTCAAAAAAAAAATTGGGTACCTAATGGAAATGTCGAAAGTACAGTGGTACCAAGTGGAATTTCCCAATTTTCTAATGTTATTTCTTTGAATCGATTAGCATATACTCCCTCCGGTCTTTATTAGTTTACCCCTTTTGACTTTTGACACTATTCACATACATGACTTTGACTATCTCTTGTGATTTGTACTTAAGGAAAAATATAGTCATGTGAGATCTTGTTAGATTTATCTCAATGTGTAGTATCCAAATATCAACTTTTTGTAATTTTTGCTTATTGATAATTAGAGATATTAAGGTTCAAATTAGTGTATCGGCAAATGTACCCCATAGAAAGGGGTAAACTAATAAAGACCGGATGGAGTAGTATCGAGATAAAACTTTTCTAAGTATTGTTTACTTTCCTTCTTAAAATAAAAGGAAACTAGTAGAAGTATATTTCCTCCATTCTTTAATTCACATTTTTCACGGAAATTAAGAAAAATGAAAATAGTATGATTTCCAGA
This sequence comes from Beta corolliflora, assembly GCA_947648045.1. NCBI lineage: Eukaryota > Viridiplantae > Streptophyta > Magnoliopsida > Caryophyllales > Amaranthaceae > Beta > Beta corolliflora. The sequence goes on from CANSZD010002981.1 coordinate 1,280,032, forward strand.
CAACAAATTTAAGGAAGTGCTTTTTTGGTATTTTTGTCTTGGAACTACTTCTTTATTTTCTTTTCCCTTAAATAAATAAAATAATAATAAAAGTTCCTTAGAATGCTGCAAAACAATAAATAGGGCACATTTTCTGAAAGAAAGGTAGGAGTGTTTTGGAAAGTTTATGTAGAAATTAAGGATAATTTAGTCCAAACAAATTGATGAAAAAGAATATAGGCACAACATTTTGGGACACCCAAAAAGAAATGCGAGCACTATATTATGGGACGGAGGCCGGAGGAGTATGTTTTTTTTTTTTTTTTTGCAAAAACCATATATTTCTTGCATTGATCACTACCAAGCATTGTTGTTAAAATCCCGATCCGGATCTTACGATCCTACGATTCTACGATCCGGAAGGACCTCACCGATCCTGATCCTACGTAGGATCTTAATTTTGTAGGATCTTTCGATCCTACCCAACCACAAAAAATCACATGGTAGGTTCTTCATACGATTCTACGATCCTACGACTCTACGATCCGATCCTGTCTCAAAAAAATCATGAATTAATTTCCCATATTATATTTCTCCTATTAGATTTTGGTTGCATATTACTTCAATCTTATAGTATTGAAAAACTATCACCATTTTGCTAATGAAATAAGTCATTATTAATATGTGTAAATTTTTAACATGAGGTTTTCACCATATTCTAGCATAATTATCTCTATATTACCGAATTGTAGGATCTTACGATCCTACGATCCGATCCCACCTATTCGATCCTACCAACCCCTGCGATCCAAAGTAAGATTCCGATCCTGATAACATTGCTACCAAGACCATAATAATTGTTTAATAGATGTATTTCATACTTCCTTTGTTTGTTTATTTTTTACTTGTAATATTATTGGAGTACTATAGAACAAAAATCTAGGAGATAAGATAGAGAGGTAATAAAAAGAACCCTATGTGTTTGGAGAAAGAAAGAAAAAACATATTGCGAAAAATGTCAATTTTCAAAGTAATTTACAACTTCCTAAAAAAAATGGTGTAAGCCAAGAAACGGATAAAGTATGTTATGCGTAATAAATGAACTTTTCAGTTCCATAAGCACCTAATATTATTTCACACATATATAAAGGGATGGATAGGGATGGATAATGGATTGTACAAAGCTATCTGTTTCTTTTTTTTTCTGAGAAAAAAAGGATGGAGTATTTTTAGAACTGTATCAAGGCCAGGTATTATCATCTGGATCTCATGTACAAACTTTATGCCTCGTGGTGTACTGGTGTACTTAATCCTTAAGCATATTATCCAACAATAACCAACAAAGTAGAGAAATTTTGGGGCAGAGAATTGGACAAGTGGCTAGAGTTAAAGAAAAACTTGTTGTATATTCACGAATCCTAAGAAGGTAATGATATGAAAAGGATATATAATAAAATACTCTTGCTTTTATAATTAATGGATATATCATATATGGATGAAAATGTTATAATGAACTTCAATCAGAATTGCACTCTACCTAAACTTGTAAGAGGAGGAAATCTAGAAGGCAAAAATGTGGTCTATCTTTGGTACTTCAATTATTAGGGTTCCCCACTTACATTGGAGAAAATATTATATAGTGGACCGTTGGATTAAAATGATGTGTGTGCCTGTGTGGTATACTGGTATTGATCGAGTAGAGATAAAAGGCTTGACTTTGCTTTGCATTGCTTTGCTGCTAGGTTTTTTTAGATTGATGTGCCAAAAGCTCTATTAAAAAACAGAAATATGAATAGCATATTTGCTTTAATATGTTTGGATTTAGTGTTAGAAATGGGCTAGTGGTTTTAGTTTATCATCTTTCCGTTATCAATATATATCTATCCACACGGGAATTTTTATCATACACCCGAGTATACCATGCTCATGGTACACCAAATGCTATTTTTTTGCTCATTGCTCATTTAAAAACTCCAAAAGGTACACCTGAGTGTATGATGAATGCACTCCTATCCACACCCACATATTAATAGAAGTCATAAATTAAGACTAGTTTATTCTCAACTTGCAATCTCCATGGTTAAATGAAATTTTGCTCTATCTTTTCAATCCTTATACAGTTTTAAAATAACTTTTGTCATTAAAAAAAGTACAAATTTTGATCCCCACAACCTCAAAAATAAAATTATCAACAATTTAATCACTACTTTTGTGTAAATGTATAGTTATTCTCTTTGATAAATATAATGATAAGTAAAATTAGGAAATAAATTGTGATGCATAAATGTATAGTTATTCTATACATATGTAAAAATTAGGATCGAATCTCGTTTACGCAATTTTCCTGTGTTGCTTTTTGTATTGAAAAACAAAAATTGGAATTGTTAGTTAAGTTCTGTAGAATTTTGATAGTTGTAACAATATTATAACTTACATGCTTGTAAATACATGATTTTAATTATTAATATTTCTAATAATTTATTCATAAAATTATCAAAATTTTATATTTTGGAAAAGCAAGCAACGATAAGAAACTCCTTCACATGAAGGAATAACTCTCAACATCTACTTTAAAGAGACACAGCTTTTTTAAGTTTTTTCTAACATAGTTTGTTGGTAGTACACAGCAAAGAAAATATAGAAATTTGGGTAGTGAGGCTGGTACTGGTGGTCCATGCCTTCATGGCCGTCGAAAAAGTGTGGGCAGTCTTTTATTTTTGAATGACCCTTTTCTTTTCATCCTTTGTGGTCCATATCGGAGAAATGCGTAGCACGATTTACCTCCTAATTACCACGAAGAAATCCTAATAAGAGGACGACTTGAAGTTTTTAAAGTCAAACTGCCAACACTTTTAATAGGGAAATAGGTACCATTTTCAACTACAACAAAACTTGACCTAGTGTAAGGAAGAATAGCAGAAAGCTTACCATCTTGAGGAGTTATGTGGGATGCAGCTTCCGAATCCGGGTACCAAACTGAGTCATTTGCTTCACCACCAACAGACATTGCAGCTAAGGCTCGAGTGACACTATCCGAGGCAGAAGGAACAAAGCTAGAATTGAAACGTTGTGGGCAATAAGCCGCTTGATGACCTGAAAACCAACAAAGATCACAAGTATCAGAAGTAGGGGTAGAGCTTAAATTGCCACTTGGCGGATATTCCCTGTTGAGGACGGATCATTAGTAATAGAATCAATGCAAGGCATACTAGAGAATGACAAGTTAGAATATTTACTCATACCATTTTGACGTCCCCGATTAGCATTGTTATTGTTGTTACCAGATCCACAAGCATTAGATTAACCACCATTGCCACGATTGTTATTATTGCGAACATTATTACCACCTTTATTCTTATTATTCTTGCCTTTTTGTCGTCCACTGTAATTATTCTTAGTAGAGGAATTACTAGAACCAGAGGACTGAATAGCAACCAAAACATGATGAGAGGACGAATCAGACCCCTCCTTAGAACTTTTGATATGTTGTTCATGCAGCAAGAGCTTGGGAAGCAAGTCATCAAAACTTAAAAGGAAACGAATAATGTAACAATGTGGTACAATATGATCATAGTCGGAATCACGATCCAGACCAAATAAAGTGAAATGAACCAAATCTTGATTGGAGACAGGACACTGAATAGCAGCTAAAGAATCAGCTATAACCTTAATCTCACGCAAATAACCATCCGTAGTCGGAGAATCTCCCTTTTTTATGTGAGAAAGGCGACCTTTTAATTCCATAGAATGCGCCATACTATCATGCATAAAACAAGTTTGCAAACGATTCCAAATTTCCATAGAAGTGTAGATAAATCATGAACAGCAACAAACACATCACGAGATAACGTTGCAAAAATCCAAGATTTGATTTGTTGATCAACACGCAAATATTCATAGAATTGAGTATTAGGAACCGAAACACCATGTTCATCTAATCTAAGATATGAGAAGGAGGAATTGAAGCAGTGCATTCAACCATACCAAGTAATTGATGGGAAAGAAGCAAACAAGTGATTTGAGTTTTTCACAACAAATAATCCTCAGGAGAAGAGAAAGTGCTAGTTACCAAGTTATTGAGATTAGGCGCGGAAAGCTGCGGAAGAGCAAAGAGGGGTTGCGAAGCCGATGAAGCTTGCGGCATGGCAGCGTACGTCGGGTGAAAACCCGGTGGATAGCGCAAGGGAGTGCACGAGGACGAGGAAGGCTGCGTAGGAGTCCCAGGAGCAGTCGAGTAGGGTTGGAAGAAACCCGTAGAAGAACCCATAAGAGGCTACAAGAATACGACAGCACCAAAGGATGGCTGCGGTATGGCAGCAGCACCCAGCGAGGCCAACAAGCCGTAAGAGAAAGCTGGCGCAGGGAGCCCACTCCCTGCCGACGGCGACGCGGAGGCAGCTGGAGCAGCGGAAAAAGGGGCGTCAACGATGGGAGTGATCGACGCAGAGGAAGTATCGTCCATGGCATATGAGATACCGAGGGAAGCAATGGAAGGAATCATGGAATTTTTTTTAATTAGCAAACCTAGGGATGTGATACCATGTACAAGTATTGAGAATGAATTGTGTTAACCTAGACTGGTTATCCCTGGCAATATATATATATATATATACACACACACACACACACACACACACACACACACACACACACATTACAAACCTAATACTAATAGAAGTCCTTTCTATCATGTGTACATACAATATTACACTAACAATAATAACTATATGAAATTTTACAAACACAAAATATTCAATATGACGGGTGTATAATAATTTATTATACAACAAAGATGATGCTTTACCCTAAATAGATCACTTGTAGTCTTATATAAAAGTGACCCCTTTAGGATAAAAAAACAATATGTCACATGGGGGTAACTTTTTGTTCAAATGGGTCATTTTTAGTTTTATTTATAATGAAGTGATCCATATAAGGTCAAAATAATCTTTTGTTTGAATGTGACTTTCTTAACTTAAAAATGACCATTTTGACTTAAAATAAATTGGTCTGACAATAAATTTATTGTACGCATAGTACTAATTGTTTTACAAATATACTGAATAATTCTGGAGCACGAACTTGTATCTTAATTAAAACATCGCATAGTAACTTACCCAATCAAGGAGTATCATTATTTTCTAGAATTTTCCTAACTAAAAAATATGTTAGTTATGTCTTTAATCACTGACAGTTTCGCATGTTTTTAGTCATAAATAATTTTATAGAACTGTCATAGAACTGAAAGAAGTTCGACAAAGGCTTATGAGTGAGGAACATAATTTATTATTTTGTTTTTCACTTTCTATATTACGTACTTTTGATCGATAAGAATTGAGTTTAATGATACATTAAATATCTTTGTTGTTTAATAGTGGAAACTTGACAACTATTTTGGACTTCCTAAAAAAGGATATTTTAATTTGACAATTAAAATGGGACCGAGTGAGTACAACCAAAAGCCGACTCAAATTAAACCCGAAAGATAAATGGCACAAGTTGAGGTGGCCTACAAATGACCTGACACAAACCCGAACCGACACAACATACACATCGACTGAAGTTGACCCGACTATACTAACCTGACTTGAGACCGCCGGACTGGAATTGGGCCGCACACCTAGATTAGAAGGTATAATATATAATAATAGTAAAACAATATATAGTCTTGATATATGAATATCCTAAATTAAACATTATCATTATTTTTTATTGGATTTGCATGTGATTTATATTTAACCTTCAAATTTTCATGATTTTATTAACATACATAAAGAAATTAAATACTCAAAGTTTTACGGGGAAAAATGCAGACAATTATTTATTAAGAAAGGGGTTACATTGTTGAGCTATTCATATACATGTGCATGTTTTTTTTTTGAGTAATAGGGGAGGGATGATTTCATTCAGCATAAAAACATTATAGAAGTACAAACACCATAGACTCGAAAAACAATACAAGTAATATAAATCCTCGAACTAATAGTTCCACTGATGACCTGCTCCGATATCCTGTAATTAGATTTCTGAAATACATCCACCTCATCGGAGATCCCATTCGGTATAGTCTTCGGATTGATCAGACCGGATTGATCTCCAAGAGAACCATCCCGAACCTGATTCACCTCCAGCGCCACATATCTGTCAGACAACGCTTCCAAATATGCGACCCTAAAACTAGGTACAACACACACATACAAACTAACACATCCCATACAGGGGACTAAAGCCACCACAAAGGTGGGACTTATTGAAAAAAAACCAAAAAACAAACAAAAGCCGATACCGATGGCTAGCGTTTCCGCACGAGACTACACTAGCTATCCTTCTTTGCCGACGGGGGAAGAAACCACGACAGACTAACACGAAAAGGGAATGGGAAGGGGAAGCCCGATGCACCACCAGGGGAAGGGAGGCCCAAAACACTAAACGAAACCAATAGAGGGAAGGGGAAGGAAAGCCCAAAACTGACAACAAACAGGGGAGGGGAAAGGGGGAGCCCGACAACCAACAAAGGGAGGGGGAGGGGGAGGCCCGAAACACAACTAGGGGAGGGGAAGGGGAAGCCCTACACACAACCGGGGAAGGGGGTAGGGGAAGCCCTACACACAACCAGGGAAGGGGTAGGGGAAACCTAACACAGGGGAGGCGAAGGGAGGCCCAACCGTCGATCAAAAGGGAGGGGGAGAACGGTACCACGCGCGAAAACGAACAACTGATAATGCTTATGTATATATATATTTACATAATTCAATATTGAAACTTGAACCTTTAGATAGAACCTTGTTTTAATGACATTCGCTAAACTAAAAGATCATTAAGCTTAATCCCAAATAAGGGGAGCAAATTATAATCTGGCCAACAAGATTATAGGCCTATAGGTTTATTAAATAATAGAATTTTTGTGAAAAAAACCTATTAAAATAGCTATTTTGTTGGAAAAGACCTAATAAAAAAGTTTTTTTTTGAAAAATGCTTATTATAATACATCCCTTTGTTATTTAAGACTACCTCAATGTTTTCCGGTCAAAAAAGTCAATTTTCCGAAATTGACTTTCTTCCCCTTCCTTTCTCATTAAATCGGACCAACCTATTTTTTTTTTCTACCTTAATCCCTTAAAATGGAAAGCAAGAGGAAAAGGTTTGGTAGTGTTAAGTAATTAGGACAGCATAAAAATAGGTTGGTTCCATTTAATAAGAAATGGAGGGGAAGAAAAGTCAATGTCAGAACATTGACCTTTTGGCCATAAAACATTGAGGTGGTCTTATGTAACAAAGGAAAGTATTATAATAGGTCTTTTCAAACAAAAAAGTTTTTTATTAGGTATTTTCCAACAAAATGGCTATTTTAATAGGTTTTTCCCAACAAAAAGTTCTAAAGAATAATATCTACCAACTAAAGGAAAATCCGCAAAAAAAAAAAGAGGGGAAATCAAAAGGAATAATATTGCTCGTGTACATTTTGATGGTAATTTATTTAAATTTAAGTTCCTTACAATACAAACTAAAAATATTTTTTTTCTCCCTTTAATCAATTACAATCTCCACTCAATGAGAGAAAAACAAGAAAAATTGAAAAATATAAATAATATATCCTACAATTACACGTACCTCCTACAAAAAAGGGCATGTTTTTCTTGAATCATATCATTAACATACATATACTCAAATTAAGTGTAATTCAAACTATTTTATTAAGCACTAAGTTTGTAGCTTAAGCTGAGAATAGAAATTCTTGATGAAATCCTCAGCAGCCTGATCAACATGCTTATTGTCCTGATCCATATTCTTCACCAAATATGGAGAGTCCATAATCCTTAGCTGCCGGACAGCCGGGCTCCGCCCATAACCTAGACCCGGCAAAGCCGGCGAGGCGGCCGAAACACCACCAGTACCTTCATCATTACGTAACATCATATCCAGCATGTTGCTGAATTCCTCAATATTAACATTATTTTCACCATCTTCCAAAGGATAAGGTGAGGGCAAGTAATATAGGTTTTCATTTTGGTGGTGTTGGTTTTTTCTTTTGTTGAAATAGTGGCGGTATAAAGGGGTGTTACTACAACTAAACTCGTACTCTCGAGCGTTGTTGTCGTGGTGGTTGGACGGCGCATCACCAACGTCGCCGCCGCCTCGGGAAGCAAAAAAGTGGTGGTTGTTATAGTTGTGAAACATTAGGTTACCTAGGGCTTTTCTAGCAGTTTTGCCGTGTTTCATCATGGTGTTGAGGTCTACAAGTAATTTTTTCTTGCATAAACCTTTTCTTATCATGAACAAAGCCACCTTTACTATTTTCCATATCTTCTTTGATATGATTGCTGTATTTTGCTCCATGCTTAATATAATTAGTTGAGCTTTGAGTAGTTTTCAAGAATGAAAATAGTTGGTTTTTTCTTCTTATTATTTCTTTGGGTGTGTTTTTGGACTTTGGAGAAGTTTTTTGCAGGAGAGGAGAAAATAGAGAAAATAAGGCTTTTGTGCATGAGAAGGGTAAAGAAAATTGGTGGGGTTATATATAGGAGGAAAAAGCTATAAGTTCTCTTTTAAAAAAGATGAAGTTGGGAATTTAATAAGGAACATATGCTTGGGTGGGTGGGTAGAAGTTTCTTTTATCATAAAATAATTCATAACACTAATACTACTTTTCTCTTCCTTTTTTGAATAAAGGGAGGATTACTATTAGTTGTTTCACTGAATGATTTGTCTTCTATTTGTAGAGTGTGATTCATATGAGGCATGTGTTAGAGCTGTAAGGATTATCAGTGGTTTCAAGGAATCATGGAGATGTTACATACTTATATATCAACTCAATCAGCATGTTGGAACACAAGGTGACACTCAAAAAGGGGAGGTTGAATTGAGTGGCTAAATCGAATCGAATTTCGCAAAAACACCCTTATGGCACAGTGCTGTGCACTGTGTTATTCACTCGTAAAATCTCCGATTTATGTTTTTGCTCAACCGAAAATGAATCAAACAATAAAACAATGAAATCAAATAATAAAACACTGGAATTTAACGTGGTTCAATCTCACCTCTGAGATCTACGTCCACACAAACTACTCTTTTATTATTTGAATAGTAAAATATCAAACTCTTGATACAATTCGATTCCCCCACTACTAACTCTAGTAGTGCTCCCCAACACTTAACCCTAAGTGTTGCTACTCTCCTATAATATAAGAATTACAGAAAGAAAGATTCATCAAAGACGTGCTTCTTATTCAAGCAAATAGAGGATCGTTACAAGCTTTGTTTAGAAACCTTAACTTACTAGAACTCTGTGCCGTACACTGTGCTCTGGGAGTCCATTTTCAGCTCTCAAAATCTTTATCTCTCCAAATCTGAAAACGTGTTTTGCTATAATGATTTCTATCCCTTATATAATTCAATCAACTGAAGAAGAATCCTTCTCCAAAATGTATTATCTTTTTGAACAATTTTTATTCCTAAAATAAAGGGATAGAATTCTTTTCCTATTCAAAATCCAATTTTATCTTTTATAAAAACTGATTTTATCTTTTCCTTATAAGATAAGGAATAAGGATTCCTCCATATCTTATGCCAACTATGAATCAGATTTTAAATCAATTTTTATCCAAAAATCTTTATCAAAATCGTTTTCTTTAAAAATCAGTTTTTTTTTTATAAAACTTTTTATCCGAAAATCTTTACCATAAATATTTTCCTTTCAAAACTAATTTTAGAAATTAAAAACTCCCTTTTTTATATTCTTTAAGTATAGACACATGAAATTAATATAATTACCTATTTTCTTAACTCTAAGAAAATAGTTAACCATCCTAATTTCATATTTCTAATTTAGTACAAAGTTCCAATACGTTAATTACATTGCATAAACATGACTAAGAACATAACTAGACCTAAGCTTCCATATCTTCAAGTTCTTGATCTTTCATGAACATCCAATCTTGATAGCTTTCTTATATCACTGTTACATACATACATGTTATAGCATAAAGCGTTTATCATCATCAAAATAACATTGACTTAGAGTCACAACACAGCACAACATTGGTACTCAAGCTAGTCAAACTTAATTACTAGCTTTCCAGAAAGTCACAATATTACAGATAGGAAAGTGATACTCCAATGGAACACGTACAAGAGGGGGGTGAATTGTACTTTGGAACTCTTAGCAAAGTTTCTCGCGGAATTAAGGCTTTCAAGAAACAGAGATACGAGAGATAGAAATATATAAAATTGAGGAAACTTCTTGAACCTTATTAAGAAGGGAAAACCTCAAAAACTATATTATTGCAATAACTCTATTACAATCACTCTCTACAACTCGAGTTCCTTTCGAACTCAAGTTCCCACAATAATCCCCTTTGATTATTGGAATTCTTCTCTCTATTGCTTCTACTCCGAAGCCTACACTCACTGACTCAACTCTAAGTCTTTACAAGAGTCACTCAACCCTTGATCCCCAAATTACAACTCAAAATGAGAAACACACTAGTAAATATATTGAACTTGGATATTTAAGGAACTTTGGAACTCTTATTAAATGCAACTGACTTTTTATGAAAACTCTTAAGATTTAGACTTAGACAATATGTTTTCAGTTGGTAGTTTGTAATGAGAGAGACTTCTCCTTTTATAGTGAAGTCTTCTCATGTTAGTTCCACTTATTCCTCCACTAAGTGTGAAGCAGTAACCCACGTAGAATTATTTTCCCACGTTCACACTTCTTGAGGAATAAGCAAAGACATGTTCAAACCAACTAATAGTAAGTTGTTTAGTAGTTGAGAAAAACAAGGAGTTAACTTAGGAAATTTATTTTTACTTGCTCAGTAATTAAAACAAGATTTTTATTTAGAAAAATAAAAACTATTTTATTTATTTACAATATTTCCTAAAAACTCTCAATTAAATATTTTTCAAAACTACTTGTTGCATTTAATAAGTTCCATTTAGTTCCCTAAACTCAAGTAATATAATTTACTTACATAAATCCTAAGTACAGACTCTTGGACTTAAAAGTTACGCCATCTCTTTTAATCTTCAACTCTGAAGATCGTTCGTCCCAGCTCAGGAACAGCAGACAGTTCCTTGAGGAACTGTGAACAGGAACTTGAATCATAAAACATCATTTTGAAGATTAAATATTGTTGTTGTGTATATATTACTTTGTCTTGATTATAAGTGCCACGCCATCCAAGATTCCAACTCTGGAACTCACTTAGACAATCAAGTTCCTACTCCGGAACTAAAACACTATTTATCAAACAAACCAATATGTCAGGAAGTTTGCAAGTCAGTCATCATCCAAAACTCAGGGTCAACAATATTCCCCCTTTTTGGTGGTGACAACACAAGCAAACTTTTCACAACAAAAGATATAAACATAATGAATACTTCATGATATAATCCCTAACAAACAAAAAGAAATAAAATTTACCAATTTTAATTTTCACAGGAGACAAGAGTTTATGAGGTATGGAACAATGGTGCAATCGCCTTAAGATGTTTGCAATGATTTTCCCCCTGTTGGCATCAACAAAAAGAGGACAACACAGGCAGACATATTCCAAAACACAGCACCCAACTATGAAAGTGGGTAGAAACAAGTGAATCCAAAACAAAAACACATTTCACACAAGTTATGAAGCAACTGAAACAACAACTAATTATGATAGTCATAGGAATACATAACATAGCAAGTTTTTTGAGAAAGGCCAAAAGAGAAACACCCACAAAAAGTGATGCAAACCAAAATGAAAAAGAAAGAAAAAAATATTAAACTGTTCCAACAAAAACCATCATAGTGACAAAAGAGAGAAACAGGAGGCTAGAAGAGAAAAAGCTAAGCATCATTTGGCTCCAAGGTTTCATGAACTACTTCAATGGTGAGGTCATCAATCTTTTGGAGCAGAGTAGCATGCACTAGTAGAGAAATGATAATTTGCGTCGGACCTGGGACCCTCATTTGCGTCGGACAACGGTCCGACGGCACAGGCCTCGTCGCAGATGAAATAGAGCCATCTGCGTCGGATGTACTACGACGCAAGAAATCTACGATTTGCGTCGGACCCCACAAGCATGTGACGCAGATGCCCATCCCCCCATGCACCCACAGCAGCTCGCAGCAGCCTCATCTGCGTCGCATGCTTTGCAATATGCGACGCAGATGATGACTGATTTGCGTCGCATATGGCTTGCATGCGACGCCAGATGGGTCCCGCTAAGTTGCTTGTGCATACATACCCATTTGCGTCGCATGCAAGCCATATGCGACGCAAATCAGTCATCATCTGCGTCGCATATTGCAAAGCATGCGACGCAGATGAGTCTTTTTTTTTTTTTTTTTTCAGCTTTTTTGTTTTTGTTTTCAGCTATTTTTTTTTTCGAAACTAAGCAAACATTATGTTAATAATTATGAGCAGAAAATTCGGCAGAGTCTCCTTTGTAATTTGGACAACCCAAGAAATCGTTGGGAAATGTTTGCATATATATAACCAAAACCTGTTCCAGTACATTTCAATCAAGCAACCAATGTTGCAATCAATGAACCAACAAGGTTCAAGCAACCAATGTTGCAATCAATCAACCAACAAGGTTCAAGTAACAAAATATTATGCTAACCTACAAATACATACACTAACCATCAAACTTAGTCTTCTTCGTTAACAACCCGTACAAAGTATTCCGCAAAAACTTCTTTGAGGTCGTTGATATCATATGTGGAGTATGGCTCAAGACTTGACGAAAAAGCCTAGAAATATATTAAACTAGTTAATATACTTTAAAATTCTATAAGTCTAAATAATGAATTTACAACATACATATACCTCATACAAATTCTCTGCCTCATAGTAGAAGCGGATGATTAGAAACATGTATCTCATCACGAAATAGCCGCATTCCACTCCTCCCGATTGTTGAGCACACTACACCAAATTTAAAATATATATTAGAATCGGAAAAAAAAATCCCAATTAGAATTATAAAGTATGAAATACAAAACCATAATAGTTTTACCCGCATATATGTCCAAGACAATTTAGTTCCTTTATTTGATCCTTCAAGCCGCGTGTATTTTGTATATGCACTAAATATAGAGATTTTGTAACAATTAATTACTATAAACATTTATAAATTATTTAAAATATCATAAAATACATGTAAACTTATTAACATGTATAACAACTATGAACTTACGTATTCAACGGTATCTTGATAGCTAAGGATCTATCTTTCTTCATCGAATCAAATATATATACCGTTCTCTTAGGTAGACAAATGACAAGAAGAATCCAATGCTCCCTAAGGCATGAAGCACAATGTGATGTTTTATATATATAACCACAAGTTCATAAATATAAAACAAAGTAAAGATTAGTTGAAATAAAACATACTTTTCAAAATACGGACATAGGATGTAACGCATATATTGATTCGCTTTCATTGAACTTGCCATGTAGTTGATCACGGCATCTAAGTGATTGCGTATCATGGTCGCTGAAATCATACTTGGACACATGAAACCAATATTATTATCTCCATGCTCCTCAGACTGCTCTGCCAAGTACCTAAGATCCAAACACTTATAGTTAGGAGAAACAATACCTATAAATAGCAATGTTAATTAGTTTAGAGTTTGAGAAATCTCACATCATAAATACTTGCAAAATGGATACATTAATCCATGCTCCCGTGAGAAGTTGAAAAACATCTTGTCGTGAGAGAATGATCATATAATCTCTATCAAAGTTGAAGACGGTACCCCTCTGAACTTGCAACTGAAAAGGCTCATCTGAGGGTTTCTTGCAAAATATTCGGTGCATCTCCTTGATATTATCATCCATGTCATCCAGTGTCAAGTCAATAAAAGGATCTACGTGCATATGTGCAGACTCATCGGTGCAAGGATCACTACCAACTATTTTCTTCTTCTTCTTCTTCTTCTTCATCGCACCGTCTTTAGGTATATGTTCCTAATTCAATTTGACTTCTTTTTAATTCATATTATATATGTATATAGATTATTTCATATATAAATCAAGATTACTTAGTATACAAAATGAAGATTATTAAGCATATATAAATCAAATTTTTTTAGTATATATATTTACATTTCTTAGTATATAAATCAAAATATTAAACATAAGTTACCTGCTTATCTGAGACTAAAAATACCAACTCTTTCGGCCATTCTATGAATGAACCCTCGGCTTGACTGAGTTTGATGATGTACGGAGTAGGTAGTGGAACTAGAGCTTCGCGTAGTCTGGAAAAAAATCATCAACACTCACTTTCACGGCCGTAGGATGTGATGATGACTCCATTTGCGGATGTACGGTACCCTCAGCTACAATGATCGGTCCCGAGTTATCCGCTATTGCCAAACGACATGGAACCGGACTCTTAACATCCAATGAGAACATAATGTCATTAATTAAGTGTTTTACAAACATAATATCATAATCGTAAAAGATATAAAATAATTATATACCTGCAAGTTCACAAATGGATCATTGCCCCGAGTGACAGTCTACTAGGATCAATCGGAGTGTGAGGATTTGTTTGATTTGGTGCTTGAAAACCTAATTGCGCCGCGAAAGCCATCAACCTTTCTTGAACTATAGCATCAATCTTCGAGTTCATCTCTTGCATCGTCTCGTTCTCTAACTCTTTGGCTCACTCTCGCCTCCAACTCCCGGATCTCCTCATCATCCATGCCCCTACCCTTTCGAGCGAGCACTACTCCGATCGGGATCTCCCCAAACCGATGTAATCCCAATGCTACGCCCAGCTGTTAACACACGCCCAGGACGGTCTTTCCTCTGTAGAGCACGGGATAGAACATCATCCATCCGACCTGGAACAAACTCTCCTTCCTTTTCTTTCCTTTTCCAATCATCCTGCATCAAATTCAAAAAAATCATATGATTAGTAGAATTCTAGAATACGAGTAATTAGACAAGAATTTATCATAAATTTGAAGAATTCTTACAATAGACTCTTTTATCTTTTGTGTTTCTTCATTAGGGAAGAAAAGATTTCCTTCCTTATCTTTTTTCGATCTAGCAAGAAGCCATGGCAAAGTTCGATCCGGCAAGGAGGAAATAATTGATGATGTAGATGAGTCAACGAGATGATGTCAGAGGATTTAGGGATATACCCTTGGTCTTTCCAAACGGGAATCATCTCCGCATATGACTTTTGACCCAAAAAATGAGGATGAATGTTGGCGACTCGAGACTTTCTTGCTCTTTCACTTTTAGCCTAATATGAAAACAACTAGTTAATATTCACAAAAAAAAAAAAATTGATTATAACATATTATGTAGTTGTAACGTACATATTATATACCTTAAACTCCTTAGAGCTACGCTTTTTCACGAATTCGTCCCAAATCCCTTTCGTGATGAAAGGATAGAGCACGTACGGTTGCATATCATTGTTAGGCCCTGACCTCGTTTTTGTGATCCATCGACTCACTAATCTTGACTTGAAATCTCTCCACCGCTTATCACAAGTAGTCAACACATCTCGTTTATTCCTCTCATCCTCTTGTATTCCAAACTCTTTCTTCAATATATAAAATGAACCAATTATACACGATTAGTATAATAAACATGATTCAAATAAAATTAAAAGAATGGATTTTAAAAATACATAGGTTTACTTACTTTCGCATCTTCCCATAAACTATTTTTTAGGCCTTGTGGAACATCATCCCAACTATCGTACAAGATAGACACTTTGCTTCTACCGATTTCGCCGCAATGTGTCTTGTACGCACCAACATGATCCCCAATTGGGCGCATCCAATCATCCCACCGAAGTACTCTTTGGACCCGGGTTTGGAACGTATCCCTTTTGTAGGACCTCTAGGCTTGCTCACTCTTTTCTTCCTACTACCTCCATCGGTTATCTCGATCTCGTAACGTGGCCGCCGATCATCATCGGATGCATCATGCATTATGTGATCTTCCATCACTACACCTGAAACCATAAAGCATAAAGACATGTTAGAATCATCAATGAAATAATAGAAAATTATTTTAACCAAGCATAAAATATATAATTGTAGAATATTACATTAGTTACCTATTAATCACTTTTTTCTTTGACAACGTAAAATCCCTCATTATGGTCTCGACGAATGTAATTCGTGTCCAGATCTTCCCCTAATATACTTGGAATTACTACTGACGAAGCAATGACTTCATTGAATTGCTTATCGTATTCCTCTTCATCATGTACATCATCAATTCCAAGTATTCTCCTTTTTCCTTCAATGACAAATGAGACCATTTTGAATCAACGGGGTCAACCATGTAGAATACTTGTTTTGCTTGTGATGCCAATATCAAAGAATCTTCATGATGCCCTAACCGGCTGAAATTGACTAATGTAAAAAAGTCATGTTCATCCTTCTTTACACCACGACGAATATCAAACCACTTGCATTGAAAGAGCGGAATCTTGAAGTCAACATAGTCAAGTTCTAATATATCTTCAATGAACCCGTAGTAAGACTTCATTCTCTCAATAATGGTTTTATCGCTTCTACTTTTGTACTCTGATGACAAAGCTCCTAACGTAACACCACTGTTTTGCATTGTAGATTTGTCATCTTGTCGCTTAGTGTAAAATGAATAACCATTGATGTCATATCCTTCATAGGAAAGAACTTGCATCTTTGACCCATATGCCAACCATCTCAACGTATCTGATACATCATTTTTTGGGTCAGATAATTGGTTCATAACTCGTTCTTTAAACCAATCAACGAACGATCGATTATGCTCAATCATCAATTCACGTTCATTCTTCAATGGATACTGAACACTAAGCATCTTCTTGTGCTCATCTAAGTAAGGATGAACTTGTTTTAGATTTTCTAACACCAAAAATTCTGCTTTTCTTTTCAACTCTCCATCAAGGCACAATCTTTTTCTCCCAATGGTACCACAACCAGCAAGCCTTCCTTCATGTCTAGATTTTGGCAATCCAATTGCTTGTGCACGTGCTAAATACTGACTTACATATTCAGATACTTCCTCCGCAACTGTTCTTTGGACAATACTCGCTTCTGGTCTGGCTGGATTCATCACTTTTCCCTTGAGAGTACCCATATGCCTTTCGAAAGGCCACATATACCTCATACAAACAGGCCCACAAAGTTTAATTTCTCGGACAAGATGAATTATCAAATGAGGCATAATGTCAAAGAACGATGGTGGGAAGTACATTTCAAATCGACACATCGTCTCTATTACATCAGCTTGCAACTTATCTAGAGTGTTAGGATCAATCACTTTACTAGATATAGTTCTGAAAAAGAAACACAACTTTGTAATCGTGTATCTCACTTGGGAAGGCAAAATTCCTCGTATTGCAACAGGTAATAAATGCTGCATCAAGATATGACAATCATGAGATTTCAAACCAACGAGTTTCAAGTCCTTCAGTGAGACAAGGTTTCGAAAATTTGACGAGTATCCAAGCAGGGGACCTTTAACCTATGCGAGACTCACAAAAACTCGTTTTCTCCTTCTTAGACAAAGTGTAGCAAGTCTGGTGGCGAGATAATAGCGTTGTCCCCGCCTCCCGAGGTGCTAGTTCGGGTCTTCCCATTTCGGCCCATGTCTTTCCGAGCTTTAACTCCATCCTTTGTCTTCCCGGGCATATTCAACAATGTTCGACAATGGCATCACAAACATTTTTCTCAATGTGCATTAGATCAAGACAATGTCCGACTTCTAAGAATTTCCAATATGGGAGGTCCTAAACTTAGATCTTTTCTTATATAAGTTCTTTGAGACACTTTTGAAGGGCTTGCCAAACACTTGTTTCAATATCTTTTACCCGATTAGAAACCCGATTACCACGCAAGGGTACAGGGGGCTTCTCTCATCTCCACTTTTCCGTTGAACAACTTTTTCTTCTTACGAAATGGATGATCTAAAAGGAAGCCATGTACGATAATGGAGGTATACATTCTTCCCGCAATGATGTAACCGCTCATCAATCATATACTCATCACAAATAGGGCATGCCTTTGCTCCTTTAACCGTATACCCGCAACAAATTCCCGTAAGCCGGGAAATCATTAATCGTGCAAAATATCATGGCACGTAATGTGAAGTTAGTTTTCGTATACGCATCGAACATCGAAACACCTTCATCCCACAACAATTTCAGATCTTGAAGGAGTGGGTCAAGATACACATCTATGTCGTTTCGGGTTGCTTAGGACCCGAAATAAGAAGCGATAGCGAGAATAAATTTACGCTTCATACATAACCCGGGGGCGGATTATAAATGGTCGGTAGAGAACCGGCCAAGTGCTATGTTGGGTACCTAGTGTGCCAAAAGGGTTCATCCCATCCGTACAAAGTCCAAGCCTAAGATTTCGAGGTTCTTCACCAAAACCTGGGAACTTTCGGTCGATATTTCTCCATTGCGGAGAATCGGCCGGATGTCTAAGCATCCCATCTTTGTTCCTCTTGTCCGCATGCCACCTTAATAATTTAGCATTATTTTCATCCGAAAATAAACGCCTAAATCTCGGAATGATTGGAAGATACCAAAGAACCTTCACCGGAGTTTCTTTCTTTCTCACTCCCTCATCATCCTCTTTTATCTTATACCGAGACTCTCCACACCTTGGACACTCACCCAAATCCTTGTACTCATTTCGATACAAAGCACACAATCATTTGGACATGCATGTATCTTCTCATACTCCATACCTAATGGACACAACAATTTCTTTGCCTCATAGGTAGAGTTGGGAATTTCATTCCCTTCAGGCAGCAATTCTTGTAAAAAACTGAACAACTCACTTAGACTTTTATCTGTCCAACTATACTTCGATTTCATATTGAACAATGTGAGGATGCCGTAAAAGTTTCTCGAAATTCTTACACCCCGGGATACATAGGTTTGTCCGCTGCACTTAAAATACTATCATACATATGGGGACGATCGGTTCCTTCATCCTCCAAATTGTGCAACATCTCATCTACCCTATCATTTTCATCAACTACCCTATCATTCTCATTATCATTCTCTCCTTTTTCGATATCAACCTCAACCTCATCCTCAACCTCAACCTCAACCTCAACTTCAACCTCATCATCAATGTGATCAACATGCAAATCATCACACCAGCTAGTGGAGCTCATACCTGGATCATAAAACTCTCCATGCCATGTCCACCTCGTATAGTTGCTCTTAAACCCACGCCGAATCAAATGATCCTTAATTTGGTCCACATCACGATACCCCCTAGAGTTATTGCAATCACAACAAGGACACAGGACTAAATTTGACCCATTCTGCAATTGATGTTCTAACGCAACTCTGATAAATTCATCAACCCCTTGTAGAAATGTCGCCGAAATCCGATTACCATACATCCAGTTTCGATCCATATTTATACACTATAGAGACACCAAACAAGAACACAATCGATCACATCATTCAAAGTGTCTCATCAAATGCAATCATGAACATTTGGGTCCTTATCACTCCAACCTAACCCATCCTTGAGTTTTCTCATCTCACTAGTGAATGAACATTTGGTTTTCAATTCTAAGAAAAATCCGTGACACTTCCCTACAGTTCTCCAAGTACACGATGAAGATAGTAGGTAAACTATCAACATATGTACCCAGAGAACACTTAGGGAAATGAGCTAGATCTTTCTTAGAATCGAAAACCAAACATTCATTCACATCCTAAGTGAGATAAGAAACCCAAAGACATCCCAAAAGGGGACTATTCAAGACTTACTCCTAATGAGTAAGCCTCGAACGGGTATCTAGGCCAATGATGCACACATTGCAATTAAACGAAAAAACCAATCCATTCCTTAGATTTCCCTCCCCACCGCATTAAGGTATGTCCATATAAGTTTGGTCATAATTCAACATATGATTTCCCAATCACATAACCAAACAATTCACATATATTTTTCCAATCACATAATTTAACATTATAGGGACAAATAAAACAAATAAACATAAAGCAAAAGCTATAATATATACCTCTGCTCTCAAGGAGCAGAAGACAAGCACAACGATGTGAGCTTGGAGCACCCAGTCAACAAGTAGAAGATGGAATGTGGCAACTGCATTAGGGCATTAACCAACCCACAAATTAAATAGTGATTAAGTCATAACTCATTAACATCAACTATCTAATATATATTAAGACATTAACAAATTAGAAATTAAGAAACAACATTAAGATTAAAGTAGAATTATTAAAATCAATGGTAAAAAACAAGAATGACTTGTGAATATAATTATATAGTAGAAAGGAAGTACTTTAGAGCACTACAAAATATATAAATTCATGAGCACTACAAACTACAAACATCCTAAATATAATATTAATATCTTAAACTACAATCATCCTAAATTCAATCTTAAACATCCTACATACAAATTAAACTACAAACATCCTAAATTCAATCTTAAACTAATAACTACAATCACTCTACTAATGCAATTGCTTAAGATCTAACAAAAATAAAAAAAATTCCAAAAAAAAAAAAAGAAGAGATTGGTAAAAAAAATAAAAAAGACATAAATTGAGACAAAAAAATTGAAAATTATAATTAAAAAAGACTTACATTGCTTCGGAGACGGAGAGACGGAAACGGCGGCGCGGCCGGCGGCGACGGCGGCGAGCGGGGCAGCGCGGCGCGACGGGAAAGCGCGGCGCGACGGTGGGACGGGTGAGTGAGAGTGAGTGGGTGAGAAAGAGGAGGAGTGCAAGAGAGAGAGAGTGAGTTAGAGCAAGAGAAGGAGTAGCGCCGGAGAGCAGCAGCCGAGCACGGCGCGACGGGAACACGCGGCGCAACCGGTGAGAGAGAGTGAGTGAGTGAGAAAGAGGAGCACCGGCGCAACCGGTGAGAGAGAGTGAGTGAGAGAAACAGGAGGAACGCCGGCAAGAGGAGGAGCGCCGGCGAGAGGAGCAGCGGCGGCGCGACTGATGGGCGGGAATGTAGTTCAACAGCGGCGGCAAATTCGCATGAGAGAGAGAAGTTAATTCCTAATTTGTGAATTGCCCCAACTGATGGGCGGGATACAAAATAAATTCGCTGAAAACGAGTCATCTGCGTCGCATGGGACAAGGGTCCGACGCAGATGACCACACGCACATTTTAGGGCTGGTTAGCAAGCACGAGTCATCTGCGTCGCATAGGCAAGGATCCGACGCAGATGACCGCATGCATGGTACCTTTGTGTACATTTGGGCAGACACGCACATTTTGGGCTGGTTAAGATGCATGGTGCACCATCTGCGTCGGACCAAGGCCCATGCGACGCAGATGATCTCTGCTGAGTTGGCTAAGACGATTTGCGTCACAGGTACCATTAATGCGACGCACATAGTGACCCCTTTTGCGTCGTGTTCCAGAGTTCGTGCGACGCAAAACAATCTTTTATAATTTTTCTTGGCTATTTGCGTCAGATATTCTGTAGGATCCGACGCACATATGTTATTTGCGTCAGTTGCTCTCTTGTCCGACGCAAATAGTCAGACGCAAATCGTGAATTCTGTAGTAGTGATGAGAGGAGGAGGTATGAGCAGAGAAACTGTGAAATGAGGCTTGCAGTTCCTTGACCAGAGCAACCAGAGAGCCCACCTGTTCCTGTAGGCACTCTATCTTAGAAACAGTTCCTTCTTGTAGTTCCTTCATCTGAGAAACAGTAGCTTAGAGTTCCTTGATTTGCTCATCCTTTGTAGTTTCTGAACCAAACCCAGGGAACCCAGAGAAACCTGCAAAACCAGTGGGTACACTCGCAGGAACTGGTCCTGATCCATGAGGAACTCAACTTTTCAAAGTTCCTTTCTTCTTAGGAACAGAAGAGGAACTCACAGGAACTGAAGTGGTGTTCCTAGGAGAACTCAACTGTTCCTCTCCTCCCGAAACCTCCAAGATAACATCAGTATCTTCCTCATCACTTATATCCATGAAAACAGAGGATTGAGATTTCTTAGCTATACGAACACTCTTCCTTTTTGACACAGAAACTTGCTTCTTTTCTCCCTCTTCTTCTTCTTTATCAGAGGTACCCACTTCTTCCACTTTTTCTTTAAGAAACCTAACACACTTATCAACCACTTCCAGATGCAACTTAGAGAGAAAGCCTTTTTGCAAAATTTGGGCATTAGAAACCACATGTTCCTCATAGGAACTAAGATCAACCGCTTGGTTCCTAAAAATGGCAGTAAGGAGGAAACCATAGCCAACTCTCAACTTTCCAGGAATGCAGTGGGCTAGATGTTTAATCATCAGACCAGGAAAATTGATAGGAATATGATTTTCAAGGCTATAAATCAGACATGCATCAAATAAGTTGACATCATCCCTCTTTTGTGTACGAGGAACTACACCTCTCCAAACTACATTAAACAACAGTTTTTGTAAAGGAGATAGAGATTTATGTTTTGTGGTGGAAGATTTGTCATAGTTTCCCCCTATTTTCTTCACAATTTCGGCACTCTCAAGATTATTGATCCTCACTTTCATTTTCCCTTTAACATACTCATCAAACCCTTCATCCGGAACACCAAACAAGTTCCCCATATACTCAACATCAAAAGATATAGCAGTGCCATTCACTTCACTAGTGCAAATCATATTTTCACAAGAGAAATTCTCACAAAACTCATGCATAGCTAAAGGATATATTGGAAGACGAGCATGAGTATCAAAGAGATTTACCCACTGTTGAAGATCAAGAATTTCCACCAATTCGTCAAGTTTTTCTGATTTGCACCACCCATAATTGATAGCAAATCCTTGCGTGAGAAGCTTTGATTTTATATATCAGAGGCAGAGATTTTCGAACCTTTCTCTTTCACCGCCGGAAAATTTGCCTCGGATTTCACACCCTCATCGGTTTTTCGTTTTTTGCGGCGAGAGCTCTTGGGCGTCGAAACAGAACCATCAAGTTCCTTGGTTGAGACTTTCGGACCAGGCGAGAGTACTGGTTCATCAGGGGCCGGTACGCCGGTGGTCAGATTTGAGTCCCCACCGTCGGTTATGGAGAGAGGTGGTGGTTCAATTTGAAGTGGTGAAGGATTTTGAGAAGGAGAAGTTTCCATGGGAATTGGAGAGGAAGGGTCTCTTTTTATTTTGTGAGAAAGGATGTCTGTATTGAGACTTGTGATGACCATGGTGGGTTTTTAAAAAGAAAAGAATTTGGAAGGGGAGGATGAATCTATGAGTTCTTGAATTTTGGAGAAGATGGAGTGGTGGGTTTTTGGTGTTAGGCGTGTAAGGGGGGATGAAGGAGAGAGAGAGGGGTTTAATTTTTTATCACTTAATAAATTAAAGTTGAAACATTAATGTGGTAAAATAAAAATAATGAAAAAAATAAAAGTGGGTGAGATAAAAAAGGAGTGATGGAGTGAATTTAGGGAAAAAAATTATCTCCTAAACCGTGTAGAAGTAGAAAAGAAAAAAAATCAAGAAGTAAATAAAAGAAAACGTGGGGAAGAGAAAGATAATTGAGAAGAAAAAAATAAAAACAATGAAAGGAAGATAACATATGACAAATAAGAAATAGAAAAAGAAAAGATAGAAATTTGAAAAGGAGAAACATATATACAGAAAATAGGAAAAAAACTTGCTTAGTCTTGTATAACATATAACTAAAATAAAAAGAAGTTGCTTACCTAGCACAAGTTATGAGTGAAAATGAGTTTCTATAATGGAAAACTTAGAATATGTTTTCACATAATTAATTGTGTTGGAATAACAATGCCATGTATTAAAATCTATCATTTTTTTTACCTTGGGGGAATCTCATAGGCAGTCATCTCAACTTGATCATTCCAAGCTCCAGTCTCATTTTCTCATGTTTCTCCCTGTTTAAAGGCTTAGTCAAAATATCAGCTATTTGATTTTCAGTTTCACAAAAATCTAATCTGATTAAACCTTTTTCCACATTATCCTTTAAAAAATGATGCCTTATATGGATGTGTTTGACTCGAGAATGATGAACTGGATCTTTGGAAATACAAATGGCACTAGTATTATCACAATAAATAGGAACACAATCATATATTATGCCAAAGTCTCTTAACTGTTGCTTTATCCAAAGTAGTTGTGAGCAACATGCAGCAGCAGCTACGTAATCAGCCTCAACAGTGGATAGAGCAACAGTATTCTATTTCTTGGAACTCCAAGAAACCATGCAGGAACCCAAAAATTGAACCATACCTGAAGTGCTTTTTCTATTTACCAAATCTCCAGCATAATCAGCATCAGCAAAGCCTTTTAAATCAAAAGCATCATCTCTAGGATAGTTTAAACATAGATCGTCTGTTCCTCGGAGATACCTTAGTATCCTTTTCACAGCAGTCATATGTGACTCCTTTGGGTTTGATTGGAACCTGGCACATAAACCTACACTGAAAGAAATGTCAGGTCTACTAGCAGTTAGATATAACAATGATCCAATCATTCCTCTATACTTTGTTTGATTCACACTTTTTCCTTTGGGATCTTCATCTAATCTGGTGGCTGTTCCCATAGGAGTGTGATTCACTTTAGCAGATTCAAAGTCATATTTCTCGAGGAGTTCCTTGACATATTTTTGTTGGTGAATCATGCACTAGTAGAATAATTGCTTATTGCTGCGGTTTTACCCATACGCAGCAATATATCACGTAAAAAGAAAAGGTAAAATATAAAATAACCATATTGCTGCGGTTTCTACTAAAAACCGCAGCAATATGGTTTCTACGGGAAATTTTTGAAAAAAAGTTGACTTTTTGACCATACATATTGCTGCGGTTTTTTGCCGAAACCGCAGCAATATATTAAAATAATATTAAAAAAATAATATTTTAATATATTGCTGCGGTTTTTATTAAAAACCGCAACAATATCATTAAAAAATATTTTAAAAAAGTATAAAACGCATGCTATCATCAGTTAGGGTTTGCTTTTTTCCTCACTGTTCTCTCATTTCTCACACGCCGTTTATACTTTCTCCTCTCACCTTCACCCTCACTCCTCTCACCTTCACCTTCACCTTCACCCTCACTGGTTCACCGTCACCTTCACACGCCGTTTTCGAACTTTCTTATCTTTCAGCCTCACTTGTTCCTCTTCGACGTTTTTCCCCCGCTGGTTCTCCCTCCGCTGTCCGACGCCGCGCCTGTGAACCTCCGCATCAGCCCGACGCCGCGCCAGCCTTTCTTTGTTTTCTCGGTTTCCATCCCCTGTTCGACGCCCTGCCTCGCTGCTGCTTCGTGTTCGTTGAGTTTATCCAGAATATTCCACATCCGAAGCGGCATTCCAAGGTTAATCTTCATTTTCCCTGTCATCTATCTCTTTACTGTCCTCCCTTTATCTCTCTCTTTTCTACTCATCCAAACAACTCCCTTTCTCTCTCTCATTTCATTTCCATTGCTCTTCTTCCCATCAAAGTCAATCTCGCGCCGCCTGACCGCACAAACGCTGGTGCTCGTTGCCCTCGCCGGAGCTCGTCGCCCCCGCCGGAGCTCGTCGAACCACCCCTGAGTCTCAAGTTCCACGCCAAATCACCCCTGAGTCGCGAACGTTGACAAACGAAGACGTGAAGAAAACGTGCCTTTTTTTGATTTTTTTTCTTCGTTTTTCTTTTCCTTTTTTTCCGTTTTTCTTTTCGTTTCTTTTTCGTTTCTTTTTCGTTTTTCTTTGCGTTTTTATTTTCTTTTTTTTTCGATTTTTTTTCGTTTTTCCTTTCGTTTTTGTTAGATCTGTTTGTAGGTCATGTTTGTCGCGTTTTTTTTTTCGTTTTTTAGATCTTATTTTTTTTAGGTTAGTGTCAAACTATACAAATTCTCAAGTTTTTCTCTCACCTTTTTTTTGTATTTTTTTATTTCTGCATTTTTTTTGTTAGTTTTATATCTATATTTTTTTATCAAGGGTTGATCTGATGCTTAAATGCGATATTGAGTGTAAGAATATGATTCTATATAATATATGAGTGTAATGCTGTAAGTTTGTGTTTTTTTTGTATTTTTTTTTTTGCATTCTCTCATTGTATATAAATATCGAATTTTTTTTTTTTGAGCTGTGGTACCTATTGCTGCGGTTTTTACCCAAAACCGCAGCAATAGGCTTTAATTTTTTTTAATAAAAAATGAAAATATTGTTGCGGTTTTGGCTAGAAACCGCAGCAATAGGCCAAGATATTGCTGCGGTCAAAAACCGCAGCAATAGGTTAATTGCCTATTGCTGCGCCCTTAATTGCTGTGCAGTCAAAACCGCCGCAATAGACCACTTTATGACCACAGCAATAAGCATTTATTCTACTAGTGATAATTCCTTTCTCAGTTTGTTTTATTTGTAGACCAAGAAAGAAGTTAAGTTCCCCCATCATACTCATCTCGAACTCACTGCTCATTAAATCTGCAAATTCCTTGCACAGAACTTCATTAGTAGCACCAAATAATATATCATCAACATAAATTTGTACTACTAAAAGATCAGTTCCTTTTGATTTCAAAAACAAAGTTTTATCAATTTTTCCTCGTTTGAAATCATTTTGCAAAAGAAACTTCGATAATCTTTCGTACCATGATCTAGGAGCTTGTTTAAGTCCATAGAGGGCTTTATCAAGCTTATAGACAGGGTCAGGAAGATTTGAGTTGATAAATCCAGGAGGTTGTTCCACATAGACGTCTTCCTCTAAATAACCATTTAAGAAAGCACATTTGACGTCCATTTGGTACAACTTGAAGCCCATGAAAGAAGCAAAAGCAATTAGAATTCTTATGGCTTCTAATCTAGCAACAGGAGCAAAAGTTTCTTCGAAATCTATACCTTCCTATTGATTGTAGCCTTTGACAACCAACCTTGCTTTGTTCCTTACGATAGTTCCATATTCATCGAGCTTGTTTCGAAAAACCCATTTGAGACCAATTACCTTTTGATTCTTTGGCTTGGATTCCAAATGCCACACCTTGTTTCTCTTGAACTCATTAAGTTCATCTTGCATGGCAGTAATCCAGTCAGCATCTTGTAATGCTTCAGTGTGGTTCCTTGGCTCGATTATGGATAGGAACGCTTGAAAAGCACCGAAGTTCCTTAGTTGAGATCTTGTCTGAGTTTCTTTTCGAATGTTGCTGATAATCAGATCCATTGGATGAGAACTTTGACGTTTCCATGGTTTGGGATGGAACTCTGCTGCAGGAACTGTTTCTGACTGAGGTTCGGTCACCTCAGTTCCTTGATCCTCCTGTTCCTGTTGTTCATCCTGCTCATTTGGAACTGCTTCAGTTTCTCCTGGTTCCTCTTCCACAGGAACTTCTTCATTTACTCCTACTTCTTGGTTTCTAGGCACATCAACAATGTTGCTTGGCCTTGTTGGAGAGATTTCTTCATCTTTATCTGAAAAATGAGTTAGACCAATTTCGAAATCTTCCTGTTCCTGAACTACATCAACTTTGTCAGTTTCATCAAAAATAATATGCACACTCTCTTCTACACACATAGTGCGTTTGTTATAAACTCTATAAGCTTTACTGTTTAAGGCATATCCTAAGAAGACTGCCTCATCACTTCTTTCATTAAATTTTCCTAAGTTCCTTTTTCCATTATTGTGAACAAAGCACTTACACCCAAAAATTCTAAAATAAGAAATATTAGGTTTGTTTCCTTTCAAAAGTTCATAAGGTGTCTTATTTAATAAAGATCTAATCATGACTCTATTGATTATATAACAAGCCGTATTAATGCTTGCTTCGGCCGAAGTTCCTTGGTAAGGAAGCGGCTATTAACATGGTTCGAGCCATGTCTTCCAAGGTTCTATTTTTCCTTTCAACGACTCCATTTTGTTGTGGAGTCCTAGGAGCAGAAAAGTTATGGTTCATATCTTGTTCCTTGCAGAAATCATCAAACTTGCCATTGTCAAATTCAGTTCCATGATCCGACCTTAAATGAATTAATTGATGACCACTGGTTCTCTGTGTTTTCTTAGCAAAAGCAACAAATTCATCAAAAGTTTCATCTTTACTTGCTAGAAAAATTACCCACGTATAGCGAGAATAATCATCAACAATCACTAAGACATATCTTTTTCCACTTCTACTTTGTATTCTCATAGGACCACACAAGTCCATATGAATCAGTTCTAGTGGTTTAGAAGTGCTTACAATTTTCTTAGGTTTAAAGGAACTTCTAACATGTTTTCCTTTGGCACAGGGATCACATATTTTATCCTTTATGAACTTGATTGAAGGAAGCCCTCTTACAAGTTCCTTGGATTTTAATTTTTCAAGCAGTGATAGACTGGCATGACCGAATCTTTTATGCCAAAGAAGTGAATCATCTTCAATGACACTTAGGCAGGTTAAGTTGGCTTTTGGAACTTGGTTGAGATCCACTGTATATGTGTTCCCTTTCCTAGTTCCTTCCAAAATAACCTTCCCACTGTCATTGTTTACAATTTGACAATTTTTAGAAGTAAAACTTACCGAGTTTCCCTTATCACAAAATTGGGAAATACTTAGCAGACTGTGCATTAAACCCTCGACTAAGAACACGTTGTCTATTGAGTGGGAACTTGACCTTCCTACTTTTCCGATGGCGATTATTTCACCTTTCTTGTTGTCTCCAAAGGTCACAGTTCCTCCATTATAGGCCTCTAGTGAATGAAATTTAGATTTGTCTCCTGTCATGTGTTTGGAACACCCGCTATCGAGATACCACGAGCTGTTCCCCCTCACTAGGACCTGCATAAAAATCAGTGATCAGATGTAGGAACTCGGGTTTCCTCGAGTTCCTTTTCCTTCACCACATCAGTTTTCTTAACCCATATTTTCTTCACATAATTTTCATTTTTGACGTCCTTTTCTTTCTTCTTAGTACATTAACTTAGAGCATGGTTACCATTTCCACAAAAGGAACAGGCTTTAACACTAGGTAGATCCACATATTTTTTCTTTTTCACATGACTTTTCTTGTAAGAAAAACCTAGCCCTTCTGTTCTTTTTGTTTTAGCATATGTAACCCATTGAGGAGTTATATTAAGGAACTGTTTCTTAGCCTTAGCTATACTTAGTTCCTTTTCTAACTTCTCATTTTGTTCTTTAGCAGTAGTCAATTCAATGTTTAAGTTTTCTAGATCAACATTAAAAATTCCCATACTTATCTCAGTAGATCTTGAAGGATCTAGACTTAAACTTAGCATCTTGTATTGACTTAGTTCAACTTTAAGCAGAATGTTTTCATTTTTAACTCTTTCAAAGGACTCACTAGTGAAGTGTTCCTGTCAAGCAAATCAAAGAACCTACTTTGTACATCTGATCTGACATTAGTTAAGTAGGCCATATGATTCTTACTAAGTTCCACAGCCTTATCACTTTGGCTTTTCAATATTCCAAGTTTCTTATAGTCAACTAGTGTTTCTAACAATAACTCAATTAATTTGGTTTTTGACAGAGATTGAAGAGTAGTGGAATTTACCTCATTAGATGGAACTTTGTCATCTTCATTTGTTTTTGCCATAAGACAAAGATTGGCAGTTTCTTCATGAGGTTGTTCCTCTTCATCTTCGGAATCTGTTTCTCCCCACGCAGCAATCATGGCCTTCTTGAAGTTAGGTTTGGCAAAGGTTGAGTTGTTGTATCTATCTTTGGATAGTTCCTTGCCTTTGCCTTTTCCTTTCTCATTTTCCCAAAGAGGACAGTCTCTTATTTGATGATCAGTTTCTCCGCACTTGTAGCAGCCATTTTCAGTTTTGGAACTCGTTGGTTTTTTGAACGAGTTTCTTCCCTTTTGGTTTCCAGGTTTGTAGTTCCTGTACAACCTTTTAATTTTCCTTACTAGCATGGCCGCTTCTTCTTCATCAGGTTCTGACTCTTCTTCAGCTTTAAGAGCCAAGCCTCAATTCTTGGAACTCTCCGGCACAGCAGTTCCAAGATGCAATTCGTGGGTCATCAATGATCCTGCCAATTGTTCAATACTGAACTTGGTAAAGTCCTTAGTTTCAAACAAGGCAGTGACCTTTGTTCTCCAACGTTCATCTTGAGGCATACTCCTGAGGATTTTTCTAACCTGTTCATCAGTGGGAATAATTCTTCCAAGAGAAACTAATTCATTAGTGATGTTAGTAAATCGTGTAAACATATCTTGAATTGTTTCTTTTGGTTGCATTTCAAAACGTTCATATTTAGACATTAAAAGATCGATTTTGGAACGCTTAACCTCATTTGTTCCTTCATGAGTGATTTGAAGGAGATCCCAAATTTGCTTTGCGCTCTCACACCCCATGACCCTATTGTGTTCATGAGGTCCAAGACCACAATGCAAGATTTTGACAGCCATAGCATTTATTTCATATTTTTCAAAATCTTCTTTTGAAAATTCAGTCATTGGTTTAGGAACTACCTCATTTTCGGCATTGGTTTTTGTTACCTCGAAGTCACCAACTTCGATAACCCTCCGTACTTGATAGTTCTACGCCTTAATGAAAATTTCCATACGATTTTTCCAATACGTATAGAATTTTCCGTTGAACATTGGTGGCCTTTGCGTGGAGTAACCTTCTTCGAGTTTCTCGTGTGTATCCATCTTCTTCAGGAACTTTACTCAACAGGGTTTCCTGTATTACGTGAGTTCCGGCTCTAATACCAATTGATACTCCAATGGAACACGTACAAGAGGGGGGGTGAATTGTACTTTGGAACTTTTAGCAAAGTTTCTCGCGGAATTAAGGCTTTCAAGAAACAGAGATACGAGAGATAGAAATATATAAAATTGAGGAAACTTCTTGAACCTTATCAAGAAGGGAAAACCTCAAAAACTATATTATTGCAATAACTCTATTACAATCACTCTCTACAACTCGAGTTCCTTTCGAACCCAAGTTCCCACAATAATCCCCTTTGATTATTGGAACTCTTCTCTCTATTGCTTCTACTCCGAAGCCTACACTTACTGACTTAACTCTAAGTCTTTACAAGAGTCACTCAACCCTTGATCCCCAAATTACAACTCAAAATGAGAAACACACCAGTAAATATATTGAACTTGGATATTTAAGGAACTTTGGAACTCTTATTGAATGCAACTGACTTTTTATGAAAACTCTTAAGATTTAGACTTAGACAATATGTTTTCAGTTGGTAGTTTGTAATGAGAGAGACTTCTCCTTTTATAGTGAAGTCTTCTCATGTTAGTTCCACTTATTCCTCCACTAAGTGTGAAGCAGTAACCCACGTAGAATTATTTTCCCACGTTCACACTTCTTGAGGAACAAGCAAAGACATGTTCAAACCAACTAATAGTAAGTTGTTTAGTAGTTGAGAAAAACAAGGAGTTAACTTAGGAAATTTATTTTTACTTGCTCAGTAATAAAATCAACATTTTTAATTAGAAAAATAAAAACTATTTTATTTATTTACAATATTTCCTAAAAACTCTCAATTAAATATTTTTCAAAACCACTTGTTGCATTTAATAAGTTCCATTTAGTTCCCTAAACTCAAGTAATATAATTTACTTACATAAATCCTAAGTACAGACTCTTGGACTTAGAAGTTACACCATCTCTTTCAATCTTCAACTCGAAGATCGTTCGTCCTCGGGAACGACGAACGGGTTCCTTGAGGAACTGTGAACGGGAACTTGAATCATAAAACATCATTTTGAAGATTAAATCTTGTTGTTGTGTATATATTACTTTGTCTTGATTATAAGTGTCACGCCATCCAAGATTCCAACTCTGGAACTCACTTAGACAATCAAGTTCCTACTCCGGAACTAAAACACTATTTATCAAACAAACCAATATGTCAGGAAGTTTGCAAGTCAGTCATCATCCAAAACTCAAGGTCAACAGAAAGGCTCATATATATACATTGGAATGATTGGTGTTCAGATATAAGTTTGTAACTTAATTTTTAGGGAAATGATATATATGCAAATTTAGCGCCGCATATAAGAAGCTAAAAATAAAATTGTAAATCAATGAATAAGCATTAATTATATATATTGATTGATGCGTGATTATATCATAAATTCATTAATTAATATTATTCTATGAAATGTATTTAATGCTTATTTACAACCATAAGCGTTGCATATATTAAAATCCTAATTTTAATAATGATGTTTTGTTTAGAAAAAAAATTCCTCTACAAACCTACATATAGAGACCACCAACCTACAGACCACCATATATGTGATCGGTGATTCTAGGTGCACCATATAACTATTGCCTAAAAGAACATTCTATCCAAATATAAACTTATAATCTTTTTTTTTACGAGTACGAATCTTAATTTTTAATGTATAACCTTGTGAAGTGCTTGATTATTGAGTATTTTTTCCCCATCAAATTTCAGAAAAAAGTAAAGCCAATGTGTACTTTTTTTGTATATAATATTAGACAAGTGGAAAGGCAAATAACAAAAATTTTAAGAACCCATAGGCAAAGGATAATTGATGCAGGCCAAACGGATATATATGGATAAAGAACCAAAAGATTCCCCAATTATTTATAAATACAGTAGTAGCTATAGTAACATTCATATTTAATTCATATACACATATGATTTTGGGACTGTACACGTAGTAGTAAATGGTCACACATTGTGGGACAACAGAGAAGCTAATGCCGCACATAATTAAAGAGACAAAAATGTGGTCTATTTTAGCCTTTTAGCTTTAATTATTTCGACCTCCAATAACTCTTCAGAGAAAAGTTGTTAAAATTATTATATGAATTAGCCGTTAAGAAATAAACGGTATGAAGAAAAACGAAATGTAGTAATTCTAAGCTCTATATAAATGAAGTTAGAATTCCAAATATTAGGCATTAACTAAATATTTGTAATAAGAGCAATCAAGAAAAACAAAGAAAAACGAGAAGGAATAGATTATTTAACGTGGTTTCTGAACTATGTGTTACCTACGTCTACTAGCAGCGGAGAGAAATAATAGTACATTTATTAGGTTTTCTTAGGAGAGTACAATTGCAAAATTTGGGGCAAAATGTTGCGTTCGTGAGACCCCGTGTTGGGTCTCTTAAAGCATCAGATTCAAGGCATCCGACAATAGTGCTAATCGTCTAATCGACATATAATTATGTCAAACATTTTAATAATTAATATTATAACATAAAATATCTAATGTTTATCTATAATTTTCAGCATATGTATATCCACATTCTAGGTGGATCTTGTTTGATTAGAGAACTATAAAGAAAAAAAAACTATTAGAGTAGATAAGCTAAGAGATCTAAGATTTTACTTGTTTACCCCTGGGTTTTTGTGGTTGCTCGATGGTTTCGTGGCAAAAGTTAAAAGTGACCAACCAATAACGCTAGCTAAGAAGGGACACAATAATTTGAGTGCTTTGTCTTGCAATTAGTGTTGTTTTGAGATTCTATGTTTTTTTGGCCATTCTTCTCTTTTCTCTTTTCTCTTTTCTCTTTTCTCTTTTCTCTTTTCATAGATCGCCAATTAACTGATTGAGTTACTTCAAGTTTCATAATAGAACTATAGAAGTGGGGTTTGTGGGGGTCTTATTGTAATTTTTCGCCTTGATCCTTGAGGACAGGCTCTATCATCAGAGGCAATAATTCCAATTAGCTCCCATCTTTAAAAAAAAAAACTCATACTTCCTTCGTTCTAAAATAAGTGAAACACTTTTCTCAGCTCAAAAAGTTTTGACATAAAAGAGAGAAGTGCTCACTTATTTCAGAAGGGAGGAAGTATTATTTATAATAATTGATTGATTTGAAACTATTACAATATTTACAGTGTCTTCTATAATTAGCCATGTATGACTTAATTATAACCTGCTATATTAACATACTTCTTTTTTTGATAATTTGGGCTTGCCTTTCATTAAATTCACAAGAGATAGAAAGCCTCAACTCACACCAGGTATTCTTTCATTAAGAAAGAAACTTTTATAGTGCACAACACACCCAATGATGATGAGGAGGCCTTTAATCTCAAGATATTAACATACTTACTTTCTTCTTGTTCTGACCACATTTCTTTTCGTTACCTGTTTAATAGACATAGCTCCTTTGTAAGACACCCTCCAAAATTGCAACAATATTAAAGAGATGAATAGTTGAGATTGGCGTAATTTTGGTTGATCGGCAATGATAATTAGTATTTTCCACCTAAAATATTCTCTTTCTACTGCGCCACAAATAAAAGTCCTCATAAGCTTGGATACATATATTAAGAATAAGTAGTAATGTATATAATAAACAAGATTAAATTGAAATTATAAAGGGAAATTGAACCTTAATTAAAAAGAACCCCCCTAATAGGTTCTAATTCCAGGACAAACGCCTAAACTAAAAGACTCAATTAGGATCTTTCCCGAAGAAAGGGAGCAAATTACATTGGCCGCCTATGTTCGATTCTTGCTTTATCCGCAATGTACTCAAAGGTACCCAAAGAGAACACATGATTACAAAGGTTTGAGAAAGAATAAGTAGCTAATACTAAAAGAAAATCCCCAAAGAAGAGTAAAGAATTGAAAGTAGTAAAGTACAGTACCAACTACCAACTAGTACAACCATAGCCACAGCAAAAATAAATACGAATAAATATTGATTCTCAAACCTTGTGCGCTAAGGAAAAATATCGCGTGTGTACAATCGTGGTATTTAATTTAAATCAAAGTCATACTTCCATTCGAGTTATAGTTCCCCCGTTTTTTTAGTTGCAAAGTGTTGACTTCTATGTTTGTCAAAGTTCAAATTTGACTATTAATATATCTAAGTACTTAATTCGTAAAAATAAAAAAAAGTTGATATAATGAGAATATACATCTTGACAAATGACAACAATATATTATATTTTTGTTTTTGATTTTATATGTTAGTCTGGAATTATTGCTCAAGAGTACCATTAGAATTATGCAAAAATTAAAATGTTGCGGCTAAAAAAAGAGGTAGTACATTTTAAAGTATTCCCTTTTTTTTTCTACATTCTACTTTTCTATAAGATTTTGGAAGATGTATGAAGATCATAACTTTATTAGTAGATGGCAAAAGAAGGGAAAACATAAATAAATAGATGGGTAAACGACAAAAGAAAAAGTAGGTTGCTACACATCGCCCAAAATTTACCCTATTTAATCTCACCCTAAATTCATATTGAAATTTACTTTTAGATTTTTATGCTTATAAACGTTCATCTACATTTTATTTTTCACCTCGCTCTACATTCCTCTAAACTTTATCTTTCACCTCTCACATTTATCACTGTCCACTCTTCTCTCTCACATGGTTACGTAATTTTCGGAATTCAATTTTTTCATATAATATTGGATATTTTTATAATTTTTGAAATTTGATTGTTTTTTAATTACATATATTATTTATAATACTTCAACATATATTAGCCTTTGGCCAATAATAAAAAGTCATTTGTCAATTTAACAAAAGTTTTGACTAATCATAACTTTAGTTTAGGACTCGAAAAGGGACAATTCTTTTAAATCAAATAACTTTTCGAGATCTATGCCTTGGCACACAAAAAAATTAAATCTTTTTTTTTTTTAATATGCACGCCATATGGTGAGCTGAAAATTATTTTTGCCCCACCAGCCATTTTCAATCCACCAATCATTTTCGTCCCATATTTTTAAATACCACGTGTGAATATCAAAAAGTAATGCGGTTTTCAAAGAATTGCCTCATTTTGAGTCTTGGAACTAAAGTTATGCTCCTTTAACATTTACCCAAAAGTAATGCCCTTGCACAATTTGTATCATACATGCGATTTTTCCTACTGAAGGTCGTTTTTTATTTCGTTCTTTTACCATCTTTGCACTATGATAAAATAAGTATTTGTAAAAGTGTTCTCAATAAAATAAAATCGTTAAGAAAATTGAATCTTAGAGAGAAAAGTTAGATGGTAGGAAGATAGACTAATGATGGGGATTAATAGAAATGAAGAGTATAAAAGGGATTACAAATTAAATAGAGCGAAATGCTGTAATACAGGACGATGTTTAATAAAACCAAAAAAATAGATAAAAAAGTAGAAACCATACGAAGCCATATTTTAAAAATGTAACAAGTAATTTGAAATATCCATTTAGAATTAATATAGCATGTAAATAAAAAAGAAGCAAATACAACAACATGATATCTTTGTTTTTTATTTCTCTCTCCACTAACAAAAAGGAGAAAGAAGAGAAGAGAAAGCCTAACAAAAAAAACCTAACCTACAACTAATTGTGCGTCCTATAAAAACATATGCTTTTTTTCTTTTTCCTTTTATCATGAACTACATCAACAATACATAGTAATATACTTGTTGATACATCAAAAATATGTTTAGAGCAACCAATCTATTGTAGATAAGTAGCATGCATCTCAAAAAATTATGTCTAGGGCAAACTATTGTTAGCACTAATTTTGCATCTTAAGCTGAGAATAAAAATTCTTGATAAAATCCTCAGCAGCCTGATCAACATGCTTATTGTCCTGATCCATATTCCTCACCATAAACGAAGAGTCAGTAATCCTTAGCTGCCGGACAGCGGGGCTCCGCCCAAAACCTAGACCCGGCAAAGCCGGCAACGCGGCGGCAACACCACCAGTACCTTCATCATTACGTAACATCATATCCAGCATGTTGCTTACTTCCTCAATATTAACATTGTCACAATCTTCCAAAGGAAAAGGTGAGGGCATGTAAAATAGGTTTTCATTTTGGTGGTGTTGGTTTTTTCTTTTGTTGAAGTATTGGCGGTATAAAGGGGTGTTACTATAACTAAACTCGTACTCTCTAGCGTTGTCGTGGTGGTGGTTGGACGGTGCATCACCAACGCCGCCGCCTCGAGAGGCAAAGAAGTGGTGGTTGTTTTGGTTGTGAAACATTAGGTTTCCTAGGGCTTTTCTAGCGATTTTGCCACGCTTCATCATGATGTTGAGATCTAGAAGTATTTTTTTCTTGCATAAATTTTTTCTTATCATGAATAAAGCCACCTTTACTATCTTCCATATCTTTTTAGATATGATTGCTGTATTTTGCACCATGTTTTATGCTTTGATTGATGTTCAAGTATGAGAGAAAAATGGTGTTTTTTTGGACTTAGGAGAAGTGTTTTGCAAGAGAGGAGAATTAAGAAAACTAGGTTTTTGTGTATGAGAAGGTGAAGGATAGAGGAAGGGGTTATATATAGGAAGAAAAAGGCTGATTTTTTTTTTTATGTAAAGAAAAAGGTTGAAGTTTTTTTTATGCAAAGAAAAAGGTTGATGGAGATGTGAGAAATTAAATGTTTGAAAAATTTGGAGTTGGAAACTTATTGGAATATGGATGGGTACTTTGCTTGTTGAGGGTGGGTAGAACTTTCTTTTATCATAGAAGAATTCCTACCACCACCACTACTACTTTTTTTTCTTCTTTTGCTGAATAAAGGAGACTTGTTTTGTTGAATGATTTGTGTTGTAAATTTGCAAGAAAAGAGCGTGTGATTCATATGGGACATATATTTGAAGTTTGAACGTGTCGAATTTTCTAGGTTGCAACATCTTTTCTGGTTAATTATTCATAAGAGTACGGGTTCTTGCATTTGAATAATCGAATGTGATTATTTGTATAGCTTTTTACACCCCCTGGTCTTTTACCATTGCAACCTTTATAATTTACATTTTTTATAAAATATCCTTTGATCATCTTTGTGTAACTTGAATGTAATGAATATTACGGTTATGTGAGATCTTGTTGGATGAATCTACAAAATACTGCCTCCGTTCTTTATAAATCGTTACATACATATAGGGGAGGAACACATATTAAGGAATAGGAGAGATGAGAAAACAAATAAAAAGAGAGACCCACATATTACCCACATGATAAGGAGAAAGATAGAGATAGCAGATTACCAAAAATAGATATGTAGCAATTAATATGAAACTTCTAAATAAGGGAAATGTAGCTTTGAATAAAGAACGGAAGAAGTATATTTTAAATATGTCAACTCTTTTAAATTTTTAATTAACATATATATAAAGATATCAACAATTACAATTATGCATTGGCAAGCGTGAAACTTCAAATGATGCAATCACCAAAGAATAGATAAGTATATTGATTAAAGATTTTTATTTCCTTTATTAATTTGTAGTTTTTTGCTCGCTCAAAATCGAAAATAATCTAAATTTTCTTTCAAAGAATAGAGAAAGTATAAAATTGCAACGCTTTAACTTTTGAGTTTAGAGTTTTAAAAAAAATTGAGTAACACCCCTTTAATAGGATACCGCCAACACATAATCTAGACAATTTGTAACGTATACCCCGTAATTAATTGAAAATATATGAATCAAT
Organism: Beta corolliflora; assembly: GCA_947648045.1. Lineage (NCBI taxonomy): Eukaryota > Viridiplantae > Streptophyta > Magnoliopsida > Caryophyllales > Amaranthaceae > Beta > Beta corolliflora. Next base: position 1,318,324 of record CANSZD010002981.1, read on the forward strand.
ATAATAAGCGAAGAAATTAATAAGATCATCGCAAGGTGTATTTTCAAACTGTTTCATACTTTCCAACACATAATCTTGACAATTTGTAACACCCTGTAATTTCACTCCTAATTTTTCGCGTTTATGTTCCTTTAACTAATATTTTTTGTTAAAATAAAATATTTATATTTGAATGTTCGTTAAAGTTATAAAAAAAATTATATTTTGATCATAAACACTGAGAAAATTCAATAACATTATTCTAAATAATATCTTTTATTTTTGTGTATTAGTTAAAAATATGGTAAAATGCATTTTGCTAATAGCTCAAAAGTCAAAGTGAGACAATTTTTAGAAAATGGAAGAAGTATATTTTTTTTGTACAGATACGCGCTTAAAGTTATTGGTTAAAGTAGTTCATTGAGAACTATAAAATCAACTGTTACAATTTTCATGAAAATTAGAAGTGTTAATTAGATTTCTATATTGAATATATTGAATTTGTAGTAATCTATATTTCAGTGGGATGCAAGGTTATGACACTACGACTATAATTTTTTAGAAATTTTCAATAAAAGGATTGTGAAGTTAATATCCCCTTTAACTTGTTGAGATGTGTGTTTCCTGATGCACTATAATATGAATGTAATAAAAAAAATAGTTAGATATTGTAGAGTAAAAATAGATTATATTACCTTCGTTTCTTAAATGGTGCAACCTTTCTTTTTTCATTAAACCATGGAAGAGGAGGGGAGCGTGAAATATGACTTATGTGCTTAAATAATAAAAACAAGATTTTTTTTTTGTATAATGGTTTTTCAAAAGTTAAAATGTTCCAACCATTGTGAAATTCGCCGAAAAATTAGAATTGGGGTTTTATTTCACTTTAGATTTCTAATAGTTGTATAATGATTTTCCAAAAGCAAGCATACATACAGCCAGATTTAGTTTTTGATAAAACAATTCGCCGGGATATTAGAGGGGGTTATTTCCAGTGAGAAATTTGCCGCAAAATTAGAATTGTGGTTTTACTTCACTATTGATAAAAGTAGTGAGGTTTTTTTTTGAGGGGAAGTAGGCTCTGTTCTTTTGGACCGAATAAGTACGAACCGAACCCGAAATGAATAAGTCCGAAGCGAACCGAACCGAAATGAATAAGTTTGAAGGCGAACCGAACCGGTCCGCGAACCAACCGATCCGATCCGAACTAAACTAATCTGAATTGAGTATTATTAATAATTACAAGTAGAGTAATATTTTTATCATCATTGATAATGATAATAATTAATAATATTAATGATAATGATAATAATAATAATAATAATAATAATAATAATAATAATAATAATAATAATAATAATAATAATAATAATAATAATAATAATAATACTAATAATAATAATAATACTAATACTAATAATATGCATAATAATAATATTCTTATGAATTGAGTAATATTAATAATAACAAGTAGAATAATAATGATATGAAGTAATAATATTATTAATATAATATTTTCCTCCAAGATTGCTATTCGCAAGTCAATATACACAAAACCAATAGCATGTTTCACGCCTAATACTGTAGAATAGTAACAATAGCATGCATGACTCCTAATTCTAAGCAACAGAATATTGACTTGCCTAATTTATAAAATACAAAACTATATTTACATACATTTGACTACTCCTATATTTATAAAACTATATTTGACATAAATTTTTAAAAAAATACAAAACTATATTTGACAATAATAATAAAAATAATAATAATAAGAAGAATATAATAAAAATAATAATAGTAATAATAATAATAATAATAATAGTAATAATAATAATAATAACAACAATAATAATAATAAGAAGAATATAATAATAATAATAATAATAATAATAATAATAATAATAATAGTAACAATAATAATAATAGTAGTAGTAATAATAATAATAATAATAATAATAATAATAATAATAATAATAATAATAATAATAATAATAATAATAATAATAATAATAATAAGGTCGTAGTCCGAACCGATCCGATCTCGACCGGCCGATTTGATATGAACCGAACCGAACCGATCGATTCGAACCGGACCGAATTTCCATTTATTCAGTCCAAAAGAACAGAGCCGTAGTGAGGTTCAATTACTACAATTATATACTATGGGGTTTAATTTCATAATTGATAAAATCTAAGGAGATAATTTGCTACTACTTTAAATTTCCAATTCATATTCGTATCTACTACTATAAACTTCAACATCATGGTGTATAGTACTTAATGCTTAAGCATTTTATCCATGGTCCATGGAAAACCAAGAAAATCTAGTATTTCTTGCACACAGAATTTGACAAGTGGCATGCGTTAAGGTTTACTCCTATGTTATTAACGAATCTTGAGACGGTAATTGATACGCGATAGCGATATATCAATAACTATGGGCGCTCTTGCATTAGAGCTTGATGAACATAAACATCACAAAGTTAAATTTTATGTGGTATTGAGTAGAGCTATAAGCTAAGCCCTTGCTTTGCTGCTGAATTTCGTGATTGCTTGATGGTGGTAGTGTACTACATGGTCAATTCAAATTAAAGAGGCTCTTGTTTTGTTAGGGAGTGGGCACTTCATAATCACTTTACTTTGGTTTTAGCACTAAAAATAAAAGTCACTTTACTTCCGCAATTTGGTTTCTTTTATCACTAAAATAAAAAGTTTATAAAAAAATTTACTTGTTAAATGTATTATATATGTATTTTCCGTTTTCCTAAGTTCTACCCGCTTTTATTTACATGGTTTTACATATACACCTTTCGCTATTAATATGTTTTATTACATTTTATTTAAAATTTTAAAATTTTATATTATGAAAGTACACACCGCAACGAACCTAACAAGCTAACATGTCACTTGTATTTTTTGTTCTTATAAATACGTTAGAAATGATCGTCTATATGTTAGAAGTTTGACCGAGAGTGAGGGATAGCCTAGTGGTTAGAGCTTCCCTCCCGGTTCCAGGAGGTCCTGGGATCGATTCTCACCCTTGACAAGTTGGGATCCCCTTTATTTCCCCCAACTTGTCAAGGTTTCTCCTTACCTTATTAAAAAAAAAAGTTAGAAGTTTGACCCCTCAAATGATATAACTTAGAGAAACCAAAAGCGTATTACCAAATGAGAACCAAAACAAATTTAGAATATGAGAACTAGTGAACAAACCACTATTTGATGAAGAAAACAAAATTTCATTTATTTAACTTACTATTGTCGATTTAGTACCGCTTAGGCCTTATTCTTGTAAGCTGATTTTATATATATCGATTGACTATTACCAGTTTAAATTATTAATTAATCTTGATTACTGAAATTGAATGATCAACATTGATCATTTAGTGGATTCACTAGTGTTTTAATCATATGCGGTTACTGTCACTGATGACATATTGACTGAAAATGAATTACTAATTAACGCTAACACAGCAAAACTAGCTAGCTAATTTTCCTTATAAGGATTATGTTTGCCGTACCCAAATTGTTGTTGTTGTTATTGTTATGGTTGTTGTTTAAATAATTTTATAGAAGCATTTCTAAAGAAAATTGAAGAAAACATTCATGCAGCATCTCTTAATTAACTTATGGGAAGGAATGTAGACAAAAAAAAATATATAATTTGATGGGAGCTCTTTATTTAGAGAAAGTAATAAATTTGTATTAATTGGAATACATAAAATAGTAAAGCAATAATAATGTTTTCCTAACACTAGAAACTTTGGTAGTGATGATGTTCCATGGGCAAACATTGACAGTGAAGATTTTGAGTTGGTGCTTGTGGACCACAAGACAAGAGAGAAAGCATATAGTCCTATTTATTAAAGCCTAAAGGCGTGCCATTAAAAAATGTGCAGATTGAATAATTCTACAACCCAACTTATATGTTACTCACATCGTTTAAGGAACAATATTACCTAATTAATTATCCCTAATTTTACATAGTATGTTCTCAGTCCAATATTATACTCCCTCTATTTCTAATTATTTGTCCCGTTAACATTTTTATATGGTCTTTAAGATACATACATATTTGGTCTTTAACATTTTTAATATTGTTTAAGTAACAATTATAAAAAGTTTCTATATGGAAGAGACTTCTACCTAGCTCCAAGTTTAACTCATTTATTGCTCGCTTCTCTTTTGGGTGAAAAGTATTGTCAATACATGTTATATATGCTTATGACTGAGAGTGATGGATAGCTAAGTTGGTTAGAGTTTCCCTCCCGGTTCCAGGTGATCCTGGGATCGATTTGTATCCCTGTCCTTGCGGCTCATTCAAACCAAAAAAATATATGCTTATGACAAATATAATTAGGATTAAAAAAATCTTGAAACTTACAAAATTTATGGCAAACAATTAGAGATGAAGTGAGTACCATAAATACGGTATTATGGAGAATCATGGCTGGTTGAGGTAGTAAAACCGGAGTTTCACTCTAAAATCAGAGGTTCGATTCCCAGGAGAGTATAGATAAAATTAAAGGGGTTATAATATATAATTTGGACATACAAGACGAATTAACCAAAAGCACAAGTAGTTTCTACTTTCTATATCCTTGAACTAATAATACAAAGTTCTAGCATATTGTTATAAACTTATAACTAGAGACCATCATATTCCGAAAACGGACGCATATATAATAATTCAGCATCACAGTTTTCTTTACTCTATCATATTATACCTAGATATATATTCCAAAAACATATACTAGCTATTCTAGCAGTCTTGCTCTTCAAGCTTGGAGTAGAACCTCTTAATGAAATCTTCAGCAGCCTGATCCACATGGTGATCACAAATCTCCTCATTTTGCAAAGGATATGGTGAATCTGTTATCCTCAGCTGTCGAACACCGCCTTCTTTAGAAGATAACATGGTTTCCATAACCTTCTTGACTACTTCATAACTAGCAGTGTCTTTAAAGTTGTTATTTTTCTTGTTGGTGATGTTTTGATCGTACAAGGGTGTGCTGTTACAGCTAAAATAGTACTCTTGGGGTGCGTCGGTTGGAGTATTGTGGAGGTTGGAAGGCCTAGTGGCACCACCGTTCGACGCGGTGGCGACTTTGCTAGTGAAGGTGATCTTTCTTCTTGCCATCTTCAAGTTGAGGCTCAATAGTATTTTCTTCTTGCATATTCCTTTTCTTAGCATGTAGAAGGCTAGTTTCACCAAGTTGTATAGTTTTTTTGTTATTATTGGTAGGTTTTGCTCCATTTTTTCTAACTTGTTGGAGTACTGATGTAAGCTTAGTTGAACTAGTAGATCTTTCATTGTGAGAGATTTGTTTAGAAAGAAGGAATTTTTCTTTATAATTAGTGGGGTGAGTGAAAGAAAGAGAGGAGTTTTGGCATGGTGGAAGGGGAAAGGGCAGAGGGTATATTTATAGGAAGTAGGAATGAAGGCAGACAAAGACTTATGAGTGGAGGAATAGGAAAATTAGATCAATCATGGAGTTGTTAACTGTACATTCTAGATTTTGTACTAGTGGTGTTAAGATTTTTTTTATTAAACAGGGCACCTAAATACAACCTACCCCAAAGCCCCCAAACCCTCCCATGAGAATCGAACCCACAACCTGTGGGTGGAAGATGAAAGGGCTTACCACCCTTCCACTCCCTCATTCTCACTAGTGGTGTTAAGATATCTCAGTATTGAATTAATGGTGATATCCTACGAGGCTACGAATAATACATACTCCCTCGTTTCTATTTGTTCTTCCTATTTAGATTTTTTTTAAGAGACAAAAAAAAGTCAAAGTAGAAAGAACAAATAGGAACACAGGGAGTATTAAGTCTAGAGATGTACACTTAATTGATCATACCAATAAATCTCTAACTTGAGTAATTAGATGCTTCTCCTAACCAAGCTTGGTGGTGGGGAACTCACCTTGTGGTTTTGAGGTCACAAGTTCGAGTCCCACTACCTACTTGTGCTTGGGAGTAGGGATTCCCTTAATCCCCCCTACTCTCAAGCGTTGACCTGTGTAGCTGGGCTGGCTGACCTGCAATAGATGTGGGCAAATCCTAGCAGAGAAGGGAATTGTGCACCAAAGAAGTGTTGTAGGAAGGCCACAACAAAATGGAAGGGTGGAAAGAAAACACATATTTCTTTTAGAGACTGGAAGAGCATTAAAAATCCATGCTAACCTTCCTGATCATTTGTGGGGTGAATGTATTTTGACTGCTACATACCTCATAAATCTCTTACCTAGCTCAGTTCTCAACTGGGAAACACCCTACAAAAGACTCGTGAAGAAAGAAGTTCAATATGAGCAGCTAAGGGTGATAGGTAGCCACTGTTATGCTAGTCCTAGTAAGAAACCTAATGACAAATTTGCTGAAAGAGGCATCAGATGCATCTTAATAGGTTCAGATGCATCTTAATAGGTTATCCCCCCCCCATCAAAAGGGTTATAAGCTATATGATTTGAACAAAAAGAAAATTTTCATAAGTAGAGATGTGATATTTCATGAAATATTTTGCCTTTTGTTCTTAACAAGGATAAAAGAGATTATGTAGAATTTGTTGAAAACAGATTAATGAATGCAGTAGATGAAGACAATGCAGGTGACATTATGGAAGAGATTGCCTTGGATATAAATCCAATAGAAGATGAAATAATGCAGCAAGATAATGCAGAGAATGTTGTGATTGAACAACCAACATCTCAACAACAAACTCACACAGTTGCTGATACAGGTAGACCTGTAAGGCACAGAACTCTCCCTGAGAAGTTCAAAGACTATGTAGTGAAACTTCTTGATATACAGAGATCTCAGTCACACTCAGAAAGAGTGTCTCTCATGTTCAAGAGACTAGAAGGTTCTGAACACTATCCTGAAGAGTATATAAGCTCTTTGAATAGTGCCCTAAAAGTCACAGAACCATTGAATTACAAGGAAGCAATGAAGAATGAAGATTGGCAAGCTGCAATGAAACAAGAAATGCAAGCCTTGGAAGACAATGGTACTTGGGAATTGAACAAATTACCAGAAGGAAAAAGAGCAATAGCTTGCAAATGGGTGTATAAAGTCAAGCTGAGACCAAATGGAGAAGTGGAAAGACTACTTAAAGCAAGGCTAGTAGCTAGAGGGGACATACAAGTGAAAGATAAAGACTATAAACACACTTTTTTACCAGTGTGAGAACTCTTATTGCACTAGCCACTGCTCAAAATTGGCCACTACATCATCTAGATATCAACAATGCATTTTTGCATGGATATCTAGATGAAGAGGTGTATATGCATCCACCCCCAGGACATACAGCAGAGCACAATGGCAGTGTATGCAAGTTGAAAAAGAGTTTATATGGTCTTAAACAAGCATCCAGACAGTGGAATATAGAGCTCACTAAATTCTTTATCAAGGAAGGATTCCTACAGAGCAAAAGAGATTATTCACTTTTCACCAAAAAGATTGATGGGAAACAAGTCATTGCACTTGTATATGTAGATGATCTCTTGATCAGTGGTGATGATGATGATGGGATTGCAAGTTTGAAACACAAATTAGATGTTGCTTTCACTTGCAAAGATCTAGGGAAGATGAGATATTTTCTTGGAATAGAAGTCTCCAGGACTGAAAAGGGGACTATGCTAAATCAAAGAAAGTTCATTTTGGACATTCTTAGCAATGCAGGTATGCAAGAGTGTAAGCCATGTAAATTTCCTTTTCCAAGAGGATTGAGATTATCTATTGATGAAGGAGAAATACTCACTGATGCTGAATTCTACCGAAGCCTCATTGGCAAGCTCCTCTACCTTAATCCCACAAGACCTGACATCACTTATTCAGTCCAACAACTCAGTCAATTCATGGCCTGCCCTAGAAAACCTCATCTACAAGCTGCAATTCATGTCATCAGGTACCTTGCAGGGACCATTGATTGGGGGTTGTATTATCACAGTGACTCAGACATCTCCGTCTCTGCCTATTGTGATGCTGATTGGGGCACTTGTGCCTTTAGTGGAAGATCTCTCACAGGTTATTGTGTATTTCTTGGCAAAAATCTTGCTCTTGGAAAACCAAGAAACAGAAGACCATCTCTAAATCCTCTGCAGAAGCAGAATACAGGTGCATGTCTCAGACTAGTAGTGAACTAGTCTGGATTGATGGGATTCTAGAAGACTTGCAGTTTGCTATCCCTGAGCCTATCAATCTATACAGTGATAACAAGGCTGCTATCTACATCTCTCATAACCCTGTGTTTCATGAGAGAACTAAGCACCTAAAATTAGATTGTCATTATATAAGAGATCACTATTTAGATGGGTTCATCAATCCTCTTCACATAAGATCTTTCCTTCAGTTAGCTGATTTGATGACCACAACCCTTGGTGAGCAGCAGCATAATCACCTATCTCTCAAGCTGGGCATCCTTACCTCAGCTCCACCTTGAAGGGGTGTAAAGAATGTGCTTATGCCCCTGATTACATAACTCACAATGATATTTTGTATAGCTGTTGCATCAGCCTATTTTATTGCCTTCTTGACAGCTGTAAGTTTCAATCCTTTTAGTGATCCTAGGTTGATACTTTTGTCCTGTTGTACATCTAATCATTAGGTATAGTTTTTGGTGGCTTGTATATATACTAGCAGCTAGGTGTTCAGCCGTTTTTCATGAGCTTGTAATACACACACAAAATCATACTTGTGAATGAGAAAAGCAAAATCCTCTGTGAGAAATATTATCAGAGAGAAATCAGTGTGTTTGATCTATGAATTTTCTTTTCAACAATACATAGTAATATATTTGTTGATACATCAAAAATATGTTTAGAGCAACCAATCTATTGTAGATAAGTAGCATTCATCACAAAAAATTATGTGTAGGGCAAACTATTTTTAGAACTAATTTTGCATCTTAAGCTGAGAATAGAAATTCTTGATAAAATCCTCAGCAGCCTGATCAACATGCTTATTGTCTTGATCCATATTCTTCACCAAATACGGAGAGTCCGTAATCCTTAGCTGCCGGACAGCGGGGCTCCGCCCAAAACCTAGACCCGGCAAAGCCGGCGACGCGGCGGCAACACCACCAGTACCTTCATCATTACGTAACATCATATCCAGCATGTTGCTTACTTCCTCAATATTAACATTGTCACAATCTTCCAAAGGAAAAGGTGAGGGCATGTAAAATAGGTTTTCATTTTGGTGGTGTTGGTTTTTTCTTTTGTTGAAGTATTGGCGGTATAAAGGGGTGTTACTACAACTAAACTCGTACTCTCTAGCGTTGTCGTGGTGGTGGTTGGACGGTGCATCACCAACGCCGCCGCCTCGAGAGGCAAAGAAGTGGTGGTTGTTTTGGTTGTGAAACATTAGGTTTCCTAGGGCTTTTCTAGCGATTTTGCCACGCTTCATCATGATGTTGAGATCTAGAAGTATTTTTTTCTTGCATAAATTTTTTCTTATCATGAATAAAGCCACCTTTACTATCTTCCATATCTTTTTAGATATGATTGCTGTATTTTGCTCCATGTTTTATGCTTTGATTGATGTTCAAGTATGAGAGAAAAATGGTGTTTTTTTGGACTTAGGAGAAGTGTTTTGCAAGAGAGGAGAATTAAGAAAACTAGGTTTTTGTGTATGAGAAGGTGAAGGATAGAGGAAGGGGGTTATATATAGGAAGAAAAAGGCTGATTTTTTTTTTTATGTAAAGAAAAAGGTTGAAGTTTTTTTTATGCAAAGAAAAAGGTTGATGGAGATGTGAGAAATTAAATGTTTGAAAAATTTGGAGTTGGAAACTTATTGGAATATGGATGGGTACTTTGCTTGTTGAGGGTGGGTAGAACTTTCTTTTATCATAGAAGAATTCCTACCACCACCACTACTACTTTTTTTCTTCTTTTGCTGAATAAAGGAGACTTGTTTTGTTGAATGATTTGTGTTGTAAATTTGCAAGAAAAGAGCGTGTGATTCATATGGGACATATATTTGAAGTTTGAACGTGTCGAATTTTCTAGGTTGCAACATCTTTTCTGGTTAATTATTCATAAGAGTACGGGTTCTTGCATTTGAATAATCGAATGTGATTATTTGTATAGCTTTTTACACCCCCTGGTCTTTTACCATTGCAACCTTTATAATTTACATTTTTTATATAATATCCTTTGATCATCTTTGTGTAACTTGAATGTAATGAATATTACGGTTATGTGAGATCTTGTTGGATGAATCTACAAAATACTGCCTCCGTTCTTTATAAATCGTTACATACATATAGGGGAGGAACACATATTAAGGAATAGGAGAGATGAGAAAACAAATAAAAAGAGAGACCCACATATTACCCACATGATAAGGAGAAAGATAGAGATAGCAGATTACCAAAAATAGATATGTAGCAATTAATATGAAACTTCTAAATAAGGGAAATGTAGCTTTTAATAAAGAACAAAGTAAGTATATTTTGAATATATCAACTCTTTTAAATTTTTAATTAACATATTTATAAAGATATCAACAATTACAATTGTGCATTGGCAAGCGTGAAACTTCAAATGAATGGTTGAATTGTTGTGTTTGCTGATGCACTATAATATGGATGTAATAAAAAGTAGTTAGATATTGTAGAGTGAAAATAGATTATATTACATCCGTTTCTTAAATGTTGCAATATTTCTTTTTTTCATATAAACCATGGAGGAGGAGGGGAGCGTGAAATATGACTTATGTGCTTAAATAATAAAAGAAGATTTTTTTATATAATGATTTTTCAAAATACAAATGTTGCAACTATTGTGAAATTTGCCGGAAAATTAGAATTGAGGTTTTACTTCACTATTGATAAAAGTAGTGAGGTTTAATCACTACAATCATATACTACGGGGTTTAATTTCATAATTGATAAAATCTAAGGAGATAATTTGCTACTACTTTAAATTTCCAATTCATATTCGTATCTACTACTATAAACTTCAAACATCACGGTGTGTACTTAATGCTTAAGCATTTTATCCATGGTCCATGGAAAACCAAGAAAATCTAGTATTTCTTGCACATAGAATTTGACAAGTGGCATGCGTTAAGGTTTACTCCTATGTTATTAACGAATCTTGAGACGGTAATTGATACGCGATAGCGATATATCAATAACTATATGGGCGCTCTTGCTTTAGAGCTTGATGAACATAAACATCACAAAGTTAAATTTTATGTGGTATTGAGTAGATCTATTTAGAGCATCTCCAATGGTTTCATATAAGGGTATGCTTGCAATTTTTGCTAAATATGTAATTCTAGGCTTAACCACCTGGACGGAAAAAACAAACCTCGCTTGCAAGCAAGTGTAGCCCAAACAAGCGGGGTAGGCTTGAAAAAATAAGAGGAGAACACATCCAATTATACTACGCCATGTGGAAACTTTTATTTATTTATAATTTTTTTTAAAATGACAAAGCTAAAAAGTGATGTAGCCTTACTATTGGGAGGCATTGTAATTTAGTATGCCAGCGTTCTTTAAAAGGCGATGTGGCAGTCATTCTACAAGGTATTGTAGCTCATCATTGGAGTTGCTCTAAGCTAAGCCCTTGCTTTGCTGCAGAATTTCGTGATTGCTTGATGGTGGTAGTGTACTACATGGTCAATTCAAATTAAAGAGGCTCTTGTTTTGTTAGGGAGTGGGCACTTCATAATCACTTTACTTTGGTTTTAGCACTAAAAATAAAAGTCACTTTACTTCCGCAATTTGGTTTCTTTTATCACTAAAATAAAAAGTTTATGAACAATTTACTTGTTAAATGTATTATATATGTATTTTCCGTTTTCCTAAGTTCTACTCGCTTTTATTTACATGGTTTTACATATACATCTTTCGCTATTAATATGTTTTATTACATTTTATTTAAAATTTTGAAAATTTTATATTATGAAAGTATACACCGCAACGAACCTAACAAGCTAACATGTCACTTATATTTTTTGTTCTTATAAATACGTTAGAAATGATCGTCTATATGTTAGAAGTTTGACCGAGAGTGAGGGATAGCCTAGTGGTTAGAGCTTCCCTCCCGGTTCCAGGAGGGCCTGGGATCGATTCTCACCCTTGACAAGTTGGGATCCCCTTTATTTCCCCCAACTTGTCAAGGTTTCTCCTTACCTTATTAAAAAAAAAAAGTTAGAAGTTTGACCCCTCAAATGATATAACTTAGAGAAACCAAAAGCGTATTACCAAATGAGAACCAAAACAAATTTAGAATATGAGAACTAGTGAACAAACCACTATTTGATGAAGAAAACAAAATTTCTTCTATTTAACTTACTAATGTCGATTTAGTACCGCTTAGGCTCTATTCTTGTAAGCTGATTTTATATATATCGAATGACTATTACCAGTTAAAATTATTAATTAATCTTGATTACTGAAATTGAATGATCAACATTGATCATTTAGTGAAAAAATGATGAGAGAGAAACTTAGTGAGAGAATCTCAGTGAGAAACCCCGGAAATAATCCTGAAAATCCATGGAACATAGTTAGAAGAAGGAAAACAAATTCCAACCCCCCAAAGCTTCCCGAACCATTTTTGTCAACCACCTTCCTCTTCCCATCACCAGCACAGAAATTGCCAGAATCTTACGAATCCATGGATCCATAGATAACATCTACTTCCCTGCAATAAGACCCAACACAAACCACAAGTTTGCTTTTGTTCAATTCCAGTTCCCTCAATCTTTACTCACCGCCATGAGGGATGAGCACAACAGGATAATCGATGGAAACCGCATCATGGTCATTCCAGGAAAATACGACAAAAAAATCATACACCACTCCAACTCAAACCAGCACTACCTCCCATCCCCCCCAAAAAAAAATCCCATAATCTCACAAAGACCCCAATCTCAACCCATCAACGCCCTTCGAGACAAGAGAACATACAAAGAAGTAGCCTCACCTCCAAAACAAAAAACACACCAAAAAGATCCAATTCTCAACCCCACCTCACCTCTTGAACCCCCAAACCAACCAAAACCTAACCTCTCATATCCTAACCCTTCAAACCGGAGAATAATGAGCTCAAGAGCACTCGGTGAAGAAACGGAGAAAATAAGGAACTCATTAGACCCTATTGATCTTGACAGTGAATTTGCCGCTGCTATAAAAGGTCGAAAATGTGAAGAAAATTTGGATTTTATGCAGAAAAGTGTAATCGCATTAGCATCTTCATCTCAATCTTCGGAAATGCTAATGGATCTAATTCTTGGGGAGGGAGTTAACTGTTTGAAAATTAAACCAATGGGGGGAATTCTACACCTTATCACCTTTGACTCAATGGAAGATAAAAAGGCCATGGTTGAAAGTAAGTGGCTAGAACAATGGTTTATGACCATAAGGGATGTTAATGATGCAAGTACTTCCCTTTGGAGAGAAACTTGGATAAAAATTTATGGTACTCCTTTAGGTGCATGGTGCTATGAAAATTTCTTTAGCATTGGGAGTATCTTTGGCAGAGTGCTGTCAGTTAATTACAGAGAATATGATTGTGCTCATGTGCTTGTCATTACGGATTGCTTATTTGAGATCAGTTGTAAAATATCAATGGAAATTGAGGGGAAGCAATTTCCAATTTTCGTCTCAGAACAAAAAGGGCCATGCAACATGCAAAAAATTCATGAGAAAAGTCCAATCATCAGCACACATGGAAAAGAAAAACCAAGTCCAAGTGGATCCAATAACATCCTCCCCTGAGGTCAGTCTTTTTCAGAAAGAAAATTCAAACACCTCTGTGCATTCTGACGTCCATCTGAATCCCAATGATGGAATTTTGGGAGATCACGCTGCAATCAATCCTGAGCCGACACCTTCTCATGTCCCAACTACTTTGTCATTATTAAATAATGACAACTGCAAGCAGCCATATGAAATGACCTTTCAATTATCATCTGCACACCAAACATCATTAAATGCGCAGCCTTCCAATCATCCCCCCCAAGAAAAAAGTCAACCTTCCCTCAATCCTGAAATCAGTCCAAACTCCTCAAAAGCTGCCCATAACCTGCTGGGCCCATACTCACAGAAAATAATCCCTCAGCCCAAGCCCACTTTCCAATCAAATGTCCAAACTTTTAACAAATTCGGGCCCCTACTAAAACCATCCAGATCATCCCCATCATCCTCGACTATGGACTCCTCCTCTCTTTCAGGCCCACTCTTCCCCCCTGGTTTTGAGGATTCCATCCCATCACCCACAAAAAAAGCCCAAATCAAAAAACGCCAAAAAAAACTAGCGAAAAAAAAGAAGCTCAAACTGGCAGCCTCTAAAGATCCTCACTCCCCACCAGATGAAAATGCGTGTCTCAACATGCCCTCAATAAAAGTGGATGACGTTATTCAAATGGCCACAATCTTGGGCCTCTCATATGATGGGCCAATGCAGGATCTCAGAAGGAAAATTCAGAAAATACTCAAAGGGCAAAAACTTGACTGGGAAAGCTACAATCAGTAAGTTTTTTGCTTAATTCAATTCATTTCTGAAGTAATAATGATTGCTATTTCTTGGAATATAAGGGGAGCCAATGCTAGAATAAAACGGAGTTCTCTCCGGAAATTGATCATAAAACATGACCCTCATATCGTGTTCATACAAGAGACCAAAGTAGAGGATTTCAGTCCCAAAACAATCAAGTCAATTTGGAATGTGGACAATATTGATTGGTTGGCTAGTCCATCTTCCGGAAATTCAGGAGGCCTTCTGACTCTATGGAGGTCAGATTTTTTCAAATTGGAATCTTTTAGGGTGGAGTCAAACTGGATTGCCATAATCGGTTACTTTCCTTCCCTTGAATTTAAAGGCTGCCTCATTAACATATATAACCATGTGATCGAGAAGGTAGACTGGAAATATGGAATGACATAATTGAATTCAGAAATTCTCATCAACCTCCTTCATTCATTCTCGGGGATTTTAATGAAGTGCTCGAACCCTTCGACCGTGGAAGCAATAACATATCCCAATCTGGTGCACAAGAATTCAAAGACTTCATTCAAGAGGCCCATCTCACAGAAATACCTGCCTCCAATGGCTGGTTCACATGGTACAGAGGTCCGGCAAAAAGCAAGTTAGACAGTCTGCTTGTTAATCCGGAATGGATCTCAGTGCTACCGTCCCTCCACGTATCTCTACTCAAGCGCAACATCTCAGACCATTGCCCCCTTTTAATACAAACCGACGACCACAACTGGGGTCCAAAACCCTTCAAGTTCCAAAACTGTTGGCTATCTCACCCGGGCTGCATGAAAATCATAAAAGAAATATGGGGGAATTCCACCTCTGAAAGCTTCGGTGAGAAACTGAAAATTGCTAGAGGAAAACTGAAAGCATGGAATATGGATGAATTTGGTCATGTTGACCACAAAATCACCTGCCTTAAGGATAGAATTCATGATTTAGACCTATTATCGAATGATAGGAATCTAACGGAGATTGAAATTGCTGAAAGAAGATCCGGTCAACAAGATCTTTGGACCTGGCTGAAGAGGAAAGAAACCATATGGGCCCAAAATTCAAGGGCCAAATGGCTGAAAGCAGGAGACAAAAACACAAAATATTTTCACACCTTGGCCTCCATCCGAAAAAGAAAAAACTCAATAACCTCATTATTTTCTAACGGTTCCATTGTGTCTGATCCTGCAGGAATTCATAAAGAAGCGGTCTCTTTTTACAAAAATATCTTTAAAGAGGAGTCGCCACACAGGCCGGTTTTCGAAGGATTAGATTTCAAAAAAATCTCTTCTGAACAATCGGCCTACCTTGTCACTCCTTTCACCAGGAAGGAAATAGATGAAGCAGTTAACTCATGCAACTCTCAAAAGGCTCCCGGGCCCGATGGTTTTAATTTCTTATTCATCAAAGAGGCTTGGGAGGTAATCAAAGAAGATGTATACGGTATCCTTGATGAATTTTGGTTCTCTTGTCGACTCCCCAAAGGATCAAACGTGGCTTTCATTGCTTTGATTGCAAAAATTGATAATCCAGGTGGCCTAAAGGACTATAGGCCAATTAGCATGGTTGGCTGTATTTATAAAATCATCTCAAAGGTCCTAGCAAGGAGGCTCCAAAGGGTCATGGACACTCTCATAGGGCCGTTTCAATCTTCCTTCATTGCGGGACGTCAAATCTTGGATGGCGCACTAATAGCCGGGGAATTAATTGAATCATGTAGAAGAAAAAAAATCAAAACAACTATCTTAAAGCTTGATTTTCACAAAGCTTTTGATAGTGTGTCTTGGGATTTCATGGAATGGGTCCTAAAACAAATGGACTTCCCTCATATGTGGCGATCATGGATCCTTGAGTGCGTTAGAAGTGCTGCGGCTTGAATTATCATAAACGGATCTCCAACAATTCCGTTTAAGCTTCATAGAGGCCTCCGACAAGGGGACCCTTTATCCCCTTTTCTTTTTAATTTGGTTGTGGAGGTTCTCAGCTTAGTTATACAAAAGGCCACGAGAGCAGGTTTATGGGAAGGCGTGGAAATTTCTCTCGGAGGTTGCAAGATCTCTCACCTGCAATACGCTGACGACACTATAATATTCTGCCCTCCCAACATGGAATACCTTCTCAACATCAAAAAAGTTCTAATCTTGTTCAATCTAGTCTCCGGCCTTCAGGTAAATTTTCATAAGAGCTCTTTGATTGGCATTCATACAGATACAATTTAGCATGAGTCAGCGGCAAAAGCACTCTTATGTAGAGTGGGATCTCTTCCATTCACGTACCTCGGATTGCCCATTGGCGGCAATGTCTCGAGGGTGGACACTTGGGCACCGATCATTAATAGAATTGACCGCAAGCTCGCAACATGGAAGGGTAGCATGCTATCAATAGCGGGGAGACTGACACTCATTAAAGCATCAATCTCCAGCCTCCCGCTATACTACCTATCAATCTTCCCTGCTCCAAAAGGCGTTTTGGAAAAAATTAATAAACTCCAGAGGCAGTTTTTATGGAGTGGGGGATCGGGAAAAAAATCACTAGCCTTAATATCATGGCAGACATTGGAGCTTCCGATGGTTTTTAGCGGTTTGGGCTGCGGCAATTTACTCCTTAGAAATCTGGGCCTACTTTTTAAGTGGGCTTGGCGTTTCTTGAATGAACCCAATGCACTTTGGAGGATTATTGTGTGCAAGAAATATGGGTACTCTATTCCTTTTCAGATCCATGACTTATCTATCCCTGCTCATGGTGGGCCTTGGCGATCCATATGTGCTAATATCTTGAAACATCCATCTGTGAATGGTCTGTTAAAATCGAAAATCAGAAGAAAAATAGGGAATGGGAGCATAGCCCTATTTTGGCACGAATTGTGGCTAGGGGATTGCCCTTTGAAACAATTATTCCCTCGATTATTTCTAATATCATCAAGCCCAAACGCCAACATCTCATCTTTTGGCTACTGGGTAGATTCAACATGGCACTAGAATCTTATGTGGAAGAGATCTCTTAGACCTCGAGATGAATTTGAATTGACTAGCCTTCACTCCCTCCTTCAAGACGTGATTTTGTCAAAGGAAAATGAAGATGTCTATGTGTGGACCCCATAAAAAACAGGAGACTTCTCGGTAAAATCAGTCACGATGGAATTAACAAAATCAACCTCTCCAATTAATCACTGCCTAGCAAATTGGAAAAGGCTTTAGCGTGGCTTAATACCACCACGTATTGAGATGTTCACCTGGTTCGCGATTCAAGGAAAAATCAACTCAAAAGCAAAGCTGCTACACCTGAACATAATTCCTCCTGAAGAAGCATTGTGTGTATTTTGCAAATCTCAAATAGAGTGCTCGAATCATCTCTTGTTACATTGTGAATTTTCGATCGAAGTTTGGGAATGGTGGATCAATTTATGGGGTTTAAAATGGGTTTTCCCTCGTGAGCTCTGTGAAGCTTTTGAGCAATGGATGATCTTCGGTAAAGATGATTTTTTAAAAAAAGTGTGGTGCGCTATGTTTTCCATCATCATATGGTCATTATGGAAGGAGAGGAATTCCCGGATCTTCAACAATAAAGCCTGCTCCATCAATCAACTCCAAGACCTTATACTCACTCGTCTTAGCTGGTGGGTAAAGGGGTGGGGTGCATCATTCCCATACTCAGTGGATGAAATCATTCGACATCCCCATTGTCTAGATTGGAATGAATTGAGTAGTTGCGTTGGTAAGGAGGCTCCTGTAAAGCCATCTTCACTATGGTCTCCCCCTACTTCCTTCTCACTAAAATGGACCGTTGATGCCTCCGTAAACGCAAGCCAATCAGTGTCAGCTATAGGGGGAGTGCTTCGCAATAGTCAAGGATGGTTCATGTGTGTTTTCTCAAGCCCAATTCCTCCAATTGAAATCAACTCAGCAGAAGTTCTTGCAATTTTCAGAGCAATTCAAATATCTATGAGTTTTGATGCCACAAAAAATTCTCATCTAATCATAGAATCCGACTCCGCCAACGCCGTAAGATGGTGTAATGAAGATAGTGGAGGTCCATGGAATTTAAACTTCCAAATGAATTACATCCGAAATGCTCGCAAGGAATGGCTAGATATATCAATTATTCACAAAGGTCGAAACTCAAATTTTGTGGCTGACACTTTAGCCAAGCAAGGCCTGGTGAGAGATGCTGAATTCTTAGCATGGCTGTGAGAAGTTTAGCTTTTCATCATTTGATCATTTGTTCAGAGTTAATGTATGATCACTGATATGAATGTATCTTGAACCAAAAGCTAATGTAACTGAGGTTCTTTTCCTCCTCCTATAAATAAAAGGCCATGCCATAAATTATCAAAAAAAAAAAAAAAACATTGATCATTTAGTGGATTCACTAGTGTTTTAATCATCAGTTACTGTCACTGATGACATATTGACTGAAAATGAATTACTAATTAACGCTAACACAGCAAAACTAGCTAGCTAATTTTCCTTATAAGGATTATGTTTGCCGTACCCAAATTGTTGTTGTTGTTATTGTTATTGTTGTTGTTCAAATAATTTTATAGAAGCATTTCTAAAGAAAATTGAAGAAAACATTCATGCAGCTTCTCTTAATTAACTTATGGGAAGGAATGTAGACAAAAAAAAATTATAATTTGATGGGAGCTCTTTATTTAGAGAAAGTAATAAATTTGTATTAATTGGAATACATAAAATAGTAAAGCAATAATAATGTTTTCCTAACACTAGAAACTTTGGTAGTGATGGTGTTCCATGGGCAAACATTTTTTTTTTTTTTTTAAGGTAAGATGAAATCCCTTGCAAGGAAGAGGGGAAATTGGGGATCCCTCCTTGCAAGGGGTGAGACTCAATCTCAGGATCTCTGGGATCGGAGGTGATGCCAACACCACTAGGCTATCACCTACTGCTCAAAGTTCCATGGGCAAACATAGACAGTGAAGATTTTGAGTTGGTGCTTGTGGACCACAAGACAAGAGAGAAAGCATATAGTCCTATTTACTAAAGCCTAAAGGCGTGCCATTGAAAAATGTGCAAATTGAATAATTCTACAACCCAACTTATATGTTAAGCAATACTCACATCGTTTAAGGAACAATATATCTAATTAATTATCCCTAATTTTGCAAAGTATGTTCTCAATCCAATATTATACTCCCTTTATTTCTAATTATTTGTCCTGTTAACTTTTTCATGGTCTTTAAGATACATACATATTTGGTCTTTAACATCTTTAATATTGTTTAAGTAACAATTATAAAAAGTTTCTATATGGAAGAGACTTCTACCTAGCTCCAAGTTTAACTCATTTATTGCTCGCTTCTCTTTTGGGTGAAAAGTATTGTCAATACATGTTATATATGCTTATGACAGATATAATTAGGATTAAAAAAATCTTGAAACTAACAAAATTTATGGCAAACAATTAGAGAAGTGAGTACCATAAACAGTATTATGGAGAATCATGGCACAGTAGTTTGGACATACAAGACAAATTAGAGGTTCGATTCCCAGGAGAGTAAAGATAAAAGGGGTTATAATATATAATTTGGACATACAAGACAAATTAACCAAAAACACAAGTAGTTTCTATATCCTTGAACTAATAATACAAAGTTCTACCATATTGTTATAACTTATAACCAGAGACCATCATATATATTCCGAAAACGGACGCATATATAATAATTCAGCATCACTGTTTTCTTTACTCTATCATATTATACCTAGATTATATTCCAAAAACATATACTAGCTATTCTAGCAGTCTTGCTCTTCAAGCTTGGAGTAGAACCTCTTAATGAAATCTTCAGCAGCTTGATCCACATGGTGATCACAAATCTCCTCATTTTGCAAAGGATATGGTGAATCTGTTATCCTCAGCTGTCGAACACCGCCTTCTTTAGTAGATAACATGGTTTCCATAACCTTCTTGACTACTTCATAACTAGAAGTACTGTCTATAAAGTTGTTATTTTTCTTGTTGGTGAAGTTTTGATCGTACAAGGGTGTGCTGTTACAGCTAAAAAAGTATTCTTGGGGTGCGTCGGTTGGAGTATGGTGGACGTTGGAAGGCCTAGTGGTACCACCGTTCGACGCGGTGGCGACTTTGCTAGTGAAGGTGATCTTTCTTCTTGCCATCTTCAAGTTGAGGCTCAATAGTATTTTCTTCTTGCATATTCCTTTTCTTAGCATGTAGAAGGCTAGTTTCACCATATTGTATAGTTTTTTTGTTATTATTGGTAGGTTTTGCTCCATTTTTTCTAACTTGTTGGAGTACTGATGTAACCTTAGTTGAACTAGTGGATCTTTCATTGTGAGAGATTTGTTTAGAAAGAAAGAATTTTTCTTTATAATTAGTGGGGTGAGTGAAAGTAAGAGAGGAGTTTTGGCATGGTGGAAGGGGAAAGGGCAGAGGGTATATTTATAGGAAATAGGAATGAAGGCAGACAAATACTTGTGAGTGGAGGAATAGGAAAGTTAGATCAATCATAGAGTTGTTAATTGTACATTCTAGATTTTGTACTATTGGTGTTAAGATTGATATCAGTGTTGAATTAATGGTGATATCCTAATACAAGGCTATAACTAATACATACTTCTTCCGTTCCTATTTGTTCTTCCTACTTAGAATTTTTTTAAAGAGAAAAAAAAAAAATCAAAGTTGGAAGAACAAATAGGAACGGAGGAAATATTAAGTTCATAGAAGATGTACACTTAATTGATCATAATAAATCTTAACTTTATGATCAATTTAGTCCTTGAATCAAAATTTCTCCAAATTGCAATCAAAATGAAAATGTGGCCCACTTAATTTGTTAGGGATAGATAGAGTATTAATCTGATATTGCTCATTAAGGAAAGAGAGGAACGTCCCACACCAAAGTGTAAATTAAAGGCCTTAATAAGGACCAATGTCTTTAAGTGGGGGACTCTACATGTCATTATTGAAGGAGGGGTGTCACTTTAGATTTTAAACTTAATAAAAGTAATATTATACATATTTACCTTTCTAAGCCATTGGCTTAATTAGTAATGACTTCCTAATATCATTTATGGAACAACATAATTACATCTGGAATTTTCATGTTAATAATGATTACATACAACATGAACCACTTGTATAATTTGTATAGTTCAATTTTTCTTGATTTTGTTTTGCAAAATTTAAAAAAATTCTTGTTCTCCAGCTTTTATTATGCTCTTGTTCTCTTATAATTTATCCACCTCCTTATCCACGGTGTCCAATGCTAACTTTTGTACATCAATATATGTTTCTAACTACATATTACTAGTAAAAAATTATAAAATAGATTATATTGATACTTTTGAATGCATAATAAAATGAATTTTAAAAAGATCCCATATATATAATATATTTTATTATATATAATTATCAAATATACACACATTATTTTTTCATTGTCTATATAACATAGTAATTAGTTAAGGAAAAAAAAGAACGGTACGGTGGGGATATTACCCATAATAGACAATATCACTATTTGCTTGAAATTAAAACTAAATCGATAGATTGATACAGCATTTCTTAAGCTCATAACCTTTCTAGTGTATAACAAAGGTTACCATTCACCGGCAAATTATGCCTTTAAAGAAGAAAAGTTTCATATTTCTCCTTTTTTTACCTTTAACTTTTTTGAATAACAAACATGAATGGTGTGTCAATTATAGCCTATAGGCTATAGGAGCGTGTCAAAGGATCAACGGAGAGTTGATCAAATAAGATCTTAGTTAGGGCGAGTAGAGAATTGGCCCTTCATATTATTTTGGCTTATTAAATATAAAAGGATACAATATATTTATTTATTTTTATCCAAAAAGGATACAATATATATAAATACACATAGAAAAAAATTTGAAGCACAGTACTTCAAATTGCAACTTCTAAACTATAGGTTGAAAAGTCAAAGCATGGCTCCCCTAACTTTTTGGAGGTTGAAAAGCACAATACTTCAAATTACCCTTTAATAAGAGTCCTAACACTCTATTTATAGGAGGTTGAACATTATATGGGGGCGCTTAAAGCATCGGGTCCAGACGGATTCCAGGCTTTATTTTTTCAGAAAAATTGGGAACTAGTTAACGATGATGTGATCAAAGCGGTTGTCCATTCGCTTGAAGGTAAAGGTTTGCCTGATAAACTGAACGAGACCTTCATCACTCTTTTGCCCAAGGTTGATTATTGGAATATAGGTAAATAAGGAGTCTAGTTTAGTTAGTTCAGTATGTATTCCTATCTGCAAAGTTGTTACGATAGATAGTTCAGTAAGGTTTCCTTATATTAGGTTGTATATATATTCCTCTAAAGTTTAATGAGAAGATTGATGAGTTTTCCTATATTCTATACTTTAACATGGTATCAAGAGCCACTCTAATTTAGAGCAAATTTTTTTCCAAGTCTTGATTTTTTTTCTTCATCCGAATTTTTTGTTGGTTTGATCTGAAGGATTTTGTCCTCGATCAAGTGTAGCAAACTAAATGTATATGGACAGATTATAAAGATAATATATTCAATAATATTAGGTGACCGCAACGTTTTGCTAGAAGCTAATTGCGGTTTGTTGGGCTAGTATATTTAGGCCAACTACTAATATGTATTGGGTCCTATGAGGTCACACAATGTGACAACCCTTGGATATTACCCAAATCCATTTGTGAAATGGGTTGGACGGTTTTAAAGATGGATGGAAGAGTTGTAACTCATGAGTTTATTAGGCTCATAATGTATGACATTATGAGGCAAAATAAAGCCTCATGAATCACCTCTTTGTAACCACCTTATATAATGATATGGGGTTACAAAGGAGAGGAGAGATTACATCATTTCTAGTAGAGAAAATCTGATTTTCTTTGCTCCTCTCTCACTCCTCATTTTCGGCCATCACACCTCAAAAGCAAGAGGATTATTCTCTCTTCCGTACTAGCATACGTGGTGATCTAAGGGTTGTTCGTGGACCAACACTAGAGGAACGGCGGTTGACGTTCTAAGGGATCTCCACTAGAAGGCTCGTGGTGGAAGTGGAATTCACGCATCAAGAGGTATATTCTACACTCTTAATTGATTCATGTTGATTTATGCAAAGATCTTGGTGTTAGATGTTTGAGTATGTGATACTCGTTTTCCGCATTAAGCATCTAAATTCCTACAGTGGTATCAGTTAGCCTATTTGCATAGATTAATGTGATCATGTTGATGCATGTTTTCCTTTATTTTAATTCATTTAGGGGAGGGTATTAGCATGAGGATATTGTTTGCATGATTAAAATTGGATTTTAATCTAGTGGGAGTATAAAAGTTGTTTATACATTTTTTGATACATATATATATACATATATAATTGTTATATTATTTCATGTTTTAGTTAAGTTGTTAATTAGAATATGATGTATATATATATATATGTATGATTCATGATTTGCATGCTTTGAAGTTTTTATGCTTAATTTGATTATGTATAATTCCATGGCATGAATTCTTGAATATGAGGCCAAGTATGATTTAGTTATGCATAAAAGTGTTTTAGTGTATCAAGAAAATCATACGTATTTTGATTAAAATTGCCTGAATCGAAATCGGAAAAGTGGAAGCAGTGTGCTTCTCGCGAGTCGCGACTAAAATCGCGAGTCGCGACCCGGCTCGCGAGTCGCGACTGTCTCGCGAGTCGCGAGAGGTGGTCTGCCTCTTCGGCTCGTCTCTCCTTCAACGGATAAAAACTTTAAGATCCGTTTATCCCTTAATGCATATTAATAAGTTATTATGCATGGTATCCTATGTTAATACTTAAATGAATTAAAATTTATGATGGGAGTTTCATTTTGTGACATTTAATTTTATGTTAGGATGTTAGTTTTAATGAGTTGATTAATTCTTGCATGCTAGTGTTTGTGATTAAATGTCATGCAATGCTTTTATGTTTTAATATGATTAAAATATATGTGGTACCTTAGAGTGCTTGTGTATTTTTCTTTAAATTTAATAGTTGTTTAAATTTGTTAGATTAATATTATAATGCCCTTGGGAGATAAATTCTAATACGATTAAATTTATCTAGAGGTACTAACCATTTAATTTAATATGAGATTAAATTTGGTTGATGTTATTATGTTTTAAAGTTGTTGAAGCATAATAATTTATTTTAATAGTTGATTAAAATGCATGTTTTATATATATGATATTATGATTGCATGCGGTGACTAGTATGGCCCAAACTTGGATAGAAAATACGATCTGCGTATTGTTAATGTATTTTTGTAATATAAATACGATCTGTGTATCGTTGGTATTTTTGTAATTTTAGTTTAAAATTCCAAAAATGATTATTCAAGTTGTCATAAGAAGAATGGTGATTCGATCTTATTCCATGAAGCACAAGGATGGAGATCCAATGTGATTCAAGAATGGAGACCTTAAAGAGTAGTCTTTAGAGTTAGGGGCCATACTAGGGTCACATTTCATTTTATGCATTTAAATATTGCTTTTGAATGCTTTCTAAGTTTTATTATGCATGTGATTTATTTTTGCAACGAGTTTACTAGTAATTAAATCACATAATAATTTACTTAGGTCCCTAAAGCTAATATTGGGTAATTGCTTTTCCAAATAAACATCTACTAAAATCTTGATCGTTAGTAATAGGTTACGCCAAAGCGAGTGTTACTTCCAATCTTGGGCTAAGTAGAGTAAATTTCCGAAATTTGCATGTTTAGTTTGGTTTGGCCCAACAAAATCATCAAAACGATTTTGGATTTTGAAGCAAAGAATTGGGTTTTGTGTTTGGGTGACAAGTTCTGTCTAGGATTAGGAAGGCTCTCCCCAACGTTGTGGATAACTTCCTTACCTGGGAGCTTTCGTCACCTTAGCAATCACCCAACATCTAAGAATTACAATTGTTGTAATTAGTAAAGGAGTTTACTTACCTTTTAAATTTGGTTTTAAGTTGAGGCCAAAGTCCACTTATAAATCATGTTTGATAGGATCTTAGAATCACTTGATTCAAAAGGGGACACATTGAAAATTGGTCAAGTGCATAGCTTTTATTTTAAAAGTGTTTAAAATTTATTAAAAGCTATTATGATAAACATACTTATTACTTTTGCATCTTCTATGTAGATATCATGTCTGGTAACAACAATAATTCACCTTTTAACTTACGTTCAATCCTTGAGGATAAGTTGAACGGCAAAAACTTCCTTGATTGGGAAAGGAATCTAAGAATTGTTCTTAGATCCGAAGGTCGAGAGGATGTTCTTGAAACCCCTATCCCGGTTTTAACGACCACCTCTACTGAAGCCGAAAAGGCGGCCCACAAGGCCATTGCGAAAAGTCGGTAATTGTTACCGCCCTTATGCTTGCGGCTATGGAACCAAGCCTTGAAAAGAGGTTTGCATGCTTGGATGCCTACGGTATTATCCGACGGTGAAAACCATGTTTCAAAGAACAAGCTCCGGATAGAGAGGTATGAAACTCACAAGGCTATTCTTGAGTGTGCGTTAGTCGAAGGCAAGCGGTCGCCACTCATGTCTTTGAAATGATTAGTTATTTCGAGACAATGGAGAGGTTGGGCTTTCCTTATAGCCAAGAGTTAGCTACGACATCATACTACACTCACTTCATGAAGGCTTCAACCACTTTAGGTTGAACTTCAATATGAATGGGGTGTCGAAAACCCTTGTCGAGTTACATGGGATGCTCATGACTGCCGAGCAAAACATCTCTGTTGCACCTAAGAAGGAAGTTCTTATGGTTCAAAAGGGAAAGGGTTTTAAGAAGGAATGGGGGGCAAGAAAAAGCGGGACAAGGGCAAGCAAGTTGCCACTAAGGCTGGCCGATAAGCCACGAGCAAAGGCAAAGCCAAAGGTGGCCGCAAATGCCAAGTGCTTCCATTGTGATCAAATTGGTCATTGGAGGCGTAATCGCCGAAGTATCCGAAGGATAAGAAGTCTCGGGGGCTTCTTCTTCGAGGTATCTATGTCATTGACATTAATTTAGCAACATCTACTTCTTGGGTATTTGATACCAGGTTGTGTTTCTCACATTACTTCGAATGTGCGGGGACTAAGAAGGAGTAGAACCTTGGCTAAAAGGGGAGGTAGAAGCTGCGCGTTGGAAATGGTGCAAGGGTTGCGGCCGTTGCAGTTGGGACTTATAGTCTACCTTTGCCTTCTGGTTTTATATTAGAGCTTAATAACTGTTATTATGTTCCTGCTATTACCAAAAACATTATTTCTATTCCTGTTTTGGATAATGAAGGGTTTTCATTTACAATTGAGAAAGGTTGTTTCTCTGTTTATTTGAATTCAATGTTTAATGCCATTGCTAAAAGGTCTAATGGTCTATATTTCCTAGACTTAGACAAAGATGTCCTTAACATAGACAAAGCAAAAAACATAGATCAAGCGATACTAATCCTACTTATTTATGGCATTGTCGTTTAGGACATATAAACGCGAAACGCATTCAGAAGTTACATAAAGATGGACTTCTAACATCCTTTGACTTTGAGCCATTTGATGTATGTGAATCATGTTTAATGGGTAAAATGACGAAGTCACCTTTTCTTGGAAAGGGTGAAAGGGCCGGTGATCTATTGGGTCTAATACATCCGATGTGTGTGGACCAATGAGCACAAAAGCTAGGGGAGGGTTTGGGTACTTCATTACTTTTACGGACGATTTAAGTAGATATGGATATGTCTATTTAATGAAACATAAGTCGGAATCATTTGAAAAGTTCAAAGAATTCCCGGAATGAAGTCCAAAACCGGCTTGGCAAAACAATTAAAGCACTACGATCCGATCGTGGTGGTGAATATTTGAGCCAAGAGTTTAGTGATCACTTGAAGAGTTGTGGAATTCTTTCACAACTCACTCCGCCTGGAACACCTCAGTTGAATGGTGTATCCGAAAGGAGGAACCGCACTCTACTTGATATGGTTCGGTCTATGATGAGTTTCGCTGATCTTCCCATCTCCTTTTGGGGATATGCTCTCGAAACTGCTACTTTCACACTTAATCGAACTCCATCAAAGGCGGTAGAAAAGACTCCATATGAGATGTGGAGTGGAAAAGTTCCAAGTTTATCTTTTCTACGTATTTGGGGTTGTGAGGTTTATGTAAAACGTTTACTTTCAGATAAACTCGCCTCTAAATCAGATAAGTGTTTCTTTGTGGGTTATCCCAAGGAGACCAAGGGCTATTACTTCTACCATCGGACTGAGGGCAAAGTGTTTGTTGCTCGTCGTGGTGTCTTTTTGGAAAAAGATTTTATTTCCAAAAAGGCAAGTGGGAGTAATATATTTCTCGAAGAGGTTCGAGAAAAGCAACAAATGGACATAGTTCAACCTATGTTAGAGTCAGAAGCACAAGTGCCAGTTGTGGAACATGTAGTTCCTCCTTTGGTAGAATCTTCTCCCATACTCGACCAAGTGTTGGAGGACGTGCATCATGTACACGAACCTCCCTCTTGTCCCACTCGATTCTAATTCGTGCGAAAATTCTCAAGATGTTGAGAAGAAAATTTCTCCTGTTGCGGCCCTCGTAGGAGTAGTAGATCAAGAATACCAAACAAAAAGTTTGTTGATTTCTTGTTAACCGAAAGTTCGAGATAATGATCTTAGAATTTGAGGAACCTACTACCTACAAGCAAGCTTTGATGAGTGAAGACTCCGAAAAATGGCTTGAAGCCATGAGGTCCGAAATGGCATCTATGTCTGAAAATCAAGTATGGGACTTGATGGATTTGCCCGATGGGGTTACACCTATTGGTTGCAAATGGGTTTTCATAGTGAAAACAGACAAGGATGGTAACATTCAGGTTTACAAAGCAAGATTGGTTGGAAAAGGGTTCAAGCAAGTTCATGGTATAGACTATGACGAAACCTTTTCACCGGTAGCAATGCTTAAATCCATTCGGATACTCCCTAGCGGTTCTTGCCTTCTATGATTATGAGATTTGGCGAGATGGATGTCAAAACCGCTTTCTTGAATGGGTTCTTGAAAGAGGATGTGTATATGACACAAAGGAAGGTTTTGTGGATCCGGAATATCCTAGGAGGGTATGTAAGCTTCAAAAGTCCATTTATGGATTGAAGCAAGCATCTCGGAGTTGGAATCTTCGTTTTGATGAGGCAATCAAACTGTTTGGTTTTCTCAAAAACGGAGAAGAGTCTTGTGTTTACAAGAAGGAAAGTGGGAGTAACATAGTCTTCTTGGTCTTATATGTAGATGACATACTTCTCATAGGAAACGACATTCCCATGCTTGAGTCGATCAAGGAATGGTTGAAGAGTTGTTTTTCTATGAAAGACCTTGGAAACGCCGAGTACATTTTGGGGATCAAGATCTATAGGGATAGGTCTAAGAGGATGATTGGACTTAGCCAAAGAACTTATATAGATAAGATCGTTACTAAGTTCAATATGGAAAACTCTAAAAGAGGTTTTCTACCCATGCAACATGGTGTTTCGCTCAAGCAAGACTCGGTGTCCTTCCGGACTCGATGAGATTAAGCGAATGAATAATGTTCCTTATGCGTCGGCTATAGGGTCCATTATGTACTCCATGATTTGTACTCGCCCGGATGTTTCATATGCCTTGAGCATGTGTAGCGGATTCCAATCAAATCCGGGTGACGCACTTGGAGTGCGGCTAAGAATATCCTAAAGTACTTACGAAGGACTAAGGATAATTTCTTAGTGTATGGAGGTGAAAGTGAATTAATTGTTGAGGGTTACACGGATGCGAGCTTCCAAACCGACAAAGATGATTTCCGATCCCAATCTGGTTTCATTTTTTGTCTAAATGGAGGGGAAGGTGAGTCGGAAAAGTTCAAAGCAAAGTACTGTCGCCGATTCTACAACAGAAGCTGAGTACATTGCTGCAGCAGATGCAGCAAAGGAAGCCGTTTGGATGAAGAAGTTCATTCTGGAGCTAGGAGTAGTGCCTAGTGTTGGAGATGGTATTGTTTTACATTGTGATAACAATGGTGCCATAGCTCAGTCTAAGGAACCAAGATCACATCAAAGGTGTAAACATGTACTTAGGAAGTATCATCTCATTCGAGAAATCGTTGAGAGAAAAGATGTAATAGTTAGCAAAGTTCATACGGATAGCAATGTCGCGATCCTTTGACTAAACCATTGCCTCGGCCTAAGCATGAGAGTCATACTAGGGCTATAGGACTTAAGCATGTAGGAGAGTGGCTTTGATTGTGTACTATTTACTTTTAATTAGTTCACGAGTTATAGTTACTCTGTGATATGTTTGGTTATGTTTATCAATAAAAGGTTATGTTCTTATTTAATCTTGGTTTAGTATTAAATAAAACGTTCAAAGTATTTTATAACGTTTGATAGGATTGTCAAATATGTGATTTGACGAATGAAACCCTATCCAGTGAACAGGAGTTATAATTTACCTTTGTCCCTAGTTCGAATCATTAAAAATGAACGTAAATGATTCAGTTTGATGGACTAGATTGCAAGTTGATTGATAGCGCAGTTTCATGGGCTATGGGGACATCGAGATGTCTAGTCATTTGCATAGGCGTGTATAGTTGATACACGTTGGGCAGACCTAGTGGGAGTTCTCTAAAAGGTTTATGAGAATCTCATTAATACATTTAGTGGATTCCTTAGACATGAGTTTGACACTATTCTTACTTAAGGATTAGTATATTTTTGACACCGCAAAACGTCGTGCCGTAAAAGGAGTCTATAAAAGCAAGGTGTTCGAACTACTATGAATTGAGTGGGAGTTTTGGTTATACAAGACTGGATAAAGTCCTCCTAAGAGTTAGGATTGGTGTCTTGGCCTCTTGAAGAGCGGAGCGAAAATGCATGGCCGTGCTCAAATGGATTAAGGAGTTAATCATTTGTTTCGACGAGTTCGAACTCGGATTTCAAGAAACAACTTGAATATTGGTATGGTTTACATACGATGTTACCATGTCATCAAGTTAGACATTAAGCGACTTAAGGAATTTGAAGGTTACACACTTGTTCTTAGACAAGTGGGAGATTGGAAGGATTTTGTCCTCGATCAAGTGTAGCAAACTAAATGTATATGGACAAGATTATAAAGATAATATATTCAATAATATTAGGTGACCGCAACGTTTTGCTAGAAGCTAATTGCGGTTTGTTGGGCTAGTATATTTAGGCCAACTACTAATATGTATTGGGTCCTATGAGGTCACACAATGTGACAACCCTTGGATATTACCCAAATCCATTTGTGAAATGGGTTGGACGGTTTTAAAGATGGATGGAAGAGTTGTAACTCATAAGTTTATTAGGCTCATAATGTATGACATTATGAGGCAAAATAAAGCCTCATGAATCACCTCTTTGTAACCACCTTATATAATGATATGGGGTTACAAAGGAGAGGAGAGATTACATCATTTCTAGTAGAGAAAATCTGATTTTCTTTGCTCCTCTCTCACTCCTCATTTTCGGCCATCACACCTCAAAAGCAAGAGGATTATTCTCTCTTCCGTACTAGCATACGTGGTGATCTAAGGGTTGTTCGTGGACCAACACTAGAGGAACGGCGGTTGACGTTCTAAAGGATCTCCACTAGAAGGCTCGTGGTGGAAGTGGAATTCACGCATCAAGAGGTATATTCTACACTCTTAATTGATTCATGTTGATTTATGCAAAGATCTTGGTGTTAGATGTTTGAGTATGTGATACTCGTTTTCCGCATTAAGCATCTAAATTCCTACATGATCGACTCTCACTGATGTGTGAGTGTTGTGTGTTTCTCTCTTAAATTATTTTATTTTGTTTCTTCTTCGTGCGAGTGCGAGTGCGTTTCTTCGTGAGTGGACTATTGTATGCTGCTGCATAATTGGGATTTGTTATTCCCTCGCTATTAACCAGGATCATTGATTCTCTTGTTGGTCTTCAATTGCTAGTTTGCTACTATATTTTATACTTTAACATTGATAGTCCGGAGAATGCAGCCCAGTTCCGTTTTATTGGACTCTGCAATGTTATCTACAAGATAGTCACAAAGGTACTGGTTAATCGTATTAAACCCATTCTTCCTAGTCTCATCTCAAATACTCAGGGAAGCTTTGTACCAGGGCGTTAAATTACAGATAACATTGTTATCATGCAAGAAGTAATTCACACAATGAGGAGGAAACAAGGTAACAAAGGTTTCGTGGCCATAAAAATCGACTTTGAGAAGGCGTATGATCGATTACGTTGGAAATTTATTCGAGGCACTTTGAACCAAATGAACTTACCCATTCTTTTGATTGAAACAATTATGGAATGTGTAAGTTCTGCTTCACTGCGTGTTTTATGGAATGGTGAACCCTCTTCAAGTTTCAAACCAAGTCGAGGGATACGTCAAGGGGACCCCCTCTCTCCCTACTTGTTTGTTATGTGTATGGAACGTTTATATCATACTATCGAGGAAGCCATTGTTGCACATAAATGGAAGCCGATTCAAGCCAGTAGAAATGGTCCCTTCTTGTCCAACTTATTTTTCGCAAATGACATAGTTTTTTTTTTTTTTGCGGAAGCAAGCACAGAAAAGCTACTATCATCCAAGATGTTCTGCAAAGATTTTGTAAAGCCTCAGGACAGAAACTCAGCCTACCCAAGTCGAGAATTTATTTCTCTAAAAAAGTCCAGCCTTCGAAGCAAGTTGAGATCTGTGATGCTCTTGGAATTATGGCGACAGAAGATTTGGGCAAATATTTGGGAATGCCCACCTTTACAAACCGGGTTTCTCGTGAAACCTTCAATTTTTTGTGTGAGAAAATTGACAGAAGGTTAGCGGGTTGGAAAACCAAATACTTGTCACTTGCGGGAAGAATAACGTTGGTTAAGTATACAATTTCTTCTCTGGCTTATTACTCTATGCAAACAGCGAAAATTCCTAAATTTATTTGTGATGAAATAGATAGGAAGACTAGAAGATTTGTGTGGAGTGGTGATGAAGACACAAAAAAAATTCATCTCATTGTGTGGGATACTCTCCAAAAACCCAATGATTGTGGTGGATTGGGGATTCATTCGGCCAGTCAAGCCAATAAGGCCTTCATGGCTAAGTTAAGTGGCGTCTCCTTACGGAGCCAAATGCGTTGTGGTCAAGAGTTCTACGTACCAAGTATTGTAAGGGGCGATGCGATTCGGATATGTTTGAAATGAAGAAAGGTGCCTCTAACATTTGGAATGGTATAGCTGAAAATTCCAACATTCTTTGTGAAGGCATACGCAATGCTATTGGAAATGGTAACAAAACTTTGTTTTGGGACCATAAATGGAAGTCTAACGTCCCCTTGATCCAGCGTGTTACGCAACCTCCCCCAAATAACATTGCAGGCGCTACTGTAAGTGAGATGTGGGAAGCAGGAGGAGGGTGGAAATGGGAAATTTTTAGACCTTACCTCGACGAAGAAACGCTTAAACTCATTCAAGCCCATGTTGTGATGGATGACCCTGATGTTGAAGACTTATTGTATTGGGATGATGGCTCTAAGGGTAAATTTACTATAAAATCAACCATCAAGATTTTAAGAAAGGATGCAACGGATTTACAAGACCACCTTTGGAGGGTAGTGTGGAAAGCACCAATTCAACAACGTATATGTGTTTATGTGGTTAGCTTGTCATGATAGACTTATGGGCAACGTAAATCATTTCAAACGCAAGCTTACGGATGACCCTAACGGCCCGTTTGGTAGCTGGTAATAAAGGAATAGGAATCAAATAAGGTAATGGCAATGGTAATGATCAAGGAATGGATATGAGATTTGGTAATCGTAATAAGTTTATTTGGTATGTATCAATAAAGAATGGTAATGGAAGGAGAAATCCCATTCCTTGCATTTGGTATACAGTAATGGGAATCCCCACATGATTTTTTATTTAACACACTTTTAAGTTCCAACCCATCAATTTTTTTTCTAGAAACTCATTGCCACTATTTTTCCCTCTTTTGAGATGACATGATTTTTGTAACCAACATTTTAATATCCATATTTTTTTATAAAAAATGCATGTTAATTATTTAATACTACTACAAAAAAGTAGAAGTATTAATTTGTGTTGAACAAAATAATACAAAACTCACTTTTTTTTATATATAAAAGGAAATGAAAATTGCAAAACCAACTATAACATCAAACAACTATATATTTGAAAACATATGATCTTCAAGTTTTTTCCAAAGCTACTAATTAATCATAAGTCCATGCCACAAAAACCGACAAGCCAATACTTACAACAATTTAGTCAACCAACAATTCACACCTCTTCGATAGAAAGACTAGACATATTGTCCATTCATGGATCCTAATTACTTTTTCAATTGAGATTTGACGAACATGACCTTGAACTCATCAGGCATACTAAAGAAAAGTTCAACCTTTTTATCATCCAAACCGATAGATGTTGAAGCTTCAACAATTTCCATAGGAGACAATTCTTCAAGTCCGCTCAAAGCTTGAAAAAGCTTGGTTCTCTTCTCACCAATCTCCACATCACGCATAAATGATTTCTTCAAATCATTCATAACCGTGGTGGACTCCTTCTCAACATCAATTAGAGAAATGAGTGCTTTTGACAATCCACCAAGCTCCTCATTCTCTATTTCCCTTCTTCTTTTACGATCTCCTCTACCATTAGAAGGTTCGGTTGCTTGAGTTGTAGAGCTAGTCGAGCCATCATCCCGCTTGTCACCCTCATTCTCGGGTTATCTCCTTCGTCATCTCCGGGGCCCTTACACATACTCCCACTTGCACGATCCTTGGCATAAATCTCACATAACTTCTCATAAAGTGGAAAAGGCTTCATATAAAGAGCGGAAGCCCCATCACGACCCTAAGCAAATATATGAAAGAAAGTAACGCGAAAACAAAGTTATGAGTATGATAAACAAGTTTGGACGAAAAGAAGAAAATAGTAAATACTAAACAGTAATTCAGCTCAAGAAAGTAAGAGACACCTCCATCATAGCATAATTTTATTCCCAAAAAGTGTAATATACATCAATTTCCCAACTGTACAGCCCCATATACTACCAGCAAAACGAAAAATCCAAAAATCAAAACAAGAAAAATAGAAGAAAAGAGAAAAAGAATGATAATGTCAATTTCCTTGTGCGACACTAATCGCAGCATTCCCATATAATGATTGTGAAACAACATAACATTTCCATAACCAGAGATAATTCAAGATTGTGCATTGCCTCCAGCAAAAGTGACAAAAAATATTCATCTTCTGTTACACAAATCAATAACCCAATTCTCACAGTAAAGTTGGCACCTGAACAGTCCTTTTGTGCTCACAACAATCAGGTCCTTGGTTTGGCTCCTTGCCCCATTTTACCTCTCCTATTTCTCATTGCCTACTATATGATAAACTTCTTCAAAACAGTAAAATTCAATATAAACAGTCCAGAAAGAACTCTCAAGGAGAGTTATACAGCTACTTCAATAGCAGCACAACAATCATAATTCATCTCGTCAATGTAGTCAAATAGCACCAAAATCAACAACACCAAAATTTACAAAATAACATAGTATAGATTTGCAATAGTGACTTACTTGAGCCCAGCTCATGAAAACCTCTTTTTCACCGGTAATCATCTTCATCTCGTCATCCCAGCCAAATCCGCTAGCTTGCTTCTGAGCTTCAAGGATATACCCTAGTTGCCTCTTCAAAATCTTGATCTTAGATTCAATATGTGGCTTGCCTTTCAAACCACAGTAAGGGAATCTCTCAAGCATTTTTTAATCGATATGAGATTGATAACCTGTTTTGTAGCCAGTGTCACACTTCCAATTTGAATGTTGCATATCAACAAGGATATCAACTAGAGCACTCTCCTCTACCGATGTCCACATTCTCTTATTCTTTCCTCTGACTCGTGCATCATCACCCATTTTCTTCTCTAAAAAGAGTCAACAACAACAACAACAACAACAACAACAACAATAATAATAATAATAATAATAATAATAATAATAATAATAATAATAATAATAATAATAATAATAATAATAATAATAATAATAATAAATCAGACCATATCAAGACCTAATTAAACAACTATATCACTACAGTGCAAGTATCCATTTCAAGCACTTGAAATATGATCAAGACAACTTTGAAACCTCATGATAGAACAATAAAGAGTCACACTTCAGCTCATGTTATAACAAAAAAAGAGGATAACAACTTTCATTAAACAAAACGTAAAAATACAAATTAAAAGCTAGTATTCTCATCCATACATGGGGTAACTCATAAACTAATCATCGTTGATGTTGTCTCCTAACCATCCATACATTATGCATGTCTTGTGCTAAATTATTTCTAAAGATAGTCCATGCATGGGAAGTCTCACAAGTTTGAATCAAGTCTACATCATTTCCGTCATCATCATCATCAAATTCTTGTATAAATTCATCTAACTCTGCTTCCATAGGATCAACCCCCATTTGTTGGCGAATGAGGTTGTGTATATAAACACATGCTAATATAATATCAATTTGGAGTGTTGAGGGGGTACTTTGTGCCTTTAGAAAGAGCTCCCCATCGCATTTTCAATAATCCAAATGCTCTTTCAATCACATTTCTAGCTGAAGCATGCTTCATGTTGTATAATTCTTCCTTTGAATTTGGTTGCTCATTTCCCCTTCTCCATTCATGATAACGTATATTTCTATATGGGACAAGGAAGCCTTCACAATGTTTATACCCCAAATCAGCTAGATAATAATTACCTATGTAAAAAGAGAAAAAGAAACAAATTCAATAGGAAAACAATTATAATCTACTTCTATGTAAACTTCTAAAAAATTGACATCTCACCCCTAGGAACTTTCAACCCATTATCTCTCTCTAAAGCACTTCGAAGTACTCTTCCATTGGCCGCTGAACCTTCCCAACCAGCTAGCACATATATAAATTGCAAATCTGGTGCACATGCACCTAAAACATTGGTAGAAATAGAATTTTTTCTTGACCTATATCTTGACTTGTCGTCAACGGGGACAGTCACATCAATTAAAGTCCCATCTAAAGCGCCAATGCAATTCTAAAAAAAAATATAAGTATTAGTTATCAAATTTACAAGTAAAGAACTAAACCTATTAATAAATGGAAAAAATGACATATTGTTACCTTAAACCACTTCCATCTTTCATCAGTACTATCCTCAGGAATCGGCTCAGGTTTCTTGAGTAAAACTCTCGAAAGTTTAAGTACTGCTCTTAAAACATCATGAAAATGCCTACTAATTGTTTCTCCCGATCGCTGAAAATCATATTTAATCTCTCTATTTTTCTCCTCAAATGCAAGGATATGCAAGAACATAGCCATCATTTCCTCCACTACCATATTCTTAGTATCTCTTAACCCTCCAATTTCACGAACCAATGAACAAAGGATATTAAATGTGTGACGATCCATCCTAAGTTGTTCAATGCAAGCGATATCACTTCGAACTATCATGCCATCTAAATGTGCTAGTCTATGAATCGGATTATATGTACTAGGTTCCCTCAACATCCTTCATACTCGTCTCCTTACAATATAAGTCAACATGATTAATATCATAACGATCACTCTTCTTATGCTACGTCTCTTCATAGCAAACCATACAAACAAAAATTCCCTAGGAGACCGTTGAAGGCGTGCCATGACTGGGGAAAAAAATTCATAGCATAATATAAGCATTTATTAGATACAAGCTAGACTTATGCAAAAATTATAGTCAACGTATCAAATTTCTGTTATGGTCACACAGAGAAAGACACCCAAAAAACTAAACATTCACCAGCCAGAGGCTACAAAGTATGAACCACAATATCACAAACACGTCATGCATTCTAACAGACAACCAATATTCTAATCAAACTTAGGCCATTTGGTTATGAAAACCTCTATCTATCATCTACAAATGTTGCATTAGCGAACATCAAATGCAATAGGGGTTAATAAGCACTAATCTCACATATTACAAAGTGTGACTACTGCTAGAAGAGTGCCTGCGTTAGCAGCATGAAGAAGCTTTAGTCTTGCTGTTTAGTTGGTCTTTTTTTGTTTTTTTGTCTTGTGTCTTTGTTTTCTGTTTAGTTCTTGTTGTTCTGGCGTTTGTTTTCTTTTCTGTTTCTTAGTTTCTTCTGTTAGTTTTCCTTTTCAGGGATTGGCCCTCTCTTCTCATAAAAAAAAAATCTCACATATTATCACCATAAACCACAAGACAATAATTTATACCAAAGCAGCTGACTGTCCCCAGAAGTTGATACTTGAGATGACATTTTAAAGTTAATAAATTAAAACTACAATATAGAAAATCAACAAATTACCATAACAAAGCAGTAACAAAGCAATAATTTATACCAAAATGACTTCAGAAAACAAATTAATTCTAAAATAAGGAGCAATTACAGAATCGATCAATTACTCATCAAAATTCAGCAAATTAGAACAACCAATTATAATTAAACAAAGAACAAATTCAAATTCAACGACAACTCATTATTATCTCAGATTTGAAAGAAACACAAGCAAATTAGAACAAGCATATTCACATAGTCAGATTTGAAAGAAAACAAGTAAATTAGAACAAGCATATTCACACTCAAATCAAGCAGATTAAAACAAGCAGATTCACATAAATTATAATTAAACAAAGAACAAATTCGAATTCAACGACAATCGCAACTACAAAATATGAAGATAAAAACGATAATCAGATCTACTCTCAAATTGAAAGAGAAAATCTAAACTAGAAGAAAACAAATCAAAAGGACAGAAATCTTCATCGGAAATTTTAATACAAATTTAATTACCGAAAATCTATTCAAATGACTAAAATTCTCACCTGAGATTCACTTCAATTCAACTGAAAATTCGAGCAAATCGTGATGAATTATCCGGCAGCCATGGATGTAGATATGAGAGGAGAGAGAAAACTAGGGTTTTTTCGGCCGTGTGAATGGATTATGAGAGGAGAGAGAAAATGGAGGCTTTTATATTACGTGTGTTCCTAGCAACTTTAATGAGCAGCGACGTGCGTGTGTTAATGACGCATTCCCATTCCCTTCTAATACCAGGTATCTAGCTGGTAATAAAAATAGTATAATTAAGTCATTTCATTACCAGATTTTATTACTAGGCATTACCATTCCGAACTACCAAACATCCAAAACACGGTAATGAAATTTTCATTACCATTCCAGCCCTTTTAGTCCCGGCTACCAAACGGGCCGTAAATGTTTTGTGTGTGGTGCCTTGGAGGAATCGACTTTACATATCTTGCATGATTGTCCTGCGGCCAGGAGTGTTTGGCGCAAGGTTGAAGGCCCCATCTTTGGCTCCAAGCTTCTGTCAATATGATCTCAAGAACTGGATTTCTCACAACCTGGAAAACAATGAGCAAGAGACGTGGCCTACATTTTTTGCAATTATAATCTGGTGGATTTTGAGGTGGAGAAACATGTTTGTTTTTGGAAGAGTAAATGAAGTTCCTGTCGATGTTGGTGCATTTTAAAAATTAGATTTGATGAAACATGGAGAAGCCTCCATGATGATATGGATACCACGATTAGCAAGCCTGCGAGGGAGGAAAAATTCATCACTTGGACTCCCCCCTATAGAGTATAGGCTGGTATGCTATGAACACTGATGGGGAGGCTCATGGTACTCCATGTGATGCTGGAGGAGGGGTGATTATACGCAACAACAGCGGCGGCTTTATTTCAGCTCTCACTCTGAATTTTGGTCGTTGTAGCGCCTTTAGAGCTGAAGCATTAGCTTTACTACGAGGCTTGGAGCTAGCAAGGAATCTACAAATAAGCAATCTTCTGATCCAACTAGATAATCTATCTTGTGTGCAAGCTTTGAATTCAGGTAGTAATAGTTGTGGTGGTTGTACCCACCTCATTCGTCATTGTTTATCTTTGTTACGTAGAGATGATTGGGTTGTTAAGGTGATTCATGTTTATCGAGAAGGTAATCGGGCTGTGGACTGGTTAGCTAATCGAGGTGTGGATCAATCTAATGATCTGGTAGTCTTAAGGAAGCCCCTCTTGATCTTCATAGGATTTTAGTTGATGATGCTCGTGGAGTTACAACTCCACGCTTAGTGCTTCAGTAGGTGTTTGTGTTTTTTATTTGTTTGTGTTGTTTCTTCTTCTTTGGCTTTGCCTCATTTGAATCAAAAAAAAATTTATATATTTATCCTTAGTGTTCCACTAATAGAGTTTCACTGATGTAGACCTCCAACTTTAGTTGGAGATCATTTGTTGTGGTTTTCACTTCTAGCTAAAATTTCCAGTTTCTAGTTTGAATAGCTAGAATTTCTTTGTGAGTTAATTCCCTTATTTTTCCTTTACTCTTGGTTCTTAATATTTAATAAAATTCATAATAATATAAAGTAAGTTTTTAATTTACAGAACACAACAACCATTTTGAAATAGAATTCTAAATGTTTCATTCTTTTAGATGACTAGATTCGAGATTGAACCAAACCAAGCTAACCCAATCCAAACCTAATATCACTCTACTCTCGGTTGATTGTACCTTGTTTGCTGAACCAGAAACAACTTGGCATAACACAACCCAGACCTAAACTTTAAAAGATTAATGGATCGATATAATTCGACCAAAATACAAAATACCCAAACCTAAACCAACAATAAGATACAATGACTTGAGAAGACCGAATTCAAATGTGACCCAACCAGAACTGATCCGACCATAAGCCGCCATTTTGGTAGTGTTAGTATGTCATGGACGAGAATAGACGGTGTGAATATTTAGAATGGGTGCTTGGAGATGACCCGAGTGAAGGGGAAGCGCGCATATATCTCTATCATATATGGCAACACATGGAGGACACCAAAAAATAAAAAAAAGGGATAACTAATTGCTTCATTTAAACGAAAAGAGGGAAGAAAAAAAGTACCACATTGAAACTGAACCGCAGTTTTTTGAAAAAACAAAATGTAAAGACAGTTTTTCTACACAATTATTTTATTTTCTATATGCATTCGCACGCATTGCGTGCATATAAGGTTAATATACCTATTAATTAAAGGCACCACTAAAAAGTGTGCAAATTCATAAAATTAAATCTACAACTCAGCTTGAATGCTATGCAAAATATTTCACACCACAATCACACAATGATCAAGACAACCTAATGTTTACAAATCATGTTTTCCGGCCTCCAAAAGTAAACCTTATGCAATTTAATTAGATAATCATGGATAGTTGAGGTATTGTGAGACTTGAGTTTCAGCCTAATTATAGGGTTTCTTATGGGAGTGAGGGGATTAGGGACCGCGGGTATATCTGGATAGACAAATAAAGAAGGCTGCCGAATCATGGACTCATATATCATATAAACAAAATATATATGTACTAGTACTAGTATATTATAATTTGCGCATACAACAAGTATAGCAAATGGACAAGTGTTGAACTAGCTAGTACGAAGTTCTAGCATATTTCGAAAACGGACGCATACAATATTTCAGCATCACAGATTTCTCTATCAGTCCATTGTCCCATATTATACCTATATACTTCCTCCGTTTCATTGTAAGTGACATTTTTAAGAGTTTTTTTTATGAAATATTCACGCTTAAAAAGAAAAGGAGGAAGTATTTCGAGAACTGTGTCACTACTAGCAGTCTTGCTCCTTAAGCTGGGAATAAAAGCTCTTAATGAAATCTTCAGCAGCCTGATCTACATGGTGATCACAATACTCCTCATTCTGCGAAGGAAATGGTGAATCTGTTATCTTCGGCTGTCGAACACCGCCTTCTTTGTTAGATACCATGGTTTGCATAATCTTGTTGATCGCTTCTAAATTATCAGTATCCTCAAAGTAGTAGTTGTTGTAGTTTTTTTTCTTGTTGAAGTATTGACGGTATAAGGGTGTGCTGCTACAGCTAAACTCGTACTCTCGTGGTTCTTCGGTGGGAGCATAGCGGAGGTTGAAGGGCCTAATGGCACCGCCACCGCCTCGAAAGGCGGAGTCTTTGCCGGCTAGGGTGATCTTCCTTCGTGCCATAATCAGGTTGAGGTTCAAAAGTATTTTCTTCTTGCATATTCCTTTTCTTAGCATGAAGAAGGCTAGTTTCACCATATTGTATAGCTTTTTTGTTATTATTGGTAGGTTTTGCTCCATTTTTCCTAACTTGTTGGAGTACTAAGGTAGGTTTAGTTGAACTTGTAGATGTTTATTTGTGTTTGTGAGAGATTTGTTTAGAAAAAGTGAGAGAGAAGGTTTTTGCTTGGTGGAAAGAGAAAGAGTAGTGAATATATTTATAGGAAGTAGGAATGGAGGAAGACAAAGACTTATGAGTGGAGGAATAGGAAAGTTGAATCAATAATGGAGTTGTTAATTGCAGTAACAGTGCTAAGATTGATTAATTAAGTACTGTTGAATTAACGTGAATATCCTACTATTAACATATAAGTTTGGAGGTCTACATCAATGTCTTTTCCTGTACGTGTAGTTAAACTCTATTAGTGGAAGTGTGGAACCCTAAGTATAAATATGTAAATATTGTGTAGATATTATGTATACTAATATATTAAAAGGCGTTCTTAAGCAAGTCTATGCGCCACGTGACACTCTCCCTTTAGTTGTTTCATTCCATGTCATTATTATGCAAACAAAAAAAAAATAAAGCATCTTTCAATATAAGATTCGACCACGTGACCTCAAACATACTTAAGTTCCAACCGATAAGCCATGCAACATTAGATGATATTTTTTAACATAGAAATGTTAATAACCTGAGGCATCGCCCGGGACTAAAAACTAGTTTTATATTATAAATAGAGTGTTAGGGCTCTCTTTAGAGGCTAGCCGTCTTTTATCTTTCACATGACTATTGTGTAAACATTATCTATCTATACTAGTATATTAAAAGGTGTTCCTCAACAGCGAGGAATCGTGCACGTGGCGCTAACCCTTAAAGTATTGAGCCGTATCTTCGTATCTGATAAAAAAAAATATTAGAATATGCATGGTATAAGATTTGATCCCATGACCTCAAGCTTGTATATTAAAGTCTTAACCACTAAACCAAGTAATGTTTTGTGTTATAATTTCAATGTAAAATACTAATAAATGAAAAGTATGATTACCCGGGGCATAGCCGGGGCCTAAAAACTAGTTTTATATTATAAGTAGAGTTTTAGGGCTATGTTTAGAGGGTAACCCATTTTTATATTTCGCAAATTAAACTCTTTATTAATATACGCCTGTCATTGATGAACTAGCCCGTTTTGAACTTTAATATTCAACTTCGTCTATGCATCGATTTGATTATTAATATTATTAATTAATTATTAATCATTTATAAATTTTAAAAATTTATATTTTGAGAATATATAATAAGACAACTCAAACAAACCTTTATATTCTACACATGTGATCAATCAAAAGGGAAACGTGGTCTTTTAGTTAAAAATGGAGAGTCAATCTAATATTGCTCTACAAGGACAAAGTGGAGCTTCCAACATCAAAGCACGAGTAATTGAGTGTGTTAAATATGTAACAGTCGCCAATAATTGATACAACATTTCTTAAGCTCATCAACTTGTCCAATCGAAATACTTCGCAAAGGTTATACTATGAACCGGCCAATTATAATGCTTTTAAAGTTTCGGATAGAAAAGTTACGTTTTTCTCATCTTTTACTTAATCACTTAGCTTTTTCGAATAAAAATGAGTTCTTCAATTCACTATATGAATGGTGTGTCAATTATAGGAGCGTGTCCTGTTACAGGTGGAATGTACTACGTGTCCAAAACTGCTAGCTTAGATTATAGGATGGAATCTCTTCTTTTTTATTTTCAGCAGGGATCTCTCACCTTAAACCATGCTTATGTGGTGTACCTAGAACTATAGAAGCATATATACTATCTCCTCTGTTTTTTTAATTGCATTATTTCATTTTTAACATTTGTCGAGACGCTTCTTTAAACGTCAATATCTCTAATTGCGTATAAGTAAGAATTATAAATATTTGATATTTGGAATCTTTGCATTGAGACGCATTTAACAAGACACTGTCCACCTGACTATGTTTTTTCTTATATAATGACGCGGGATAACTTATCAAAGTTGATTGATCAATAATGTCAAAAACGAAATGGTGCAACAGAGGA
This sequence comes from Beta corolliflora, assembly GCA_947648045.1. Lineage (NCBI taxonomy): Eukaryota > Viridiplantae > Streptophyta > Magnoliopsida > Caryophyllales > Amaranthaceae > Beta > Beta corolliflora. The sequence goes on from CANSZD010002981.1 coordinate 1,361,974, forward strand.
ATTATGTGGTCCACCATATAAATAGCTCCGCTGATGAAACTTTTAAATCTATACATATATCTAAAACCCAAGACAAATAGCTATGTCATATGCACGTATCTTCTCCCCCACACAATTAAATGAGAAATATTAAACAATAAAAATTTGTGTTATAAGACTCGAACCCATGACCTCTCATTTAAGATACTAATGCACTAACCAACTACTCTATTATCTCATATTGGTCTTTATGGGAAAAAGAATATATTTAAAGACAAGATAATTTTCTATTTTTAAGACAATCAGATACATTTAAGACAATTAAATACAAATGTATATATATTAATACTCATTAAGCTATTGTTAATACTACCGTGTCCTACCTTTCAACAATCTTATATTAAAACAAAAGCTCTTCAATTTTTTATAACCACCATAATTAACACTAATACACCATTTCATTGCATCGTCTGTATTCTTACACATTAACCTACATCTAAAAAAAGATTGTTTTATATTTTTTATAAGTAATTATATATTTATAAAATGTACTCTCTTGAAACCGAGGTTATATTGATGAATAATTCATATTATAATTTACTATTTAGAAAATTTAATAGGAACTGGAAGATCACTTCCTAAGCATAATCCAATGCCTATAACTCTTTTTTTTTCCACTTTTCTCAAGTGTTTGATTCAATACTTCAAATTCACATTGATAAATTATTAGGGAGCGTCCCGAGCCAACAACTAGTTATACGTATAAAACTCAACTAAAATTTGTCTTACTAATTGACAAAATGACTAGCCTTAGCAACCTCTTTAATGCAAAATCTAAATTCATAAAATGTACTATAATTTAACGTGGCTAATTTAGGGGCAAGTACATCTCACATATTAGCATGGACATAGGATAAGAAGAAAAGATTGCTACAATTTGAAAATGTTGAGCAATTATGAAAACGGTTGAGATTTAGTTGATCATTCTTTAACATGATTACATTCTGATCAAATTTCTATTTGATACTCATTAATGGAACCTAATAATGGATACCTAAGGGTTTTATAATTTTGATGTAAACCTAATATTTTAAATATCAATAGATCGAGTGTCAAGGCTCCCTAAAAGGATGAGCAATTATCATAATTATTTATTACACATGGTAGTAAGAGTTTAGGTTTTTCTTTGTAATTCCTCTTTTCCTCTCAAACTTGTTAAGCATTCAAGTTTGAACCTTTTCCCCTAATTTTTGTAGAACCTATAGCTTACAAGTTCATCTACATTTCTCATGAAACTATATGAGGTTGATTAAAGAATCTAAAACAATAGTTTCACCAACAATATACTTTTGATTTGACAAATGATTATAAAATGCATTATATCAATAATATTGAATTATCACCAACTACTTTGATAATTATCGAAGGCTTTATTATTGTTTGTCCTCGACTACATATTCTTTCCAAAATCCTCATTGGCTCAAGTGTATTAGGCCTTTAAAGATTTAAAAGAGATAATAAGAAAAGTCCACATTAAGATATATAACATTGATCCTTGTGTTTGATGATTTTTAGTGAAGTATTTACTCACTTTTACGACTACCAAATTGATAATCAACATATTCAAAAAAACACCCTATCCAATTCTCATCTACAAACTTTTTCAAAAGAATACTTGTGATCTACTTCATTCTTAGGCATTATTTTTGTATCCACCATATTCCAAGAAAAGTAGACTACTCTTTTGGTTAAGAAAGTAGACTTTAGGTAAAGAAGAATAACTACTAGTTTAGGCACTCATACAAGCAAAGAATAAATTATTCAGATTAAACGGATAGCTTTGGATAAGGAACCAGCAGCAATGATCCCTCAATTATTCATTCCTATATTGTAGCTAGCTAACTACATCCATATCCATATATGAAGTATATGTTAGTGTGCTGTGTGCATATTGTAGTTGATGGTCACAAATTGTGGGACAACAGAGAGGCTAATTATGCAGCACATAAAGAGAAAGAAAGTGTTGGCCTTCTTAAAGCTTTAATTATTATTTGTATAGGCCTTCCACCAACTTTAATGGAGAAACATAGATTGAATAAAGATATTCGAAATAGGCAATTAGTTAGCCATAGGAAAATCAATAGAGTAAGGAAAAAAAGAGAACTGTGGCCACCATATATCCTAGAGTACCATATATTAATTGGGTGAGAAAGAGGACGCTACTAACTAAACTAACATTTATTGTAGGTCAATAAATTCATATTAAAAGGTCAAAATCCTTTAAGAGTAGGGGAAAAGATAAGGGAATCTCTGCCCTTAAAATATCCTTAAAAAAATTTGATATGATAATCTCGAAGTTACCAGCAATATTTCTTACCACTAGATCAAATATCGATGTCGCATGTAATATTAAATATTCAAAGTCACTAAAGATAAACTTTGTGAGCATTTGTTGGTTTTAAATAAACAAAACTAGTAGAAGTAGATTATTGAGTGATCCAAGCCTTTGCTTTACTTGCACCAGGGGTTTTTGATGTTGCTTGATGGTAAGGTGGCAAAAAGAGTCCAATTAAAAAAAGCTAAGAAGGGACACAATTATTTGGGTGCTTTAATGGTGGTGGCTTTATATTTTAGCCATTAATTTTGGCAGTTTCCTCCTTGTCTATGTCGTGCACTAAACTTGAGTTGATTTAAGTGGAAACCTCTTTTAATCTTCAAATATTTTAATTTTTGATGATTTGATATGCTTCCAGAAGAGGGTTTAATTTCAAAGAGTAGTGTAAAGTTTGTGCACAGGAGTCTAACTAATGTTACTTTCATTCTCTCATTAAAATTAATTTGCATGATACTCTAGTCTCTCTATATACAAAAATATATTGAAGCATAATAACTTTGGAGATATTTAATTTTGCACATACAATTGGGGGGAGAGAATATTGGTAGATTCTTATTAACATCCTAATAAGATTCTAATATGGGTAACTAATATAACTTTTCAAAAGTTGAGTTAGTGGTCCAATATTATCATATGCATTAAATTGAAAATTCTCTTTATTTTTCACCCTGGTCCTCTCGAGGCACAGGCACCATGTTTTTACATAAGGTGGTCCAATATTAAAGTCATATGATAATTTGCCCTCTTTGTTATTGGTAACTAGAGATTCAGCTTCTTCCACGTAATAAGTCCTAGTTGTGGTGTCTGCATTGACGGCTTTGTAGTTCATGACTTTCTTTTTGGTGAAGGGTCTACCTGGTCTAGTGCAAAAAAATGACAAAATAATTCAACACATCCAACCCTTAAAATTGAGGTAGTGTATGTTGTTACATAGACTTCGATATTTACGGTTAAACTTATGTATTACAGAGTGTGAAAATCAAAGTGTTACACAAAAAAATTATGAAGAAAATATGAGATTAGGAATTTGTTCTTACCACTTTTTGATGAGATTTCATATTTCTTAAAAGTAGTAGATTATTGGGTGATTTGACTAACAACGACACTAGAGATTTACTCCTTTTATATCCTTAATAGTGTACCATATTCAACTTTTGTGATCAAAGATACTCACGATCGATAAGGGGAGCCGTTGAGCCTATTTAATATAGGAGATTGCACGGGATCCTTGGGAACTGTTCTCTTCGACATAAAACAACCGAATCGACTTAATCAATCGAATTGGCCGAACCAATCGAATTAAATTATAAGCTAATTAATAGTAATGATAATAATGTAGGAAGCGAATCGAAGCAATGAATTGAATGAGCCGGGCGAAAATAAGGCTTGGGAGAAGCGCCCTAAATATTTGTGGGCCGCATATACGAAATTTCGTTCACATTAGGAGTTATAGTACTAAATAGTTTTATTTTATTAGTAGTAACTATCTTTTTATTTTATTTATTGTAAATTTGATGTTAATTTCATATTAGAAAATTTTTGCATATTCTATCTCTTTATTAGGAAATTTTTGCATAGTAAGATTTAAAACTGGAACACTTTTGGCATCAATTTATTTTCATGGCAGTGGAATACAATTGCTCAAGGCTTGTGTCAATGCCCTCTCCCTCTCAAATTGCTAACTTTGAACCCTCCACAAACCACAAATTCACCATTATTGTACGTGCATCTTTCTGCCAAAATACTTGTCATGCAAGATTGGGAGCTATTTGCAAAGATAGCTCAGGATACTGGATTGAAGGTATATGTGGGACTATGATGAGTAATGATGATAATATGGCATAACTCACAACCATTATAAAAGTCTTAAAATGAATTAGCAGGCGAGGATGGGAAGATTGCATAATACTATCAGATTCACTGGTAACAGTATCAAACATCACTGGAGAAGCGAAAATCAAAGATCGATACACTAATGTGACAAAAACATGCAGGGCGCTTTTACAGGCGGGCTCAGTGAAGATGGTGCAAAAAGTTGATTGGGCTCAAACAAGGGACGCAGAGTCGCAGACGTATTAGCAAAACTAGTTCGACAAGGGATCAAGGATGAGATGTAGTTCTCCAATTTTGTAAATCACCTTGGGAGGAACTGCATATGAATTTAGAAAAAATGACTTTTGAACTTTTACGTAAGTGCTGTAATATTGGGGTTGATGACCCCTTAGCTAACTTCAGCAATCTGTAAGAATATTTTAGTATTTTAATCTACTGCTCCCTTTAACCGAAAAAAAAAGCCTAATCTTATTTCAACTGCACAAGCTTTTCATATATAATAATTAAACCATCGTCCTTATTCAAAAATCTACCAATATTTCATTTATCAATATATATATATTGTTAAGAATTATAAATAGCATACTTTTATGTAACTATTTTCCTATAAATTTATATCACTTTCGTGGAGTAATAATGTATATCATTATTTAAGAAAAATAGGACATTGATCAACGTTGGAAAATATATGATGAAACAAAAGTCAGATGCAATATAGAAATATCTTTTAGATAGTGATCATAGAAGGCACTAAAAGAGGTTGTGTCCTTATAGCATAGAAAATACAAAAAATTTATCTTACACCCGGGTGTAACGTGAGCATAGTTCATCCAAGGTTATTTTTTGCTCATTGCTCATTTGAATTCATCTAAATGAGCAAAATGTACTAAAAAAGTGAGAGTTCTAAATGAGTAGAAAATAGTCTTGGGTGTACCATGCACATGGTACACCTAGGTGTATGATGAATGAACTCTATAAAATATTGTTGTTCAAGGTGATAATATATACGCGTCATTACTCATTAATTATCTTATATCAAACGACAATAAAAGATTTTCAGGTCGATTTCAACATCGTTAGAAATACGGAGCGGGGATCTTGGTCACCTCTATTCGATCTTTTTCAAATTTAAATCATTATTTACGAGAGACGAATCATGCAACGGACTTCCTAGCTAAGCTTGCTCATTAAAACTGTTCTATGTTGTTTTGGTTTCCTTTTGTAATGATCTATTTTTCTCATATGAATGAATTAGGTTATTACTTTATTAATTAGCATGTAGCCTAATTTCCTTTCCCATTATTATATTGTACACTCTCAAATAGGACCATTAGTATGTGAAGCCTACTATACATGTTGCCTACTATACATGTATACAATAAAAAAGAGTAGTCACCAAACTCTACCAATTATTAGATAAACACTTCTTGATATAATACAATATAACGATCATGCAGCCATTACATACTCATGCATGTGTTAGAATTTGTTATAAACCATGTATATCACTTCATTCAATTCTGTTAACCGGTTTATTAAGACTTGAGAGGTATTGATCCAACTAGCAAACCCTACCTTATTCCTTTTTTAGGGTTTGTGTCCAACTTCCAAAAATAGGTGAACTGGATCTGATCTAGGTTTAGGTTTTCAAGATGAGGTTGGGGTCTGAAAGTGATATTTTAAAATCCAAGACCAGCACATTTATATTAAATTTATATTTTTCTTCATTGAATGTACTATTCCAAACAAAGCTTAATTAGCTCGAGTTAGAGGAGTCATCCAACATATCAATTCGATAATCAGAAAGTATCGCCTATAACCATTGTAAATCATAAGTGGTACAATCAAATCCTTCTCAATTAATCAAAATATTTGCATATATTTAAATTCCCACTAAGAAGAAAATATCCCCTACAGATGATATTTAATCCCCAACTGTTCTAGTAGAAAAGTCAAATATCTAAACACTATATTGCTCACGCCTTCTAACTTATGTATGAAATAAGTTTTTTCCTATTTGTACGTCTATCCTTTTTTATTTGATTGGGGATACTCTTATATCTTACTTCATTAGAGAACAAATAACTAATATTGTGATGCACTAAATTTAGAAGAGAAAACAATATAAAAACCTGCGCAAAAAGATATATGCAAAAAGTATAGAATATTTATCTTTATTTTACTATGATTTCACTTCACCCCAGGTCAATTTAAAATTCAAAACTTCTATCTCGCAATTATGTGCCATATTTTTCTTGTTGATTGATTATAATAATGTATTTGAAAATATTGATTAATGGGTCATAGTATTAATAATAACAACCAATATATTAAAAATAGCACCCGTATAATACATACACAAATTGTGGAACGGAATATTTTGATTCGATAATTTACATATAACTTAGGGGCTTAGCCCCTCTTATGCACCCAAAAAGAGGTTATATACATAAAACTACAAAGGCATGCAGAGTAAATAAAGAGAAGAAGAAAATTTTATGCATAAAACTACAAAGGCATGCACCCAAAGAAAAGGAGGCAAAAGAAAATTTTATGCAAGTACACTAAGCTATAGTTACAAGCATATGCATATGATAAAAAAAGCACACAACATTTTAAGCATCCCTTTTCCTTTGTTTTCTAAGTTGATCATAAAACCTTTGAATAAACTCCTCTGCAGCTTCATCCACCTTATTATTTCCCACGTCTACCTCATGCAAAGGGTATGGTGAGTCCGTAACCCTCACGACGGGGCTCGGCCCGAACCCGGACAAAGCGGGTGAGTAAAAATAAGGAAAAGGGGAACCATCAACGTCGTCGTTTTGACAATTTCCTGAAGTCAACATCAACTCAAGCACCTTGTTGACCGTGTGAAGTTCACTCTCTTCCACGTCTTCATAAATAGGCGCGTGGGCGTTGTTTTTACTTTTGTGGGCCCTCTTCTTGTGTTTAAACTGAAAATGGAAATAGTTTGAGTGGTTTGGGGTGTTACTACAACTAAACTCGTACGCGCCACCAAGGTCGTGGTGGGGAGTGACTTTTCCGACAAGCGATTTATCGGCGATTTTTGGACGTTTCATGGCAAAGTATTTAAGGTCTAGGAGGAGTTTTCTTTTGCTCATGTTTTTCCTTACCATGAAAAAGGCCACTCTCACTATGTGCCATAACTTTTTTGCCATCACTTGTACATTTTGCTCCATTTTTTCTTCTCTAATCTTTTGGTTTATGATTTTAGGTAGTGAGATAAAGAGCTAGAGAGAGAAAGAGAGGAGAAGTTGATAAAAAGATATTAGTTTAGTTTGATTGTGAGTTGAATTAAGGGAGAGAATGATATATATATAGAGAGGGAGTTGATCAATTCTCAATATCCACGTATGATTTTCCTTTTCTTTTCTTTGTTTATAATTTTGTTGAGAGAAGTGTTATTGGCTAAGGAAATTGCATTCCTATGATGATTAGACTTGTAAAGTTTAATTACTAATTAAAGTAGAATTTAGTTGGAGACTTGGAGTTGATTGGTGGGACTTGTGGCTTTTGGAGTTTAATGTTATATGTTTAAAGTATTAATGTTTCAGTCCAATAATTGATGGGAGATTTGTGCTCAAGTTAATAGGTGATTACGTGTCCCAAACTATTTGGACACGTTAAAAGTAAATAAAGTATATAATTACGTGTATATATTTGTGATATCTACATAATTGAATATCTAGATTTTCTTTGACATGTAAGATGTGAAATGCAAATTTAGTTTGTGGCTCTATTCTTTTGGACTGAATTAATGAAAATTCAGTTCAGTTCAGTTTAGACAAATTCAATTCAGTTCAGTTCAGGTTAATTCAGTTCAGTTCAGTTATTTTCCTCTCACAGTTTTTATTCATTTCAGTTCAGTTTAGTTCAGTTCAGTTTAGACAAATTAACTTCAGTTCAGTTCAATTCAATTCAGTCCAAAAGAACAGAGCCTAACTTCCAAAGAGCAAATATTTTAGATCAAGAAAACAAAAGGCCGGTAACATGACAACTAACAGCAAATGCTTCATCAAGAATGAAATCGATTCATGTGAGATCTCCTTTGGTACTTCATTTGTTATTTTTGTAGTACAAAACTAAGAGTAAATGATTTTGCATTAAAATTACTTATTAGCAACAGGTTTGAATATGAAGTCTGAAGAGTTCTTCAATGTAAATTAGCTAATTTGAGTTGTGTTTGCGGAGAGATGAATAAACATTGGAATTCGATAATAAATGAAATAGGGAGAAGACATTTTTCACCAAAAAATAATTAAAATATATAAAGAGCGTATTGAAAAACAAAATGTATCTATACGGGCAGGGTAATGTTTTATATATATATATACTTCTATTAGGTATAGATAAGCATTAATATAAGTATTCACATTGAGTTGATAATGAAGACTTTGTATATATAATATATAATTTCTAAAATCACAAGGCACAAACATACGGTGTAGATCTTTTTTAGAAGCGAGGACACGAATTAAAGAGAAAAGAAAAAAAAACATAAATAGGGACACTATATGTAGAAAACTCAAAAATAAAGAATGATCAAGAAGTAAATTTAATTTAGCATAAATAAGCTCTAATCAAATTAAAAAGTTCTTTTTAGTGAAAATGAATTCGATTATTTAATGATAAAAAATCCACTACTACAAAAAACTAGTGAAAATATTACTCATATAAGGTCGTCGGCTAGTTGAGGTTGAAGTGGTGGAGTAGTGGCATCAAATTCTCACCTCATATCCCTGAGGTCTACGGATCAACTCTCATGGGACTCATTTGAGGAATTTCCCTTACCCCTCAAGTGATCCCCTTCATCTTATCTAGTTATGTGATAACAAATTTGAATCATAAGGAGTAATTCTCAAAGTGCATGAGGGAAAAAAACTAAATCTTTATCAATCCTCTATTCCATCTTAGCACATCCCGAAAGTGTGGGCATGACTGCATGAGATCCAATATAAGACACAAAGTGAATCGAGTAAAGTAAGCCTTTCTTACCTATATGGTTAAGCTCAGGCCAATTTGAGAGGAGTTTATTAGTATAATCTAATTATTGCTTCAATTCATAGTTAAAAAAGTACTATTAGATTAATATTTTCTTTCTCCTGCAAAAGATACTGCCACCAAATTTACACTAATTTAGGGAGCTTGTTAGATAATTAAAAAGAAGAAAATGTATAATTAAAAATGAAGTGTCCTAGATTAGTTTTTAGATTCTCCCTTATCCTCAAGATTATACTCCAAAAGATACTGCCACCAAATTTACACTAATGTAGGAAGATTGTACTTCTCTCTTAAGCATTTCCTTGGAAGTTAGGAAAAAACACAAATGGAAAGTTCATTTCATAGAACATACATATCTTTATGCAGAAAATTATACTCCAAATTAATATTTAAGTGGATATAAAATTAAGGACTATCTTTAAATTAGATTCATAAAGATTTCCTTGCTTTTGAGCTTAGTGGATAAAAGACTGAATTAAATTATGACTCAGATTTAGACTACACTAGGTCTACTGTAATATATATGAATTATGATGTGGGTGATCCACTTATCTAGTGGGAACAGGTTGGGTGGAGTATATAATTATGGATTAAATCTTAATCAAGGTTCTCCCACCTTTTCTCCGACAGAAATTAATTAATATGGCCTATTTGGTTTTTTTAAAATAATATGGCTTTTTTCTCCAAGTTGTCTAATACATGTAAAATGCATTATCGCAAGTTTTATTATTTCTTTGGACAGTTAGGCAATATAAAGTACTTTTCTTGGTATGAAGACTAGTCACAAATAAAGAACAATAACGTCGATGAAGTTTAAACTTAGATCTTACTTATTAACCCATAAAAATTTATCAACTCAGCTAGTTGACATCAATACATATATGATTGAATAGGTGCTAAGCTACTGTAGTACTTAACTTAATAATGTCTAACCACCTTACTCACTCCAAAGCTAGCTCTCTACATAAATTGATGAGATGGCAATGTCGGTCTAGCTCATGTGTTGTTTTTATGTGTCGGGACTTTGGTTAGGCTCACACACGGTCCAATAGCCTTGTGTTAATACTTTCCCTATCTTGATTGAATCAGACTCGCGCAATGTTGTTCAATGGTGTAATGACGATTTAGGGGACCCTTGGAACTTAAACTTCCAACTCAATTTCATCCGAAATGCTAAGAAGAAGTGGTTATCTTTAACTATTCTTCACAAGGGTAGGGAATCAAACATGGTGACGGACTCCCTTGCAAAACAAGGTTTGCATAGAGATGCGGATTTCATAGCTTAGCTTGGATGTAACGTCTCCATTAATTTGAGTACGTTCTTTTGGGTGAATAAATGGAAATTCGGTTCGAATCGAGATCGAGATCGGTTCGGTTAGATCGATTCGATTCGGTTCGAATCGGATCGAATCGGTCAGGTTCAATTCGGTTCGAGACTTATTCGATTCGGTTCGAGATCGGATCGGTTCGGACTACAACTTATTATTATTATTATTATTATTATTATTATTATTATTATTATTATTATTATTATTATTATTATTATTATTATTATTATTATTATTATTATTATTACTATCATCATCATCATTATGATTATTATTATTATTATTATTATTATTATTATTATTATTATTATTATTATTATTATTATTATTATATTCTTATTATTATTATTATTATTATTATTATTATTGTTATTATTATTATTACTATTATTATTATTATATTCTTCTTCTTATTATTATTATTATTGTTATTATTATTATTATTATTATTAATATTATTACTATTATTATTATTACTATTATTATTTTTATTATATTCTTATTATTATTATCATTATTATTATTATTTTTATTATTATTTTCAAATATAGTTTTGTATTTTTTTTAAAATATATGTCCAATATAGTTTTGTAAATATAGGAGTAGTTAAATGTATGTAAATATAGTTTTGTATTTTGTAAATTAGGCAAGTCAATATTCTGTTGCTTAGACTTAGGAGTCATGCATGCTATTGTTACTATTCTACAGTATTAGGCGTGAAACATGCTATTGGTTTTGTATATATTGACTTGCGAATAGCAATCTTGGAGGAAAATATTATATTAATAATATTATTACTTCATATCATTATTATTCTACTTGTTATTATTAATATTACTCAATTCATAAGAATATTATTATTATGCATATTATTAGTATTAGTATTAGTATTAATATTATTATTATTATTATTATCATTATCATTAATATTATTAATTATTATCATTATCAATGATGATAAAAATATTACTCTACATGTAATTATTAATAATACTCAATTCGAATCGGTTCGGTTCGGTTCGGATCGGATCGGTTCGGACTCGTTCGATTCGATTCGGGACTTATTCGGTTCGGTTCGGTTCGGACTTATTCATTTCGATTCGGTTCGATTCGGACTTATTCGGTCCAAAAGAACAGAGCCTTAGTCCTAGATTGATTTTCGATAATGTGGTACTGTATTGGCTAATGCCTCCTGTTTGGGCTCTTAATTTGTAATCTGGGACTATTAAGCTATGAAATAAAATCCCCGAAAATTATCAAAAAAAAATAATGAAATATTAACAAATTTTCGAATTGTGCTACTAAATAGTATTGTAGGTTTACATAATTTACTAATCTCTTTTTTGGCGATCCTAATCTCCAATATATTTCATTAGGAAAATTGACCAACATAAATCCAAAACTTTGAGACATCTTCTCATTTTAGTTACAAATTAAATTGATTAATGTATAATATAATCTCATGTTTCATGATATCTTTCCGAACAGAAATCAAATCACCTGTTTTAAAAAATAGAAATTCATCTAAAAAATACATTATGATATGACTATATGAGTACTGATTCGAATATTCACTTCGGCAGAAAATTAAAGTTGAGAATTATTGTCCTCTTAATTAGCAATTCATGCATTGTTTCAAATTCATAACCAAACAAAAAAAAAGACATTGGGCCTTGAATCCATTTTGGCAGGATTATTACAAGTTGGGATGCATAAACTTGTCTGGAAAACCCAATTCTATTAATTCCGCTACTGGGCTAGCCAGATTTACCATTTTTCTTCACTATAATCGATGTGGAAAGTGGATTGTGGTCCATATATACATGTAATGGGCCTTAAAGGCAGAGGAATTTTTATTTTTGCTAGTGGTAGCATATGCCTCCGCTTGCTAGTTGCTACTAGATACTCCATCCGTCTTTTATTAGTTTACGAACTTTCCTTTTTGGGTTACTCTTATTTGTATTAGTTTATTCACATTTTTTATTTTATTTTGGAATGGACTCACCAGTATTATATTATTATCTTCTACATAGAGTATCATTTTTTATTTGTCATTATTGATTATCCTTCTCTCTTGGCTCACAATAAATTAATACTTTATCTTTCTTTTTAATGCCCACATTTTATTTCTCATAAAACTTTTGTGCCCAAAGAAGTGGGTAAAATCATAAGGGACTGAGGGAGTACTTAGCTAGATCCATGTGAGTCACATATGGCTCCTTGAACTCGTTTAGAAAAATCAAGTACGTACGAGCCCCACCATGACAACTTTTATCTTTTTTTTTTTAAGGAAAAATGACAAATCTATACAAATATATTAAAAGGCGTTACTGAACAAGGAACATCACCACGTGTCACTCTCTCTTAGGGTGTTTTCACTCGATTTAATCCACCTACAAGTAAAATAAAATAGAAAATGCATTATATAAGATTTGATCCCGTGACTTGAAGTTTACATACTAAAATCTTAACCACTAAACCAAGTGAAACTTAGTTATATAATTTTAAAGTGCAATATTAGTAAATGAAAATCTATACTGATATAATAAGAAATAGTGTCATATGGCACTCTCCCTACGGGCGTTTTACTCCATGTAATCCACATACAATTAAAAAAAGTTTACAAACTGCATAGGATAAGGTCTGATCCCGTGACTTTAAGTTTATATACTAAAGTCTTAACCATTGGACCAAGTAATATTTAGTATTATCATTTTAAAGTATAATATTAATAGAAAAAATTCATTACCCTGGTATAACCCAGACTTGGGTTTGTTAGTTCAACTTATTTTGTCTTGTCTTATCTTATAAGATCTTATTTGATCTTATCTAATCTTATCTAATTTGATCTTATCTTATAAGATAGTTTATTGAGTGTGTCTAACATCTTATCTGATCTGATCTTATCTTATCTTATCTGATCTTATCTGATCTTATAAGATATTATATAAGTTAAAATAAGTTGAACAAAACGGACCCATTAATAACTAGTTATATAAGCATAAATATAATTACCCAAAGCATTACCTGTACCTAAAAACTAATGTATCCACGTGAGCACGCTAAGATCACAAATTAATGTACCCAAAAACTTCCCCAAAAAGCCTTACTTTCTACCTCTACGCGTATTATAGACATAACCCACTCATAACAACTAACATACGCGTCAACGTACGCGTATTATAGACATAACATGCACAATCAAAACAGACGGACGAAACAAGATGAGAGAGAAAGACTTAGAAAGAGAAAGTCTAGGCAAAAAAGAAAACCCAGCTTGCGAAAAAAAGCTCCCAAACCCTAGAATTTCCCCCAAATCAATTTGGCTCTTTTCCAAAGTGATTCCAGCTATTACCGACCTTAATTCCTTCCGAAAAACTATTGCAGGTATCCTTTCTTCTCCTTCTTACGTGTTCTAGCCCATTAGTAGGCAAGCAATCATGTAGTAGGCCTTTTTCCCCCAATTCAATTTAAGGGCTATATTTATAGCTATAAATTAAAGAAATCATTTCAATCTCTCTGTGTATCTCTAAGATTCGTTAATACCTCGGGTTTTCAGACCAAATGTGTCTATAAATCGTCCCAAAGTAACTTTCTTTGGATTAAAGGTTTCGTGTTCCCTCCTAAAAAGTACGAGCCAGCTGGGTTTTTTAGGTTTGTGTTGTTTCAAGCATTTATGGTGATTGAGAGGTCTCGCTGGGTATTTGGAGTGCTATGTCAGTATAGAGTGAGATTAGTTGGTGAAGGCGTGCTCTTGCCGGATTTTTTGTGTGAGTTTCTGGCAAAGCATGCGTGGTGTGGCTATAATTTTCTGAGCTTTCCTGGCGAAGCATTTAATGAGATGGAATTGCCCTCTCAATTGGCTGAGAGGAGTAATTCTATTGTTAAGTCTTGCTTTCAAGTCCATTATCCCTATAAAAGGGATACCCAGGTGATATCTCTTCATTCTCAAACTCATCCCCTTCTTCTTTATTATTCTTGTTTGGTAGCTCTTAAATTTCCTACAACTTTGTTCGCATTTATGATGGATAGTTACGTTAAGTTTAAAGATGTTTTATTATCAAACCCTATCTCTAATCCCGAAATTGGAACTCCTGTTCCTACTTCGGTGAACCCCTCTTTCGCCTTGACTCCTCAAAATGATCCCCCCACCCCCCTTCTTTCCCTGAAGCTCTAGTGCTTGATTCTCTGCCCCAAGTGCAGAAGGATATTATTGAATTGTCCAAGTCTTGCCTATTTGGCAAAATGCTCTCTGCTCCTTTGGACTTGCGTACTATTATCGCAAGAACAAAGGCAGATTGGAAGGTAGTCAAAGGTGAGGTTAATTATATGGAAATGGGTAATGGCTGGATTCTTTTGCGCTTTGCTAATCCTCAGGACCTTTCCCTTGTTTGGAGTGAAAGGCCCTGGCATATTCAGGGTGACCTGTTTGTGTTATCCCCTTGGAAACCTTTCTTTGATCCATATTTGGAGGAAATTAAGTGGGTGGACTTATGGGTTAGAATCCCTAGACTTCCCACTGAGCTACTAAATTTTGATTCAATTGCTAACTTGCTAGCTTCTAATGATATTGGTGCTCTTATTAAGCTTGATCAAAGATCTTTATTACGCAACAAAATTCGTTTTGCTAGAGCATGTGTTAGAGTTGACATACAAGGCCCTTTACTTGAATTTGCTGAAGTTAGTAGAATTGGTGATTTAATTCATGGTTATGTGATTTGGTATGAGGATTTCTCCTCCGGGTGTTCATTTTGTGGTGAACCGAGCATGCAATTGAAGCTTGTCCCTCGTTGAATTCCCTAAAAGGAAATAACTATTCAACTCCTTAAGAATCCTAAACAGAAAACTCTTTATGATGCCCTTGCTAAGGCTGCTGGGCAAGCTTGTCATGCCACCACAGCTGAGCCAGCTAATGTGGTGCATGTGAAGCCCAAGCACCTTACTAAGCCATCTACTGCTAAGTCCCTATCAAAGAATTTCTTGTCTAATTCTCTTGCTGCTGGTATTCTTCCTATCCCTTCTGCTAAGGGGGTGACAATAAATGATCATGTTAAGACTGATAACAAAGCTATTGCTGTGTCTGATGATGTTCAAGGAAAAGGTAAAGGAAAATTGGTGGTTTCTCACACCTTCTGTTCAGATGAATCCTCTGATGATGAGGCTGGGCCTATCTTACCTCTAGTCTCTCCTCCTGCTGGCCCTGTTAAAGAGAAGATTGTAGGTGCCATTGGGTCTGCACCTCCCATTCAGTCCCCTCCTCCTACCCAGGTCTTCTGTGCTTCTGATCTATTTGATGAGAATCGATATCTAGCCTTGACTTCCCTGAAGTGCACGCTCCTGAAGGTTTATTATATAATGATGCGATAATGCTACCTTCTGTCTTGAAGAGCAGGATGATAATTCTCTTAATGAGGCTAATTCTTTTGCTGGGAATTCTTTTCATTCTATACACTCTGGCAGCTCTATAATCAAGAAGATAGAAAGGATGGGAGTGGATGCTTCCAACCCAATGGAGCTCTCTTCCCAAACTGGGTCAGCTAAGAGGAGGATTGAAGACATGGAGGATGAGGATGATGCCTCATCTGCCCTGAAGAGGAAAAGGAACTAAGTTTCCCTCGTTAGTATGCTGGTAGCCATATTTCCACCCTTTTGTGATTATAAATAATGTCTATTGCATGTTGGAACATTCGTGGATGTGCTAGAAAGAATGCTTTGGTAGAAACTCGGGATTTTTGTTTGCATAATAATGTCAAAATCCTTATGCTTTGTGAAGTGAAATCACAATCTCCCCCCTCCCAAACAATGGTTAGCCAATGTGGTTTCCAATCTTTTGATGTAGTTCCAACTTTAGGTTATTCCGGTGGATTATGGATAATGTGGAAAAGATGTAATGTTCAACCTTTTGATCTATCTATAATATTTAAAGCTTCTCGGTTTATCTCTTGTTTAGTTCATCTAACTAGTTCTAATATTAAGTATATAGTTATTTTTGTTTATGCCCCTGCCAAGAAAGAGTTTAAGGAAGGATTTTGGTTAGAAATTATTAATTATACTTTATCTTTATCCCTCCCCTATATTATACTTGGAGATTATAATGAGATATCAAATGCGAGATGATAAAAAGGGGGTGCTCCAATCTCCTCTCGCTAGATTTACTACTATGAATAAAATTCTTAGCCATCTTCCTTGCATTGAAATCCCCTTCACAGGCCAACGTTTTACATGGCGAAAAAAGAGAGCAGGTGATAACAATATTCATGAACGATTGGATAGGGGTGTAGCTAGCACTTCTTGGATTTCTATGTTCCCTCAAGCAAAAGTGAATCATTCTGTCTTTACCTCTTCGGACCACTGTCAGATAGTGCTTAATTATCTCCCAAATAATAACTCTAAAGCCCCTCCCTTTAGATTTGAAAAAATGTGGTGTCTTAGGAAGGATTATGACACCCTTGTTAAGAAAACATGGTGTACTCAATTTGTTGGTTCTCACATGTTTCGTCTTGTCAAGAAATGTAAATTGTTGAAGGAAAAATCTAAAGTTTGGAATAAATTCCAATTTGGTAATATCTTCCGTCAGTTAAGGAAAGTTGATGATTCTTTAAAAACTATCCAAGAAGATATTCTTAATAATCCTAATGATTCCTCGCTGCAAGAAAAACAAGAATTGTTTCTTAATAAACGCTCTAACTTATTATCATTTGACAATGAATATTGGAAACAAAAAAGCAAGACTAATTATTTGCTCCTTGGAGACACTAATTCTTCTTATTACCATTCTCATGCGTCGATAAGAAGAAATAGAAATCAAATTAAAGAAATTAATTTGCCTAATGGTGAAGCTGTTTCAAACCCTGTTGAGATTGCCCAAGAGCTAACAAATGCGTTTGTTGCGCGTTTCTCGTCTGACTGTTCTATTTCCTTTCACTCAGACTATGATTTTTCCCTTCTGGATCCCATTATTTCAGATGCAAATAATACTTTTTTAACCTCAGTAGTATCTGGTGATGAAATAAAAAATGCTACCTTTGATTTAGCCCCGGATAAATCCCCTGGGCCTGATGGGTTTCCTCCGTTCTTTTTCCAAAAATATTGGACTTTAGTAAGTAACAGTGTCATAAGAGCTGTTCAAGCTTTCTTTCACTCTGGTAATATGCTAAAGGAAATTAATCATACTTTTTTGGTTTTAATACCTAAGATTGACAACCCTTCATCTGCAAATCATTTCCGTCCGATTAGTCTATGTTCTACCATCTATAAAATTATTTCGAAAATTCTCACTAATAGATTAAAGGATGTAATGGGTCAAATTATTCATCCGCTTCAAGGTGCCTTTGTTCCGGATCGCCTTATTCAAGACAATATTCTGATTGCTCATGAAATTTTTCAATCCTTTAAAACCAAATCTGGTTCTACTGGGTGGATCGCTATAAAATTGGATATGGAAAAAGCTTACGATAGACTGGAATGGAAATATATTTTTACGACCCTCAACAAGTTAGGTTTTTCAGCCCAATGGATAGACTGGGTTAAGGCTTGTATTTCTTCTACTTCTTTCTCAGTCTTGGTAAATGGGATCCCGGGTAATAAATTTTCCCCCTCTCGAGGGATTCGTCAAGGAGACCCCCTCTCCCCTTATCTTTTTATTTTGTGTGCTGAACTTCTAGCTAGATTACTTTCCTCTGCTGCTGTTAGTCCTTCTAAGCCAATTGGTGTGCCTATTGGTAAATCTGGAATGAGAGTTCCTTTTCTTACCTTTGCAGACGATACTATGATTTTTGCTAAAGCTAATAATTATAGCTGTTTGGTTATCCGTCAAATCCTAGACAAATATTGTTCGATGTCTGGTCAATTAGTCAACTATCACAAATCTTCTTTTCAATGCACAGATAATGTCTCAGAAGAAGATAAGTGTAATTTTGCCTCTATTTTGGGAATGCAAGAAACTAATAATTTGGGAGAGTACCTGGGTTGTCCTATTATCAATACAAAGGTCTCTAAAGAAACTTTTAGCTCTGTTCTTAATAAAACAACTAGTCAACTTCCCAAATGGAAAGCCAATGCCCTTTCCCAAGCTGGTCGTTCTATCCTCCTCCAGTCTAATTTATCTTCTAAATCCAGCTACCAAATGCAGAGTTTTCTTCTTCCTAAGTCTATTCTCTCGAATCTTGATAAAACTTATAGAAATTTCTTCTGGAACAAAGATAATACGAATTCGTCCCCCAATCTTATTGGTTGGGACCGAATTTGTAAGCCTAAGTCTCTTTGGTGGTTTAGGCTTTCGCAAAGCTGAAGCCAATAATCATGCTCTCCAAATGAAACTTCTTTGGAGAATTATTAAAGATGACAATAATTTATGGGTTAAGCTGGTTAGAAAGCGTTATATTAAGAACAACAGTATTTTTTCCATTAAAGCCTCTAAGTCAGCTTCTTGGCAATGGCGTAATCTTTTAAGTTTACGAGATACTTTTAAAAAAGGTCTGAGGTGGCAGATTGGTGATGGTAAAAGTATTAAGTTCTGGTCAGATAACTGGATTTTTCAGCATCCTCTTAAGTCAATTATTACTCCTACTCCTGGTTCTGAGAACATTAATGTTAGTAGGTGTATCTCGAATTCTTGCCAGTGGGACACTCAAGTCTTGCTTTCCTTGGTTCCTCCTCATATTGTCTCTCAAATCGTTTCTATTTATATTCCTTCCGAGGCCCAAGCCGACATTCTTAGTTGGGGCCTCACTTGCGGATGGAGAATATTTCGTTAAGTCGGGGGCTTTGCTTGCTCAAGGCTTGCTTCCCTCCTCTATTGAAAAAGTTGAGTATAACTGGATTTGGAATCTCAAAATTCCGTCGAAAATTAAAAATTTTCTTTGGAAAGCTCGTAATGATGGTCTTCCGACTAAGAGTCGTCTAGAAAAAAGCCACATTTTTTTACCTCAACATTGTGTGTTTTGTAATAATGCGGGTGAATCTTTTGGGCACCTTTGTTTTGCTTGCCCTTATACGTTAGACATTTACAAGCATCTTAATGCTAGTTTTGACTGGCCTATCCCTCCTTCTTTTCTTCAAAATATTAATCTTTCCTCTTTTAGATCGGTGTTGGAAGCATGTCTTAGTCTTTCTTCTAAGACAGATATTACTAAATTCTCCTTTGTCTGGTGGTTTGTTTGGTTTTTTAGGAATAAACTTATTTTTAATGATGAAGTGGTGTCTTCGAGGAAGGCTAGTTTTATTATTAGTAATTATGCTTCTTCCTGGTCTAAGGCCCTTATCTTGGAAGAAGTGGGTTCCTTGCCCCAAGGGGTTGTGATTCCTATGGATAGTACTCCTCGTTTCGGGCCCGACTCTGTTTGGTCCCCTCCTCCTCTAGGCTTCTTTAAATTAAACTTTGATGGTTCAAAAGCTCTCAATGGTAGATCTGCTTTTAGGCTTTGTTATTCGTGATTCTAAAGGTGATGCTATTTTGGCTGGGGGTCGTTCCCTTGGTCACAACACCTCAATTCTCCAAGCTGAAGCTTGGGGCCTCAAGGATGGCATCATTGCTGCTCTTTCACTTAACATTTCTAAGCTTGTCATTGAAGGAGACAATCTTGCTGTTATTAATGCTGTTAGAAAAATGTGGAAAGTTCCTTGGGAAATTAATAATATTGTTGTTGATATTAATTCTAATCTTCTTAAATTTGATGTTTTTCAAGTTCAGCACTGCTTCCGGGAGGCGAACAAGGTTGCAGACCTTATGGCTCATCGTGGTCACTCCTATTCGGCCCTTCTGTATTTATACCCTCCTTTTGATGTTGATTTCTCTCTTTTCATCCGCAGAGGATGTTTTAGGTTGGCCTCTCGATTGAGGGTCTTCCTAAGTCTTTTTTCCTTATCAAAAAAAAAAAAAAAAAAAAAAAAAAATGCACAATCAAAACAGCTAACATACGCGTCATTTGACGCGCATTATAGCAAATATAACAATCATAAACAGCTAAGCTAACATACGCGTTCTGGCAATACAGCTCTTTATATACAAACAGTAATCTCACATTGTCACCCTCGCACAGTCGTACACATACCAAATGACGCAAATTCTCTCAAAGAAATTCCATTTCTTGCACACTTTAATTTTCTGGGTGTTCCACAAAATTTCTTCTTTTTATGTTTTCCAGGTTTTGATTTTCGTTAAAGATTAGTAAAAAAAATGAGTGAGAAAAAGAGGAAATTCCGAAGCATTCATAAAGTTTATTATGATGATAATAAATAATGATGGAGATAAAATTTATCGATTTCACATACTTCTCTCAAATGTGATTAGTGTTTAAAATCATTAAAAGAAACCCAAAAGATAGTAGTATTTCTTGGATGAAGATTTTATGGAATTCTAAAGAGTTGTATTTGGAAGATAGTAAGGGGTTTAAAATAAGGAGTCAATTATGTTTTGATATATGTTCAAGCCTAACAAAATTCACTACTTTAGACTTTTTGTGAGTTCTTCTACAACTTTTTTTTTTTTGAGGTAGGTTTGTTAAGCTTTTATAAGGGTTTTTGAATGATTTTGTTTCTTGTATGGTTTTAGCGGTTTTTTTTGTGAAAAGGTTTTCTTTTATGTTATATTTTCCTGTTTTTTAGGTTGATGAACTTTTACTTGGGTGGTTTACTGGTTTTTGAGTTGTTAATGCTATTGGAATTCTGCGTTTTTTGTATATGTATTTGTGTTTGTTATGCTAAAATTTCTGATCTTTTTGGTGGTTTACTTTGTGGGTTTTATTGTATGTGCTTCTTATTTGTCTAAAATGTGTTGTTTGATGACATCTTAAGTTGAACTTGACCCTTGAAAAAAAAGAATCGAACTTGTATGTGTATAAATGGGTTTATCGTTTGGATTAAAGGGCATATATTTGAGAATTATCATTTTTATAGTCTTATAGTACTACTACATTGATGTTTTGTGCTTCTTGTATGATTAGCTAGTCTATAGTATGTATTATTCAGTTCCCTAGTATGGTGCTGGTTTAAGTAGTAGTTTACTAGAAAAAATCCTAGGTTTTTCGTCTCGATGAATGCTCATTTGGTTTTAATTTTTTAACATTTATGTTTAGGATGCGTTCTTTATACCTTTTACTTTCCTGGGTTGAATTTATTTGAATTATAGAAGTTTATTTTATAAGGTGTTGAGAATAGAGAAACGTATAATATTAAGGTGAAAAGAAAGCACTTTTAGTAGTTATGTTTATCGTCTATGCTTGTTGTTTGGCTAAGTGGTTTGGTTTATGGCAATGATACTGTTTACGTTTCAGGTCTTGATTGAATAGTAAAATTTGATGCTATTTCCGGTACCATTTCTATTACGAGCTATTATATGATGTGATTAATATTGTTTCAATGCAACTGTTGGCTGGCTTAATAAGCATGATCACTTATTTGATTGGGTGATGTTTCTTTGTTATAGGATGGTGGTGCTCACACTGTTGATACCTTTGAGGTTTGTGGACTACGTGCATTGGAATTTTGTTTTTTTGGGACTATCCGGGTGATTAATTGCCTTTTCTTGTTGCATTTCTTTGTGGGCTTCATAGAATATGTGGGACTTGACACCTGATACAGATTTGTTGACGGAGCTTCCAGAAGACTATACATTTGAGACGACGCTAGCAGACTTAATTGTAAGTGTTTGGGTTTTGCATTTTGAAAAACAGATTCAATTTTCTAGTTCAGTTTGTTGTTTGCTTCTAGTTGCACGACTCTTTGTTTCCCAGGTTAATTCGTTACAGGCACTGTGGTCTAATGGCAACGGCGAATGGAAACTGATGAGGTAAATAATTTTGCTCATCACCATCTTAACTATATCTGATGTTCTGTAACATGATATCTTTATATATTTGATACTGATTCTTGCTTTAAGTTGTTCTCGATGAAGGACATTTTAGTCTGGTGTTTAAACATGTGCGGAGTTTAACTTGTTCTTCATGGGACGAGGCTGCAGTTATGGTCAATGCTTTATTGTGGCTTTTGCTCTTTATTTATTACCTGTATTGGCTTTCGTCTCATGGAAAGAGTTCAATCATGCCCTGCTTATATTGACTGAATGAGGCACTGATTACTTCATCAATGCCTTCATCAATGTCACCTACGCTTGAATAACTATTTGATTAGTAAAGCAACTAATATTCTATCTTTTACTCAGATTATCCTACTTAACTTACCTTTTTGCTACATTGTCATGAATCATGGTTCGTCAGCCCTTTGTTAATGTTGCGTCTACAGGTCTAGAGATTCCAAATAATCTTGTTGAATCTAATAATCTTCTGCATTGACCACTGTGACATAGTGTAGTAGATGCTTGTTGATTTTCAAAAGGCACAATGACTCTAACTGTTACGCTTTCTCAGCCTGCAACCTTGTTTCATGACAAATTATATTAGATTCATGGGCAGTTTTACTTGTACTGAGTCCCCTTGCTGTTTCAACCCGTTTAATTCGATAATCTGGATACTAGAATTTATAGTTTTGGTGCTTTGATACTTACTTTGTGCTGTACTGCTGTTCTGTGTTCTGACCCGGAATTGTTGTCCAATGCACTGTAGATTGTTATGAAGCCCAAGTTAGAACTCCCTGATATATTTCAACTCCAGTGCAAGCTTAAGGATATTTATTTCCCTTACATTCAGGTATGCTTTTATATCATATTGTACTAATTTGCTACTTTTTCAGTATCGATGGAGCTTAGAGAAATAATGTGCACAAAAATCTTCATTTTTCTTTTATTTTTATGATTAAGATAATGGTGTTAAAACAACCGCATCATCCCCGTTCCCGCATCACCGTGACCGTTACCGTAATCGTGACCGAAACCGCATTTTCGAACTATGAGTAAGATGTATGAGCTTTTTATTTTACAAGAAGAATTCAGGTTTTCTCTGCTCATTTTTTAATTTCTAGAAGCTTTTATTTCTCTGTGGTTGGTCTCTTCTGAGGGGTTTGTTGAAGTTGATGTTGTAGTCTTTGACTGGCTTCAGAAAGTGCTGTCCTGTAGAAGATTGATTGACAATCATTTTTCTCCAAGAGTCAAGTTTCTGGAAACATTTCCTTTGTCTCTTGACTCTTGATTCTCTTATTAATCAATTACTAAGTATGAATAACTATGAAAGGAGCTTTGATCCTTTCATTTTATATAGCATAGTGCTTTTAGATTATATGCTGCTCTTTCTCTAGAATTTTAGCGTCAATCCAAATAGCAACTTGACTATTCTCCAAATAATGAGAATAAAGCATAACTGTCATTCTATATGTACTTATGGATATTTCTATGGAGAACTAGATAAAAGTGAGTTTATTGTCTTTTATTAATTTAGAAACCTTTACTTGCATTCTTGTAATCACTGAGATTATAGTCTGTATTTTAGCTGTCCAGGAATGATATTCGAATTTTCACTTGTGTAGTCTGAAGACAAATTTTTTGATTTGGGTGGTCCATCGAAGGAGAGAGAATACAAGTTATTGGGCTTTCAGCAGAACAAAGACCTGCATTGTTAGTGTTACTGTCCATGTGATAATTGTTATAAACACACATCCATTCTCACTATTCCTCGACTTCCAAAAGTGTTATGATTCTACTCCTAGGTTCTTCTATTCTCTGAGATAGAATTAATATTAGATAATATCTGCTGGATTAATATCGTGGAGCATTTCTTTGCAGTGTGATAAGATATCCAAGACCGGGAGGACGACAAGTCTACAATATTGGTGGATTTCCAGGTCCTCTACCAATTTTTTTTCATTTCTTTGATTTTTTGTGAGCAGAGAATCCTATTTTTTGTAGGATTCAACAAAGACTTGTATATGAAACTCATAATCAGTTCTAAGGAGCTCTAGCTTTTTTTATTATTAAATTTAGATATCATTAGTTGATAATGAGTACCGACGACTGGTAATTGTGCTTTTATCAAGTTACTATCTATCTGCTGAGATTAGAAGCCACAGTCCTTGGTGACTGCTTCATGTCACATGATAAGAGTGGATTGGCATCTGGTTAAGTTGTTTCATGGTGGTCATAATAAGCCCATATTTTGGTTATCTATAGTGTTTCCCAGGTGCTTACTGGTGTAATTTACTGAACTTTGGTATTGGTAGATCAATGGCATCAATTTAGCTGAAGTTGAACGAATCTGCATTCTTCTAATGGCCCAGACTTTGTCCTGAATCTTCACTTTTCTTTTGAAGAGGAAAAGGTTGCGTCTAAATCTCCAAGTAAGACTAGTATTCTATCTTAATCTGTATATAAAAAATCTACTCTAGAAAGTCTGCCTCTGACAATGAATATTTTTCACCCTGCCCCTCAGTTGGGTTTTAACAAAGTAATATTCATCTCTCTTTACTTTTCTGTCACTCTATCCGCTTTTTCTTACCTTTTTTTTATCTACCCACTTAGCTCTTTTTTTTTATCTCTGTTCCAAACCCAAGATGTGTAGATTACTGAGGGACAGACGGAACAATGATTGTCAATCAATCTTCTGTAGATTACTGAGGGACAGACTGAGTGTTAGTGCACTCCTTTTTCCCTTTTTTTCAGTTTTTATATGGACTTCTTTTTTTTTTCAGACGCCGATGCTGGTTTTAATCCAATACCATCGAAGGTATTGCATTGCTATTACCGCACTAGATTGTTTGTTGTTATTTCTCTCTGTCCTGTACTCCTATTGTCTTTCAAGTGAATGTCTTTTATAAGTATAATCTTGTCTTGTCCTTCCTAATTTTGTTCACTTCCTGTTATGTGGGAGGTTTACTTCTGCTGTAATGTTGCTGAAATGTTGTGATAGCAAGCTGAATAAATAAATATTGGATAGCAAGCTGTATTGGAAATTAGATGTCTGCTCCTTTATACTCTTGGTTTGGCTTGGGTGAATTACAAAATTTTCTGTAAAGAGAGTTGTGTTTTTTTTTTCTTTTTTTAAAAAAAGAAAATCAAGAGTAATTCGACTTTGAGGATGTGTTTCTGAAATTAATGAAACAAGAAACCTTCTTTGCCAAACTGCATTTCGTAAGTAGTCCAGTGTTTTTCGTATCTATGCCCAATGTTTTCTTGCCATATGTTCGAGCTGTACACTGTTTTTATGTTTCTTGGATTGTAATGGAAGCATTGCCAACCACTACCCCAGGTATTTGTGCTACCTGCCACTTCAACCAACTAAACTAATAGTCAGATAGTGATACTTGTCTTAAATAATGAAAAGAAGCCAACGTACTGGCGGCTTTAAGTTCGTGTCTGATGTTTACAACATCTTAATTCAAAACATAGCAAAAGTTTGGAAATAATACATGTTCCTAGACACAAATGAGAAGTTGCTGATATGGTGTGTTTTCTGGGTGGAGAAGAATCATTCTGTAATTTGCAGCCCTTAAAAAAAACGCTGTATTTTCTGCTCCCCTAGAAATAAGAAAATGGAACAACAAATAAAATATAATATTAGAGTGTCTAAGCATATGGATACTTTCGTTAATTGCTTCCCCTTGTCCTAGTGTTCCTATGGTGCTTCTTTGTACTAGCAGCGGTAATTGTTGTACCGCCTTTTGTTTAAAGCCTGATCTTTAGATGGTGAATGTTTCAGACTGATCTAGCCCCTCATGATCGTTTTACCAAAGCATTGAAGGATCTGGGAGGTCACACTCCTCAGAAAGAGAAAGGTGACTTGGTGAACTGTCTCATCATAGTTTCTGTTAGATTGTAAAAATGTCCAAGGTCTTAATAAGCATCTTGACTGATTAATTCTTGCTGTAGTAAAAGTCCAAATTTGTAGAGGCGAAAAGCAATTGACACTTTAACAACTGGAGCGAGAGTATCAACACTAGATTCTACAAATGCATAGTCAGTATGATAATGAATTCAATTCTGGTGATGAAGAACCTGTTT